>CANSNZ010000150.1:732500-3132500 GCA_947646795.1 Beta lomatogona
GGTCATGTTGACCGCATCCGAGATTATAATACCTTCATGTTGAGTCTCGAACTTCAACCAATGAAAACAATTTCTCATACCTAAAAACAAAAAAACCATACTCACAACTCCCATAGGGGAGAAGGAGATTTCCAAAATAGAAACTTAAAACCCCATAACAGGGTTTGAAAAGATCTCATAAAGATAGACTAATTTATTAAACAAAACAAGAAAATAAATTAAAAACTGAAAATAAAAGGGGAAAAGGGGCTTACCATCGATGAAATCATCCATGGCAGCCCCTAACTGATGAAGAAGGGGTAGGGGAGGCTAGGGTTTGAGAGAGAAAGAGAGAAGGGGGAGGCTAGGTCTAGTGGAGTCGTCCCCTGAGTTCAAAGATTTTATGTGTCCTCGTCTGCTGCTCCTGGCTCCTCAATTGTTCCCCCTGTCGTGCCTCCGTCGTCTAGGCCTGTAGAAATGATGGATACCGACGGCGAAGACACAATAAGTGATTTTTTATTGGAAGAGGGTGATGATGACATCAACTCTGATGACGTTCTTAGCGTAGAGGTTGACATAATGATGGATGATGAAGCTACTAACATCGAGGTTGAAGATGCTGTTGAACATCGACCGGAAGTAATAGAACCACATCTTGACGAGTCTTTTAGTTATTTATTCATGCCCATATGTGAGAAAGGTACCCCCTCAATTGTCCAAATTGACGACAAGTGGTGTGCTACTTGCATTAGATACAATTTTTGTCGAGATACGCCTGAAGTTTATGGGTTCCTACCAGTTTTGAGTTAGGGTTGCCTTCCTCCGGATGTTGTGTAACCCATTGCCCTGCTGAGCATGTGGCCATTTATGCTCACCAACTTGACTTTGGATTGCGTTTTCCTATTGATCCATTTATTGTCAAAATATTTACTGTTTTCAATATCTGTTTGGCGCAATTGATGCCATTGTCATGGCAGAACTTAATTGCATTTGCTTAGCCTTGAATCACAGTTAATGGGCTGCCCTACAAACATGCCACCCAACCGACAAAGAAGTTTACCTCTATTTCTACCACATTTGGTGGTAGAGGCCATAAAGAGCTAGGCCGAGGTCAAGGCCGATGTGAAGGGGACGGTGAGAAGGCCAAATACAAGCTTCTCGGCAAAACAAGACAAGCTGAAAGCATTCTTGTTGTTGTGATTGTTTTGTAAGGAATCGTGAATTGTCCAAGAGTATTGGATGACAAGTTTAAAGCATGTGTTGTTGTGGCTGTTTCTGATAAGGTTGTTCTTGTTGTTATGATTGTGATTTAATCATTTTCAAGTAAAGGAACACCAAAGCATGTTTTAACTGTGTTTTATGGGGTAGTACTCAGCTTCGTTGATTTGTGTGTTCGTTTTGCTTTGTCATTTTTTGTGGCCTGTCACTTGGTGGATGTCAGTGTTCTATATGTTGCAGGTTCAAGATTTGAAGTTCTCTAAAGTTGAAGGTTTTAGATTGCTAAATTATGAATAGTAGTATTAATTTCTATTTCGAAGCGGCTCAACTTGCAATACTTCCAATATTAATCTAATTATTTTGCAAAGTTTAGTTAAAGTTGTTAATAGTAATTGATTTGAATTAGATTCGTATTTCAATTTTGCACATTATCTGATATTGTTCAAAGAGTGTAATGGTAGCAATTGGTAAGCTCGACCATAAATTCTTTAATTCCACTGTGCATTGATCCTTTGTAAGTTGGTCGAGAAGGATCGCCTGTTACAGTAAAACCCTGAACTTGCATAGCATTCCATCTATCTATTTCTCCCTAGCTTTGTATAACTCTGACCTTGCATAGCATCTCTATCCAGATCCTTTCAGCCTTGCGTAACCCTGACCTTGTTATAGCGTCTCATGCATCCTAAGTTTGTATTATTGCATAATTATTTGCATTATTATCTAAGTTGTTTGCAGCTATCTCCTAACATCTTCTCCTGCAGGCTAAAACAAATTGCTTGTAGTTATCTTCTTGCTGAATAACTTTGTTTTGCAGAAACTGGCAATATATAGAGTGATTCTAGACTACAAAGTGTTTAGAATTGTCCTATGTCCCGACACAGAATACTTTGACTTTTAATTTCACAAATCCTAGTCAAAGGGGGGCTTTTGTAGTCATTAATCTTATCACCCTATTTAGCACCAAACGATGAAACATATCGTCGTCCAAATTGGTGCGGTCCAAAAGGAAGAGCATTCCAAGCCCAAAAATCATTTTGAAAACATGAAATATTTTTAATAATTCAAAGCTCAATTTTGAATGCAACAATTAATTATTCATGATAATTAATTATATTTTTTAATTTAATTATTCTTGATAATTATTTTCTAAAGGATATTATGAAAATCAGAATTTTATTCCTAAAGATAACTGATTTCGGATTTCAAAAGATATTATTTCATCAAAGATAAAAATGATTCTTTTAACATACAAAATCCGCTCAGATATACTTTGCGTCAAGCGCACTAGGATACGTATGTGCAACACAGAGAAAGTTTACAAAGCCCGGGAATGCAACCAGGGGTTGCGTGTGACGCAGCCACAGTGCATAGAGAGCAGCCTAGCAGCGTTAGACGCACGGAGGTGCGCTAGGCACACATCGGTTGCATGGCACATCACATTTATGTGCCTTGCGCACCGCTGTTTCGCCCTTCTTTGCGTGATTTTGGGACTTGTTTTGCCTATACATAAATTAATTTTTGACACATTTAATAGACTTACCTATGAACTTTTCGTATGCCCCCGCTACAAAAATCTCTCCAAATACTCTCTCAAACATTACAAACACACAATCAAGCACTTATATTCAACTTTCATTTAAGATTCAAGATGGCTCCTCCTACATACCGTTATTGAAGGCCAAGGCGTGTTTAACATTACAAATTAGTCTTTTACGTGTTTAATGAACCGACATATAACACAATTTTGAGTACAGGTGTCCAAGTCTAGGACAAACTCAATAGTCTAGATACTCTACTCAAGAAAGACGAATTAAGCAAAGACAAAATTAAATTACGAGCGGGAAGGAAATATGCTCGGTTGCATGGAGAAAAATCCCAGTTGGATGAGTTAATGTCCAAGACAATTCTACGTCTAGAGGACAGTTTACATAAAAGCTCAACATGTGTAACATCTCTTATGTTGGATCGAACCGAAAAGGCAATGCTCCACATTTGCCAGACCTCCCTTATCATATGTTAGGAAAAAAATATGTGCAGACACATAATCGTGTCTCCCCATTTAAGGACCCAATGATGAAACATACCGCGGTCTTAAGTTGTCCGACCAAAGGGGAGAGCAGTCCGAATAGCCAGGTCTAAAACCGTTTTAAAAGTGTAAAGCTTATTTATTTGCAATAAAAGATCTAAAATCCTGTTTTAAAGCCCAATTAATTATTCCTAATAATTAATTGTATTTTAAGCCCATATATATAACAATATTTTGAGTCTAATCCTTTGAAAAGCCCATTTAATTATTCATGATAATTAATTGTTATAAATATTTTCAGGAAATAAATATTTTTAAAGATATTTTCAAAGTTAAAATTGGATTTCATCTCGTAAAATCAGATTTCTGGATTTAAAGGATAAAAGAAAATTTAAAAAGGTTGTCAAAGCGTGTCAGACGCATGGCGGTGCGCCTGGCGCACCACGTGTGCCAAGCACACAGGTCAAGCCGGGTTAGGCGCACCAATCTGGGCCTGACACATGGCTCTGTGCGTCACATAGAGACGTGCGCCTAGCGCACTCCCTGCGTGACACGCATACTGTTTTTCTATCTTTTTGTTCAATGTTTTCCTAAAATTACGTCATGGTTTTCCGGATCTAAACAGACTCTTTGAACTTTACACCTTACGAGTAAACTTTTACGAACACTTACGGAACCTCTCACAAAAACTCATACTTTCATAAACATACAAACATACATTGACAAACCTACAAATACACATACATACATACATACATACATACATACATACACGCTCATATCTTTAGGCTTCACGATTGCTCTTCCCGAAGGTCGATATTCTCTCAGACCCAAGCCACGGTATAATCCAGAGGGTCCTTGAATAAATTTATTATTACTGAAGTTACTAACGATTTCTTTCATGATGTAGATTTATAATATAAAACTTATCTTTTGTACATTCTTACCTTCTCTCGTTCTTTTTATTAATATATTTGCTATGATTTTCCTGCTTGCATGCTCATCACCTCACATGTTACTATTGCTAATCAAGACCTAAAGAATTGTTCTAATATTAATTAGATAATTTGGAAAATTTATTAGGTTCCCTGTAATTTGATTGCTTAATAACATATTACTAAAAAATTGTCTTTTATGTGTTTCATGAACGAACCTAGACTAATTTATTTTTGGGGTGTTGAAAATATTCTCTGGTTATTCTTTTGCATAAAACTTGACATGAATCGACATTTAGTAGAGGTCGGCAATGGGCGAACGTGGTTCATTATGACAGTGTTCGTACCTCACCCCCGAACTGAATCTATGCTTCATTGACCATTAATGGAGTCATAACGGGGAAATCTACATTGGATAAGTAATTTGTCCCTATGATTTCCCAATATCCAATTAGGTTTATGAGTCTTCCTTTAAAGACTTGTTGGCGATTTCAAAACATTTTTCCATAAAACCTTTGCAATGAGGTAGATAAATACGCGCTCATCCCGCGTAGGCGGAATAAAAACACAACTACAATATGTTAGTCTTGTTTGTTCTTGTATTAATGTATGTCATTGTCAACGTCTCAGTCTAGTGTTGGGTTCCCAAGCTCTAGCATGTTTTGCTAGCATAATTGTGGTCCTAAGTGTCTGTCTTTTCTCCGATGTCCAAAAATGGCCAGGGCGATGTCTAATGCATACGAATACAATCATCCACGTTCAAAGAGATAACCCAAAGCCGCCATACATATGCTAATCATTTAACTGTTTGGGATATAAAAATGCAATCAAAATTAAATTATTACTACAACCTAGGAAGCAAACACTGATAATAACGTGTAAATGCATGCCTCCAAAATCAGTTGGTATTAAAAATATACGCCTCTTACCCACTCCTGACTTTCTACTATGGCCTTCTTTGCTCCAACTCATATACTGATCTCCTATATATATTCAATTCTGCTTCATCAATTTCGCACACCCATAAATCAAACTAAAGTTTAGAACATACAAAAAAGCAAACCATAAAAATGGAGAATTTCCTTATGAAATTGAATGTAATTTCATTTATGTTTTCAATATATAGTCTCCCACTCACTTTAGCTCTTCAACTTGGTTTCTACAGTTCATCATGCCCAAATGCAGAAAACATAGTTCGACAAATTGTTCAGCAGCGGTTCAACGGTGATAGATCTGTCCCAGCAGCCTTGCTGCGCATGCATTTTCACGATTGCTTTGTTAGGGTAAGATTTTCGACTTTATAAGGATCTACGACTTCGTGCGTTGCTTTGGTTGCAACATTTTAATTTTCACGCTTGGCACTATAACAATTTGACAATAAAGTTTTTAAAGTAAAGTTCTAATAATTTTATATTCTTAGATGAACATTTGATACCAATTTCTATTTTTAAACAACTATCCACATCTTGTGGGTCTCTAAAAAAATCAAATTCTCAACATGCACATGGAGCCAAATTTTACAATATCTTATGTATAGCTAGAGTAGTATTACTTGTAAAAAACCAAAAGTAGTTTATATGTAAAATGTAAATAGTGTGAAATTTTAAACTGCTGTACTAAAATGTGAGAAAATAGATAGAGAAATCTATTTATTTTTCCTTTATATGCACCTTGACAAATCATTCATGCATACGTACGGTAGACATTCTTTCTAGTTTTTATTTAAAATTAAAAATTATTTCGCCTTACCACCTTGAATCTTCTCTAAAGTTTTAAATTGCGACAAGGATCATGTACTAATAGTTTATTACTTAACACTATAATGTAAATGTATAAATCTTCCAAAAACTTTTGCACTTGGCCACTTAATATACTTCGAAGATAGTTGCCGGCTCTACGCCTGTACTAGCTACGTACAAGCTAGAAAAAGGTCATAATAATTTGAGCAATGATTAAAAAACAAATTTAGGTTTCTTTTGGTTGGACAAAAAATATATTCCTACTAGTAAACACAAAAATGTAGATCGGCTTTTTGTTATTTGGATCCTTGCGTCGACAGCTAGAGAGGAAAGAAATAATGGATATGCAAGGCTGCTAGGAAGGGAGTGCATGGGTTGGGACGGAGGAAGGAAGATATAAGTGGCATTTGTTGCTTAAAGAAGGATGATGATACAATATGCTCCATCCTTGAAATAACTATTCTCTCCCATTTTTAAAGCTATTTTCAATACTTCATAGTGTAGGAACATATAAATTTTAATGCATATATTGCGGAATTTCCACAAATAATTTCTTAACATATACCATAGGCACATAATCAAACACATGCATCATTCAATAGGAATTAGATGTACAAACTTTGTAGCGTGATTTTCCTGCTGTATGCAAGTTTCGAAAATCTGAGAGGCCCAAGTGTTGTTCCTTTAATCAGTCCAAGAACACCAGTTGAGCACCAATGTCTGCTAGAACGGAAGAGAAGAATTCTCTTGCTTTTAGGTGGTATAGGCGCCGGTCTTAGGGGAGGAATTTAGGGTTTCTCAAGCTCTCTCTTTTGTGAAAAGAAACTGCTTAATGAAGTGATGCCTAAAGCCTAATATTATATCCTATATACAATAGAAGAACCCTATGCAAGTTAGGAAAACTAATTCTCCTCCGATTCCCCTTATGGCCGGCCAACCGTTATCCTAAATGGATTTGGATTGCTTTGTCCCACTTCTTTTACAATGTGTGACCTCATATGATTAATAGATTTTAGTTGTAGGCCCAATTAATATTGTCCTACTAATTATATTTATTCTATAGCAAGAAAATACAATTACTAAATAATTAACTTTATTATCTTCATAATTAAATTTATATTTATATTTAGTAATTGCGGGATGTCTAAGGACATATTCCTTCACATAGGACAAATTCACAATAACTAGAAAGCTACTTCCCTATAAAATGGTTTCCGCCCAATGGAACACTCTCTTAATGCAACTAACTAAGAGCGTGTGCAAAGTTAAATGTTGTGATGAATAAGAGTTTAAATCTTCTCTTATGTGTACCATTTATGTGCCACTTATTCTAATTGATTGGTCAATTATAACATGTTTTAAAATTTTAATTAGAAATTGGTGAGGTACAGTGATTTTACTAACTAATAAAATAAAGTGCCACAAAAGCAGTGTACAAAAGGTGAGACAGAAGGTTTTGATTTGATGCATAGGGCCCTTCATCTTAGATAGCCTAACGCATCTATTGTTAAAAAGTAACTTAATTTACAATTATATGCATGGTACATGATTGTTTTGTATTGTAGAAAGGTAACTTAATTTACAATTAAATGCATGGTACATGATTGTTTTGTAGGGTTGTGATGCATCAATTCTAATCGACTCAACCAACAACAACCAAACAGAGAAAGTTGCAGGTGCAAATGGAACTGTAAGAGAGTATACACTAATCGACCAAATCAAGGCTGCTCTAGAACAATCATGCCCTCAAATAGTTTCTTGTGCAGATATCATAACACTGGCTACCCGAGACGCGGTTGCCCTAGCTGGAGGCCCTAGATACAATGTTCCCACAGGTAGGCTTGACGGGCTCATTTCTCGGGCTAGTGAAGTTAACCTTCCTGGCCCGAGTTCGACTGTTTCGCAAGTCCAACAATCATTCAGTGCCCGTGGATTGAGCCTCAATGATATGGTGGTCTTATTAGGTGCACATACTATTGGAGTTGTCCATTGCAATTTCTTCCAAGACAGGTTATCAAACTTTCAAGGATCAGGGGCTCCGGATCCTACCATGGATCGTGCTCTCGGAAACCGGCTTAGTGGACTTTGTGGAGCGAATCCAAGCGCAAATCCTAGTACTTTCCTGGATCAAAACACGTCTTTTGTGTTTGATAATGAGTTCTATAATCAAATTAGAAACAACCGAGGAATATTGAAAATTGACCAAGAGCTTGCACTTGATACTTCAAGTGCGAGATTGGTCTCGAACCTTGCCGGTAATAACAACCTTTTTAGGCAAAGCTTTGTAAATGCGATGATTAAATTGGGAAACATTCAAGGTAATGGTGGAGAAATTAGGAGAAATTGTAGGAGGAGAAATTAAAAACAAAATAGGGGGGTTGTTAATTTTATCAAAAAAGAATAATGAGTCCCTTGTTTAATGTTCTTTTTATCCACCTTGTAGTTAATCATGGTCGTCCATGTTTGTTTTTCGATCCATCCGAATCTTGTACTTAATGGTTTTTTTTTCTTATGTTAATTCATTTTATATACGTACTTTGTGTCAATCGTCTGTATGTTGAAGACTTTTTTATGCAAATCTAATAACTGAAGAAGGCTGAATGGTAATTATTGTTTCGGCTTTATATTTTTATAACTAGTTTTGAAAATTAAACATAATATAATCCTAATGGTATTTTAAAATAGTTAAGGCACGTCTACGAGGCCATAGCTCAAATAACCCTCGTACCTTTAGTATGCCAGTTACAATTTCTTTCAAAACAAAAAAGAAATTATAACATAACTGACCAAAAACAACGTACAAGAATCTACTCTTATCAATCTCTTTTATAATTAGTTGATCAAAAATCTATTATTGCTTCATTTAAATATTCCAAATATTTCTAGGAATGTGGATGAACTAATAAAGTTTAATTTATAAGATGTTGAGTATATTATAAATGAATCTGGTTTTTTAGTATGTTTCAAGCTAAATATTACAAGAAAAACCTATTAATTATGAATCATATGATGAAATAAAGTTACGATCAACTTGCTTTTTACAATAATTTCTACTAGTTTATTATAAATCAAACCCTATGCTCTGATCGATCCTAACCTCACTATATTTGATTTTTTTTTTCTTTCTTACATTAGGTATATTTAAAAACATAACTTTTAAATTTGGTCATGACACGATGGTGTAGGTTATATTCCTGAATCTCTATTATATATGGGAGCTCCGCGCCTTTTGTCCCCCCCTTTTTACCCAAAACCCTAATAATAAAAAAACAATAACATCAAAACTACTAATTGCTTTCTCTAATTCTTTTAAAAAAAAAAATCCCTACAATTGCAAACTTACATCTGCAACAAATAGAACAATATTACTTGAATGACGATTAAAATTAAAACTTCCACAAAATCACTTGCTGTCACGCACACACGAATACTAGTAAAAGTAAATGAAACATCATACCCACTCTATCTCAATTTTTTTCCTTTGCCTTCCTTCTCTAAACCTTTTTTTAGCTTTCCTCAACCTTTCCACCATCGGACGGATCTGCGCCGCCAAAGCTACCACGACGTTCACCGTTGAAGCTCCCCCCTTGCGTCTTGCTATGGTAGGGTTGTCGGATATCTCGTCCCTATTGTGGTTCAGTAGTGACCGGAGATTTGTGGCTCACGACGAGACCATTTCGCTCCGGATTTGGGTGTTACGACCTCCTTGGTTTAGTTTTTTTTGTTTCTTTAGCACTTTTCTATAAGTCCCATATGTGTGATAGCTTTAGTCCTTTATATGGGTTTTGTTGTCGCCTCTTTCATGGTGGGTTTATTAGTTTGGTTTCTTTGTTTGTTTATTGTGTCTAATCCAGGGCTAGAAATAGATTTGGAAGTTTCCTCTTGTAGATTTTTAGAACTCGCGGACCGTTGTTATAGGGGTATCAATTTGGGGAACTAGTCATGTATCTTCAACCTAAAGGCTTTACATAAATGGATCTCTGTTGAGGTGGATGCAAAGACATCTAATTAAAAAACATTATCAGAAGCGATGCTAACATGTCTAAAATTTTTAATACTTGTATTGCTTTTCTAGTTCATACTCTATAGAATGATTGTAAACATCAAAAGTCTTATTATCAATGAAATTAATCCTCCCCTATCCCCCTAAAAGAAAATAAAGTTACACTTCTTTAAACTTTGACCTTTATATGAATACTAGTATTAATGTTCGTCATCCCCACAACAGAGGTAAGAAAACAAATTTAAAACATCGCAAAATTGGCCTCAACACTCTGAACTATAGCACAGGTGCACCCAACATCCCCAAATACGACTTATAGCCAAAATTGACTATAAGTCGTAGTTGGGAGTGTTGGGTGCACCCGCGCTATAGTTTAGAGTGTTGAGTCCAATTTTGCATTAGAACATTGATTATACTTGAAATATGAGCGTTTAATGGGGACCCTATCCATATAATTAAAGTGATTATTTTCTTTGTAACAAAATATTTAATCACTCATGTACTACATTTTATTGTTAACTAACTCCAGGGGAGGACCCACATGGGGTCATGGGTGGCACTAACCCCCGAATATTTAAAAAAATGAGTTTAAAAAAAATTTAAAAATGAAAAAAGCCGAAACAAAAAATTCGACAATGTGTTGACTATTGATATCTCACTGGAGAGAGAAAAGGAGAAAAAAAAAAAGAAGTGAAAATGACATCACATTGTAGTACTCCCTCCGTTTTTTTATTGCTACATTTTCCTTAAATGGTTGTTTCTTTTTAATTGCTACATTGTTTAAACTTTCCTTATTTGGGGTACTTGGCCTACCATAAAATAATAATATTATAAATTTTTGGGTTTTTTGTTAGAAACTGACCATTTAAAGATTACTTTTTGCCAAAGACAACCAATTTAAAAAATGCGGCAAAACAAAACCTTAAATCAATATTTTTTTGACACAAGACAACCTTTGGCCGTTTGAGGGTTGGTGGCCGGATTCCGGCATTGACCCACTTAATTTTGCCATGTGCCTTGCACGTGATTCGTCTCCTCTTATTTTCCCACCCATTTCCCTCCAAATCTCACTCTGTTAATTACAAAAAAACCGAAACTCCTTCCTCTTCATTCTCTCTTCAATGAATGATTCAACAGTGGGCATTAATGGGGAGATGAAAATTCCAGCAGCAACTTGACAAAAGGTAAGATTTGAATGTATTTTTTAAATTTCAAAATCCCCAACTACTGTGACCATAACAGTAAAAAAATTTCCCCTGGTCATAATTTGCACATTTCATTCTCTAAATTTGTACCTTTATTGACCATGGAAGGAGCTAGAGTTGTGTCATCTTCAAGAAGAAGCAAGGGGGACCAATTACAGACTTATCCAAAAACCCAGGTAAAGATTGTTTCTTTTTGGGTTATACCCAAAGTACAAAAAAATTATTTCTTTTGAAAACATAGTTAATTAGTGGAGAACATGATAAATATGTTGTTAATAGTTGTTTAATTATGTATTATTATGCTGTTAATTACGTTTATGTCTTTGTAATTGCAAAATTATGTGTGTTATTGGTTATTGTATCTGAAACCCTAATTTCACAATTTGAATTCTGCTTGTGTTACCTGTGTTAAACTTTTTTCCTTTATATGCATCAGGTTTAATGGTAGGATAAACACTTATCACACTTGGTATAAGTTAATGGAGCCAATTAACATTAGGTTGTATTATGGAGGGCAATTTGTGACCAAAAACAATAGGACAACTTATAAGAAGGGAGTGACTAATTTTCTTGGGATTGCATTGCATCCTAATATGGATGAGGTATGTTATTTGAGTTTGTACATTGGATTAAGGTGGAATTAGGGTATGTTGAGGTTGGGGAAATATGGTTTAGAAAGCGTGGTTATAGTTTACACATTGGTAGGAAGCAGATAAAAAGTGATGGTGAAATTGCAGAGTTTTTGCAAGCTCCTGAAAAGGATGGATGGTTCCATCTTTATGCAGTTCATCTACAAAGGGAGGAGGGAATAAGTAGGCATGTGTTTGGTACAGGGGAGAGTCGATATCAGAGAGTGAAACTGGTTCAAGTGGATTAAATAGCAATGTGTTTAGTGAGTCAGCAGACAATTTGCACTACTACAAATTGTGGAAAATATAACACATATAAGATAACGTTCAATTGTTCAAAGTGTTATCTAAAGAATAAAAAACTAGTAAATTGCATAGGTGCTATCTTAGGTAAAGAAAAGATAACACCTAAATGACCCAATCATTCTCTCTTTATCTACTAAAGTTTATTTGAAAATTGAAAGAAGAAAAGATAACAATCAAATGACCCCAATGTTAATTTTACCTCCTCTCCAAATATTAAGGGAACTGAAAGAAAACGTATAAACTCTCTAACCGTTATCTAATCCCCACCTTCAAATAAAACTTCTACTTAATTACTTTATTTCTTCTTATTTTTTCATCTCTCCACAATCCACATAAAAGCAGTTGAAGACCATGAAGTAGTCTTTAAATAAGTCGTGGTTCCTTTTTAAAAAAAATTGAAAATCCTAGTTCATAGTCTAATTAAACCACTTTTAGTAACAACAACAAGCAAAACATAATCTTTCATCTCTAAATCTTTCGCTCTCTATTTCTCTTTCTTTCTCCTCTTCAATTAAATTTCTA
This sequence comes from Beta lomatogona, assembly GCA_947646795.1. Lineage (NCBI taxonomy): Eukaryota > Viridiplantae > Streptophyta > Magnoliopsida > Caryophyllales > Amaranthaceae > Beta > Beta lomatogona. The sequence goes on from CANSNZ010000150.1 coordinate 745,063, forward strand.
ATTCATCAAAAATCAACGTTCCACCATTTTATATTTCTAAACTGCTGCAGTTCCCCTCGACAAGCATTCAACACTATCGTCTGTCGGCGTATTTCAACAATAAACTTAACGAAGCAGGTAAAAGCTTTTTCGATTTTCTATTCTTCTTTTTTTTTAATCTAGGTTTTTGCGAGATTTTGTGATTGTGTTTTAATTGAATTTGACTTACTTTTAGATTTAAGGTTTCGGTTTGATCTTCTCATTAACATTCTCTCCTTTTTTGTCCTCTAATCTTAACTTACTTTTAGATTTTACAACTGCACAGGCCTTTGATTCGCGGCGGTGAAGCGACGAAACAAGGCGGCGATGGAGACACCATCAAGCAGGAGATCGGTGGAGCAAGGCGCGATGCAATCTGCCGTTATAGTGAAGTAGACAAGACTCAATCTGAAGAAAAAAAATGTTTGAACTCAAAATGCGCAAGCAAAAGTTTTGGAGGGTTTTCATTTGAATTTAGATGTAGGTTTTGATCTTTACTCATTAACATTTTCTGCTTCTTTTCATCTTCTAAATTTAGATCTAGGTTTTATCTTTTGGGCATTTTTATTTCTAAGACTTGGCATTATTTAAGTTATGTTCTTGTAAAATTTTTTTTGTTTTCATTAATTACCTTGATCATGTATCAATGCATTGTAGTTGGTTGAAATTGTATGATGTTTGGTATACCGTATACTATTTAATTGACATCAATTTTTGTATTTGTTGTGTATTATTAACGTAGTCGGATTTTTTTTAAGAAAGTATGCCAAAGATAACAGTGGACATTAGAAATTGTTTTCTTTAGTTTTAACAATCATAACACATGTCGATAATAGATGTTATATTTTCTTGACCTAACAAAAGGCTAAAAAAGACAAAGATAACAGTGTTGATTGAGGTGTGTTATCATGATAGATAACAGTGGTAAGGCATAACTATTATCTTTGCTTTATCAAAGATAACACCTCTATGAGGTGTTTTCTTTACCTAACATTACACTGACTTGGAAAAAGCCTCATAAGTGTTATGTTAAGCCTCATTTAACCGTTAAATTTGCCCTTTTTTGTAGTAGTGTTGATGTGGGGCCCACAAGGGAATCTAGTCCAAAGTAGTGTTGAAAACCCTAGATCTGTTCAAACCTCTTAGGAAAAAAAAACCCTCAAAACTGCTGCCTTTATAACCAACCCTCAACAAACACAAAAGGCTCTCCCCTCATTACCTTATAGACCTAAATTACCCACAATCTCATCTAAAAAAAAAACTAATCAAATACAACCCTTAGTGAGTGAGACATTGGATGTTGTACCTGAAGAGGAGGAAGGTGGTAGTGAAAATGAGGGTGGATCTAATAGTGAGGAGAGTGATGCTTTACTAAGTGATGGGGACTATGAGCAGCTAGGTGCTGTTGATTTATTCCAAGGAGAAGCATCTCATGACATAACTGCAGCTGTTGGCAGAAGTTGGAGAGGACTAATTGTTGAAGGTAACAGTGGGAATGAAGAAGAGGATGAATATATTGAGCATGGTTTAGATATCCCTGATGATGTTGAACTAAATGACAGTGATGGAGAAGTTTTTAGCGTTCAAATGATGATGATCTATAATCTATCTTCAATCCAGAGGTAGATTTTAAGGGTAAGATTGTGCTTACCAAAGGCTGAAGTTCCCTTCCAACAAGGTGGTGAGGAAAGTTGTGAGGCACCATGCCATTGAATCTGGGTATAACTACTACTTCCTTCATAACAACGGGAGCGGGGGTGTCACGTATACTACCAAAAGATGTGGATGCCCTTGGAAGAAAGGTAGAATTTTAAAGTGTGCTTGCAAAGAGAATATAAAGTGTTGATTCAAGCTACACTTTAAAAAAATAAAGGATAAGGAGACTTGGCAGCTAAAGAGTTTGAGGCTAGGGCACATATGTGGTCACAAGCATAAGAACCCTAATGTTACATCACAATATCTGGCTGAGAAATACTTAGAAGATTGGAGAGATGATTCTAATATTAGGCTGTTTATGAAGAGAACTAGAAGAGAAGTGAAAGTGGATATAGGTTATTACAAGGCATACTATGCAAGAGAAAGGGCATTGAAGATGTTATTTGGGGATGCAAGCTTGGAGTACCAAAAGTGTGGGATTATGCAGACACAATAAGGAAGTATAATCCAGGATGTACAGTTGTTTTGATGGTTGATGGAATTGAGCACCCTCCCCTTATATTTCAGAGATTGTACGTATGCTTGCAAGCTTGCAAAGAAGGCTTCATTCCTGGTTGTAGGCCCATCATGGGTGTTGATGGGGCTCATTTAAGAGGCCCATACCCTGGCATACTCCTCACATCAGTAGGAAAGGATGGAAACAACAACATCATTCCTGTGGCGTGGGCTATTGTGGAAACTGAGTCATCATAAACTTGGGTTTGGTTCCTGGAGCTGCTTAGGAATTATATTATATCTGTGGTAGATTCAGTCACTTGGGTCCATGAAAAGGAGGATTTGACATACATGTCAGATAGACAAAAGGTTAGTTCCTTTAAATATGCATTTGTATTCCTAAGTTATTTATTTATTGAAACTACATCCCTAATGGAAACATATTTGTGCAGGGTTTGCTTGATGCATTCTACACTGTCATGCCAAATGCTGAAACAAGATATTGTTGTAGGCATATATGGGCCAACTTCAAGAATAAGTTTCCTACTGTTATTTACAAAGAGCATTTCTGGAAGGCAGTAAGATCTTCCACAAAGGTATATTTCCTATTTCCTGCATGATTTTGTTTAATGTTTCCATAAATCTCACGTAGTTTTGCATGTTTTATTTATTCTCAGTTCCTAACAACACCACTTCGAGGCCCATATGGAAGCAATAAAAGCCTAAGATGAAGAAGCATACAAGTATTTGGATGCAATACCCACATGCCATTGGTTAAGGCATGGGTTCAACACCTCATCTAAGTCTGGGATGCTTTTGAACAACTGTTGGGAAAGCTTCAACAGTGTTCTTAGGGAAGCTAGAACTAAACCAGTCCTCCAACTCATGGAGTGGGTTAGAAGATATGTAATGTTGAGGTTTAGTGCAAAAAGAGAGGAATTAAAGACCGTTGATGGGGTGATCATGCCTTCTGTGGTGAATAGGATTCATAGAGGTCTTGAAGAGGTCCCTAACATGAAGATAAGCCAAGTTGACCTTCATGAGTTTGAAGTTGATGACAAAGAGGACACATTTGTTGTCAACTTAGAAAGCAAGACTTGTGGATGCAAACTTTTGCTTGTTTTGCAGGACAACTACGGGTCGAGACAAAGGAAAGTCCAGTGTTAATATGGTTCGTGTTCTTGAAGACAATAACAACGGTCAAGTCCTGTGCTAGTCTTCAGTTACATATCACCCCTGGAGCGGGGCGAAGCTTTAAATATCCGAAGAACATCGACAATGGTAAGTCAAGTGCTAGGTCCAATACCATTACGAGCCGAGGCAACGGGAAATCCAGCATTAATATGGTTCGTGCTCCCGAAGACAACGACAACAGTCAAGTCCAGCGCTAGTCTTCAGTTAAGTATACCCCTGTAGCGGGATGTAGCTCTCTCTCTCTCTCTCTCTCTCTCTCTATATATATATATATATATATATATATATATATATATATATATATATGTTTCCGCAAGCTTTTGCTTGTTTAACATGATAGCCACGGGCCGAGACAATGGAAAGTCCAGCGTTAATATGGTTCATGTTCCTAAAGACAACGACAGCGGTCAAGTTCAACGCTAGTCTTCAGTCACATATAGCGCTAGCCCTGGAGCGGGACGAAGCTCTACACTGTCGTGAACTAGCCAATAGCTTACATATCGCCCATGCAGTGAGACACAGCTCTATATTGTCATGAGTCAGACATAATAGCTCATGATATCCTTTTCACATATCCTTTCATTTTGCAAACTTATGTTTGTTTACAAATGTTTTTAACATATGTCTACATAAACTCTAAGTTGTCGTGAATTTATTACAGATCAAGCGATGATGATAATTTTAGTTTACATTGTGGCACAATGGCAATTATTCTAAATTGCTTTATACTTAGCTCTTGTATTAAATCCTCCCCGAAACATTAAGGAACTTGGTCAAAAAAGTTTTTGTTGACGCAACTAAATAAAGCTGATAGAAGGGATCCTCTACAGTTGCTTTGAAACTCTACGGGTAGAGTTTCAAACTATTATTTTCTCTAAACTAATGATTTCGATTTTTTTTTTTAAAATTAATGGGAGCCGAAATATTTTTATTATTTGACGTGCTAAGTGTAGGCGTGTATTTTTCAATTCCTTTAATGCCTACACACGGTGTGAGCGCGTTTATTTGACTACCCCATTGTTAATGTTTTATTAAAAATATGTTTTTGAAGCCGCCAACAATTCTTTAAAGGAAGAATCATAAACCTAATTGGAGATGGGAAATCGTAGGGACAAATTAGGGACTGAGATTTCCCCGTCATGACTCCATAGATGGTCAGGAACCAAAAAGTGAGTTCGGGGGTGAGGGTACAATATAGTCAGGAACTATATTGCCCATTGCTGGCCTCTACTAAATACCGATTCACAACAGATTTTATGCAAAAGAATAATCATATAACGTTTACAAAAAGATTAATTATTTAGTGATCAGTTATTAGGCAATCAAATTACTGGGTTCCTAGCAGGTTGTCCATGTTATCTGAATTAGTTAGAACATTTATTTAGGTCTTGATTAACAATAAATACAAGGTGATAAATATTGCAATCAGGCATGAAAAATAATATGTTCATAAAAATAAATAAAAATATGAAAATAAAATACTGCAGGGAGTTAGTATAATATATGCAATACTTACAACGCATGAATAAATTAATAACCTACATCACAAATAGAATATTAGTAACTTCAAGAAAGTTATAAATAATAAATAAAGAAAAAAAGAAAATAAAGTTAGTTAATTTAGTTGACCCTTATAAATTATACCACTGTCCGGGGTCGTTGATTTGTACGGTTCTCGGAAAATTGAATTATTGAACGAGCCTTGAAAACGTTTTGTATTTTTGTTATATGTTGTGCCGAACAAAGTCTAATAAAAGTTGTTGTATTTGGTCGAGTATTGGATTATTACTCGTGTCTGGTTTGTAAGAGTATGCGTATGGTGACGATGTACGAGAACATGAGATGCTGCAGGAGTTATGGAGGTAAGACAAGAATAATTAGATGAGTGATGATTATATGATGATTGATGATTAAGAGTTTGAGCGTGGCAGTAAGAGAATTAGTGGCGGATAATTGGCAGTATGAAGGTGAAAGCAAGAGTGGTGCGTGAGATGCTATGGGAATTAGGCGTTGAAGATTTTGGAGGTGAGTCACGAAGGATTTAGGTGTCGAGTGATTAGGGAGGTTGAGGGATCTTGTGTTGAGAGCTGTGGGTTTTGTTTGAGTTGTTAGTTTGTGAGTTGGCCGAGAGAGATTATAGGTGAGTCGGTGTTGCGTTAGTATTAGGCGAGAAGAATTATATATAGGTTTAGGTAGTTGGGTTGCAATAGGTTTTTTGAAAGATAAAAGATTTTTATTAAAAAAGATTTTAGAAAAGAGTTAGTAAAAGATATTTAAAAACACTTTGGGAAAATATTACTTTTTATAAAAGATATTTTTATTAATAAAAATAATTAATAAAATTAATTAGTTCTATTAATTAAATTGGGCTAGAAAAGGTGTTTTAAAATGGGCTTTCGTAAAACTATTCTTAAAAGGTTTTCAAAAATGAGCCTCAAAAGGTTAATTTACAATGTTTTAGAAAGTGGGCTTTTATAAAATTATTTATAAAAAGGGTTTCGGAAATGTGTTAATAAAACGAGTTAGAAAATGGATTTGGGCTTAAAACATTTTAGTTTAGACTCGTTCTTTATTTTTTCCTTGATCCGGACCAATTGGAGCAGGGTATTGGTCATCATACGGTACTAAATGGGGAGACACGATTATGTGTCTACACTAAGTATGTGAATTATATTTATATTTATAATTATAATATAATTTATTTGAATAATTTTTCGTTATTGATTATTTTTAAAGTTTAGGCGCGATTTAGGAATTTATCGATTTATCGTTTAACAGACTTTTGTCACATGGATCATTGATGAACGGGCCGAAATATTTTGTGTGGCTTGGGCTATGAGGCAGCCAACCTTGTGGAGGAAGAAGAAGATATTTTCTTTACTTGTTTTTGGTTTCTTTTTGCATTCCTTAACCTCCTATAACATCCCTCATTATACCACCATTAAGCCTCTTTTATTTATTCTTTTTAAATCACCAAAAATTTGATTAAAATCAGATTACTATTGCTGTCATTTTTACCATATCATTCGGCGACCATCATAATCATTTTCTCTCTAAAAATTTTCTAATCCTTTTCTTCATCAAATTGTTCTTAACTTATTCTACTTGCCTATTCATCGTTCGTGGTGCTTTGGGGTTTGAAGAAGACGTGGAGTACACGCATAATTCAAATTTATCTCAAATATTCAGCTCTCCTCCAACGATCCAGGTAACTACTAGATATCTTAGAACACTAAATATTAGAGTATATTTCGGTAGTAGACTATTACGCTAGGAATTGTTTAAATTACTTTTTGTCCAAAATTATTGATTACGTGAGTGTTCATGATATATTTTGTGTGTATATTATGTGCGGAAAAATAATTTTTATTTGAGTTTTCCTATGTATTTGATTAAATTGGTATTTTGTGTGTTTATGGTTTAATTGTTAAATAATTAGAGAATGAATTTGATAATTGCCGAAAATATTTTTATTGAAGCATGTTATGTGTGTAATATGTTTTTTCATGTCTTAGAATAATTTTTATCTACTATTTACGAGTTTAATTAAATGAAATCTCTATTTTTGCATTTTCGTGATTGTTAGTAATTAATTTTTCAATATTATATTTTGAGGACGAAAAATATGTTTCTTTATATAATCTGTATTACTGTCGGTTTTATGCATGTTATGTGATTTTTTTGGTAATTTTTGGGCGTTTATTTCTAATTTTAAGTATTTTATTGCCTTTATTGAGTAATCTAGACATAATTGTTTAAAATTAAATTTGAAGTCCAAAAATTAGAAATAAAATTACTACTGCGTCAGTAAAGCTATGATGGTTGTATGTTAATTTTTGTGAGAATTTAGGGTTCGGTTTTATTTGTTAAATAATTTTTATTGTAATGATATGAGTTTATTCTTTTTAAATATTAAGAGATTAATAATCAGGACTAAAGTGGAACTTTTTGCATTCTTTGAAGGCTGGTGATTTTATGTTACTGTTGTCATGACTGGGTGTTATTATATTTACATTTAGTTGGAGTAAGAATAATTAATTACGAAGGCAATTGCGGGGGTGATTTTTGGAGAAGAAGCTCGTAAAAACTGGAAGACTTTTACCAATCAGAGTAAAATCTCAGATAAAGGTATGGGTCTCAAATTTGTAACGCCTACTATAGTAGTAGGAGTTCCAACGGCTAGATTAGAGAAGGATGACATAGAAAGAATGAATGAAATTTGGATGAATGCTTTGATTGTTTATGTAGTAGGGCAAAATCCTACTTTAACTTCTCTAAGATCTTATATTATGGCACAATGGAATCTTACTGTTGAACCTTAAATGTTTAAACAAGAGGAGGGATACTTTGTGATTAAACTGGGTAATCGTGAAATTAGAGATTCAGTGCTATATGCAGGTCCACATTTATTCTATGGCAAACCTATGATTGTTAAACAATGGTCAGCCAACTTTAACTTTCATAGTGAAGTTTTGAAGGTGATAGCTATATGGATTAAACTGCCAAATTTGCCTCTTAACAGCTGGAGTGAAAACTCATTAAGTAGGATAGGCAGTTTAATGGGAGTGCCATTCTACGCAGATGAATGTACTTCTCAATCCTTGAGAGTTTCTTTTGCAAGGATACTGGTGGAAATGGATGTCACAAAAGAGATCAAGAAGGTGGTGAAAATAGCTGATCCTAATGGAAAAATTATATCACAAAATGTGGTATATGACTGGCTTCCACCTTTTTGTAAAAAATGTAATGTTATTGGACATAATTGTGATAACAAATATGCTCATAAAGGTCGGTAAAAGCTCCACAACAAAAATGGGTTAAGAAGACAAGCTGTTGTATCCGAGACCTTTGGACATTACTGAAATTTCTAAGGGAGATTTTGTTGCAGGGGGTCCCTCTTTGGCAGTAGATCCTAACTTAGGTGGGGGTCCTGTCACTGAGGTAGATCCTGGCAACTTGATTACCCCTATTCAGACTCCTGTGTGAACACCACATAATTTACAGAACAAAGAGGTAGATGAAGAAGGAGCTTGGAAGATGGTTACTAGGAAGACAAAGGATAAGGGGAAGCAAGTAGGCTTTCAAGCTTCCAGAATGATAGCTTACAATACACAAGACTCAGGTAGACCTGGGGGTGCTAAGGGACCAAACCCTTATCTATCATAATGATAGTTGCTTCTTGGAATGTCAGGGTTATGAATGACCCCTTTAAAATAAAAGAAATCTTGAATTTCTTACATGAGCAGAAGATTACAATTTGTGCTCTTCTTGAAATCAGAGTAAGGGTTCATAATGTGGCTAAGATACAAAGGAAATTTGGTACAAAATGACAGTGGGTATGTAATTATTCTCACTCTCCTAGAGGAAGAATTTGGGTGGGTTGGCAACCAAATGAAGTTAAACTAAATATTATTAGTCAATCTGAGCAAGTTATGATAGCTGATGTTAGCAACATTAATGATACTGTGGCTTTCCTGTTGATTATAGTATATGGACTGCATACTATAAGTGATAGAAAAGAGCTTTGAAGGGAACTGGATATTGCGATTACTGGTTGCAATAAACCTTTCATTGTAATTGGTGATTTTAATTCTATCTTTCAGTCTAATGATAGAATAAATGGAGCTCTGGTCAGTGAAAGTGAGACATAGGATATGGCAAATTTCATCCTGTCTTCACATGTCATTGAAGCTCCAAGTATGGAGTTGTTTTACTCTTGGACAAATAAAAGTGTGGGTGATGACATAATAGCCAGTAGAATAGATAGGGCTTTTGTGAATGCTCTTTGGATGGACAATTATGCAGATGTGAAAGTTAACTATCTTCCTTATGGTATCTCTGATCATACTCCTTTAGTGTTTAATATGGAACCTTGTTTTAATGAGGGTGGTAGGCCATTTAAGTTTCACAATATCCTTTGTGAACATGAGCATTTTGAGGATACAGTGAGATCTGCCTGGTTTAAAGTGAATGACAGATTTAAGATGAGACAGGTATGGATGAAGCTTAAGAATGTTAAAAGAGCCCTCAAAAGCTTACACTCCAAGCAATTTGCCCATGCTCACCTTAAAATGGAGGAATTTCGAAGGAAGCTAGTAGCTTTGTAGGCTTTACCTCAACTGCAAGATGAGATATCCATTCAGCAGGAGGAGAAAGAGTGTTATGACAGGTTGAGATTCTGGTCAAAAGTTGATGAAAGCATATTGAGACAGAAATCTAGGATAAATTGGTTATCTCTTGGTGATTCCAACTCAAAGCTTTTCTTTATAGCGGCTAAAATTAGGAAAGCAAAGAATAGGTTGGCTCTGGTGTTTTCTGAAGATAATATTCCTCTTACCAGCACAACTGATATTCAGTTAGAATTGGTTGGCTTCTATGAAAAATTGTTAAGGACTTGTGCCACTGAGCTGCCAGGCATTGATCTTTCTACTGTGAGAGATGGCCCCGCTTTGAGTGCTGAAGCTAGGGAGTTGTTGATTCAGCCTATTAGTGATCAAGAGATTGATAATGCTCTCTGGTCCATTGATGACTCTAAGGCTCCAGGTATTGATGGATTTAATGTCATTTTCTTTAAGAAATGTTGGCCTTATATTAAGAGAGACATCTATGCTGCAGTTCATAAATTTTTTCAGAAGGCTTATATTCATGGGCCTATAAATATCACGGTTGTGACTCTTATACCTAAGCAAGATGATGCTAGGTATGCTAAGGATTATCGTCCTATAGCTTGTTGCACTATTCTCTACAAAATAATTTCTTAAATCATTACTCACAGATTGCATAAGGTTATAGGGGAGGTGGTGAATCAATCTCAGTCTGGATTTATTCCAGAGAGACACATTGCTGATAATATAATCTTAGCAACATAATTGATTAGAGGTTATGGTAGAGCTCATATCTCCCCCCAGGTGTGTAATCAAGGTGGACATCAGGAAAGCCTATGATTCAGTAGAATGGACATTCGTTGAGGCTTTGTTACATGAGCTGGGGTTCCCAAACCAATGTATCAGATGGATTTTGGCCTGTGTTCAGAGTGTTTCTTACTCCATTTTGATCAATGGTATCCTTTCTCAAGCTTTTAGAGCTAAAAAAGGTTTGAGACAGGGAGATCCGCTCTCTCCCTTTCTCTTTGCCTTATGTATGGAATACTTGAGTAGATGCCTTGGCAGACTCAAGCTAAACCCTGATTTCAATTTTCATCCCAAATGTGAGAGATTCACCTTTATTTGCAAGGGCTGACATGAGCTCTATTACAAAAATTATGGCAGTTTTTCAATCTTTCTCTCAAGCATCTGGCTTAAAAGCAAGCATTGAAAAAAGTTGCATCTATTTAGCAGGGGTTAGTCCTGATGAGGTCGAAGTTTTAGGCTGTATTTGGGCAGTTACCAGTTGGTAGCCTACCTTCCTCTCACTCCTAAAAAATTGAGTTTTTCTCAATGTGAACTCCTTATTGAAAGGATTACAGAGAGAGCTCAGAGCTGGATGGCTCATCTTCTTTCTTATGCGGGAAGATTACAGCTTATTAGAACAATCTTGTGTAGTATGCAGAATTACTGGGCACATATATTCCCTCTCTCAAAAAAAGTTAATAAGGCAGTAGAGAATATTTGCAGAAAGTTTTTATGGACATGTTCTACTAATCCTTCTCATAAAGCTCCTGTTGCTTGGGTAGATTTTCATAAACCTAAATCTGCTGGAGGTTGGAATCTAGTTGATATGAAACTTTGGAACAAGGCTGCCATTTTGAAGCTGTTATGGGCTCTGGCATTCAAGAGTGATAAACTCTGGGTAAGGTGGGTAAATGCCTACTACATCAAGAGAGGATCTGTCTACAGTGTTGCTATAAGTAGCAACACTTCCTGGCTACTAAGGAAGATTATAGAAAGTAGAAACATCCTTAACACTCTGGGAGGATGGGATTCTGTGCTACACAATGTTAAGTTTAGTATAAAAAAAAGTCTACACTTTGCTCCTTGGTGAGTATGATTGTGTTGATTGGAGAAGACTTATATGCAATAATAAGGCTACTCCCAAAAGTAAATTCATCCTCTGGCTTGCAGTTAAAAATCGTCTCTACACTACAGACATGTTAAGCCAATGGAATATTTAGTGCAACAGATTGCGTTGCCTTTGTGATAAAGAGCAAGAATCAATGAACCATCTCTTTTTTTAGTGTGAATATGTTGCTGATATCTGGCATCCTATTCTTCAATTGTTGGGTATGAATCAGCAGGGCCAGGGCTTTCATAATGAGAAACAGTTAGCTGCCTTAAAAGCTCACAACAAGTGTAAAATCTCAAGGTTATATGTTTTGATGTTCACAGAAGCTGTTTATGTGGTTTGGATCCAACGCAACAACAAGCTGTTTAGAGGGTCTTGTTTGACTACTAGTCATGTAATGAAAGATATAGTGTTTAAAGTCTCTGCTAGATGTGATGATAGGGATAGACTCTTGTTGTTAAGAGTCAGTGTCTAGCTGTTTGGTTTTCCTTGTCGTTTGGTTGATTTGGCTTTTCTTCTCCCTCTCTTTGTTTTGAGAAGAGTTGATGGCTTTTTGTAGTTTGTGGTGTGTATTCCAATTTTTTTGGTAGCCAATAATAATTTTGAATTGCCAAAAAAAAAAAAGAATAATTAATTACGTACGTTTTGTTGAATTAATGAGTTTTTGGTTAAATTAATAATGTTATTCAGTGGCGTCAGACGCACCTAGATTCGTTAGGTGCAGGGTGGTTTGTGCGCTAGATGAACAGGTTGGTGCGGAGCGCAAGCTCTTGCGTCGAGCGGACAAGTGTTCTGTTTTGGTGTTGCATGATTTTCGTATGTGCTTGAACGTATGCTTTACTTGTAATTTGTGATCTTTCATGTTGGGATAATTTTGCATTTACTCTTTGGTCTTTGTAAAACTCTCTTTATGTCATTATTTATGCTTAAATGTGTATAAGGTATTTGTTGTTTAAAGTATTCATTGTAAATTTGTAAGTTTACTTCTTTGAGGAATTTTGAAGAGATATCTATTGATGAATTGTGGGTATAAGGCCGTGTGGCATCCCTTTGATGAATATTACTTATTGAGTTGAATGTTATTGCTATGTTACTTATGATTTTATTTTGAGATAAGAACATCCAGTGGGATAGATGTTGTCCCCGGTGAAGAACATGCCAACCACCTAGAATGCGATCTAGGGGTAAACCTGGGTTAATTATTGTCGTCCAAGAGAACAGGGGGGTTATGCTTGTTCTACCCTGCATCATCAGGAGTTTGGCCATTCTTAGACACAGGTAGTGGGGAATGTAAGCCCATAGACTGACTTGGAGATTGCGATCTAACAAACCATAGGAAGTGGATTACGATCCACTGGCGTTCGGTTTCTGACTCTATAACTTGTTTTACGTATACTTTTATTTTTATGTAAGTACTCTCGAGATGATTTATTTACTTTACCCTATTTACTTGTTAATTACTTTTCATTTGTATTACTTGTTAATTACTTTTCATTTGTATTACTTGTGTGCTTTATGAATGTGGATGAGTATTGTAGTTGTCTTGACTTTATTCTTTCCTTTCACACTGACTGTGGAATTATTTAATAATATTTATGCAGATAGAAATGACCTCTAGACTTGTGACTGCTTAGGCTAGCAGAGTGTGGGTCGGAGATGAGAGGAAGCTTCTCATAGTTTTTCTAGTAGGTAAGTTTGATGAAGACAATAGAGAGTCTTATATAATGTTAGGTCTCAAGGATATTGGGTTTTTGTGAGACTTGCATGTCTCTTAGCTTTTGAATAATATTGTGGTTTTGACTATGGTTTTTGGATGTTTCTTCTCGTATTAGAACTTATAATACTTTGAGTTGTCATCTTTTGGAAGCTATGAAAACTTAAGTTTGAGTTTACTTTTATTTAATGTTTAAGAGTAGCATATACGTCCTGACGTTATTTCCGCTAACGTCTTTTAGTCAATTTAAAGTAGATATTGTTAAGTATCGTAATAGTATAAGGACGGGGTGTTACAATTGGTATCAGAGCAAAGTTACCCCAAGACCCTTGCTTAGTCACTAAGAAACTCCCGGGAAATGCGTAGTTGAAGTAACTAGGATCATTAGAATCTTAGGCTTCAAGAAAAGTAGTAGTAAGAGGGTCACTTGGGTAGGAAACCACGGGAAAATATTTTCTTACATTGATGTGATAAGTTGTTATTTACAACTATTGATGTGTTAAGTAATGAATGTTTAACTTGTGTGTGTAGAATGTCGCCTCGAGGATTACCTAGTGCTAGAAAAGAGGCTGCCCGAAATAGGCATCAGGCACTAGAGAATGCTATCATAGCCATGGCTAATCGGTCTACTGCTCGGTCCAATGGGCAATTGTCTTCGATCGATTTGACCGTCACCGTCTGCCTACTTTTGACGGGACTTCTGATCCAATTGTGCTAGAAGGGTGGATTAGGGAGATGGAGAAACTGTTTGCTGCAACTGGTTGCTCTGCTGCTGAAATGGTGCCTATTGGTACCTACTATCTGAAGCTAGAAGCTGATAACTAGTGGAATATTATTCGTGCAAGATGCATGGCTACACCAGGTTTTGGATGGGATCAGTTCTGAGTTAAGCTGAAAGAAAGATTCTATCCTGATGAGCTTCGTTGGCAGAAGCAAGAAGAATTCCTATTTCTATCACAGGTTACTCTGAGTGTGCAGGAGTACACTGACAAGTTCACCGAGCTGTCCAGGTTTGCTACCACTGTTGTACCTAATGAAGCTGAGCGTGTGAAAAGGTATATCAAGAAAATGGATCCTAGGGTGAGGACCCATGTTCTGAGTTCGGGTGCTTCGACTTTTCAGGAAACCTATGAGATAGCCTTGAGTATTCATGCCTCTTTGAAAGAGGAAGATTCTGCGAAGGTGGTTGCTGCAAAGAAGCCTGCTGCTACCTATGTTCAGATACCGGCTAAGATGCCGAGGTATGAGTCGTCTGGTCGAGGAGGTTATCAACAAGGTTTCGGGTCTGGGTATCGTCCGAGCTTTGATCCGAGCAAGTGCCGAACTTGTGGTAAGGCTACTCATCCAAGGAAGAACTGTGATGGATCTATTGTTCTTTGTTTCTATTGCAAAGAAGTGGGGGACAAGTCTTTCCAGTGTCCTAAGAATCCTAGGGCTTCGTCTTATTCTGCTGGTCCTACTAAGCCAACTGATTCTTCTGCTCCTCCGAAGAACAGGATCTATGTGATGACGCAAGCTGAAGCCGATTTCCATCCAGATGTCATCACTGGTACTTTTCTTGTAAATAGTACTCCTGTTTATGTTCTATTCGATACTGGTGCTACGGTATCTTTTGTTGCTAGCTCCTTTGTTCGGAAAGCTAATCTGTCTTCTAGATCTCCTGTAAGACCTTAATATCTCTTCCATTTGGTGAGAATTATCCTTGTCATTCTGAGTTAAGGGCGTGCCTGTCAGCATTATGGGTTCTGAGTTGTCAGCTGATCTTAAGGAGTTTGCTATGTCAAAATTTGATGTGATCCTCGGAATAGATTGGTTATCGAAGTATCATGCTTGCATTCAATGCCATGATCAGAAGGTGGTGCTCCGAGATTCTAAGGGTAAAAGGATTTCTTATTCTAGCGTGGTGGTGAAGAAGGGTGTTAAGTGGGTGTTCGATTTGAGAATGCGGAAGATGCGTCAGAAAGGTGATGTGGCATACCTTTGCATGGTGAAGGATTTGTCATCTGAAGAGCAGCTCGATAGTATTCCGGTGGTATGGGATTATTCTGATATTTTTCCTGAAGAGTTGCCAGGCATCCCTCCAGAAAGAGATGTGGAATTCTGCATCGATTTAGTGTCGGGTATTGCTCCTATATCTAAGGCTCCGTATAGAATGGCGCTGTCTGAGTTGCAAGAGTTGAAAACTCAGTTGCAAGAGCTGATAGATAAGGGCTTCATGAGGCCTAGTGTGTCTCCTTGGGGTGCTCTTGTTCTGTTTGTCAAGAAGAAAGACGGGAGTATGCGTCTGTGCACTAATTACCATGAGCTAAATAAGGTAACGATCGAGAATAAATATATGTTGCCTCGCATTGAGGATCTGTTTGATCAATTGAAAGGTGCTGGGGTATTTTCCAAGATCGGTTATCAACAAATCCCCGTTAAGAAGGAAGATATTCCGAAGACTGCTTTCCTCACCAGATATGGGCACTATGAATTTGAAGTGATGCCTTTTGGTCTCACGAATGCTCCTGCGATTTTCATGGATCAAATGAATCGCTCTTTCCACGAGTACTTAGATACTTGTGTAGTCGTGTTTATCGATGATATTCTCGTTTACTCTAAGGACGAGAAGGAGCATGAGAAGCATTTGAGACTGGTGTTGGATGTTCTGCGAAAGCAAAAGTGGTTCGTAAAGCTGTATAAGTGCGAGTTCTGGATGAAGGAAGTTTCTTTTCTAGGGCATGTAATCAGCAAGGAAGGAGTTAAGGTGTAACACCCCGACAATTCTCTCTTTTTTAAAATACTTTTTCAATATAAAACTTAGAGAATTATCAAAGTATTATCGCCCGTGTGATAACGTATCGCCTTATTCAAAATTTTGCAGCGGAAAACATAATAAATGACTTTAGAAATAAAACTTAGTCAACTCAAAGAGTGAACTCTAAAAGCAAATCAATATAAAGTCAAAAGTCAACTAGAAAAGCATAAAGTCAAAGTCAAAAGTAAAGTCAACACACGCTCTCCAATCCCAAACCTATGATGCATCATCTTCAAACCTGTAAATGACGATACACTATTGATCCCTTGAGACTGCTCACCAAATGGGTCATCACAGGATCAATAAGGCATAGCCATGATCAACATACACACATAAAGCACGTAATCAGCAAAGCTGAGTACTACGTAGCAAATAAATAAATAAAAATCCTAACATGATACTAATAAATAATAAACAGGATTAAATAATAATACAATAACATTGCAGACTACTTTTACTGAACTAAACTCCATAACTAATAGATTAATTATTTTAGATGGAATAGTCAATGGAACGAATTGTCTAAACCAAAACCAGTCTTCAATTTAGAAGACGAAATACGGGTGCGACTCCATATTCTCCTGACCTACGATATCGATGAACCTGCTTTAAAATAAAAATAGGACACGGTGATCAATCCGGTCCCAAGAAAAGCCATGGGCTACCACCATGTATTCCAACACTTCAGACGTGCACAAGTCTAAAGCTATTGCTATCCACGTTTCACTTTACATGATTAATAATTTATTACTTGTTATGACTCACAAGTAGAAGAAACAATATAATCATCAAGTAACCATAAACTTTCTTTTTTTTATCTTAGGATTAGATAAGTGATAATCAATTTAACAATCCATGAATCAATCCAATATTTAATCCATAACCTTTATTTAAGTGTTGAACCAAGTCAACAACCAACCAACCTTTCATAGGTACAAAAATATCAACTTACCAAATAAGGTCATCGGTCCTCATAAAGTAGTTAAATAATCCAAAGGGAACAACATGATTCAATCATGATCCAAACCAACATATATATTAATCCCTCAAGTGAATTAATAAAATAAAGTTCTCAAATCCCTTATGCTTGCATCAACATTCCATACAAACATAATATCAACATCATAATCAACATGCTTCACACAACGGCATAAAACATGCAAATCCAACTTAATAGAAATCACATATGAACTAAGAATAGTTCCCTATACATGATACTACTCAATTCTCATCCTTAGGACATGATACTAGTCCAATCAACACATAGGTATGTACGTACCTTGTGTAGACAAATCGAGCGGCCACTTTCACAATCTTAAAAGTCGTCTAAAGAGAATTCTCCGCCTAAAACAACCAATATAAATCCACAATCAATCCCTTATGAATTTACAGCAATAACAAAATACTTTAAACCCCTTCTAAAAGTGTTTAAAAACCTTTTTCCATCATTAAAACTTAATTAGTAAAACCTCCTAGTATAATACTACTACACTAGTTGATTAAAACCCCCAAAACTCATGTTTAAATCATAAAAACTCCATCATAACATCCCTTTTAAAAATTCCAGCAACATATTATATACTAAAACTCTTTTTAAACATACTTAAACATACTTATAATCATAAGAAATCCCAATTTCCCAAACTACAACATACTACTATGATTTTCCAACCTTAAAAACCCCAAAAATCCATGCTTTGATAATTAATATCCCAATACAAACATAATAAGTAAATCTGAATTTTAATTTCATCATTACATAAATTAGATAATCATAGATTTATAGTTAAATCATCAAACTACAACTTTTAAACATAAACTTATTAAAACAAACTCTAAAAATACAAACTTTGCATTAAAATAAAACTTGAGGAGGGAGAAATAACAACCAAATAAAGGAGGAGAGAGAAGGACGGCTGCCGAGAGGAGGGAGGCAGCTGGCGGCGGCGAGGCACTGCGGCAGCAGCAGTGTCATGGCACCGGCAGTCCGAGAGAGAGGGAGAAAACCGGGTGGAGGAAGAAGGAAAAGAGAGAGAAGAAAAAAAGGAGAGAGGGCCGGAATTTTTGAGGAGGAAGAGAGAGAAAATAAATATGTTTGATGTGTGGGAGATTGGGGTTTTTGGGGGGTTTATATAGGTTCCCCTTTTGGGCATAGGAAAAGGTGATTGGGCTAAAGGTATTATTTAATGATTGGTGAATTGAGTGTTTGGGTTCCTCATACCCAATTAAAAATCCTTTTCACAACCCAAAAAGTGTTTTAAGCTTGTCAAATGTTTTTCAAAGCATGACTAAATAAAATGTTTGACTTCTTTAAATCATTAAAATAATTCTTTTGACTTTCAAATAGTCAATTTTTGAAGAAATAAATAGTTTAATTAGATAATATAATATTCTAAAATATATATAAATATACATTAAAATATATATATATAATTCATAGATTTACGGGGGAATTACACTCTACCCTTATTAAAAGAAGTTTTGACTCGAAACTTGACACGAAAACACACACATTTTCAAAAGTTTTTAGCTCAACTTCCATTTTAGAAATACTTGTGCCACTCCTGCGCACACTTTACCAACTTTAGAATCACTTGTGTTACTCATGAACACATTTTCCATACAAAGAATCTATTTATTTTGCACCAACATGTGCAAATCGTCAAAATAAGCATAAAAATGCATAAAAATACCATAAAATAAGGTAAAAAACGCGAAACTCTATCACATTCTACCTCTCATAAGGAAAACGAGTTACGCCCTCCTAACTCATCTCAAGGAATAACTCATGATACTTCTTCTTCATTTCGTCTTCAGCTTCCCACGTTGCCTCTTCAGACTCATGGTTAGACCAAAGCACTTTTACGATATTCACATCCTTATTGCGTGTACTACGCACCTTCTTATCAAGAATTCTCACAGGCCTTTCCTCATATGTGAGGCTACTATTGATTTGGATTCTTTCAAGCTCCAAAACATGACGCTCATCGGGGATATATCTCTTGAGTTGTGAAATATGAAACACATCGTGCATTTTCTCAAATTCCATTGGCAATGCCAACTTATATGCTACCTTCCCAATTCTTTGCAAAATCTCATATGGGCCAACATATTTAGCACTCAATTTTCCCTTCTTCCCAAACCTAATCACGCCCTTAGTTGGTGATACTTTCAGAAACACGCACTTTATCATCTACTGCGAACTCATCTTCTCTTCACTTTAAATCTGCATATCTCTTCTGCCTATCTTGAGCAGACTGAATCATCAACTTGACATTCTTAACAGTCTTCTCAATAAATTCTGTCCCCAATCATTCCAGTAAAATGGGACTTCTACACTTTCTTCCATACAATGCCTCAAAAAGAGCCATCTTGATGCTCGCATGATAACTATTATTATATGAAAATTCAATCAAGTCTAGTTGGTCTTCCCAACTACCTTGGAAGTCAATTCATGCGCACGCTCTCAACATATCTTCCATAGTCTGGTTAGTCCTCTTTGTCCGACCATCGGTTGCACGGTGAAAAGCAGTGCTCATCTTGAATGTTGTCCCAAGATTCAACTGGACCTTTTGCCAAAATTTCGAGAGGAATCTCGAATCACGATATGAAATAATATGTGTTGGAACTCTATGTAGTCACACTACATGCTTAATGTAAGTCTTCGCAAGTTGCTTCTCCTTCCATGTCTCTTTAATTGGAACGAACACGGCGGACTTCGTCAGACGGTCCACAATAACCCAAAACGTATCATTGTAGTTTCTCGTCTTCGGCAAAGCAGTCACACAATCCATCGATATGGAATCCTACTTCCATGCCGGAACCTCTAAGGATTGAACCTTCCTCATTGGTCTCCTATGATCTATCTTCACTTTCTGATAGGTTAGACACTTAGACACGAATTCAGCGACCTCACGCTTCATATTTGGCCACCAATAGATCTCCTTAAGATCCTTATACAACTTGCCACCCCCAAGGTGTACAGAATATGGAGTATTATCCCCCTCATCCATAAGACGTCTCTTAAGCTCATCGCATTTTTGTGGTACACACCACCTTCCCTTGAACCTCAAACTTCGATCATCATGGATCTTAAAATCGACTTCCTTACCTTGCTTCATCTTCTCCTTTATCTTCTCTAGGTGCTCATCTCCAACTTGACCCTCTTTGATCTCGTCGAAAACTGACAACCCCAATGATAAAGCACTTAATCTTGCCTCGATCTTCCCAGGATTTAAGATTTCTAGGCTAAGCATTTGCATATCTCGACACAATTCCTCAGGAACTACCAAGGCATTCATACTATGGCTCGACTTTCTACTCAAAGCATCGGGAACTACATTCACCTTCCCTTTATGATACTGGATGTCTAGGTCATAATCCTTAATCAACTCTAACCATCTCCTCTGCTTCATATTGAGGTCTTTCTGGGTGAAAATGTACTTCAAGCTCTTATGGTCAGTAAAGATCTTACAGGTTGCCCCATAAAGTTAATGTCTCCAAATTTTCAAGGAAAAAATGATCGCAGCTAACTCTAGATCATGGGTAGGGTAATTGGCCTCATATGGTTTCAACTGACGCGATGCATACGCGATCACCTTCCCATTCTGCTGCAAAACACATCCTAAACCATTCTTTGAAGCATCAATATACACCTCAAATCCCTCATTTCCATCAGGCAGGGTCAAAATGGGTGCAGAGGTTAAACGCTCTTTCAAAATCTGGAAAGCTTCCTCACACTTCTCCTCCTCGAACTTTTACTCTTTCTTCATCAAATTGGTCAGTGGCCTTGCTATCTTCGAGAAATCTCTCACGAATCTCCTATAATAGCAAGATAAACCTAGAAAAATCCTGATATCTGAAACATCCTTTTCACTAATGGTAAAAACGCTATATGTCACAACACAACCACTGCGGTCCCTAAGAGAACCGAAATGGTAAATCCTCGAAATTTTGGGAGGGAAATTGGGCAACATCAACCGATGCGAGTCTTAGAGTAACCGATTCAGTTTTCTGTTATTTGTTGCTGTTCTGGCAACCGCAGCGGTTAATGTTGCCCAAACCGACAAAAACCTCACCCATCACTCCCACTTCTGATCTTCTCCTTCCTCCCTCCTCACACGCCTCTCAACAAACCCTAATTCCTCCCTCCTCCCTCCCACAACCCAACAACCACGACAACCCAACAACAATTCTTCTCTCTCTCCCCTCCTTCTTCACCTTCTTCTTCCTCTCTCTCTCCTCCTCCATCATCTTCTCCATCGTCCTCTTCGTATCAATCACGCCTCTTGATTCGCCAAATCAGACGGCTGTTAGAGTCTGGTGATCTTGACTCTGCTTTGGATCTTCTTCGTCTTCATGCTCCTTCCACCTTAAACGATCACCGCCTCCTATTTTGCCTTCAAAAACAGGTACATAGTTTTTACATTACCTGTAATTTCTAGTTTTATTTTCGATTTTTTTGTTTGATTTTGATTTTTTAAAATTGATAGAAATTTATTGAGTTATTGAGGAGTGGAACTCCGGAGGTTCGTGATTCTGCTATTGAATGTGTGCGCACTTCTCTAGCTCCTTGCGCTCTTGATGGTTATCATGTATGACGCACTTTTTTTTTTTTGGATTTTTGATGATTTAATGGCGTATTGATGGACAGAGTATTTGTTGTTATCAAGGAAGCATATTAGGAGTTTAAGCATATTATTCTTGCATTGATTTATGACAATGATGACTGCAATTCACCTGTGGCTAATGAGGTACTTCAATTCGTCGTTACCTAGTGGTGATTAACGTGGATTTTGATTTCTTGTAGGAGTAAACTCAATTGCAAGAGTTTGTTTTTTAAAACAATTTATGTGTTTTTTATTACTTAGAAGCTGGTATTTCTTATGGAATGTGTGGTGATTTTTAGCATTTTGAATTTTCCACTTCCCCCTCTTCCATCTTTCCTTTGTCCAGCCTCTTTCTTCAATCACTCCTCCTTTAACCACCATCACTCCATCAGTTCACCGACGAATCACACCACCACCGAAAAAAAGGTGAATTGTGAGGAGGAAGAAGAAGAAGAAAATAGATGAGCTTTTAAGATCTCGAAGTGGGTCGTCGATTTTGGTAATATTAATGGGTAATATTCACCTCTTTTTTTTTTGGTAATTCCCTTCGAATTTTCTCGATTGATGATTGTTTGCTTACTTTCTGGATAGACTACATTAACAGCATTGGGGGAGATTTCTCAAGCTGCCCGTAGTATTATGAGCTGGATTGGTGAATGTGTAACCGTTTATCCTAAATACATATGTGAATGCACACGTGATTGTATGTTTCTACTATATGGTTGTGTATCAGGTTCCTTTTTTTTATGTGTAATGTGTTTTGTGTATTGGGTTCCCGTCAATGCAAGTTGAAATCTATGTGGTTGAAATTTTCTTTTAGTTAGTAATGGAGAAGGATAGACCATTACCATTTTCTTTGAGGCTGAGATGCAACTGGGGGTATGCTCTTTGGTGGCAGGGAAATTGGGAGATGATCAACTAGCACATCTCCACCTAATCACTTGGGCCTTGGCTCTAATACTCTTTTCTTAAGCTAAGACAGTGATAATCAGGATTCAAACCTCAGTCCGTTTGGTTGGAGGCATACATTTTCTAACTTGTATTTATATGTATGGAGTGGGAATCGATCTTGAAAGCTGTAAAAAAAATTAAACAAATTGCAATTTTTCCCACATAACATTTCCTCCCATATTAAATGGACCCCGTGAAACGGATCCACGAACCGGTGCAAATTATGATTTCTAATTGGGTTAGTATGTGATTATATGCAGCATTTGAGCTTTTGATATGACGTTTCTTGGACGTAGCCTCTCCAACATCTTCTTATTCGTCTTTCTTTGTGCATGTTACACATACTTGATGTTTTGCATATTGGTGAGATTGTGCAGATTATTGCATTGGAAAATCAGCCCGTGAGGTGGACAACACCACTTGGGTCTTCCGGTTATGTAACCCTTCTTGCAAGAAAGGCGGACATCTTGTATGCAATCATCCATCCTTCTCTATGGTTGCCTTTCTATTTCTATTTGAAGTTCATTTAGGAAAAATAATATACGCTTGCTTGGTAAATATGATGCGGATCGGAACCTCCCTTGGGATGATGACCTTTGGAAAGGGAGACTAAAAAGGTACTAGTCCTTATGTTTTTTTTTTATTGCTGATTTTTTTGCCACGCTGGACTGAGAGTAACTTGTACCAGCCAAAGCTTGATTAATGTGCTAATATCCAAGCGTTGTGGACTTATGGTACTTAAACAAGATTTCTGATCATATAATTTTTAGGAAGGATCTGTTTGCTGGTGATTGGATAAATAAATCATGCTTTTGACTGGGATTTCAAATTCTAAATACAACATCTTTTCCTTTGAAAGAAATCCGGGTGGTGTTGTTTTATTCGTACACGTGTATTCAGTTGACTAGTCAAAATCTCTAAAAGGGGTGTTTGGTAAAAAAGAGTTTTAGAGAGAGTTTTGGAATAAAAACTCTCAAAACAAAAAAGCTCCTAATAGGAGCTTTTTCTTTAGAGGATTAGGTAAAAATATGTTCAATGACTTTTTTGCCTCTAATAATAATACTACACATATGTATTAAAATGTCTATAAATGTCATTTCACACAAACAAATGGCAATAAGTTTTTAGCAATCAGTTAATGGTTACCAAACACATTTATAAAAAAAGTTGTCAAATCTACTGAACAAAAAGTTAAAACTCTAACAGTAAACTCTAAACTCTAACAGCTAAACTCTAAACTCTATTTGCCAAACAGGGCCATAAGCTTTTTTCCACTAGTACCAACTGGTATGTCAGCCCCCCCAATCTCCTGATCTTAACATTCTTGACCTAGGTTTTTTTTTAATGCCATACAAGCATTGCAGTATAGGACTTTTCCTAAGAACATTGATGAGTTGATTGAAAAAGTTCAGTCATCATATTTTCTTTGAACCTGAGTTGTTAAAGTTCACATGGCTAAAACTACAATATGTGATGGTTCAAATTTTACAAGTCAAAGGGGGGACTCATAAAAAAATGTACATGTGCATCAATTGATAGAAAGGTTGGGGCTGCTACCAAAAAATGTACATGTGGATCAGAAAATCATTGATGATGCAGTGGACTACTTGAATGAGAAGATGAAGTTGGTTGAAGAAGATGACCCTATGGAGACTTTTGAAGTGGATACAGACTAGTGGGTGTGTGTCAGAGGTTCTAATGCATGGAATAAGAAGAAGGTTGAAGTACTTTTTTGTTTTCACTGCAACTATACAAGGTTGACTGCGGCACAAACCTTATTCTTATTGTTACAATTGATATGCAAGTTTTTTTGTAAACTGAAATAGGATGGACAACAACTTTTTGTGATTTGAAATGGTATAGGTAGATGCATACCAACTTTTGTGTTGTTACTTGGTGTGCATATAACCTTGGGTAAGGGAAAAGAACTTTTGTACAAGTATTCATATCAAACTAGGTTTGTAGATGTAGTCAAGTTTATGCAGTGAAATTTATTCTCAGTTTGTGTTGTATGAGAAAGTTTGCTCAAATTTTTCCCTACATTAATCCATCAGGGATATGGTGATTTTAATCATTAAAAACAAGGTTTGGTACCTCAACAAGTGAACTCTGGAGCAAATCAAACCTTGTTTAAGAGTTTTGAGTCCCCTCATCATATAGATTAGGTGGCAATCAGGGACTCTAAACTAGTGCATGCATTAGGGACAGTTAATAATCAACCATTAACATCATTAGCCAACAACCTCAGCATACTAACATGGGTCAATCAACTTCAGCACACAATTCAGAGACTCGTCACAATTTGGCCACACAAATTAGGGACAGTTAATAATCAACCATTAACATCATTAGCCAACAACCTCAGCATACTAACATGGGTCAATCAACCTCAGCAAACAATTCATGGACTCATCACAATTAAGCCACACAAATTAGGGACAGTAAAAATTCAACCTTTAACATCATTAGCCAACAACCTCAGCATATTAACATGGATTAATCAACACATTGAGGCACAAAGTTCAAGGACTCATCACAACTAAGCCACACAAATTAGGATTGCAAGCAACAACAAAAATGATCAAAAGAGTTAAATGAGTAAGAAATAACCAAATTATGTTGTGGGCAGATGTGGGACTCAATCACATGTATTGCTTCCTGAATGTAGGGACATGTCCCTTCATGAATTACAACAAATCAGGATCCCATTCATCCTCATCAATTCCAGTCCATGGCCCAACCCTATTATTCCTGACCTCATTGTATTTCACAGGAGGGAGTGGAGTGGCGCTCCACTCCATTTCTTCATTTTCTGGCAAAGAAGCTGAAGTCAGCTTCCTCTTCCTTCTACACCGGCCCAACACTGGCTGGACTGCTGGTAACGCACACACCACTACCCTTCTCCCACCATCTATAGCCATCCCCTTCCTTTTATCACAGCAACCTCCTTCCCTTTACCCTCATTCTCACCCCTCTTTTTCAGTAACTTGCATATCTCACTGCAAGACCTCAGCATATAGGGCCTACGAACACAAGAACTTCCCTGTTTCTTCTCCTCCACCACATCATGCATCACTTCATCCTCCGCGATTTTTTCTAACTTCACCATCCTCTCCAAAAACCCTAATTTTTCATATTCCTCCTCCTCACTATCGATATCAATAATCTCCCTCTCACCCTCAAACGACGAGTCACCTGACAAAGTAAAATCCTCCAATATCTGACAGTCAATATCCTCTTTAACGTTTTCCGCAGCCAATTTGGGTGGTAATTTGGGCCTCGCCTCCCCCAATTGAAACCCCTCCATCTCCCCCAACTGCTCATCCAACGCAGATTCAAGCGCCTTCTTTGCGCTAGGACCCATATGATGTTCCGCACCCCCAGATTCATAAAAACGACGAGGCCAAGGAGATCTATGCTCGAAGGAGTCATAGATGTCCTTGATTAATAGCGTTTCACCATCGTCATTAGTCTCGAACAACGCATCAGTCAAGGGACTCAAATTGGGGATGAAATTATGGGCCATAATTTCAATTTCGTGTTTAAGAATGAAGATGAGAGAAGGAGATCTGGGTTTGGGTCGCAAATTCTAGGGTTTATGTGTTAAGGTTGAAGAACAGAGAGGAGAGAAGAGGAGAGAGAGTTGAATGTTCGAGAAATATGAGGGGTTGGATTGATTTAATTTTGGAGGGGTTGATTTAATTTGGGGGGTTGAATCTGAAAAGTGGTTGGAATTAATGAATTTTGGTGGGAGTCATTAAGTTGGGCTATTGTGTTTAGGGATTTAATTAGGTTTCACAAATCTGTTTTTATTTTTTAAGTAAGGGTAATATTGTCTTTTCACCCCCCAAAACTTACTAAATAAGGAAACAAAAAAAAAGTATTGCATCTATTCTGAAACACCCCAAAATGGAAAGTGTTGCATGTATTTTGAAACGGAGGAAGTATTATTCAGGTCCATCAGAACTTTCGTATGCACCCCTCAAATTTCTATCAAACCATCTATTTGTATTTACTACATCTAAATAACAAAATCATAAACCTAAAAAACTTGTACTCCTATAAAATGCAACCCAAAAAAGAAACAAAAAATAAAAAAAAATAAACAATTACTATGAAGAACTGATACAAGATAGATCAAAAGTTGAAAACAAAATTAATCAATGTTTAATCGCAAACCTTAATAGTAGTGAATCTTCAACTTTTGAAGCATATAAAAAATTCATCTTGGCTTTGATGTGGTTCAGATTTGCTGTTCTCCTTTGATACTATGTGAGCAATCCTAACGGGTTTTGGTGTTGCAGCGTAAATTTACATGCCCAGCTCTGGTAGTTGTTGATAGTGGTATCAAAACAGGTTCTCAAACAGGTTTTGGGTATACCCACGGCGAACGCAGTCGGACCGGACGGAGTCGGGATTCGACGGTCGGTGCCCCAGGTCGTGATTGGTCGGGTTTTGTTCAACTGGGTCGATCACATTTGAATCATGGGATTGCTAGGGTCTTTGGGCCAGTACGAGCGGTCCATTTACAAGTCGATCCATTCCCGAGTATGATCACCCATGGACATTTTTAAACCGGATTTGCACAAGTCGTATTTGGATTTCACGTATGCTTGGGTAGAGTCAAGTGTACTCGGGTTGAATCACTAATGACCTTAGTTCGATCATTGTGAAGCATCTAGTCCATTCGCTATTGAACGTCAATTCAACTTCGGTTAATTCCCAGTCGTGTCATTTTGATTTTGTTATTTGTAAACGAATCATATCATTAAAAGTATTAAGATCGACATATGTATACATATGTGTATGTGCGATAAATATGTGGATGAAAACGAAAAACTAATAAAAACACTATATTGTTTACCGTGATGTTTAGTGTATGCTCTTAGTCAACTCTTATTTCGACTAATCAATTGCGTAAAACCACTCTAATGAGTAAATGAGTAGAACGACTCTTCATATGTTCTAATATTATATATTATAACCAATGGCAATAATAACGAGTAGACGATCAATTCCAAGTTTTCTATAAATGATTTATTAGTATAAGCATTATGATTGATATATAAGTTTGTAAATAGCTATGATGATAATGAGAATAATAATAACGGTTTTTTCACCATATACCCCTGACAAATTTTTTTTACACCATATACCCTTTCAACTTTTGAAATTCACCATATACCCCTCACTTTTCAAAAATACATCGACTTACCCTTTTGACTAACGGTGTTGGACTTCCGTTAGTCATTATGCCCTAATCCTCCCCTAACCCTAATTAACTAACCTAAATCAAATCCTAATCCTAACTCTAACCCTAATCTAATACACTAACTTAGACCCTAACCCTAACCACCCTCCCCCACCCCTTCCCCCCTTGCACCACCACCACCAAGTCACCACCACCCCCATCCCCCGCCGACCCCCTTCCCCTTCCCCCGTTGACCCACATCCCCTCCCCTTCCCCTGCGAAGACGAACCCCCCTCCCTCCCCCTTCTTCCCCTGCTGCGCGAACCCCTCCTCCCCTTCCCTTCTTCCCCCGATGCGCGAACCCCCTCCCCCCCCAACTGTTGTCGAAGAACAAAGCACGAAGATCGAGGAGAGAAAATTGCTCGATGGGGGATGAACTTGATGGTGTCCAATTTTTCCACCATTTTTGATATTTGTTTCGGAGCTGAAGATTTCGTGAAATTAGGGTTGTAAATTTTGAAGAAGAATTGTAAAGAGAGAGATGGCGTGGTAGGATAGGATTCAATCGTCGTCGAGATCGGGTTTGACCGTAACTCGTCCGAGTTGGATCGCTCATCTTCGCGGGGAAGAAGGGGAGGGGAGGGGGTTCGCGCAGCGGGGAAGGGGAGGGAGGGGGTCGGCGGGGGAAGGGGAGGGGGCTGCGGGGAGGGTTGCGCGTCGGCCAGGGGAAGGGGAGAGGGGCTTCGGAGGAGTGGGGAGGGAGGATTCGAGGGTGGTGGGGAGGGGGAGGGGGTCTTCGGGGTGGTGGGGAAGGGGAGGGGGACTGCTGGGTGGTGGGGGCGGTGGGGGAGGGTTGGTAAGAGTAAGGGTTAGGGTTAGGGTATTAGATTATGGGTTAGGGTTAGGGTTAGAGGTAGATTTAGGTTAGTTAATTAGGGTTAGAGGGGGATTAGGGGTTAATGACTAACAACGTTAGCCTTCCGTTAGTCATAAGGGTAAGTGGATGTATTTTTTAAAACATCCGGGGTATATGGTAAATTTGGAAACTTGCGAGGGTATATGGTGCAAAAAAAAATTTGTTAGGGGTATATGGTGAAAAAACCGTAATAATAATTATAAACATAAAGCGATGATGATAATAATAATAATAATACAAATAATGACAGTATTAGTAACAATGCTAATTAACAATAGCAATAGTAATACAAATAAGAATAGGAATACTAACAATAACAATAACAATATAAATACTAATAGTAATAGTAGCAACAATGCTAATAATAACAATGACAATAACAAACATAACGCGGTATATATGTATTATGTTGTGACTATATATGATAAAGTATAAACAAACTATTTTATCATTATGTTTAAACATTTTAGTATAAAATTGGTATCAAAATAATCGTAAAACCAATCGAATACTCTATTGATTATAAATTAGTATAATGACTCTTGATATGTTATAATATTATAACAAATGACAATCATATGTTTATAACTATTGTTCATATGAGGCCTAAGTGATTATAACGAGGGTTCATATACTGTACAATAATAATAAACATAACAACAATTTATATAAATGAATAAAGTTACTAAACTAGGACTTAGATTATTGGCTAAGGGCTTATTGCATTCATGTGTTACTCCAACGGAGTATATAATTAAACAATATACATTAAAAGTCACTAATGATCAATCATCAAACGATTAAGTCAAATCAACTTGTGTGAACATACGGTTACAAGTTTATCTTACTAAAATCCCAACCTCTTCGATTCTTTCTAAAATTCTAACTTGTTAAAAATCAAAATCAAGAAGTTAATTGTTAACAAGGTCAATATACCATAAGCCATTAAGTTAATAAGTACTTACTTCATAAAAAAATTTGTTACTAGATAAGATTAATGTATGTATCAATATAGATTATAAGCTAATTCAAGATAATAATACACTATTTTAGCCAATAGTCTTCATGTGAAATGTATTTCGAAACTATTAACATGTATTTGAATTGAAACAAGTTGTTATCCGACGAGATCAATGAATGTATCATTGTAAGTCGATAATCCAAGTCAATGTAACACTATATATAAGTTCACTTAAATAAATATAATCATACTATTACTTAATTGAGTTATAGACTGATAATTGTATAAGTAATGCTATAAGATCTAATTAAAAATTAGAAACTCAATTCATAACTCTAACTAAATAATAATAATAATAATAATAATAATAATAATAATAATAATAATAATAATAATAATAATAATGGTTATATTATGCTAACTAATAAATGATAGTTATACTTAAATACTAATCATAATAATTTCAATAAAAATAACCAAAATTTCAAATTATAATAAAAAACTAATAATTAAAGTTAGTAAAAGTTACTAAACCAAGACAAGAATTAGTAAGATTATACGAATATAAGATTACCAATCATGTCTTTAGGTCATCAATCCATGTCTTAGGTCTTTTCTCTTTTCCTATTGGCCAAAGAATAATATTATGGATCATGAATTAGAACCCTAAATTTGAGAATTGAGATGGATCAAAATCTAACCATCATTATCTCAACCCCATCTCACCCACTTCCATCGTCTCACTTCATCACTCCTCTCTAAAACCCTAATCCCCATTCCTTCTCCTCATCCTACCACCCACTCCTCTCTCGCCACCATCTTCGTCGAAGACTCAACCACCATGTTCGTCTCAACCTAAAGCCGTTGTTTTTTCACACCAATACCCTCTCGTCTTCGCCTTCATTAAGCTACGATTTTTCGAAGCTCCGATGAAGGTCGAAGCTCCGGTCAAGCTAGGGTTTTGGATCTCTAATTTCATTTTAATTCTTGAATGATTTTCGATTTTTATTTTTGTAGTTGTTTTTGTTAGATCTGTCAAATGTATAATATTGTGATTTTTCCCTTGAATTATTTGTGTAATTACTCATTTCAATCTTGTTTCTCTTTAATAAGTTACTTTATATATTCTTAATTTATTTCAATTTCTGAACGTTTTTTTTATTCTTACTTTAACTTCATTCACTTGATTCAGATTGTTGTAGTTTTATGATGAATTAATTTGGTATAATAGAGACATCAATTTCTTCTTTTTTTTGTTGCGAGTAATGTTTTTGTTAATGGTATGCTGTTGAATTTGAAGCATGTGAGATGTTCCTGATTCTTATGTTTGTGAGTTGCATTGTACTTTACATAAATTGGAATGGTTATGTTTCTTCTGTAGCATACAAAGGTTTTCATTGCTACAATTGCTGATACAAGGTACAACTACAATTGGATCCACATCGAAGGTCTTGTTCTTGGGTTTTCCTAACTTGAGGTTGTAATTTATGTAGATGAGATCGTTCAGTGCTTCTTTGTCGATTTTATTCCTCTTCTCAGAATGTATTTGCTGGAACGTATTCCATTGCTTCTCTAATGCTGAAGTACTGCAAACTTGGCTTAGGATTCTTAATTTCTTATGGCTACTTTTTGCAATACTGGTGCTGAATCCCCATATTGCTCCCACCATTCTCCAAATGTTAATTAATGTTGTCGGTTAGATTAGCTTTTGTCATTTACTTTATGTGCTTGCTAGAATAATTTGATTGCAATGGTACTTTAATGCAGAATTTTTTGATGCGTGTAAATATTAGTTGGTGACCTTGCTGTTGTATGAACAATGAAGTAGAATATAAAGGGCAAATATGACTTTTATTGTATGAAGAGGACGTTTCTAAATTCCAAATGTTATGTTTCATTTAAAACAGAACGGAGGAAATATATCAATTATTATATAGATTTTTATATGTATCAATTGCAACATTTTAAAAGATTATGTTAAAAAAAATATTTATGAGTTGGTACCAACTTATAAAAAATTATGTGGGGTTAAGATGTCCATAAGTTGGTTTGAAAAATTGAATCAAATAAGACAAATCTTATTTTATCTGGTTCAACTGAATTATAGTTGAATTCGGGTCCGTCATAAACAAATCGGGTTAAACCGAGTATTTGCTGGGCCTAATCGAGTTTTGGGTTAGTGCCTGGTTGAGATACGGTCGGGTTCGAGTTTGAATGCGAGTCGTGCGTGGTCGGGTCATAATATAATCTTGTCGGGTGTCGATCGGGTTTGGGTAATTCCAGGTCGGGTTTCGGTCGGGTCGAGGACCGACCCTCACAGGTCAAACTAGGTTCAAGTCAGGTCAGTATCAGGTTGACCTAGCGGTTAGATCTGTTTCTAACACCACTAGTTGTTGACCGACAAGACGAGAAGTGAACAACTTGGTAAGGCGGAAAGCCCTTAGTAATAGGACTATTTTTTAGGAAGTCGCCTAACACTCGCAACGACATTGTTTTTTCGGAACAAACTGTAATCCTAATAGGATTAAACAACAGATAGAGATGGAAATGGATCGGGTTCGGGGCGGGTGGATCATCACCCGCATCCATCCACACTACCCGATCCATCCATCACCCGATCAAACATCCACCCGAATCCATCCACCCATCACCCAAGGGTGAAACGGATGGATCGGGTGATAATCGGATGATTATGTTAAAATTAAAATAATAAAAAAAATATCAATAACATCATATAATTAAATCCAAATCCAAACTTCAATTAATTAAGATACACCGACACAAAGTTCAACATTCAACAACATCAAATAATTAAGGAGCGAAATAAAGTTTAGCCAACATATGGCAATATCTTAATTCATTATAAACGCAAGAAATAAAATCAGTAGCAGACTAGCAGCACAACAGCACTAGCAAAGTACAACAACACACATAGCATCACAGTAGCATCACAGGCTCACAGCACCACAATTCACAGTAGCACAGCAGCATCACAATTCACAATAGCACAGCAGCACTAGCAAAGTAGCGAACAAGGCCCTCCACTACGAGTCTACGACTTGCATAATCATCATATATTTTCATCTTCATCTCCCTACCAATGATTAAAGAAACAAATGATTAAGATAAGATTAATATTTAGAAAAGTAATAAGTTAGGAAGAAGGAACTTAGTATATAAAATCATTACCGAGTCTATATCAACAACTTCACTCCCTCCACTACCACTTGCATCATCATCCACTGTATCAAAATCATCCAGTATTGTAGAACATGCTTGATACTTGCAAACACATCTTTGTAAGGTAAAACAGATTGCAACATCAAATAGGTTGAGTTCCATCTAGTTTTACAATCAAGTACTAGTTGTCTACCTTCCTCACCTTTCATAGATTTCACTTTGTTTGCAAAAATCTCTCTTCTTTTAGGGGTTCCTGACCAAAAAGCAACACAATCTCGAACTCTTTCAATCCCTTCACTAATGACATCTAATCCATCTTGCACAATCAGATTCAAGATATGTGCACTACATCTCATATGCACAAATCTACCATTCAAAATCAAAGAATCTTCACTAAGCCTTAGTTTTAAAACATCCATCATAGCATCATTTGTAGTACAGTTATCAACTACCACAGATGAAATCTTTTCAACTATATTATAAACATTCAATGTATCCAGGAGAACTTGCGCAAGTGAGTCTTTTGTGTGTGAACAAGGTACATAAGCAAACCTATTTCATTTTAAAAATGGCACAACAGTAAGAAAAATGGAAAGACAGCATCACAGCAGCACACAAAAAAATACCACTCAGACCAGTAGCATCAAAAGAGAAACAGCAGCATTAGTATTGCTATACAACAGCATTAAAACAGCAACAATAGCAGCATTAAAAAAACAACAATAGCAGCATTAAAATAGCACAACAGCTGCATTAAAACAGGAAAATAGCAGCATTAAAAGTTTAAAAAACGGAAAAATAGCATTATTGCAACGTGAAAAACAAAGAACGAAGCTTTAAAACAGCAATAATAGCTAGGGGTGTTCACAAAAAACCGAAACCGAAATACCGTACCGAAAAACCGGTCAAAATGGGCGATTACCGAACCGGAAAATGTGGGATTAAACGGTACGGTTACCGAACCGGTAAAATTCACGGTTAAACGGTACGGTTACGGTTATGATTTTTTTATAAAACGGTTAACCGAAAAACCGGATAATTTTTTTTATTATTATTATTTATTTTTTTATAATTATTATATTAATTAATTAATGATTTTTGTGTGAGAATAGTAGAAAACGTCAAAACTCAAGTCAATAGTCACTTAGTCAGTAGTTCAGTACCTACGTTCTGTTTGAGTGTTTGTTGGAGTGATCTTTGCTATTACTTGGACTGAATTAATACAAGAGAGTAAAGGGGGAGTAGCCCAAAAGTCAGTAGTTTATGTGAACTTCTTTGCTGTTTTTATGTGCACTTGCTACTGTTTTTTATGTGCACTTGCTACTCACTGTGAAACTATCTCAATGTGAAGTTGTGAACTACCAACTTGTAATACTTTATATTTTTGTGCTTGTTTTTCTTAGAACTTTGAAATATGTATTCGTCATTTTGTTGTATTGTAATATTGTATGGTGTGGAATATTTTTTTAGAGATGATTGTCTTTTATAGAGAATCTTGGTAATAATGGTATATTATTTATGTTGAGAAAAATTTAAAATCTAATATATAAAAGTAGTTAACGGTTTGAACGGTTACGGTTCGCAAATATGGCGAACCGATACTTCCGGTTACCGTCCCGAAATTTTATTTCGGGACGGTTAACCACCCATGAACACCCCTAATAATAGCAGCAAGACATGAGTTAAGGACAGCAAGGAATGAATTAGCAAGTATACCTCAGAGTTTTGTTACGTAAAACCCAATATTGATCTATATAATGTGCGGTAACAGCCATGTACCCCTTTTTATGATTTGAAGCAGTCCACATGTCCGTTGTTATTGCAATTTTAGATTCCGCATTTTCCAAAAGCTTTTTTAACCCTCCCTTCTCACTTGCAAACATCTTCATTATATCAGATCACAAGGTAGGACGTGATATGATCTTGAAGCTTGGATTCAAGCTACTTACAAATCTTCTAAAACCAACATGGTCCACAATAGCCAACGGGTACTCATGCATGATGACCATATTAGCCAACTCCTTCCTAGACACTTCTTGGTTAAAATTAGTTGCACCAACAGAACATGTTCCATTAGATTTTCGGCTAACCATTCAACATCTTTTGGCGGATATCAACCTTCAAGTTCTTTTTAGAGCATCTTCGAGTCAAGTGATCCTTAAGGTGGGAAGTCCCCTTAGTGGTGTTGGCCGACAATATCTTATCACAATGAATACATTGTGCCTTTGATTCTCCATCCACATCAAATTGATCAAAATGATCCCACACAGGAGATGTGCGTTTTCTACTTTTACGAGACCCCGAAATGCGCTGACTTGGGTCACTTTCAGTGTCTTCACCAATCTGAGATGGTGTTTTCAGTTCAGAAGCCTTTCTCTTTGATGAAGATGGGTGCAAGGGTGGTCGACATTTCGAGGGAGGAGGTGGTGGAGCTTGCATATTTGGCGTGGGGGAAGGAGAAACAGTAGAAGGTATTGAAGGAGGACATGATGAATCATATCCAGATTCAATACCATCATTTCCCATTTATATCTACATCACAATTCACATAACCACCCAATTAAAATCAAGCAAAACCCCAAGTCCTAATCAAATTATATAGACAAATCAATAAGCTAGTAAACCACATAATAACAAGAATTTGTACAGAACATTATAAATGTAAACATCATAATCTTAGGAAAATAAACTAAAGTATATCATATATGGAGTAGCAAGAACATAAAAATCTGGAGAATAAACGGTTAAAAAGCATGAGATAGCAATTGACAATTAGCAAGCCCTAGAATTTGGGAAAATGTTATCATTCAAAGGAACCAAAATAAAGTCAAATTGATGAACAAATTATACCTAATAAAAGTTTGAGAACTACCATATCAGAACCGTAAGAAAATGTATATAAGAACTTCTATCATCCGGCAGACTTCATTTAACAATTAAAATTTGAATTTAAAAAAATTGAATTTGAGTTTATAATCTTACTTGAGTTTGAGACGAAAACTCCGATCAAGTAGCGGCAGGCGGCGAACGGTGGTAATGAAAGTAGGAGAGAAGAGTGAGAAGAGAGTGAGATGAGAGAGTTGAGACTCTTGAGAGGAACTGCAGCTGCGCTTGTATTGTAGGGTTAAAGACTTAAAGTTTAAACACTTAAACTTACTCACTTGCTCAGTTTGGGGCCTTTGGGCCTTTTGGACAGTGGACTTTTGATAGTGCAAATGACTAATGAACTTGCGAAAATGAAAAAGCCAAAAATAAAAAATATATATATTTTTTTAACTTTAAACGGGTGACGGGTCAGGTGGTAAACGGGTAATGGATCGGGTGATGGATGAAAAAATATCACCCGAACCCGACCCGCATCCGTCACCCGGCTATCATCCATTTAAACCGGGTTTTTTACCCACTTAATAAATCGGGTGGAGCGGGTGATCGGGTGATCCACTGGATACTTCCATCTCTAACAATAGAGTAAATTCTTTTCTCTACTCCCTATAAATTAATCTTGTTTTCTCTCTCTCAGTCTCACGTTTAATCAAAACCTCCCTCTTGAGTCTTTCGTTTCCCTCACCCCTCGGTCTCACCCTAAACAAAAAGCCGCCTCCAAAAAAAAATCGCCATGGCAGATTTCAGTGATATTCCTAAGGGAGTTGCTAGAAAAATTGCAGCAGACCATCTGGATAATTTAGAAGATTTAGAAAGTTATAGATTGGTTTGCTCTTTTTGGAGATCTGAAAGCAAGGGTGTTGATTATACGAATTTTCGCCCTTCCAAAAACACCCAACTGCCATGGTTGATGCTGGCTGATTCTCCCACCCATTCATACCGCCGATTTTACAGCCTTTCCATGCACATGTTCCTTAAGATCGATCTACCCCGATTCGACGACGACGCTGACGACCATCGCAGGTATTTCTCTTCGAAAGGTTGGCTGATTGGCGTGAGTAGGAAACAAGCTTTTATCACTTTTTTTGATCCTTTTTCTGGTGATATCGTTAAACCTCCTAATGTTCCAATCCGTGACTTTTGGGGAGGTGATGGATGGGATGACGAATTTTATTTATACCAATTCTCCAAATTTATATTCTCTAGTAGTCGCAGGCCATCCTCATCCTCGTCCTCTCCTTGTGAGGATTTCCAGGTTGCCATGATCTTCAACGCGCATAAACATATTGCCTTTTGGAGACCCGGGCAACAACGCTGGATTGAACCTGTTACGGATTTTATGGTTCGGCAGATCGAGGATGTCTGTTTTTTCAGGGGAATTTTCTATTCCATTGATCATTATTCGCAAGTTATAGCCTTTGGAAAGAAACCTCGAATTGTTGTAAATTTAGCATCTCAGGCTCAGGGACTTATGTCTGATGTACCTTGCAAGTATTACATAGTGGTATTAGGAAGCACATTGTTGGTGATACACAGAGAGGTGGAACTTGATGATGATAAAATGTATTGGACTGAATCTTTCCTGTTATTTGAGGTTAATGTTGACAATGGGAAAGCTCGACAAGTCAAGGATATAGGAAATCGGGCTTTATTTGTTGGTCACAACTCTACCTTCTTTGTAGAGGCGTCGCTACAATCATGTAAGAGCGGTTGTAGACCTAATTGTATTTATTTCACCGACGACAATGCTGAGTGGTATTTCCCCCAGAATTCGCCATATCATGGAGGAGGTATTGATATGGGCATATATAGCTTGGCAAAAAATAAAGTGGTTGATCGAGTGTATGAAGGCCCCTCCCAGTTCAGTTACGAAACTCCACCTCTATGGGTGGAGCTCCCTCATTGTTAGATGTTAGATGTTATATGTGTGTTATTAACTTATTATTGGATTAACACACACTTATCTCCAATGGAGAACAATTCTCCTAAGATATATTTATCCCTGACATAAAGGTTTTCTCTTTCGAAGCTGAAGGTGTGGTTGAGGATAACTTAAGACTTCATCAGTTATTTTTTCATCCAAATTATTAAATGGACACATTTTAAACCTTTTTTTTTTGCCTCCTTTGCGAAGTACAATGAAAAATATCCTTTGGATTTTGTTGAAATTTAGTCTTTTTTTTGGGATTGATTAAAATATAGTCTTTGAATGTAAATATCTATGCTCTTTAAATGACTGATTAATTTTTTTGTTATTTTTGAATTCTCTCAACCTCTATAAGATCTAGAATTGATTAATCATATAGCTAGTGTTGATTTCTATGGCGGAAATTCAGCGTATTGCAAATGGTTTTAAGCCTATCATTCATGGGCGGATCCCCTATGGGTTCACTGGGTTCAGTTGAACCCATAATGGATAAGATAAATGTTTATTCTCGCTTTACTGTATGGTACAAGCAACTTTGCCTTGGTGGCGGTTGAGCCCAAGTTAAAACTTTGTAGCTGGTAGTCTTGAGTTCGATTCTTTTGTTGGGCAAATACTCCACCTTCCTTTTGCAATTGTTTTTCATTGAAATCATACAATCAGCTATGTTCTATATGTACTTTTAAAATGTTCATTCTATTACTATAATCGAGGTGTTTTATTATTGGGAAATTCTACATTGTGACCTTCTACTTTCAATTTTTTGCAATTATTTTTCATTGAAATCATACAATCAGCTATGTTCTATATGTACTTTTAAAATGTTCATTTTATTACTATAATCGAGGTGTTATATTATTGGGAAATTCTATATGGTGACCTCCTACTTTTAATTTTTCTATTTGGTGGCAGGCCAAAAAAGGATTTATACCGAGTGACATCCTACTTTAGGCAATTATATTTAGTGACCTTAATCCACTTAAAACATGGCTAACCACCCAATTAAAGGTAAATTACTAACTTGCTCCTAAGTTAATTATCCTAACACAAAAAGAAACCTTCCTATCCCTCTTATTTTTTATCACCCTAATTCCTTAACTGAATCGCTATTTACCGTCCGTATTTACTTGAAATGCCCTTCCTTAACTTTCCCTGTACATCCATGAACATGAAAGTTCTTATCTCAAAGAATTTCAATCTCAAAACATATACATCTAAGGCAAGAAATTAGTTCGCTATTACATTGATGTAGTACTTGTTTTTTTTTTTTTTTTTTTGAAAGAGAAATTTCATTAATGATGTAGTACTTGTTTAACAAGTCAACTTTTATTCATTAATGCAAAATCTATCAACATCACCTTTAATTTTTGGTTACAAAAAATAAGACAACCGGAGTCTTCTGTTGCAACTGATGAATGTCCATATGAGTCTTTGAGCAAGAATATACAATTCTCTTTATAACCCGGAGAGGGGATTGAGCGAAGTTGCTGATAATGATATACAATGGCGTATACTAAGTGGAAAATGTCGCCACAGTGAACATCTACCTTAGCTTTCTAAGGCTATTTCTATATTTCGGGTGAGGATCTACTTTCTTTTTTATTACTTTTGTTTTGCTGGTTCTGAGGCCCTTTTACAGAAGATGGATGGACGAAAAGCTTGCTTTAGGAGATTCGTGCTGCTAGATTTTTAATCAGGTGGGGGAGGGTTTTAATTGCGTGATAATTAATTTAGGGGCATGTTAGTAATTTACCTTTAATTGGATGATTAACCAAGTTTTAAGTGATTTAAGGTCATTATGTATAATTGCTTAAAATAGGATGTCACTTGGTATAAATCTTTTTTTGGCTTGCCACCAAATAGAAAAATTGAAAATAGGAGGCCACCATGTAGAATTTCCCTATATTATTTTGCTATTTCGTCCTATTATTTCGTTTTCGGGATTGTTACTCATATAAATAATGTTTTACATTACATATATAAAAATTCTTTGTTATTTGACGCTTAGCACTCGTGCTCGACAAGTACGTCCAGGAGTCGGATCCAAACATTTTGTGAAACTTCTCCATAATTTTGGCCCAAAATAAAGTGCTTAAAGGGCATATTGCTTAGAGCGCCTGTACTGTAAACGATTAATTGCTTACATTCGAACCCATAGGTTTAAAATTATGGATCTGCCACTGCTATCATTAGCTCAATGGTAAGGCGAAGTGTCAATGTACATATCTAGGTGGGAATGGACGAGTTTATAATCTAAATTTAGTGAATTTATCTTGATTCATCAAACGGTTTACCTCCTACGTGTATATTTACCACATCAATATCTATTTTTATCCGATAAGTGTCTATATTGCAGTTCTATGTATATGTGTGCGCATGTGAGTACTGTCTATTTGTGCCCTCAAAATATGAACAGTCTAGGGGAAGAATTAAGAAAATTGATGTCAATATGCCCGTCAAAATATTATTTATCTTGACCCATTGAAAATTTACCACATAAGTATCTATATTTGCCTTATTAGAATAAATTTATAGTGGTACTATTCATATTAGTTGCACTAATCTTTTTTTTGGTGCTACATTAGATGCACTAATTTCATATTGGGAAGATGCATATCAAAGAGTGCCCGTGTGGAGCTGTTAGAATTAATAATTTATGTTAACCAATTTTTGTCAGGATCCTTGCATTTTCACGCCTATTTGGTGGCACGCGCAAGCCTTGTGCAGAAAGGGCCCTGGAAGCACACAACAACACGGGGGCAAGTGAGTTTAAGGATGGGCGTTCGGGCCTTGGGGCGGCCGAGCAAGTCAAAGCGGACACAAGCGGGTCCGAACCCCGGGATGCTCTAAAGCATC
Source organism: Beta lomatogona (assembly GCA_947646795.1). Classification (NCBI taxonomy): domain Eukaryota; kingdom Viridiplantae; phylum Streptophyta; class Magnoliopsida; order Caryophyllales; family Amaranthaceae; genus Beta; species Beta lomatogona. The sequence continues at coordinate 785,409 of CANSNZ010000150.1, forward strand.
TTTGTTTGAGGGGGCGCCATAATGGAAGGTTATCACAAGCTCTAGAAAGGCTTAACACACACAATCATCAAAATAAAGGTAGGGAGATAGAAGTTTCATTCATTTACCTCTCCCTAAATAGGATAATTTAAACGGGTTTTTCACCATATACCCCGTCAAATTTTTTTTTTGCACCGTATACCCTCGCAAGTTTCAAATTCACCATATACCCTCCACTTTTCAAAAAATACATCAACTTGCCCTTAATGACTAACGGCGTTAATGTCCGTTAGTCATTAACCCCTAATCCCCCTAACCCTAATTAATTAACCTAAATCTAAGTCAAACCCTAACCCTAACCCCTAATCTAATACCCTAACCCTAACCAACCCTCCCCCCACCTCTTACCCCTTTCCCCCACTTGCCCCACACCGCCCCCACCACCCCCGAAGCCACCCTCCTCCCTCCCCCGTGCCCCTCCTCGGCAAAACGCAACCCCTTACCCCAGCACACCCCCCAGCAAACGCAACCCCCTACCCTCGCTCCTCCCTTGTTCTCGCTGCACCCTCGCGCAATCGTAAACTGGTTCATAAACCGGTTCTGTTATAACAATCGTAAGTATTTTAATAGGTACTTTTAGACAAAAAAAAAATTTATTTGGTCCTTCCCTACAAAACTTGTATTTTATTAGGTTCTTTCTGACAAAAAACCCTTTTATTAACTAGAAAGAGGAGCATAAGCTCGATACACCAAAACATTGAATTAACACGCACTTGCCTCCAATGGAGAACAATTCTCCTAAGATATATGAGAAATTTGTCAAAAACAACGTTTTATAAGCCACTTTTTGTCATAACTTTCATATAATACCTATCCCCATATCTCCACTAATATGACTCCCTTCATGGCTTTGTATGGAGGGATCCACCTCCATTGATACGAGTGGGAAGAGGTCGATTTAAGGCGTTCGGAGGAGCAATTTGAGGTGGGAGATTCGGTCTTTGTTAAAACTCTAGCGATATCGACAATAATCCTTTATCAAACAGCCATTTGAGAAGTTATCTCCTCGATTTTACGGTCCTTATGAGGTGGTGTAAAGGGTGGGGGAAGTTGCTTATAAGTTAGACCTTCCACCCCAAACCAAGATCTTGTTTCCACCTTGAGGTATCTCAACCGAAATGCATCAAGGGAACCATTCCGATTCTTGCACATATACCAACCGAACTCACTACTCGACTTGGAATTACGAGGCCACACCTGATGCCTTTTCTGAGATCTTAAATCACCAGTTCCCAAGTTTCCACCTTGAAGTGAATCTGTGGCCGGCGGGTAATGTAATAGAATCCAATGATCAGCGAACCCACCCTAGGCCACCAGTGAGGTTCACCTATTCTAGGCGCCAGATCAGCAAGGGCAAATTAGGAATTCCTACCTGATTGTGTTATGACAGCTAGAACGGCGGTGAGTGGCAAAGCAAAGTGCACACAATCAAGGAGAAAAAGGGAATGTCAGTAAATATTCCAGAGAGGGAGAGAAATAGTACAGTATTGGTATTATAAATAGATATGTAAGGAGTTAAAGGAGGGCATTCAGAATTAGGAATGGGCATGGGTCCAAGACCCTACTCAGACCCTATTGGACTCGACCCTAATTTAAGGGTCTGGGTCCAACTTTCTCAGACCCTAAGGGTTCGGGTCCGAGTCTGGGTCCAATTGAAATTTTTAGGGTCCGGGTCTGGGTCCTAATATTTTAGACCCTGACCCAACCCTTAGACCCTAAATAATTTAATATTTACTTTATCTTTTTATTTTTAAAAGTATATCAGGTTTCCTAAACAAAAGAAACCCTATTTTTACACTAAGAAAATCAAGTGTTCACACCACCACCTTATCTTCCTTCACGGAGTTCACGCCATTGCTGACAGCTGACCATCATCTTCATGCCATTGCTGCAGCGTGCAAGCAGTGGTAATCTAGTGTTGGATTTTTTATTTTTTGAGGAGATCTACTGTTGGAAATTGTTCCTCTTAATTTTTTTTTTTGGCTCTGTAATTTTAAGCTCCATACTTTTACAGTAAGATTCTTATTCAATCTCCATTCACGAGTTTTATCTCTCCTAAACTTGTTATTATTTACTTGCATGCCGATTTTGATTTCATTTCAATCTTTGGTTTATTGTATGGACTAGCATTGCATTTTTATTTCTTTATTTGAACATATTTATAAATTTCATTTTCAACTTGTACGGTTTGGTAATTGTAACATTTTTTTTGTGTTTCTTTAATGTGATTACTTTTGCATACTCTATTGAAGAAACACTAATAAGGCTGAAATTTTGGCAAAAATAAAGAAATAGGCTTGGAGCATTAAACCCTAGATCCGGACCCTAGACCCTACAGAACCTAACAGCCCATTTGGTAAGAGGGCATAAATGGTGGGAATGGTAATGCATTATAGTGTAAATTTGTACTAGAAATCAATGTCATTCTTTTGTGGTAATGCTTACTTCTTCCCAATATATCCATTTTCTTCCTAAAATCTCATTCTTATCCATTCTACTTGGGAATGTGGTATTGAGTGGTAATGAAAATTTATAAAGAAGGAACCCATGTTTTGTGATAAAGTAAAATTCAATTAGGTCATTGACGTAGGAACCTCTTTACAAATTTACACTAAGTTTCATTACCATTACCACTATTTATGACCACTAACCAAACGAGACCCTGGTCTGGATCCAATTTTTTTAGACCCTTAGAGTCCGGGTCTGCCAAAAGATTTAGGATATGGGTCTAGGGTCCAGCTGAACCCGACACAGACCCGACCCTTGCCCATCCTACACTACACAGGACCAAATAGAACAAAAATCAAGAAAGAGATAACTTACCTGGGTCGAGGCATAGAGGGCGTCGAACTCACAAGGAAAGCAGTGCGTGAGGGGTCCGCTAGAGCTGACTTCATTTCCAATCACAGCCAGACTTGTCTCCTTCCGCATCACTGGAGCACGGAGGTAGCAATTGTTCATTTGAGAGATACCGTGAATGTTCGGCGGACTCTGGGAGGAGGCATAGTGCTTGTGGCGCGTGCGCCTTCGGGCAGGGTTGTTTGGGACAACGCCACGAAGCGGCAAATCAGTCTTCAGTTCGCCGGAGTGATGAAGCAGATGGAAGGCAGCAGATTCGTGCCGAGGATGGGTCGAAAGGGGAGGCGATGAAGGCTGGTGATGTTGGGCGCGGTGGTGAGGGTCAGATCTGACGGGCTTGCGTCGCGAAAAATATGAAAAAACATAGATGATCATCTACTTATTATACTATTCAAAACCAATCAAACAAGATTCAAGGTAACCGTAAAAAACAAAAATTCAAGGTAGTTTTTCTTTTGACCGGCTTAGATTATTTACCACTAAACCGATTCCCCTCACGCGTTCTCACTCTCCCACTCTTATACTTCACTCTCTCTCCATCCAAAATTCGCCGGCGTTTCTACATCTCACTTTTTCCGGTGACATCACTGGTAACTCTCTTTCACTCATTTTTAAATCTCCGATTAGGGTTTTCTCATATCGTAGTTTATTGAATTTCTGGGTAAGTACTTGTTTGAATTTCTGGGTAAGTTCTTGTCTGAATTTCTGGATAAAACATGTATGATTATGTAAAAAATTTCAATCCGGTTTTCATAAAATCAATCACTGGTAACTCTCTTTCAGTAATTTCAAAATCTCTTATTAGGGTTTTCTCATAGTAGGGTTTTCTCAAATCGTACTCTATTGAATTTCTGGGTAAGTTCTTGTCTGAATTTCTGGGTAAGTTCTTTGTCTGAATTTCTGGGTAAAACAGGTATGATTATGTAAAAAATTTCAATCCGGCCTCTTTTTCTGAAAAAAAAAAAAAAGAAGCTTAATTAGATTTAGATTTACAAAAAGAAAAAAAGAGGGCGTAGAAAGAGAATGCACATGGAAAACCATAACAAGTTAGAATAAATAAAAAGGTGTATTAATTGGTATTTTATTTTCATGTTCGAGTGTTCGTATATACATCAAAATGAGGGAAGAAACAGTAGTATTTTGTAATGATTAGGGTAGGTAAGTTGGCCACCACCAGACAACATGGCCCGAAAGACAATAAACTAGTGGTTTAGTTGGGCCATAAGACTTAAGTTACCCATGTTCTCCTGGCTGACTCATTATGGATCATATTTAAATTTATATTTTGTTGATTTATAGAGATGCCATATTGCGCTGCGTGTGGGAAATATTTCAAAACTGCAAATGCCTTCGAGAGTCATAACGAATCGGGAGTTCACAAAGGCCATAGACACAAATATTGTTTAAGTGGCCCACGAGCGTGGAGGAGCACCTCCTGGCTCCTGGGCCAGCCCATGGGGCTCAAACTGCTGACCATGAGGCTGCCCATTATTCAACAGGAGATTCTTATATGAAAAATTGGTCAATGTATAATTGTATGATTCCTTTTTAGCAAAATGAATCTCACCTTGTGGTGAAGACAAGTTTGAGTCCTAATATTTTTCTTTTTCCACTACTGTTTTATCTCTTTCTTTTGTATTTTGGAAATCAGATTGGGGATTTGAGATGTAGCGAAGCAAGAGAAAGAAAGTGAGGTGGGGTGGGGTCTAGCAAGGAGGTGGGAAGGCGTTGGCTAATCAAGCGGGTAATGCTGTCCTTTGATTTTCTGTCACCCCTCCTGAATTCTCTGCCATTTGGGTTGTTGCACCCAAGTAATTTGAAGGAAGTATAATCCTTATACAAAATTCTTCGAGCTACAAGTTGCAAAATGTTGGGCAGTATTGTCTTTTGATTCCCTTGTCTCTTTTCAGCAAGAGACTGGCCAACCTTGCAAAAGATTTGTTGCTGGAGTGTGTCAAATAGACACAAATGAGAAGAAGGGAGGGAAATGTGAAGAAGTTTCACGAGAGTTATTGTCATGAACATGTTAACAACAATCAGAAACTGATGTGTATAGAAGTCTTTTAAAACGATAAATTGTTCATGAACATGAGTATTGGTGAAAATTTACAAATGGCTGTGAATATAATGTCTATGCTTTGTAAAGATGCTCAATTGATTTTATATGTCTTTCGGGAACAACTACTACTTGTAGATACTGCTAAGCTCGAGAATGGCACTAGGCTTTCGTCACTATAACTAGGTCACACCCTAGTGTCAACAGTCAAAATTAGACAAGATATATAGGCGAGTCTTTTTCACTAACCACATTTTTGCTTCTTTAAGGGACATGAAAGCATAACTGTGGGGTTAATGCTTAGCCTTGCAGCTTCATAGAGGGGCACTATGGAGCCAACAATGTCAAAGGTACATGTTAACCAACGAGTAATTCATTTCATAGACTTGTTACTTCAATTTCTTTATTGTTATGTATTCTCAGTTATCTTTGTCATTGTCAAAGTCCATCTTCCTTCCCCTTGTTGGATTACGCTACAGTTTCTGCATCTAAATGTATATTTATTAATCTCACTATGTCATGTTGCTGCTTACTTTGTTTCTTCCAGTCCTTCTATGTTCATCTACCTGCTCGTCATCCATCTTCCTTCCCAGAGCTTGAAGTTCCGACAGTTCTGCAGATGTGCACCTTTCTTGCCATTTTAAGCAGCTTCACATCTTTGCAGGTGTCCCCTAAGGTTTATTATTTGTTGATGCTCCTACAGTTTATATTTTGTGGACCTATATATTTGGAGTTTTGATGCAGGAGGACAACCTATGTAGCGTTTAATTGAAATCATCCATCTCCAGAAAGAAATATTAAAGAAAAATCTTCTGACATTAGCTGGTAGATAAATGATTGTGCGGCCTTACTTCTTGATGTTTGTAGAAAAATGAGGGAGTTCCTTTGAGTTATCATGTAGAAGAAAAAAGGATTTTTTTATAGCTATATGTGACATTGGCTTATAGAGTATATGTAATTTCTTGTTGGCTGAAAATGGAAATTATTTGTGGAATGCAGACATATCTGATTTTAGTTGTTCGTGTTTTATACTAATCAGCTTAGTGGTTTTTCATTGTTGTTGTTGCAAAATCATTTTAGTGGAACATAAGTTGTCACTTTTCTCATTTATTTCAGCATTGATGTCTCTTGGTCTCCTTTTTGAAGGGTTTGCACATCCTCAGACTATGCAATTTCTACTGGTATATTTCTCCTTTATTTCACTATACAATATAGAGTTTGTACCCTGGGTACTTGAAGTTCGACATTCCATCAGTTGGCATAATAAGACAATATAGTGGAAGAAAGGCATCATCAGTAATTTCTATTTATCTGCCAGTGTTTGGTTACATTATCTATCTGAAATATGTTTATTTGTTAAAAAAAGTCTATATGAATATATTTAATTTTGATAACTGGTTGCACTGTTGAGCCAATTCTGTCTAGACCAACCACAGGATTCTTTTGACGAAGGTATTCTCTTTACTATTTGAGTAACCACCTTTTCTGCATATTCTGCTACAAAATCTTCCAAAATGACTATATATATTTTTGTAACTGCATTCGTCTATTGTGCTTAATGTTTGTTTTCTCAACATACTTTGTAGCTGTTTTTTTATATATACTTTTTATTGATTTTAAATTGGTTACTGATTTATTCTTGTGATTAGGGAGTGTGTTGAATGATTAGTCCTTTACATCTCTAATTGTCATTAACTAGTTAGTTATAAGCTTTGCATACCTTTGGATATCCCTACATCGTGTCTCAGGGGGTCCTTTGTGGAAACGTGTGTGTGTGTGTGTGTGTGTGTGTGTGTGTGTGTGTGGTGTGTGTGTGTGTTGGGGGGGGGGAGGGTGTTATGGGTTGAATTTTGCTTTCTGTTCTTGAGCTTATGCAAATTTTGACTATTAAAGTTGCTATATACAGTTTCTTTTCGAGTCGTCTATCCCATTCTCTTAAATGCAGAGAGCTACGAACATGTAACATAGTGCATGTCCAGTACACAACAGATAAAGCATGTCATTTTGATTTCTATTTTGGAAAAATTGTTAAGAATAAGTTAACCTTTGGGCCGTCTTTTTAAAATAAGGCAAACTTTAGATTAACTTAGAGCAAGCAAACTTTACACTCATTTAAAATCTAAATGGGTCTAAAATAAATGTGACTTGCAACAGTAGGTAATCGCTGCTGACATGGCAATTACCGTTGAGTCTTCTTTTTAATTTTTTTTTTCTTTTGCCTCTAACCCTATTGAAAGCCCTAAAAACCTCACTTCTATTGTCTTCTTCATTCTGCCTCTTCGACATTTCTAATTTCCCTCTTTGTATCTTTTTTTCCCTTGATTTTTTTATAAAACAAAATCATGTCTACAAGCTCTTTCCTCCCCCTTCACTCCATATGTATACCCCTCCCCTTCCATCGGCCCCCACTCCCAGAACCACTACGCCGGTACACCCATCACCAGGCAGTAGCCCCCATTGCTTCGGGCACGACACCACCATTTCAAACATCACCTTCATCTTTTCACTCTCTAAAATTGTTGAACCTAGAAAATTTAGAGGAAAACTTGCTGAATCTAGCTATCGCACAACCTTCGCCATCAGTGCCAGAAACAACCGGCGGTTGGTTGGCGTTAGCTCACCTATCAAGCCCCTGTCACTCTCTCTTGCTTTATTTTCTAAGTATTTTTGCTTCTAGCTTGATGTGGGAAATGGTTTAGAGGGAGAAAGAAATAATGGTGGAAGTGGGGTTTCATAGCCACATTTATTATTTGGGGGTGACATTCTTGTTTAGAGTCATCCATTAGAACAAGCCATGTAACCAACTCCCCATCTAATCTCTATTATATAAGGCATCTCTTGAGGACTTTGGTGTCCACTTGAGTTGCCCAAATTACCCCCAACTATAAAAAAAAATTACAGTTGCAACCATTTAATAAATTTATAAACAAAAGTAAAATAAGGAAAAAAAAAAGGGAAAAGAATCCTAACATTTGCGTTTAAATAGACAGCCAAGCAGTTACTTTACTTCACTGTGTTCACCTTTTCCAAATTTTTTTTAATGCACTAATTAATTGTAAAGGCAGTTTTTTCTACTTCTTCAGTTTCTCCTCTTCTCCTTCCTCTTATTTCAACTTCTCTCATGAATGAGGATAAAATTGAAAATATCCACAAATCACGCATACGTAATGTCACGCACGCATCGCGTGCAAAAATACTAGTTTGTGAAAATTGAAACTCCATGCGAGATCATGCGAGAATTTAAGCTGTCAAAAGTTTCTTTACTCCATCAGCAAAGTTTCTGGAATTTATGGGTGGAAAAACTGATACCATCTTCTAATTATTAAGGATTTTTTGATGGGAATAATCCCACCTTTGCCCGATCTCTCCACAACAGTCCCACTTTTCATAAATTTGGGAATAATCCCACCTTTGTGAGACATTTGTTAAAAACGGGCCTTTTTACTGGTCACCTGTTCAAAAGGTGATGATCCACCCTTTATGTTTTATTTTTTTTTTTAAAAAAACCCTCCCACCCTTGTAGGCCCCACGCAAACCCCAGCCCCCCCCCCCTGCCAGCCCCACCACCCCAACCCCGCCGGCCCCCACCACCCCAACCCCCGCCAGCCCCACCTTGCAGCCCCCCACCCCACCTGCCCCTACCCCAACCCGGCCCCCACCCTCCCCGCAAACTCCCCCCCCTGCAAACCCTCTCTCCTACCCCCCACCCACCCTCCCCCATCGGGAAGGCTATTTGCTCGTTGCCTTCATGGCACCACGACACCACCACCATTTTGCGCACCACCTCTAGTGCACCACCACCCTCCAAGCTCGGGAAAACTTCGACGGAATCCTTGTGCACCGCATGGCTGCACTCCATGACCCCACGCTGCCGCCGCTTCTCTCTCCTCCTCCTTCCCTTCGTCTTCTCTGCTTGCTTGTTCGTCCTTCCCGTTCCTTTGCTCCACAGACGAATGCCGTCGGTCTTCGCCACCGTGCGTTGCTTCTTCATCTCCCGCCGGTGTTCCGTCACCATCGCCGGAGCTCGGAGGAGGGGATTTGCAGGGGAGGGGGGTTTGCGGGGGAGGGGGTTTGCAGGGGAGAGGGGTTTGCGGGGTTGGGGTTTTGCGAGGGAGGGGGTTGGGGTTTTGCGAGGGAGGGGGGTTTGCGGCATAGGGGGGTGGGGACCGAGTGGGGGTGGGGTGGGGGATGGGATGGGGTGGTGGGGGTCTTTGGGGTTTACTGTGGGGGGTGAGGGTGGGGGGGTAGGAGTGGGGGTGGGGTGGCTAGGTGGCGGTAGGTGTGGAGGAGAAGAAGTAGAGGAGGGAGAAAAGAGAAAACCTACATTTGCAGGTTACCAACAGGTAAGGGTCTATTTTAAACAGACACATCCTAAAGGTGGGATTATTCCCAAATTTATGAAAGGTGGGACTGTTTTGGGAGGATCGCTCAAAGTTGGGATTATTCCCATCAAAAAATCCAATTATTAATGAGCAAAATTGAAGGACTCAAAACCCCAATCCTCCCTCTTACTCACTTACACTTCCGCTCTGCCAATTATGGTCTGAATTCCGGCCAGTGCAATGCATAATTTGCCTCCCGTCAACCGCCGCTAGTTCAGCCTTTAGGGTGGTTGTTCCTTTGTGGTGTTCCTTCTCTCTCCTGAAGAGATACCTTTCCGTCCTTTCGCTTTCCTCTGAAAATTCGAAATTTTGCTTCCCTCACAAGATTCCTCTTTCCTCTGAAACAATGGCATAGATGAAGTTCAAAGAGTTAGTTAGGAGTATTTAGTGGAGAAGAGAGATAAAATGGGTGGGTAGTTGATGAAAGGGGGAAAAAGAAGTCAAAACGTCAGAGGAAGATGGGTTCAATCGGTTATCAGTAAAAAAAAACCATTTAAAGTTTAAGAGTATAAAGTTTGCTTATTGTAAGTTAATCCAAAGTTTGCCTTATTTTAAGAAGACATCCCAAAGGTTAACTTTATTCTTGACAATTTTTTCTTCTATTTTAATGCAACTATCATGACTGTTATTAAGTGTGCAACTTATTAATACTTCCTCCGTTCTTTTTCTATTGCAACAATGACTACTTATGGTAGTTTCATATCTATTGCAACAATGCTATTTTTGTTTAAAAAAGTAATTTTAGTTGACAATATTACCCTTGCTTTACCTTACTAAAACTATCATTAATTACCCACCAGCTATCATTTAATGTTTAACCTTATGTACTCCCACTTAACCACTCCCTCCAAAATAATTTACCCAGCCACCAACCTCTTTTCAATCTCTCTCTTTCCTCATCTAGGGTTCTTCGTTTTCCTCCTTCCCCCAAATTTCAGATCTAGGGCTCTCTTTTAATTTTCACTCTGATCACCGAAAATTCGAAGAAACACAAGCTTCCGGTTCTCCCAAAAACGAGGATGTTGGTATGCATTAAATTTTGGGTATATGTTGGATTTATGTATGCATTAAACGAGGATGTCCATGTTGCTATTTGCTATGGATTTACTATGTTACATGATGAAATTGGTTGGTCATTCTTATAGTATTCGCCATCATTCTTATAGTATTCGCCATGTGCATGCATAACACTAAATACAGCTAATACAATTGATTCATCATTCACTTTCGTACAAATTTAAACATCTTCATAGCTATGTTACTTGCGAAATTCAGCTTTCTGTTCACCTGTTAATCGAACCATCTTCATAGCTATGTTACTTACAAAATCCAGCTTTCTGTTCAACTGTTAATCGATCTAAACCATCTTCATAGCTATGTTACTTACAAAGGACGTTCCCACCACTATATACACCAAAATGTACCCTGTTTTTGTGTAGAACGATGAATTGCTTGCTGGTACGCGAACTGTTTGCAAAAAAACCAAAAACTTATGCATCCCCTAGGTACCTGACATGGCTATATGTGATAAACTACTGATCATTCACAAAAACTAACCCCTCAACTAGCCATTCTCTTGCTGCATTCAGGATATCCTCTTCCACACTTGTGTTGGTAGGAGTTCTAATCTCTCCAACTTTTTCTTGCCATGATGTGGATTCTTGTAGTTATTACCTCCTTTAACCTTTACCACTCCAAGCATGATAAACTGTAATTGTAACCATGTGTAATTCAGAATCCTAGGATCAAAACAATTGTAAGCCTCTTCAATTGCCTTTACCAGCTCCTCAACTGAATTTGGAAAAGCCTTATACTGAATTGACTGAATTGCACTAAAAAACCCGAGATCTAACACATTCAAATCAGGACTTTGAGGTGGTTGAAAAGTCAGTTGAATGTTGAAACCATCACTTGTTGCTGCACTTGTGAACTCAGGATCACTTGGACTAATATGGGGTCTTGCATTGTCGTGAACAATCCCTATGTCTTTACATGCATTTGCTGGCCACCTGGACCTAATTGCTGGTAGAACTTCATGTATGAGCATTTGTCTGATAACTTATTTTGTGATTGACTTGATAGCCTTTTTTTCTATTGTTCCTCTATCCCTATTATTTGAAGTCCTTTGTGCTGGAAATATCTTTAGTAAATGGAAATATTCCACACTTCCCATCCCAAATGACATTTCCATTTGCCTCAACCCATCCTTGCAACTGCTGCCTAAAACATAATCTTTGTCATGAAGCATTTACTCTGCGTTGCCCTATATGGATCGTCCTCCCATGGGAAAAGGTAAAACCTTAGAGTCTCTTGACTCATATAAAACCACTTTTCATACAATATTGTACATGGCAGAAAATTTAGGTAAAGTATGCACATTCCTTGGTATAACATGTGTAAGAACATATGATACCCTTTGTATCTTGTGAGTTGGTTTAAGGGCTGGTTTTATGCTATTAGTACGTGCTCTCAACTGTCCAGATTTTAGCAATCTGTACACAGTTGAATGAGACATACCCAATGCAACTGATAGAGCTCTAATAGTTGTTCTCTTTTGAATGGGAACAACCATAAGCATTTCTAAGTCAAACCCCTTGCACTTTCTGCCACATGTCCCCTTTTCTTTTGCTGCTGACATTGATGAGATTACCTAATGCCATTTGTCTCTTTGCATCGCACCATATTCTATGTATTGTGCTTCTACAGACATTATACTCATCAGCCCCTAGTGGTACTCTTTTACCTAGAGATGGCCACTAGTGCGGGCTGGGCGGGCTGGTTCGTGGGCCTAGTGGTTTCACTTTTCAAAAAAAATAAATTATTCCATCTGTTACCGGTTTTCACGGTTCGGAAAGCGGTTTCGGCGGTTCGTGGGCCTAGCGGGCCGGCGGACCGGCATGAGAATTTTTTATTTTCAAAATTATTTAATCATTGGAATAATTTATTATTGTTACATAAAATCTTTAAAATTAATTAAAATATATACAATTATTAATATTAATGAATAATTTCATTATTTTTGAATTTGATTGAATTATAATATATGCAATTTGATTAAAATATATACAATTTGATTAAAATATACACGATTTGATTGTAATTACTTGGGATGGGCTGGTCCGGTTCATGGGCCGGGCTGGACCGGTTTAGTGAGCCGGGCTGGGCGGTTTTAGTAGCGGGTTTTCGTGGGTTGGGCTCAAAAAATCTGACCCACAGCCCACCCACCAATTTCACGGTTCGAGCTGGGTTGGACCGGGCTTTTCGCGGGCTCAGCCCACACGGCCCAAGAGGCGGGCTGGGCTGGATTGTCCCGCACTGTTGGCCATCTCTACTTTTACCCCCTGTTTTTAAGATTAATTTTTGTGCTATTTGTGCCCTGTCTTTATCCTTGAGTTCAAATGTTTTAACCCCTTTTTTTTAATTTATCAAACTAACATTAACAATTTCAGGTTCATGTTCAGCTTCTTCCTCAGTTTCTGAGTCTGATGAGAAACATACCTCAGCATCAGGGTGCATATCAGAGAAGTCCCAACCAGATTCTTCTTCAAGTTGAAGAGGCTCTTTAACAGAATATCCTCCATCCATCACCTTTTGTTCACCTGCTGCCGGTGATGTGTGTGCTGTGTAGTGATAAACTGTAGTAAGTGAATATAATTTGTGTAAATTTTTGGGTTCTAGTTTTTCTCCAATTCTTGTACTTCCTCCGTTTCATTTTACTTGCTACACTTCTCAATTCACGGACTCCTAGGCAATTTTTGGAGAAGAGAGAGGTAGAGAGTAAAAAGAAAAGGGACCCATGTGAGTGGAGAGAGATAGAGATAGTTTATTGCCCAAAAAAGAAGTGTAGCAAGTAATATGAAACTTCCCTATATGGAAAGTGTAGCGAGTAATTTGAAACGGAGGAAGTAAAAGAACCCCTTATATAGCAGTGGGTTTGAAGTAAGAGATGGCAGAATGCTTTTTGTAACAATTGGAGGGAAATTCAAAATATTTTGTAACAGGTGGCAAAATGACCACCAAATTTGTCCGCCAACTTCCCGTGCTGCTATTTTATTAAGGATAATTTCTCTCCTACATTTGTTAAATACATACCACTTTTTGCTAAACAACCCTCCTTTTTTATTTCCTTAATAACCGTGCCCAACTCCATTATTGCAATAGATAAAGAACAGAGAAAGTATGTCGTAACTCTTAGAGCAACTAGGTTAACTATGCCATAAGGAGACATTATTTTTTTGGAACAAAAACTTCTAATCAAACTAAAACACTTAAAGACTCTTAATTTGGAGTTATTTACTTATTATCCACGTTTGCAACAGTCAGTGTTACCTTATTCTTACAATGTGATAGGTAAGGAATGCAATTAGCTACCCAGTTCTGTTGAATTTCAGCCCAAAAGTATACTACTTGCACGTACTAATTTGCCTTTTCGGGATTGCATCTCGTGGGAGATTTATCGAATTAGTAACACTTGTTACAATTGCTAACCACTTGGAGATATAATGCAGACATAGACCTAGTTCCACTATATAGTTCCCGTCAAACTCGAAGTTCTACTCTCTTTACATGAAGCCTAAGAATTCATACTATCAACTTCTTCCACAAGATATTTCAGCTATTGCAGATATTTTTTTCTTTGAGTTATAGTCTTGTACAATTTCACCGGTCAATATATCTTGCACGAACAAACTTAGTGAACGTGCTAGTGATTGGTTTGCGTGTGTCATCACGAGGGGCAACTTTTAATGCTGGCGCTTGTATGCCTGGTGATTTCTTGCTCCTTAGTTTGTTCTTTTTTTTTTCTTCGAATCACCAAAGAGGGGGAATATTATTACCCCTTGTGGTTTTGATGATGATAAAAGCAGAGTAATTCAGTAACAAGTTTACTAAGTTTGTTGTGTGCAAGATATATGCTGACTGGTGAATGCTTTACTGGAAGCTCGATGAGAAGAAGTTTGCAATAACCGAAGTCTACTGGTACAACTTAGGTGTCTGCATATTTTATGCTTAAATCTTGGGATTTGGCTTATTTGATATCATGCTTCCTAGTTTATCTCTTACGGCCCGTTTGGTAGTTGTTTATAAATGATGGTAATGAGAATGAATTTGTGTGTAAATTTGTGAAGAATATCATTGTCCATTCCCATGGTAATGCTAATTTATCCTAAAATGTCTACTTTTCTTCTTGAATTTTCATTCCCATCCAATACCACCTTGTAGGTGGTAATGAGTGGTAATGAAAATTGCTTTCCTCTTGGAGACAAAAACACAATTTTAGGGGTGAGATTGCTTGCACATAGAGAAAAAATGCCTCCCCATGGAGATTTTAAGGATGCTTCCCTAATAACATTACACTTAAAATTCATTCTCATTACCGTAATTTACGGGCAGTTAGTGGTTGGTATTGGTAACAAACGTGTGACATGTAGTTTGTTCCTATTAAGAGAATGTACACACCCTTTTGGCTGTTACTTTGATAAATATTTTTTAAAAATTCTTAAGAGTCTCCATGGCTTAGCTAACCTTGTGTTTAGTTTAATAAGGTGCATGTTTGAAGTTCTATAACTGTTGTATAAAAGTAGGAACATGTTTGATCATGCCTTGGTTATAGGATCATTACATGTAGTGGCATGAAATTAGGACCAGTTTTACTTGGTTGAAATTTCTGTAAAAGCAAACATATTTTTATCTGAAAGGTATTTGACTTTAGTGGAAAAGCAATGCAAAAGTAATTCATATTTGTTCCACTGCATTGAGCTAGTTCCACTAACCATCATAATGCAAAAGGGTGATAGAGGGAAAAATGAGGGACTGGGTAGAGAGAGCGGGGAAAAAGTTAGGGTTTGGTGCGTGTGTGTATATTCATTCTCACTTAATAATAATTGTGGAACGTAAATGCAATTTCTTGCATGGACAATGTATATTCATTCTCACTTAGAGCATGTACAATGAGACTCTTCAATTAGTTCTACAACTAGCTCTTTAAGGAGAGAGAACATAGAGAGTCACCTCTTATCCAACAATGGGGCTCTTAGTAGTTTCTTGGGTGTCTCTCCATGGAGACACTTTGCAAAGTGGCTCTTGGGGGAGACACGTACCTTTGGGGTTGAAGGAGAGATAGCTCTCCAATATTTGGAGCCCACATGCTATTGCAATTACTTAAGTTTTCTTTTCTTCTTGCAACCATTTAATGATCTTTTTTATAAAAATAAAAATAAACATGGTAATAATTACTATCCCAACAACTATAATTTTTCTTTATCTATAAAATGAGCTTAATATTGGATATATTTCATACACAAAATCTACTATCTTTCTTTAATTTATGAAATCAAATATTAGCATTCAAAATTAATATTTTTTTAAAAAAAATTCCACATTACATAAATTATCAAAAATATAATTTTTTTGTAATCATATTTAATTTACATGAATAACTTTATTTATATAACTTTAATCATAGTATAAAATGAGGTTCATTTATTGATATGGGGACCACAAAACAATGAAAAGTTGAAAGGAAAGCTCTTTAAAGAGTTTTATTATTGTTGGGTGTTTTTAGACATAGTTCTTGAGAGTAGCTTGAAGAGAGAGAATAGATGAGAGAGAGTGGAGAGCTAGTTGGAGAGACATGCACCATTGTATATACTCTTAGGAACTCGCATTTGAAGTCTTTTTGTGCGATAGAGTTTGCACTTTCCTTTTTGAGCGCATTGTTTGTGGTGTTTTGAATGTGTTCATTTGCTAGATGAGTTTCTGAGAACAATAATTCAATATATCATACTCTTTCCGTCCCATAATATAGTGCTTACTTCTTACTTTTCACGGGAATTAAAGGAGAGTGGAGGGAGTAGTAGTTGATTCTCAAAACATATATTTAATGAAGTACTTTTGTCTTGGAACTTCCTCTTTATTTCCTTTTACTTCTTACATTTTGAAAGAAAGGTAGGGATATTTTGGAAAGTTTGTGTAGAAATTGAGGATAATTTAGTGAAATAAATTGACAAAAAATAAAGTAGGCACAATATTTTGGGACACCAAAAATGGAATGTAAGCAATTAAACACTACTCCATTACACTACGGAGGGAGTATATAGTTAGTAAAAAATCCTTTAGAATCTACAATCTCCAGCGAACCATCTGTTGACCAACAGTTGTGGACTTGTGGTTTACCTTTACATTCTACTTTCATTCATTCCCTATCTGTTACAAGAAAATAATACAGCTGGACTTCAATTCCAGCTGGTTATCGTAAAATCACTACTCGCATTGTGATTATATGTGTTTGTTGTACTAATCTTCTGTTTGGAGTTCTCATCCATTTGGGAAACAAATCTTTTTTTTTTTTTTTTTTTTTTTTTTGACAATAAGTAAATCTGGATAAGCAGAAACCACAAATCCTAAGCTAAATACGCTAGCTAAACACCCTAACCTTAACTTGCCGCAGAAGCAAGCAAGGAATCAAGACCCCTGACACAAATCTTATTCTGACAAGCTAGACATTTATGACAATTACATAGACCTAAAGACAAAACAGGTTTTTTCTTTACATGATATGAGGAATCCGATGGGGGAGGACTACTACTTTTCCTTTTTGATCCGACGAAATACAATGCTTGAGTGTGCGTCAAACTCCTTCTCTTGACTCGAGCACGGGCATTTCGGCTGACATGTCTCCCTCCGTGTACCTGCAAAAGTGTTGAATATCGACCAGCCACACTGCCTCTATTTTCTGCATTCCTGAGACTTTGCACATTCTTCTTAATTCCCACCATACTACTCATGTCTTCACACATTTTATCATTCTCCGGAGGAGCAACTAAGACCTCCATCTTAACCTTTGATAAATCCGCTGGTCTCTCCTGTCCTTCGGCAAGATTCATACTTTCACTCTTATTGTGAAAGCTCTCAATGACCATCTCATTTTCCAATTCAGGATTTAGGACAACCTTTTCTGATTTAGTTAAACTAGGAGGGATAGGCTTGTAGGCTCGGATCTTTAGGACGGACAAAGAACGGGGTTGAAACATTTGGACATCACAACCTTTCTTTATTTTGTTAACACCTGCTCGAGAGACATACAATCGCTTGGAGGGTTTTCTTCTGTTAATAAACACAATTTTATCGACACAGGGAGACGTAATCCTTTCTTCATTGTCAATCATCATGTGATCTTCCCTTACATTCACTTCTCGAGGAGGCGGGTCATCATTTTGTTGTGAAATAGAGATAGGGACGATGTTACTCAAATCATCCCTATTCAAATTGTCATTTGTAATTGAATCATTTCCTTGGAATATTTCAGATGGATGTATTTCAGAACCACCTTCATTATGATTAATTGAATCATTTGCTTCTTCTGGTTTACTCATTTCTTCTCCCACAGGCTTCACTTGCGCATCCCAAGTACGATGTTTTGATTCTTGGATTACAGACTTTCCCTGCTCACAAGCTTCTGAGCTCCCACATCCTATAGATTTAGACAAATCATCACCGCCATCCTCGTTAACTAAAGGAAACAAAGCTTTCTCCAAAATATCAAACACCTTGGTGATGTCCTTATTCCTTGGTTCCAACTCCTTAGCTTTAAAAAGGTCCTCAAAAGCTTTCCCCAAATGGCCAGATTCTTTAAATGCTAATCCTCTTCTAAACCATGCCTTTACGTTCTGCTTATCAACCCCCAAAACCAGAGTGCACACCTCAATAACATTATCGAACTTATTCAATTTCAATCCACAAGCTGCAAGATTCAAATGCAGTGGGATAACCAGTTCCTTAACTAGAAGTTCATCATTGCTCAAACCGAAATCCTCATCAATTGCAGTAAGCAGATTTGAGAGCTTTACCGTATTTAGCATATGCACTACTAAACTCCTTTATCTTAAACAACTGATTTCCTTCTTCTTTTAGGGATGACACATAAGGAATCACTTCCCCTGGCATCGAAAACTTATCAAACATCTCTTCTACATCTTCATCCTCGTAATCTAAAACTGATAGATGATACTGGATAATAGCAGATAATGCAGAGGAACCTCCCAAGGTTTCAATCACAACCATATTTAAACAACAATACTACTAGGAAATTGCAAAACCAACATATAACATAAACAGCTAAAATTATATGACAGCCCAACTGCCGACCAAGATTAAACACTCGAAATTGACAAAAACGAAGAACAAGAAATTGATATGTCCCTTAAACAACTAGACGGACTGGAGAGAAAAAGTGAAGAAAGCCTCAAACCTGGAAACTGAGAGTAGATATGGAGAATCAGTAGAAAAAACGTCGCCGGAAATCAATTTCTCGCCGGCAACTGATCAGAAACAGTCACCGGCAAGTGGGCAGGAATTTGATGATGTTCGCTCTGGGCGTTGTGGGAGAGTTCAAGAACTTCAATTTCCACCTTTTCAGATTTTTTGGGAAACAAATCAACATGCAAGAACTCAAATCTTTAGCTGAAGTCTTCCGTAGTTTCTTTTTCTCAAGCAACCGTTATTTACAACCACTTAGGGTCTATTCTCCCCGGCGTATTTTCAGTTCAATTCAGTTCAATTAAGTTCAGTTCAGTTCAATTCCTAAACTATTATCATTACTATTAATTAGTTATAATTTAATTCAATTCAGTTCAGTTCAGTTAATTCAGTTCAATTCAATTCAGTTCAATTAAGTTCAGTTCAGTTCAATTCCTAAACTATTATCATTACTATTAATTAGTTATAATTTAATTCAATTCAATTCAGTTCAGTTCAGTTCAGTTCCGTTGTTTTATATCGAAGAGAACATGCCTTAATAGTGATTAACTTGCAAATGGTCTCCACAAACAGAGTTTCATAAACTCCTTAAAGACGTATATCTGCAAAAAAAAGACCATCTTTGCAATTAAACAACTATATATTAAATTAAGTTTACTAGCATTAAGAAAATTTCCTTTTTCTTACCACACGAGTTAACCCCAAAAAACAAAGGAAAAAATATTCCTTGTATGACTGGCTTAGCCACATGTCCACATCAGTGGCATATCCAAGAATCCAACCATATGGGTTCGGAGCCGGTAAAAAAAAAATATATGAAATTCATAAAGCAACTCCACAATCCACATTTTCAATATCCTCTACCTGCGCATACCCATAAACCAAAACAGTCCAAGACACAACACTTCTCTCAGACATTTCATCAAACATCTTCCTTGCAGAAACCATACCACACATCTTCCCATATATATCAACCATCAATGTAGAAACAAACAAATCCAACCTAAACCCACAATTAATTACATGATTATAAAGCTGTTGACCTTCACAATAATACAAATTTGAGCTACAACACTTAGATAAGAACAAATATGTATAATTATCAGGAACAAATAGACCCATTCTCTTCAAATCTCTAAAAAGAATCAAAGTGTCAGTTTGTTGATTATCAATATGGGATTTAATCATGACATTAACAAGTAACAAATTTCAACTCTATGAGTCAGCGAGTCTAAGTAACACTAACAAGTAACAACTCCACAATGCACATTCATTCATTCAATATTTAAATGATTAACAAAATTACTTTTTTTTTTGGACAGGTGGAAATAAAAGAAGCTCAGTCAAGTACCCTTTCTGGTTTTGATAGCCATAGAGTGGGCCTTTGACACCTGCTTTCTAGGAACAAAAACACAATTTAAATAGTCAAACATTCTAGCTTGGTTTATAATTTCCCTCAAAATGTTCCTGATTTCGTTGTTACTTGATTCCACTTGATGGAATGATGGAGACTCGACAGTGGCGGATCCAGCGTGGGTTCAGTGGGTTCAACTGAACCCACGGGGATCCGCGAAAAAAACTGACATTACAGGAAAACGAAAAACAAGTTAATAAGAAAAAAGCCCCATTGGATACTATTATTATGCAGTTAGCTCAGCAGTAGTCCGCATGATACTGAATGCTTTGTTTTGCTGAAGGTCGCGGGATTGAATCTGAAGAAGAGCATGTGGTATCTTTTTTAAATTTTTTCCCTCCCTTTGTTTTTTTTATTACAGTACATCTTATATTTTTATTGTTGGTTTTATTTTTCCTTTTTCTTTTGATCCTCCATTTTCTAGCTTTCCTTCTTCACAAATATTCCCCTCCCACCAAGTAATAATATATTAATAGGAAATGAATCTGGTTTAATTTCCCTTTTCTTCCAATTTAGTTGCTCAAGCAATCAATTATTAATAGCATTAATAATTTATTAGCCAAACTATATTACAAAGACTTTGCTGTTGGTGAGTCGTTAATAATTAATAGCATATATTAATTTATTAGCCAAACCTGTATGTATAAGTGTTTTTAACGCCTTTAAATATAAGTAATAATAGTAAAATTTTGCCGCACGCTTCGCGTGCATATAAGACTAGTTTTTATTCTATGTTTAAACAACTTCGAACCCACATTGTTCAATTCCTGGATACGCCACTGAGACTCGAGATCACCTCCTTGCAATCTGATTTTATAGAGATGGCTTTGGTTGATCCGCAGTTATCTCTTATCGCATTAAGAATGGCATGTGCTTCTGCCTGTGTAGAGTCAATATTTTTTAGCCCAATTCCTCCTTTCAATTTATGCTTCTCCAAAACCGACCTTTTCCTCCAATAAATTGGTCTCTTGTCTACTGATGAACTCCACCAAAATCTTAGCAAAGTTGAAGTGATTTTTGAGGTTATTTTTTTTTGGGAGTAAGTAGATAGATATAATGTGGGATGCTAAAGTGGTCAGAATTGAATTTATTAAGATCAGTTTGGCTGTAGGAGAAGTATGAATAAATTTCCAAGACATGATTTTGTTCATGATTCTTTCATTGATGAAATTAAAAGCCGAGGAGTTCCTGCCATCTACCTCCATAGGACCGGCCTAAATATTGTCCCCAGTGTATTTGAGCTTCTCATACCTAGAGGTTTCCTTATTAAGGACACAAATCTTCTGGGTGTATTCGGACTAAAAATCACATGGGACTTCTCATAATTTATCATTTCTCCAGATTTCTCACAGAAATCTTTCAGGATCTATTTTAGGCTCCAACATGTTTTTGGGATTGCTTTAAAGAACAGTAAGGCATCATCCGCGAAGAAGAGATGGGAAAGGGAGGGGGCCTCCTTTGCTACTCTAATCCTATGTATGGATTTTGCTTCTTGTGCAGCGATAAGATTAGTAGACAGAACCTCCGTACAGAAAATGAAAAGATAAGAAGATAAAGGTTCACCTTGACGAAGGCCTGCTGAAGGTTGAAAGAATTTCGTCTGTTCTCCATTGACCAGGATTGCATAGGAGACTGTTGTTATGCATTGGAGAATCCATTTAATCCATTTTTCTGGGAAGTTCATCTTCCTTAAGATTGCTTCAACAAAATCCCATCTAATTCTATCATAAGCCTTGCTGAGATCAATTTTCATAATTCCTGCGTAAAGAGTCCCTTTCTTTCTTTTTTTGATCCAATTCATTACTTCGTGAGCAATCAAACAGTTATCAACCATTTGTCTTCCCGGAACAAAAGCGTTTTGAAAATCACCTACAAGATCACCTAAAATTAATTTCAGGCTTGAGGCTAGGGTCTTGGAGATAATTTTGTAGGTTGTGTTACAAAGACTTATAGGGCGGAATTGAGAAATTTCTTGTGGTCTTTCTGATTTTGGGATGAGAGTGATGAAGGTACGGTTTTGCTCTTTTAGAAGATATCCCGAATTCAGAAAAAGGATCGGACAGAGAGAATCACACTATCTTTAATAGTTTCCCAGTTTTCTTGGAAGAATGCTGGAGGAATGCCATCTGGACCCGGGGACTTACCTGGTTTGGAACTGAAGACCGCAATTTTTATCTCTTCTTCTGTGAAGCTGGCATTTAGAATATTTATGTGGAGGAAAAAAAAGAGAGGGAAGCTTACTAAGAGTCTAATCTTGGCTTGTGATAATGGAACCACTGTTCTTTGTTGTGAAGAGGTCTTTATAGAAGCTGGAGAAAGCTTCTTTTAAATCCTCTTGTGAGGAAATCCATACTCCCTCTTTGTTTTTAATGGCTTTAATATCATTTCTTGTTGATCTACTCTTGACACTTATATAGAAGAAATCAGTTGATCTGTCCCCCAAACTGTCCCACTTTGATTTCGATCTTTGTTTCCAAAACTCCCATTTTGCTGTTATTAGCTCCAAAGCTTTTCCTCTAGTACTGATGTCTTGTTTTGCTTGGTTAGTGTCTGAAATGTCCGATTGAAATTGGATCAGGTCTTCATGAATTTGGGTCCAGTCAATAAGGTTTTCTTTTTTGTAGAGCAAACACCACCTTTTTTCTTCTTGCAAGAACTCTTGAAGTTTTCTTTGGAGAATGAAAGCATAGGAGCCTTGAAAAATCTGAGTCCAAATTGTGGAGACCTTATTTTTGATATCTTTAGATTGGAGGCATCAGGTTTCGAGCTTGTAGGGGCGAACTCTCTTATCATTATTTGGTTCTGTTTGTAAAATGATAGAACTATGATCTGAGAAGAGTATTGGAAGATTCCATGATATTGCATTTGGATGATTGTTCTTCCATGAAACATTACTGAATGCTTTGTCCAATCTTTCGTAGATAACTTCGTTTCCCTCCCTATTATTAGTCCAAGTGAAATTTACGCCATGATAGGGGATGTCTATGATGTTGTTCATCAATTTCCAGTCTAGGAATTTGTTGGCCCCCAAGAACTTCGAGTTATCCCCTAACTTTTGGGTTTTATTCTCGACTTGATTAAAGTCCCCTATTAGGACCCAATCTCCTTGATTATTATCCATCAGATCCGAAAGATCTTGCCATACTTTAGCTCTGTCAGCTAGCACAGGAGCATCATAAACAAAGGCTAGGTAAAAATCATAACCAGTAGCTGAAGTAACCTTACAACCTAATACATTTTTGCTAGAGGAGAAAAAATTAACTACTACCCTCTTAGACCAACAGAGGAAGAGACCCCCACTGTTGTTCATAGAGTCTACCCCCTTACACCCTTTGAACCCCAATCTAGAGAAGAAAGGTTCAATACTGCTAACAGTACATTTTGTTTCAGACAGAAATATGAAATCTATATTATATTTGATAACCATGTTTGACAGGAAAGATTGTAACGGGGAGGCCATGGAACTGAACCCCCTACAATTCCAGCTCATAATATTCATTAAACAACAGAAGACTATCGAAGGTCAGTCGAACCTCAGTCCGTCGATGATGCGCACGAGTGTAGGAATAGGATGGTGCGCACCATCCAAAACGCATCAAAAAACAAACAAAACGCGGAAAATTGGAAACAAAAAATAACCCAATGAACATCTTCAATATTCCACTGAACAGTTAAAAATTTACCACATGAGAACCTTTTTTGAATCAACAATATGTTCTGTTCATCTCCAATGAACATATAAGTAATGACAACATAAATATTTATCACAATGAATATATAAGTAATTTGAAAGAACATTTTGAAGACTTGAATGAACAAATTAACATTTGAATCAACAATATGTTAATAAAGTGAGAAATAAACAATAATAAATCCCACAAATGTTTATTCCAAAATTGCAAATGTCCATTGAAAATTAGCGTGTGTTCATTAGACTACAATGACCATTGGAATAATCTTGATGTTTATTGGTTTACATGAACAATAGTAAATCCCACAAATGTTTATTCCAAAATTGCAAATGTCCATTGAAAATTAGTGTGTGTTCATTAGATGTTTATTGGTTTACAACGCACATGGGGTGAAAAATTTGAGGAAAGAGAAATTGAGGTGAGTCCCACAAATGTTCATTGGAAAAATGCAGATATTCACTGCAGACCGTTTAAACGCTGCGTTTTGAAGCGTTCGCACAGGAAGCACTATACTTCCGTGCGTACCTTCGAATTTTCGGTCGAACCTTTCTCTTTTGCTTTACTCTCACTTTCTTCTTCCTCCAGCTCAGATTTAGAATCCCCTTCATTCGAAAAACCAAAGCTCAGTTTGTTTCCACCTTTACTCTGTTTCTGAATTTTCCTTCTCTTCAGTCCCTGAGACCCTGACAGTATAGATGGAATTCCTCTTCCTTTGGGTCTTCAATCTTCATTCAGATCAGGAAGGTTAAGAACAATAGGATTCAACTGATTAGGTTTTGCAATGGGGTTGCTTGAATGGGAAGCTAGATTTAGGGCTAGAAAGCCTGCTGACCCACGCCTTAACTCTATCATCCTCATCTCTCCTTCTCCTTGTGAATTTTTTGGGGTAGAAAGTGGAGTAGGGATCTTCAGATTTTTTAAAGATTGAGGGAGGATTTATCTGGTGGATGGGTGGCAGTTTGTTGAGGTCTTCTTTAATTCCCATGAAGTCTGGAGATTCCTCGATTTGGAAGTGAGAAAAGGCAGAGTAGAAGGAATTTTGAGAGTCTGAGCTGTTAGGGGGTATAGGGATTATACTCCTCCCCTCCACTATGTTTAGATCATTAATGCAGTGGATGACCATATTGCCCTCTATTTTATTTGAAAAAGGAGGGGATGCAGTGTAATAAGATGGGGTGTAATTAAAGAGTTGGTTGGAGGAATTAAAACCTGGATATGGAAGTGGATTTGGAGCGCCATTTTCTTCCTTTTCTGCCAAAATTGAATTATTCCTTAAATGATTTCTGACACTTCTTCTCACTTCCTCTTGACGGCGTGTGCCCTTCACCCTTAGTTTTCTTTTGATAGTTCTTCCTTTAGCTTTTGTAAAATAGAACTTGGTATCAGCTTGGGCCAGTTTTTGATTCTGATTTTTCTCCATTATCCTAGTGAATGACATCTGGGTTTGCATGTTTTCAGTAATGTCTGTTTTTGCATTGTCTCTTGGATGAACTTTCCTGTTGACTATTTTCGTTCTTCCTTTTGGAACCCTTGGATGGCTGTTCACTTCTGATTCTGGAGTTGATACCACTTTGATTTGTATTTTCATTTGATATATTCTGACCTCCTCCATTCTCGTCGTCCCCTGAGCTATACGAGTCTGAAGAGGAGGAGTCTCCATTGTTATCTTCATCTCCATCAGAGAGAGTTATCTCAGAGTGATTGTCTCCTTCCTGGTCTCTTTTCCACGAGTAGTTAACCAGGTTTATCTGAGTAGTCCTATTCCTTTGTACCCTATTGAGCCCAATTAACTTGTTAGAGAAAAGTGGATGGAATGTTTGTGATGTGTGTGGGAACTTTACCCCTTGGCTCAAATTTTCCATCACAATCTTAAAGTGTTTTTGTGCTATCTCCATAGGCATTTTGCAATAAACAAATACTCCTTCGTATCTGAAAGAAACCCAATCCGGTTTTCCACTATGATAATCAAAATAGAAACCTGGAACCAGGAGATTATTGACAGGGATTACTATCTTTGCTCTTAAAAAATCTTTAAAGCCTGGGTAAGTGGAGGTGTTGTCAAAATAAAGAACCTTTCCTCTTTTTTCTAGAGCTCTTCTAGCAACTTGAGTTTTGTTATAAATCAGAGGTAATCCTTCAACCCTAACCCAAATGGGAAATTGTAAGAATGTGAAAGATTGGAAAGACGCTCTAGCTTGACATTTGGAAAACAGAAATAAGGCCCCTTGAAAGCTTGCTGACCCTAATGATGCTAGATTGTCTATGTCTCTTACATCTAGGCAAAAAAAGAAGAACAATTTACCTATTTTTTTTGATGGAAATCTCATCATGAGTGGTCCAATTCAGCTAAACCCAATCTTGGATATCTTTCTCTGAAATCTCTTATATCTTTAGCCTTTCCCTATTATGGCATTCAGGAGAAGACTATCTTCAGGTTGAACGTCATCTTCTTGCGGTTTTGGACTGGTCCCATTCTTCTCATTACACGCTCATTTGTGTTGGTGAGATTGACTATGGGATAATACGGATCCATCCTTTTGCGGTGATGATTGTTGTGTTTTAGAAGTTTCTAGGGAAGAAGTAGGAAAGTGAGATTTTTGATTTGTTTTTGGCAAGGTGGGATGCTTATTTATTTTTTGGAAAATATGATTTGAAGTAGGATTTGGTTTTTTTTCTGCTCACTCTTTTTCTAGAGTGAGAAGCTCTCTACTAGAGAGAAATTTTACAATTACATATTTACTGTTGGCGTTGGTGAGTTGGCTTGGTAGTTGGCAGTGAACGTGAAGTGGTGATGGTGTTCTTTTAGATAAAAAAAAAAGAGAAGAAAAAAGGGTGCTTGGCTGAATTTGAACCCCAGACCTCAGTCCCAATCCCGCACGCACGAAGTTTATGGAGAGACAAAACCACTGTGACACCCACTTTATTCTTGTTTTACTTTGCACGCGAATAGTATATATCTAATAGCTACAATATTTTTAATTTAAAAAAAAAAACTAGGCAATTTTTTTCCGAAAATCATTGGGTTCACATGAACCCAGTGAACCCATAGTAAATCCGCCCCTGGCCCACATATGCCATATACAATATTCAAGATTCTTCCAAAGTGCTTCCCAATATTACCATACTTGCCTGAAAAAATTTTCTCCAGTTTTTCCCTGATGATACCAAAAATTAGCATCAGTAAGTGGGTTTGAACCCAACCGTTCTTTTGAACTTGTACTGCTTCGCCTCCCCTCCCTCTTACTCAAGCAAGTCACAAAGAAAGTTGTTAAAGTGACTCGACATCAAGTTAGGGGCAGAAGGCTTCATCAAAATTAGAAGGATCGTTGTTGATTTTTTTTAATAAGGTAAGGAGAAAGAAGGTTAGGAGACCCTCTGCACGAGGGGAGCTCCAACCTTATCGTTTACAAGAATAGAGTGAAGAGTAGAGTGAGTACAATCATCTATCATAAACTGAGAATCAACTAAGTAACCAACGTCGGCGATCCAATCTGCTGCTTTGTTTGCTTCCCGTTATATATGACGAATAGCCCACAAGGAGAAAGAACGAACAAGAGCTTGGATATCCTGAATGATATGAGCAATCTGTCAAGGAGGAGACCAGATACCTTTTACTGAATTTATGACCATAAGATTATCGCCTTCAATTTGGAGGTGTCGAATATTATTCTGGATAGCTAGGCGAATCCCTTGTTCTAGAGCGGTAGCCTCGGCAATGAAAACGGAAGAAGATTCAAGGTTGAAAGCTACAGTTTTACGGAGGTGGCCATCAACATCTCTAATGATAATACTTGCTGCTGCAGAGGTACCACGAACTGAGTCGTCGAAGTTGAGTTTGAAGAAGGAGGTGAGAGGTGGCTCCCAAGAAACGAGGATGGAGGAAGAGAAGAAGGGGAAAACGGGGAACCAGAGGAATTGCAGATGTCAACTATATTACTCAGGCTCCATTCAGAGAATAAATTTTTTTGCTTTATGCAGAATCCTGTGAACATTAAGAGAAGCATTATGAAAGATAATATAATTTCTTTCCTTCCATATACTCCACATAAGGAAAATAAATTTGATAGCGGAGGACCTATCATGTCTGATTTTGGACAGCGTATTTAAAGGAGTGGTCTTGTGTAAGGTGTGCGGAATCCACTCCTTTAGATCTTGAAGTTGCCAAAGGGGGATGAGTTGATGGCATCCCCCAAAAAGATGGTCTATGATTGATATAAGAATAATGTGACTGTATTTTTCATGAGGAAATCTTTCTGTTTTACATTGTAAATTTAATAATCTTTTGAAAATCATAAACTAAGAAAGAAAAGACTATCAGTGGGTTATGACTTGTGATCTTACACTGCCATTCAATTACTTTTCTTGGATTGATTCTATTATATGAGCTAAATTATAACTCCTAACCTTTTAGTCTTACCTATCATTTGTATATAGGTATGTGTAAGTGGTTTCTTATTTTATGTATTGGCCCAAAAATCTAATATTATCTTTATGGTGCTGCCTCTCTATAAAATAGATAATGATTTCACAGAGAAAAAAGTATATTATGCTTATCTTAGTCATCATGTTTTGACTTCTGTTAATATGCAGTGTCTTAAATTTATGTTCATCATTGCAGCTCGAAGATAATTCCATTAAGGATGAAACATTAGTAGCGAGCCTGTATCTTTTAGTATAGTTTGCACTATGTTTGAAAAAGTACTTTGCAGTTTGCACTATTGCACAATCATCGTTGTGATATTCCGGTTGATGTTTTTGACATTGCTCATATGAATTTTTATAACTTTATATATTGATCTGAACTTTGGGTGATAATTCTTAAAAGGTATGAACTATTGATTAAGCTGTGCAGGTCCTTAATTTAGGGGGTCTTAACTTTTAACATATATCAGAAACTTGAAACTGGCTTGATGGGTCATAACTTGTAAAACATGGGTCACACCAAAAGGGTTAATTGAGTGAGAGAAGTAGGAAGTAGGAAGTAGACGAGATTTTAAAACAAATCGACAGATTCAAGTCACTGAGGCACACTAAAAGTTAAGACCCCCTAAAGTAGGGACCTACATAGATTAATAAATGTTGCAATTAATACAATAAAACAATGATACTTATCTGTTAAAGCGTGAAGGAAAACAGTTTGTCGTGACGTGGAAGACCACTGTCCTAAAAGACGATTTCGCGCTACCCCGGTGCAGTAGAAATCAGGCGATCGTCCTCCAGGATTAGCACGACTCCAAGATATGTGTGCACTCACACACCTCGGATGGAGACCAGAATATTGCCCAAAACCAGAGAGTTTTTGTAGAGAAGAGAAGAGGAGAGTAATTTCTGTGTATCTCAATTTCTGAAGAAAGCAGCCCTTTTAACTGGCTTCAAAGAGAAAAAACGGAAGGTAGAAAATAAGGGATTTGACTCCGGAAATCTTGCTAGCAACGGTTACAGAATAAAATCCGAGATTTACGCCAAAATAAATGAAGGAGATTTAAAACGAACCGCAGCCCACGCCCGCCCGCGCCGCGCCGCCACGAGCCCGAGCCCGGCCCGGCCGGCGCGCGCGTGTGTGGTGCATCCATCCATCTAGCACTCTATCAAACAAGAAGTGCTAAGAAGCTCTACTAATAAACAAGGTGAAGCAATGATATTTTTCCAATGTGGGACAATAGCCTTTTACTTGTTTTTCCACTCCTCTCTTTGAGGTTAGCTTTTAGAGTATGTTGAACTTCCAACAATCCCCCACAGGGTCAACAAACGAGAAAAGAAAAGGAAAAAGAATTGGCTTTGGGCAAAGCAAAACAATTGCATAAGTGTCAATGTCTTGCGACTTGAATTAACACTTAGTGCTTTTAAGCTAGTATCTCTTTCCTATCAAGTGACTTGAGTCTTGAACTTAATAGGGAGGAAAAGAGACATCACTTAGAGCACACAATTGAACATGTATAATATTCTGATTCTCCGCGAATAATAGTGACGCCTTATACTGGCCATACGTCCAGACCTGGATGCTCATAGGTGCTCTAGAGAATTAGCCCATGCAATTCTCATAGGAAGCGGCCACACTTCCACACCTAAGTAGGTGAATCCATCAAGTGTGAGCTACATCACACCTCCAAACATATGGATATGGATTCATTATGAGCCTTGGCTCACCCTAAAGTTCAATTTGTAGCAAGCACATTACATCATAAACATCTAGGGATGGAAAAAATAAAAGTTTGTGCTTCTGAATCATTCATAATGTTCTCCTTTGAACTCGTAGTGAGTAGGAGTTCATTAGTTACAATTCATCCAATGGGCCTTAAGCCCATCCCTTCCGATGTTTCCAAAACTAGTTTTCTACACAGGCCTTTGGTGAGCGGATCCGCGATGTTCTTTTCTGATTTAACATAATCCAGTGATATCACTCCATTTGACAACAGATCTTTGACAGCCTTATGCCTCAAACGAATGTGTCTCTTTTTCCCATTGTAGGCGTGGTTGTTTGCAACAGCTATGGCAAGCATGCGAATCACAAGTGGAGAGCAAAGGAATGAGCCGGCTTCCCCCACATTGGAATATCGCAAGCGGATTTCTCAACCATTCAGCCTCATGACCCGCCAATTCAAGAGCAATAAATTCAAATTCCATAGTAGACATAGCGGACAAGATTGCTTGCAAGATTTCCAAGACACGCCTCCACCCCCTAGGGTGAAAACATAGCCACCGGTGGAGTTTACTTCATCATTGTCGATACCCAGTTGGCATCACGAAACCTTCTAGTACTCCCCGGAGATTTGGAGTAGTGCAAACTCCAATCCATGGTACCTTTCAAATACCCGAGCAATCGCCTTAGAGCATCCCAATGATCTTTGTTTGGGTTATGAGTGTACCTGCTTAGTCTACTTACAGAATAAGCAATGTCAGGTCTAGTGTAATTCATAAGAAACATCACACTACCAATGATTTTAGCATATTCAGATTGACAAACTGGATCACCTTTATTTTTCTTTAAGTGGACATCGTCAATCAAGAGTGGTTCAGATAGAAAAGCAGTAATGAAATCAGACCCAAAACTAGTTTCCTTTCGCGCCCTTTTGCTTCTCCTTGGTTCCAAAACAGAATCATTGTTAGTTAAAGAAGAAGCAACAGACAAAACAGGTGCAGTACTAGAGGATGGTAAATCATTACTACAACAAGAAGAATTCAAAGGAAAAATATTTTCAAAGAATTCTGCATCCCTCGATTCAACAATAGTACCACCTGCATAAGAATTGTTAGTACCTTTCACTAGAAAGCGATAAGCAGCACTTTGATAAGCATAGCCAATAAAAATGGAATCAACAGTCTTAGGACCTATCTTATCTCTTTTAAAACTAGGTATCCCAACTTTTGCCAAGCACCCCCACACTTTCAAATATTTCAGGTTTGGCGTTCGACCTTTCCACAGTTCATAAGGGGTCTTATCAAGTTTCTTATGAGGTACTCTATTTAAAACATGACAAGCAGAAAGAATAGCCTCCCCCCACATGCTATCAGGAAGTCCAGAACTAATAAGCATAGAGTTCATCATATTTTTGAGAGTTCTGTTCTTCCTCTCAGCAATACCGTTTTGTTCGGGTGTATAGGGAGCAGTTACCTCATGGACTATTCCATTCTGTTCACAGAAAGCCTTAAGAGTGTTAGGGTCATACTCACCTCCCCTATCACTCCTAAGTCTCTTGATTTTCTTGTCCAGTTGATTTTCTACCTCAGCTTTGTATTTGAGAAACATCTCTTCCGCTTCATCTTTTGATCTGAGAAGATAAATCATAGTGAAACGAGAACAGTCATCAACAAAGGTAATGTAATATCTTTTCCCACCTCTGCTCTCATGATTTTTAAAATCTCCCAAATCACTATGAACAAGTTCTAGTACTTCGGTTTGCCTATCTATTGATTTAAATGGTTTCTTTGCAAACTTGGCTTCAACACACACTTCACATTTTGAAAATTCAGTTTTAGAAAAACTTGGAATCAGATTCAAATGTTTAAGCCTTTTGATTGAAGCAATGTTAACATGACCCAATCTAGAATGCCATAAATCAATAGACTCAGCGATGTAGGCAAAAGAAGTACTAGCACTTTTATTCATAATTTCAACTTTTGCATCAAGAGTAAAAAGCCCCCCATTACAAAACCCTTTCTCTACAAACTCCCCATTACGAGTAAGAACAAGTCTATCAGAATCAAAAGAGAGTTTGAGTCCAGCTTTCATAAGTAGACTTCCAGAACTTAAGTTCCTGCGCATTTCTGGAACATGCAAAACATTAGTAAGAGTAAGCAACTTTCTAGAAGTAAGAGTTAAAACAATCTTCCCTTTGCCTTGAACATTTGCAGATGCTGAATTACCCATGAAGACATTTTCACCATCAACCTTACCATAACTTGTGAACATGTCTTTGTTAGTGCAGATGTGCCTGGTTGCCCCAGTATCAACAATCCATTCAGCAACATTACCAGCTAAGTTTACTTCTGACACAACAGCAACTATGTTATCATTAGCTTCAGCAAGGTTTGCGTGATTCTGCTTCTTGCTTCTACAGAACTTAGCCTTATGACCAGGTTTCCCACAGTTGTTACAGTTTCCCTTAAACCTGTACTTCTGAACTCCTCCTTGAGGTCTATGAAAATTGTTAGGGCCCTTATTTTTTCCAAAATTATTTGGTTCTACCAAATTTGCTTTAGATGAAACAGGAAAAACAGATTGATCACGAATCACAGATTGTCCTTTGTCCTTAATTCGGTTCTCTTCCTCAATCTTAAGGTGACCTATCAGTTCCTCTAAAGCTAGGTCTGTCTTATTGTGCATTAACTGGTTTCGAAAATTTTTCCAAGAAGGAGGCAGTTTTTCAATCAACACAATAGCAAGGGTAATATCACAAATGCACAGACCCTCGGCAGCCATAGCAAGACAAATATTCTCATAGGCATGGATTTGATCAATTATAGGTTTTTCATCATCAACTTGAAAGCCTAACCACTTACTAACACAATAACATTTTGACTTAGCATCATCAGTCCCATATTTCTTTTCTAAAGCATCCCAAATAGTCTTAGCATGATTAAACAGCATGTAAATATCCAGTAAAGCATTTGACATATGATGCAGTAGCATACCCTTACAAGTTCTATCATCCTTAGCAAACTTTGATTCAAAGGCAGCCAAATCAGATTCATCAACAGGTTTAACGATATCATCAAGAACATATGCAACATCAATTTGTTCCAAATAAAAACGCATCCTAACAGCCCAACGTTTATAGTTTTTCCCATCTAGGGGTTCCATCTTAGACATATCAGGAATCATAAGTTTGGAAGCCATAAAATCGTCTTTTAGATTGTTGCAATTAATACAATAAAACAATGATACTTATCTCGTTGAAGCGTGAAGGAAAACAGTTTGCCGTGACGTGGAAGACCACTTGTCCTAAAAAAGACGATTTCGCGCTACCCGGTGCGGTTGAAATCGGGCGATCGTCCTCCCGGGATTAGCACGACTCCAAGATATGTGTGCACTCACACACCTCGGATGGAGACCAGAATATTGCCCAAAACCAGAGAGTTTTTGTAGAGAAGAGAAGAGGAGAGTAATTTCTGTGTATCTCAATTTCTGAAGAAAGCAGCCCTTTTAACTGGCTTCAAAGAGAAAAAACGGAAGGCAGAAAATAAGGGATTTGACTCCGGAAATCTTGCTAGCAACGGTTACAGAATAAAATCCGAGATTTACGCCAAAATAAATGAAGGAGATTTAAAACGGACCGCAGGCCCACAGCCCACGCCCGCGCCGCGCTCGCCACGAGCCCGAGCTCGGCCCCCGCGCGCGCGCGTGTGTGGTGCATCTATCCATCTAGCACTCTATCAAACAAGAAGTGCTAAGAAGCTCCTACTAATAAACAAGGTGAAGCAATGATATTTTTCCAATGTGGGACAATAGCCTTTTACTTGTTTTTCCACTCCTCTCTTTGAGGTTAGCTTTTAGAGTATGTTGAACTTCAAATAGTTGAGACTTTTTAAAAATTATCACCCAAAGTTCATACCCCTATTATCAATTTTTCCTAAAATTAGAAATCGTTCTCGGAAGCTATTGTTCATTCTCCTTGCCTTGCTATAAACATATTAATCATTCTTGGAAGAAATAGTTTGCGAAGATTTGTTGCTAGGTGCCAAAATGCAGAATTTCTTTGCGGCTAAGAAATTAGAATAAAGGCAATGTCTATTCAACTATACAAAATGAGTCCGTCTTAGGTGTAACATGTTACACCATAACTTATGGTGTAACAATGTTCACACGTGTGAAATCTCATCTTCACTCCCTTCACCTTCACCACAACAAGACAACATCAACTGTCATTCTCTTTCTCTTTTCTCGATTCTTCATCTGCAATTTACCGCTCATCCGCACGAAACATCCAAATCTCTCTCCCTCACACCGTCACTTTCTCTCTCTTCAATGAGAAATTAAATTAATGTTGAAGATTTCAAGGATTAAATTTTAATTTTTCCAAAATTTAACTTCAATTTTTCTAGAAATTCAATTTTCCAAACCAATCCCTGATTTCCAAGATCAAACTAATTCCAGATTTTAAAGATTAACATGATCTCCGCCGTCGTCGGTGATGATGACGTCGACATGATTGTTAGCTGATGATGCTCGCGTCAATGGCGGTTTGAGGAGAGAGAAGAGGAAGAACTTGAAAGGTTTTTGATGTTCAACTTTTGATTAAAATTTTATGTCCTCTACTTCTTCTTTTTCTAGTTCTTTGTTCGAATCCCCTAGATTTCTCCATTGTAAACTCATGATATGTTCTCCACCATCATTGTCGTCTTTGTCTTTGTCATCGCCGAAGACGACGACTCCCGTGCTGCCGGTTCATTCGAATAAGAAAACAAAGGCAGAAAATGATTCTAAAGAGGAAGATCTCGACTCACATATGGTGAAGCCGAAATATTACATGAAAAAAAATTTGACACATATGACATGGTGATTAACATGATACAATCCAAGTATGAATGCCAGTTTGATCAAAGTATATATATATATATATATATATATATACTTTGATCAAGTCAAGCGAAAATACTATAAGGAGGGAAGCAAAGTTCTGAAATTTGCTTTGTTAGTCTCGTAGTATTGGTTACAACAAAGTGCCGTTAAAAAAAAAATAAAGACAACAGGCATTAAGATATGTGGCTCATGCATTGAGAGTAGTAGACTACTAAGCAAATACTTGGTGTACTTGTATATGTATGTCACATGAAATAAAAAAAAAGGAAGGGAATTGCATTCAAAACAATTCTAATAATCTGCAGCTTAGTATTCACGTGTAGCATACAAGCATCAACATTAACACTCAATTATCATCATCAAGAAAAAAAAAAACAGAGATTGCAGGGGTGCATTATGGGGATTATGTGGCAGTAGATAAAAGTAAAGTCTCAAAGCCAAGTGTTGGGTGTTATTCATACATGACAAATAAAGAAAAAGAAAAAGAAAAAAAAAAAGAAGAAACGAAAATAAATAAACTCACATATTTGCACTGCAGTGAATCAGTGATTATATGGAAGCCAAAGGAAAAAAAAAAAAAAAATCAAAGTATCACTGCTTGGTATTGTAGACTTGATCAAAACGAAGCCAATAAATAAAGAAAGCAAAGTGATTTGATGATCATGATCGTTGGTGATGATCATGATCGTTGGTGATGATCATGGCAAACAAATAGACAAGTAATACAAACAATAATAAAAAAAATCTCATCTTTATGTATTGGTATGCATACCAATGACGGCAAAGCACGGCGCAACAAAAAATAGAGCAGCACATGAGGATCACTTGTATGGATATTACATATTAGTTAAGATAAAAAAAAAAAAAAAGATCAAAGTTGCAGCATGATATATGGAGGAAGGCGACTCACCTGTATGTGTTAGTTTTTAATTCTTGATTTGCTTGACAACTTGATACTCACTGGTATCCTCAATCAATGGACGGTGAATTCATGGAGGTAGCCGACGAGGTTTGGTTAATTTATACTCCTAATATGTGATAAGATTTGTTTTAGTCCATCACCAAGAAATTATAACCGAAGTAGCATCGAAATTCGTGAGTCCAAGATTTGATAGAGTTGTAAAATATTCACAACTCTACTTTTAAAGAGAAAAAAAAACTATATAGCAACACGGTGTTTGTTACCTAATTGCTAAACTAAACTCAAATCTGTTGAGACCTCGTCATACTAAACCGCAACAAGTTGTGTCTATGACATGGTCTCGAGAGGGCAATTTGTAGACACTAAACATTTATTAGTGTTTTACATTAAAATATATTGATTATTATTGAGCTAAAAATAAATATAATTAGCCCAGTTTAATTAATTTAGCCCACCTAAATAAAATATCCAAATTAAAACAAAACAATTATAATTTGGGTTCTCAATTATAATTGACTTGTCCAAATAAGATGGTCAAAGAGGTGAAAAAGACTTCCAAGTCATAAACGGGCCCAAGCCCATAAACTACCAAGTCCATGAAGGGATCTTCATTCCCTATAAATAGGCCTCTTCTCCTTCAGTTGAGGGGACCAGAAAATCATTATTCTAAAGAGCTCATAAACTCTCTTGGAATTCTCTCTGCAACAAGCACATCAAATATGTGCCGACTGTTCAGATACACTCAAACACATTCGACTGAGATTCAAGCTTTTGTCAGCCCTCATTCGAATACACCCAAACAAAACTCAAACTCAGGTTGAAGTTGACAAAACGTCATCCCACATTCAAACTCGGGTTGACGTTGACAAAACGTCAGTCTACACTCAGCTCCACGTCGACATCAACACATGTCACTCTCAAGCTACGGAACACAATAAGAGGACTTAGTTTATTTTTATTATAAACTGTTTACAGAGATTGTACTCAATACATTTATTGAAATATAATTTCTTTGTTACTTTGTTTCCTGTCTTATTTATTTTGACTCGAAATTTGTGTATACACGTACGTATACTGAAAATGGTGAGGGCGTGGTAGAATGCTAATTAGTATTATTGGGATGCCTTGAATTTGATGCTTTGATTTACCCATCACGGGGTCACTCTAGTTTGTTTATGTATATTTGAGAGTACTATATAAAACTCCCTCTTACATATATTTCCCCCGATCATGATTTTGTAACTTGTACTCTTTCTTCCCAAAAACCTAATAAGACATGTTTCTCCCTCTGTCTATGGACGTAGCTAACACATTACCAGTGAACCACGTTGAATTTGCATTGACTATTCTCGTTCTTCTTTGTTTGCTTTTGTTATACTTCCTATGTTTTTTTATACTTGCATATATAGCATGGGCACAATTATTTAGGAGAGGAAAGAGATTGAGAGAGATGAATGATGGACCATATGTCCATATATGCTAGGAAAGAGATAGAGAAAACGTATTAGCAATTTAAAATATGATGTAAGTTATACACGTTTTTATTATTTTAAGGTAATGATGCAAATATAAAAAACAAAGTAACATATATTGGTGCGCCTAGCCGCCTAATGCCATTGTGTTTGAGGTCAGGATTGTGATGCTGGGCAAGGAGGATGTCTGGTGAAGGCAGGGGAGGTACAATTGGGAGGGAGAAGAGAAAGAGAGTAATTACTCCCTCTGTCTCTAAAATGATTTACTTTTTCACAAAGACCAAGGATTTGGTAGGGGCCCACTGTGCAGAAGGTAGATTAAGAAATAAATCAGATTGCTAATGAAGTGGGAAGAAGTTGGGATTAAGTTGGTAAAAAAAGTGAGTTGGCCCACAGAACTTACAACTGGCGGCATTTTTTGGGTGATTTGCAGCCCTTTTTCCCTCCAAAATATCAGAACTAATTTACTTAAATTTCAGTTACAATACAACCAAGGGACTAAGTTTGTTTCCCTCCAAAATTTCAGAGTACTGAAAATAAATTTCATACAGAAGTTTCGCCCAAAAAAATTAAAAGACCCAAAATTCAAATTAAGAGGGGAATTCAAATTTCCCCCAAAAAACTCAAAAAAAAAAAACCATAATTTCTTCTTTGAGCAGTTGACATCCCAAAAAGGGGACTATATATACAGGGACGCTCATTGCCCCCAAAAAAATCCAAGGAGCCTCATTTCTTCTTTGAAGCGGTTGACATCCTAAGTAATTTCATCTCTTTGAACTTTTCACCACCAAATTCTTCAAACACAAAGCAACCAAGCAGCCATTTGTTTGGGGGGGGTTGGGTAGATTCATTCTCAGGATAACATCATTGAGTGATTATAAGTGTCAATTACTTTTTTTTTTGCTTCACTTGAGGAAAGTGTTGAAGTCTTCTCAGCTTGAACATGTCTGGCATCCATAGCTTAGTTATGGCCCCCCTAGACAGTTCTACTGATAAACATTCAACAAATTCCCCATCAGCTCAACCCATACCACAAAATCAGCCAATCTATGATTTAAATGATCCACTGCCAGAACCAGAACCAGAACTAGAACCACAAGCAGAACCAGAGGTCTTTGATCTGAACAAACCCCAAACAGATGCAACTCCAGAAGAGCAAGATGAATTCTTCACTGAAATGCAAGGAAATGCAGATGATGAATTAGTAGTTGAATGGTTAGATAATGACTCAAATGTCCAAGTGACAGAGTATGACTGGACAGATGGTGAAACAGATGATGAACAACAACAACAACAACAACAACAACCACCAGAAGTGCTAAATTCAAAGAGAAAGAGTTATGTATTGGACAATTATGGCAGAGCTAATGTTGCAAACAAGCTACAACAGATGGTACAAAGAACTGATTATGGGGAATACAAATTACCTCATGGAGCTCTCAACAAAATTGCAATTGATTTGAAGACTTCAAGGTGGACAGTTGGTAGAATATGGAAGAATGTATCACAACAACTCCAAAGTAATGCAAACATAGAGGTGAGTCACAAAAGAACAGGCAGAGTTGGAAGAAAAAGAATTCAGCTGAATCCTCATCAACTTATGTCAATTCCACTAAGGAAGAGGACAAGTATAAGAGCAACAGCAGCAGCATTGGGAATTCACAGGTCTACATTGCACAGATTGGTGAAAAGGGGGGCCATAAAGAAACACATCAATGCCATAAAACCTCATCTGACCCCAGCACACAAGGTGGCTAGGGTGTTGTGGTGTCTAGATTCCATCATACCAAACACTATCCAAACAATACCAAAATTCAGCAACATGTACAATGTGGTTCATGTGGATGAGAAATGGTATTGTATGAGCAAAATATCTCAGAGGTACTACCTAGCCATAGGGGAAACAGAGCCATATAGAAGATGCAAAAGCAAAAGATTCATAGTTAAGATCATGTTCATAGCTGCACTTGCAAGGCCCATTGTTACAGTTAATGGGGTGGTCATTTTTGATGGGAAGATAGGCATCTTCCCATTCATAGAAGAGGTGGCAGCAAAGAGGTGGAGTCATAACAGAGATGCAGGGGTTGTTGAAACCAAACCTCTACTAAGCATCACAAAAGAGGTCATAAGAGAGAAGCTAATAAACCACATACTGCCAGCCATAAGAGAGAAGTAGCCACAAGATGGATGCAAGCAAACCTGGATTGTCCAAGACAATGCAAGGCCACATATAGCAAGTGATGATGCTCAATTCAACTTAGAAGCAAGTAAAGATGGGTTTGACATGAGATTAATCAATCAGCCAGCACAATCTCCTGACATGAATGTGTTGGATCTAGGTTTTTTAATGCAATTCAAACATTAAAAGACAGAATTGCACCTAGAAGTGTCAAGCACTTGGTGAAGGTAGTTAAGAGAGCATATGAGCAATATGATCCTAAGCTATGCAATCACATATGGTTGAGTTTACAACAATGCATGAAGGAGACTCTAATAGTGAAGGGTGGCAACAATTATCACATACCCCATATGGGGAAGAAAGCACTAGAAAGGAGAGGTGAGTTACCAATTTTCATTACACTTAGTCCACAACTTGTACAAGAAAGCAAACAATGGGCAGAGGAAGGTCATTTTGAAGAAGAACATTAAGAACCAAACTATGCCACAGGTGGGGAATCAGATTCAGATGATGGTATTGGCATAATATGAATTACATGCAATCAGCAAACAATGGGCAGTTGAAGGCCAACTTTTTTGGGCACTAAAGTGCAAGATCAAGTAAATTTTTTGTAACTAAAACAAACCACATATAGGTTGGTTAAACATTTTGTATATGTACATGAACATTTTGTATTTAAGTTTGCATTTATAATATGAAAACATTTTGGCCATTAACAATGCATATCAGATTTGTTAACATGCTTTTAATAAGTAAATCATCTAGAAACAGATAAATTGGAGACAATGATATGAAGTGAACATCATATGTAGAAGTAATTCAAATAAAAACAAAGGATAAAAACAAGTGACCAACAAAATGTTGCTACATTTACTTTTTCACAAAGACCAAGGAATTGGTGGGGGCCTACTGTTAAGAGCCAATATTAAGGGGAAAATCAGATTGCTAATGAAGGGGTGAAAAGTTGGGATTACGTACATAAAAAGGAGAGTTGAACATGATTTGTAGAAGTAAATCAAATAAAGTGAAAACATAATAGAACAAGTAAAACATGCATAAAGACATGACCATATATCAAGTGAACAGCTTTGAAGAAGATAATCAAGTGAAAACAAAACCAATCTAAAG
The DNA here is from genome assembly GCA_947646795.1 of Beta lomatogona. Classification (NCBI taxonomy): domain Eukaryota; kingdom Viridiplantae; phylum Streptophyta; class Magnoliopsida; order Caryophyllales; family Amaranthaceae; genus Beta; species Beta lomatogona. Next base: position 825,827 of record CANSNZ010000150.1, read on the forward strand.
TGGAAAATCAGATTACTAATGAAGGGGGAAAATCAAATTGCTAATGAAGAAGATAATCAAGTGAAAACAGAACCAATCTAAAGTATAATTGCAAAACACATGAGTAAAAAAAAGAGAAAATCAAATTAAACATTCAAAAAATTATTATTGCAAAATATATTCAATCAGATTTCATCTTCTTCTTACTCATGTGTAATAAAAAATTAACTAACACCAGTTTCACATAATTAAACCCACATGTTAGGCATGAATATCATTCCTCTCAGGGAGTCCCCACTCATCCATTATACTCAACACATGCATTCAAACAAGTTGTCACAATGAAAAGGAGAGCACAAAATTCTGGTGGCAATATATGGTTAAAGGTGTCAATTTGCATAATGTCCACGATATAAATCAGCAGACCTCATTCATCATTGAGGATAACACTAATCCTCTCATGCTATTACTTTTTAAATTCATTAAATCACATTGGACAACCTTTATGACACCATATCTAACCCTAAATATGCCTCATCAGAAATCCATACTACAATCCTATTCAACCTAACACTGAATAAATGCAACATGGAACATATTTTGGATGTTTCATCCCCATATCATCATTGAGGATCACACCCAACACACACACAAACAGAGGCTAACACATACAAACAGAGACCAAAACCAAACAAATCCAACCAAACATAGCCTAACATGGCCTAACAGCAACAAAACCCTAAACATGGATGCCATAATTGTAAACAAAACCAAAAAAAAGCCAACCAAACATAGCCTTAAATCAAGTACAAATCATTCAAGCCTCTACTTCCCGACTGAATTGATTTAATTGTGTTGCACAATATTCTCAGTTCAGTCGACAAGTAGAGCTTGAAACATGATAAACATGCATCAACACACACAAATCAAATTAACAAAATCAAGGAAGATATCAAGTAAAATCAAGGAAGAACCGAAACATACATATCACCTAAAACCAACCATATACTGTTAATTCAAGTAAAATGAAGAAAAGTGAAGTAAAAGTTACCAATTTCACTTAATTCAACCCTAACAGTAACCTATAATGACTAACATGAACACAAATCAACTGTAATTCATGATAAAACAACCCTAAATTAACATAAATCAAGCGAAATATACTTAAATCAAGTGAAATTAACATAAATCATTCAAACTCAACTTAAATGAACATAAATCATTCAAAATCAACTTAAATGAACATAAATAACATGAAATGAACTTTAATCATAGCACAAAACATAAAAAAAATTTAACTAAAATCATAAATCTACACATGCAACCTAAAACGCACAGAATTTCATGCCTCCAAACGCAAACCCACAAGTAGTTCAGTCAAATAAATCTGAAAAAATCATAAACAAAGGAAAAGTTAAGGGGTGGACCGATCTCCAGCAAAATATTCAAGGGGACTCTTGAAAACTTTCTGTTGATGGCTTTTATACCAGAAAAGACAGGATCTCCATGAATCGAACCCTTCTGGTGGGGGATCTTCAAGTTTACGCTTTTTTTCAAGCGTTTTCGGACCACCAAACACTAGATCTGGTTGTTTCTGTGAAGGAGCACCGCAATTCCAACAACAATTCTCAAATTCGAGTTTCTTTTTTGAAACCCTAGCTTTTTTAGCCTCTGCATCAAACTCATCAAGCAAAGAAAACAGACGAATCTTCGAGTTTGGTGTTAACTCATCCATGGAAAACACCCAAAAACAGGGGACCCAAAATCAAACCAACTCAAAAAATCATAAAAATGGTATGAGAATACTCGCAATTTAGCGTAGATTATTAATCTGAATTTTGTTCTGTGAAATTTCAACAAAGAAACCCTAGATCTGAGTGTTTGATGAAGAACAAGAGAGAGGAAAGTGAAAGTCAGAGAAAGATAGAGCCGTCAGAGGGAGAGAGAGAGAAATGAAAAGATGTTGCAATTAGGGTTTTGGAGGGAGTTTTAATAGGCTGTTGGTAGGGTTAAATGGGAGAGGTTGGGGAGTAAATGAGGTTAGGTGGGAGAGTTTGTGTTTTTGTTGGGTTTAATTAAATGGGTTGCAGGTAATATTGTGGGCCCTTTTTACCATTTATAGTATATTGTGTAAATGTAGCAACAAATAAGAGACACACCTAAATGGTAAAATGTAGCAACATTTAAGAGACGGAGGGAGTAAATAAGAAATTAGGGTTTTGCGAATTGTGATATCATGAAAGATTGTGGAAAAGACTCCTTGACACTTGACAGGACTAGCATATTCTATTAGTAGCATCAATATAAGCTTAACAAGGTCATATTACATAATATATGTATCCTATTAATTTCACTAGTAGAATTTTTGCTTATTGCTGCGGTGGTATTGCTGCGGTTTTACCCGTACGCAGCAATAAACCACGAAAAACAAAAGAAAAAATCGAAATAAAACATATTGCTGCGGTTGTTTCTGGAAACCGCAGCAATATGTGTCAACGAGAATTTTTTTCAAATTCCGTTGACTGTTTGACCAGATCTATTGCCGCGGGTCCCACCCAAACCGCAGCAATAGATTAAAATATTATTTATTTTATAAAATTTTAATATATTGCTGCGGTTTTTGTGGGAACCGCAGCAATATGTCATTTGTTTTAATAAAAGCGGCTAGGGTTGGCAGTTGGCTGCACTCCTCATTTCATCAGCAGCGTCGTTTTTAGTTTTTACTCCTTTCTCTCTCCTCCTTCAAACTCTTCAGATCTGCTGCACTTCACTCCTCTCTCACTTCACTCTTCCTCCATCTCTCACTCCACCAACAACCGCCGCTGCACCGCCCTCCCTTCGCACAACCATGGCAAAGTCTTTCAGGCGCCGATGATTTCACTTCACTCTTGCCTTCGCCGTCGCTCGCTTTGGCCGCCATTAATCTTCGTCGTCGCACAATCTTTTCCAGCCATTGCCGTGGCTCGAGTTTCTTCGCTCGACGGCTCGACCTCGTCCGATGTCGCTGTGTTCTTCGCTCGAGTCACCAGACGAAAATTTAGTTTCTCACTGTCTGTCGTCATCGTCGTTCTTCATTCGAGTCACCAGACCAAGATTTTCAGTTCTCGAGTCACTAGACGAAAAGATTTTCAGTTTTGATATTTTGTAATTAGAGGTTGTTGTTTGGTTGTTCATTTTTCATTCTTGACTGATTTAGTTTCTTAGTTTTAGTTTGTTTTTCAGAATTTTTTATTTTACAGATCTCTTAATCCTTCATTATTTTTCATTTCTTTTCAAGTTTTTTGTATTTTTATTTTATAGTGTAGCTGATTTTATTTTTTCGATTTTTATGTTTGTTATATTTTTGGTAATTATTGTAACATTATCATGTTTATTGAATATATGAATTCAATGTGTAGTTTGTTGGAGTTATTTTTATGTTGTATTTTTTTGTTGAGAACTACTATAATATTTAAATTTCTAAAAAAAAAAAAAAATTTTTTTTTGTACTTGCACCTATTGCTGCGGTTTCTACAAAAAAAACCGCAGCAATGGGCTTCAATTATTTAATTAAAAAAATACCTATTGCTGCGGTTTTGGGTAAGAACCGCAGCAATATCTTGGCATATTGCTGCGGTTTTATTGCTGCGCCCTTTATTGCTGCGTGGCCAAAACCGCCGCAATAGGCCACTTAATGACCGCAGCAATAAACATTTATTCTACTAGTGTTTGCATTATATATTCACATATTGTAAAAGGAACAATTCACTTTTTTTGTTTTTCCTTTTCGAGGGAAGGAAAACAGTTCCCCAACTAGACCTAGATGGTGACAATTATGTACATGAAACTAAAAAGGCAATTTTTCTGATAAAGTGGCATTCAACCAGTGCAATGCTCAAGGCAAAGGCTACACATACACTGGGTGTATATAGGCCACACATACACTAGGTGTATGTGTTACTACTAAAATATATATCTTTTTTTTTGAAATTAAAAATTAATTCATTGATTCAAAGTCATACGACATCTACAATAGAAGTCAAAACTAAACAAATACATATCAAAATGAAATAAATACAATTCTAATATGACAAAACCACGATCGTTGAGTAGATCTAACACTTCTGAAAACCCTCGTCTTTCACATCGCTGTCTGATGCAACCTTCTGCAAGGGGTCTATCGATCTTTTATAGTTTTGAAGTAGAACTGGATTCAATTCAAGTGATTGTAAACGAAGTATTGACATCTGTTGCAACCCCGCACAAATTTCAATCAACAAATCAACCTCTTGAATCACATAAAAACCCAAAAATAAAGTCTCCAAACTCTCACATGGAGAGAGATAAAACCCAATATATGGGTAGATATAACCCAATAAATGGGTAGAAAAACTCTCCATTAGAGAGAGACTGGAGTTTATTAAAAACATTAACATAAAAAACTAGTAACAAAAGGAGAAAAGGGGCTTACCACCGCCCAAAAGGATGGCGGTAGCCCCTAGGTTGAAAATTAGGGTTTTGTGGAAAATGAGAGAAAAGAGAGAAAAATAAGAGAGATGAGGCAATCAGGCAATTTAACTGACTTGCACTCGAATTTCACTCAAGATCTTAAGGAGTTAAGTTTGAGCTATCTTGGCGTGGCTCATCAAAAGTACTAAAATATATATCTTGTGTATATGTTACTATTAAAATATATAATATTACTAAAAATATTACAAACTTATAATATTTCGACAGATAATTTTTGTTATTAATGAATTGTTCTTTATCATTGTTTAAGAAATATGTTTTATGAAATTTTCTTTGTTTAGATTTGTATGAATCCTTTGTTTAAAACTAAAACAAAGAAATGTAATTTTTTTTTCAGATTATTCATATATTAGCTTCATCTTATTCATCTTCACCATTTTTCTACTATTGATTTTCTACTAAATTTTCCTGTCGTTTTCAATTATTTAATTTGTTTGTAGAAAAATAATGTTATATTTTCATCCCAACGATGTAATAAAATTCAATTCGAGATATAGTATTTCAATCGTTTATGTATTACTCCCTCCGTTTCATTTTAATCTACACACTTTCCTTTTTGGTCTGTTTCTTTTTAATCTACACACTGTTGTTTTTTCTATTTTAGGTAACATGTCACATCTACTTTCTCCTTTTTTTCCACCCACGTCATCCACTTTTTAATATTTTAACCAACTTTTTACTTTCTCTCTCTCACTTTTCAGTTTCAGTTTCTCTCTTCACCTTTTCAGTTTCTCTCTCATACTTTTGTACTTATTCCTTGGTTCTCCCCCAAAGTGAAGTGAGTAAATTAAAATGAAACGGAGGGAGTATGTAAATTCAAATATCATTGAATAACAAAACAGGTTCAAATGATTGTAAGTTTATAATTTGTTTAGTAACAGTATACATTTTAGTAGTAACACATATAAAAAGTATGCCTTTTAGTAGTAACACATACATCCAGTGTATGTGTGGCCCACATACACCGGGTGTATGTGTATCATCTCTCAATGCTCAATGTTTATGAACATAATAACTTGTGTTTAGGTAAGCTAAAAGTATTATCGTAATTCATGAGTTTATATGTTGTGTATGATTGATTGGTTAGCATCAGGAAGGAGAATGTTGTATGCTCAATTTCCGTCAAGTGTTGTGGTATTTGGGTTGTAAGATGGCTTGTGGCAACTGGGCTTTGTGGCACCTAAGCAATCATTGTAGATGTCGGGAGGAACCAGGGGAACCGGGAACGTAGGAGGGTGGGGGTGCTTGTGACTTATGATAGAATTGAGTGGTTAACATACTCATCAATATTGTATAAATTCACTTGATTGCAAATTATTTGTTCCCAAATTTGGCCCCTTCTACTTAAGGTAGTTCTCTTCACTTTATTTTTACTAAACTCATCTAATTATATTAATCTAATATATATTAGAACTTAAACTATGTTTAATTCACATTATATCTGAAAAAATAAGTTCAAATAAGATCATATATATCAGACTTATACTACCTTTGCTTTTTTATAATTGGATCATGTGCTTTTGCACATGAACTAAAGATGGGAAAAAGTACCAAAAGTTCACCAAATGCCCCCGAGTTTTCACGAAATTCCCCGGGTACCCTCGCACTTTTGAAAATACACATGCTACCCCTCAATTTCAACATAATACACCCAAATGCCTTATTTACTAACGGTGTTAACCGCCGTTAGTCTTAACCCTAATTAAACCTAATTAGCCTTAATTAACCTAACTAAACCTTAATTTCTAACCTTATTCTAACCCGAAACCCTAACCAAACCCTCCCCCATCCTCCCACCACCCCCCACCCCAGCAACCCCTCCAACCACCGCCCATCAGCCCCCCAACCCCGCAGCCCCTTCCCCCTTTGACACCGCGTCGTTTCCCCACCCGCAGCACCCGTCGATTTCCCCACCACTCCCCTACCCCCGTCGATTTCGCACCCTCCCCCCCCCACCCTGTCGATTTCCGCACCCAAACCCCCAACCCCCTTCGATTTCGGGGCTCGCGTGGGCTTCTAGGTTGTTCCACTTCACGAATATCGACGGGTGTGGGGGTTTGGGTGCGAAATCGACTTGGGTCGGGGGGGAGGGTGCGAAAATTGATGGGGGTGGGGGGAGGGATGGGGAAATCGACGGGGTCTTTGCGGGGGGTGGGGAAAACGGGTCTTTGGGGTGGGGAAGGGCGGGGCGCGCGGGGGTTGGGGAAGGGGGGCTGGGCGGTGGTAGAGAGGGGGTTGCTCGAGTGGGGGGTGGTGGTGGGAGGGTGGGGGAGGGGGTGGGTTAGCGTTTAGGGTTAGGAGGTAGGATTAGGGGTTAATTAGGGTTTAAAATAGAAAATTAGGGTTAATGACTAATGACCGTTGTCACTATAGGCATTTGGGTGTATTATGTTGAAACTGAGGGGTACCCCGTGTATTTTCAAAAGTGCGAGGGTACCTCGTGAATTTCGTGAAAACTCAGAGGCATTTGGTGAAAAAACCATTATAAATATAGAAAAAGTGAAAAGGTAGAGAGAAAGAGAGATGGTGGACCAACATACCATATAAGGAAATTTGGTCAAATATCCCAATTAAAACAACACCCTAAATGGCAAAATGTCCAATTTAAAAAGAAAGGTGGAGTATTCAATAATACATTATTATTATTATTATTATTATTATTATTATTATTATTATTATTATTATTATTATTATTATTGTTATTATTATTATTACTATTATTACTACTACTACAACTACTACTACTACTACTACTACTATTATTATTATTATTATTATTATTATTATTATTATTATTATTATTATTATTATTATTATTATTATTATTATTATTATTATTATTATTATTATATATCTTGGAAAAATAAGAATACTAATATATTTATTAGCAGATTTCTTATCTATGAAATGTTCAGATCAGATCATTTTGATCATATCAGATCAGACAAATAAGTTAAGATGAAATCACATAAGCAGAAATAAGGTGACTTACACATGGTCTTATTAGGATTTAATAATACTTATCTAAGCTTCTTGAAAGTTGTTAAACTTTACTCTCTCTGTTCTTTCAATTAAGTGCTTTCCACTTTCTGTTTACATATATTCTTTTAAGTACTTCCCACTTTTGTTTTATTCTTTTAAGTTCTTTCCACTTTTGTTTTATTCTTTATTTGGTAATGTTGTGTTCCCTGCTCACATTACTTTATTTACTTGGACCCACATAATTCTACACTATATCACAACCATATTCTCTCTCCTATTTAAATAAACAAAAATGACCCACTTACACACTATATCTTTTCCTTCACCTTGGTATCTGTTGCTACCATAAGTGGAAAGAACTTAAAATAACGGAGGGAGTATGTTGTAAGGTGTTAAAATTATTGGAACTTATATGAACTTAAAACTTATTTTCTTTAATGTGAAGAGAATACATCATTAATAAAATGAAAAAATATTGTCAAATTTTTAATGATAGAAAATCCTCATTTGTTGGTTACTTCATTGAATTGCGTATGTGAGGAGTTATAAATATATAGTATAAATCTATTGCTAATTATATTGAGTCAAATATATTTGTATTTGTAACCTAATTAGTCATTGTCTCTATATTAATTACTTAGATACCACCATTACTATGTTGCACATTTATGATTTATATGAGAACATTTTGGTAGCTTGTCTAATGAGGAAGTAATGCATAATCTGGTAGGAAATTTAATGTATAAAAGAACCTTCCTATATATTGCTTGCCTCTGTTTTTTTTTTATTTATACATTTTTTTAAAATTTTTGCACTATTTATAATCTCCATTTTGGCGATCTATATTTTTTATGTATTGATAAAAAAAACATTATAATTATCAATATTGTGAGTTCGCAAACGTGAAAGTTAAATTGTGTAAATTAAACAAAACCGAAGTACTTTATATATATATATATATATATATATAGACACTCACTCATGCTTAACACAAGCAAGTTGGTTTACATAGAAGACCTTGAAAGAAAACGGACTTCAGCAAAAGTAAGTTTATTATCCATTTTCTAGCTTCATTTGCCTTGTTTTTAGTTCCTAGTTACTGTAATTTTTATCATTGAATTTCGTGTATGATTCTTTATCTCCTATTATTTATACATAATTTCGATCATTGTACGTTGGTTCACTTGATTCTTTGTGAAATTTAAGATGGATTAAAAATTATTTATGATATAATGAAATAATATGATATTAATTGGTTTCATGTAGTTAGTGATTATAAGAGCATGATAAACAAATAATAAACAAGATCTACAATAATATAAAGAGGTGATATTTTGGTGAAAAACTTGTAATTGCATGTGTAATTTATTGTATTACCAATCATTTTTGCAAGATTTCTTGTATGAGTGGTAAATTAAGAGTATGAAAGTCGAGATTGAAGTTTCGGAAAATTCCTTATTCTTATTCTTAACCTAGTATTCAAGAGGGCTTAGTTAATTCATGAATAATCTTTTCTTTGTTTTAAATTCAAAAAATTTATCGATCAATTTCAATTCGTTCCTTTTCTTAATTTTTGTTAGGTTAACTTGGTTGGTCTACTTCGACTAGTTCTAGCATAACATCATGATTTGATTTCCTCTCTTTTTCTAAATTTTGTCACATAATGTTGAACCTATTTCATATAATGAAAGGTGGTGGTGTATTGGGTGCCGCTTTGCTATTTGTTATTCAGAGTGCTAGTATATATTAATATATATTTGATCTAAAGATCCTTAGAGAAATAGTTTACCAAGAGACCGATTGATAAATAATTCAACTCAATTACATCAAAATCAATCAAATTAATATAGACGAGATAGGTTTTGAAGGGGAAAAACAAAGTCATTTGAAGACATTTATATTTAGTGGTCTTGAATGTAAAATTATTTTCATATTTTGATCCCTTTTTTATACATACAAAAAATTGAAATCACGTTCATGATTTTACAATATACCCATAAAGCGACCAACCTTCTAATGTGTTTGGTTCTAGATAAAAAATGAAAGATTATACCAATTATAATATCTCAGATAATAATGTAATTTAAATAATTTGGAATCAATTTACAAGCTGAAGGTAGAAAAAAAAAAAAGTATCGTCATTTCAGAAAATGCCACCAACTGCAAAGATTAAACTAAACCACTTGAAATAAAATATCCTTAATGTAATACTAAAGTTTCATATTACCAATTTATACCACTCTTGAGAGAAAATACAACCTCACATAAAACTTGTAAATACTATGCATGTAATGCATCATCGAGGATACAACTATAAAATTGGAATGTCCAACTCCATAGCATGATTTTACCATCAAACTCATCCTAGTTAATCATATTTGATAAAGTTTAACACTAACACAATTAATAATAAAAATGACAATCTTCGAGATATTAAGTGGTCACACTAATAGCATGCTTTGTTATATTTATTTTTAGCAAAACACATGGATGCACCCAACAACAATGCTAGCTCGAGCAATGATGAAGACCGGGATAAAGTCCCGGATATGGATCCACAGAGATTAAGAAGGTTAGTTACGAGATTCGTATCTTTAATTTAATAACTGTCAAAGGATCAACTCAACCAAAAGCTTAAGCTTATGGTTGAGGCCCCAGGAATAGATTTATACTCTATCATGCCCCCTCACGCAAGAGCCCTTTGGGCTTGAAGTGTGGATGCGGCACAGGTCTCCCTCATACCTGGCGCTAAATATTCCACTGAGAAAGGAGGGGTGGAGGAGATTCGAACCCGTGACCTTTTTGTCACGCTGGCTCTTAATACCATGTCAAAAGAAGAACTCAACCAAAAGCTTAAGCTTATGGTTGAGGCCCCAGGAATAGATTTATACTCTATCAATAACTTGTTCAAATTTATGTTAGGTTTTTTTTTTTACAAAATGATAATAACAATAACAATATAGTGCTGCAAAGCTATATTTAGGTCCTCTTATGTAATAAGCGTTCTATCTATGCATCTCAGATTACAAATGAACAAAGTGTATGCCCAGAGATGCCGTCAGAAGAAGCAAGACTACTTCCAATATCTACTGAGAAGAAAAGAAGAGGAAGAGGTTCTTTTTTTTCCTTTCCTTGGCACCTCTTGTTAAAATTAAGAAGGAAAAGAAAAATACTAGTTCCTCCGTTCTATTATTATTGCAACATTAGCCCTTAACACATATTTTCTCTCTATTTTTTAACTCCTATCACGTAGCTCCCACCTTTTCTTTTGGTTGATAGGGGTCTCATCATTATAGTTTATTGTTTCAAGCTAATTAAGTTTTCCATAACTAAATACGAGTACAGAAAAAATTAACATTACAAAAGGTGATATCCACATTATTGTTATATTACCGGCTATTAGAATAATTAAGTATGATTACTATATTCACCCTTTTTATAAAAGAAAATACGTACATTTGCTTTTTTATTTAAATCACGAAAAAAGTGAAAAAGTAGTGAGAATGAATAAGAGTAAAAGTAAAAGAGAGATGCATTAATTAGATGGACAAACTTACCATATAAAGAATAACGGTCAAATATCCTTATTAATAAAAACATATGTAGATGAAAAAGTGCCTTTTCGAAAAAGGTAAGGCAGTAAGTATGACGACCTTTATTTTAATTATACAACATCTTTATATGACTATGAGTTAAATTGTGAGATTCAACGTTGCAAATAACACCATTATTTTTATGCTACTATGATCTGGTTCACTTCACCTAAGTTCTATTGAATATGACTTATTGTTACCCAACAAAATTTATTTTTATCTTACGAAACTTATATTTTATTGATTATTTCTTGTTTTCTCTTATAAGTTTACTAATAATTTTTACTTAACATCATTTATTTTAACTAAATTAAACTTATTTTTACTTAATATCATTTTTTTTAAAAGTATATAGAACAGGGCTTCATGATGAATCATGAATGAGTTCGTTATCATATTTGAGCTAAATCTTTATAGTTGAAGTGTGAAATGAATTTATGTTTATCTTTCCTTTTAGAAAGATAATAGTAATAATTGAAATGTGAATGCTATGTTAAGAATACATCCCTTCATCATACTTTGTGGCTTTTCACATTGTCTCTTTCAATTTAAGTAGATGCATATGGGAAGGTGAATTACGGCTACTTCCTCAACAATAAATGCTAGTTGTGATACTTGTTATTCACAGTATCAACACATAGCTTTGGAAATTAAGATTTAATATTACATTTTGAGATAAATTTAATAAGGAAAATGATAAATGCAACTTTTAGGGTTGGAAAGCTAAAAATGGAAATATTAAGCAATAAATAAATATTAATTACATAATTGACACATGATTTTATCATAAGTATTAAATATATCTAGTTTTTCAATAAAGCGGTTCATTCAGTGCGTAAATATTAATTTCATTCTCAATTATTCCTAAGCGCCACCATAAAATTACTAGTCAATGCTCCTTTATTTATAAGTGGGCTATTTGTTTTTAGCTTTATTGAACAAAATTGATAAATATGACATAGTTAATTAAAGATATTATTTTCATAATTGAAAAATAGATATCAATTATGAGAATTATATCATTAATAAACTATGTCATATATTTAAATTTTGTTGAATAAAAGTAAAAACAAATAGCTAAATTTATGCACTAGGTGCATAGATTAGAAAAATGGATTGTTTTTTTAGCAATTGGAATACTATAAATGACATGTGTTTCCAATAAAATATTCCATAAAAAGTGTATGTAACCGTTATGTTTGAAAAGGGGAATCATTTCAATCATCCTATATGATTCATTATGCTAATACTAATAGTAGGTTATGTTATTGTTCGTTGATTCTAGATTCTGTAGCCTAAGTGTCTCTGTCACTGTAGAAATATCTTTACAATTTACACACATACTACCTTTGCACGTCTTTCGTCACTTAAATATATTTATTCATGCATCCTTAAGAATTATAAAAAATTTGATGTTTTAAATATATTGAACTAGATGTAATAAAATTTTGCATCACCAAATATAATTATAGTCAAAGTTTACCACCTACATAAACAATAAAAAAATTTAAAGGGACAATGCAATATAATAAGACACGAGTTGCTAAGTTCAATAACTAGCTTTTTTTTTTTAATGTTATTTCTTCTTACCTTATTAAGCAAAATCAAACCAATATAGTTTGACGTTTTGAGTCTAAGACTAAAAATCACATTTTGGACCCGAAAAGAAAAGTCCAAAGCCCTTTTTTTGTTCAATTTTTGGGCCAAATCTAAAATTAGGCCAGAAACTTCTACGCAAAATCAAATGCACTTTCAGATTACACTGTACTTGAACAACTTTAGTTCAAGGTAAAGTTGCTATTATAATTCCTTCGTTTTTTTGTTGTATCCAAAGGATTTGACATGTTTACAAACACGCAACTTTGAGCATTGATATTCTCAATTGTGTTTAGGTAAACATTGATAAATTAAAACTATATAACGAGACGAGTCCAACAAGTAAAGACCCCTTGGGGTTATTTTTTTCCAGTACAAATGATACAACAAAGTCAAATTAAAGTGGAGAATGTGAATAATGTCAAAAGCCAATCTACTACGACCCTGTTCTTTTAAACTTATTTTAGTTGAACTGAACTGAAGTAATTTTATTTTTGCTGAACTGAACATATTTTTACTTATTTTTGCTGAACGGAACTTATTTTTACTTATTTTTGCTGAACTGAACTTATTTTAGCTGAACTGAACTTATTTTAGCTGAACTGAACTTATTTTTGCTAAACTAAACTGTATTATCATAATATTATCAATACTTATTATTATTTTATTATTTTATAATAATAAATAATAAATAATAATAATAATAAATAATAATAATAATAAATAAATAAATAAATAATAAATAACAATAATAAATAATAAATAACAAATAACAAATAATAAGTAATAAATAATAAATAATAAATAATAAATAATAAATAATAAATAATAAATAATAAATAATAGATAATAGATAATAGATAATAGATAATAGATAATAAATAATAAATAATAAATAATAAATAATAAATAATAAATAATAAATAATAAATAATAAATAATAAATAATAAATAATAAATAATAAATAATAAATAATAAATAATAAATAATAAATAATAAATAATAAATAATAAATAATAAATAATAAATAATAAATAATAAATAATAAATAATAAATAATAAATAATAAATAATAATAATAATAATAAATAAATAATAAATAATAATAATAAAAACAATAAATAATAAATAATAAATAATAAATAATAAATAATAAATAATAAATAATAAATAATAAATAATAAATAATAAATAATAAATAATAAATAATAAATAATAAATAATAAATAATAAATAATAAATAATAAATAATAAATAATAAATAATAAATAATAAATAAAAATAATAATAATATAAAAATAAATAATAATAATAATAATAAATAATAAATATAAAATATAAAAAAATAAAAAAATAAAAAATAAAAAATACAAATTCATCGTTATTATAATTATAATATTAATAATAATAACAATATTAATAGTAATATTGAAAACAAAAATAATAATTACAACATTAGACAAGACTGAACTTATTTTTGCTGAAGTAAACTTATTTTTGCTGAACTGAACTTATTTTTACTTATTTTTGCTGAAAATAAGTCCAAAAGAACAGGGCCTACAACTAACAAACATGAAGGTAGTATTTTTCATCACTAAAGTTAAAAGGATAAGCAAAATGATAATTTCATAATTTAGAAGCTCGTAAAGAAAAGAGCAGGAAAATTCACAAAATGGTAAAGGAGAGAATACATCACAACACAAAAGGACAAATTCACAAAATATATAAGATTACAATATGTCTATTATGTTACCGAGTACATATTAGCACAAGAACCTCATGTGCAAACCTTTCTTTAGGTCCTTTTTATTGTGCATTATTGATGTCATTCGTGTACAATAAATTTTTTTTTTGAGGGGAAAATCAACTAGCATTTATTCATCTCCAAATTGTCTACAAGAACATAGGGAGCCACATCCATGGAATAGTGGTTTTCCCACACTTGCTCAACACCAAACGGAACAAGTTTAGCCAGATGATGGGCTACAAAATTACCATCCTTCTTAACATGAGACCAAAAAAGAGAATTAAAGAAAACACAACAAGATAAATATCATGGAGCACGAGGTCCAAATCCGAAAGAAGGAGAACATTTTTTGAGAGCCGCTTGATTAATTGACAGCCCGATTCCACCACAATATCCGAGAGCCCATAGCGCTTTCCCCACTTCACGCCTAGTGCAATGGCCTTGGCTTCAGCCACCTATGGAACCCAATAAGCTTTGACAAGCCTAGAAGCAGCAAATAAGACATCCCCAACTGAGTTTCGGGCGATGACGCCAAGCCCCACCCAACCCTCAACAGCAAGAGAGGCATCAGTATTGATCTTCACAACATTAGGGGGAGGGGGCACCCACGTCTTCGAAGAGCTAGACACGGGTTTGCGCTGCAAATGAGAATAAATTCGGGCGACCTACTTGTCATGGTCACCAGCAAGCAAGTCTTCGGACTCTATTCACAATCACATTAAGAGGAGAAAATTGATCTTGGAACACCTTTTTGTTACGTTCACCCTAACTAACCCAAGCAAGGAGAAGGCCCATCTTACGAACTTTAGGATCAACCTGCTGCCAGCTCACAATAAGCTCGCACATCTGAACTTCCGGGGCTTGAACACACATCATCTCGCAACCACAAGCTTCCCAAAGAGCCAAAAACCCGGGGGCAACTAAAAATGGCGTGCGCCGTGGACTCAAGTTCACCACAGCCCTAAGGACACGTAGCCTCCTCAATAAAATGACGATAATGCAGCAGCTCGCGGGTAGGGAGGGAATTCGTACAAAGTCGCCATGGAAAATGGCGCACTTTTGGGCTAGTTTCCGCACCCCAAATATGAACCTAAGCTTGATGAAAGTTGTCAAGATTTCCACCCTTACCAAGCATGTAGGCAATTTTCACCGAATAATCACAATTTTTAGTGAGGGCCCATGTAAGCTCATCCTTAATCAAAGTAGAACTAAGCAGAAGAGCTAAGATATTTTGCACATCAACATCATTAAAGGAAGCTTCAATAAGGGGAACATTCCACTCCATTGAAGTGAAATCCACTAAGTCACTAACCTGATGAAGAGAATTCTTGCGCTCACTTGTGATAAACCGCCCACTTTCACTTGCTATCCACGGAGCCTCCCAAATATCAATCAAAGTGCCACTCCCAACTCTCCATATGCACCCTTCCTTGATTAAGGCTTTCGAACTCCAAATGCTCTTCTATGAATAGCTACAAGAATACCCAAGTTTGACACCAAGGAAATCACAAGAAGGAAAATATATTGCTTTTATGACACGTCCAAGAAGAGTGTTAGGAAAGCGAGTTAATCTCTAGGCTTGTCTCCCTAAAAGCGCATCATTAAACAACTTAATATTTTTGAAACCCATCCCTCCGAAACACTTCAAAGTGCACATCATGTCCTAATTTTTCCAATGAACCTTCCTATGAGTATCAGAACTCCCCCCCACCGAAAACGGGACATAGCTGAATGAATCTTTTGAATGATCGAAGCAGGGATTTTATAAACCCCCATAAGATAAATGGGAATTGCTTGAATGACCGACTTGAGGAGAATTTCTTTACCAGCTCTCGATAATAACTTTTCCTTCCCACCTTGGAGTTTCTTCCAAATTCTATCAAGAAGAGAGGTGAAGATGGCTGTCTTCGACCTTCCTACAATAGAGGGGATACCAAGGTATTTCTCGTGCTTGTCAACCTATCTCATATTAAGAATTCCCATTAAAGCTGCTTTTTGATCAACACTAACACCTTTACTGAAAGAGACTTCCGACTTTTCATAGTTAAATTTTCTGCCCGGATGCTACTTCATATTTGTTGAGGATATCAACTATAACTGTGCATTCCTGTCGGGTGGCTCTTATAAAGAGGAGGTTGTCATCAGCAAACAATAAGTGAGATATCTCTGGACTATTCCTGCTGGCCTTAGCACCATGGATGAATTTCTCTTGATGTTTTCTCTGTATTATTTTTGAAAAAGCGTCAACAATCAAAATATATAAATACGGAGATAGAGGGTCTCCCTGACGAAGACCTCGAGCAGGAGTAATAGAACCATAAACACCTCCATTAATAATGAAGGAGTATGAAACAATGGAGACGCAATCCATGATGAGATTGACCCAGCGCCCATCAAAACCCATAGTCAATAAAGAGTTTTCTGAGGAACCCCCACTCAACTCTGTCGTTGGCTTTGCTCATATCAAGCTTCATTGCAATTGTACCTCTCTGGCTTCACAGGCGATGCTTCATAGAATGGAAAATCTCCATTGCAATAAGAGCATTCGTGTGCAGTATAAATGTCTTTTCTTACAAATTCTATGTCATTTTTCATGTTTGTGCCTCTTAATTAGTTTCATTTTTCGAAACTTCATATTTTGTGTTTTGAGGTGTCATTATATTGTGTGTTTTGTGTCATTTCCAGGCGCTTTGTATCCTTTCTTTATATGTAAGGTAGGTGCTAGTGTCATTTTACAGTTTAAGCCCTTAACTGAGAAAGAAGCAAGTATCTATACAAATATATTAAAAGACGTTCCTATTAAAGGAACGGTGCCACGTGGCACTCTCTAACGTATGTGCTTCACGTTTATGATCTCATTAAAAATATTAACAATGTGTAGCTACTAAGAATCGAACCCATAACCTTTGAAATGAAATGTGAGTGTTTAACCACCAATCCATCACAATCTTGATGTTTAATGCTTCAAAGTAAAACATAATAAAGCCTTATAATTAAATGTATCTATAAAAACATAAACAAGTTTTTTTGCTTTTTGATCTCTAACATTTTTATTAAAGTAATAACATTATTGAAAAATTACGAAAAGCCAATAAAATCAATTATGAAATTTATTAAAAATAATATATTTGATAATTGTAACTGATTCGGGGCATCGCCCGGGCCAAAATACTAGTTTAGTTAATAATAATAATGTTAGTACCACCAAAAAAAAAAAAAAAAAAAAATAATGTTAGTAACACAAGATGAATCACAAACATTGGCGATTAGACGCCACCCTATATAGAATTAAGAAACACGCAAGTAGCTAGTTATGAAAACATCATCAATGACACTGAAATAATCAAGCCATTAGATATCAGCACACAATCCAATGATGGAAAAAGTGATTCACACCATAAGAAGGATTGTACAATACATAAGGAGGTGTGTGTGCTTGTATATGTGCGTGTGCGTGTGCGTGCATGTATGCATATGTGTGTGCGTGTGCATATTGAGTTTTGACACCATTCACATACTTCACTTTAAACATCATTGATTACGTATATGTAAAAAAATTACAGTTTCAATGGATCTTGCTTTTCTTAATTTATGATTTCAATTATCCATTTTTCATATTATTTCCTTATCCATAATTAAATATATTAATGTTCAAACATTGACAAAAGGTATCAAATTTTTGGAATACAACTTTAAAAAACAGAGGAATTTTTAAGAGTAAATGAGAAGGTTCTTAAAGTGACAAAGGTGGATGGATTATTTGTATTTTTCTTACATGTGAATATTTTTTTTTTACTAAATATGCAACATCATTTCTTTGAACAAGATGTGCAACCTTTTTTTATTAAGCTTTTGTTTTAAATAAAGTATCCAACTCCAAAACAAAAGCATGCACTTTCAGTTAAAAAAAGTTACATAGCATAATGAGTCCCAATTATGTGTGTGTCTATATATATATATATATATTGGATTATTATGATTTATAGTTTTTGGACTTTTATTTAAAGATAATAGTTTGGACTCGACCCAATTTTGGCAAATTGAATTGACGGGTCCGTTAGTCCATTTGATTTATCATCAAACTAACTTGCAATGTATATCCAACTTAGAGATGGCCACTGGTGCGGGCTGGGCGGGCTGGTTCGTGGGCCCTAGTGGGCCGGGCTGAGATTTCACGGCCCAGGACCAGACCGTGAAATTCACGGTTTGGGCGGGCTGGTCCACGGGCTGAAAAATCTTAACCCACACCGGTCTGTTACCGGTTTTCACGGTTCGAAAAGCGGTTATGGCGGTTCGTGGGCCTAGCGGGCCGGCGTGCCGGCATGAGTATTTTTTATTTTCAAAATTATTTAATCATTGGAATCATTTATTATTGTTACATAAAATCTTTAAAATTAATTAAAATATATACAATTATTAATATTAATGAATAATTTCATGATTTTTGAATTTGATTGAATTATAATATATGCAATTTGATTAAAATATATACAATTTGATTAAAATATACACGATTTGATTGTAATTACTTGGGATGGGCTGGTCCGGTTCATGGGCCGGGCTGGACCGGTTTCGTGGACCGGGCTGGGCGGTTTTAGTAGCGGGCTTTCGTGGGTTGGGCTCAAAAAATCTGGCCCACGGCCCACCCACCAATTTCACGGTTCGAACTGGGCTGGACCGGGCTTTTCGCGGGCTCAGCCCACACGGCCCAAGAGGCGGGCTGGGCTGGATGGGCTGGATTGGCCCGCACTGTTGGCCATCTCTAATCCAACTCATTACTTATATATATTGGGTACATTTATTACTGGGTGCTATAATAGATAGACATATAGGTGCCTATAGGTCTATTTCCTGGTCTATCGAGCTATCACTTAACTTATATATTTTGAGTTTTTGGCGCATTCTCAAACAAAATTTTTAAAAGGTACAATAGAGGAAATTAGGGCACCCTCCACTCAAAAGAGTACACTCAAACATAATTAGTTTGTTATGCAATGAAATCAAATTATTCTAATGGATCATAAACCAACTTTTTAACAATAAATTCAAATAATTAATTCAGTTTCAGCACCCTCAAAAATGAGCTTTTTAATTTAAAATACTTTTAGAGGCCCTAAAAAGTTTAGTGCACTTTGTACATGTACATCGGACTAATGGTTTTTTTTATTAAACAAGAGACTACAACCTAGAAATATTACAACCAAACATGAAACAGAAAGCAAACGAACACTAAGGTGAGCTTCACTTGCTTTTACATACCCTACGAAGAAAAACCAACTTGTTGTTCCAGTCCAAATGAAACTTTTCTTAGGCGATTTTTGGTGGGTTTGGGTTACATATCTTGGAGAAAAGGACCTGAAATAATGAGAGGGAGTGTGTTGAGATGTTAAACTCAGACGATCTTTAGAGATAAATTCCCGCTTCTCATCTGGTAGAACCCTATGTTCACAAGATGATAACTTCCAAGGTCCTTGAGCAGAAAAATCTTCCTGGGACTCTACTAATTGAACTAACAAAGAAGTCACAACCTTTGGTGACTTCTGACTCTACTATGAGGGTGTCCAAAGTTTTGCCTCGTAAGGCTGAAACTCAAGATGTGTGGAGGTCAAAAGTTGCCCCAAATCAAATTGGAGGGCTTCCCACAAGATGCATTTTCAAAGTGTGATGACTCCTGAAATCATCACATGAACTCGGGGCGAATTGTATTGATTTAATTCACCCAACATCCGGATTTGAAGATCCAACCGTGCACCCTAAACTAGAAGATCAAACCACAACATATATGATTTCTAACCTAGATTGAGAACATCCTCTCATCTTACCCCATACTCGAACCCCTAAAGCTGCATCCACCAAACGATGGCAAACTCCAGGAGCGATATCACTATTGACCAGATATCCTATATCTTCCCTTGTCATAGGAAACCAGGATCCTTCTATTGCCCACCTAACACTACTAAATATCACCCAAGCACAGCCATAGATAACATGGCAAGAATAATTGGATCTGGATAAAACTAAACTAATGCTAAAACAGAAAACGTATAAACTAAATACCTTACCACCATAACCAAAAGACTACGCCTTCGACAACGACTCTTCCCTTAACAAACTAAGGCGAAAGGATTACTGTTGAAGAGACTTGCAGTCATGAGACAGAAGGGCGTCGCTTAGTTGCTGTTCTAAGCTTTCAAATTTAGCCTTGAGGTTCTGTATTGTTAAATCTCTTTCTTATATTTGTAGCTTTTGCTCTTTTTCAACTTCCAATATTTGAGCAACTTGATTCCGTAGTTGTGCGTAGGAATCCAAAAGTCGGCGACCCTTCTGATGGCGGCGACGTTAGATCATACAAGCATCATTTAGACGATTATTTAATCTTACTATAAAAAAATCAACAAATAATATTTATTGTATATATAGAATTATTTGTAGATGGTATAACTCACCTCACAACCTCGTGGTACAAGGTTCGGTTCTTGTTCCCCGCTTTACAAGGGTATAACTCTCCCTTATATTTAAGATAGGTATTAAGGGGCGGGTGGGGCTAGCTAATGTACCCAAAAAAAAAAATCGGTATACTGCATTTATCTATTTAGATGTAACAATATCATTTTCATGTGAAGACATGATATTTTCGTTTTGATATCTATTTTTAATATATAACCAAGTTTTGCTTGATCTAGTGATTGAAATTTGACCTTTATGAGTTTAAAGTCATGTGATCAAATCTCACAAGGGTATCTTGGACGTGACATTTCCTTATTCCAACCCATCCTTAAGGTGCATTAGTGAAAACTAGGTTGGGAGTACCCTATCGGCTGTCAATACTTCAATAGTGCCCTAACTCTTGTCTGCTTGCATGTTTTAAGAAAATCTATTATTCTAAATATCAACTTGAACATGTCATTTGAATTATTAAGGAATAAGGATTAAACATATTTATTAGAGATCATGAAAAAATAACTACATAAAACTCAAATAATGAAAGAGAATACACCAAAATTTTACAATGTAATATTAGTTGTTATGTCTTCTCACATATGCTTATAAATCATCAACTACCATGTGTATCTTACAAAATTTTTAAGGACACAATTTTTTCCTGTTTATTATATCTTTCCTACTTTATTAAATCTTTGATTTATCATTCAAATGTAGGAAAAGGTGGCTTTATTGTCTCCGCAAATTGCTTTTTACCAGGCACAAAATGGGGCACTGCAAATTGAAAATGCTGAACTGAGGCAGCGAATAGAGATGGAAGAAGCAAAAGCCATAGTTGATATTGGTAATTAATTAGATAGCATAGTATCTAATTGATAATCTAATAAATAACTTCCATCTAATTAATAATTCCCAAAATATTTGGCCTTTACAGAACATTAAATATATATATATAGTATTACTAAAAAAAATAAACTTTCTTGACTCAGCTGAGACTGAAAGGCTGAAAATGGAGAAGAACTTTCTTACTTATGTGGAGATGATGCAGAAGGAAGCTAGAGGAGAGTAAGCACATCTATGGACCATAAGATCTATAAACTAAGATTATTTATGATCTAAAAACAATATATGCTATGATGAATAAAAAAAATACAATATCATGTTGGAGAGCTACACAGATTTTTATATGTGTATCCTATCTGCAAAAACATGTGATGAAGGGACTCCATTTGTTGAGTCTACTAGACAATTTTGAGGATAATAGAATTTTGATTTGATATCAATTCAAATCTCTGCAAATCGATATTCTCGACCACATGGTAATGTCTAGCTAATTTCTATGTGCTACCTATTTTATAAGTGCATGCATGTTTTTATGTGTAGAGCTAGCATGGCTCCATATGGGTAATTATGCCATTTTTAACATAATGATTATTATGGGTTCTTTTACCAAATTTTGTTACCCCTCTAATGTATGTATTTTGACCAAAGATAAAACAAGAAATGAAGCTCTAGGGTAACGTTTGTGATATGTTATTTTGTTTTAGGATGATTGTATGTATAGTTTTAGATAGTGGTGTCTTGTTGAATAGCCTTTATCCAGAATATACCCCATCCCTTCTTTCTTATCAAGATATTAGGTAATGTTTTTCCAATTGAAATTGATGTATATAAAAATGATTGGGGAATTCTAAAGTAAACTCTAATTATCAATGTAAACTATTCACGTAATTGATTTTGGTTAAGACTAGATCTATAATGATAATAGTTAGTTAATGCTAAATCCTCTATTAAGTTATGATATGTTTAAGAGGGAAAACTTAGATCAATAGTTTCTACGCATATTAGTTTATAACTAGTATTTTAGTCCGGGCGATGCCCCGGATCAATAAAAATTATCAAAAATAATATTATACATAAATTATATAATTGATTTGTTTAGCTTTTTGTAATGTTTTGTCTAGTGTGAAATTGGAAAATGGACATTATAGCATGATGAGTTGTTTTAAAAAAACTTCTAAGGAGTTGGGGATAAAAATAACAATTTCAATGGAATTAGGGTGAAATAATGTTATTACTTGATAAAAGTGTTAGAGATCGAAAAGTTTATCTATGTCTTTATAATTACATATAATTATAAGACTTTATTATGTTTTACATTGAAACATTAAGCATTAAAATTATAGTGGATTAGTAGTTTAACACTCACATTTCGTTTCAAAGGTCTTGTGTTTCAAATCCTATTAATTACATATATTGTTATTTTTTTTTTAATGAGATTATAAACATGTGAGCAGAGTGCCACATGGCACCGTTCCTTTGATGGGAACGCCTTTTAATATATTTGTATAGATATAAATATAAGTGTCTTTTATTTTCTTACTCCTAAATCTATAATAAATTATTGGGTTGAGACTATAGATCATCGATCTCAACAAGTATAGTGCCTTATTTTGTATAGTATTTACTTCATTATTATGCTCTAAGTTCTTCCCTTTTATAGATAGTTAATTAGATTGGTCAATATAGATGAAGTAACTTAGGTCCAATTGTATTCAGCTCGAATAAATAATAGTCGGTAAAAATTAGTTTTAATTAGTCAAAGTGAATTATTTTGATCAGTAGATATTAGACTTTCACCAAAAAATATTAATATAAGAAAACTGATGGTATACGAGCTGCGATTTTTTTATAGAAAAAGTTAATTTTATCAATTAGAGATTAATTTGAATCACTTTAAAATTATAAAAATCAGTTTTAGTCTACAAAATCTATTTTTAATTGGTGATAATCATGATCAGTTAGAGAGGATACACCCCTTTTTTTAAAGGAAACACGAGAAGTTGTTTGGTTGAGGATATACCCTAATTAAGGGTCTTTTCCTATCATTATTTTTGTAGTCTAACAAGGAATAAGGTCATCTTTTGAGTCCTCTATATATTCTCACCTAAAACGAGAAAAATAAACAAGAAAAACTAAGTTGAAAGTTGTAGATGTACTATTCTATTTGCTTGAGAAAATGGAGTGAGGCTATTTCTTAACTTAAATGAATTTCCCGAAGCTCTTATATATTTTTACAAAAGGTCGATTTTGAAGGCGTTAATTTACAGTCAAAATTAAGTGATTAAATTATACGTCCAATATTTAGGGCTGGTGTCAAGTGTCAACTGTCACATTTTTTCCCTTTCTCTCTCTAAACAATTTTGCTCTGCCCTCTCTCCTCAAAAATTCCTCTCCACGAAACAAACCCTAGGAAGTCGCCGGAGTTCTTGCGCCGCACAAGCCTTCGGCGAGTTCCCTTGTTTTTTCTTCGCTTTTCTTTTGGTTTTTCTTCGCCTTTTCCACTAGTATGTCTAGTTTTCGGGTGGTTCTTCTAGGTCTTCACCGGCTAAAAACCCCTCCCCTGTCGCGTCGTCGTCGCCTATCTTTTCCCCTCCCCGTTACTTGGTCGAGTCGTCTTTTCGTCGCGTTGTCGGTTATCCCTTCCCCTCCCCCGTTACTTGGTCGAGTCGTCTTGTCGTCGCGTTTCCAAAGCAACTCTTTCCCCCTCCCCCTGGTGGTGTGTCGAATTCCACATCCCCCTCCCCCGTTACTTGGTCGAGTCGTCTTGTCGTCGCGTTTCCAAAGCAACTCTTTCCCCCTCCCCCGGTGGTGTGCCGAATTCCACATCCCCCTCCCCCTGTTTCCGTTTTGTTGGGCATCCCCCTCCCCCTCCCCTAGTGTCGTGTTTTGGGCCTCCCCTACCCCCTCCCCCGTTTAGTGTCGGTCTTAGTTTGGGCTTCCCCTCCCCTCCCTTGGTTAGTGTTACGTAGGTATAGGTTTGGACTTCCCCTTCCCTGGTTAGTGTTGAATCTACCCCTCCCTCTCCCTAGTGGTTATCCGTCTCTCCCATTCCCCTAGTGCTTTGTTGGAAGTGCGTTCAGTTGTCTAGTTTGTGGGTGTGTTAGTATGGTTTTTTTGTTTGTTAAACTAAGCTGCTTGATACTTTTGTCACTTGCTGGAGGCAATTTTGGTCTTCAAAATGTTGGATCTGGTTTACGTTATTGGTTAGGGTTTGCGTGGCAAGAGATTTCATGGATGGGGTTTATTTTGTCCGATTTTGACAATAGGACGGTTCTTCGAGATCTAACGATGGTTAGATTTCATTCTCGCTTAGTAATGATTTTATCAATCATTGCCTTGACAAAAAGATATCTGAAGGCGGACAATTGGGTTTATTGCGCGTCAACTCATTTGAGCTTCTCATCAACAGAGAAGCCTGAAATACCCTTCCAAAAGGGTATTGAGTCACAAAGGAATGTGACTCTTCCAAGATACCTGGACGTAGAATCCCATGTGACAGAAGGTCAATGGGATTGGTCCTGTAGCGAGTTCCTATTCTCGCGGTTACTTTGTTGCCTTGTTTGTGAAATAAACCCTCTCCTCCCACTCCTTTCGTCAGGGTTTTGGCGATCGTCATCTTCCAGCAGAAGAGTTTCACTACAGTTAACTATCAATTCAACCCTCCAGATCGAGCAGTTTT
Source organism: Beta lomatogona (assembly GCA_947646795.1). NCBI lineage: Eukaryota > Viridiplantae > Streptophyta > Magnoliopsida > Caryophyllales > Amaranthaceae > Beta > Beta lomatogona. Next base: position 851,197 of record CANSNZ010000150.1, read on the forward strand.
ATCTTTGTTTAAGTTATTTTTGTTTTTGTAATTGTTATGTAAGAGCGAGTATCGCTCATTTTAGTTTCTTTGTGTTTTTTGGGTTGTATTGGCGTTAGGTTGTACTTCCTTTTTAATTAATGCACATTTTCCCCGTTGTAAAAAAAAATATTTAGGGCTGATAAGACAGTTCATATTTCTAATTTCCAAAACCCAAAATTAAAAAGAAGATTAAAAATAAAAAGAATTTACTACGGGAGTTATGGACAAAGTATAAGACAACAAAGAAACTCCAATTTCATGGAAAAAACTTCATATTGATCAATAGACAATAATGTTGGGTTGTCTCCTTATGTTACCCTCTAAGGGAGTATAGTGCTATTATGTATACTTAATAATGAATTACCATTAAAACTGACAAATACATGAAAACAAAGGAATGCCTTTTTATTTTTAGCTAGCTTTCCGAAGGTGAAAGTCTCCCATGTTATTTAGCGGGGCTCAACCCTTTTGGAGTGACATTATTTGTCACCTTCTTAATTTGTTGATATTGCAGCAGGTTCCAAGATTACTTTGTGAAGATCATGAAATTAAACTTTATATTTCTATTTCTTTACTTGTTTGCCTTCTCTTCTCTCTTTGATAACCAGTTATCACATTTAAAATCAATGCTTCCTCCGTTCTGTAAATATGTGAAACCTTCTCTCTTTTATGTGAAAACTTTTTGAGATGAGTGTTTCGCTTATTTTAGAACGGAAGAAGTATATAATTAAGTTAAGTTCAGTAAGCTTATAATGTAAGTATCAACTAAGGCTATGTTTTACTCAACTTCTTAAATCAAATGTTAGAAAAATTCATGTAATATTATTTAATTTTAACATCGATAAGTTAAGTTCAATAAAGATAAATAATGTAGCAAAAATATAAGTTCAAGAAAAGTTCATAAGAAATAATCAAATTCCTCTATATTACACACTTCTAATTTTTCATCCATCTCAAATTTATTTTTTTACTATTTTCCATTCGTATTTATATAGAATTTAAATCTTGTAATATCTTATTTAAGTGCTCAAACAATGTCCCTTCTCTCCATTGCAATAATTTTCTTATCGTTTTTCCTATCCATATTTATTTTTTAAATTTTAATAACTAATAAATTTCCTTAATTTCGATGGTTAATTAATTCTGAAGAAATATATATGTGATGGATAGTGAGTATTTGTCATATTTTTTACTTGACATATTGTTGTTGGACTAATAATGGATAAGATATTCCTACGATAATATATATATGTGTTGTACTAATGATAGATAATATTCTTTACATCTCTTAGTCTTTTCACAATGGGTTTTGACACAAATATTAAGGTTAGATACATGTGATAGTTGAAATATTCAAGAGTGTGAGCGTTCCTAACTTCCTATTGAAGAAGTGAAAAAAAATCAAACGAGATATGTGCCTATATATGATGGTATTTTAGGACTCAGATATTTTAATAATAATAATAAATTCAATGATTATTATTCCTAAAAAGAAATGAAGGGAGTTTATAATAAAAAACTATAAATAGTTCATATTTTGGAAAATTTATTAAGACGAATTAAATAAAAGTTCATATGACTATGTTAACCTTATATACAATTCATTAAAGATGGTCAAAGTGTAGTATGAAATAGTGTACAAGTCAAATTGGCAATTGCTATAATTAAAATGAGTATAATAAATCTTAAATTAGTAAAAATAAGTTAAAAAAAACCCAATTTCATCAATATAAGTTAAAAAGAGTTGTGTTGGATAAACACTTTTCCTAGCTAGATATTCAATATATATGTATGATATATCATGTACTCAAACGTTTTGTACATGCTTTGGGTGCATATCTAATAAACTCATGCATACAAGTGATTTGATAATAGAATAGTATATTCTAAGTAGGTACGTATTTCTTCGTCAAATATTTTACATGATTGTATTACTTGCGAAGAATTTAATTTGGACACGCTTTTCCTATCACATAGAATGTGTCTAAATCTTAACTACCGGGGTTACTTGAGATTGCCGTGTTTTCCATATGGAACGGTTGTTTCTATGCTAAAATAAGCAAAATCTAATTCTGAAGTCGATGTTTTTTGTCCATAATTTTGGAGCTTAATGTCGATATATTTTGAACCAAATGTGCATATATTATGATGTGCATTTGTAAAATAAATAAATAATGTGCGCTTTTTTTTAAGAGAAAGTATTTTCACCTAGAACTAAAATATGCATATTTAGTTCAAGAAATATATACATGTGTCATTCTCATCCTTCTCATTTCAAGAAACTTTTTATTGAATTATTGGTACTCTATTCTGTATTATACATATATACGATGCTTAGTTTCTGTATAAACATTAGCGGAAGACCAAATGAAGGAAACAAATAATGTAATTTAGCTTGCTATTAGTAGATGTAGAACCTTAATTATATACTACCTCCGTTTCTTTTTAATAGTTACACTTTACACTTTTAAATTCTTACGCCGACGCACTACTTTGAACCTTAATATCTCTAATTTTGTATTTGTGAAAAATATAAAAAATCAATATTCTAAAACTACATATCGAGATCGAATCAAACAAGACCCCACATGACCCCACATTGACTATATTTTCTCTTAACCATAATTCACAAATGATGGTCAAAGGGAAATTTGAGAATAGTGTCAAAAGTGAAAGTGTAACTATTAAAAAAGAAACGGAGGTAGTATGTAGCTAATGTTGTATGCTTCCCTATGTTTACCAATATTGGGGACAATTAATACACATTGATCAACACAAAATCCCAAATCAAAACTGATGTATTTAGAACTGTACAACATATTTTACTTAGATATTGAGAGTCAAAACTAAAATGACAAAATTAAGAAGCAACAGCAAGATCATGGCGCAAACGAATTAAGGTAGAAAGGAAACTAACACTGAAATAAAAGTGATGGTTATTACCTTTTTTGAAGATAGGTTACATTGACATTGAAGCTAAGGGAAAATTGCAAACTCTAGAACAAGTACCTGATCAAGATCTCACTTAGAATAATTGTCACATTCACAAAGTCAGATCCAGGGTACTTGTCCCCCTTGGACAATATTCCTGCTTATTCCTATCACCATCATAATCTCCTTCCTTCACTTTGCACTCGAATTTCGACGAGGATGACAAAGATAATAAGCTACTCTTATCAACTTCGTCATCAAGAATGTTTATCTCTTTTCTATTGCAACCTTCATGATCATGATCTTCACTTTGTCTTCTTGGAATTTTTAGTGACAAATTCAAATCAATGTTATCATCATCATCCCATTCCAATCTCTTCCTCTTGTGCAGCATTCGCTTTTGGAGACTATCATTAATATTACAACTAATGAACCTTTTTTGATCTACCTTATCTTGATATTGATGATGGTGTTGCATCATTGTTAGACTTAAATCCTTTGCCATTGGTGAAATTCCGGGTTTTTGCCATGCTTCTTGATGAATTTGATCAATGATTCGTGGAGGATGTTGCTCAATCCCAAATCTTTGCCATACATTTTCATTCACTTTCGATTCCATATCTCGTAGTGTACAAACCACGCGTCCAACTAGGATTGGTAGTCCACATAGGGTCTACCGATCTTCAATATCGAATAGATAAATCGTGTTAGTATAAATAGAATTTATAGTGATTTTTCCAAGGTGTTATTAACTATTGCTAAAGTAATTTTGTTACGTTTTCTCAACAAAAATTGCCTTAGCAATATTAAGTATGATCTTGAAAATCATCACTTATTTCAAAATTAACACAAAATAATTCCATCATCACTACAAGAGACTTTAGATGCACATCCCTTCAATCATCCCTAATTAATTACAAGATTAAAACTTGGAACTCTTAAATATCTTTACCTGTAATTAGAACTTGGTGCTTGGCAATACCCTTGTAACAAAGGAAGCTGGCTAAGGTTGAAGATGTTACAATCTCTAACTTCAAAAAGATGCCTTTGATCACATGTTACTGCTGCAAAAGTGCACCACTTAAGTTTCATTTGCTCAACCATAATATAACCCTAAATCATACTTAAATTACTAGAAGAAGTGAACAATATAAAGGGGGATATATTATAAAGTGAACAGTATATATATACCTTGACTTTGATCCTCAGCCTTTTTGCTTCTGTACATCTTATCAAACAAAATATCCACATATCAAAACCTTCATATATATCAAGAAAAAAATGTACACAAATAACTACAGAAAATGCCAAGATTGCCAAAACAAACACCATGAATATAAAATTTCACTAATTGATACTTAAGAAAATCAAATTAAATAAAAGTAAAACTTCATGAGATCAGCTTAATAACTTAATTGTTATCATTGAATTAATCACCTGTAGATGACTCTTGACATGAGCTATGCTTAATCCCTTGATGTTCATAAGCTGAAGGACTAACTTAGGAGTTGCTTCTACACCCAAAAAATATTTCAAAAAATATGATTAATTACTAAACATATATATAACTAATAATAGTTACTTGAAGTAATATATATAACCCTATGAATTATGATGATTATGATATTGAAGCTAAGTAACTCACTATCTTGTCCACCAAGCCTTTCAACAGCATGAATGAATCGAAGATGAAGATCAGGAGTCCATCGAAGGCGAGGTGTTTTAGATCGAATATAAGGCCTAACAGCAGTCGATGAACTTGATCTCTTCATGCCATCACTCATCTCTTCAACTGTGCTATTACTTGAGCTTCCACCATTTTTGCTATTATTTGTTGTTCCTTCATCATTTTCGTCGTAATCTTCCTCATCTTGATCCTCAGCTTCTTCATCACAAAGATTCGTTTTCGAGCACTCGGTTTGATTATTACTTTCCTGCATTGTTGGGTGTTTTCTTGATCTAATTTTAGCTTCTATGACTAGAACTCTTAAGTTAGGTGAATGAGAACATTTTTTGTAAGACCAAAAAAAGAAGCAAAGACTTTTTTTTTGTTAAAAATATAAGGAAGAATACTAGCTAATAGACGACCTCTTTGATCAGTTCCTCTTTCTTTCCCCATTCTTCTTCCCACTACAAGACATAAAAGGAAAATATTTTTTTAGGAGACAAAATTGTTGATAATTATATATGTAATTTAACAATTCACTGAAAATTCTATGAGCCCATCTTGCTAAAATTATATATATTATTCATATGGAATTTTTAAGAGTTTCTATATTATGTCCAAAACAAGTGGCAACTGGAACCCTAGGCCTTACATATGAGTGAAAAGATCAGCTCTCTTTGTTTTGGTTGTATATGGAGTAATTAAATAGAGTACTTGAGAAAAGCATATAATTATCTTACATAATAATGTAACCTGTATGAATGGGTTACGTATGATGGTCGATGGATGAATGAGAATGTATGATATGTTACATACTTAAGACTCATGCATATGATAATCACTAGGGGTTAAAAGGACCAATGTTCTCGCGATATGATGCTGCGCTTTCGTGTGTACGTCGAGAATCCCAAAATATTGTGTCTTGGTCCATACACGACATAGAGCTAGGGTCCGGGTAGCCCACTTTGATTTGAAAGGTAGATGTTGATCTAATTCTGTTGTTTATTGATTAATGTGTTTGATACTTTCTCCGTTCTGTTTTAAATGACACGTTGGGTGAAATGACACTTATTCATTGATTAATTTTGACTCAAATTTATCGCCATTATATAAAGAAAAACATAGTCAAGTGGGATCTTGTTAGATTCGTCTCGATGCATACTATCAAATTATAACGTTTTTATATTTTTTACGTGTGCACAACTCAAAGATATTAATGATTAAAGAAGCGCGTTGGGTTGCGTGAAAAAGCAAACGTTTCATTTAAAACAGAACGGAGGAAGTATATAAATATATTTGTTATGTGGGTAAGTTTAGATTAACTAATAAGGCCATTTTTAATTCACATAATAATAATAATAATAATAATAATAATAATAATAATAATAATAATAATAATTATTATTATTATTATTATTATTATTATTATTATTATTATTATTATTATTATTATTATTATTATTATTATTATTATTATTATTATTAGAAATCAATAAACTATATAATAGAAAGTAATATAAAGTAAGTTTTATTTAGTAAATGTAAGTTCAATTTAGTAAAAATAATTTACTCCGATAATAAATTTTATTCAGTAAATGTAAGTTCAATTTAGTAAACATATATAATTTAGTCCGATAAAAATCAATCAGGTTAAGTGAACAAGACTTGTTAATCCTCCCCTCTTTCAACAAAATAAAAGTTGGTATGGTAAGTTTTAAGTTTATATTAGTTGATTAGTTCATGAACGATAAGTACAACATAATAGTAAGTTTAATAGAATCATATTATATGTTTGGAAAAATTAAGTTATGGTCAATAAGTTCATGTAAGTCAATATTATAGCTAATAAGCTATATACCCTACTGTTTGTAATAATGTTGATGTCATTTTTTGAAGACCTATATAAACAAAGGAAGAATGCATTGAATGATTTGACTTAGTTTATTGATAGGGCTGACTGGCTGTTCACCAACAGTAAACCATGTGAGTTCTTTTAGTGTGTGAGTTCTCTCTGTGAAGTCTTAATAAGTTTACGCGCATGAACAAGGTTGTTAGTGTACTAGATAATTCGTACTCAGTATGCACTTCTAATTGAGTACTGTTCAAGTATACTAATAATAGATATGATACTTCCCTAATTATTAGTTCATCTTTATCATGTTTAACTAAGTAGTTTTTGCTCTAAATCCCTTAATGATCAGTTACGTATTCGTTTGTGAGATATGGACTATGAGTGACATCAAACTTACACGACGTATCACGTCATACAAATTTGTAGCTTCTTTTGCTGTAGTTATTTGGTATAATTGGTGTTTATATTAGATATTGAAAGGGGAATTTTATGGGTTTGAATCACACGAGACATGCATCATTCTTTAGATTGAATTAATAGTTTCATATATGGATTATTGAAGAATGAAAACAAAAGTCAAATAACTCCAATACACATAATCATAATCGAGTACAATTCAAATTGGAAGGGTACTTCGAGAGGAAGAGAATAGCAAGGAAACTTTCTTTTAAGCCAACTTATTTATTAATATTTAATTACAAGGTATACCTAGTACATAAAAGTCAGAATGGACATATGTCCCTTTCTCATACAAACTATCGTATATATATATAATAAAGTTCAGAACGTGAGAACACTAGAATAGTAATGTAGATTAGTAAAAATATAATATTTTATTAAGATATTGTTGGAATATATAGTTTAGTATAAGTTTGTTAGTTAGTTTCCTTAATTTCAGTTAGTTTGTTATTAGATTAGTAGTTATAAATACATGTATTTTGTACTCATTTCAATACATTCAGAATAATAAAATCTCAGTATTTTTCCTTTCTCTCTCCTCTCTTTGTTCAAAGCTCAACAACAATGGCTACTCTCTTCTTCTTCTTCCCTCCTTGAACTCTGAATTTTTACATGGTATCAGAGCGAGAATGATCCTAGCTCGTAATTCCGCATAAATTCTTGTTCAAATCAAATCCCTAATTCATCACAATTTCCCTAAAATTTTCTGTTCGAAGTTTTCTGAATTCACGCTCAAAATTGAGCAATCAGGATTCAATTTGCCCATTTATCATCTAATTTCATTCACAAAATATCTTTCCGAACCTTAAATCAAACAATTGTTGATTCTTGAGTTTTTCCCCAAATATTAAGGTTCTTCGGATTCTTGAACGAAAATTCGTTCCGATTCGATTACTTCAATTGTTTTATAGTGATAATCGAGCTTTCCTCAACCTATAAATTCTGGGCTCTTATCATTGTAACTTGTTCATCTGAGTTTGATGAATTTCTGGGTCTTGGTGATCGATTTTGATGGTTTCTATATGATCGTTCTGGTAGTTTTGCTTGCAATTTCCGCTGCTATTTCCTCTTCCAACTACCAAATTCTTTTCTTATTTGAAGCTTTAGTGGTGTTAACATCAAGATTTGGAGTTTCTTTGGGTGTTTTCACTCGAAATTCTTCGCCTTTGGTTGATGTTCTTTGACATCAGTCTTTCTCACATTCTGTTCTTCAATTTGGTCGACTAATATCTTGGCTTCAAGATTTGTGGGTTCCAGTTCTTGAAGATGAATCTTGGTGTTCCAAGAAATATGTTTTGCTTTGTGGTTATGATGATGTGGATTGTGCTAAATGATGGCTGGCGTGCTGATTTTCTGGTTTGGTTTTCTTAATCCAAGCTCGTAGTTTGTTCTAATAATTTTATTATTGCACTTCTGAAATTGTCTTGAGATGAATTCTGGTGGGTAGTGAATTTTCTGGGTTGTGTTGCATTCCTATATTTGGATGACGTTGAGTTTGTTATTATTGTGTTGATGTTGTTGTTGTGTTGTTGATATGATAATGTTGTTGTTATGATGTTGGGATTGGTGAATTTTAGTTGTTGAGTAGTTGTTCTATTGGTGGTTGTTGTTGTTGAGTTTATGTTTTGATGGGAGTTTGATGGAAATCAAATTGTAGACATTGACTTAGGTGTGTGTTGTTGTTGTTGTCTTGTTGAACAATATCAACTTTGGATGGGTTGATGTTGTTGGTTCTTTTTCTTTTCTTCTCCTTCTCTAAAATTCTTCTTTTCATCATCTGAATTCAGTTTATCTACTGAGTTGTTTCTCTGAATTTTCTCTGTGATCCTTGTTGAGTGATCATTTCTCTGTTTTGTTCAAAGGTCCATTGTGATCTCTTTTGCTCAAAGCCTACTTTGTTAGGTTCTAAATTTGATAGTCTTATGACTTTAACCTCCAACCCATAGTGGTTATGTTCTTTGTTTTTCGCCCATAGAGGTGTGTTTTGAGCCCTTAGAGGCTTGTTTGTTTCAACCCATAGTGGTTTATTTCGACCCATTATAGGTCTTTTGTTGTGACCCAATAGATGGTCCTTTTTCTTCATGATCCATTGTGATCATTTTCATAAACCCATAGAGGTTTATTTTGATGAGACTCATTGTGGCTCATTCATTCAAGACCTACATAGGTCATTTTTCAAAACCCAAAGTGGTTATTTCTTAAAGACCCATAGTTGGTCATTTGCCCATAGAGGCTTTGAATTTTGAGACCCATAGTTGGTCATTTGCCCATAGAGGCTTTGATTTTTGAGACCCATAGCTGGTCATTTTGTCGTGCCCATAAACGCCTTTCTTTGTAATCCATAGAGATCAAATTTTATGGCCCAAGAGGTCCTTTCTTGCCCATTGAGGTCTTGCTCCATAGTGATCCTTTTCTTCTGTTTTTCAGCTTCTAAACACATTCTTCTTTCCCATTCTTTTTCCCTCTTTTATTTTTCTATCTCAAATTGGAGTTGTGGTGTATGTAGTGTGATTGGTGGATGGTTATGATGGTGTATATGGAGGTTTTGGGTAGAGTATTCACTGTTCTGGAAGCATGATAAGTTTCTTCATCACAGCAAGCTTACACCTATGCATATTCACCACAAGAAGTCAGCAAGTATATTCAGTTTGAGGCAAGATTCAAGCAACTGTTGGGTTCCTATACTACTTGTTCATGCTAGCAAGTGACATCAAGTTTCCAAGTTAATGAGGGCTTCATTTCAAGTCTTCAAACTGAAAATGTTTCACCCATTTTCAGTTTGAGGGGGGGTGTTGGAATATATAGTTTAGTATAAGTTTGTTAGTTAGTTTCCTTAATTTCAGTTAGTTTGTTATTAGATTAGTAGTTATAAATACATGTATTTTGTACTCATTTCAATACATTCAGAATAATAAAATCACAGTATTTTTCCTTTCTCTCTCCTCTCTTTGTTCAAAGCTCAACAACAATGGCTACTCTCTTCTTCTTCTTCCCTCCTTGAACTCTCAATTTTTACAGATATTAATTACATGATAATCTTTTTTCCATAATACCAAGTCTTGCTGAAACCATATCAGTCAAGCAAATGATTGAGACGACTCAACATAGGTTTTCCTTCTCCCTTTTACTCCTCCTCCCTCTTTCTTTGTCCTCCCACCATCATCTGACTCAACTCTGCCTCAACCACCTGCGTGCCGTCATCTCTTTTGCCTCTGATTCTTGCTTCAATCTTTTGTTGCTGACTATGGTTGGCTTTTTTCAATTTACAACCACGTCGAAGGAGGCAGTGCCCGGTTTAATCTAGTTAACTCGAATCTAAGTTCTCTACACATAACATGACTGATTTAAATGTGAATTGAATTTGACTAAATTAACCTAAAATTATTGTGACTAATAATATTATTGATCAATTAAATAAATATTTTGAAGATAACATGAATGTTTAGGTCCATGAGTCAGATCTACGTCGGATCATCTGGGGTTAGATCATGTTACGCCTCTAGTGATCCAGGCCAATGCGCTTGGTTTATCAGTTCAGAATCAAGATTGGGCAACTGAGGTCATGTCAATTTTAGGTCATTTATCAATTTGGTTTCGAATCAGGTTCAAGTAGGTACCAATTCAGTTCCAGCAAATCCAAGTTCAGGTTGAGTCGTTGGGTTTAGGATGGGTTCATATTGGGTTATTCGGGCTAAATTAAATGCGTACGGATTAGATTTGGATCATGTAAACTTTAGGCCTGGTTCAAGTTAGCTCATTTTGGGATCTTGTCATTTATCAAGTAGGTTTTGATTTGGATTAGATTTATTCAGGTATGATGAATTCTTTGTTTTTTGTCATATAGAAATTGAAAAAATTTAAAATTTTCCGTTAATGCATATGGTTTGTAAATTGGAAATTGACTTAGATAATTGTTATTATTGGTGAAATTATTGTATAACTATATAATTTCATATGGTCTTACTTCATATGCTAGCTTTTGTAGTTTTAGAGTTGAATTGTAGGAGAGAGTTGAATTCTATTAAAGTATGAATTTTTTATCACCATTGCAAGTTGATCAAATAGGTTAGATGTATAAAAATGCAGGTTGAAATCGGGTATGGTTAATAACAACTCATGTTGAAATTTGGTAGGGTTAGTTAATAACAAATAAGGATCGAACCAGGTCGGGCAAAAACCAATATAGACTAAAATCTGGTAGAGTTGATGTTGAGTATGGTCAAATAGGTAAGGTTGAAATCTGGTCAAGTTAATGTTAGGTAGAGTCTAAACATGTCATGTTGAAGTTGGATTGAGTTAGATGGGGGTTATATAGAAGCATACCAAATTTTGGATCGTCATGGCTTTACTTGTGTGCAAGTTCAGTTTAGGTCTTACTTATTGGATCACTTGCTTGTCGAGTTACCCTGGAGTCGAGTGCATTCCAGGTTTGAAATCGATTTCTTGACTAAACTTGGGCGACGGATTAATTATAGGTCACGTTGAATCTGATTCGGGCGGGTGATCATTCTATCCATTTCTATTGAAAGGGTCCTACTTATTTTCGGGTCAATTCCTCCAATCGGGTGATTCTTTGTTAGTCTTGATCGGTATATTACAGTAACTTGGCAGTATGCCAAACACAATAATTTCTCGAGTCCATCAATAATACTCGTGACGGAATATTAAGCTCTCAACAAGCGAATCTCCTATTGAAAAATTCAACTTAAAAAATTTATATAGTTTTCTTAGGAAGAAGTTTGGCTCATATATGTCCAAAATCTTGTATGGTCCAATTTCCACAGCAAATTATTTCACTTCCCGTAGACAGCAACAGTCCCTACGGAGACTCCTGCGCCCAAGGATATAAAAATTTCCTAACATTTTCGATAGAATAAAATAGTTATTGATCTTATTAAATATTTTGTTCATATTCTAAGACTTTTTCAATGTCACATCTTCGTATAAATGGGTTGTTGATCCAAAATATTTTTAGGCTTTGTGGGCCATTCCGTTGAATAAATTTGATGTAATGTATGGCAACATGCACCTAAGGTACTCTGCATGAAATTATTATTGTCAATTTGGATAAAGTCTGAACAAGAGAATATTGGAGAAGGTTGGTTGTCAATCTATGATTTAATTCAAACCAACTCACACAGTTTCAAGCAATATATTATATCAAATGATAGTGAATGAATAATATGATAGCAACATTGGAAATTTTATAAGAGTAAATGAGGTCCTTAGTTCACATACATGCATACTGAAGTGGACATGTAATGATGCGTTTCTGAAGTGTGAAATTAGGGGTATTGTAAATGCATTCAACAAAATTTGGAAAACCCGAAATCATCAAGTTTTCCGGCAGGTTAGAGCTAGCATTCAAGTCCTAACCCACTTCATCCATGAAAGTGATCGACAACATCTATTGTTTGCCCAAGGCCATCCACATCATTTTACTCGCCCTCCAGAGCCTGCTAACCCTCCTGGGTTTTACATCGCAAATCTTGGTCAGCAGCTTCATGGTAGCTCTCTAATACTCCTCATTTTGGATGGAGCTTGGGACAAAACCGCATAAATAGGGGGTGCCGCTTGGGTTTGCTCTTTTACCACAGCTCAGCCCAACATATCGCGTGGACTTTGGTTTTACGCTAACTCGGCTATAGCTACGGAAGCATTGGCATGTCTTCGAGCTCTCCAATGGGCAAAGGGTATCGGTTTTCGAGCTATACAACTACATACCGACTCAACGTTACTAGTACAACTATTGGGGTCTCAAAGTTGTTTGGATATCAGCGTTAACCATACTATAACTCGCATTCGCTCAATTGGTCACGAATTCGTGTGTCGTAAGCTACAAAGGTGCCCAAGAGTCAGGTTTCTCCAGCACACCATTTGGCTCGTTAGTGTAAGACTAATAGGATGTTTGTTCCTTAATTTCCGCATTTTATTTTTCGTTTGTACGTTTTCTTGATGTCAAAAAAAAAAGACAAAATTTGGAAAACAAACCAAAAGTACATAAGTAGATATATACTTCATTCGTTGTTTATGAATCACCACATTTTGTTTTTATGTAAGTATGATCTTAATTACTACATACCAATATATGAGATCCTTAGTTCACACTTCACATACATATTTAACTGGACATGTCATGATCCTTAGTTTATTAATCATAATATTTTATGCAAGTTTTCTGTTTATAACTACATATGTAAATGAAGTAAATTTTTCCCTCACGTATCTATTTTAACACATGGTATTAAGGAGCACTCATCACCCACATGCCTCTTCTTTTTCCACTGTTTTAATATGTGTGCTAGAGGTGATCAACATTGACCCGCCACGGGACCGGCCCTACCCCATTTTTGTGAAAAAAGACGGGCCATGAAAAACGCAAAGACATACCCGCATATGTGCATTATTGACATAAAACTCTATTTATACTAATCAATATTCTATCTTGTACCATTAATTCAATAATGTGGCAAGTCGCATGTAATAATTTAACTTAGTATAAATGATATTCATTATAAAAACAAAAAACAAAAACAAAAAAAAAGTGGCCTTGTAAAGAATATGATTGCATCTTGAATAATCCAAGCACGGTTGCAAACAAATATGGCATAGTTTTATAACTCAAACATCATATGATTCATGGCTCATGCCATGATCATCAGGTTCAGGACATACACATGCATCTAGCACAAGCTGCGTGCTTGCATACATGCATATAACTACACGTGAGTGTGCTATACGCATACCATAGTTTTTACCCTCTTTTCTCTCTCTAGATTTTCTCCTATTTTGAGGATTTACATGCATGGTATATATGCTGATTATTCTGGGGATTTAACGAGGTCATAACTTGAGATGAGCAATCGTGGATATAAGAGGACAAACATACTCATTCTCAAATAATGGTTAGATCCGCATTTATAGGTAATCACATTTTCCCATACAACCATATTCTATAATTTTAGGAAAAACCAAAGTTTTATATAAAATTGATATAGGATTATAGGAAAGGAGACAAGAGTCCTGCTGGGTGTTGACTTCACAGTTTGGATTATGGGATCGGAGTGAATCTTCTCAAGAAAATTGTTTTTTTTTAATAAAACCCTTTAATTTCCTTTTAAATCATGAACAAAATTACAATTCGAGTAAATTGTTGTTTACCAAGGGGATTCCGAAATACAACTTTTATAATACACTCGAATGTTCCATGAGCATAGTACATCGAAAGCAATTGTTTTGTTCATTACTCATTTAAAATCCTATAGATTAACAAAATATACACAAAAAGAAGAGTTCCGGATAAGCAAATGATCAAAAAGTAGTCTTGGGTGTACCATGTGCATAGTATACCCAGATTTATGATGAATGTGCTCGGATTGAAGCATGATTTAGCCTGTTTACGGACTTACCCTTGATGAATTTTTTATCCCACAACATTATGGATTAATATAATCTTTATCTTGACACATATATTTCCAGTATATAAATCTCTAAATTTATATTTATTTATTGATTTAGTAACTCACTCTGAAATGTCTGTATCATGACTTTTGATTAAAATTGATTTTGTTTATTTGTTAAGATAGATAGATAGATAATGGTTATGTATAGGGGTGCTACTCGAGTTGAGCAGCCTGCGAGAAACTCGAGCTCAACTTGGTCAACGCTCGGTCAAGACTCTACTCGAGTTGGCTCGACTCGGCTAAAAACCTTAACTAGCGCGAATCGAGCAGGGTCTTGCTCGACTCGTTAAGCTCACGAGCAGCTCGGTGATTTTTAGTTATATATTTTTTCTAAGACTTTATTTTGTTTAATATAAAAGTTTTTAAAAATTTTGAGAAATAAGGTCCAAGTTACCAAGCCCAATTAAAATTTACCTCATGGTCCATGGTCATACTTCATAAACTAGTAACATGAGTTTAAAAGAAATAACATTTTTTTTAAAAAAAATAGATTTTCGAGTAGTCGAGCTCGAGAAGAGTCGAGTTTCGAGTCGATTGAGCTAGACGAGCTCGAGACGAGTCGAGTTGCAAAAAAAATTAACTAGCATGAGTCGAGCAAGAGTTTGGCGAGCTTAACGAGTTTTCGAGTCGAGTCGAGCAAGGTTTGCGAGTTTTCGAGTCGAGTCGAGCAGGGTTTGTGGGTTTTCGAGTCGAGTCAAGCAGGGCCCTGCTCGCGATCGACTCGCTCGATTAGTAACCCTAGTTATGTACAATACTATGGTGATACAATAATAAACACAATGTACTCATGAATTTTTTTGAAGAAAGAGCATCATAAAGGTTTGTTTATAATTTTTTTAATGGCTAAACATGAGAAGATATTATTGCAAATCAAGTTCCGCCAAAATAAAAATACTTTAAGGGAAAGAGTCCGTACAAACAATTTCCATTATATTGGATATATCCCACCTTACTACGAGGTGTGTTGTTACCTCTTCTCCTAACATGCTTACAATAAAAAAGATCAAAAGAAGTAAACAAATAACAAATCTCATCATAGATCATAAACAAAGGTGCAACACCTTATTTCCTACTTTTAGTGGTATTCACGAGCCATAACGCATCACCTTCCAGAATTACCTTCAAGTATCCCTATCGTGAGCAAGTTTCACCCCAAAACACACTGCTTGAGGAAGGTTTGTTTGTATGTAGTGCAAATAAGCTTTAGGATTTTTAAGTTAAATTAACTAATTGCATAGTATGTTGTACATTCCTACTAAATTTAGAGTAGGATTAGAGATAAAACATATGTTTCATTTTTATCATGACATAGCTTGTTAGCTTGAATCAGCTTAATTCGTGCATTTAATTTCATTACGTATTTCATAAATAAGTTACTTCCTCTATCTTATATTAACTTTTTTTTTAGTTAAACCCAAACATTATAATAAATTGTTAAATTTAGAGCAAAACTTTAGAAAAAAGGTAAATTGAGATCATTAAAAGTGATAATACGAATTTTCAAAAAATATTATTTTGAGGTCTCGTCAACTCTATAATTAAAAGTGGGAATTACTTAAATTCTATCAATAGATTTTGTATATGCCATTAAAAAACTTAAAATGTTTCAAAATTATAATTGAAAGTTTCATCGCTCAACTACAAAAATGATGCATAACTAAATTGTGTATTGAAAATTTTGATAGACAAAAAAAGATAGTCTAATAATAATACATACAATATAAAAATTGTCAACTTACTTGTAATAGTGTTAGGGTTTTATTTTAACACCGCAAGTGAACGGTGTCGTAGCACATACGGATCGAACTCAGAGAGGTGCAAGATTAAACACTAGTTGATTTTAGATTATGAAATAGCTACATAATCCAAATATCAAGAAGAATCTATATATAACTAAACTTAAACTAATAATAAAAGATAACAAACTATGATATATATGATAATTAAAACACTAAGATTTAGCATCACCACTAATATGAATTGATCAAAACATAACTCACATCCCATTTATTCAATTATAGCTTAAGTGAAATTGACATTCCCTTATGACTCAGTAATAAAGCACAGTTAGTTGCGATCCGAAACTAAATCCTAGGTCATTCCTCAATACCTAGAGCTGATCACTTTCGTGATAGTAAAAGGCCTAACTAACATGTATGTCTCCTATTTTCATGGCTTACACACATAATTAGAAGCATTGATAAGAACCAATGTCAAATAATTCCCAATTCTAGTTCTCACCTATTTTCATGGGAGAATTCAAATCAACGACAAGACTATCTAAATCAAGACCCAACTGTCGTTGATGAACTCAATTAATAAAATAACAATATAATTTAGCATCAAATAATTGAATAAATAACTCTTAATTCCAACTCCAACTTTCGTTGATAATATAAAACTAGGGCTAAATCAAGATGCAAAATTGACAATAAGAACAAACTTATCAAACCCTAAGCATGCAATTCAACAACACGGGAATTAGAGAAAAATCATATGATCAATCCATACTAGGGCTCAACTCAATCCTAGATAAAAAAAACTACTCACCAATCATGCATGGCAATAAAACAACAAACAGAGATGAAAATTCTGCTGTTTTCCATAGAGCTATCAAACAGAGAAGAGTCCAGAACACTATTCATGGCATTCATAGCATTGATGGAGAATGGAAAGAAGGTTCTGATGTGGAAAATGCCTTTGTTGAGTACTATCAAAGGTTGATGGGTACTGCAAGGGAGGGAAGATGTGCAATTTCTCCTGATATTATTGCTACTGGCCCTGTTCTATCTTCTTCTCATCATGAGACTTTGCTATGTCCTGTTACTGGAGATGAAGTAAAGAGGGCTCTTTTCTCAATTCCTGGTGATAAGTCACCAGGCCCCGATGGGTTTGGAACACATTTTTTCAAGGATGCTTGGAATATTGTTGGTGTCGACATAATTGATGCAGTTTTGGATTTCTTCAACTCAGGTAATTTGTTGAAAGAAATTAATACTACTCTGTTAACATTGATTCCTAAAGTCAAATGTCCTAGTAATGTCTCTGAGTTCAGACCTATAGCATGGTGTAATGTGATTTACAAATGTATAACAAAGGTGATGTGTATGAGGTTGAGGGATATTTTACCACACATAATTTCTGAAAATCAGGGGGCTTTTATTCAGGGGAGGTTTATTGCTCATAATATTATGATTTGTCAAGATTTGGTGAGACAATATGGTAGAAAGAATGCTAGTCCAGGTTGTATAATTAAGTTGGATATGAAAAAAGCATATGACTCAATTGATTGGGGATTCCTGGAGGATATGCTTAGAGCTTTGAACTTTCCAGAAAGATTTTTGAAGCTTGTTATGATCTGTGTCTGCTCTCCCAAGTTTACTTTACTTGTGAATGGAAGTTGCTGTGGTTTCTTTGATGGTAAAAGGGGTCTGAGGCAGGGTGATCCCCTCTCCCCTCTTCTGTTTGTGATTTGTATGGAGTACTTGAGTAGGACCCTTAGAATTGTTGGGGAGAAAACTCAGTTCAAATATCATCCTAGATGTATTGGAGTTAAGCTGAATCACCTGTGTTTTGCTGATGATGTCATATTATGTAGTAGAGGTGATTTTATGTCTGTTTACTCTATGCTCCAAGGTTTTAATCATTTTTCTGATGCTTCGGGGCTTGAGGTGAATGTGAATAAAACAGAAGTTTATACCTCAGGAATAAGTAATGATGAGGTGAAACGAATCATTGATGCTTCTGGTTTTACCCTTGGTAAGCTCCCTTTTAAGTATTTGGGGGTTCCCATCTCCTTTAAAAGGATTGCTATTTGGGAATGCATGAACCTTGTGGAAAAGATGACTTCTAGGATTAGAAGTTGGTGTATCAGGCATCTATCGTATCAAGGAAGGCTGATTCTGGTCAACTCAGTTCTAATGAGTATACACATCTACTGGGCTCAGGTGTTTATACTGCCCAAACGTGTCTTGAAAGAGGTGGAGATGATGTGCAGAGCTTTCCTGTGGACCGGCAAATATTATAGTGGAAAGGGGGGTTATGTAGCTTGGCCTAATGTGTGCATTCCTAAGCAAGCTGGGGGTCTGGGAATCAGGAGACTTCAGGAATGGAACGTGGCAGCCATGGGCAGATACACATGGGCAATAACTACCAAAAAAGACTCCCTTTGGCTTAAATGGATCAGTGAGATCTATGTGACACCAGAACATTGGTGGGAGTATAATCCTCCTACAAATAGTAGCTGGTATTGGAAAAAAGTTTGTGATGTGAAAAATCAATTTAAGAATATCATTACTGAAGATCAGATGCAACAAATGGGAAAATATTCGATTAAACAGATGTACCATCTGTTGGTGGGTGATCATGAGCGTGTCTACTGGGATAAGCTAGTCTGGAATAGGATAGTTGTTCCTAAGCATAGATTCCTCATATGGCTGGTTATGAATCAAAGATTACAGACAACAGCTCGGCTGCACAGACTAGGTATTAGTCAGAATGCTACCTGTTTAATATGTGGCAGAGAGGAGGAAACTCAAGACCATCTGTTTTTTACTTGTTCTTTTGGATCACAAATTTTTTCTCTAGTGAAGAAATGGCTGGGTTTTGAGCTAAGAGGTAATAGTGCGAGTATGTTGATGCAATGGCTCCTTAGGAGTAGGAAGAAGAAACATCAAAAACAAATCATAGCTGCTACTGTGGGTTCAATGTTTTACCACATCTAGTGGATGAGGATTCAGGTGTATTGGAATCAAAGTGTAATAAGTGTAAATAGCTTGATGCATAGGATATAATATAGTGTCATAGAACGAGTTTACAGTGCAATGCCTAAAAAAATGTCTAGAGATATTAGAGATTGGGTGAGAAACTTGGCCTGTCAAGTTTGTAAATAGTTATAGCATGCCTTGGCTTTGAGGGAGTCCAACCTAGTTGGTTTGCCTCTACCTTGGTGTGGTTTTTTAGGTGTAATGGTTTTGAGCTTTATATATACTTCCTGATTTAGCAAAAAAAAAAAAAAAAAACAACAAACTTAATAGCAAACATAATTAAATAAACAAAAGAGAATGAAAGAATAAAACTTGATACACAATGCTTGAATATAAGATAAATCTCCAATCTTGAATCTCCAAAAATAACAATAGAAACAAACTAGGGCATAAAAACTACACAGAAAACCTCGAAAACAAAATAATGTCAAACGTGAATGAATAATAGATATCCTAACCTAATTAGAAATCCTCTAATATGAAGTTGTATCTCCTATAGGAAACCAAGTTACAAGATAAGGAAAGCCAAATAAATCATTAAAGAGCCGGAATTAAGTAACCAGCGCGCGCTTAGGAAACCAAAGCAAAACAGGGCCAACTTGCGAAGCCCATATCTCCCAGAATATAACTCGCCTTAGCCTGTGCACCCTATCGTTGGAAAGCTCTTCAATCCTAGTTTCCAATGCTACTGGAATCATCAAATCATCATTGTCAAAAGTTACGGATGAAAGAGTAAGTAGGACTCAATTTCCACAATTCTTTAAATAAATTCTAACTTCGTTTTAGCTCCAATTTGCACTCAAATATATACGTATATCAATGTAGCTTCCTTCCAATTGCTCCTAAGTACTCAAGCCTGTCCAATGATACTCCAATTATGTTCTCAATACTGAAATTCATCAAAGAATACCAAAAGCACACGATAGGAGTAATATTTCGCAACTTAAGTAATAGTATGCAATTACGAACTACAATGCACCTAAATGTTCCTAAAATGCAAGCTAAATGTACCTAAAAACTATATAAAAATATGATACATCAAATAGTTAAAAGTAGTTGTTCGAAACTTTAATTTCAATAGTCTTACCTTGGAAAATCCGGTAGAGGAGAAACTGATAAGTTAACGTCATTTGCATACAATATAATTCAAATTTTTTCACCTTATTTGTAATAATTAAACATACAGGAAACCATAAATGATGTATTCACAATATTGCACTTAAAATGTTATTGGGCAAATTACAAAAAAAAATTCACAGAAAATTTAAGTTGATCAAACATTATAAACAAACCATGGACATTTGATATGTAATTCATCATTAGGAATAAAACGCATAAGAAAAAAGGTAATAATGCGACATGCATATGGACAAAGTTCAAACCCAACAACTAGCTATTGTTAACATTTCCCCCGTTCCATTTAAGGGTGTAAGTTCGGTTTTTGGTTTGGTTTTGACCTAAAACCAATCCAAACCGAAATAAATTCGGTTTCGAAATTTCCAATCCAAATCCAAATCGGAATTTGACTCAATCCAAACCAAACCAAACCAAAATCTGAAACCAAAAACCAAACCAATTTTTTTTAATATTTCAAAATCCAAACCAAACTAAACCAAACCAAACCGAAATTAAACCAAACCAAGTTTGTAGCTCATTATGCTTCATGTCATGGAACTGATAAAATACATGTGGTGTGGAGTGAGAATGATCCTCCCTCAAATAAGTTAAAAGAATATATCAACAACATTGTTTCGTCATTTCTTCAATTTCAAAAAACAGCGCAAAAACCCAAATTGAAGTTTGATGTGAATGAAAAGAATAATCTGAACAACAGATTCAAACCAATTGAGAACCTGAGGACTGATTTTCGACCTTAAGTTGTCCATAATTGTAAAAAATTATCAATTTTCTAACCTTCAAATGACGAAATAATGAAAAAAAAAAATTGAAAATTACTTGATCTAAGGGATTTTCGTGACCTTCTTTAACCGCGAGAGGAGAGAGAGAAATATCTGCTTCGTCGACCAGTACTCGTGACTCGACCTTCGTCGACCACTGCTGCTGGACCGGAGACGAGAAGTTGAACGGCATGCAGCGTGCTAGGAGTGAGTGAGTGACTGAGACGCATTTAGGAGAGAGAAAAGCATTTAGGAGAAATAGAATGGAAACGACGTGCTAGTCTGCTAGAGGAGCCCGTCTGAGTTAGTCTTAGGGTTAGGTTATGGGCTGCGCTTAGAGTGACAAACCATGTTGAATATTAACTCATATTTCTGTATGGTCTATTTGTATATTTCGGTTTTTTTTTGTTTTTTCGGTTTTCCAAAATCAAAACCGAACCAAACCGAAAAACTGAATTTTATTTAATTTTTGAGTCCAAACCAAACCGATTTCTAAAAAAAAAAACAACCCAAATTTTTAATTTGGTTTGGTTTGGTTTTCGGTTTTTAACCAAATAACTTACACCCCTTGTTCCATTATTATTGCAATATCACCCTGTGGCACATGTTTTAAGAAAGTCATGTGAAGAGGAAAGAGATAGAGAGAAGATATTACCATATAAAGAAACATTGCCATTAATATGAATAGAACAAGGGAAATATTGCAATTAAAAAAAAACGAAGGACGTATGTTATATCCTTCCGTCATTCAAAGATGTGATATCGAAATTAATGGGGTCCAATCGATTATTAAAAAGTCGAGCAACAATAGACCTTATTTCAACCTTTTCTTTTGTAATATGCCTATTGTAATACTCCGTATTTTCCGTATTTTCGGGAGTTATTTTGCTATAAATAAGAAAATATAAAGTAAAAGTGAAAGTATTTTATAATATAGTCTAGGTGAGCCTGCAGTTATAATTTAAATATACAACCTAATTTCGTACCTAATTATATGTTAATTCGGTTTTTGTTAAATAATAAATCAGAATTCGACTTGGAAACAAATCCTAATAACCTAAGGTTTCTCATACTATAAATAAGAAAAGGAAGAGAAGAAAAAAAAAATATTAAAAAAACCCTATTCACTTGTCATCAGCCTTTTTTTTTCTCTTCTTTTCACTTTCAAGAGCTTTTTCTCTCTCCTCCTCTTCTCTTTCTTTTCCCCTGCTTCACGAGCCTCTTCGTCGCTCCTCTTCGCCCCTCGCCGGTGGAGCCTGCGCAGCCCTCTCTCGTCGGGGATTTCGTCGTTCGCCACGCCGAGCATCAGTGACGACGTTGCGGTGGATCGTTCTCCACGCTCGCACCGTGGTTGTTTGGGATTCGAGTGCGGGTGGTTCGAGTGCTCGTGCGTCGAGGTCTGGTGGCGTGGTGGTTCGTGACGACCGAACACGGTAGCGTCTGTCGTGGTTGCGGTGGCCGCCGGAGGCAGCAAGCTTTCCGGTATGATGAAAAAAAAAAAAAATTTCCTTTTTCCTTTGATTTAGTTCTTAATTTCTGATTTCATATGTTCCATTATTCTTTGTTTAAATTTCGTTCATTATGAACAAAGAATCAGTTTTTGTATGTTGGAATTAAGGTTGAATACAAGAAAAGTCAAGGGTTTGATTTTTTTTATTAACTTACTTCAAGGATCAGATCTAATATAGTTGTAATATGTTCCATGAGTATTGGAGGAACATAACGAATCTTTTCGTTCCTTATGCTGTCAATGCTTGAATAAAATATGACTATGATTATTTGTATAGTTAGATAATAAAGTTATGAAAAGAAAAATTAAACGACAAGAACATTATATTTTAATATTCAAAACATCATATTTTATATAGCTAGATAAGCTGATATTTATTTATTATTATCAAGGACTTAGCACTGAAATATTGTATTATTCGATTAGGTCCCAATTTCATAAGCGGAACGTTTTAATAGTCAGCAAAGATTCTTCGTTACAAGGTACGTACGCGTACTAGTTCAGTTCGATATATTAGTATCATGTTAGGTTGTGATTGTCATATTGGAACCTAGAATCATGATAGGGAACTGTGGTTGATTATGATTGATGAGATTGTTTGGTAACATGAAATCAATTGGAAATCTGTATGTATTTCCTTGTTGTATGACTTGTGAGTTGAAATGAGTTATTATTGGTATGCGTAATTCTATCGCATTACAAGCATGAAATGAGAATTGGATTGAAAGTATATGATTTATTGTTGTAACAAGGATGTTGCAAGAGATTGCTTTAATTAGAGAATTTGAGCAATGTACCTAAGAATTTAACGATTATATGTTCGATGTTGTATGAATGAATATTATTAAAAAGGATATTGGCAATCACTTGTAGTTGGACTCCCTACAAGTAATGAACAATGGGGGGAGTGTTTGACTTGTTCTACACTCCTACGCAGGCCTACTGTGACGACAGTAGTGTCCTTATAAATTTTGATAACTCAAGTAGGCGGAAGGTTCCGTACGATCTTGGGGGTATGCATACTAAGGTGATGGATGTGGAACGGAACGAAACCGTGTTTACATTCCATCTAATAGACCCAGTTGTCTATTAAGGATTAAGTAGCCCGTATGATTCTAGTAAGATGACGGTGCCCGTTCGCTGCCAACTAAATAAAAAGTAAAGAACGTAATGCTATGGTAGTATCATGTCTAGGAATGATCCTTATTATTCTGTTTATGCCTTGTATGCACTTACTGCTTTACTATGTACTCAGCATAGCTGATTGTGTGTTATTGTGTTGTTTGTTGACCTGTGATGAACCATTGATGCTTCAATGGGGAGCAGACTAGGTGTGCTGGTGTTGCTGCATGAGTTTGGCATACGGGGGATATTTTCTGGTTTATAAGCTTTTATATGTTTTATTGAACTTATAGAACAATTAGTATGAATAGTTGATGGTTTGAATAAAAGGGGTCTATGGTTTTTTACCGAGTTGTAATTTGAAGTGAACATTTTATTTCCGCTGCATTGTAGTTCTTATAAAAGGAGTTATTAACGTTTTGATTTTATCATGCCTTGCGTTTCACCGCGGCGGTAACACTCCCGAAGTCGGTGCAACGTAGTCGTAGACGTGTATGGATTTTGGGGGTGTTACAAAATTGGTATCAGAGCCAAAAGTTCCTATTTTCAAAAGATGTTTTAAAAGATTTTAAAATGGGTAGTATGGGATAAGAGCATATAGATTACTTTTGCGTGCATTAAATCATAGGAATGATTTTATTTGTACTGCCTTTTGTGCCTTTATTTGTCTGATTATATGAAATGTGGTGTGGTTTGTTTGATTGAATTGGTGAAAGGTTCTTTTGAATCTTTGAAATGTGAATAGAGTAGGAGGATGTACGAGGATAGTGGTTGAAGGCACTAAAATTTGATAGAAAAATATTTTAATTGCCTAAAAGTTCGAATTAATATAATATTCCAAAGATGTTTCAAAAAAAAAAAAAAGTATTGAACTAAAACCTTATTTCGAATATTTTAGGAAAGAATCATATAAATTGTTATAAATATTTTGACTTGGGATTCTAAAATTGAAAATAATCATTTTACCTCTTATATATGTTTATATATAATGTATACTTAAAAACCTTAAATTCACAAAACTTAGACTATTTTCCTTCTTTAAATTCGCAGATGGTTTACGACATAGGTCCTAAGGAATACCTGATGAAACACCGAATAGCGGAAGATTGGGACATCTGGGCCCAAAAGATGAGAGCTGCTATGGAGTATAGGACCTTACAAGGAGATACTAGACTAAAGACTGAAATGGAGAAAATATATTTTATGCTGCAGTATGTCCCTAAGGAGGAACCTTACCTTTTTGTACACCGTAGATATGGGGATATATAGATAGAAAATGGAAATTTTAATAGGGTCAAACACACTTACGGGAACCAATACCTTCCTACTGTAGGACATTTCATTACTGATCTTAAATACTGTGAAAATGAATGGAGAATTCGTGAGAAAAGAAGTTGGGAGCCCTCTACCTCATCACCTTTAGTTCGAGGAACCTATCATGTGGGGGAAAGCTCGGGAATTAATGTGAATTCTGAGAACTCTAGAGTTAAATCTGAGCCGCAAGCGTCCTCTAGAGCTGCAAAAAGAGCTAGGTACCAAACTTTTGAGGATGAGTTCATACCCGAGAACCACATAGCGCCAAACCTCAGAACTGTTATCTACATTTCCGATGATGAGGGGAATAATAGGACATTCATCGCAGTGATTGGGGAAGATAATGCTGAACCTATACTCGACTTGGGAAATGAAGAAGAGGGAGACCCTAATGGAAATGAAGAAGAGGGAGATCCTAATGAGAATGAGCCTGCTGAGGAGGATCCGATTGAGGAAAATGACCAAGAAGCAGAAGAAGAGCCCATAGAAGAAGAACCTCTGGAGGAGGAACCTCTAGAGGAAGATGAACCTATAGAGGGTGATGAGTCTTCTGAGGACGAAGCTGACATGGAAGAAGGAATAGAAAATCCTAATTCAGATGACGAAGCTCACCATTATAGTCCTTAGTTTCTTTTGATTATATAATTAGGATTAGAATATTATTTTATTCGTTTATTTCAGTTTTAATAAGGCTTGCATGCCAAGTAGCAAATTAGTATTCGTTTATTCTTTTATTTATTCATATTATGTTTTCCTTGGAAACAATAAGTTTTACCTTTTTCAATAATAATACAACAGTCTTATTCTTTTAGTTGATGTAACGTCTTATTAGAGATGTTTATATTGCAAGTCAATAGAGACTTAATGATTGTTCGCAATATAGATGTGTTATATAAATGTGCCAATGTGTAGTAGTTAAATAAATAAACGACTATGTGCATATCGCTGAAACAGTCGTTGTGTCATTTTTCAGCGCAGAATGGTTCGTCAAGGCGGCACGCCTGATACCTCTCTAAATGTCGAGCAATTGATTCGTGATCTAGTGCAGATCACAGCTAACCTAGCCCAGGGTCATAACCGGGATGGGGACTTGTCTGAAAAGGTTGCCCGTAGGAACCCACCAATACCGAATGGGAAAGGGGGGCGAGGAACTGAAAAGCTGGGTTGGGGAGTTTGATATGCTTGTTCTTTACCCTCTCCTGTCCGGGATGATAAGACTGTGCCCTTAGCAAGCTATTACCTTCAAGGGGATGCTCACTTTTGGTGGACCCAAGCTAAGGACAACCTCCTTAAACAACCTGACTTTGGGTGGGAAACCTTCAAGAAAGCCCTGAGGGATAAGTATTACCCTCCATACCTCAAGAAGCGAAAGCCCGGGGAGTTTATGATGCTAGAACAAGGGAACCTGTCTGTTGAGGAGTATTATCGCGAGATTCATTGAGTTGATGAGATTTGCTCCCGAAATTGCCCCTACCGAGGAAGCTAAGGCCTCACGTTTTGAGTTAGGACTCACCCTTGACCTGCAGGGGAGCCGGGGAGATACTTTCACCTCATTGGATCATGTCTTTGGCAAAGCTGCCCACCTATATGCCATAAGGAAACGAGAGGAAGGGGGTAAACAAGGGGAGAAACGAAAGGAGAATCCAAACCCCGAGGTTCAAAGGTTTGAAAAGAAGCACCGGGGGAACCAAAGCAACCAAACCTTCCAACGAAACTTTGGTAAGGGACCCAACAACAACAACACTCAACATAATAACAATAACCGCAACAATAACACCAACAACCGCGCACTGAGCGTGTGTACGGGTGTAAGAAGTGCCCAAACAACCATCCCGGGAGAGATTGCGAGGGTAACAAAGTGGAGTGTCGTGAATGTGGGAAACTGGGGCATAGGGCGTATGAGTGCTACTCGAAGAATAAGGTGAACTCCAATGGTCAAAAGAAAGGGAACTATGGGGACAAGCCTAGGAATGGGAATGGGAATGGTGGAAACGCATACAATGGGTCAGGGAACTCTAATTATTCCAAACCACCAAATAATGCAAATAACCAGGCACCATCTGGGAATCAGGTGACCAACAACAATGATAATAAGGGCAAAGGGAAGCTGTATATGATGACGGCTAGTGAAGAAGAAGCTCGTAGAGATGTGGTCACTGGTATTTTCTCTATTAACTCAATTCCTGTTAAAGTATTGTTCGATTACGGCGCATCTTTGTCTTTTATTGGCCATACAAGCTGTTAGAACTCTAGCATTGGTTGAGTCCGAGTCAATTTCTATGCCTATAATTATTCCGTGCGGGGATACTCGTTAATTGCTCTAAGAAATTCCCGAATGTCTCGTGAAAATAGGGAAGGGCTTCTTTCCTTCCGATCTAATAGAGTTTAATTTATTGAACCTAGACATCATTTTGGGAATGGATTGGCTTGGGAAGTACAAGGCTAAGATAGACTGTGATGCACAGAAAGTGGAACTAAGAGATCCTTCGGGAAAAAGGGTGTCATATAGGAGAATACCTCGAGAACCTGGGATTAAGGTAATCAATGCCGTGCAACTTAATGGTTATATGGACAAAGGATGGCCTCTATTTATGTGTTCTGTGAGAAGGGTTGAGGATGACCCATTAAAACCTGAGGATGTGTCTATAGTTAGTGAATTTCAGGATGTTTTTCCTGAAGAAATACCTGGTATGCCGCCAAGGAGAGATGTAGAGTTCACTTGTTGACTTAGTACCTGGAACTGGACCTATCTCAAAGGCCCCATACCGAATGGCTCCAGCAGAAATGAATGAGTTGAAAAACCAGCTAGAAGAACTACTAGAGAAAGGGTACATTAGACCTAGTATGTCACCATGGGGAGCTCCTGTCTTATTTGTGAAGAAGAAGGATGGTAGTTTGAGGTTGTGTATAGACTACCGTGAGTTGAACAATGTCACTGTGAAAAACAAATATCCGTTACCTAGGATAGATGACTTGTTTGACCAACTTCAGGGTGCAGGGATGTTCTCCAAAATAGATTTAAGGTATGATTACCATCAGTTGAGGATTGCTGACCAAGATATACCTAAAGCGCCTTGAGGACTAGGTATGGACACTATGAGTTTACCGTTATGCCTTTTGGGTTAACCAATGCACCTGCTTGTTTTTATGGACCTCATGAATAGGATTTTTCGACCCTACCTCGATAAATTCGTAGTCGTGTTCATAGACGATATATTGATCTATTCAAGAAGCAAGGAGGAACATGAGGGACATTTGAGGCTTATTTTTGGGACACTTAGGGAGAACCATTTGTATGCAAAGTTTTCAAAGTGTGAGTTCGATTGGAAAAGGTGTCATTTTTGGGTCATTTCGTCTCTAAGGAGGGGGTGTCGGTAGATCCTGCAAAAATAAAAGTTTGTGGAGTGAATGGCCTACCCCAAAGAATGTCACAGATATAAGGAGTTTCTTGGGTTTAGCCGGTTATTATCGGAGATTTGTGAAAGACTTTTCGAAGATCGCAAAACCCATGACCAACTTAATGAAAAAAGATTGCAAGTTTAACTGGACTGACGATAGTGAGAAAGCCTTTCAAACGCTCAAAGAGAGATTAACCTCAGCACTGTTCTAGCCTTGCCTAACGGGGATGAGGGGTATGATGTCTATAGTGATGCGTCAAAGAATGGGTTGGGTTGTGTTCTTATGCAAAATGGGAAAGTTATAGCTTATGCGTCCCGTCAACTGAAACCATATGAGGTTAATTACCCAACACATGACCTAGAGTTGGCCGCAATTGTCTTTGCCTTAAAAATCTGGAGACATTACCTTTACGGGGTGACTTGCCGAATTTTCACCGATCACAAAAGCCTCAAATACATCTTCACCCAGAAAGACCTTAACATGCGACAGCGCGGATGGTTAGAGCTCATTAAGGACTATGACTTAGATATTCAATACCATGAGGGTAAAGCAAACGTTGTTGCTGATGCATTGAGTCGTAAATCTAGCCATAGCCTGAACACCTTGGTAGTTGCTGACAGACTTTGTGAAGAATTCTCTAAACTCCAGATTGAAGTAGTCCATGAAGGGGAAGTGGAAAAGTTATTGAGTGCCCTAACCATTCAACCCAACTTCCTAGATGAAATAAGAGAGGGTCAGCCTGGGGATTTGAAACTTGAGCGGGTCAAAGCAAAACTTAAGGAGGGAAAAGCAGAAGGGTTTGAAATCCATGAGGATGGGAGTATACGCTACAAGGGTCGGTGGTGTGTACCGCAAAAATGTGAGGAGTTGAAGCAAAAGATAATGAGTGAAGGTCATAATACGAGTTATTCCGTCCACCCAGGGGGGGATAAGTTATATAAGGACCTCAAAAAGATGTTTTGGTGGCCTGGGATGAAGAGGGCGATGGCGAGTTTGTTTCCAAATGTCTAACGTGTCAAAAGGTAAAGAGTGAACACAAGAGACCTCAAGGCAAAATTCAACCTCTTGACATTCCAACATGGAAGTGGGATTCGATATCCATGGACTTCGTCGTAGCCTTACCTAGGAGTCGGGGAGGTAATAACACAATATGGGTGATAGTGGACCGATTGACCAAAACTGCAAGGTTTATACCCATGAAAGACACGTGGAGTATGGAAACCCTAGCCAAAGCATATGTTAAACATGTCATTCGACTGCACGGAGTACCCACGAGTATAGTGTCTGATAGGGATTCGCGATTCCTTTCAAACTTCTGGAAAAAGGTACAGGAAGCATTTGGTAGTGAGCTGTTGATAAGTACCGCCTTTCACCCAGCTACAGACGGTCAAACAGAAAGAACAATCCAAACCTTGGAAGACATGTTAAGAGTTTGTGCCTTAGAATACCAGGGATCATGGGAAGACCATTTAGACCTCATAGAGTTCTCATATAACAACATTTATCATGCTAGTATCAAAATGGCTCCATTTGAAGCGTTGTATGGGAGAAAGTGTCGTAGATCCTTTATCTTTGGAACGATATTAGTGAGACAGTGATATTAGGTCCTGAAATGATTCAAGAGCTGTTGATCAAGTGCGAGCCATTCAAGACAAGATTAGGGCTGCCACGGGACAGGCGAAGTCCTATGCGGATCGAAGCGAAGGGGAAGAGAACTATGAAGTTGGTGAAAAAGTCTTTCGTTGAAAGTGTCTCCAATGAAAGGAGTGATGCGATTTGGGAAGAAAGGGAAACTAAGCCCTAAGTTCATAGGACCATATCAGATTTTGGCGAGAGTAGGCAAAGTGGCATATCGCTTAGATTTGCCCAACGAGTTAGAAAGGGTTCACAACGTGTTTCACGTATCCCAACTTCGGAAATACGTACCTGACGAGTCGCATGTCCTAGAACCTGAAAACGTCGAGTTAGACGAATCCTTTTCCTATGAGGAAAAACCCATCAAGATCCTAGACAACAAGGTGCGTAGTACGAGGAATAAAGACGTCAAAATCATGAAGGTGTTGTGGAGAAATCAGAATACCGAAGAAGCCACATGGGAAGCAAAGGATGCGATGAGTCTGAAGTACCCTGAGCTTTTTCAAGAGGTAGGCGAGTTACGAGGACGTAACTTTTCTTTTAAGGGGGGAAGAATGCGATAGAATTTCGCGCTTTCCCTAAAGCTTGCTTAAGTTGTTATTTATGTGTATTATTGTTTATGTGAATTGCGAAAACGAGAAAACGCTTGTGAAATTTTGGGATTAAGAAGTGCAAAAGTTCGTCGTTAAGACTGGTTACCTCAAAGTTTCGGGACGAAACTTCCTTTAAGGGGGGAAGCATGTAATACTCCGTATTTTCCGTATTTTCGGGAGTTATTTTGCTATAAATAAGAAAATATAAAGTAAAAGTGAAAGTATTTTATAATATAGTCTAGGTGAGCCTGCAGTTATAATTTAAATATACAACCTAATTTCGTACCTAATTATATGTTAATTCGATTTTTGTTAAATAATAAATCAGAATTCGACTTGGAAACAAATCCTAATAACCTAAGGTTTCTCATACTATAAATAAGAAAAGGAAGAGAAGAAAAAAAAAATATTAAAAAAACCCTATTCACTTGTCATCAGCCGTTTTTTTTTCTCTTCTTTTCACTTTCAAGAGCTTTTTCTCTCTCCTCCTCTTCTCTTTCTTTTCCCCTGCTTCACGAGCCTCTTCGTCGCTCCTCTTCGCCCCTCGCCGGTGGAGCCTGCGCAGCCCTCTCTCGTCGGGGATTTCGTCGTTCGTCACGTCGAGCATCAGTGACGACGTTGCGGTGGATCGTTCTCCACGTTCGCACCGTGGTTGTTTGGGATTCGAGTGCGGGTGGTTCGAGTGCTCGTGCGTCGAGGCCTGCTGGCGTGGTGGTTCGTGACGACCGAACACGGTAGCGTCTGTCGTGGTTGCGGTGGCCGCCGGAGGCAGCAAGCTTTCCGGTATGATGAAAAAAAAAAAAATTTCCTTTTTCCTTTGATTTAGTTCTTAATTTCTGATTTCATATGTTCCATTATTCTTTGTTTAAATTTCGTTCATTATGAACAAAGAATCAGTTTTTGTATGTTGGAATTAAGGTTGAATACAAGAAAAGTCAAGGGTTTGATTTTTTTTATTAACTTACTTCAAGGATCAGATCTAATATAGTTGTAATATGTTCCATGAGTATTGGAGGAACATAACGAATCTTTTCGTTCCTTATGCTGTCAATGCTTGAATAAAATATGACTATGATTATTTGTATAGTTAGATAATAAAGTTATGAAAAGAAAAATTAAACGACAAGAACATTATATTTTAATATTCAAAACATCATATTTTATATAGCTAGATAAGCTGATATTTATTTATTATTATCAAGGACTTAGCACTGAAATATTGTATTATTCGATTAGGTCCCAATTTCATAAGCGGAACGTTTTAATAGTCAGCAAAGATTCTTCGTTTCAAGGTACGTACGCGTACTAGTTCAGTTCGATATATTAGTATCATGTTAGGCTGTGATTGTCATATTGGAACCTAGAATCATGATAGGGAACTGTGGTTGATTACGATTGATGAGATTGTTTGGTAACATGAAATCAATTGGAAATCTGTATGTATTTCCTTGTTGTATGACTTGTGAGTTGAAATGAGTTATTATTGGTATGCGTAATTCTATCGCATTACAAGCATGAAATGAGAATTGGATTGAAAGTATATGATTTATTGTTGTAACAAGGATGTTGCAAGAGATTGCTTTAATTAGAGAATTTGAGCAATGTACCTAAGAATTTAACGATTATATGTTCGATGTTGTATGAATGAATATTTTTAAAAAGGATATTGGCAATCACTTGTAGTTGGACTCCCTACAAGTAATGAACAATGGGGGGAGTGTTTGACTTGTTCTACACTCCTACGCAGCCCTACTGTGACGACAGTAGTGTCCTTATAAATTTTGATAACTCAAGTAGGCGGAAGGTTCCGTACGATCTTGGGGGTATGCATACTAAGGTGATGGATGTGGAACGGAACGAAACCGTGTTTACATTCCATCTAATAGACCCAGTTGTCTATTAAGGATTAAGTAGCCCGTATGATTCTAGTAAGATGACGGTGCCCGTTCGCTGCCAACTAAATAAAAAGTAAAGAACGTAATGCTATGGTAGTATCATGTCTAGGAATGATCCTTATTATTCTGTTTATGCCTTGTATGCACTTACTGCTTTACTATGTACTCAGCATAGCTGATTGTGTGTTATTGTGTTGTTTGTTGACCTGTGGTGAACCATTGATGCTTCAATGGGGAGCAGACTAGGTGTGCTGGAGTTGCTGCATGAGTTTGGCATACGGGGGATATTTTCTGGTTTATAAGCTTTTATATGTTTTATTGAACTTATAGAACAATTAGTTTGAATAGTTGATGGTTTGAATAAAAGGGGTCTATGGTGATTCCCGAGTTGTAATTTGAAGTGAACATTTTATTTCCGCTGCATTGTAGTTCTTATAAAAGGAGTTATTAACGTTTTGATTTTATCATGCCTTGCGTTTCACCGCGGCGGTAACACTCCCGAAGTCGGTGCAACGTAGTCGTAGACGTGTATGGATTTTGGGGGTGTTACACCTATGGTATCAGACATGGAAACCCTATAATTGGTGATAGCAATATCGCAACGTCAAAGAGCCCACTCTTAGGCTGTGTTCTTACTTTTTACCTGAATTCTTCTGAACTTATCTGAACTGAATTTATCTTAACTTAATAAAAGTCATATGAAATTAACTGAACTTATCTGAATATTTTTTAACTTATCAGTATATTGTACAAGAGATTGAAACTTATTCTAAACTATTTTGAAGTTATCTTTATTTATGAGAACTTAATTGAACTACTATGACCTTATTTGCACCTGAAAGTCTGAAACTTATTTTCTTAAGGTGATCAAAGAGAATGTACGCTTAGTTGTGGCCTTATGGGACCTTTAATGAGAACCCTTATACCCAATTTTACACTATACAGCTTGCATTTGTGTGCATATTTCATTTATGTAAACTTCACGTGATTTTCTATATTGAGCTTTAGCATATTATTTTGGATCTTGCTAATGGAAGCCTCGAGGCGTTGGATAAGCACTAAATATATTTCCAGAAATGGTATAAATTTTGGAATGAATTCCAAAATCAAGCGTCATTGGTATAATTAATGTTTAGATTCGTTTGATATTTCCATTTTTAGTTATTTTGTCTAACACCCCAGAGGCGCTTGTTAGCTTTTGCCTTTTTTAAATTAGGATTGACAACCTGAAATCTCTTGGAATAAGGAAATGATGATTCAAATCAATCGTTTCCTAATATAAAAGATTGTGATAGCTTCTTTCTCTCTTTGAAGTATTGCTATCACGATCATTTCCTTAAAAGATGTTATCCTTAATCTCCTTCTTTTTTTTTCTTTTTTTCTTTCTTTGTGCATATAGGGCAAAGTTTTGAGGGCAAAGATTTGACTAATTTCTTTCAATCAATAAAGAATCTAGATCACATCTTCCATTCAGATTTTGGACTCTTTTTAAAATAAAAGATTTATATCAGTTTTTCCCCTTATTGGAGGCTTTGGCCTTTGGAGCAACTTTGTCCTTAATTTCACCTTCTTAGGCCTGTTCTCCCCAACTTATTTTCAGTTCAGTTCAATTCCTAAATGATAATCATTACTATTAATTAGTTATAATTTAATTCAATTCAGTTCAATTCAGTTCAGTTCAGTTCAGCTCAGTTCAGTTCAATTCAGTTCAGTTCAGTTCAGTTCAGTAGTTTTTTGCCGAAGAGAACAGGCCCTTAGTAGGAAAAGAAATCATTTATTTGATTGTAAAACATTTGTCCTTAATTAAAGACACCTCTTGTAACTAAAACAATCTTCATTTACAAAATAAACTCTTTTAAAAAATGACAAAGAATCTTGTTTCTTCGATTAATCCCAAAACCTCTTAAAACCAAGAGAAATGCTCTAACCACTGAGTTATATCTCACTTTCCCTCTTAAATCTCTATTGTATAAGCCAAGGGAAGAGGTGTGGTATCCCCCTTTGAAATGACTAGAATATCCTCAAATAAATTAAAACAACGTTTTCTTTTTATAAAAAGTAAAAAAAAATGAGAATCAATGCAACTTGCCATATGGAATAAGTAGAAAATGGAATTTGCAATCACCATTAATAACTTGACAAAATAGATTGACACAATCAATTCTCGAAATTAATTAGAATCTTCAACCAAAAAAAGTAAGCGATATATCCTTACAACATAATACTTCGTATTTACAAAGTTCAAACAATATGGTTTATTAACATTTACAATCGTTAAAGAACTATAATAAAGCCACTGACAAGGAATTATTAAATCATCGATCAAATTTTTCAGCGACGGTATTGAACAGTTAAAAATCGAACACCTTTAATTTAAAAAGATCATAACATTTACAAAAGAACCTCAATAATTTACATCACTACCAGAATAATTTTATATTTAAAAAAATATATGTACATTCGTACATATAGCTGCATAAGGTTGTTGACGCACGCATAGCGTGCATATACAACTAGTGTCATATGTAACAGGAGCTTAGCTCACGGTTAGATATTAGTTCAACTTATGAACTATAGAGAAAGGAGAACAGAATATAGAGAGAAGTAGATAGATTTCAAAGATAGAAAGAGAATTAGAATCAAAAGAGAGGAAATGAGATTGTTGTATTAATTTGTTTGATTTTTTTTTTTTTTTGATAAGGAGAACAAGCTTAGACTAACACCCTAGTCGGGGGGGCCAGCCTAAAACAGCCTAAAAGAGAGGAAATAAGATTGTTGTATTAATTTGTTTGTATTAATTTGTTTGATGATTATGACAAATCACATAAACAAGTATTTATAGAAGAATTTGACAAAACTTAGAACAACAAACAAACTATTCTAACAAACTTATTAACATACTTCCCTCCTTCTAAAAGAGTCTTCCTATGGAATTGAAAGCAAAGATATATATATACAGAACAATTCTATTGCCACCTATTTATGAATATATCCACTAACGTTTAAACTAAGTAAGCTAGCCACCATTTTTCAGCTTTGCTTGAACAAACTTCTTAACCTCCTACTAAACCTCCTGTAACATCATATTGCCACTGTAAAATCTACAAACATTTACGTAGAAGTGTTGCTTCTAAACTCTACTAGCATTATATGCATGCAATGCGTGCGAACCGTCTTTGCATTTTGTTTTTTCAAAAAACTGTTGTTCAATTTAAATGGGGTACTTTTTCTTTTCTTTTTTTCTCCTTTTTTCGTTTAAATGAATCAGTTAGTTATCCCCTATTATTATTTTTTTCCTTTTTCTATTTTTTGGGTGTCCCCCTATGTGTTACCATATATAATAGAGATACTTGTAGTATAGACCCAATGGTTGGTGCTCCCACCTCCCAACCGCAAGGTCGGGTGTTCGACTCTCATCACTCCCCAATTTAGGGAGTTTGTATAAAAATGTTTGCTTGTGGGTATAAATCCCCTCCCATGCCTAATGATGGTGGTGTGCGCTTCTGTAGTAGTAAGCTACGGGGTTGGTCTTGGGCCAATTATCTTTCTTGAACAAAAAAATACACCAGCCACCGGCCCACCAGTAGTTCTTAAGATTTATTGGGCCTCTTTGAGGTTTTAACGCTGGACCTTCGAACTTTGATGATAAGGTTTTGCGAATTGTTAAGTTTTTGGGCCTTTTGAGTCCGTTACTAAGAAAAAACTTCAACCAACTTCTGAAATTCCCTACAAATCCCCTTGTTGAATCACCTCCCACTAGTGTAACTAGTTTTTGGGTCTAAATCTAAAATCCATGTCATTTTTCAACTGTGTTTAAAAAATTAAAAGTGTGGATCAATTTATTTATATTATACATGCATACAGGATATCGTGGCGTAACTACTAATTTCCTGTAAAAACTTGTAATAGAGTATCATTTTCTTTGTAAGAGTTTTAAAATGATAGTAGAGTGGGAGATAAATCTCCATTTTGAATCATTGAGTTTGTAGGATCGAAATTTTGTATTGACATTGTTTGGGCCCATTTCTGGGACCAACCCACCTATGGCGAAATTACTAAAATACCCCTACATCTAGGGAAGCCAACCCTCCACCAGCTGGAGGTGACTAAAATACCCTCATTTATTGGGGCTCCTATCCTCTATAAATAAGGGTTGTCTCATCAGACAAAGGTATTCAATTCTCACCTAACAAACTAGAGCATCTCTCTCTAGACCTTACTTCTCTCTCTAGAACTTACTTCTCTCTCTACCTCAATCACATTTGACTTGAGCGTCGGAGGGGCGATCCCGGAACCACCCCCGGGGTAGTCTAACCTTGTTTTACAGGATTTCGGCGTACGGATATCGGAGCTTAGGCAATCGATCTTGGGGCCCACATCACACATCTCAACCAATCACAACCCTTAATTTCTTAGCAGAAACAGTTTGGCGCCGTCTGTGGGGATAGTACAAGAAGTTACTTCGCCACCACTCAGCAAGATTCACCTTGTTGCTACTCAGCAAAACTCACCTCATTGTTGCTCAACAATGGCCCCAACCAAGAAGACACGCTCCCAAGCCAACCGTTCCGGGAGAGCTCAAGCACCCCATATGCACCTACGGTGCTATCCCTCTATCCCAATGATGATGATTCCACCCCAATGGAGAATCCATTGCGAAGTCGGTCATCTCGCAGCATCGAGTCAGACATAAGTAGCTGACCCTCCACCCATAACTGCAACAAACGTCACCTTGATTGCAGCTCATCTTCAACAAACTCTCCAGCAAAGTCTGATGGGTATGGCTTCCACTCGTCACGAAGAGATCATTCGTCCCTCCCGAAATGCTCAGCCTAACCGGTTGGGACTTAAACAAAGGGAAGGATCTTCCAAGGGCAACTCAGCTAGGCAAGCTACTCACGCCTCTTCAAGGTTGTCAAGAAACATGTTATCACTCGGAAGAATTTGTATCGAAGAACACAACTCATGAAGACTAATCCGAACAAGGGGTGTGGTAACTCGGAGCCGCGAAACCCCTCCAGAATAAATAGTGGCACCCTCAAGTTTACGGTCCGGCTCAGCCAGAGGTGTCTATCAAATGCACCCACTCATCAACGGTACCTACTCATTCAAGATACCCACTCGTCCTTGGGTGCCAACTTCGCGAAAGGCATATACTCAGCTAGAGGTGCCTACTCATCAAAGGCACCCACTCATCAGTGATACCTCCTCATTCAAGGTACCCACTTGGCCAAAGGCATATAATCAGCTAGAGGTGCCTACTCATCAAAGGCACCCACTCATCAGTGGTACCTACTCATTCAAGGTACCCACTTGGCCAAGGCATATACTCAGCCAGAGGTGCCTACTCATGAGAGGCACCCACTTATAAAGGGTACCTGCTCATTCAAGGTACTTACTCATCCTTGGCGCCAACTCGGCAAAGGAAACGTACTCGACCATAGGTGCCTACTCATTAAGGCACCTACTCATCAACGGTACCCACTCATTCAAGGTACCCACTTGGCCAAGGCATATACTCAGCCAGAGGTGCCTACTCATGAAAGGCACCCACTTATAAACGGTACCTGCTCATTCAAGGTACCCACTCATCCTTGGCGCCTACTCGGCCAAGGAAATGTGGTCGGCCATAGGTGCCTACTCATTAAAGGCACCTACTCATCAACGGTACCTACTCGTTCAAGGTACCCATTCATCCTTGGCGCCCACTCGGCCAAGGAAATGTGCTCGGCCATAGCTGCCTACTCATCAGGGGCACATACTCACCAACGGTACCTGCTCATTCAAGGTACCCACTCATCCTTGGCTCCTACTCAGCCAAGGATATGTACTCGATCATATGTGCCTACTCATCAGATGCACCTACTCATCCACGGTACCTCCATCTGGCGTGTGCGAGCTACCTCCATCCAAGCACGACCCCCCTTGGTCTAAAGGGCGAACTTGGACAAAGTAAATGGACCGCACATCAGGGCACCTAACTCGAAGCGATGCATAATCCCGAGTCCCTATCCCCCCTCAGGACTGGCAGGGTACCCCAGAACATGGGTCTCTCTCGATTTTCGCTGGACGACCGCCTCGGGAAGGAATGATGCTACCCTATCCGTTCATCCAGCGTGGGGCTAATTACTTGGAACCCCTCAGCTGAACAAATAAATACGCTCAAAGGAGGAAGGATGGGGCTAATAAGACTCAGAAATCCAGAATTTCTCCATCAGCGCCTCCTCAGTCATAAGAGGAGCGTCCTACTAACTTAGCCAAAAACGGCTCAGTATCGTTAATAGGCACCCTACTCGATATTCGAATAGTGTCATGAAACCTCCTCGGAAAACATGGAGCTCCTAAACTCCCCCGCATCGAGGAACATATTCATTGGCACCTCCTCAGTCATAAGAGGAGCGTCCTACTAACTTAGCCAAAAAACGGCTAAGTATCGTTAATTGGCATGTACTCGATATTCGAATAGTGTCATGAAATCTCCTCGGGAAACATGGATCTTCTAAACTCCCTCGCATCGAGGAACATATTCATTGGCACCTCCTCAGCATTTTGAGTAGCGTCACTCAAATAGTAAGCCAAAATAAGGCTAAGGACCTCCCTCAACCACTTGAGGCTCAGAAGCCTCCAACATCTCGAGGAGCGTCACATGACCTCACTCAACAATTTAAGGGGCGTCGCTCAAACACCTAGTCAAGTATGGCTAAGTACTCATGGCACCCGCTCGAACAGCATGAGGCTCATCAGTCGTCATCTGAGCGGTGTCCTACTCCCTCGGTCAGCATGGAGTCCACGTACTCCTCTACCGAGCCACTCTGCACCTAGTCAAGTATGGCTAAGTACTCATGGCACCCACTCGGACAACATGGGGCTCATTAGTCCTCATCCGAGCGGCATCCTGCTTACTCGGTCAACAGGAGCTCCCCTCCTTGCCGAGTCGCTTCTATACTTGGTCAAGTATGGCCTAGTATCGGCCTAGCACCTATTCGGACCGACTGGGGCTCATTAGCCCCTCATCCGAGTAGGCTCATAACTTACTCGGTCAACAGGAGCTCCCCTCCTTGCCGAGTCGCTTCTATACTTGGTCAAGTATGGCCTAGTATCAGCTAGCACCTATTCGGACAGCATGGGGCTCATTAGCCCCTCATCCGAGTAGCCTCATAACTTACTCGGTCAACAGGAGCCCCCCTCCTTGCCGAGTCGCTTCTATACTTGGTCAAGCATGGCCTAGTATCAGATAGCACCTACTCGGATAGCATGGGCTCATCAATCCTCATTACAGCGGCGTCCTACTCCCTCGGTCAGCATGGAGTCCACGTACTCCTCTACCGAGCCACTGTACACTTAGTCAAGTATGACTAAGTGCTCATGGCACCCACTCGGACAGCATGGGCTCATCAGTCCTCATTCGAGCGGCGTCCTACTCACTCGGTCAGTAGGAGACCCTCCTCTTCTTCGCCGAATCGCCTCTAAACTTAGCCAAGTATGACTAAGTACCTCATTGGCACCCACTCGGTCAGCATGGGGCTCATTAGCCTCTCATCCGAGTGGCGTCCGACCCACTCGGCCAGTAGGAGATCCCCTCTTCTTCGCCGAGTCGCTCCTCATACTTAACCAAATTCAAGCTAAGTACGTCATTGGCACCCACTCGGACAGCATGGGCTCATCGGTCCTCATTCGAGCGGCGTCCTACTCCCTCGGCCAGCATGGAGTCCACGTACTCCTCTACCGAGCCACTTTACACTTAGTCAAGTATGACTAAGTGCTCATGGCACCCACTCGGACAGCATGGGCTCATCAGTCCACATTCGAGCGGCGCCCCACTCCCTCGGTCAGCAGGAGACCCCCCTCTCCTTCGCAGAATCGCCCCTAAACTTAGCCAAATTCAAGCTAAGTCCGTCATTGGCACCCACTCGGACAGCATGGGGCTCATTTACCCCGCATCCAAGTGGCGCCCGACCCGCTCAGCACAAGGAGCCGCTCGGCACAAGGAAGCCCAAAAGGACAAGGAGCCAATCGGCTCAAGGACCTACTCGGCTTGGGCACCCTCTCGGCCACTCGGCCATGGGACCCCGGTCGGCCAGCATCAACGCACCGACTCGGCCAGGGCACCGGCTCGACCCAGTCGTCCATCCTTGAGCAGCAACTCGGCCAACCTCGAAGGCCCGCGGTCGGCCCGCCTCGAGTACCCAGTCGGCCTTTCGACCAAGGCACCTGGTCGGCCCTCTCGCTCAAGGTACTTGGTCGGACTCAGCCAGCACAGCTCGAGAGAGCTGCTCGGCCACTCGACCGAAGACCCGCTCGGACTCGGCCAGCGAATCTCGAGAGAGTTGCTCGGCCACTCGGCCAATGCACTCGCTCGGCCAGTCGGCCAATGCCCCCGAGTACCCGGTCATCCTCGAGTACCCGGTCGGCCATCATCGAGAATCAGCTCGGCCAATGCCCCCGCTCGGCCAGTCGGCCAATGCCCCCGAGTACCCGGTCGGCCATCATCGAGCATCAGCTCGGCCAATGCCCCCGCTCGGCCAGTCGGCCAATGCCCCCGAGTACCCGGTCATCCTCGAGTACCCGGTCGGCCATCATCGAGCATCAGCTCGGCCAGTCGGCCAATGCCCCCGAGTACCCAGTCGGCCATCATCGAGCATCAGCTCGGCCAATGCCCCCGAGTACCCGGTCATCCTCGAGTACCCGGTCGGCCATCATCGAGCATCAGCTCGGCCAACGCCCCCGCTCGGCCAGTCGGCCAATACCCTCGAGAACCCGGTCATCCTCGAGTACCCGGTCGGCCATCATCGAGCATCAGCTCGGCCAATGCCCCCGCTCGGCCAGTCGGCCAATGCCCCCGAGTACCCGGTCGCCCATCATCAAGCATCAGCTCGGCCAGCCTCGAGGGCACCAGCTCGGGCATCCTTACAAGTACCTGGTCGGACTCAAGGCACCTGGTCGGCTTGCCTCACAAGTACCTGGTCGGCTTGCCTCACAAGAACCTGGTCGGACTCAAGGCACCTGGTCGGCTTGCCTCACAAGTACCTGGTCGGCTTGCCTCACAAGTACCTGGTCGACTTGCCTCACAAGTACCTGGTCGGCTTGCCTCACAAGTACCTGGTCGGACTCAAGGCACCTGGTCGGCTTGCCTCACAAGTACCTGGTCGGACTCAAGGCACCTGGTCGGCTTGCCTCACAAGTACCTGGTCGGCCTACCTCAAAAGCGAGATCCCCGTGCTTGGTTAATCCTAGCGACAGAAGATTTTTCTCCACCACGATCCGGCGCGGAGATCCGCGGGTCCTGCTCAATATCGGCACAAATGCAATCACCTTCATTCCGCCAATCAACCGCACTAAAATTGGCGATTTTCGCTCCGATTACTTGGCGTGGGGCTAATTGTTTGGGCCCATATCTGGGACCAGCCCACCTATGGCGAAATTACTAAAATACCCCTACATCTAGGGAAGCCAACCCTCCACCAGCTGGAGGTGACTAAAATACCCTCATTTATTAGGGCTCCTATCCTCTATAGATAAGGGTTGTCTCATCAGACAAAGGTATTCAATTCTCACCTAACAAACTAGAGCATCTCTCTCTAGACCTTACTTTTCTCTCTCTACCTCAATCACATCTGACTTGAGCGTCGGAGGGGCGATCCCGGAACCACCCCCGGGGTAGTCTAACCTTGTTTTGCAGGATTTCGGCGTACGGATATCGGAGCTCAGGCGATCGATCTTGGGGCCCACATCACACATCTCAACCAATCACAACCCTTAATTTCTTAGCAGAAACAGACATGTTCACATTTTTTTCAGTTATGTGATGCGAACATGGGCAAAATGCTACTCCCTCCGTTTCTTTTTAATCTATACACTTTCCTTTTTGGTCCGTTTTTTTTTTAATCTACACACTGTTGCTGTTTCTATTTTTGGTAACATGTTACATCTACTTTCTCCTCTTTTTCCACCTATGTCATCCACTTTTTAATATTTTAACCCACTTTTTAATTTCTCTCTCCACATTTTCAGTTTCTCTCTCATACTTTTGCACTTTCTCCTTGGTTCTCCCCCAAAGTGAAGTGAGTAAATTAAAATGAAACGGAGGGAGTATTAAGAAAGGAATTAGTAGTTGGATATGGAATTTGGCTAACAAAGAAGAGATTTAGCTTGGAGGTAAAAAGAAGTGACACTTTATACTGAGTAGTTAGATGTTAAATGACCTCTCTTTAGACTAATAAGTTAAAGAGAAAAAGTTGCTCTTTTTCTTCTAACATATGAGGGGAATTTCCCTATACATAGAGATCGGTTAACAAAAGGAGATTGTAGTTCCATCTCCCAGGGAAAAAAAAACTTTATCAACCTAGGCAAATATTGCCTCTACTTCAAAAATAATACAACACTTGCATTTTACATGGAGATTTAGGAGGGAGTTGGAAATGAGGTATTGTGTTAATCTATACTAATATATTAAAAGGCGTGCCTAAATCAGGAACGGTCCACGTGGCGCTCTCCCTAAGAGAGTTTTATTCCATGTAATCCACAACAATAAAAAAAAAACTAGAAATTGCATAGCATGGGGTTTGATCCCGAGACCTCAAGATCATATACTAAAGTATTAACCACTAGGCCAAATAACATTTAGTGTTATCATATTAAAGCATAATATTAATAAATGAAAAATTTTCTTACCCGGGGCGTAGCCCGGGCCTAATAACTAGTTTTTATGTTAAAATAAGGAGAGAAAATGTTGTTGAGTGTGAGTGCGTGGTCTCATACGTGGCCATATTTTTTTTTCAGTTTCTAGAAGTGTTGCATTAATTAAAGAACTACTAAAAAAAGACAATCGTTTCAATAATGTTGGAGTGAAGGAAGTTGATACTAATGTATTGTATGCTCCAACCCATGAAGAATTACTTTTAACGTATTATTGATGTCTTCTTCCATGCAAAGTTAATAGTAGTAATATATACAGGAATGCTCTTTGGAATTAAAATATGACAAATAATTCTTGGGTAGAAGACCATGTTAGCATAAATTAAAGTTTCCTTAAAGAATACAAGAATAGATGTTGTCAATCAAGCTCATGGCTGCTGATATATCTATCTATACTATATGTTAAGATAGAAACTATTAAAGTTGGCTTATCTCCCAAAATTCTCTGGTAATTAATTTGATAACCCTTCTATAATTTCTCCTAATTGCATCAAATTTTAATAAATAAATGCATTGAAAATATAAGTAGGTGTTTATTATACATTAATAAGCAAATAAAAATTGATTTTATCTAATTAGTAGCCATTTTTGGAGTCTGATTAGAAGTTAGATTTTACGTAGTCAATAAATTAATTTATCAAGTATAGCTCGGGTATCATCTAGTACTATACACTAAAATAAAAACCACTAAATTTAGATTTCCTAATTAAAGTTCCCTTTTAAATGAATTTTAACACCCTCCTAACTGCACCAAACTTTAAGGACCAAATTTATACAAGTATTTATTAATCATTAATTAATGATTAATGATTGCATTATTAAAAAAAATTGTTTTTGTTTATTTGAGCCCATTTTTTATACAATTTAAATAGA
The DNA here is from genome assembly GCA_947646795.1 of Beta lomatogona. Taxonomy (NCBI): domain Eukaryota; kingdom Viridiplantae; phylum Streptophyta; class Magnoliopsida; order Caryophyllales; family Amaranthaceae; genus Beta; species Beta lomatogona. The sequence goes on from CANSNZ010000150.1 coordinate 895,289, forward strand.
AGTGTGATTTTTGCATAAAATATAAAAAATTGATGACTGTCGGCATTATATAGATATTTTACCATATATTATTCTTTTATCCCTCATGACAATAAAATGTTTGTAATTGGCCCGAGGAAATTCATAACCCTCTTTTTAGCAATGTCTCGCTAAAGGCACATAGTTGAATATCATATACCACGGTTGATTTAACTATTCTGATTTTCAATTTTTATAATTTTAAGGACCAAACGAGAAAGAAAGCCTTATAATTTGGAGGAGAAGAATGAAAAGGTAATGGAAGTAACAAAGAAAGGAATTTGGAAATAGAGAAAGAAAGAAAATAATTGACAAAAATTACAAAGGAAAAAAAGTCTAACACATGTGCAAAGAATTAGGATAAAGGAAATTGATCAAATCCATGATATTTGATATATATGAGGTAGTATTAGCTTAATTCTAAAGTAGTTTTTAAGTTATTATTCAAGAAATATTTAAGCTAAGCTACTAGCCAAAAAAAGGTACTAGCAAAAAAAAGTTCATTACTAATATATTATTTGACACAAAAATTGAATTAAGGCACTAGTTTATAAAAAGGTTCATAATTAAGGATATTTTGAGAAAAACATAAGTTAAGGTAATATCTCATAAATGTTTCATAATCAAGGTACATTTTGACAAGAAGTCCAATTGATTAAACCTTTGTAAATTTGTGTTTGAATATTAACTTTTTAATTACTTGGAATATGTTTGACAATATATGCACTCGAATAAATTCCAACCAATTACAATTTAATATGGAATTGAATACGAGAGGTTTGAGAAAAGATGAGGCTTTAAGGTTATGTTTGTATGGTATGAAAATCATGTAAAATATCACTTTTTTCCTGCGCACCATAAGAAATTAGGGCAAAATCGAGTCGGAAGATCGCCGCTCAATTTTAAATATGCATCATACAACTATACAAGCACGTTGTGCAACCTGCATGGAGCTATATGTCACGTAGCTGTCTCCCATATACCAGTTGCTAATCTGCTGACAAGCAAGGCCGGAGCATAGCGTGGCAAAGCAAAGCACAACAAGAATAATAGTAAATCTCCATGGGATCTTATCTTTTTAATCTCCATTTTTCATCCCATATATGTTAATTAATTAATGGATTTTTTATATTTTTGAAATGATTTTTATATATTTTGAGATAATCGACCTCATTAATTTTTGGGCTGATTGAAATAGGCGAAAACGAATTTGAAATATTTTATGGCTTATATGTTATTCTTTGTTCGATTTGGACCAAGTCGACGACAATATAATGTTATCATCCAATGTTCGATGGATAGGAGAGACAAATTTATGTGTCTATAGATTCTCCAACTTTGGTCGAGACTTGTAAAGGTGTATGTCAAAGTATGCACGCGCAAAGTTGTAAGACCATGTATGGGGGCTAACGCCTGCCCAGAAGGTCAAGTAAGTTGGTGACCTGATGACAAGGAAGACGGTGACCGAAGCCTCGGTGAGCGGTGGCTGTAACTATAAGTTCTCCACACAAAAGGTGTAACGATTTGGACACTGTCTCGAAGAGAGGCTCGGTGAAATAAGTATGTACGTGTATGTGCACTTGATTGATATCTATAAAGCAAGGTCATTAGAATAAGACTGGCTGGAAAATATCTTTTGTATTTTGCATTGAAATTGACCCAAAGCCTATCAAATTAGATTAGTGGGGATAAAACCATTTGGAGTTAAAGACCTAAAATTTCATAATCATGGCAATATGCTAATAGATATGCAAGCAAAAGTTAGTATCATTGTTAACAACCATGCAAAAGCCACAACCATTATTGCATAAAACAAGTAAAAGTCACAATGATTGCCTGGTGCAAATATAATAGCTAGATTTTATTGAACAAAATAGGTCAAGTAGATTATTGCGAAGGTGAATTTTTATTGCTAAGTAAGGGTCAGAACATTGCTAGTTTGAAGTGAAGTGGTTGTATTGTAAAGCAAAGGTCATAATTATGGCTAAGAGACATGCAAACTGATTGATTGAATGACTCGGGGTAATTAAATATCTGGGTTATTGTAGAGAGGCTCACTTGAGATTCTTGATGTGAGGATCACTGCAAGGATTGTTTAACAAACAAATATGATTTGTTTGGAATTGGATTATATTTGAACGACTCAATGCAACTATATATTAGGATTATTCAAAGATCAGTTGAACGATCAAAATTGTTCGAGATTGAATTATTAAAGTTGATCAGACTTGCCAAGAATCAAATTAGACTTGTATATGTTGTAGTTGTTAGGTTTACTAAGTATAATGGTTGGTCAAGACATAGAGGAAAATCCAAGACAACATGGTTATCATGGTTAATGGAAACAATAACATATTACTATGATGACATTTTTAAATCGTTTGAAAAATTACATGCATCACGCGAACATACCAATTACTTTGTTGAGAATGTTGTACAAATTTTATTCAACCAATCTATGAAATTTACCGTGTTTACTCTTTACGGTCTCCCATGCACATGATTAAGTCTTATTATATGTCGAAGATGCGTATGAAAACTGATATAATAAGATTCCATATAGTAATATATTTTGTTATATACTAGAAGTGGAGGAATTATCAGATGTCAAAGCTTTTTTTTCATAAATAAAATTATTTGCTTAGAAGGAAGGAATTATATAATGTGTAAATTAAATGAGAAAATCTACGAGAAGCGAAAATTTCAAAAATAATAGTTTGTCCAATACTCCATGTAAGCAAACTTTTGAGAAGCTTGATATCCATCTAAAATACCCTGCGGATGTAAGTACATGGAATAGGGGTTACTTGACCCCAGTTGAGGGAAAATAATATGAGAAACAACCTAATTTTTTATTGTATAAAATTAAATAAAATTGTTAATAAGTAAAAGGGACCCCGCTCAACACTAAAAAAAGGACCCTGTACTACATTAACGTTATTGTTTCGGGTACTTATGATTAGTGACCCCGTTGCATATAATTTCCAGATCCCACTGTTTGGCACGAGGATTTAGGAAAGGAGAGTGATAGAGAGGAAAAAGAGAGATAGAGAAAAGTAAATACTAAATAAAGTAATGTTTTATTTATTTGAAACGGCCTAAAATAATACTCCCTCCATCCAAAATATAGTTCCCATTTTCCTTTTTTCACGGTAATTTATGCAAGTAGAATCTAGGAGGGATTGTAATGATTTTTTGTTTATTTAAATAAATATTGTATGGGAAAAGATGATTTTAGGAGAGAGAATGGAGAATAATTGGTGAAAGAGTATTAATTGTAACACTTGGGTTGAATAAACAAAGCAAAAAACAAAATTCAAGAAGCAAATAAATGATGAGACACGGTTTTTCTAGACAAATTACGGAAAAATGTGGAACTAAATATGAAAATGGAAACTATATTTTGAGACACCCAAAATAAAAATGGAAACTATATTTTGGAACGGAGGGAGTAAGTATTTTAGAACGAAGCAGATATGTTTTTATAAGTTAAAGTGCTCATTTAATAATGTACGGAGTAACAGGTTCTTGTAAAAAAAAAATGTAAGAGGTACAAAAAGTACCTCTCCAAATCCAACGGTTTTTACGCACACGACACCATCACTTCCTACAAACACAGCAAAATTTGGGGAAAATAGTGAAATTAGAGAGGTAGAAAATTGCAAAACAATAAATAAATTAAAAAAAATAAACACTAAATTAATTAATATTAAAAAAAACTTGATCTAAAAGACAAGAAAAAGAAAAGAATAAGAGAGAGAAAATTTAGACAGAGTGGCCGTTCTAACGGCCACCCCCCACTCTCATTCTTCTCGTTGGCCGGCCTACGTGCTCCGATCACTCTTCCTTCTTTTCCAACCCAAAAAAAAAAAAATTAAATAAAAAAAAATATTCTCAATTTTTTAAACATTTTTTTAAATCTTCCCAGAAATTTCCCATAAAGAATTCGTCAATCAAACAACAAATTCCAATACCCATTACTCCATTTTCGTTGTTCTTATCATTTAATCAAATACCCACATCTTAAATTTCTTTAATTTCCTCCAGGTTTCCTCCTTTTTTTTATTTTTTTATTCACATGTAATAAAAAAATTTAGTGGGTTGAATTAATCTTGTAAAAAAGACTTAATCTTTCCCCCAAAAAAATGCAGAACAACATTTTGTCAACGATGCGTAGTTTGAAGCTAATTGATGGTTGCAAAAGCACCCAAGTTTATGCCATTAATCCTTCAACCGCAAATTCCGGCGCAAATAGTGGTGGTGGAACAGGTGAGAAGCTTCTTCATCATCTTCAAGATCATCTCCGAGTTAACTCAGTAAGATCCAAAACTCGGACATCATCAAATATAGATGCAAAGATAATACAAGCAAATTTATTACAAGAAGCAGTTTTACCATATGGTTTACCATCAACAGATCTAGTTGAACCACAGGTAGAAGCATGTTTAAAATTTGTTGATTTTGTTGAAACCCTAGCTGATGTTTATAGAAGAATCGAGAAATGTCCACAATTTGAGAAATCACATGTTTATGTTGAGCAATGTGGGATATTTAAGGGTGTTGGTGATCCTAAATTGTTTAGGAGAAGTTTGAGATCAGCTAGACAACATGCTGTGGATGTGCATACAAAGATTGTTTTGGCAGCTTGGTTGAGGTTTGAGAGGAGGGAGGATGAGTTGAATGGGTCATCTCCATTGGATTGTTGTGGAAGGAAGAGTGAATGTCCTAAAGCTAGTTTGGTTTCTGGGTATGACCCGGAATCTGTTTTCGACGATTGTGGTTGTTGTAGGAGGATTAAAGGTGGTGGGGATGGGGATGAGGATGAGGATGAGGATGAGGATGGGGGGGATTTGGAATGTGTTGGTAGGATGGAGGAGGAAGAATGTTCGACGTCTGAGGAGGATTTTGATATGTGTTTTGTTATAGGAGAGGAGGAGGTAAGGTGTATTCGGGAAAAGATCGGTTTGCTTTCGAGGCCGTTCAAGACATTGTTGTATGGGAGCTTTGTAGAATCGAGGAGAGAGAAGATTAATTTCACCCAGAATGGGATATCTGTGCAGGTTATGAGAGCCTTAGAGTTATATAGTAGGAGGAGGAAAGTGGATACATTGGATCCGCAACTTGTATTAGAGCTACTTTCGTTGGCAAACAGGTTTTGTTGTGATGAGTTGAAATCCGCTTGTGATGTTTATTTATCGTCGTTGGTTGTTAATAAAGAGAGAGCTTTGGTGCTGATGGATTATGGGTTGGAGGAGGCAGCATCTCTTTTAGTGGCTGCTTGTTTGCAGGTGTTCTTGAGAGACCTTCCTGGTTCGCTGCACGATCAGAATGTTATGAAATACTTTTGCAGCTCGGATGCTAGTAAGAAGTTGGCATTGACTGGGCATTCTTCCTTCCAGTTGTACTATTTTCTTAGTCAGACTGCTATCGAAGAGGATATGAGATCTAATACAACAGTAATGTTGTTGGAGAGGCTGGTGGACTCTGCCACTGAGTCATGGCAGAAACAACTCGCATTTCATCAATTGGGGTGTGTAATGTATGAGAGGAAAGAATATAAAGATGCCCAGAATTGGTTTGAGGCAGCCGCTGAGGAAGGTCATGTTTATTCATTAGTAGGTATTGCTAGGACAAAGTATAAGCGCGGACACAAGTATACAGCATACAAGCTGATGAACTCATTAATCTCTGATTATAATCCCACTGGGTGGATGTATCAGGAACGATCTCTATATTGTGTAGGGAAGGAGAAATTGGCAGATCTCGATAGGGCAAGTGAATTGGATCCAACTTTATCATTTCCTTACAAGTATAGGGCGATTGCCCTTTTGGAGGAAACTAAATTAGGAGCAGCCATCTCTGAGATAAACAAAATAATTGGTTTCAAGGTCTCTCCAGACTGCCTTGAGTTGCGTGCTTGGTTTTCTATTGCTTTCGAAGATTATGAAGGGGCTCTTAAGGACATCCGTGCACTTTTGACTTTGGACCCAAATTACATGATGTTTCATGGTAAAATGCCTGGAGAGCAGTTGGTTGAGCTCCTTCGCCCTCATGTCCAGCAATGGAGTCAAGCTGATTGCTGGATGCAATTGTATGATCGATGGTCATCCGTTGATGATATCGGGTCTTTAGCTGTTGTGCACCATATGTTGGCAAATGACCCAGGGAAGAGTCTCCTTCGATTTCGGCAATCTCTCCTTCTCCTGCGGTATGTGCACATTTTCGTCTGTTCACTTTCCTCTTGCTAAATCTAGATGGAATTAAGCTCACAAAATATTGATTATTCATGTGATCCAGTTTTCTACAGAGATATGATATTTATCTTCATTGTGCTTATATAGTTCATTAATTACCACTTTGTGGTTAGCTATGATCTAATGATACTGAAGATCTCTATATGTTTGTTTAATAGTTCTGGTTTGTTTTTCCAATTTTTGTAAACATAGTGAGACATCTAGTCATGGAATATAAGTAGATAGAGTATTCTACAATCTCAAATCAATAACGTAAGGGGCTGACCAAAGTGGAGTCCTTACAAATTGTTAACTATTAAGCACTGTCCTGAGTTTCAGATCTGTCCTGATTTCTGATTCTGTAAACCTTTGCATAGGTACCATGTTCTTCCTTAGTTACACCCCTTGATTTATAGGTTTATCTTCGTAGCTTTTTAATCTGAAATTTCCATCCCATTCTATCTTCTATAGCCTCATCTGGTACTTTGTTTTCATCTCATTTGACTTGTTGTCCAAAGAACCATGCAAACCAACTTTTGTTCTATTGCTACCAAATGTTCCCTGTACTAGTTTTTCCACTTCATAATGTTATTGGGAATCGGGAAGTAATGAAGACTTAAGGAGAGCAACCCAATTTTGCTTCTGGATGTAAAATGCTCCCTTGAACTTACTTCCTGAGCTACACTTATCTATCCTGGCTTGTGCCACAACTTGTACTTCATACATCTAGCTTCAAGATGGTTCATAATGTTGTTTGCTGCCTCTGATTGTAGTATCAAAGTATGTATTGACATGTCAGGCTACAATGTTTTTTTATTGAACTGTCTGGTTTTCAGTGTTCTTGATCTGACTGCTTTTGTTGGTAGCATTTGTTGTCAGTTTCGTAGTTGGTTCTTTTGTTAACTTGACTAATTCCACATTAAAAAGTTCTTAGATGTGAGGTACAGGAATTAATCATAACTCGCAATCAGAGGTGTTGTTGACAGCAGGCAAGGGAACCCTGATGGAATTCTGTGCTTGGCATTCCTAAGAATAGAAAAAGTGTAAGACTGTCATCATGAATCATGATAAACCCGAAGGCTCAAATGGGAGTATGCAATTTCGTAGTCATTGCTTGATTAATTGTGCAATGTTTGTGTTTTAGGCTCTGTAAGATTGGATGGAAAATATATTCAATGGGAAATGAATAACATAATCCAAGGGAGAACATGATTGTAGATTAGTTTTACTTTACTTGGTTCCTTATTAGAAAAACTGTGAAGCAAAAGGAAACTTTTTTGTTTATGGAGGAGAGAGGATGAATGGGAGAAGAGAAAGAGAAAGGTATGGAATAGAGTGGAACATGTGGCATTTTTTTCTCCACCCTTGCGTGAAACTCATTTCTACCCGTTAGAAATTAAATGAAGGAAAATGGAAAGATCATATTTTGGAAAAATGTTTTCCTCCCAACCAAACATTTGCTTAGAATATAGCAACGGGGGCACCAATGCTACAATTACTATTTCTCCCTTTCTCCTCACCAAATCTAAAAACCATGCCAAACTCATGACCAACTACCCAAGTGGATGACCAAAAATACTTTTGGTCATCCTATATTCACTCCTACTATCTATCCTATTGCACCATATTTTCTCTTTCTTCCGATCCCACCATATTGATTAATATATTTTATATTAATTAATACTAAAAATCATATAGATGATATCGCTATATTCTTTTATGATATAGAGAAGTCATGGAACAGAGTATAATACATAATATCTAATGGTTGCTGTGTTCTGCATGTTGGGTCTTCTGCTGTTCTGTATTCTCTCTGAAGTGTGCTAATTCCTATGTTTTGTGGAGCTGAGCATCACTATGTAGAATTAATCTCTTCCTCTGCAGGGGGGTTGTGCAGTAAAATGCCTACGGGCACTTCTCTGTCGTAGTAAAGTAGTCTCTGCAAAACTTTTCAGGAAGAGGGATAAATCAGGGAGATTCAGAACGTCCCTGATTTCTATAGCTTTCACAACTTTGATCAATTATACTTTGTTTTTATGAACTTGATCTCTGTATCTCTCCTTTTTCTTATATCTGAGTCCATTAGTTTGTATATGTTCTCATTGGGTGACAACATAAAGCCCTGAGTGCGGTAGATAACTGGTCTTGGTTGATTCGAGAAGAAAGTAGACAATCAGATAGATGGCTCGTAAATTGATCTAATACTGATGCTGACTCAAAGGCTCCCTTATTGCTTTCGTCATTTTCTTCAGTTAGGGATGAGTGGGAATACCAACGGAAACTAGTCCTTTGTGATTTGGGTGTTAAATAGGAGTGAAAAGTGAGAGAAAGAAAAAAAAGGAAAGAGTGAAAATGTATATCATAAATCCACCTAGTTATTTACATGACCCAAAGACATTTTGTTTTTCCATGATGGGGGTTGCTGTTAGATGTGTGATGGTGAAATTCTGTGAGTTTATTGATATCTGACCAGCCTGTCAGATTTCAGGGAGAGTGTACTACTACATCTTTATTTGCACTGACAATTTGACATAAAATTAAAGAGTAAGGAATTTTTTTTATCGAATTATCATCAGACACTGACACATAGAAAATGGGAAAACATTCACATTTATATATTTTTATTAAGCATCTCTTGAAGAGAACCCTATGCACTCACCTTCTAGATTTTTCTCTCCTCCTGACGATTGTTTTTCCTTCTCTCTTGAAACATAAATTACAGGTTGAACTGCCAGAAGGCTGCAATGCGTAGTCTACGGTTGGCTCGAAACTGCTCCTCGTCTGACCATGAAAGGCTTGTTTATGAAGGTTGGATCTTATATGATACAGGCCATCGTGAAGAAGCGTTAGCAAAGGCTGAAGAATCCATATCTATCCAGAGATCATTTGAAGCATTTTTCCTGAAAGCATATGCTTTGGCAGATTCAAATCTTGATGAGGATTCTTCATCTTATGTAATCCATCTTCTGGAGGAAGCTCTTAGATGTCCTTCAGATGGTTTACGTAAAGGACAAGTATGTTCTTTTTTTTTTTTCACACCATTGGTCTTGGGATGTATCCTATGATGTTATTCACCGAGCTTTGCGTTTCTGCAGGCATTAAATAATCTAGGTAGTGTCTATGTAGACTGTGAAAAGCTGGATCTTGCTGCTGATTGCTACATGAATGCTCTCAACATTAAGCACACCAGAGCGCATCAAGGTCTAGCACGGGTATATCATCTTAAAAATCAGCGAAAAGCTGCATATGACGAGATGACAAAGTTGATAGAAAAAGCTAGGAACAATGCATCAGCTTATGAAAAACGTTCAGAATATTGTGACCGTGAAATGGCAAAAAGAGATCTTACCATGGCAACACAACTTGACCCCCTGAGGACGTACCCATATAGATATCGAGCAGCTGGTACGTTTCTTATTCATCTTTTCTTTCCTTTGGTTTCTGACATTTAAAGAATTACATTTATTAGGTTCATGATAGTCCCTTGTTAGTCATCATAATGGTCACTGAAGTTTGCAACCTGAATTTCCATGAAGTCAACTTGTGTTATCTGTGTAGCATAAATGCATGATAGTCATGTGTCGAATGATACTGAGGTCTGCATGTAATACACTTGGATTCTGGAACATGTAGTTTTACTTTTATTATAATTTTTGGGTCTAAAATGCAGTCATGACAACCTTCCCTGTATGGACTAGGATACCAAGACACTTGGTTGCAGCTCTCTATACATGCTATTATAGTTAGCAACTTCTGTTGTGGCCTTTTGTAGAAATACAAAGGAGAAAGGAGCTTGCTGGTTTAAGATAGAAGCAGGTGTTAAAGCGAAGGAGACATTGGTTTTCCCCCTTTTTACTGGCCATCTTTTTTATACTTGAGTGATGCTCATGCTAAAGCTTCGAGTGGTCTCTGAATAAGTGGTTCCAAGTCTTCCAACTAGTACCCCATCACTGAAATCAGGACGTGGCTGTGTGGATGTGTAAATGAAAATGTTTAATGAAAAATATGATGGCAAGTCTTTAAAATTTCTTTGGTGGAAGATTTCTGATACGTGAGTTAGGGATATAGTATTTTCAGAATACTGTAATTGTTTGTGCGCTTTACTTTGAGAAGATACTACTCTGTTGTCTTATTGCTAAAGAGTGGTAGCCTCTGATAAGATGTACAATACTTATTTGCCTGAGGAAAATGACTAGCTTGGATTGCTCAGATGACATTTTTTTCCTATCATCCATCCGATTCAATGTCTAAAAAAAATACAATCACAAAGTTTCGGACAGCCCCCTGCCTCACAAAAAACAGGAGAAAGAAAAAGACCAGTTTCAACAGAAAATGGGGTACCTTAGAAATCTGTGTTCTGTGCTCTACCCAGGCTGTAACAGTCTCCCATATACCAATCTCATGTCAAATTTCATATAACCTAAATACACGGGAAGGGTTTATCGGTTAATGCATGAATACTATCATGTTTTCGTGTGTGCAAGTTAGGTGGCAGCGTGACAGGACCTTGCCTCTTAGGCTATGTTCTCTTCACCTAATTTTAAAAACTTATTACTTAATTTAGTTAAAATCATATCAGACCAGACCAGAAATATTCAGGCCACACCAGACCTCATTTCTGTTTATTTATTATTAATTATGTTCAATTCCTTATTATTTTGAATTATGAATACTAGATTTTTGGAAAATACACAACGAGATGAATCCAACAAGATCCCACATGAATTTATGTTTTCTTATAGGTTAGTGTCAAAATATTTCAAAGTTCAGTCAGATTAGGAGACTAGACCAGGCCTTATTAGACCAAAAGATTCACATCAGACCAACCAGATCTTAATTAATTCAGGCTAGATCACCTTATGTCAGGTGAGCAGAACATAGCCAGTGTTACCATCTCAAGTGATTCTTACATTACATTCTTACTTATGATATGTTGGTGGAACACTTTTTTCTTGACGTCTAATTAAAGATTGATCTTGGTTTGGCGGGAAAGGGTATTGCCGATGCTAGCATTCAACTTGTACTTGGTGCTGACATTTAGGGTATTCTATTTTGATTACCACAGCTGTTGAGTTTTCTTCTAACATGGAGGTGTGCAACTGCAAGTGAATTATGCACTTCTTGTGTATGAGCAGAAACCTCTAGGTCTATGCGTACATGATATTCTGAAATTATTTGAAATTCTTTGACAAGCACATTTACTATTCTTCTATCATGTTCTTGGGTTATGTTTAGTTTGCCTCGATGCACTTGACCTCATATGATGTGAACTTATTCATCTAATATGATTTGATTTGGTGTGGAATAATTTGATGTGAACTTACATATCAGATCTGAACTTTTCTGAGATAAAGAACTTAATAAAAAAACTGTTATTGTTATTATTATCACAATTATAATACTTTCTCCGTTTCTCAATAAGTGCATCATAGAGAAAGTGGGGGAATATCAAGGAATGCAGAAAGAGAAAGTTGGGACCACGATAAAGTAGGGTAATTCAAGTGGTGAAACAAAAAGGTTGTGGTCTCCTCTTGCTTTTTGGTGGCATATTTGTAATAATATTGAACTTCTTTTAACATTTTGAGCTTGGTTGCACTATTCCAAATAAGGAAAGAAATGCACTTATTGAGAAACGGAGGTAGTAGTTATTATATAAGTCATTACAACTAGTTTACTACAACTAATGATGATAAAAAGGACAATAATAATGATAATAATAACTCGTGAATAGGTTTTTGTTAATCTAGGCGTCATCTGATTTAAACTTATTATGTATGACTTAATCTGTTATGAACTTGTGTTTTTCAAATAACATCCAAACAGATCTGATGCGAAATCAGCAATAAAGGTCATGAAATAAGGAGAAATAAACATAGTGATAGTCACCACACACCAGAGCTGTGTATTATTGATATGTCAATTTTGATTGATTTAAATTGCATTGCATCTGTACATTGCATCTGAACAATAGTATATCAGTGAAGTTCAGCATTTTCACCCCACCGTTTTAGAAGCAGTGCTGCATTTCATTTTAATAAATTGACTGTCATCTTTTTTTCGGATGCTATTAAGTTGTATAGTTATTTTATCAACTGTTTAAACTACCTGTAGTACTAATGGATGACCACAAAGAAGACGAGGCAATAGCAGAACTCTCAAGAGCGATCTTCTTCAAACCAGATTTGCAGCTTCTCCATCTCCGAGCTGCATTTCACGACTCCATGGGTAACTATGCTGCCACACTTCGAGATTGTGAAGCAGCTCTTTCTCTTGATCCTACCCATTTGGATACGCTTAAGCTTTATAGTGAGGCTCAAGAACGAGTTGATGATCAACAACTCAGCAGGCAAGATAGCATGAGCATAAAAGATTCCCCTGATTTTCAAGGCAATCTTAACTATGCTGCAAGAGCTTCTGAGTAAAAAACAAGAAAAAAAGAAACGAAAATTGGCCATTACCAGTCGGCATTTGCAAATATGTTTGCAGATTGGTTGCTGGCTTCATGTATAAGATGTTCACGAGAGAGAACATCTGATTTCGTGAAAACAGGATGAAATAGGGAAGTCGAGATGTAAATATTCTATCGACTTGGTCACAGCGAGAATAGCGGTGACATTACCGCTGCTGCAGCTGTGTTTTGTGCTGCAGCAGAGGAGTTTGGTTTTTGTGTAGATGGCAGTCGTACACAGGGTTCCTGTCTTGTTGTAACATTATGAATGTCCTCTTTGTACTGTTTTGCATCGGCGGATTGGCGATTTTCCCCCTTGAATGACACAAGGTTTGTCCTTCATACCAACTGTGTTACACGAACATTCTTCTTGTAATTGAACTCAGCTCTGTTCGAATTCAGTCAATCGATAATGAAAGCTTTAACACCATTTCTATTTCATCTTAGTCGCAAATTTTGTATCATATGTTCTGACATAGTCATAAAGGTTACAAAATTAGTTAATTTGTTAGTCTATGAAAAACTGTTTTACACAAATAACTTCTAAGACTTTGGTGCCTAAAATCTACCAAAGCTTTCATTAAATTGTCAAAAAAATAGTATGTGAATCATATTAAAAAAAATTAACTCTACAATCTAAATGTATCTTAAGAATATTTTCTTGAGATGATTGTATTCTATAATCTGATATAAGGTTCATAATGAAACAAAGAGAGAATCAAGTGGGAGCTTAATGTACAGCTCCTGCCTCATGGTCGGGTGTTCAAATCTCATTATCCAATTATCGAGGTATTGTGATTTCTTTCAAGTAAAACACCCAAAAAATAATCTAACGACTGATGTACTGAAATCGAAACGTGTGGCGAATCCATGCTGAATGATGCAGCTATCAATCTTCAACCAGAATAAGCAGAACAACGAAAAATAGTCACTGCCTGAAAATCATTAGCTACTGATCAGTTAGTTTTCAACCATACTTTTCTGCTGTAACTACTTTCTGAGAAATCTTCACTGCATTTGCGCCACCTGTGACTTACAAAAAGCCATAACACATCAAAAAACACAAAGAAAAGACTTGGTTGAATGCACGAGAAACCACAGTTCCATCTCCTTTACAATAAATTGATTCAACCACCTAAACTATCATCTCTGCTCCAAAAAAATCCACACTACAAACTTAACATATGATCACATATCACTAATGCACCACATACATATATCCTAGACAAACTTAGTAGAGATGAAAGACATTGATACAAAACGCCCAAGAAGGTTAGATCTTGATGCTCCACTCATGTCAGCACGACGATGTAACATTATGTCCATCACTAGCATTGAATTTGCACGCACAAATTCATTACGTAGCTCGTGTGATCGGGTGCCCTTTTCATGGGAGCAGAGTCCCGGGAAGCCTAAAGATGCAATAACAAGAGAGAATGTTATTGAAAGTGATAAGGTTTTGCCTCTTCCTAAGCCACCACTTATACGTTGGCAAGATGATAATGAAGATTGTGGTGAAAAAAATAATGATGATGGTAGTTTTTCGGATGCCATAGACTTGTTCTCCTTAGCAGGGTCATTAAACACGAGTGAAAGACTCGATTTAGAGAGTGATTTTAATGGAGATAATGGATCATTGTCACCAAATTTCATGATCCAAAGATTTCTTCCAGCTGCAACTGCATTGGCTGCATCATCTATGTCTGCTTTGGCTGCTAATAATGTTAACAACAATTCTAGTAGTACTAATCATTTGATGGAAGTGTGTTCAACCAGCAATTATATAAGAGAAGGATCATGCGTTCCGAAAGTAACAGGAGAAGCATTTTCTACTTCAAAGGGTTGTGGCTTCCAAGTCTTTTTTCCATGGCGTCCAAAACATAGGATTTGTGGAGTTAAAAGTCCAGTAAGAAGAGTTCAAACCAGCTTGAAACCTCAACTTGGTCCAAGAAATAAGTAATACTTAGATGATTGTATAATATTGCAGTGTTTACATCAAACTAATAGAAGATAGGATCAATATGATGATCATGTATGTACACTATATATAATAATTTCCCACTATACTATGCTATGTAATATTTGCAACCAAGGAAAGGATGGTAATATTAGGTGTTGCAGTTTTATCTGACATCTATGGCCTTCTGTATATGAAATTTTATATGTTCATGTAATTCTTATGGCTCTTATGATGAGAAATAAAGGATGTCCATATTATTCTACTACATTTATGTTTGATCTCCAAGTTTAACTTCTTTCTTGCGCTAACCGTTGTTTGAACTTTTAGCCTTTTCACTATAGTTGGTGTTAAAAGTGAAACTCACATTGTAACACCCGACCCATATGGAGTCGAGTATATTGTCACCAATTTGCATCCAGGGCCAACAACTGTTGTTAACTATGGAGTAACTAAGGAAATGAGCTCTCTAAAAGAAAGATGGATCTTGTTGGAATGAGTAGCCTGCTAAATCCCTTTAAAGCAATCATGAGGGGTATTACATACACCCCCACTTGAGGACGGAAACCCTCTCGTTGCTCCTGAGAACTCCACATATTCGGCATACGGCCTGTGGGTCGCCCCAGCCTGAAACTAATCACATATTCGACACGCAACCGGTGATATAGCCCCAGAATCCTCCCCCATTAGGCGATTAACCTTGGATTAATTATCCACACGATCAGCACGCAGTCGTAGGGTTGTTCTGATACCATTTGTAACACCCGACCCATACGGAGTCGAGTATATTGTCACCAATCCGCATCAAGGGCAAACAACTGTCCTCAATAACCAACACAAGTTCTTCCAGCGCATTTTGTCCAAGCACACTTAACTATGGAGTAACTAAGGAAATAAGCTCTCTAAAAGAAAGATGCATCTTGTTGGAATGAGTAGCCTGCTAAATCCCTTTAAAGCAAGCATGAAGGGTATTACACACATGGTGAGTCGTATTGAAGAATGAGGAAGGATATGATACTTGGTGTTAAAAGTAAGTTTTTTAGTGGTTACTCCACTTACTACCAGCAGTTGGGTTTTAGGATGAAATCCTATTGGGCTTATATATGCTCAGATCGTTCTTACTAATTATATGGAGTAATTTTGTCTATTACGTAAAAACTAGAACTTCCTTATGAGAAGTGTCATTTCCAAGTTCTTTTGTAAATCAAATAGCTTTGTATTCTTTCACTTCCTAGAAACTTCAATTTTTCATTTTGTTTATGTCAACCAAACCACCACTTAAACTACGTTGAACATTTACTTTAAAAAAAAAAGTTCAACATTATGTCAACTTTTATCCTCCACTTTCAAAACATATAAATTTTGTTTATGTCAACCAAACCACCACTTAGGCCCTGTTCTTTTGAACTTATTTTGGCTGAACTGAACTGAACTTATTTTATTTTGGCTGAACTGAACTTATTTTTGCTGAACTGAACTTATTTTTACTTATTTCTGCTGAACTGAACTTATTTTTACTTATTTTTTCTGAACTGAACTTATTTTTGCTGAACTAAACTTATTTTGGCTGAACTGAACTTATTTTTGTTGAACTAAACTGTATTAACATAATATTATCAATACTTATTATTATAATAATCAATAAATATTAGCATAATATTATCAATACTTATTATTATTATTTTATTATTTTATAATAATAAATAATAAATAATAAATAATAAATAAATAATAATAATAAATAATAATAATAAATAATAAATGATAATAATAACTAATAAATAATAAATAATAAATAATGACAAATAATAATAATAATAAATAATAATAATAAATAATAAATAATAAATAGTAATAATAATAAATAATAAATAGTAATAATAATAAATAGTAATAATAATAAATAGTAAATAGTAAATAATAAATAATAAATAATACATAGTAAATATTAAATAGTAAATAATAAATAATATATAATAATAATAAATAATTAATAATAATAATAAATAATTAATAATTAATAATTAATAATAAATACTAAATAATAAATAATAAATAATTAATAATAATAATAATAAGTAATAATAATAATAATAATAAATAATAATAAATAATAAATAATAAATAATAAATAGTAAATAGTAAATAATAATATTAATAAATGATAAATAATAAATAATTACTAAATAATAAATAAATAAAATATTAAAATAAAAATATAAAATAAAAATATAAAAATATAACAAAAAATAAAAAAATAAAAAAATAAAAAAATAAAAAAATAAAAAAAATAAAAAATTTAAAATAATTACAAATTCATCGTTATTATAATTATAATATTATTAATAATAATAACAATATTAATAGTAATATTGAAAACAAATATAATAATTACAACATTATAGTATACTGAATTTATTTTGGCTGAACTGAACTTATTTTTGCTGAACTGAACTTATTTTTACTTATTTTTGCTGAACTGAACTTATTTTTGCTGAACTGAACTTATTTTTACGTATTTTTGCTGAAAATAAGTCCAAAAGAATAGGGCCTTAAACTACGTTGAACATTTACTTTAAAAAAAAAAGTTCAACATTATGTCAACTTTTTATCCTCCACTTTCAAAACATATAAATTTCTTATGCTAAAAAGAAAAACGTTTGAGAAGGGTGCATCTTTCTATGAAGATGATTTCTCATGTACTTTCATTTTCTATGAAGTGGTTGTTCTTATGTAGTTTCGTTTTTAAGGATATTTTAAAAGTTTGGTTTGGCATGGGAAGTTTCACTTGCCTAAAAAGAGATAAGTATTAAATTACAAACTTAATGGATACTACTAAACCATATATATGGTATGATTTAATTTTAGGCTACCATGTGTTGCCCCCATTTTTTCTAGCAAACTTAATTAACAAATATTGAATTACATATAATGATTTGGAGCGTCGCTTAGGCCAACAATTAGTTAAACTGATAAAAACTGATGCATTTAATTGACTCTTTACACCTCTTTTAATCGTCAAGTTTTTTTTTTTCTAAAGGAAACATTTTTTTTGGAAGAATTCTAAAGGAAACTAAATATAGCAAACCATCAAAAAATATGAAAAGGTAGTTGAAATTGCTAATTGCACGTGATCTTTCTGTATCATTGACATTACTAATACTAAAAAAACAAGAGTAATCATGTAAAACATTATTTCTCAATGGATATATTTAAAATATCACTCTCTTAAAAGTATAATTCTACCAATAGATAACTAAATATTTCCTCCAATTTTTTTTTTCTACTTGTAACATTTTGACTTTTTGCATTATTCATACACTTAAGCCCCTTTCTTTTGGACCGTGAGAAACTGAATTGAATTGAATTGAACTGAATAGCGAGAAACTAAAATGAACTGAACTGCGAGAAAGCTGAACATAAGAGAGTGTCTCAACTGAACTGCGAGAAATTGAACTAAACTGAAAATAAGTCCAAAAGAACAACGCCTTTGACTGAAAATTTGTGAATTATATACAATACATATTTTAGCATGTAAATTGTTGTTGAATTTATCTCAATATATATTTACAAGAATTTAAATTTTCATCAATTTCACAAATACTTCATACTTCCTCTATTTTTTTTAATTGCACCACGTTCCTTTTATGGGTGTTACTTTTTATTTGCACCATTTCCTATCATGGTAAATTTTTTGGACCAAATTTACCTTTCTACCCTCTCTTGACTTACCCATTCATCCCATTTATTTATCCAACCTACCCATAGTAATTAAGCGCGTTTATGTCCATTTTCACTCTCTCCCCTCTTTTCTTGTTTTTTTTTGTGTCCAACCCAAGTGATGCAATTAAATAAAATGAAGGTAATATAACTAGACATATTAATGGTTAAAGTTCTATATCGACAAATGTGAAAGTCAAACTATTGCAACTAAAAAAAAAAGAAAAAATATATTAATATTCAAAGGTGTATACTTCATTAGTAAACACACAATCAAAATGTTGCATCTATCTCTATTGTATATGGCAACACATGCAGAACACCAAAAAATAGAACAAGGAAAAAAAGAAAATAAAAAGGGATAACTACTTGCCTCATTTAAACGAAAAAAGGAGGAAAAAAATACCACATTTAAACTGAACAACAGTTTTTTGAAAAAACAAAATGCAAATACAGTTCTTCTACACAAATAATTTTATTTTCTATATGCTTTCGCACGCATTGCGTGCATATAAAGCGGCTAGTCTTGAAAGAGCAGATCAATTTCAAAACTCCAAAAAAAAAAAAAGTCGAATACCAAAAATACCCCTAAACACACGTAAACGCCGTAACGGGAAGGGTAGATACGTGCGAAATTTCAAAAATCTAGGGTTTGTCAGATGAGAACGGGCAGGACGGGCAGCTGACTGTAAAAACCTCCACTCTTCTCTTCCTCCATAAACACAACCTCCCGCTTCTTCAACACATTCGAAAAACCCCCCATTTTCTCTCTCCTCACTATAAATTTGGCAGATAAAAAATCAACTTCTTCCTTCTTTTTTCACTGCAAAAAAACTTCCTCTTTCTCTCTCCTCCTCACTTTTCCGACGCTTCTCAGAATCCACAATTAGGGTTTTAGCGTTTTCAATCAGGAAATTTCTTCATCTCTTCATTTTTCCAAGGAGTAATTTGTTTAAAGGTAAATCTATCTCTTTCTATTTCTTTTTCTTTTTTTTTGGTTGAATTTGGAGGTTTATGTTGCTATTTTTAGGTGTAAGTTTTGGTAGATCTGCTTCATTTTTGGTTGATTGTTTAGGTTTTTGTTTTTAATGGAGTTGTTGATTTTTGTGGATTTTAAGGTATGGAGTAAGTTTAGGGGTTTGTTTCCACTGTTTTATTTGAATTTTTTTTATTGTTTGTTTTTTTAGGGTTTTTTTTAATTGTATAACTGTACCTTTTTTTATGTTTTAATTTGTTACTGAATAGTGGATTGTAATTTGTGGTAGGATGTTATATTGTGAAATCGAAGTTGCTTTTGATTTTAGTTTATGATTTAAGGGTTTTAATTAGCATTTGAGACTTTATTATGCTTGTGAAGGTGATTACTATCTCTCTAATATGCAAAATTTTGGATTGTACTTTAGTTGATTATGTTGCTGCAGCTTTCGGATCTTTGCTGAAGTGAGATTTCGGACTCGATGGCTTCTAGTTTAAGTGTTATGTTTGCCGGTTCAGAAAATGGTCCTGGATTCTCCCTTTGTATCATTTCTTATGTTCCTATGTCAAGGAGAAAGAAATTGATGATTATATCATACTATGCTATTACTGAATGTTTCGTTGTTTGGGGTATTTAGCAAGTAGTATCGCATAGCCCTCTTGTTATCAAAAGAGTTATGTGGAGCCTTTCCCTTTTTTCCGATTTAGGTTTTTAATGCTTGAAAATCAAGCTTTTTTCAAAGACACAATTGACCTGATATATCTATAATGAGAATTCTGAATGTGATATCTTAATCATTCATGTTGTCTTTGTTTCAACTGAATTTAGTGTTTCTTTTCCTTGGTTTGCTCATCTTTAATATGCTTATCTGGACATTTATGCCATTTATGTAGGTGTTAGCTATATCTTTTTGCTTAATCATTATTTGTATTGTGTTCTTGCAAGCAGTGGTAAGTAGAAGATGTCGATGGATATTACTTCATATCTGCTGGCAGCACAATCACCTGATGCGAAAGTCCGCACAGAAGCTGAGGCTAGCCTAAGACAGTTTCAGGAACAGAACTCCTCCGGTTTCCTGCTGGCATTGTCTATTGAGCTCTCAAATGATGGAAAGCCAATTGAGTCTCGGAGGTTGGCTGGTATAGTGCTGAAGAATTCATTGGATGCTAAAGATGCTTCTCGGAAGGAGCACCTTGTGCAGCAGTGGGTGTCTATCGATGCTTCTGTGAAGTTGCAGATAAAGGAGTCACTTTTGAGGACACTAAGATCTGTGATACAGGAAGCATGGCACACTTCATCACAAGTTATTGCGAAAATCGCGTCCATTGAAATTCCTAGAAAGGAGTGGCCTGACCTGATTGCATCTTTGCTTAACAATATGACTCAACCAGATAGTCCAGCTTCATTGAAACAAGCAACATTGGAGACACTTGGGTATGTTTGCGAGGAGACATCACATCAGGAGCTGGAGCAAAGTGAAGTGAACGCCATTCTTACAGCTGTTGTTCAGGGCATGAGCCTTGCTCAACATAGTCCTGAAATTCGTCTTGCGGCAACAAAGGCTTTATATAATGCTCTTGCTTTTGCACAAACTAACTTTGAGAATGAGATGGAACGAAATTACATTATGAAAGTTGTTTGTGAAACTGCAGCATCCCAGGAGGTGCAGATTAGGCAGGCTGCTTATGAATGTCTTGTGGCGATTGCATCAATGTACTATGAAGTGCTTGAGCCCTACATGCAGACTCTGTTTGAGCTTACATCTAAAGCAGTAAAAGGAGATGAAGAGGTCGTTGCTCTTCAAGCAATTGAATTTTGGAGCTCCATATGTGATGAAGAAATTGAGATTCAAGAATCATTTGGTATGCAGAGCGACCAGTCTGAATCTCCCCATTCTCGCTTCATTGAGAAGGCTTTGCAGTTTCTTGTACCAATGCTGTTGGAAACTTTATTGAAGCAAGAGGAGGATCAGGACCAGGATGACAGCATATGGAATCTGTCGATGGCTGGTGGGACGTGTTTATGTCTTGTGGCCAGGACAGTTGGTGATGCTATTGTGGGGCTTGTGATGCCTTTTGTGGAGGCAAACATATCTAATCCAGAATGGCGGTGCCGTGAAGCGGCTACGTATGCCTTTGGATCGATCCTGGAAGGCCCTAGTGTTGAGAAGCTCTCACCTCTAGTAGATGCAGGCTTGGAGTTCCTTCTTAAGGCAATGAATGACCAACATGATCATGTAAAGGACACAACTGCTTGGACGTTGAGCCGTATATTTGAGCTTTTGCATTGTCCAGCTTCTGGATTTTCAGTCATTACTGCTGCCAACCTCCAACCTATTCTGGCTGTTCTGCTAGAAAGCATCAAGGACACCGCACATGTGGCTGAGAAGATATGTGGTGCTATCTATTACCTTGCTCAGGGTTTTGAAGATGATGGAGCAAGCTCATCTATGCTCACACCTTATCTCCCACAAATTGTAGCGTCTCTCATTGCTGCTGCTGATAGAACAGATGGCAATGACTGTAAACTCCGATCTGCCGCATATGAAACTTTGAATGAGGTTGTTAGGTGCGCTAATGTGCCAGAAACAGCTCAAATCGTTGAACAGCTGCTTCATGTTATTAGGAGTAAGTTAGAGCAGTCTTTTGATCTTCCAATTGATAAAGAAAAGCAAGGAGATTTGCAAGCACTACTCTGTGGTGTCTTACAGGTCATCATCCAGAAACTTAATGTTGATACGACGAAGCAGATCATTCTTAAGTTTGCTGATCAGATCATGATCTTGTTCCTGAAAATATTTGCTTCCCGCAGTTCTACCGTTCATGAAGAGGCTATGCTTGCTATCGGTGCATTAGCTTATGCAACTGGACCAGAATTTGGCAAGTACATGTCTGAGTTCTACAAGTATTTGGAGATGGGTTTACAGAACTTTGAAGAATACCAGGTCTGTAGTGTTACAGTTGGGGTAGTTGGTGATATCTGCCGTGCTCTGGATGATAAGATTTTACCTTACTGTGATGGTATAATGTCCCTCCTTCTCAAGGATCTCTCCAGTGGCGACCTTCATCGTTCTGTCAAACCAGCAATATTCTCATGCTTTGGTGATATTGCTCTTGCGATAGGAGCACAGTTTGAGAAGTACTTTGGCTATGCTATACCCATGCTTCAGAGTGCGTCTGAGGTGTGTGCTCAGATGGACACAAATGATGATGAGGTGATGGAATATGGCAACCTTCTCAGGCGCAGTATATTTGAAGCTTACTCTGGGATACTGCAGGGTTTGAAGGATACTAAGCCGGAGCTTCTTGTGCCACATGCACAACATCTCCTGCAATTCTTAGAATTTGTCTTTAGAGACAAACAGAGGTATGTCTAAATCTCACCCATTCTTGGCATCTATCAGTTTGACTTCCTATGTTGCCTTTTTTTTTTTTTGGGTCTAATGTCACTTATCTTCTGGTTTTGGTGCAGAGATGAGAGCGTGACAAGAGCTGCAATCGCAGTTTTGGGTGATCTTGCGGATGCACTTGGTCAAAATGCAAAGACATTTTTGAAAGACTGCTCATTTTGTGTTGAATTCATCCATGAGTGTCTGGAATCTGGTGATGAACAGCTAAAGGACACTGCATTATGGACTCAGGGTATGATTGGTCATGTTATGGTTTCGTGAGGTGAAGCAAATATTATGTATTGCTCCAGAAAGAAAAAATTCAATGTGTCATTGCCTCTGTTCTCAGCCTTGCGGGGTATCAGGAATGAGTCATGTCAGGGTTAAAGAGTCTGAGGTCCAGTATTCACGTCTTCGCAGACGTAAATTTTGGTCTTCACAAGGTTTATAGTCACCTTTGTTGTTTTGGGGTCGGGATCTAGGTCGGGTTGGGGTCTTGTGGGCGGGGGGGGGTTCAGGGAATGATCCTTATCTATCAGGTCACTGGATCAAGGGGTGGCCTTCTATTGGCCTTGTGAAACTTTGATTAATTCAATGCATCCACTACTTTGGTGGTTTGAGTCTTCTGTTTGCCCATTGTTTAATTATTATTTTGTGTAAAGTTATTTGGTAATTTCATAAGCTTTTGCATGATCATCATAGCCAGTTATAATCTTAAATTAAACTGTTACGGACTTGTATTGTCCTTGATTGCTGTTCAACATGTTTCATTAAACCTTCAAACTAGGTAAGAATTATGGAAACTACACTTGAGACCTGTGTGCAGAAAGTGTAAATCTTGAATATCTGGATTTAGAATAATAACCAGCGTTTTAGTTGTCTTGTTCAAAATACTGTTGTGCTACTTGTTGGGCTGCAATAACAAAATGAAAACAGCAAACAAAAAACTAAAACAGGGTTTTAGGGCCGGTTTGTTATCATTTTTTTTGTTTCAGTTTTCAGTTTTTTCAAAAACTAAAAACAAAAAAAGGAAACCAGAAAAAGTGGTTCACTTTTTAGTTGTTAGTTTTCAAAATCATTATGTTTCTAATAAGTTTGACTAATATTTTATATATTACAAGACATATCTTTTAAATACAAAAAACTAAAAAACAGAAAACCACAGTAATATTGAACGAGCTTTTAGCTTCAGGATGCTCTAGTTAACTTTTTAATGGGTTTTTAGATAGATGGGGAAATGGTATACAATGATGTAAACTTGATTTAACTAGTGATATATGCTTACTTCCAACATCCTATTAACTTAAGGAGGCGCCATTAACTTACTATACACCCAGGCTTCAAGGATGGTAAATTTGCTAGCTCTAAAGTACTGCATCAATTCTGCTTATTGAATCTTTCGAAGCAGCCTCTATTATTTCTTTCTCTTTTGCCTCCTGTTCCTCGCCGTTTTCGAACTTAGGGTTCCTGCACATTTCAGCCATGCTTTTCCGGTGCTGTGCTTTAGCCTCTGTCTTTTTGCCCCATAAGACAGAATAAAGCCCTATAACAATAAGAAGTGCCCCTACCAAGCTGCATATAAACACAATTGTTAGTAAGATGTTGTACATTGTACTAGTAAGGATGCGTTCGCTTCACTATATTTTTGCTAATCTTATTTGAATGTATCGGTATTTATCCGAATTTATTTTACAAGGTATTACATCTTCTTAAAACTTGTCTAAATTGAACTTTACTTTAGAGTGAGAGAATGCACCCTAATAGTAAATTGTTATATTAATAATCTATGTTACTTCAAGTATCCATGTTGAATTCTTGATACTTCAACATGTCCACATGGCTATGAACACTTCATTTTTGGCCGAACTCATACAGTACTTTCATAAACTAGCTAAGATGGACCCTTGGACATGTGCCTGTCTACGACTGGAATGTTCGGATTTGAATATCGCTAATAATCTCTTGCTCTCGTTTCACAAAACAAAAGAGAAAGTGTAGACCTTCCTAGATGAAGTCTTTCTGCAAAAGCAATAGCAGAAAAAAATCCAACTATAATGAGTTGGAGTGGGTTAAACACTGCGGCAAAAACTGGACCCCTTTTGTTGATGCACCACAGCTGCAGGAAATTCACAACTGCTGAAATTACAACTCCCTGTTGATATTAGTATTGAGGTTTAGTGCCATATAAACTGCAGATATTAGTTTCCATAAGGTAATTTTTAGTATACTTTCGCTACTCACACAATAGATTATATTTAGAAGCTGGACATTCCATTCCAGTTTCCAGGCATTAATGTTGTTGCTTAAGAACAGGGCAATTAGGGAAGACTGAAGGGCTGCGAAAAAGCAAATCCATGCATTGAGCGATAATGTAGCTGGATATACTGTATGCACGTGAACCTGAAATTTGAAATGGAGAGGATGTCAAGTTAGTAACTTTGATCTCACACGACCCACAAATATGCGTAAAGTTAGGGAAATAACGAGTCATGCAGAGACCTAGTATTGTCATACTAAGCACTCTTAGATCAAGTAAACAAATGGAGAATTGTATATGAGTATGGCTAAACAGCAAACAATTTGTTAGCAAATAAAAAAAAGGAAATAGAATGGAGTCTATATAAGTGGAATTACCTAAATATCCTCCCTCTTTTATTTCTATAGTTTGCCATAATGCTATTCAGTCTTTTTCATTGTATATAGTGGAGTACTATTATATGTTTATATGTGGTGATGATTCACATGACTAACAATATGTACTTGATATAATTATAATGCCGAAAATACATTTGTGTGCATGCTTATGTGTAGTATGTGTTACAAATCGATTTACATTTAGTGACCTTTGTGCCATCTTATACAGTTTTTAGAAGAAAAAAGTGCATCACAAGTTGAATTGGTAAAGAGAGGGTTGAGTTAACCTGGAAGATAAGCCATGCGCTCCAAGCAATGTGGCTTACCAAAATAAGACAAGAACCTTTGATCCAATTTTCTTTGCCATGTCTCCATAATTCATTATAACCAGGAATACTTAGAAGTGAAGTTTTGAAGCCTTTAAAAAGATACGTACCCTTCCATAGGGTAAAAATGAGTGATCCCACAATGCTAGAGAGTGTCTCTATCACTTTGGCTTGACTTGTTCTACTTCTCAACTTAACTTTCTCGATCCTGTTTCACATAGAGTAATAATAACACAGACCATCACATATAAATTCAATTCGGCTTAAAAACCACATTTCAAGCCTAAAATTTATGCCCAAACACTGTACATTTTTTCGCAGTGGGGCTCCTATTAATCAACTCTAGCTCCTATTGTCTAGATTATATGAACTTCCGTTCTATTCTTTTTCAGTATATTTAGGTTTTGGATATTTAATCATGTTAATTCGCACAATTAAAAAGACTTCCAACGCAATCATTTATTACCTTTACTTATGTTTTGGAGGAAAATTGGAAAAACATGCTTTAATAGATTCTACTTTAGCATATTAGATAAATACTCTTTCATTTTATAACAACCTTAATTCGCTAGAGCTGTCAAAAAATGACATGACAACCCGACCTGAAACTGTAATGACCTGTAATCGACTTGCACCTGAAATTTTGGTAAAACAGGTCACCTGAAACCTGACCTGCACCCGACCTGATAATAATCGATACATGATCTTGACCCAACAATCTATGACCTGAACCTGAACCGACACCCGTCCGAAAAAGACCGATAATGAAGTGAGCAGACCTGACAACGATTTGAATCCGATTCGACACCCGACCTGATTAGGACCTAAAACCGATTATAACTCGACTCAACCTGTTATTGTCCCGACCTGTTGCGACCTGTTACTTGATTTACAAGACCTGTTGCGACTTGGTACATGGTTTTACCCGACTTGTTGCTACATGTTAGTATGTTACCCAACTTGTTGATTTTTGATAACTCGACTTGTCATTGATTTCACCACATAGTAACATAAATTATAAACTAACACTATTACAAAAAGGCATATAACTAGTCAACTAGATGAACTACTCAAGAATTGATTTTCAATGAAATATTAAATAATGAAAAAATTTGAAGCAGTGACACACAAGTTTCATGACCCGTTCCATACCCGAAGCGATCCGAAACCAAGTATGGCACAACCCAATAACTAACGACCTGGACTTGACTCGAATCTGACCCAAACCGTTATTCTCTTGACCCGATAAGCATCCGACCCACGCTTGACCTGAACCTGAAAGCACCCGCTATAAACCTGCAATAAACCCGACCCGACACCACATGACCGCAAAAGATGACCTGTCTCGAAATTGACCGTGCCGAACCCGACCGAACCTAAAAGAAGAAACAAACCGAGGCAGACCTGACCGAATTACGACTGTTCCCGACCTGCACCCAACCTGTTTGATTTATTGACCTGACACGACCTGACCGAACATGGCCTGAAACCTGAGATGACCCAACCTGAACCCGACTCGAGTAACTGAATTGACAGCTCTATAATTCGCCTGATGCATTTCGATGTACTAGGCCAACAAAAATTTATAACTTCTAAAAACGTGTAACGTCCAAAACTTGGGCAAGTATATATTGTTCTTGCCATTTTTACTCTAAACCCTGATTTCAAAATAAATTTTCTAAATCATAGTTGATATATATATACTTGTAGTTACATATAGAAAGTGTACCTGATGAGAAGAGCCATGAGAAATGTGAAGGTAGGACTGACATTACTAAGAGCACTGGCAACTGTAGGAGATGTGCATGCTAAACCAGCATAATACACATTCAGATGGATAGTAGTACCAAGAGAAGCAAGACCAAAAATCCTCAGCATCACCAAAAATGAAAATGTAGGTCTTTGATCCCTGATCATTTTAACCAGAGAAACTATGAAATCTTCAACTGACAACTGAGACATAAGCATGAACATAACAATGAACAGACAAAAGTATGAAATCATGAACAGAAATGAGATGGTATCAGGTATACCTTTCTAGGATGTAGGCGAAAGGAGCCAACACGAGCAGTGCAATGATATGTCGGTACACCACAAATACGAGCTGATCGAGTCCTTTTTCGAGAGCGATTTTGGTTAAGATGTTACCTGCTGCATAAGCAAATTGAACCATAATCATTGCTGCATATATTACAGAATTTTGCACTTCCATACTTGATCACTATATTGCTAAGTTTTTTTCGTCGCAAGACTATTTATAATACAAGCATAATCAAGTATCACATAAGCATTCATAGACCACAATGATCAGTGGAGTTCATAATCAGTACGGCAATTACGCCACTAGGACGATATTTACCAACTTTGGGGGAAACTAATCAACACAACTTTTGTCCTAAAGCACCTTTAGTACTTAATTTTGTAAAATATGGACAGGCAAGAAAACAGATAAGACATTTATTACCTGATAAACTTTTAAATCATCTAGAGTTAATTGTGGACCAACACCAATTATTTAATATAGTGATCTTTTTTTCTATATAGCAACCTTTTAAATCTTAAGTTACACTACATAGTTACTATCTACCATAGTGACCGTTTTTTTTAATATAGTCACTCTTTCTTACATTAGTTTATCATAATAAAATTTTCAATTTGTGACATAGTAACCTTTTCTTTTTCACATAGTCAAACTTACAAATTTATATTTACTCATCTTTATACCTATTTTTTTATATAGTAACTTTTTTTTTTCATAAATCACATGAATTAGCATTAGGTCCACACTAATTTAGTGTGGACCAGGTCCATATAAGTTTTTTACAATCATCTATTGTAAATCTTCTTATGTCTAGTATGAGTAGATTTTGCATTAGCAGACTGATTAGCGTCTTTAATTGATTTTCAGCCATTCAAACTTGCCAAAGGGAAATTTGTTGATGAATTTCTCATATAACGCCATAACAAAAAAAGGAATAGGGTCCTCTTAACGTTAGGGATGCATGAAAGTAAACCCCCACGAGATATAGCTTATGTAGTGCGGTCAGTAACTATTGATTAAGGGTGACACAGTCGGCATTAATGGAGGAAAAGCAAGCGCAATTCCTAATACGAGCAGACAGATTTACAAGCGATAAATTTGTAGGATCTCTGGAATCCACCAGAAAAGAGTTAAACTCTCAAATATTATTATCATAACAAAAGTTGCCTCTTAATGACGGCTAAAAACATTTAAATAGTCTAAACAAAAACCTAATACAAAAATTAGGCAAAAATAAAATCCGAAAATTACTGAAATGCAGTTTTTGGGCCCTAAACGAACTCGGATGGCTTAAGAAGCATGTAGGTTATGACATAGCCGTGAGTTTGACTCGTTGGTCCGTTTCTCTTTCCGAAAAGGTATTTTATTAAGCATTCTGACACCGGGAGCTTGACTAGTAGAAATCATTTCAGGCTTTTTCGACGATGAACTTTTTTGTCGAACTGTGCAGCTAACCTTCCTACGTCAAAGGGCCAAATAAGAAAGTTTATATTCCTTTATTATTTTGGAGTCATAATCTAAAGACAGGAAATAGAGTTTTTCTATATGTATATTTGGTGTTACAAACTTTTCCATAAACATAATAGCAAAGATTTTCTAAGGCTAAATGAAAGCTTAATTAAATCTTAGAAGGCAACATTTTACAACCAGCTAAAACTTCATCGTTCAAAGAAATGCGATTTTTTAATAAGCGTTGTTGCTTCCGTCGTCTGCCACCGGGTGACAGGATAAAATTGCCAAGAGATCTCAAATAGTGTTCATAGACAAGTGTTGTAAAACAAAAGATACAAGGATTAATGTTTGATGAATTTCCAAAGGCTAGGATCAACTACAGTGTTGTTTGTCTACCACTAGTATTACTGTAATAAATTTCCTGTTTACCTCAAAGCGTGTAACTAAAATTTGCGAGACAACATAGTAGAGTAAAATCAGGAGTCCTTCCAAAGCCTCCTAATGTCTGTTTTTTTTTCCGCTCCATAACTGCTTATTGGGAAAAAAAACTTTGTTTACCTACTGGGTAGACTACCCATCATTAATAAAAAATTGTTGAGGATTGTGGTAATGAAATCCAACACAGTGGGTTGTCCACCCGGTGAGTAGGTATATTAACGTCCTACTTATTGTTAACTCACCTATATATCCCAAGTATATGTCTGAACATGAGTCATACATGAGTCAAGCAGTTTGTTTTTCCAATTTTAGCTAGGCAAGTTGATTTGTACTTTTGAGCCTCAACATTAAACAAGTTAGAAACTTAGAATTAATTAATGTGTTAGTTTTAAACCTGACATTATAACTCATACTTCCTCCGTTCCAATATAAGTGAAACATTTCTCTCATTTATGTGAGAGCTTTTTGAGACAAGCGTTTCACTTATTTTGAAACGGAGGAAGTATGTACAAATTCTGAAGTATATTAGTACTCATGATCCATTTATCATTATACAAAAAAAAGTTTTAGTTATCAGTCCCATCTATGCGTTTGTATTAGACTATGCATTTTTCATAAAATGAGCAATATGATGACACTTGCCTGGAAAAAGAAATAGTGAAAGAACCTTAGACACATGGTTCGACCAGAAACAAAACATTCTGATTCCGAATAAGGTTAAGAGATTGTCAACCCAAACCCAAATTGAGCTGATCCAAAACCTCTGCCATCAAAGTAACTCTCAACTATAGATGATTTTTAAGTATAATAGGGTTACTCTTTAATTTGTGCCAACATATATGAACCATTCAGCATATCTGACACGATATGTTTAAATGCTTAAGTGGAGAGCATATTGATTTTATGCTACTTTTCAAATGCTCTTCTCAAACGGTCACACTTAATACCAGACACCTACAGGTTACAGCATCTGTTAGAACTGCTAACGGTATTTGCTAGTCGTCCAACCTACAAAACCGATCTGTTACAACTGCTACGCATGAATACCAATATACTCTCCTACATATGCTTGCTTATAGGCACATAAGGCCACTAGTAGCTGACAACGGAAGTGCAGAAGCGCAGAAGAGTAATGTTCTGCAGTTCCATTTAATACATGATCAACCATCACTACCTGCACAAATGTATTAACTTCCATCTTTGAAGTCACAATCAGAAGGGTGAATGCCTTCCAATGATTATGCCAACACATGAACACATAACAACATATGAACATACTAATCAACTTATCGCAAGGTTAAATTGCAGAGATGAGCCAAATTAAAACGTAGCAAATGTCTAGAGATCTCAGTTTATATCATCATTGTGTTTTTATCACGAACCCTAGAAGTAGTGTTCTGTTAAAAGTTCCGCATCCTACTTACCATACTGACCACAAAAAATGAAACTACTCAAAGTAGACCGAGACCTGAGGAATATCAACATCATTGTCCTCCTCGTCTTCACAAGCAACTACAACATCAAAATGCTTACGGTTTGCAGGCAGCTCAGCCTTGGCAACCTCCCTGGCAAGATCCACCAACTTCTTATCCATTCTGTCTTTATGCCTTACGAACATGCTATTATACAGCAAGCAACTGCCATATGAGATGCTGTAAGCATTAAGCCCCTTGTTTTTGAGCCAGTCAAGGAACTGTCTCAATGTCGGATTGTCCTTCACAATCCAACGATCCCACCCTGTCCAGCTCATGTCTTGGTGCTTGATCACTTTGGGAGGGACTGGTTCAGCCATTGAGAAGAGAGGGAGTGCAAGGTTGGCGAAAGTGTTCCGGTAGTCCTCTACTTTGTGCCCTCCGTCAATGACTTTGTAGAGCTCCAGACAGACCAGACCTGTGGCCATTGCAGTGGACGTTGCAATTGCAGGGATGATCCTCCCAGCAATAAACTTCGCTTTGAGCTTGTCAACTTCCGGTATTTGGTAGTTCCTTGCCCTCATGTTAGCGAGTCCAGCGATCATGTCCATGTGATAGTTGGTATCATCATCCTGCAGATTCATAGGGAGCAAAGTATGGTCAGGACAAGTATTAGAATCATAAACTTGAGTCTGCAGGGCAAAAACTACGAACAAACCAATGACATCAATTAGTATGAATCAATAAACCAACTTTCCATCAATAGCATGTTTACTGGCCTTAGTCTTCAGCTTCTCAGAACTATTTTGTAAACACGTATTCACTGTGCTAAATGTTTAAAACAAGCAAGAACTTGAACAAAACTTCAAAACTGTCCCACTGCTTTGAAAGAAAAGAACGAAGAAAGTCTACCAGAAAAAGGAAGAGGGAACCAGAACGACTAAAGTCGACCTCAAGTACAGATCAATATAAAGTCTTTCAGTGAAAGATAACTGAGAATTCACACTAAGTTGATTTTGTTAGCAAAGAGAAAATATGGTGATATTAGCCCTTAAAAAGAAACAATATAAACATTGCAACAACTTTAATCAAGGCAACAGAACCAATATTAGAAACCATATTTTATTTAACAGGGACGCTTATGGCCAGGCAGTTGGCTGTCTAATCAATCGTAAAAATAGGAACAGCATCTCCTTTCTATCTGATAAACAGCTATACGTAAGGCAGGAAGGGCCTCATTATGGTATGATAACAAATGCATACTAATGGTCATGAACAACAATAAACAGCACGAACCTTCTCAAACTGCACTGGGTTCATCCTGAAGCTAGGAGAGAGTTGTCCCCTGCTGTTCTCTAGCCTTGCAATCAATTGTTCAATCACCTCGCCATCATCTATTGAAGCATTAGAAAGTACTGTAGCTTTCTCATCAGTTACAATTTTTACATCCTTCTTCGGCTCAAAATCAGGAACAGTCACTTTAGTAACAGCATCTGCAAATTTTTGAGGAGATGTGGCCCAATCAGGTATTGGGATACCAAAAGTCTCTGCTCGCAATATTGATGCTGCCATCACAAAATATAGGTGGCTTGCGTCATTAATGGAGAACTGCAATGGGCGTGGAAAACGTTTTGGTGCAGACCAGAATGGAGCCCCTGTACTGGTTACAGCATCCTCGGGGAATGAAAATGTTAATTGCTTCACACGGTTGGAGAAGTAGTCTTCAAACCTGAACACATGGAGTACATGAATATTGGTAATGAAGACAACAAAGCTACAAAGTAAAAGACAACAAAGCTACAAAGTAAAAGAAGCCCTCATGAGTCAAGCTACAATACCTCAAACGTGCCCAGGTAATACAGTCCTGCAAGGTATCACATCTTTCTTTGTCAAGGCACTCAATCACGCGCTCCAGGGTCTCCCTGGCTTGAGCATCACCAGCTTTCCTCATAGCAGATGCATATTCACCAGGGTTGTTCAGGAAGGCATTTACTTCAGCAGGCGTCTTCTCAAGGAGTCCTTCAAACTCGGAGCGTGCCCATGTCAGGCAATGGTCAATGTTATGGGGGAAAGAATGGACGGTACACATAGGTGCTTGTTTCTCAGGTGGGTCACGTGAAGCACCGTAGTTTTCTGTTAGATGAGGTATGACCATTTGCGTATTGCACTTGGCACCAAGGGTCCCTGACTCGAGAAGAGGCTTCTGAAAATACACACACCTCTGATCAATGTAAAGCCTGGCATTGACATTATCCAGCGCATTGACAACCACATGCAGATTCTCCCAAAATGCATCGTCGAAAACATTCTCAGTCTCAGGACTTGCACGATTTTGAAGAGCTTCGATGCGAAGACGTGGATTCATTGCAGCAGCTGCTGCTGCAGCAACTGTAGATTTCGACTGCCCAATGTTCCAATCACGGAATAGAAATTGTCTGCTTAGGTTACTCTTTTCTATTACATCATCATCTGTAATTGTCAATTTCCCTTGGCTGCCACAAGAAACCCCCATCAATGCCAGATTCTTCAGAAACTCGCAACCCAAAGCACCAGAGCCAACGACAAATAATTTTGTGTCCTCAAGTTTTTTCTGGAGCTTGGCTCCAAACACAGAAATTTGAGCATCATATCGACTGTTCAAGGGCTTTAGATCACTTGGATCCAGGGGTTCTGTGGGAAGGGATTCCACAGAGTCAAAGTAGAAAAACTGCAAACAAGCCACATGCAAACATCAGAATATAGATATACGAAACTTAGAGTCCAGGAACGGAAGCACAGATGATATGAAGTAGAAATTTTCAAGACAAACATAGAAGGCCAGAAACATAGATTCTAATAGAAATGCTCACTTTTTTAACACTTCTAAAGGATTGATTAGAGAAATTGTAGATCAGAAAAGAGAGGGGGGGAGGGGATTCTTCAATCCTGTTAATAAGCCGATCTTCTCCTTTTTAAGGTCAACCTTTAATTCCACAAGATGTAACAAAGAATGAGGCAGAGGATACTATGGCCTATAAGAGACATGCGAGCAACCACCTTCAGTGCCCATGATCTCTCTAATCAGTTGGCACTAGCCGCCCAAATATCAAGGAGATCAGAAGAGAGAAGAGATCAGTAAAGTCAGATATCAGATATATAAAGGGGGTAAAATCTCAGTCGATTGATAGCCAAATACAGGTCCTTCCTTTATATATGGGTGACACTGTCTTTCTAATATATTACCCATATACTTATAAAATAAAGAAAGACGATATAGCAGTGACTTCTGTAACAAAGCAGTAAGGCCAATTATGCGTAACCAAGCTAAGCTTTTTTCCTCAAAAGTTAAAAAGTTTATGACTGATGCATGGTCAGGTAATTGATATTTTGCAAATGAATAAATATGCAGTATGGAATATGAGCCAGGAACATGACCACGTTCATTGAGGTTTCGATTCTTTTGCACTAACCATTATGGGGGGGTTCTTTCTTTAGCTGTTCCGATAGTTAGAGAAACATCTCTGGCTGTTTCTACTTTAATGTAGAAGGCATACTAAATTGTTTTTATGCAAGATAAAGGAGAACAATAAATGAAACAGAAGAACACACTGCAGGGAGAGGGGGCAGATGCAAGAACAAGAGATGCTGACAGATTATTAATTAATTTATTTATTTTTAAAAAGCTATTTATTCTGTAGAGAACATAGCATGTAATAAGCCTATAAATTTTCTGTCATAGTATGATGAGCTTCCACTTAGTCACTATACATGTAAACAAAATCTCAACTTGTTTCACGAGCAATTCAGTAGAAGTCACTAACCTGAAAGAGTGGATGGAATTTCCCGGAGCATGCCTTTATCACTTCTTGTCCAACAATGCCACCAAACATAGCGGCCATGGGATTCAAAACAGCCTTCGAACCAAAAGCAAACTGCTGAAGTAAGTTTTGGTCAATATCATCAAGCTTACCATCAGTCAAACTATCATTAATTTCTTTCACGAAGGATATCAGCTTCTGAGCATCCTGCTCCGATCCAGCAACAGGAAACCTATCAAATGCCGAAATGAACTTATGCAATCCTTGAAAAGCCAAATGAAGAAGAGGTGGGCGATCAAACTTGGAGAAGTCGCTAAGCAGGAATTCACCAGGGTCCTTTAGAGCTTCACGCAGTGGTTTAAAATTCACCACCTTTGGCTGCTTCACCTGCGTCACAATCCCACCTTTCTCATATGGGCGAAAACTTGTGGTATCTTCATCAAGAGTGAATGAGTAAGGCCTAGCATTCTTGATCTTTCTAGGCTTTCCATCATTCAATTCTGTCATCCCACAGACTTCTGAGAACATTACCAGATCTCCGTCTTGAAATTCAAGCCTCTCATCATCCACACAAGTAATCAGAGCAGGATTGTCATTACTAATAGATGCAATTATGCCTGTGTGTGGATCATTACCGTCCACATCAACTACAGTGAACTCAGGTCCAAAGTCACAGAAGACGCTGCCAAAGAGGCCACATACTTCTGACTTGATGAAAGCAATAGGAGGCTGATGATTATGGCAATATTCATCATATTCAATCGCTCTATCTAAACTAATATTAGTGAACACAACAGCCTGCAACATAAGAATGCAACAAAAACGGATTATTCAGTTATAGTATTTATTTATGACTACTGAAATTACACATCCATGACTGAGAGTCTAAGCCAACAGAACAACTTGTATCCTCAACAAAGAAGCATTGCCGACAAAAGAACAACTTGTATCCTCAACAAAGAAGCATATCAAAAGAATTGCAAACACCAAGAAGCAAGACTCGGATTATTTGCAACCTCCTAAGTCACTTTCTAAGGTAGGCAAGGACATACCTATCAAGACAGTGTCGGTAAATGTATCATTGATAAACCTAATTAACATAAAATAAATTGTTCTTGGAACCTGTTTTTGATGGAAACAGTAACCCACAGAACACTGTAGAAATACTCAAATAAATGACAACATACAACTTTGTATACCAGGAAAGAGAGTGTTGAGGGAAGGAGAGGTGGACGAAGAGCTAAATTAAATTCAAGCATGGTAAGCAAGCCTTTTCACCATAGACTCATTTAGTCCAACGATCCAGCCACCACTCAGAGCTCCTCCACAGACCACGGCAGCTATCCTCTTTCCCCATCTCTCATCGCCTCTGCCACCCCTTTCCCTCGCCTAACTTGCCCCTTCCATTGCCCGAAAGACCGAAATACCTACATCACCACCGCAATACAAACACTACCATCTTAGCAACCACTAGTTTTCAAAATTTCCACCATCGGAAACCCAAAAACCTCCACGCAAAGCACCCACAAGCTAAAGTTTCCCCACGAACAACCGCAACAAGCACCACCACCAACCTTAAAAAAAAAAATTGCCATAATTGAACTAATTGACATAGCTTCAAACCCTTTCAATATAGACATGTAATTTTGCCACTAAGATTCCGGTCTCAGAAATTTAATAGTCATAATCAACCACAAAAGTCAAAAAAATTACATTATTTGATGGAGGAAAAGCAAAGATGAAGGAGAGCTGGGAAGCAACTTGGCAGGAGTGGGAAGAGAAGACAGGGAGCTGCGGATAAGAAGGGGAGGTGAAGAAGCGAGGACTTTTTGGGGGCTAAGGGACTATGTTGTTGGTGTGGATCATGGAGGTTATAGGGAGGTGTAGAGGAGAATGTGATCCGGACTCCTGGAAAAAGAGATGGAGGAGGTTAGAGAAAAAAATGAATTTTGTTGTCTGGCAACCGACAGAATGGTGTAAGCGAGGGTTTAGAGTTGATGCTGGTTGAACATTTTATATTCAATCAAGTGGCATAAGGTATGGGTATCTAGTATCATCTATTCTAAACCACATAAAATCTTGTGACTTCCATTAATGTGGAGTCACCTTCATGTTCAAACTTCAGATCCTTGAGGATTAAAGGAAGTAGAAATTAGAAGTCCTTAAAGTATCTTAAATCTAACAAATACTATCGTCACGAATCAACCTTCGATGTCCCACCCTCATTTTTTCAATTTATCATCTATCCATAATTCCATATCAGGAAAAAAAAATACCAGTGATGACCTCGCTGTACATACCTACGCTACCAATGAGCTAGCTATATGATGCTCCCAAACACCCCCCTTCCCCCAAAAAAAAAAAAGAAAAAAGGCATTTATCCATCTCTACTACAAGTCTAGAACGATCAAAAACAGAAGAGTGAAACACCATTCCACCTCTAGGAGATACTATATATATGTACTTCCACGCCAGCAACTAACAAGTGGTTCTACGATTCTATCATATCAAAATTCATTGAATAAGGCCATTTAATCTCGGTGGAGAAAGCCCAATTGCTTCACTAACCTAACAATATATGCCTATATATAGCTCCATTGCGAGCATGCATCCTCATCTTACGGAGCTCACACCAAAATGGTTATATATTCGCCTGAAATATGCCTCCCTGCCAACAAAGACTTCAAAAAGATGCATCATTGTGTCCGAACTTTAAAAGCAAAAATGGGTTACACCCTTCCCGATTTTTTACCCGAAATATCGATTTCCTTCCCAACTAACATTTACTTACAAGGGGTTATACAAATAAGCTTCTTGTCTAGGTGAATTTGATATGTCAAGAGTTAGACTAGTACAAGCCACATAAACAATTCCCTGAATATTGTCCATAATGAGGTTGATCAATATCACAATTCCTTAAGATTGAGCACATTATTGAGTACTCTGTAATACTGTCAAGAGTTACATATCTACACTCTACATCAACATAAACATTAAACATTTGGAGTGTGAAAAATTGCACGCAAATCTAGTCAGCTTGGGCAGGCTTCAACAATGGTGAAACGGAGAATTAGAAATGAATTGGCAATAGCACACACACAGACATAATATACGAAGAATCTAAAGTCACACTGGTAGACATCATATACAAGCAAACCAACAAGAAAATGAATATAATCAAACCTTAGCTGCACATAACCCAAATTAGGTAACTCAATGTCAACAAGAAAGCCTATATAGAACCATACAAAACTTTAGCTTTCGAATAAAATTCTACGATTAGAAATAACAAATACAAAATTCACAAATGGATATATTACAACATAACAACCAATAACCATCTGTGATCTGTTAGCTATTTACCTGAAACTCAGAAAGCTTTTCCTTGGTCAATTCAGTCGTTAAAGTTGAAACAACCACAGCATTGTTCAGTTCTTGCAACTTCTGAACAGAAACAAGAGCACGATTCTTTCCCATATCTTCCTCTGAAAATATGAAAGTGCTGGACAAATCCCACAATTCCACAACTCCTTCATCATGCAATGTCACAGACTTGACACCAGCAAGGATAAGATTTTTCGCTGCAACACCCACAATTTATAGCATTAGCATCCTAGACTGTATTCTATAAAGAATCACAAACTAGATATAAAAGACTTGCTATGCTTTGCAATGAAGTAATCATGAATAACATGAACCTAAAGCTCTATCCTATCAAGAAAGATAACCAAATGGACAGAAACTTTCTTGCCAATCAATATAATTTATAGCATTAGCATCCTAGACTGTATCCTAAAAAAATCACAAGCTAGATATAAAGGACTTACTATGCTTTGCAATGAATCATGAATAACATGAACCTAAAGCTCTACCCTATCAAGAAAGAAAACCAAATGGACAGAAACTTTCTTGCTAATCAATATAATTTATAGCATTAGCATCCTAGACTGTATTCTATAAAAATCACAAGCTAGATATAAAAGACTTACTATGCTTTGCAATGAAGTAATCATGAATAACATGAACCTAAAGCTCTATCCTATCAAGAAAGAAAACCAAATCGAGACAAACTTTCTTGCCAATCAATCATTAACAGCCAATTCAAAGATTTGTCAGCACAGCATTACATACTTCTTGCTCTAGTTACAAAAGGGTAATCTCCACCTTCCAAAGCAGTGAAGCACAGAGTCAAGCCCAAACCAAAATACAAGACACTGGAATGCACCATTGCTCTTGTTCAAGACCTTTCAACAGCTGATTTCAAACATCTCCACTTTGAAGCATTGAGATCCCCTAATTATACTTCTCAAGTTCTCATCCAACTCCACCAAGTATTGACAAGTCGTAAAACATTACTTCTTTTAGCTAATTTAATCAGTAAGACACCAATCTAATAAAACCATAGTTAAGACACTCAAAAACACAAATCATACCACCACATCAACATCAGATCAAGTGCAGTTAAATTTAATCTAGTTAAACTCTAATTAGACATGCAGAATTCTTAATCCATTGCCCAAATTTGCCTGTTTATGAAGATTATATCAAGCCAACAAAGTATCTAGCACATGAAGACTTCAAATCATACAAAAATTAACAACAAACTTCCAACACTTATTCTAAAAGAGGTATGCCCACATTACTCAACAACTTCATAGCACCAACTTTCACTATAAGGCAACTATATCTTCTCATCTTTATTTCCACATCCTAAATGCGTCACATACTTGCATATTGCCTTTAGCAAATTATCCTAAAAACAAACATCCTTCATTTCATCATGTTAAAGAATAATAACCACACCATTAATCCATAATTTTCTCATCTAATCATCAAATTAAAATTAATAATAATAAACATCTCGGATACATCAAAAGGTCCAAGAAAGTGCACGCAACATGGTAATCTGTATAATCAAAGTATAATAAAATTATAAAGCGTAAAATAAACGTCCAAAACGAATCCTAAGACCATAGTGTCACAAGAAATACTAAAAAATTTAATAATAATAACGGTAATAATAAACATCTGAAATAATGATAATAACAAACATCTCAAATAAATCAAGAGGTCCAAAAGAAGGGAGTACATTAAAATTAAAAAGCTCGAAATAGACGTCAAAAATGAATCGCAAAAAAATTATGTCACAATAAAATAAACTAAAAAATAAGAATCAAAACATCATAAAACGAACATTCTTCCTTTCATCGTTTTAAGTATAGTAACCACAATCATCAAATCAAAATTAATAATAATAATAATAAACATCTCAAATAAATTAAAAACTTCTAAAAACGAGTATAATAAAATTAAAAAACCGCGAAATAAACTTCAAAATGAATCGCAAGAAAATTAACTACAAAATAAGAATGAAACATCATAAAAACGAACATTCTTCCTTTCATCATCTTAAGAATAGTAACCACAATCATCAAATCAAACTTAATTATAATAATAATACTAAACATCTCAAATAAATCAAAAGCTCCTAAAAACGAGTATAATAATAAAATTAAAAAGCTCGAAATAGACGTCAAAAATGAATTGCAACAAAATAGTGTCACAAGAAACTTAACTCAAAAAAACAAGAATGAAATGAAAGAGAAACGAAATGTATACCGATTTCAGCACCGAGGCCTTGTAAACCAGAGACGAGTATATTCGAAGCGAAAAGACGGCGCATCGTCTCACGTCCATAAACGGCGAGCTGACGACTGTGCAAATCTTCATCAATGTCATTTGGACTGTTCCTGTTACCGTCACCGAGTCCCATGATCGGTCGTTCAGATTCACCGTTACCTGAATCTTTTCCGTTACCGTTAGCAGACGGCGTAAAATCAGCTGAAACTGAAGTAGAAGTAGAAGAAGAAGAAGTAGTAGCACGAGAGATTAAGCAAGGTTTCTTGAGAGAAACGTTAATGGCGGTGACCTCCACAACTTCGTCGTTGTCAGCCTCTCCTCCCGCCGGTCTCTTAACTGGAAGCATATAGTGCTTTCAACAACTCTGCGCCATTTTTCATCATTTTTGACAACAAAAACAAATAAACGTCAGAAAATTCAAGAAAATTATGATCAAACTCAAACAAACGTGAGAAAATTCAAGAAAATTATGATTGAAATCGAAAAAAACAGTTTCGATTTCCGATTTAGCTGAAGAAAATCAAGAAGTGATTGATGAAGGAAAAACGGATTGCTTGAAAAAGAAGCAAGTGAGAAAGAAAATGAAGGAGGAGAGAGAAAATACCGACTGCGGGATGAGGAGGTGGAAGATGGAGTGAGGAGAGAGAAAGAAGGTGGGGTTTGGTTTTAGGTAGGTATTAATTTTTTAATATTTGTAGTGATTTATAGTGGAATATATATAGAGCAGTGAAGGTTTTGAACTTTGAAAATATGCGGAGATTGCTTTAGGTTTTTTATTATGGGGAGGTAGAAATGGAAGACTGTTGATTCTGGAATGTTAATTGATTGCACAAGATTTAGAGATGAGGGGGAAATGTGATGTCCTCATTATAGATTAGATTAATATTTGCCCAAATGTTCTTTGAGGGTTGTGTCACACAGGTAATATCGGGAATTATTTACTGATATTTGTGTATCCATATATGTATGTATAGAAAGTATAGTAAACCTCCTCGTTGTATTTGGAACTAGGAGTGTAAAGGAGACGATACAAGTCAAAAGACGGTCAAATATCGACTCAAGTGAACTGGAATCGAACTCAAGCTCGACTGGAGATGTTGGCGAGTCGAGTAGAGTAACTCGATACTCGACTTCAAAACTCGTGATAAGCTCGATTACTCAATTATCAATAACAAAATACCTAAATTCTATAGTTTTCTACCTTAGGGTCAAAACTCGACTCGGTCAAAGCTCAGTGAAATCCCGACTCAAATGAGTTCGACTCAACTCAAGCTAGACTTGAAATGTTAACGAGTCAAGTCGAGCTAGCCCAAAGTCGAACTCGACTCGCATCATTTACACCCTTATTTGGAATGAACTTTAATGAGTAAATTGTGTGTGTGTGTACGTGTGTGTGCGTGTGTGTCATATAATAATAATAACTAATTTATAAAGCAAAGAGGTAATGACATTTGATGTCCTTATAGCTAGCATTTGTTGCGCTTATTGAATGTTTGTTATTATTTCTAAAAACTTGTTAAAATTGCTAGTTACTGCACATGGATTGTTCTTATATTTATTTTTTGTTTTAAATAGGGGCTATGCCTTGACAAACAAATAAGAAAAACACTGATTAACTAAGCCGCTTCTTAAATATCATTTTCTAACATATGATAAAGGATCTAATGGAGCATTTGAATGATGACGATTTTGTCTGACTATTCCACTCCCTTATTAGCAAGCCTAGTTCTTCACTCAATTTTCCTTCCTATAGGAGTGCGCTATGCTAATTTCCCAATTTGAATTTGAATTATTCGTAATTTTCATGCACTTCGTATTTAAGATTGATGTCATGGAAAAATATTTTTATCATCACATCCTTGTTATATTTTAAAAACAGCTTTTAGATCCGCTCAAATTGCACGAGTAAAATTT
Source organism: Beta lomatogona (assembly GCA_947646795.1). Lineage (NCBI taxonomy): Eukaryota > Viridiplantae > Streptophyta > Magnoliopsida > Caryophyllales > Amaranthaceae > Beta > Beta lomatogona. The sequence continues at coordinate 937,683 of CANSNZ010000150.1, forward strand.
GTTTTATGAAATTAAGATTTTATGTTGTTTCTTCTAAAATTATGGTGTTTATATTAGCCTGTGATTTAAAGTTTATGATTGTGTACTGAAAATATTGTAAAATTGACTTATAACTCGTGTGTTCAATGGCTGGTGTAGTCAATTTCATGGTGCTACACGTGATCCACCAATTTATACTAAAGACATAAATTTCTATTTAATAAAAAAATAGATATTTTAAATAATACTAATAATTAGGCATGAATATATTGGCAGTTCTACCAAATATGAAAAGCATAATCCAAGGCATGCTACATATATTTTTAAAATTAGAAGTCGTAATAAAATGCTTCATTATAGTTTTTGAATTGATTGTTACTTAAAAAAATAGATTATGTATAACTTTTGATTGATATACGGTGGAATTTTGACCTTGCCAAAATTAGCAAGCCACATAATTACACAACTTGAAATAAAAAAAATCGAAAATACAATCCTATCATACGTTTTATTTATTTTAAATCATTATTATCATCATAACTAAAATCGGAAAAATAATATAACTAAAGTATTCCGATTGATACTTTAAGTAGTTTATTATTTCAATATAGGGATTAGGGGTGATAATGAGTCCGACTTGTTCATGAACAGTTCAAGCTCGGCTCGGTTAAAGTTCGGTTTGAGCTTGAGTTTGAGGTCAGGTCGATACCTTAACGAGCGGGGCTGGGTTATGACAAGCTCGGCTCGAAAAGATCGTGGACGCTCGATTACTATCTTATTTATAAAAATAATGTATTATGTATGTGTACATAACTATATTTATTCTAGATATTACACAATAATAAGTTAACAGTTTATTGTCAAAGAATAAACTCAAAAAATAATAATATTCAAAATAGAAATATAAAGAAGATGAGTAAATTGAACACAATAATAGGCTGAGCTTATTCATGAACAGTTCGATAACGGTTCGGTCACAGCTCGATTCGTCAAATTTCAATCTCGCTCGAGTTGGAATAAACTTAAATGAACACGAGCCGAGAGTTCGGGGTCGGCTCCACTTATAAGCACGCTGTTTAAATCAATAAACTATCGTAAAAAACTTATATGGACTTGGTCCACACTAAATTAGTGTGGACCTAATGCTAATTCATGCTATTTATGAAAAAAAAGGATCACTAAGATGAATAGATATAAATTATGAAGTTTGACAATGGAAAAAAAAGGTTACTATGTCACAAAGTGAAAATTTCATCATGATAAACTAATGTGAGAAAGAGTTACTATATTAAAAAACGTCACTATGGCAAGATAGTAACTGTATAGTGTAACTTAAAATTTGAAAAGGTTACTATATGGAAAAAAAAGGGTCACTATGTTAAATAAGTGGTTTTGGTCCACAATAATATTATTGTGGACCAGGTCCACGCAAGACTAACTCTAAACTATCAACCCTACTTTTGTCACATCTGAACTGTTGGAGAAAAAGAAGCGAGAGTTATCACTTTCTCAGGTCTGCCGCCAAGAACTGTCGTCTGCAGCACAGTACTCACCACCTCGCCCGCTCGCCGGCCGCCCATTACTGCCGGTAAACGTTTGCCGCTGCTAGCTTCCTGTAATTTTATCTACCCTTTTCTTTTTTCAGGGAAAACAAAGTTTAATTGTTTACAAGTAAGACTAAGAATTAAGAACTAAGAAATGAAGAGCAACTTTGAATGTTTGATTTGTTTTGCTGTGTTGTTGATTATATATATATATATAATCCTTGTTTTACTTCTCCATAACTTGCTTGTAATTTATGAATTGGGTCAATTTTAATGTGTTTTTGAACCGTAATATCATAATCATAGTAATTAGTACTAGTATGTAGGAATTGGGTCAACTTTAATGTGTTTATGAATTAGTCTGAATTGATATTTGATTGTTGGTTATTGAATTGATTTCATATGGAGTATTTAGTAGATACTAATTAGTTTATATATGTATTGGATATAGGAAATCAAGATGACGTTTAATTTGTAATTTTTATTTATGTGCTTTTGTATTTTGGGATACAGGAATTGGGTCAACTTTATGCATGTTTGTGGGTCGTGTGAGATCAGAGTTACTAACATGACATCCTCTCAAATTCGAGTTTTTAGGTTCACGTCCGTACAGTATATCCAGCTACATTATCGTTCAATGCATGAATTTGCTTTTTCGCGGCCCTTAAGTCATCCCTAATTGCCCTGTTCTTCAGCAACAAGATTAATGCCTCGAGATTGGAATGGAATGTCCAGCTTCTAAATATCATCTATTGTGTGAGTAGCAAAAGCATACTCAAAACTATTAATGAAAACTAATATCTGCAGTTTATATGGCACACTAAACCTCAATATTAATGTCAACAGGGAGTTGTAATTTCAGCAGTTACCTGTGGTAAAAAGCATTACTCAATATAGCACTAACGATTATGACGCCAATGGCAGCGGCAGTATCAGGCGCAAAGAAAACAATACTGATAACAGGAGTTAGCAGAGGTCTAGGTCGAGCCCTAGCTCTCGAGTTAGCGCTGCGAGGTCACTGCATCATTGGATGCGGCCGTTCTCAAGATATGATCAACTCTCTTCAAGAACAACTCCACAATTCTCCCTCTTCTTCCGACAATTCTTCCCATCTCCTACTCAATGTCGATGTGGTACATACATATATATACTACCTCCGTTATTTATTAGTTGCAACCAAGTTATTTGACACGCAGTTTTAGGTGCATGGTAAATGGACAAGTTGTTAAATAAAATAGTGTAAGCACCTAATAGTCCGAGGAGGGAATGGAGATGTACAAATGTATAAAATACAGAGCGGTAGTAAGAAAATACAGGTTCATTATATAATTTCTTAGGAGGAATTTTTTTTATTTTGTAGGTATTGGTGGAATTTCTCTGTTTAAAGTCTATTTTTTGTGATTTGGGCAATTTTGAATTTGTGGAAAGAATGGAGAAGATTGAATTGATGGTTGAAAATTTGGGTTGCAGAGGTCTAATAGTAGTGTGGAGGAACTTGCAAAGTTGGTTGCTGAGAAGAAGTGCATTCCTGACATTATTGGTATGGATTATTCTTATTCTTCTTTGAATATGTGTTTCCACAAATTAATGTTGATGTTTCTATGGGTTTATTTGGGTTATTAGTTGAGTAGAGGATTACACTGGTAGGAGTGCGATAGTTGTATATGGAATGTGGCTTCAAATTAGGTTAATTTGGTTGTAAAAGATGTTGGAGTTTATATTGGAGTTCTTGTCCTAAAACACCAATCAATGGCAACTATGATTGGGGTTTACATTGGGTTATGTTATTATAAATGTTGTCACCCTGTATTTTCTTATTTTGTGGAATATTATTGACTAAATGTCTTTCCAATCAAGGGGCTTATAGAATCGAAATCTCCATGGTTGTGGGTGCAACTATGTGTATACCTGGACACCACTTATTCTGTCATAGAGTGGAGCCTTATGAGTAGTACCGGCCACTGGGGTAGTGGTGCTGTATGGTATGCTAATTATATTGCAGGTCTTTATTATATTAGTTAATGAGATAGATGTTATTGAGGAATCTTAGAACAACACTGCATCTTTATGTGGGTTTTGTTTTGAAGCATTTTATACAAAGCGATTAATCGAGATGCTATTAGCCTCTTTTCTCAAAGCATGAAAAGATTATCTCAGGATTATGTCTGGTTATAGTTAGTCAAGCGACATAAGTTTATACGTTTGACCTTGAACCTATGTCCTATAGAGTTAAAGTATATGCGACCAATCTTTTTACCAACTGCTTGCTGTTGATTATGGATGTTTGATAATTGATAGCGTGTTAAATTAAGGTATGGTGTAAACAAGGCAGTCAATTGATTATCAAGTGAATTTAATGCTAAAGACCCCTAGCCTACTACATTGGAGCTTATGTGAAATTAAGCACTTTATAAAAGCGATGAACATGTGGTCTGGAATTAGGTTGCTTATGAGCAACTTTGATTCGTGTGTTCTCTTCTAATCTTCTCTTTCCTAGTTGAAGAGACAGGATGTTCGTCAAATGCTTTCTTTTCATACTAGCATCTACCATTTAAACTGACATTCTAATACATGATATTATATATTTTCTTGCAGTAAATAATGCAGGCACCATCAATAAAAATAACAACATTTGGGAGGTGCCAGCAGAAGAGTTTGATACTGTGATTGATACTAATGTGAAAGGCGTTGCTAACATGCTTCGTCACTTCATACCTCTTATGAATGAGAAGAAGCATGGTATCATCGTTAATCTGTCATCCGGCTGGGGGCGATCTGCTGCTGCTCAGGTGAGTTATCTTGCTATATGCTGGTTTAAGCTGTATGTGCAGAGAAAACTTTACTGTTATCATTTAATTTTGGGGTTACAATAAAGCTCTTGTACATGAATCATTTGCTACTACACTGTTGTGGGTTTCAAATAGTGAAAGTTGAGAACACCGGAGTGCTTCCTATGTAGTAAGGAAATGGTTTGGGGCACAAAAAGGAAAATATTTCGAAATGGGGAAGCCTCAAGTTCCAGCCATTTTCAGGCTTCATTACCACGAAAATGGCTGGATTTTGGGAACGAAAATGTTTCAGAAATGGGTAAACCTCATGTCCTATATGTTTATGTGCATCCTAGAGTGCTTCTAGGCAAGTGTTACAAGAACTAATATTCAAAGTAAATGAATAGACAAATTAACACATAATGGAATTATCATCACTGTAACAGAATTAGCCTATAGTGAGTGTGAAGAACACGATTGACCTTTTAGGAGCAAATGCATGCAGTAAGCAAGTTGCCAATTCTTCTAGAGTAGTACGGATAATTGATTTGAGTTGGTCAAAATAGTCGTATGAGGATGGGGGAGTGAGGTTGGAGCTTCACTAATGTGATGTTGGTGAATTACCACTAATTTACATTCATGAAATATGAGAATGAAGAGATCTGATAGCATCATATAAGTTTTGCAATTACTAACAACTAACAAGTGAGGAAGATGTTGGACTTTCTGAAATTTTGCTAGTTAATAAGCAGATTTTTTTTTTTCACAAATGTAAACACCTAGAAGAGTCTGAAATAGTGTAGGAATGTTTTTTACATTGCGCTTTTGAGGCATCCAAGGATTTACTACCTTCTAATAATACAGTTGCAACCAATTTTTCTTTTCTCAAATATTCATCTTTTGAAAATGTCAAGCAAACCATTTATGAAGACAATTGAGATGTGGGGTAAAATTATAATACGGGTTAAATTATATCAAATAGAAATGATGGTCAAATGTCTTACCAGAATGATATATTGTTGCCATCACTGAAAAAGGTGATTTGTTAGAACTTTGCGATGTTTATGATGATTTTTCCTTATGGAAGAAACACTGTATTATTAAGCCAATAGAATGATATAGATTGGTGACATTGCCTAGAATACAAAGTAATGATGGTTCTATATTTATATTTGCATTGATAATATCTCGGATGGTTGGACTTGGGAAAAGCGGGGATGCCTTAGATAGGTAATTGTCTAGTTGCAAGTTGCAACAACTCAAGGAATAAGATAAGCTGAAATGATGTGGTAAATCATTGTTTGGGTTTCTATATATTCTTGGATGAGGTAATTTTCTGCATGACAATTTAATTTGTATTTGCTTGTCACATATGTTTTTATGAGATCATCCTTAGTTGATTACTTAATTTACTTCAGCTTTTTTCTTGCGTGTTTAACCTGGACAAATGCACTTATTTTTTTCAATCCTTCCTTGGAAAACATATTGTGTATCTCTCAATTACATTTGATATATGCTAGCAATTGCTTGAAAGCCTGGAACTATCTTCAGATTTATTTTTTCTGACTAGTATTACTTTCATATTGTTGCTAGTTGCAACACATGGTAAAGCTGGAGTCTTGCTTGTAACATCAGAAGTACTCAATTATGGACATGTTTGAAGTCAAATGAACTCATTAAGTGCTTGTTTGATATTTTACAGAAAGTACTTGGAAAATAAAAGTTTCTGGTATGTGAAAAATCGTGGAGTATTTTAGTTGACAAAAACATAGGAATTAGGAAGTGCCACCTCATGGATATTTATGTTTCCCATAACACAGAGAAAGTTACCTATCCTTCCTCTTCCACAAGTAGAATTTGGTAAACCAAACTGAATTATACAGGAGAACTCGGTTAAAATTGCAATTTCTTGGGAAGTTGCATTCAACCAAACAACCACAAGGTAGAAGTTTGTAATTAGTTGTATTATTAGGTGCATGCTCAAGAGAACAGTTTTGGTGCAACATATAGTTGAGCTTATGTAGATGGTGATGAAGCTATGCTTTATGGAAGCAACTTTGTGCATCAGGCAACTCCTGTGCTTGGAGGATGTTGTTGCAGTTGAAGGGACACTATACACATTATGAGCTTGATGAAGATGAGGAATATTTAATGGATATGTTTTGTTTGTTTGTGAAATAATTAACGCGTTGCACAGGAAACTTAGATTAATTATTGGAGATTTATGAGGGTAGCAGTACTTAAGAAGATCCTGGATGAGAATGAGGATTGGTTCCATTGCTGTACACTTTAATGAAGCGAATGTTGATACTTCAGTAAGTTGGAGATATATTTTCGACATCTCAGTAAAATTTTCTCATGCATAACTATCAAACTTAATTTTTTTGCATTCTCCTTTTCCTATCTTAGCAAAACATAACTCTCTTGGATCCTAAGTTTTTGCGTGGAATTCTTTTTTTTTTTTGGGTGCAATTTTGCATGGAATTCTTAGTGAAGGTATCATTAGGCGTAATTGGTAAGGTGCGAAGTTCAATTTCATTAAGAAAGCGAACCATCTTTATCTTTATCAGCGAAAATGTGAAAAACTGCATATTATTCAGTTTCAGCAGTTCATTAGATTTCCCCTGCTTAATGTTGACATTCTGGAGTCTGGATAGCCTCTTAAGCGAACATAAATCCTGAAATTGGTTCTGTATTTCTAGGTTTCCCCTTATTGTGCTTCAAAATGGGCGATTGAGGGTCTCAGTAGAGCAGTTGCAAAGGAACTGAGTAGTGGTGTGGCAATTGTTGCTCTCAGTCCTGGAGTGATACATACAGAAATGCTCGAGTCATGCTTTGGCACTTCAGCAAATGTCTACCAAAAGCCTGATCAGTGGTAATTTTTTTTTTCTTTTCTTTATGCAAGTTAGTGTCGGTAATGCATATCTCTTCCATTTATCATATGCTTTTGTTCTTCTGAGAGCTTAAGTTCAACATTCTCATGACATTTGATGGCATTTGTTTTTGATCGGCATATCTGAAACAACAAGGTCAGTAGATATGGCATCCTTAACCCAGTGGAAAGTACCTTCTTGGTGGCTGTGGACATGTGGTTGTGATTGTTGTAGATGTGCTGCTTTTCTAATAGAAGGTAGGACGTAGGAGTACTTACTTATTGGCTGCTTCCGCTTAGACTGTCATATATATTGGGAGGGGACACTGACAGGATGAGTGAGCTAGTAGTGGTGTTGGTTGTTTCACACCAAACTAAATTCGAATGCCATTCCTATACGTGTTGTGGTCTCAAAACAATTCTACGGAACTGGTTATCAAACTACGAGTGATTGCTACCATACAGTGAAGTGTTTTGCCTGTAGGCTTGATTGTTTCATGTGCTGAAGTTCTCGTATATCATGATACGGCAGCATGGTTTCTTTGTCCACTGTTACAATATGTTGTTCCCCTTATCTTATTAAAGAGAAATTTCATATTTGCTGCAATTTGTTGTGAGACTGTCATATTTTCGTCTGAAAAATACATGTATGCTTTTCTTTACTGCTTTTAGTTGAGCGGAAGCTACTTCATCTGTTACTTAAGTTTGATTCTTTGCATGACAAGCTGACATATGTTGATTGATGTTGGACATTGAATTGCCGAAAAGCTCGAAACTAATTGGAACCTTTGGCCACAGAAATACTGATGTTCTCAATCATGCACTTATCATTTATACTAAATCTATTCATATTTTTCAACAGGGCTCCAAGGGCAGCAAACATGATACTTAATCTGACAGCAGCCGACAACGGTGCATCGCTGACTGTGTAAAGACTTGAGTAACAGCTAACCTAACCCGTGATTTATTTCCTTATATCACTGTTTTTTTGTAATAAGATTGTAACTAGTTCATGTTAACATCTACAAAGAATTCTACTGCTCTTTTGGAACAATTGCAAATTTATTATTCTTTTTTTCTGTCTGAAAAAACTGCTATTTTGGGACTTTGTGAAGATACAACATTATATCAAATAAGATGATGGATTCTTGTGTTTCAAGTAAAGTGCGACTTCCTCCTGAATTTCACTCTCCTTATTCTCTATAAGGTTGAGGTAGGGGGGAGAGAGATAAATGGGGGAAAATGGTCATAAATGAAATCCTAGCTCTGTTTCATTGTTTTTTTCATCTTGTATAGATGGAAGCACCTGGAGAAATGGTCCCTCGAGATTCTAAGTTTTGTCCTTCAACAAGGAGAACACATTTGTTATATACTTCCTCTGTTTTTATTTGAAAGAAAATTTTGTGAGAAACAATTTTATATAAGCAATTCTTTTGTCAAAAACAACCTTTTAAATTTTTTTTTGTCACGAGAAACCTTAAACATAAAAAAGTTTGTCAGAAGAAACTTGATGACGTCATTCCGGTGTTGACCTATATATTTCCGGCATTGACTCAGTTAATGATCCGGAAAATTTGCGAGAAGCAATTTTTACAATGCCTTTATGTCGGAAACAACCTTTATATAAATTTGTTTGCAACTTAAAACCTTAAACTAATTTTTTTTTTGTGAGATAAACCTTACATAGTTTCCCGACGCTGACCAAGCCATTATAAAAGGTTGTTGGCATATTTTTAATTGAGTCAATGCCGAAAAATATAGGTCAACGCAGGAATGATGTCATCAGGTTTCCTTTGACAAAGTTTGTTAGGTTTAAGGTTTCTCTTAATAAAAAAAGCTACTTATAAAAGGTTGTTTCTGACAAATTTTCCTTATTTTAATTGCAAAATTAGAGCATGTCATACGAATTTAAGATAAAAAAAAATGACCTCATATGCTAGAAGAGAGAAATAAATATATAAATTGCCAAAAAGTTAATGTTGCAAGTAATACTTCCTCCGTTTCAAATTACTCGCTACACTTTCCATATAGGGAAGTTTCATATTACTTGCTACACTTCCATTTTGGGTAATAAACTCTCTCTATCTCTCTCCTCTCACATGGGTCCCTTTTCTTTTTACTCTCTACCTCTCTCTTCTCCAAAAATTGCCTAGGAGTCCGTGAATTGAGAAGTGTAGCAACTAAAATGAAACGGAGGAAGTATGTAACTTCCTAATATGACAATGTTGCAAGTAAAAAGAAGGGAGCGAGAAGACATAAGTAAGAAAATGTGGTCAACATAGGCACATAATTAGTGCACTTGCAAAAAGTCAAAGTGCATAAACTTTTCAGTATGGCTATGATTTTTTTAAAAGAAAGGTCATCCTAGGAAGGTGATAATAAGGGGCAATCCTTCCTAGAATGAGCTTGGCGAGATTTAACCCATGGCCTCTCATTTAAAAGTCGGAGATCTAACCAACTACTTAAACCTCCTATCTCATCTGGACGTGTAGAGTAAAAAAAATAAGTTTTATGATGTTTTTGTTTCCCCTATTACCCTACTCTAGCTCATACAGTCAAACTCACAGACTCACAGTCCGATGAACTCTTCTTTACAAGTACTCCTTTTGAATAGAAAACTCCCAATGCAATTAAAGCTCTTTTCTTTTCTTTGTTTAATTATTTTGTTCTTTACTTCATTTCTAAGCTCTTTACTTCCAAACCTGCCTATTCAGTATTCCTTAACCCAGCTTCCTCCTAACTCAAGGTAGCATCTTTCATTTCATTATTACAATCAAAAAATGGCTTCTCAATCTCATGGGTATCACCAAATAAGTCTCCTTTTCTTTCTTCTACTTCTTCACATAATTACATGTTATGCTCAATTAACTGACCTTAATCAGGAGAAAGTTGATCTGACATTGTATTATGAAACACTTTGCCCTTATTGTTCTTACTTTATTGCCCATGATTTAGTAAGACTCTTCACTAATGATGGCCTCATTTCCATAGTTAATCTTAAGTTGGTTCCTTGGGGTAATGCTGCTGTTCAGTCTTCTGGGTATTTCCAATGTCAGGTACTTCTTATCATAATGTATGATGCATGATATCATATAATTAAAATTTGCATTTTAATTAATTATTATGGATTTTTTGCTTTAATATTTTCAGAGAATAATAATTTAGTCTTTTTTTTTTTTACTTCCTCTGTTCCAAAATAAGTGAAACACTTCTCTCATTTATGTGAGAGCTTTTTGAGACAAGTGTTTCACTTATTTTGGAACGGAGGAAGTACTTCTTTTGGGGTGGTTTTTGCAGCATGGCTCAGGAGAGTGTTTGCTGAATACTGTTGAGGCTTGTGCCATTGATGCTTATCCTGATACTGTAAGACTTCCTTCACTCTTGCAAATTGAAAAACTTGTATGTTCCTTTTAAGGCTCACCAAAGTTGGGAAGGTGAGGAGAGTAGGTTTATGGTTATGTATAGGGCTAACTTCCATGTTAAATTTTTTCAAACTTTTAGATTATAAATCTTGAATGCATTTCCACCAAGTCTTTTAGGTGGTAATTTAAGTTATAGACGGAATTTGATCTTAGATTTTGGGTAAGCAATCTTGACTTACCCATTTCTATAGCTTGCTTGCTGGGATGGCGGGATTCCTCTTGTGAATTTAAGGTCCAAGTTTTAATTGTCCACATCTATATATTTTTTAAGGTGCGATTTACTTTGTTCTTTCTCCCTGTTTGGCCCACTAGATTGGACAAAAAAACTGGGAAAATTTATATTCAATTGAACAAAAAAGAGTAAGAATTTAAAAAAGAGGTGTTAAATTCACTTTCCCATTTATCTATATTGTTATTCCATAGATCTAACCTAGTGAACCCCCCAACACCCCCTCTTTTCTTACTTCCAGTACCTGTTTATCAAATCTCATTCTCCCAAAATCGAGATTGATTTGTAGCAATAATCAAACATTGTGAGAGCACATTTCATATAACAATCATAGATATAACTTAGTGAGAAATACAGTAATTAATTGATTGACATATTCAGAAAATATTCATTTTATACGTTGCATGTGCCAAGGTAATTTTTTTTTTTGTTGTCTTAGAGTTAGACTCAGATGACAAGTGGCAGTAAGGTTCTAAAGATTGTGCAAAACTAGAACTGTTATGCTATAAATAGAGAGTGGCAGAATTCAATTCCTTGATTTTAATGTCTATATACATTAAAAAAAAAAAAGTTAAAAAGTTTTTTGTTTATTTATATATACTTCCCTCGTTCTGTTTTAAATGAAACGTTTGCTTTTTCACGCAATCCAACGCGTTTCTTTAATCATTAATATCTTTAGTTGTGCACATGTAAAAAATATAAAAAAAGTTATAATTTGATAGTATGCATCGAGACTAATCTAACAAGATCCCACTTGACTATGTTTTCCTTATATAATGGCGATAAAATGGAGTCAAAATTGATCAATAAATAGTGTCATTTCACCCAATGTTTCATTTAAAACAGAACGGAGGAAGTATTCATTATAAGACATTGATATTTGTGGCAGTACAAACACTATTTCTTGATCCAATGCATAGAAAGTCTGGCTTATCAAAAAAGAGAAGCAGAGTGGCAAAGTTGCTTAACTAAAGTATCACTTGATTCCAACCCTATTTTCGAGTGCTACAATCAAGGAAATGGTAAAAGGGTCAGTCACTTCCTAACCTTTACTATTACCAAAAAGTTGGTCAAGATGCAAGATTTAATGAAACAGTTGAAAAGATTCTGCAACTCTTATGAACATTATGTGTAAATTGATCCTGCAGCTTGAGCTACAATATGCATACGAGACTAGTCAGCTAAACCCACCTCATGCGTATGTGCCATGGGTTGTTGTCAACAATCAGCCACTCCGCGAGGTTTGTTTTAGCCGCTCTCTCTTTCTCTCGAATTAGCACAATATGAGCTAATGTAGGTGGTTGCAGGACTACCGGAATTTCATTGCATACATCTGCAAAGCGTACAGAGGGACATCAGTGCCTGCAGTTTGTAGAAGTTTGTCTCAGTTTGTGATCAACGCGTTTGGTGATGAGACACTGAGTGCATCTCAGCAGCGCTGCTATGTAGAAGACCAGCAGAACTTAACCTCGTTCGTGCCTACAGAAATTCTTCAGCAGAATAGAGAAGTGTTCACCTGAAGAGAACTCTGATATCAACAGTTTTTTTATCTTTCAGAAGGCGAAAGGCATTAAGACTTGTCCAGTAGTTAGCTTGCTTTAACTTGTAGACAATTCCCGTATGTATTAGTCACATATGAAAGCAGACAACAAACAAGTCGAGAGATCTATTACAATGAGGAAAAAACATCAGATTATTGGCTTCCTGCATGTATCTGATTAGAGTGAACCAAGAATATAAATCATTAGAGCCCCGTGTGGTTGGGCGGAAAACAATTTCAATATGAATTAATTATCCATGAAAAAAACAATTCTAGAACAAGATTAGTTTTCCTTACAACGATTCATTGCACAAGAAGTTAGAGAAAATGAAGAATCAAATGGAACCACTGGAATGTAAGAATAAAATGAGGGGGTGTGGGGGGAGGGGAAATTTAAGTGGCAAAAGTCATAGTTGATAAAATATTTAACCTAGAATCATATAATATGTATATTAACAGATATTTAACAATAAACCTCATTAATACCACCTTTGGGAAACAACACGAGTACAAGGCTACCAATGATATTAATTGTTTTCTTTGGTTAGTGAATGTAGAATACCAAAACACGGGGTACCAATTAGAATTTCCTCGAAATTGCATTCCCCCAAAGAAATGCTCTCTAAATAAAAGAAAGCATAAGATTTAAGAATAGAAAATTGCAGCCTTGACAAGTACTCTTGATCAATTAATCTCCATTCAAAAGCATATAATTACAGTACACATAAGATCCAGACTAAGAACTAATAAGTAAGCTCTGCATTGCAAACTTTACAGGAAAGCTAGTCCCACTGCAAGAAAATAAATGAATTGCAAAGTGATACAATCATACATTAGACGGATATAACATGTTGCATGGAGAAATGCTACCAACCGAGTTATTGATTTATCATCTTCCAAGTCTTGTTGCATATGTCAAAGGCATCTTCCTGCAGTGGATCGAATTCGAACTTCTGCACTGCCTTTTTATCACGCTCCACGATATCTAGGAAACAGATCAAGGTATAACAAAGTTTGCCAAAAAGACATGTCATAAGGTTTTGCATAGTCTGAAATAGCATAAATCAATTGAGGTATATCAATTACATGTATAAACTGTAACCAAAATGTATTTGCAATAAAAGAAAGGATACGTCCAGAGATTTTTGATTGACTCTCCAGATTTGGAATAGTCTTTGTGACAGATGCATAAAAAGAAAGTTTCCTCCTGCAATACCATAAGAATCTTCTTATGTTAGGAATAGGTGTATACCAATATCAAGCCATGAAAAACCAGAATAAGTTTAGTATGTTAGACCAGAAGATGTACAATATAAACAAAATCTTCAAGTACCAAATTTCATAGTATATCATGATCCGGATTAAGGACATTTTGGTATGGCTACTGTTCCAACTTTTGTTTAGAGTAGGCTTACTGCCATAATCAAGGACAAAAGGATATCTCTGAAGTCAACGAAGCTCTTGCCATATAAAAAACCAGCAAATTGAATTCTTAAATCTAGATGCACATTGAAACTGACTACAACGGATTAGTACTCTCTGGGTTGCAAAAATATCCATTACAATACTTTTTCTGCCAGCAGTATAACAGGTCTGAATAGTAGCTGATCCCCCAAATCCTATTATCCTAGAAGGATATTGGAATCAATTTTTCACTCGTATTAAGAAGCCAATCAAGTTTAGCCTTTATAACCCTGATTAGCAGTTTGTAATTACCTCGCCTGTTCTGCTAGTTTCAATCATTACTTCGAAAAGAAGATTAAGCAAGGACTGAACTACGCAGCGAAGAAAACGCATGGACAAAAGCAATCAAACATAAAAGTAAAATTTATAAAAGACCCAATATCAAAGCTGCAAAAGATCTACAATGGGTGTTCATGTTCGGCTCATTTGTATGTTGATCACTAAACAAATTTCTTCTGACCTAATGTTTAAGCCTCACTAAAGAGTTGTCCTCTAACCATAGAGATGACTTTGATAATTTTCGCCACAAACTTAAAACTCACTATCAAAGCATGCTTTAACAATAGTATATATGAGATAAGTTTTGTGAAACTGTGACAAACTTGCATCACATTTCTCCTGATACTTACTGTTCTTTCTCTTGTTCTTCTTCAAGTTTTTTCAGCCTCTGACTCCGTTCCTCTATTGAATACCGCTGATGATCTAGGTCATTAATCTTGTCAACAATTACTGTGTTCATATAACGAATATCAATCAGTCCAAAGAACAGTACTAACAGATGACCAGCACATGTAACTGAGATAATTAAATACTTATCTAAGATCCTCCCGAAGCAAACGCTCTCTTTTGAGTTCCTCATTAAGCTCTTCCTGAAGGCGGTCTATTTCTTCACTGGAAACTACTTCAGATCGTGCCATTTCTATTTTATGCTTGCAATCATCTATCTTTTTCTGATAATCTAAGTAAGATGTGAACATGTCCAGAATAAGTAACAACTTCTTCAAAGGCATCAAGGTGACCGTATGCACACATGAAAAGCACTAAACTAAGACATACATATGGATATTGTACGCTGTTATATACATATATATACACGGAAACTGTTTTCTTTGCATGCTTTAAAAGAGTGACAGCATAGATATCCTTTCCAAAAGAGAATATTACAGACATCAACATAAAATTATAACAATTTCAGACAGCACGTCGAATAATCAAATAAAGATGGTGAAAAAAGAGTGATCGTATAGGTGATTTATCAAATCTCTTCAACAACACTCTTCCCATTAGCCATATACGTGTAGTACAGTACTGCCAATTAAGATGGAAGATTATAGGACAAGATCAAAATTGATGCATTGTCAACTACATCCTTCTTCGACATAATTTAACTTTCAAGGGCTTAGAATACCATATCCCTCAGAGCAAAAACATATTTTTCATGTCTAAGAACTACTCAGAAAATAAAAAAAGATTCCCTCCCTTGAACTTTATGGCAATTTACAGATTACTGTTCCGAGTTAATTTATCCAATAGTGTCATGAATAGTGATGGCAGTCCAAAAGGCACTCTAAAAAATTATTAAATACAATTGATCACTAGTTTGTCACTAGTCATGCAACATAACAATAAACATGCACAGGCTTACATAATGCAAACAAAAGAGGGAATAATTGCTTTAAACTTTTTAAAACAAAAAATCAATCACATACAAAAGAATGCAATATTGAGAAGCAGAGAATGCTTAAAATATTGCACAGATATACTAGGAGATATCAAGGGTTCCTGTTATGGTTTAGCTTTGTTTTCGCCACTCCCAAAAGAAAGTCATAATGATCTATGCAACCTCACAACCCATGGTTATCGCAACCCAAGGAGCTACGGAAATTAAAATTCAGATAAGCTTCCCACAGTGACCCCGAATGTTCGCAAAATCTGTATATGGCAGTATGGCACTACCAAAAATCAGCAAAGCTGTAGTTGGTGGTCGCAAAATAAATAAATAAACATTTGGAGGAAGGTATTAGCCTATTAGGGTCAAGGAATCTCTACTGTGACGGGCCCAAAAGCTGCAGTCAGCACATTAATATCTCAAAATTGAATTTGTGCTCTCTAGGATAAACACTATATTTTCTTCGTGTGACATAATTACAGAGCAACCAAACGACACAAGGACATAACTCATCCAAAGTAAACAGGTTTTGTAGGTAACAGCTGTATATCTTGCTCTTACCTTATAGTTAGAAAATGAAGATTCAACTTTTTAGCGAAAAGCTTGGCATTATTAGTTTTGTTCCATTAAATTACAGAAAAAAGTTGTTGGCAGTATATAAGTAGTTTGAGATGCATTATCATTATCTTAGAGACAAAGTCATATATTCTACATACCTTATTTCTACTACATTTAATGTTCCTTACAATCTTAGCCCTCCTAAACCCAAACAATGTTACTAGGACTCGCCAACAGTGTCTGGGTAGCTAAAAGTATCATATGAATTCATTAAATTAATCCAACTTTTTTTTATATGGATCATGGTCAAAGATCCATGTCCACTGAATGTGCCACATACTCACATGGGTTGAGCACGGGACAAGCAAATCCAAGAGTCAACAACCAGTCTTTCCAACATGTTTGGGAAGCCATTCTTCCCTCCTCTTTGGACATGACATGATGTAGCGAATTCAGAAACATTTGCTTCTACATCATTGTCACGTATTGAGAATCAAATAACAGTATAAAATCAAAATCAGATTATGCAAAAAGTTCATTGCTTCACAGACATTAAAAGGCGCAATCTACACTAATGCTCCCCTGTTTGCTTAGGGACTTCATTTTGGCCTCGACATCTGAGATGCTCAGAACAACCACTATAAAAAATAGAACCCGTATGAAAATGAGATGCTTAAATTAGACCTCCATATCCTTTTCCAACACTAACCACCTTAAGGTATATTTGCTTTGCAATAAGTTAGGGACTTATTAGGTTCAAATATCCGAATACATAATCTTCAACACACTTAATAACTCTAACCAGCACATGGGAAACGCTGAGGTATAATATACAACATCTAGCACAACAGGCATGTTTTTATGACTACTTACACCCAACTATCAATCTATGGGCAAAAAAGCAAAGACTACATTTGAAATCCTTAACCTAAATCCTCAAGAATCAAGATTAAGAGGATTAAAATTAGGACGAGATAAACGGACTAATAAGATAAAATTGTTGCCACAATTCATAAGATCAAATGCACCATCCCAAATTTGATACATATTACATGCTACCCTACTCGTTAAACAGCACACAAATAACAAGAACAAAAATTCTGCAATCTAATTATGCTAGCACCAATACATTCGCCATCTCGAACAAAAAAAATTCAATTCAATTCCACTAATTACCAAAGAAAATTAAAACCCTTGTCCTCTAAACGGACTAATAAGATAAATTGTTGCCACAATTCAGAAGATCAAATGCACCTAGTACCTCAAATTTTATACACATTACATGCTACCCTACTCATTAAACAGCAAATATCTAAGCAGAACAAAATTTTTGCAATCTAAGTATGCTAGCACCAATACATTCGCCATCTCAAACAAGAAAATTCAATTCGATTCCACTAATTATCAAAGAAAATTAAAACACTTGACCTCTAACATTCAATCATCAAATTGCTTTTAATATATAAGCTTAATCATCAAATTGCACACCCAAAAGTCCTCTTTTTTGTTTGCACTTGATAAAATTTATCCAACAAACATGAATAAATACCCAGAAACTTATATAAAGATCAAAAACAAAGAAAATCAAGAAAAAAATACCTGAAATTGAGATCTGGGTAGTGTTGAAATCAGAATCAGAAGAAGATTGGATGGATTTAGATTGCTCAACACAATGGGTTAATACGTCAAAAGTTCTATTATCTCTGAGAACTCCAACGAGGTCGTCGCAGTAAGAAAGTAGCTGCTTTATATCGATTTGTTGCGAATTTTCCCCCATTTTTGGGCGACTGAGAATTTTCTAGGGGTTTCTATTGAAATTAATCGAGAAGAAGGAGAAAAACAAGAAAGACAAATTTTGCTAGTGAGAAATGAAAAAGAAGAAAAATTGTGGAAAAAAGCAAGAAAGAGTAGGAAGTGATAAAGCTAAGTAATTTGAAAAATGGTAGTTGGCGCCTTCGTTGTCGTCGACTCAACCTCTTCTCAACGTATTCATGGAGTCATGGGTTCTCATTTGCCCTTGTGGAGTCCTTTTCTTTTTGAACGGTAATCTACACAAATTTCGCCGAATTTATTTGAACTGAACTTATTTTATTGAAATTTATTGAAACTCATACGAACTTATTATAAGACTTGATCATCAATATAACAATGACTTGTAAATATTGTTGGTTATATGAAGTAAGCACGATTTATGTCTTGTATTAAGGCTCCGTTTGGTAGGGCGTAAAACATTTTTTTGAAAAATTGTTTTCCTTTATTTTCACTTTTACATTGTTTGGTTGGTAGAGGAGTGTAAAACCATTTTCCCTTGGAGTAAAATTGCTCTCCCAATAATGGAAAACCATTTTCCTTTCAAAATGTAGGGAAAACAGTTTTCCTTATCTCTCTTGCACACTCCTCTCACAACCTCCTTACTTTCCCTTTCATTTTCTTTTCATTTCATCACTTTTCTTACATGGAACCAAACAATGGAAAACTAAATTTGAAATTGTGTTTTCCATTGTAAATTGTTTTCCATGAAAATCATTTTACACTGAAAATGTTTTATGCCCTACAAAACGGAGCCCAAGTAATTATAAATTCTCATCTTTGATGTCTTATGTTGAAATATAGTGTAAAGGTGTATCTTAGGTTTTATGTTTTTGATCGAATTATCTAACGGTGATGAGCATGACACCCGCAAACGATTAATAACCAATACATTATCTCCTTCAATGTAAACATGGCTAAAATTATGTTTGATGGCCATAAGAGTCTGTTTGGAAAGGGGAGTAGCTCTAGCCAGAAAAGGAGAATAAGTTCCTAAGTTATAAGTATAACTAATAACATTAATGTTGAAGTAATCTTTGTCAACTATACGAGCTGTTTTAGAGTGACCATGGACAAATCTGATCAATTTTATCTTAAGAATACGAGGGGTTCATGCTGTTCAAACATACTAATGAGTAGGTTTAATAAAGGCAAAATTATTCTTTGGTTCCATAAATCAAAGGTAGCAAGCATATCCCATTCTTTAACAATTCCAAAGTCTCTAATCTCAATCTTTCACCTGTGTAGCTGGGCTGGCTGACCTGCGAGAGGTGCTGGTCTAGTAGGGTCATTCTTCTTACCAAGGGGTTCCCAGTGGGAGGCAAAACAAAAGCATATAATATTCATAAATGAGGAAGAAGACTATTACAAGACGCCTAGATACTTCAATTATTGTTATTATCTTTAAAATTGCTAGGCCAACATTATGGCGGATGTCTCGAAGAAGTTAGAGGACAGAGCAATTTTGGAGCCTACAACCCAACCATCAGATAGAAACATTTATCGCATAATCCTATAACTTTAGGCCAGAGCATGAAGAAATAAAGTGAGACTCCACCTGATTATCACAAAGCGGACAACATGAGGGAATATCAATCAGTATTAACAAATTGACTCGGGTAGGAAGGCCACTGCGAAGTATTTGTGAACGAAAACTTTAAACTTAGAGGCAATATAAAACTTTTGAATCTACAAAAATCCCCAATATATGATTGATCTCAAATTACGAGCGAGCTAGGTAGCCGATTCCACATGAAAAGGTTATTATCAATATACTTCTATACCTCTTTTATCATACGCTAGGTGCAAATTAGTATGTGCACACGTTCTTATGGTGAGGAAGGTGCGCACGATGAACATCAAGCACTATGTTATGAGCATAAAAACCAATACCAATGAACATATACTAACAGAGATGTACATATGTTCATTTGGCTTGTTAGCCATGTACATGTGCTCATTTGACTTGTTATTTATATACATTTGGCTTGTTATTATATGTTAATTGGTACATCTCTGTTAGTACATGTTCATTGGTATTGATCTTTATGTTCATAACCACTAGTTTGATGTTCATCGGGCGCACCTTCCTCACTATACGGACGTGTGCACCATATATTGAAACAATACAGTCGGGCTCAAGCTGCTTCCTACACAGGCCAGGGGGTAAGAGCCTGAGCCTATCTTCTCCCGTTAAGGCGTTAATTCTTCTCTCTCACCTGAAACTCCATAGCTAAAACCTCAAAGCTCGAGAAATACACCAAAAATGGCTTCAATTAACTTGGGTCCATTTGGTGAACACTGGTTTCACTGGTTCGAAAAACCCTCCAACCCAATTTCAATCCCCAATTTTCTCTCTCTAACTCTCTCCCAAAACCCTCCTAAACCCCTCTTTTCCTCCCTCTCTCTCTCCGACCCAAAAAAACCCAAGAACAAAAAACCCTCAAAACCCAGAAACAAATACAAGCAAATGCTGGACCAATTCTGGTGGGAATGTGAGAATTTACCCGATGTTCGTCACACCCCAGAAGTTGAAAAGATATTAAATGAAGACCCAGTTTTTGATACCAAAGAAAACCCTACATTAGAAGAGATTGAAGAGAACAAAAAATGGTGGGAAGAATTTAGGAGTAGCCCAGTTGTTGAGTTTTTAACAAGGGCAGAGGAGATTGCTGATGCTTATAATGAAATGGAGCTTAAGGAGAATGAGAAGCCTTATAGAGGAGAGGATGCTAAGCTTTGGAAGGCGGTTCCGAATGTTCCGGGTTTGGATGGGAGGCCTATGCCTAGGAAAGCTATTAAGTCTCAGGAGGAATCTGATGATAAGTTTTGGGATTTTGCAAGGCAGTTCTTTTTTGGCCTTTGGGGGTTTAAGCAAAGGCCTTATCCTCCTGGAAGGCCTATTGATGCTGCTCAGGCCATTGGGTATAAGCGGCTCGAAAATCGGTATTATGATTGTGAGTTTTGGTGAACTTTACTATGTTTGTTGTTTATGCAATTGATCATTATACTGTTATGTTGAGTTTGCATTGCAATTATATTCTGTTGATGTATCAAAATTTTTTTGTCTGATGGGGTATTTAGTTGATTCCATGAGGTTTTTGTTTGCATTGTTGTTATCTAATGCCACTAACACATCTGGAATAAAGTCATATAGACCATGATATGTCAACTGATTTCTCCATGCTTGAAAGTAAAAACCCCTATGTCAATGTCAGGTAATTGGTCCTTTACTTGTCTTAATGTTCATTATGAGGGCAGTTATAGTGAAATGGAGGGTGTAATCTAGTAAGGATTTTTCTTTTTGTGACACATCGTGGGACTATCTATACATTTGGCTAAGATAGATTTCCAGCAAATAGAGGTAGATAATTAGTCTAGAAGTTTATTCGGAGTTAGCACCTTCGTTGCTAATTTGAGAGTGATTTCTACACGGTGTATAGGAGTTCAAGCACGATTCATTGCTTTCCTGGCAGGGAGAAAGAAAACTTCTCAGTGATGTTTATCTTGGCTTGGACCTAGAGGTGGCCTTCCAAAAGTCTGCATCTCTACTCTTATTCTCACTACTCAAGCAATGTCTTTTAAATCTTTTCATAGGTTTGGTTGCTGAAAATGGTCATGGCACTGTGTGCATCGGTGACTAAAGGTTGCTCATATTCTCCCAACTGTTTAAAATACAGGAAGGAGGATTTGAATGGATTATTATCACTTTGTCTTTAAGAGCCCTTTGCAAAGGGTATAACACGATTGCAGTAGTGAGTAGGCATCAATGTTATGGTTTCTGTAGCTGTGTTAATCAGGCGAAATAAATTCATTTTGGAGGAAAAAGTTATTCCCTTGGTTATTCTTTCAGTAGAATCAGAATTTTAGATGATCGTGCTGCTGTGTGGTTATGGAAATTACTCAGTCAAGCTGGCTCATGCACTGACTTACTGGAGCTTCTGCTGGACTGTCCCTGAACTTCATGTGGGATAGGTGTTGCTATTCCCATTTGACATTTTCAGGACTGATTTTCGAATATCTGAGCTTCTTTAGTCATCTTGCTCTAATACCTAGCGAGAGGAGCATCTTCAACATTTCTTCATGAAGGCAAACTTTTACACCGTTGGAAGATTCTTTATCACCCAAGAGGAACATCAATTTTCTCCTGTAAAGCTAGGAAAATAACATTTCAAAAACCTTCCTGTAGATATCTTCCTTCCAAGTTCCAACAATCACTGCCTCAAAATAGAAATGAGGTAGAGTGTTCAACATTTGTTAGTAGTTTTACCTTTCTGAAACCAATTGGGAAAGTTTTTACCCATTGTCATCCATTATATTTGGTATACAGAAGGTTGAGAGGGAAAAGCTATTGAAATGACTAGATATTAAAGAGATTTCGAGTCTGGCTTACAATGAGAGCATGTTGTGTAGGTTGCTCAGTTTAGAAAGGCGCAAAGGGTCTCTAGAGCCTAGGCGTGAGCACCATAGGCGAGACACACTTGTACTTTTTTTTTCCTTTTTCTTTTGTGGTTTGAATAGATTAGCCCCATATTCAAGGGAATTTGATACATAAATATAAGGCTTCAAGAGATAAAAGAGGGTGACATGGCTGCCTCTCTAGTCGGGTCTGGGTTACTTTGACGTCAGACACAGCGAGGGAGCGTTGTATTAAATCGTGGCCACAACTCTGTATCAGGACTACATTTTAAAGTTTTTTGAGCTTATACCGACTGCATCTTCACAAACCATCCACATTACCCACAAAAATGCTATGTGACCGTTATCGTAATCACGATCACATCCGAGTTTTTAAACCATGAGAAAGAGAGCAAGACAGATTTGAAGAGGGATATAGAGCGACTAACCTAAATATCGGTTGCTGGCAATAGCCACTGGAACTATTTTGCCGGAACTTATTGGAGATAGATCCCTGGCATTGTCGGTCATATCCAGTAAGTTGGCGACCATGGATTGCTACCAAATTACCCTTTTGAGCCACAATGCATAAACTAGACCAGCCTTCAGGAGCTTCTTTTTTTCAAATTAGGGCTTTGAATTAGCGTTCAACTTGATGATAATTTATGCAATTAACACATGGCTTTTGCTTGAAATTATTTTTTCTTCATCTGAGCTTAGGTAATTTTTTTAATTAAGAACTGTTAACTGAAATCTACTTTCTTTCGCACCTCTATACTAAAAGTAGCCATTGCGTAGCACCTTGAGCCTCACCGGAGGCATGCATCATTCATTTTAAGTTGTTGCACCTCACTTTCAGATGCGATTTGCATCTGCATAACGCCGAAGGCGTGTTTTTTAAAACAAGGGTAGATGGGAGCTTTTTATACTCTTCTGAATCTTATATGGAAATGTTAGTGAAAGAAGTTTTGACCATTGTGGAAAATTCAGGAGTTTCAAAGTTTTTGATTATGCTGATTTTTCAATTGCGCATATGCTAGCTTGCTAAGTGATCCCTGATCTGTGACATTTTTATCAATAAATGGGAGGTAAGTTGGTTGAAGCCGTTGAACTAGTGGTTTTTGTCACATAACATCGCTTATCACTTAAGAATAGTTTTGTACTTTTGTATGCTGTACAAGCTGTGTTGCAACTGACTGGAAGTTCCCCGCAACACTTGTATAATCTTCCTGAAAAGAAAAGAAATTCTGAACCCTACAGAATAAGGAAAACTTTATATGAACATTAGCAGAAAGAGTTGGCAATCATTTTTTTGGGAGTAAGAACTCTTCGTACTTCGTAATGTCAACTCTACTTTAGATCTTCTGGCCAATTTTTCTCTGCACAGTGTAACATGATATGTGGCTTCGACCTCCTAGTGTGATGTAAAAAATTTTCTTTCTATCTCTCTCTTTCCTTAATAAGCGTGCTACAACCCAACGTTTCATTTATATTGAAATTAAGGTAATTAAAGTCTTCTTTGACGCAGAGAATAATTTTGTATGAAGAAATGTTGATGTACTCCATGACAACCATATTCATTTAAATGATGAAGCTAATTGTTATGACTAATAACCCTGTCATTCCCATTTTTTTGGTGCCCAATCCAGTTTCTGATGTACTATTATTTCATGTCTGTTTCCTGTAACATGCTAAATAATAATATATATAATTTTTTTATAGTTGCAATGAAGACTGGTGGCTGGTTCTACAAGGATCGCTTGGGTCGTTCGCGAGGACCATGTGAGCTGATTCAACTAAAGACTGCATGGGGTGCAGGCATAATTGATACTCATACTTTCATATGGGGAGAGGACATGGACGAGTGGGCGCCTATAGGCATGATTTATGGCTTAGAGCGAGCAATTGCGACTTGGGAAGGTCTGCTACTTGTTAATTATCTTTTTGTGGCTTTTACAACAGTAAATGCAGTTTGTTAACCTGTCCATCAATGCATTATATAGAATGATTAAATGCAGATTAAATCTTGCATTTTGTAGCTATAACTTTTAATCGACAATTTGACTTTGAAGAGCTGCACCGAATGCGAATATTAAGATGAAGTCTGTTTTAACTTGACCATTCATCCACGGATAATTCTTGTTTACTTTCCCTTTCTTTCCCCGTATTGGAGCAAATCAGTGAATCTACTGACTGTATTGATGGGATGTAGTGGTGTTGGGTGGCTGGCACAGGAGCACAACATTGCTCAACATTGGCATTGTTCACTTATAATCCACGAAGGAAAATATTAGTCTACTTAAACTTATTACTTGAGGTGGTAATATGATCATTTATCCTTACACGAGGCTTATTTCAGATTTTGTTATCAGATATAGCCTGCTTCTCATTTTGAGTTCAGGATTTTCCTTGTTACGATCTATACCATCATAGGCTGAGAACATGTCTGCAATTTGCTGATCCTCCAATTGCTGCTCATTTAGAATTTAGAAATGAATTTTACCTGGACCTGGGACTTTACACGGCTCTGACATTCCACTAACTTCTTTAGAGAAAAAACTGCTAGGCAAACTTCAGTTTGGTTTTAACCTTGGGTAATTGATAAATACTCCATGTCCATCGGAAAATACTATCCTTGTAAAGCTGTATGTATTTGGCCTGAGGAATTGGTGACTTGAACTTGTTTAGTACTTGATTTTATCTCCTTAAGATGAGGTTCAGCCTCTCGTTGGTCAATTGGTGAATTATAAGCTTGCCAAAAGCTCAAGCTCGGTAATGTTTAGATCCCCTTCTCCCTTTCCTGGAATAGGGGGAGGGAGGGGGGGGGGTGTTTTGGGGCAATTTTTCATATGGCTTTTCTCCAAGCCAGGTGGGGTGGCGATGGACATTGTTAAAGGGCATTTTGATTAAGAAGCCTTCAAATGTAAACTCTGGGAAAGTGTAGGGTTGCTTGATTCCAGAAATCGTAAAATTTGAATGGAAAGGTTTGTTTTTCTCTTTCTTTCGGAGGAGGGATAATGATGGGGTGAAGGATTTTGAGGAGAACAAGTTTTATGTAGTTACTAATTTCTAAGACATAAATGCTCTCTTTTTTTTCTGGCTGTGTTCTCTTTTCCTTGTCCTTTCGCTCCATTCATAAGGTGTAGATAAGAGGAGTCTAGCATAAAAAATCTAGGTATACGATTGTTGATTGTTATTTAGGAAGAAATCATGTAACAAGTTGCTGGAGACTTTTGTATTCTTTTGAGGGGACAGAGAACTAAATTTTTGGAGTTCCAAGGTTTTTCTCTTTTACTCATAGGTACACGGAATACGTGGGCCTACCCTCTCTGAGGGCTCCAAACCATGCCTAGAAACTAAGGACAATGACCTCTCCCCTTACCTCCAAACTGCTGCTTCCAGGATTTGACCTCTGGTCTCCCTCCAGCATATGAGCAGTGATACCAACAGACCAAGGGGTTTTCAGTCGGAGTTCCAGGCTCTTAATTGCTGCTCATCTACCACTGTTGGTGCTATGGTCTAGGGATAAGACGAGAAGAGCAGGACTGTATTATGCTATCTGTCTGATCACCATTCGTAGTTGTCTACTTCTCTGTAGTTGAAGTTGCTGTATGCCATTCTTGCAATAACGTTCTTCGTATACATATATTTAGGATAATATATTGTGGATGTGAAGGATTGTGTATCCCACTGTTTTAAGTCTTCTGTGAGAAGAATTTTGGATTCTTGTATCAGCAACGAGGTTCAGCATGAATTGGTGTAGCAGCATTTGATAGAGGATGTTATAGATGTGCTCTTATATCTCTTCTTTTTCTGTCTTCTCACTATCTTTGCTGTTCCTTTGCATTTGCCTTGATTTCTTTCTTTCATTTTTTTTATTACGCAGTACTACTCATCTCTGCTGCTAAAAAACCATCAATCTAAATGATATGATTTTATTAGTCTCAACTCTTAAGGATGGGCAACTCAAGTTTGCATTGACTGTTTACCTAGCTCTGTCAAAGCAAAATATATTTTCAGTTTAAGATGTGCAAAATAAATTTCATCTATTTTGGTATCTGTCGCCTAGAGCTGGCCATAACTAGGTCTGGGCTGATTCAGTCCCCACTGAACTGGAACTGGGACTTCATGGTTATAAGCTAGTGTTTCGGATCTTAATTTAAAACGTTCTAACCATAATTACCATTAACTGAACTGCTGCTCTGGGGGGAAAAAATGAACTGTAACCATGAAGTTCCCTCTTTAAACCCCATACAAGGCTGAATTCAGAAGGCTTGATCAAAACAATTCACGGGCCATCTCTATTGTTCCCATATCTTTGAAAAATTGATTGGCAAGCTACTTCAAACACTTGGCTGATTGACAGCTTTCCAAGAGTTTTTCTTGGCTGTTTAAAGGTACATGTCATCTCTGCAAAACTGAATTTTAGGCATTGGAGAAAGAATTTCAGGATATGGTAATTTTGAGAAAGTATATAAGAATTTGAATGCGCAGGGTTGTAGGAAGGAGGGAAGAAATATTGTACTGGTAGGGAATGGGATATCGACAGAGACATCTGAAGTATATAAGCTATTATGCCTTTTATATAACAGTACTAATACAGCTCAAAACATGCAGTACATCTAGACTTCCAGGAACATTTTGTCCTCAGGATCATAGTGCCATGAATCAACCCAAAGCTCCTATTGTGATAACTTACAAGAGAAGGCAGTAGCAAGGGCAGAAGGGGAATGAACAACAAATCCAATGGCGTTAGGGTCTTTTCCTAGTATTGTTGAGTGTCTGACATTTTTGTGATTTCTTTTTATTATTCCCTAAAAGATTATGTGTCAAATCGGCTATGTGACAGAGGATGAGTAGTGAGTGGTAGAATCCTGTAATAAATAGAAGGCTGAGGTCAGTAGGAAAGGTATTGAGAAAAGTAGAAAGAGAAAGTAATTGTTGGAGATTTCTCACCCATCGAATGTGAGAATTGTATTTGGATTGTTTTCCCTATTCAGTCTAATACAATCTATCCCTTTTGCCGTCGTTTCAATATTTTCCTTGTTTTTCTGGGTTGGCACATAGCACATAGTCTGACATGAGCATATAATGGTTCGTCGTCTATTGATAAATTAAGCTTCAAGATTAACTTGTAGCAAAGATGAAATTGTTGCTCAAGTGTGGAACCTCAGCTGATTTGCAGTACTGCTTTTGTTCTTGAGTTCTTGATTTCTTGATTATCTGCATCAAATGATCTGTGTTGTATTGCACTGTTCAGTCAGGTTTGGAGCAGCTGCTACAGCATTTCTCCATAAGCTTCAGAAAGGAATGTCTCCTTGGGTCCCATTAAAGGGGCATGAAAAGAAAACCTATAAGCAACTGCAACAGGAGGCTATAGAAAGTAAGAAGCGTGATTTGGCTGTACTCAAAGCCAATGATGGCTATTGGCCTGGAGTAAGAACGCCAAGTCATGCTCTCTTTCTGTGGGCTAGTGGTTCTGAGCTGACAACAATGTTGGAAGGTGATCACATGCCGAACAAATACATACCAAAACAGCTAAGGTGATTTTTTCCCTTTTCTTCTTCCGTCGTGACTAATTAATTGACAAGCGTTTTCAAGTTCGTTGTGTGCACATTTCTTCTGATATCTAAGGCACCAAAAATTATTTAGTAGTTCTTTCAATTAGTGCTGTATATTTAGTGGAATCTCTCTCCTCTATAATGTAGTGCTGTGTAACTGAATTCTCTGATTGAATTTTTATCAGCGTGTTTGAATTTTGATAAGTTTAGAAGAATTTGTTTTTGCACTTGAGGTTTTAGTTCACTCACTGTGTTGATGGATTTGTGATAATTTTATCTGAGCCAGGCAGCAACTGGCCAAAGCCATCCCTGGTTTACGTCCCTGGGAGGTTCTTAGTGTAGAACAGGCCATGGACCAAATAACGTACGGCGGACAATGGTATCGTGAGCCTCTTGGCACCTATACAACTGGTCCTCCATATATAAGGCACTGGAATGAAGATGTTAAGGTATGTCCTTTGCGCTGTCTTCTTTTTGGAGCACTTTATATGGTGGCTTTCAAACTGTTTCTAACTTATCGCCATTCCATTGTACTTAGTTTGCAGGAGGTTTCTAAATAATTATTCCGTCTCTCCATTGTTGTTATCAGAAGGAATTAAGGAAATTTTCTATTGTAACCCATGTCATACAGGGGAATAAATAAACTCCATCTGTCCCAAGTTACACATTGTCTTAACCCATCATAATTATGGATTCCTTATTTTCACCTATATTGTACTTTGTAATAGTTGTCTCATTCTTATCCTCTCTACACCACTTCCATTTAAGAGGGGGTATGTTTGTAAAAATAATCAAAATTCACTTCTGTTTTGGGAAACGTGAAAATTGCTGCAGGACTTCCCGAAATAGTATACGTGACTATTAGTTCTATGTGAACCTACGGAGGGAGTATCTTGCATGCTTCTGTAGCTGATTGAAGTAATTATGGTTTTGTTCTTGTGCAGATGATTTTCAATATATTCCTTGACCTAAGTATCCAAGTCACCAAGAAACTGAACCGTTTAGTCCCCGGCTTTGATAAACTTATGGTCAAAGTTGAGGCCGATGCTATTGAAAGAGAGAAAAACAGGCAGAGAAAGAGGAAAGAACGAAAGGACGCTGAGACAGAAGCATTGTTTGGGCAAAATCAACGTCGTCCATAGCAGGTCTCTTCAGATCATTTCATTCTTGTTTTTTCATGGCCACCTTTTAGTTCGAACTCTTTTTCTCGCGGATCTGATTTGACGTTTAATGTTTGTACTTTGTTTTATCTGGTTTTTTTTTGCAGAATGTATCAGATTATACTACTTGCTTATAGTGAAGTAGTGATAAGGATAACGACCTTGTTTCGGCTTCTGCTGCTGTTGATGAACTTCTTGTGTAGGAGAGGGTTTGTTGATCAACTTCTTGTGTAGGAGAGGGTTTGTTGATCATATACCCTGTACGTAGTGTTGTAATTCATCTCTTTTCTCCTTGTATATCATAGTATATTTCATCATTTTTTGTTATTGAGATATCTGCTATTCTTTTCACAGACTGCTTCACAATTTAAGTCATCTTCAACCTTTGTGTAGGTGGAGTTTTGAAATTACTTTGATATTTTGATTCAGATAAACACCTGAATTACTTCGTTTTATGGCTTTACTGGTCATATTATTAGAACTTTAGCTATTATATTCTCTCACTTTGTTCCATATTAATTCTAACAAAAGGATAATTTCATGCAAGTGCTCTTTATTAAGATAGATATATAAAATATATGAAGCTATTGTAATTTTGATTATTTGATACTCTCTTTGTTTTCTTAGTTGTAATATTTTGATTTTTACATATGTCAATATATCTTTGACCATAGATCATTTTGCATGAAACTAATTTCCGTCCACCAAATGGAGCCTAAAACAATAAGGGCGTAAACTTCAAGTTTTTACCTACTACTTTCACTTCATTCTTTGTTTTGTATATTCATTATGAAAAGTAGCCAATCATCTTAGCCCTAGAAAGGTTTATAAGGGCCTGTTCTCTTTTGGCATAAAAAACTTAATTGAACTGAACTGATTGCAACTGAATTAAACTGAACTGAATTAAATTATAACTAATAGTAATGATAATAATTTAGGTACTTAATTAAACTGAACTGAGCTAGTTGGAACTGAACTGAACTGAACTGAACTGATTGCAACTAAATTGAATTGAACTGAACCGATTGCAACTGAGTTGAATTGAACTGAACTGCACAGAACTGAATTAAATTATAACTAATAGTAATAATAATAATCTAGAAACTGAACTGAACTAAACTGATTGGAACTGAACTGATTGCAACTGAATTAAATTGAACTAAAAATAAGCTGAGAAAACAGGTCCTAAATATGTCCAATTAATATAATGTATCTGTTAAGAAACACAGGAAAGAGGAGTAAATGAGAATCTTTCAAGTTACCAAGTGGAGTTGGTTGTGGAGCTCCCATTACAAAATTTGTATCCAATTCCAATTTTTTACTGTAGAAAATATCTTTGGACTCGGGAAACAAAAAAGAGAAAGAAACTGTTGCTGTGAAAATAATAAAAGATTATAAACCGACATTTGGGAGAATGGGAGAGATAAATGGCACCACGTGGAGTGTTTCAAATGGTCTTACGATCTAAACAGACAACAGCTTCGATACACGTGTCCTTAAGTACTCTTTTATTCTTTTCCCTTTTCCTTTTCAGCAAAAAGAAATCTATTATAATCAAGTGGGACAACTTATCCTTAACCGGTTAATTCATCATACACTCGGGTATATTAAGCGCATGGTACGCGACTAATTTTACTCATTTGCTTACATGAAACTCTCCTTCTTAATACCTTTTGATCAAAAGAACAAGGGAAAATTTTAAAAAACTACCTTTTATAACCAAATTTTTTCAAAAAACTACCTTTTAAAAATTTTCTTTCAAAAAACTACTTTATATAACAAATTCTTTTCAATATACTACCATTTTACGTTTATATTTAATACTAATTAATAAATGATAGTCGCCATAGGTGTTGCTGCCGATGGAGTAGCGAGAAAAGAAGAGAGAAACGAGAGGGGAAGAAAGAAAAGCAATCTAAGGTGACTCAATTATTAGTGATTAACCCTATTTATGATAAAATGGTAGTATATTGAAACAAATTTGTTATATAAGGTAGTTTTTTGAAATTTTTTGATTATAAAAGGTAGTTTTATGAAATTTTCCCAAAGAACAATGAGCAAAAAGTAGTTTTAAATATGTTATCTTTACGGTACACTCGGGTGTATAATAAAATTCGTAGATAAGCCCAAAGCTTCTTTTTTGCACGTATAAAAGAAGATATTGTTGTCATCCTCTTTTCATACTTTACCAACTTAGGAAATTTGAAGAAACAAAAATGGAAGATATTGGAATAGAAAGCGAGACTCTAGTTAAAGCTCCAAGAATTGAAGTGAGAGAAAGAGAAGAAGGTGAAAACTATGAAGATGAGAGAGAAAGGGAGAAGAGACAAAAAGTTAGTGAAGGAGGTGCAAATAATGGTGGGGGGTTATTAGATAACCTCCTTTCTAAACTAACTTCACCTAGGACTCCTAAGAGTACTAATAATGATAATCATGTTTTTGATGAGGTCAATACTAATCCTTTTGATCATCAAGATGATAGTTTTCAAGGTTCCATTTCCATCGATGGCGGCGGCGGTGGTGGTGGTGGTGGTGGTGGTGGTGGTGATGGTGGCGGAAGCGGAGGTGGTGGTGGTGGAGTGATTAATGATTTCATATCGAATTTATTCAATCGAAGTAGTGAGGGTGAAGATGTGAAGAATAATAGTGGAGAGGATGTGAAATGTAGAAATGAGGTGACTAATAAGTCTAACAAGGTTGATCAAGAGAGTGGTACTGAAAATGGTGGGAGTGACCATAATGGTGGAAGCATCATCTCTAGTCTTGTCCCAGGTATGTTTCTGATTTATATCCTCCATGTATTTCGTTTTCTCACAGCAATTTACTCCATCCGTCCCATAATATATTGTTTACATTCTTTTTTAGGTGTCTCAAAATGTTGTGCCTGTTTTATTTTTATCAATTTATTTAGATTAAATTATCCTCAATCTTTACACAAATTCTCCAAAATACCTTACTTTACACCATTCCAAGGAATATTTATTGTTTTTTTAAAGGAAAACAAACTAAGAGAGTAGTTTCAAGACAAAAGTATTTTATTTAATAATTTTTTTTGAGATCCTACTACTCCATCCACTCTCTCCTGTGCAAAAAAAGAAGTAAGCATTATATTATGGGACAGAAGGAGTATAATATTACATTGCAATTTAGTACTTTGATATTTGAATAAGTGATACACTTCTCCAAAAAAAACTCTCACATTAAAAAGATCATTTATTTATGTATGAAGGTTAGTAATTTATTGTAAGATTTGTACGACTATGATTTAGGAGTACTATAGTCTATATGAAGTATTTGAGGGGTCAACTTTTGCTTTTTTGTAGGCATGAGCTTTAATATTTTTTAGATAAATTATTATTGCAAGTTTGTCTCATCTTAGAATGGCTTTTAAAACCAAGGAACGCTTGGCCTAACGGTAAAGGTTTGGCCTTATGACTTTAAGATCATGTAATCAAACCCATTAGTGGCTCTTTGGGGGTGAGGTTTTTCTTACCATCCCCCTCCCTTCAAAGAGTCTGACCTGTAAACCTAACTGGTTGTACCTATATGCTAGTACCTGAATCTGTTAGCATGAAAACAGTTAAAGTTTCAAGAATGAAACTTTTCGATAACAAGAACTAAGAAAATCTTATGTCCCATAGATTCTCCTGCATTCTTTGTACCACAAAACAGTTGAGGTTTTATAATCGAAAACATTTTCAAAATAAGTAAACCTTACTACCTTAGGTACTAGTTATCCCCCTCAAAAAAAAAAAAAAAAAGGTACTAGCTATCTCCGGGCATCATCATTCATCAGTACGAAAACAGTTTTGTTGTCGAAAATGGAAACGTTAGGATTCGAGCTTTTCTGTATTCAAGTCTTTTAGTACTTTGTTTAACTTAAAACTAGTTTTTAGACTAGGGTGCATGGGTAATTATATTTTTCTTTTATTGATATTTTGCCTTAAAATAATAATACTAAATATTGCTTAATAGATAGTGGTTAAGATTTTAGTATATAAACTTTAATCGCCATTAAAGAAGAGTGCCCCATAATACCGTTTCTGGTCTAAGAGCGTTTTTTAATATATTAGTATAGATATAGATATATAAACGTTAGGGTTTCAGCTTTTCCGTATTCAAGTTTTTTAGTACTTTGTTTAACTTAAAACTAGTTTTTAGACCAAGGTGCATTGGGTAATTATATTTTTTCTTTTATTAATATTTTACCTTGAAATAATAATACCAAATATTGCTTAATATATACTCCCTCTGTTTATTTTTTATTTACTCACTTCACTTTGGGGAAGAACCAAAGAAAAAGTACAAAAGTATGAGATAGAAACTGAAAAGTTGGAGAGAGAAAATGAAAAGTGAGAGAGATAAACTAAAAAGTGGATTAAAATATTAAAAAGTTGATGACATGGGTGGAAAAAGAGGAGAAAGTAGATGTGACATGTTACCAAGAATAGAAAAAACAACATCATGTAGATTAAAAAAAACAGACCAAAAAGGAAAGTGTGTAGATTAAAACTCATTATTACGGTTCTGTTTCTAATTAATACTCATTATTACGGTCTGATACAAGAATTTGATAAGTTATACATGGCCGTTTTATAAACCATATGCGTTAGTTTTGGTTGTAAATAGTTGAAAGTGAGGACTAACAAAGGAAATTGTTTTGTTTGGGCAGAAATGGTGGCTCCTGAAGGTGATGAGGCTTCTATCCTGATTCACTCTGTTGTTCATGACTAGCTCAACTTTCTCTTTTCTTTTTTCTTTGCAATTTTAAGTTATGTTTAGCTAACTTTTCTAATTTCTATGGTTAATGTTGTTAGATTTGGGATGATTTTTTCTTCTCAAAAGATTTAGGAAGTGTGAGAAGATCGTGTTTCTTTTTTCTTCGATGTTTAAAGGGAAAATGAGATGGGAGTTTATGTTCTGCTACTGTTAAGGTCATGTAAATTTTGTTTATTGTGATGTGCAGTATGAGATTAAACAACTTTCTGTTCCGGTAGTCTCGTTTAATTTGTCATAGGACGTTCTTATCATCAAATTTCGTTTTGGATCATTAATATTGTTTTTCTAAAACAAACAATGATGATTGATGGCTTAGATCCTAATTAAGCCTTTACTTTCTTCTTACTTGTAATGATTTAAAATTGTATCACAATCCGTCTTAAGTACTTATCTGCTATTTTTGTTGGTTGTTATGATTACTATGGTCCATATTTTATATTTAATATTAGTTATTGGACCGCTTGGGTGTTTTTTAGGTTATCTTTTGGACGTTTTAGTATTTCAAGATAACTAGTGCATTTTTTCGTGACTTGTATTTTTATTTAAGGAGTGCTAGTTGGTTTGGTTGTTTTTGCTCTATATAGGCCCTGTTCTTTTAAACTTATTTTGGCTGAACTGAACTGAACTTATTTTATTTTGGCTGAACTGAACTTATTTTTGCTAAACTGAACTTATTTTTACTTATTTCTGCTGAACTGAACTTATTTTTACTTGTTTTTGCTGAACTGAACTTATTTTGGCTGAACTGAACTTATTTTTGCTGAACTAAACTTATTTTTACTTATTTTTGCTGAACTGAACTTATTTTTGCTGAACTGAACTTATTTTTACTTATTTTTGTTGAAAATAAGTCCAAAAGAACAGGGCCATAATACCTTTAATCATATGGTGATGATTAATTTTGCTCGTAATTTGTCATATTATTACACTATTCTATAATGCCACGAGTTATTTTCATGTGCTACATTTCAGTAGTTCAAACTAATGAATGTCATGTATTTCCATTAGGTTAATTAATTGTTGCAGCGTTGGTAATGGCTTGTCTTTCTGGTTGAGAAAGTTCTAATTTGCATTATTGGTTTCTTTTAGCTCCTGTAAAAGGCTTTTCTTTTTTCGAAAATGTCTAATGTGAAATATTATGGTGCGCTGAAGTCGAAAGAAGTATCTATGAGAGAAGGCCCCTCCAATTAAAGTTCTTATCATAATTTCCTATTTCCAAAACTAAGTTTCCTTTTCCAAATGATTTTGAAAAAGACTTAGGGTCAAACTTTAAGAGTTACTGTTTGATACTGAAGAATTTTATTTTCTTTTTCTTCAAAATTTATAAAAGAACGAAAGATTTGATCATTAGCATTGGACTTTTATTATACAAAAAGATTTGGTGGTATGATATATAAAATGGGTTGCTAAATTTTTTTTTCTTAAAGGTAAGAAAAAGAAGATTAGGAGACCCTCCGCATGAGGGGAGCTCCCACCTTATCAGTTATAAGGATGTTTTGTAGAGTGGAAGAAGTACAATCTTCTATACATAATTGACTATCTACTAAATGACCAACATTAGCAATCCAATCAGCCGCTTTGTTAGCTTCCCGGTAGATATGACGAATATCCCATGATGTAAAAGAGTTGAGGAGAGTATGAATGTCTCTGACGATGTTGGTAATCTGCCATGGGGGTGACCAAATTTCTTTGATTCAGTTGATGACCATGAGATTGTCTCCTTCAATGATGATGTGTTGAATATGGTGTTTAAGGGCCAAGATGATACCGTGATGAAGTGCCAAAACTTCTGCCATGTAGACGGTGGTGTAGCCGAGGTTGACCGCTAAGGCTGTGAGAAGCTCCCCAGCTGAATCGTTGCTAAATGACGCCCTATAATTTCCTGGTAACTCCCTAAATACATATAAAATACTATATTTTTATATTTTTCATTTCTTTTCTCACTTTCTCCTCTTTCCTCACTTCCCCTTCCCCTTCTTCTTCCACACCACCACCACCTTCACGCCCCCATCACCACCACCACCACAACCTTCCATAATGCTCTTTTTTTGTGAGAAAAGAGGGCAAAAAACCCAAACAAGGCATAAAGCCATAAACAAATATCAAAAGAACATAACTTCACATCTTCCTCCCTGCACACCATTAACATTTTTTCAGAAACCAAATATTTCTTGATGTAATCTAGATTGTGCGAATGATTCCTGCATCATGAAGATTCATTATGAACTCATAGATTTTCAAACAAAGTATTGCTGCTCACATCTCTCATCAAACACGTCAGGAAGCTTCTCCAAACAAATACATAAGACCTTAAAATGTGCACATAGCAGAAGACAGAGACCTCAGAGCATCTGTGTAAGGCACCCACCACAAAAAAAGGAGGCGTCCACCATGGACGCCCCACCACAGGTGGAGGCGTCCATGGCAGGCGCCCCACCAACGGTGGAGGCGTCCATGGCAGGCGCCCCACCAACGGTGGAAGCGTCCACCATGGATGCCCCACCGGACGCTTCCACGGGTGGTGTGGCGTCCATGGTGGACGCCTTGCTTTTTTAAAAGAAAAAAAAAAACTATGGAGAAGCGTCCACCATGGCAGGCGCCCCACCAACGGTGGAGGCGTCCACCATGGATGCCTCTATGGTGGACGCCTCCACCGTTGGTGGGGCGCCTGCCATGGTGGACGCTTCTCCATAGTTTTTTTTTTAAAAAAAAACGGCGTCCACCATGGACGCCACACCACCCGGTGGAAGCGTCCATGACGGGCGCTCCATCACTAGATGAGGCGCCCGCCATGGACGCCTCTCCATTTTTTAAAAAATAAAAATTTTGTCTCCTCTACGGTTTGGGTGGTGGTGGACGCCGGTGGTGGTGTGGAAGAATGGGGGGAAGGGGAAGTGGCGAAAGGAGAGGAAGTGGCCCGTAGTGGAGGTGGTGGCGGCGGTGTTGGTGGTGGCGGGCTCCAATGGTGGTGGTGGTGGTGCAAGGGAAATGGGAAGGAGAAGGGGAAGGGAAGAAGAGAGAGAAAAAATGGAGGTATAAATATACAGTATAAAAATACCGTATTTAGGGCGTTAGTGGAAAATATTAGGGCGTCAAATAGCAAATCCCTATATAAAATGGTCAAGGTTAAGACCGTATGACTCGGGGTATTGTGCACAAAAAGTAACCAAACCAACTAGCATACCTTTAACAAATAAACATCCCACAACAAAAAATGACATGAGCTATATTCAACACCCAAAACGTAATTACAAAAATTAGGCTGTGACATCATCCAAGCACCAAAAAATAGTTAATAAATTAGATACTACTTCAGGACTAGAGTTGAGTCAAGTTGTAGAATAGTGCACTTGGTAAATCTATCTATACAAATATATTTAGGGTGCCTTTGGTTTGGGGGCTTCAAGAAAGGGTAAGAGAAACAAAGCTCTTGATTCCCCTTGTTGATGTTTGTTCGGTCATTTTAATCATTCTCTTTACCCCTTCCTTTCCCCCAAAGTCCTCTACATTCATTCTCCACACACCCCTAGGGTTTCACTTACCCTTTCCCTCATGCTACTCCATGGTCATCTTGACTCATTATTGACCACCACTCAAGCCACCACAACCACCACTCATGCCACTGAACCACCACTGCAGCCACCAAACCATCACCTCGCAACCCGCCCACCACCCAACCACCCCACGACAAACCGAACCACCACGAAACCAACACCCACCACAATCCAACCACCGCATGAAAAACCCAACCACCACGAAACTAACACCCACTGCCATCCAACCACCACACGAAACACCCAGCCACAGCGAAACTAACACCCACCACCATCCATCCACCCCACGAAATCAAATATCCACCACAAAACCAACACTTACCACCACCCAACCACCCCACGACACACCGAACCACCACGAAAACAACCCACCACCACCACGTAACCACCTCGCTGAATATTCATCCTTCACAAAACCAACACCTACCACTACCTAGCCACCCCCATGAAACCACCAGACACCCGAAACCAAAATCAAACCACCATCACAGCCACAAAACCGCATATCACCACACCAAGAAAACCAAAAAACAAAAAAAAAAAGCCAGAGTAAACAAAAATTACCTTTTCTTATCTTTAATTATGGCTTTATATGGTTACATTCGGCCATGAAAATTTCAAATATGAAGTTTTTATGGTCGAATTTGACCTTTAAAACCTAAGATTTGAGTTTTTATGGTGGTGGAAAAAGGAGATGACAAAAGGCACCGGCGACGACAACAAAGGAGAGGCGTTGATGGCAGCAAAGAGGAGGGTAGCGCGCCGATAAAATGCCGGCAGCGGCGAGGTGGTGGCGGCGACGAGGTGGTGGCGATGGTTATTGGGAGAGAGATAGTGTGTGTACTGTTGGAGTAATAGTGAGAGGAGAGAGATATATTGATTCTAACCAAACAACTCTTTTAATCAAAGGGTTTACCTTTCCATTCTCCTTGTTTCTCTTTCTTAAACCCTTTTCCTTTCCCCTTCATAAACCAAACGCCCCCTAAAAGGTGTTTCTAAGGAAGCTAATATGCCATGTGGCATTCTCTTCTAGCTTCTAATTCAAATATTTTATGTCCATCAGTTCATGTGTACTCCTCAATTTAAAAATATAAACATTGTGTAACTGTAAGGTATTGAACGCTTGACCTTTGAGATGAAAAGTGAAAATTTAGCCATCAATACACTATAACTTTATTGTCTAATGTTTCAAATAAAATATGATAAAGTTTTATAATAATTATATTTAACTAAAAAGACTTAAACAAGTATTTAGATATCTAACACTCTTATTATGGTACTACTAAGAGACTATTGATGATATATCTTAATCCAATTCCTTTTAAACTTTTATTTTCAAACTTAAACCTTTTAAAAAAAATTGCTTATCACGTCATTACGTCAATGTTTCACTGGACCAAAATTTATGAATATTAACATATTTATTTATCTCTATTATATAAGGTGAAGGGGGAGGAAGATGGTGTCCCCTTACAAAAAGTCTTATATACCCTTAATGAATTTAAATTGCCATACATAATAAATAATATTTTCTTCATTCTACTTGCCATATACATTGAACAAGTTAACAATAATGGAATTGAATTTGAAATATCAATTATAAATTAAGGAGAATGATTTTCTATTCTTACATATGTGTGAAAGCCTATGATTAAAAATTAAATTGACAATATAATTTGATTGACACAATCAGAAGAAAAATAAAAACTTGATATTAATAGTTATACTAATAATATTTTAAAATCTAAAGGTTGATTATCGTTCAGTCATTAGTATTATATAAATCAAACTCTTTCACTTTATTAATATTCAACGATTGAACCTGATACACAAATTCTTCCACTTTATTTGAGCACAAGCTTTCTTCTACTTTATAAGTCCTTCTCTCACTACTATGGGTGCGTTCTCTTCACCTTAATAAATTAAGTTTCAGGTTCAATCAGTTCAGTTCAGATAAGTTTCAATCAGGTCCAATCAGGTCAATAAGTTCCAATTAGGTCCAATAAGTTACAATCAGGTGCAATAAGTTCCAATCAGGTTAAATCAGGTCAAATCAGGTCCAATAAGTTCCAATAAGGTCCAAATAGTCAATGATCAATAAATTAAAATTTTAATGTTAATTAAAGTACCACTATGATTGTTATATAGTATTATATTTGTAATATTGTCTATTATTTTATTATTCATAATACTATAGGCTATAGTTGATTATGTTATTATTAATTTTTTTTAATTAAAGTACCACTATGATCATATAGTATTATATTTTCATTATTATCTATTATTTTATTATTTATAATACTATTAGCTAATTATGTTATTATTAAAAAATATTATAATCATGGTCAAATAAGGTTAACAATAATTATAATATTTTGCAATTCGTCTTTAAATAATTAGAGATAACATGTTTTCGTTACTAATAACAATGAAAGATATAAATGTTATTAATTGATTTCCTACTAGTGCTTTATGAAATCAAAGCAAGACTATTAATTAGATACTACTAGTATATTGAAAGTTGTGTATAGGCAAGCATATAAATACTATTTTTTTTTAAATGTTAATTATAAGAGATAATTAATAATTACTATCTTTTCGAAGGATAAATTTTAATAACTATTATGTCATAATAAATTTTGAGGGATAGTATTTATGTTATTACTCATCAAATATTTCGTCAAATAAATTTCAATCAGGTCCAATAAGGTCTAATAAGTTTCAATCAGGTCCAATCAGGTCTAATAAGCTCCAATTAGGTTAATAAGTTTCAATCAGGTCCAATAAGTTCCAATCAGGTTTAATCAGGTCCAATAAGTTGAATTAGGTCCAATCAGGTCCAATAAGTTCAGTTCAGTTCAGTTTAGTTCAGGGTTATTCAGGTGAAAAGAACGCACCCATATATATTTGAATAATGATAAACAAATAACTAGATAAAAAAACTAATTAATGAAACATTAATTTAAGAAAAATATATTTAAAAAATTTAAAATAATTGTAAATGTCTATTCAAATCACATTTTGTGTAACACTGATGATTTTTATAACTAATTGAGAAAAAACGTTACAAAAAATGCTAGTTATAATTGATCCAAGACATTACACGGGCCAAAATACTAGTTTCTTGATTATATGTAGCGTTCGGGTTTAAGTACTGCTCAAAATGATTTTGGACCCATATAAACACTGTAATCTCACCCACTAAAACATAATCAATCAATTACAAGTTTTATTTAATTTACAAGTAGGATGTTAAGCCTTTTCCAATTGTAAAAATTTAAAAGTGTGAGGATTTTTATTCAATCATTATGTTTTGCTTTTGATAGTTTTTTTTTTGAGATGAAAATTTTGCTTTTGACAGTTGGTACTAGAATAGTACTCCAACATATATAGAGGTATAATTGCTAAATAGGTTGATAGTTCCTTATATATATAATTTTATTGTTATTTATATTTCGAAAATTCATCAATGTCTCTATTATATAAGGGAATTAATTAAGAGGACGGGGACACCCAAACAAAAACAAAAATCCAGAAAACAAAACAACTACTTTAAAAGTATTATTATTATTGCAATTATACCTCAAATAAAACTCTATTTTATAAGTGTAAACTTGAGGACTTTGGTGTCCCCCTGAAATGCCTAAACTACCCCTTTGTAATTAATATTTAAATTGATAAAAAATACCATTGTTTTAGTGATGAAATAAAAATTAAAAAAATCTATCTTTTCTACCAATTTTTGTACATCAACACACATCGTATGCACATAAGAGATAGGACTAGTTCTTTTAGTAATGCAACCCCATTACCCCAAT
The DNA here is from genome assembly GCA_947646795.1 of Beta lomatogona. NCBI lineage: Eukaryota > Viridiplantae > Streptophyta > Magnoliopsida > Caryophyllales > Amaranthaceae > Beta > Beta lomatogona. The sequence continues at coordinate 978,807 of CANSNZ010000150.1, forward strand.
ATTCCATGTAGTTTCCCCGACTTGTGATCTAGTTAGATGGCCTTCAATCGATGCAAATAGGTTGCCTGAGACTCGAGAGTTAAGACGAGTTTGTTTTGCAAGTAATAGATTTAGAAGAATTAGACATAACAAATTAAATAGATTATGTAAATAATCTATTTATGTAAATAATCTTTTGAGAGAATATTTGCCGTGTCTTTCTCATTAAACCAATATCAGTATATATACATCAAGGAGTCTATGTTAAGCTAAAGCTAACTAAAGATATATACTGAAAATATACTAGAGATAATTACAAAAGATTATTTACATAAATAGATTATTTACATAATCTATCAATAACAAATTAAAACTTTAGCCAATGTTTTTAAAATTATCCATAATTTAATTAGAGTTAACCCGGAATAGTCTCAATGCTTTGGGGCTCAAGCCAAAGCAGTTCAAAGTTGACTACTTGATTGTGATAGTCCGACATCCAATATAAACAATATAATCACAAATTCACAATATTAGATATGATATCATTCTGTACTTAAATATTTTGTTAATTGTCTAGATCTTCTCACTGTAATTAGAAATCCTACTAGGATTATATCGTCACACTATATATATTTGACTGGGGAAAATGTATAGATTCTCAATATCTCAATATATATATAATTTGGGCATAAAAATCAATCAATTGAAACTTAAGGGCCCTTTCGTTATCGTTTTTTAATTTCAGTTTTCAGTTTTTTTGAAAACTAAAAACCAAAAACAGGAAACCAGAAAAAGTGGTTTTTACTTTTTAGTTGTCAGATTTCAAAATCATCATGTTCCTAATAAATTTAACTAATTTTTTATTCATTATAGGGCATATATCATATGACTTTGAAAATTAAAAAACCAAAAAACAAAAAACCACAGTAATACCAAACAGGTCCTAAGTTGTTTCAGTTATGAAAAAGATTACGGTGATTAATTTTAAAAAAATGAGGTAGCAGATTTCTGAGTTTCTACCAGAATAATAATCTTAACTAAAAATATGATCATGTATTATCAAAGTTTAATAAGGGGTCTGACGTTGATTAGTATTATGCAATATACTATATCTTACTAGTGAATATGTCCGTTTACACCAGTATTTTGCAACTTTGTAATATCATGATGTCAAACACTCGATTGTCAAAGCGCGGTTTGAATGAATTCAAGCCTTTTACCAATTCTTACTCAATTAAAAAGTTAATATAGAAGTACTAATACTATACCAAATCCAAAATCACAACTTTTCAATGGTCCAAGTCTCAAATCCTGTCATATAACAAGAAAATTCTTAATTCTACAATCCATAATATACTTCATAACACTATAAATTACAATGCAAACTGATTGTATTATTACAAACTCTCAAATCACAAGCTTTCATTTCAGTTATTACAACAGCCAATACATCAATTACATTACAACATACATTACATACATACATTATCAATATAATCTACCAAAATGAACGTGAACACCCTCAAAAAAGTAACTAAGCCTTTGATAATCTTAGTTTTGTTGCTAAGTTTTAACGTTTTTATACAACATGCAAGTTGTAGGATGCTAAAACAAAGCTTTCTTGATCATGAAGTTAAAGATGAGAACAGCAAAATGTGGTTTAAAGAGGTCGCTAAACTTTTCTTCCAAGTTAAAAGCACATCTCCTCCATCGACTCCAAACCCTACATGCAATACTCCTGTTTGTACACGTAAATGAGTCTTACTCTATTATTTTTGCAAGGTCAAAAATTTGGTCATGCAGAATTATATGGGGTGCAGAAGAACAGAAGAAATAATTTAATGGTTTATTTATTTATTTCTTAGTTATATGTATAAAGTTTGTATACAATGATTCTTTCAAGTAGTTGTTGGTTTGCGATTATGTTGTAAGATTTAATTTATTCTTTTATACAAGAGTGTAAGAATGAAGTGCACATTAATATATATGGATTATTAATGTAATCCTTTTTGATATATTGATTTGAAAAATATGTTAAATCAGCCAGTAAAATAGATTCTTCCTACTTTACACTATATATTAAACAAAGATTGTGGAATAAATGATTTAGATTCTTCCTTTAACCCAAATGCATGCAGTGTGAGAATTTAATGAAATTTCTCTTTTGCATCATGCTTCGTGTCCGTTTTATTTATTTTTTTATAAAGAAAATTTTCGTTAATTAAAGGCCAAACAACATCTACAATTAGGGATGACAGTGGGTAGGGTCTGGGTAGGGTAAGACTAGACCCTTACCCATACCCTAACTTTTGGATATAGACCCATACACTACCCATACCCATAGGGTAGAATTTTTTAGGACCCGTACCCGTACCCGTAGGGTCCGATAGGGTCTGGATAGGGTCTAGGGTCTAAAATGGGTCATACACAAAAATAAATCCGCTTACATTTTCACATGAATATATAATCGTTAAGCACAATTTCATATATTAATTTTGCAATTAGCACACGTAATATCACGTACATTCCATACCAATACGTATTTTTTGGATATCCCAAAAGTATCATACATCACAATATAAATAAAGTTTTACGTGATTGCGATTTGCGACTAGGGTTCCTAATTGAGGGAGGGTTTTAGTTTTATTAGAAGTCTGCTGGAAGGATATGTTTATACATATATTTATTTTAATTTTAAAAAAATAAAAATATATATTTTAGTTTAGATGGGTCTATGGGTAGGGTTTGGGTAGGGTCTGGGTCCCTTACCCTACCCTTACCCGATAGGACCAAGACCCATACCCTACCCTTACCCATAGGGTCAAAAAAAATTAAGACCCATACCCTAATTTTAGGGTAGGGTCTGGGTGGGTCTGGGTAGGGTCCTGGACCCATTGCCATCCCTATCTACAATAGTATCGTTCTAGTCTTATAATTTAAACATTTATATTATAGTAATGGCCCTCCGTCCCTATTATTTTGTTTTATTTTAATTTTTCTTTGTCTTTTTCAAAGAGAAAAATTATGAAATTTGGTGAGAAATTCTCAGCGATTTATAAGATAAATTATTATTACATATAATCTTAATTATCAAGTCCATCTCAATATGGATTTTCAAATTATAATTTATGATTCTTACTTGAGCATATAGTTAAAGACATAATCGATCAATGGCCCATTGTAGATCGTAAACATTCCCCCATAGGAACTAGGAAGATTAATATGGAGTTGAGAGCATATCTTATATTAGTTGATCTGATCATAATAATTAGTCTCAAAAAATTATGAGTTTATTCGCCAAATGCAGTGGATTTTGTGTACAGGCTTAGCTTAATCACAAGAGAGTAAACACAAGAAGCAACGCTCTTGCCTTGTTTCATACGAACCTTGGTAGGTTCCTTCTTAATATTTCGCTCAGCATTTTGAGCATCCCATATAGTTTGATTAGTGTCTTGTTGAGATAATGTAAGACGTACAACAACATCTAAGCCATCATGCATCTTTATGCCTCTTTCGTTCAGTATGAGCAACATTGGTGGGCTGGTGGCTAGAAGTTTTGCAGGAAAAGCATTTGAAAAGGACATATTCCTTTTTGGTTTAATTTGCTTGAAAAATACTTTTTTTTCTTAATAGATGCATTATATTGACTTTTTACACTATTTGAATATTAACTTTGACCATATTTTATTTACTAATTTATAAAGATAAATATCATTATCTTAATTTGTTGGGTTAATCTCAATGTATATATATTTTCAAAAATTTTTTTTTTTTTATAATTTTGAATAATATATAATTGAAGATATTGATGATCAAAGGTGTACATTGACAAGTGTGCCCAGTCAACATGATGCAACTATTAAGATACAGAGGAAGTATTACCTAAGTTTGGATTCAACATAGAGTTTGATCTAGTTAATTCGTCCTTCTCAAGGATTGATCGTATTATATATATATATATATATATATATATATATATATATATATATATATATATATATATATATATATATATATATATACTATCAACTAGTATCCCTTGGTGAAAAATGTATCAGGATATAAAAACACAATAGAAGGTAGATGTAGTAGTTAAGTTTAATTTAAGAATTTTTTTTCTTATATATAACATTAAATAATGATCAATATCTATATATATATCTAAAACCCAAAGCAATCTAATGCCATGTTGCCACATGTCACCCTCCCTCCCAAACAAATGATACAAATTGTAATCAACAAAAATGTATGTGTGAAGACTCAAACACGCAACCTCTCATTTGAAATACGAAGACACTAACCAACTATTCTACAACAGCTTTTTGGTTTCTATGGGAAAACAAATCTATATACAACTAAGATTAGGAATAGACCACCAACAACTATGAGACCAAGGAACCCAAAATATTGGGCTGACACCCATGCCCAATCAGCAAAACAATCATGTCCAAAATTTATATAGAGGCATTTTTATATAATTTCCCCAAAAAAGAATATACTTCATGATTTAATAGTTCCTTTTGCAGAAGTTATTGGCCAAAAATATCGCAAATAGGTCCAACAGATAACAAATCCACAAGGCCCAAGAACCCTTTAATTCTTTTTTATGTCTCATCACCAATCATCATGTAAAACTATAAAAAGGGCAGAAAGAAAATAAATATCTATATATATAATCTAAAATCCAAAGCAAAAACATGCCATGCTGCCACATGTACTCTCCCCTCCCCCACGCAATCAAATGACATATTAAACAATAAAAATGTGTGTTATATGCCTCGAACCCATGACCTCTCATTTGAGATATAAGTGCACTAACCAACTACTCTACAATCTCCTGTTAGCTTTATGGGGAAAAAATATATTTAAAGGCAAGATATATTCTATTTTTAAGACAATTAAATACAAATGTATATATGAATAGTCATTAAGCTAATGTTAATAATAGCATGTCCTACTCTTTCAGTAATCTTATAATAAATAAAAAGCTCTTCAAATTTTTATAACCTCCGTAATTAACACTACTACAACATTTCATTGCATCGGTTGTATTCTTACACATCAACCTACGTAAAAAAAAAGATTGTATTATATTTTTTATAAGTAATTATACATTTATATATATGTACTCTCTTGAAACCAAGGTCATATGGATGAATAATTCGTATTATAATTTACTATGTAGAAAATTTAAAAAGAACTCGAAGATCATTTAATTTCCTAAGCATAATCCAATGTGTATAACTCTTTTTTTCCACTTTTATCAAGTGTTTGATTTAAGACTTCAAATTCACATTGATAAATGATTAGGGGCATCGCCCGAGCCAATAACTAGATGTTGTCTATAACAAATTTCGCATGACTTTCATTTAATGAAGTTTTTTATACATCAAACATACATGTAGTAAAAATAGACACAATCCGCTAACCCAACACGAAGGTTTTTAACCCGTTTAAGTAAATGGACTGACCCGACAACTTGTTTAACTACTATTCTACTATCAATATTATTAGTTGGGCTGGAAATTATTTGAATATTCTTTGGTTGTTTGATTTGGTTCATTTAGGTAAGATATTAGTATATAAGACGTGGGTTAAGAAATATATGACATACATTTGCTTAGTTTTGTATATATTTGCGTTTGATAAGTGGGTCAATAAATGGGTCGGATAACCCATTTAATAAACAAGACGAGTTAGGGTTGAGTGTTATTGGCCCGTTTAATAAACGAATCGGATTAGGATTTAGGGTGTTCAAGTCATTTACCGACGGACCAAACATCAATTTGACACGACACAATCCGTTTACCAACTCTAATTAAGCATGACTTAAACTTATTCACCACAAAAAGAGAACAACCTTCACTATCAAATGTAAAGTAAAACATTTGCACCAAAAAAAAACCCACAACGTCGAGGAAGTCCAAAAGTCCCTTTAGGCTTTCCTTGGAAGGGGTGCGTCTAGACGGTGCTCTAGGGTTTGTGATGCTGTTAGGGCTCCATTCTTAAGATTTTCTCGAGTTTAGTGCCAACTATCATCGCAGCAACACCTTGCATGATGGATTCGAGTAATAGGGCTCTAAACAATACAAATAGTATAAATAATAGTAGTCTTGAAGAAGAGGATATAGAATGGCAGATTGATGACTCGCACGAAGAGGAGGCTAAAACCTCGCTCATGCTTATAGGCAAAGTATGGTCAAGGAGATCGGTGAATTCGAATGCTTTAATTGAAACACTGACGAGATTATGGCAACCGAAACATGGATTAGAAGCGCGACGGCTTGACAATAACATGTTTTCTTTCCAATTTTTCCACTGGAGAGATAAGGGGAGAGTCATGGAGAGCCAACCTTGGCACTTTGATAGACATGCTCTATGCCTCAGTGAAATTCAAGAGGATGGGAAACCGTCCGAGTTTCGCTTGCACTCTCTCGCCACTCGGGCTAGATTCTACAATCTACCCTTCAAAGGTAGGGGACAGGATGGAAACATTAAGTTGTTGGCGGACAAATTGGGGGCCTTAATTAAAATTGACAAATCGAATGCCATGGAAATTGATAGATCAGTTCGAGTCAATGTCATGGTGGACATTCGCAACCCTTTAAAGGAGCATGTGAATCTTAAAGTAAGGGGAGGGGATGTCATCAAAGTCCTAGTCAAATATGAAAGACTCCCACTTTTCTGTTATATATGTGGGAGACTAGGGCACGGGGATAAGGACTGTGATGAGAATAATGGTGATGTCTCTCCGGAGAAACGATATGGAGGGCATATGAGAGCCTCACCATGGAAGCCAGCGTTTGTAAAGGGACGAGATGATATAGGTGATAACAAAGTAGTGGCGAGGCGTCTTTTCTTCCCCAAACCTGAGGGGAACACTGTTAAGGGCCACAATACAATGGTGGAGGGGGTTATTCAACAATTGGAGGTAGTGGAGTTGTCTGAACAAGGAGATGCTGAGGAGGGAAAGGAGAAGCAGGATGGTAGGAAAGGGGTACAAAAAGAAAAAGAGGGAGGAGTTATCAGTGGGGGAGGGGGTAATAATGGAGAGGAAAAAGTAAGGATTATGGAGAGGGAGGAGGATGATGTGGGAGGGGAGGAGAATATGGGAAGGGACAAAGTGAGTAATGAAGAGGGGAAAGAGAGTGATGAAATAAGCGAAGAGCAAAAGGGAAGGGAACCAGGGAGGAATACTGAAAGTCAGGAGGCTGGAGTAGAAGGGGGGGAGAGGCAAAACACTCGAAAGTGGCTCAGAATTAACAGGCCACAAGGAGTGGGCGAGGACCACACAAAGCTTCCGCATGGGGCAAAACGGCACAGAGATGCAGGGGGAGGCCGAGTGAATCATATGCAGCAGGATGATGATGTTTCTGTTACGAAAAAGGCACGAGGTGAAGACATGGAACAAGACACAATGAGTATGGACACTGACGAACAAGTGGCGGGCCCCACGCAATGGGCCCTCGGTGGTCAATGTTAAAAATACTATGTTGGAATTGCCGAGGCTTGGGGAGCCCTCGAGCAATTAATGCGCTTCGAAGGCTAATAATCTTAGAAGCTCCCCACTTGGTGTTCTTGTCCGAAACTAAACAGAAAACTTGGGAATTAGATACAGTGAAAAAGAAAGTGAGGATGGATAATATGATTGCAGTAAGCTGTGAGGGGGAGGGGAGGAAACGTAGTGGTGGTGTAACGTTGATGTGGAACATGGAAGTCGAAGTGGAGGTACAGTCGTTCTCGAATAATCATATAGATGTGCACATATGTCGAGATGGGGTGGCAATGTGGAGATACTCAGGGATATATGGCTTTCCGGAGGAGACAAACAAGCATAAAACTGGGCTGCTGTTGGAAAGTCTTCATAGAGAAAGTAGCCTGCCATGGGTATGTGGGGGAGACCTTAATCTTATGTTGTTCGAGCATGAGAAGAAGGGGGGAAGTACTTTCAATGTTAATGAAGCGAGTATATTGCGGGATGTGGTGAGCAGATGTGAGCTCATTGATATAGGTTTTGTTGGGTATGATTTCACTTGGTCAAACAACCAACATGGTGATGATAATATTCAAGAGAGATTGGATAGGTTTCTAGTGTCTAGTTCTTGGAAAGATTTGTTCCCTGGGTCTTTTGTTTCTCATCTAACTAGACGAAAATCCGACCATGCACCCATATTACTGAATATTGCGGAGAGTGTGGAGGGCAATAAGGTGAGGAAAAGGAGAAAACTTTTTCGATTCGAGGAGCTTTGGCTTAGAGAGGAGAGCTGTGGGAAGGTGGTTAAAGAAGCATGGGGTGAAGGGGGTCGTGATGTTAAGAATTGTATTGCCCGTACTGCTGGGAAGCTTCAAAGTTGGGGGAAACAAACTTTTGGCAACAACGCCAAGGAGCTGAGATTATGTAGACAAGAAATGGATGAGTTGATGCGCGAAGATCAAACGGAAGAGGTGGTGAGGAAAATGCGAGCCCTTGACGTTCGAATGGACGAATTAGAGGCCAGAGAGGAGACCTATTGGAGGCAAAGGAGCAGGCAGAGTTGGCTCCAAGACGGGGACAAAAACTCGAAATTCTTCCATGCTAAAGCGGAGCAGCGAAAGCAGCGAAATAATATCGCCAAAATCAATGATGAAGCGAGTAATTGCTATGTGAGGGAGGAGGATGTCACCGAGGTTTTTGTGAATTTTTTTTCAAGAACTTTTCACAAGGGGGCCAAGTGTGGAAGTGAGCCCGGTTATTGATAAAGTTGAGGCGGAATTAAGTAGTGAAATGGTTGAGTTGCTCGGTGCCCCTTTCAATGGAGAGGAGATTAAAGCAGCACTTTTCCAAATGCATCCCTCAAAGGCCCCCGGACCAGATGGTATGTCCGCTCTTTTTTACCAAAAATTTTGGGATGTTGTGGGAGGGGACATTATTCACATGGCCTTAGAAATCTTGAATCAGGGAAAGAATATTCATGAGTATAATCACACCTACATTGTTCTTATACCTAAAAAGAAAGTGTGTGAAACTGCAAAAGACTACCGCCCTATTAGTCTATGTAATGTACTGTATAAGATCATCGCAAAGGCCCTTGCTAATAGAATGAAGTCGGTGCTCCCATGTCTTATAAATGAGGCTCAGAGTGGTTTTGTCCCAGGGAGGCTCATTACTGATAATATACTAGTGGCCTATGAGTGTTTTCACTATCTGAGGAAAAAGAAAAAAGGGAGGAATGGTGATATGGCGATGAAACTGGATATGAGCAAGGCATATGACAGAATAGAGTGGAATTTTTTGAGAGCTATGATGTTGAAAATGAAATTTCCTGCAGCATATGTTGATCTTATTATGAACTGTGTAATGTCTCCCTCTTTTGCTATTCTGGTTAATGGTCAACCCTCCCGGAGCTTCAAGCCAACGAGGGGGCTGCGCCAAGGGGACCCCTTATCCCCTTTCTTGTTTATTTTATGTGCGGAGGGCTTGTCAGCGTTGCTTAGAGATGCAGAGAAACGGAATTTGATTCATGGGGTTAAGATTGGGAAGAAAGTTGCTCCGATATCGCACTTGCTATTTGCGGATGACAGCCTCTTATTTGCTCGGGCAAACGAAAATGAAGTTGATAATGTGCTTGACATTCTTGCTACTTATGAAGTGGCTTCCGGACAAAAACTGAACATGGAAAAATCTGTTGTTTCTTTTAGCCGAAATGTGTGCAATGATAAGAAAAATTTGCTTCTGTCGAAGTTGAAATTTAAGGCTCAAGAAGAACATGAAAAATACTTAGGGTTGCCTACTTACCTAGGAAGCTCTAAAAAAGCAGTTTTCCAAACAATTCAGGAACGTGTGTGGAAGAAACTGAAAGGGTGGAAAGAAAATTTCCTGTCACAAGCCGGAAGAGAAATTTTATTGAAGTCTGTTGCGCAAGCAATCCCCATGTACGCTATGCAATGCTTCAAGTTGCCAATCAGTATAATTTGGGGGATGGAAAAAATGTGCAGAGCTTTTTTTGGGGGCAAAAAACGGAAGAGAAGAAAATTCCATGGGTCTCGTGGGATAATCTTTGTCGACAGAAAAAAGAAGGAGGTATGGGTTTACGTGATTTAGAGGTGTTTAACAAAGCTCTCTTGGCAAAACAAGGCTGGAGGATTCTCACAAATGAAGAAGCGTTGATGACTCGTGTGCTCAAAGGAAAATACTTCCCGAACTCGACATTTTTTGAGGCAAAAATTGGGTCTGGTGCCAGCTATACTTGGCGCTCCATATGCCAAGCTCGGAGAGTTTTACAAGCAGGGACGAGAAGAATTATTGGGGATGGAGGGTCTACCAAAATCTGGGTGGATCCGTGGTTACCTATGGAGGGGAAAGATAGAGTTTTGAAGCCAAGAAATACAGAAGCGGCCTCTCTATATAAAGTGAATGATTTGATGATGAATGGTAGCTGGAACAATACACTGATTCAAGGAACTTTTTCAACATGGGAGGCTCAAAAAATCACAAGTTTGATTCTTCCATCATACCCATGTGCAGATGAGTGGTCTTGGCGCTTTTCAAAAACGGGGAGTTCTCGGTCAAAAGTGCATATTACATGGCTTTCAAAGAGAAGAAAGGAGAGATAGCTTCATCTTCGGCGTAATGGGAGTAGTTTGTGGAAAAACATATGGCATTCTTGTGTACCTCCCAAGATCCGAAACTTTGCTTGGCGAGCTGTTTCGAGGCAATTCCGGTGCGTGCAAATCCGATGAAGCGAGGTATGGAGGTGGATACGAGGTGTCCTAGGTGGGGGGAGGGCATTGAAGATGTGATGCACATGTTGATGCTCTGTAGGGAAGCGAAGATGATATGGTATGTTTCTCCCTTAAGATTAGAGATGCAAGAAGGGGGTCGGAAAAATTTTCGTGGATGGGTGTTAGATAAGATGAATGTGGTGAAGGAAAAGGAATGGTGGGATATTTTTTGGGCTCTCTGTTTGGACAGTATGGTTGGGACGAAATGAGTGGGTTTACCAACAAAGGGTTCTTGATGTGCAAAGAAGGGTCCAACGTGCCATGAGAGTAAAGGAGGAGTATAAAAAGGCGGTGGAAATAGTGCAGGTGGGAGCCTCAAATAAGACTGGTTACTCACAAAGATGGTGTCCTCCTTCGATTGGGACTACCAAACTAAATTCGGATGTCGCGTTCTCAAAGGAAGGAAAGGTGGGAGTGGGAGCGATCCTGAGGGATGACCAAGGGGATGTGCTAATGGCGATGTGTGTAAGTTGGAGGGGGGAGTGTAGTGTGGAGATGGGCGAAGCTATGGCTGTAAGAAATGGCTTGCGCACCGCCATAGAAGCTGGCTTTAGAGACTTAACGATCGAAACAGACTGCTTGGCTCTGTTTCATAAACTGTCAAAGGGGCTGAAGGAAAATTCGGAATTGGGGCTCATACTTCATGACATTAAGATGTTAGTTAGACAATGTGTTAATGTAATTTATGCTTATGTCAGAAGGGGTGGAAACCGAGTGGCACATGCTTTAGCTAAGAAAAGTTTGAGCTTAGATGAGCTGACTGTATGGTTGGAGGAAGCTCCTCCTGAGATAATGGAGGTTGTAACTGATGACTTGATTGAGTAATAATAATTTTGTTTCCCGTCAAAAAAAAAAAAAAAAAAAAACGTCGAGGAAGTCCAAGGAAATACTTTTGGGCCAAAATTAAAATTACTATACACTATAACATCTCAACATACAAAAAAAAAAACATGGGATAAAACAACGGCCCAAATTGAAGAAACCCTAGCAAAGATGTTATACTACTTGATAACATACATTAGGGTTTTTGCTCTGCTCTCTCTCTCTCTCTCTCTCTCTTATTCCTTGAACCATTGAAGAAGTAGCGCGGCTGAAGAGAGAACACTTATTTCTCTCGTTCATCCAAATCTTTAACAATGGTCAGTTTTTTTCTCACTCTTCTCTTATTCTTCATTTCGTTTTAAGTCTCTGAATTTTGCTCATTGTATAATATAATATGGATTACTTTTGGATCTGCTGCAATTTATATTTTATACTTGTATGTTTGTAATTTATTCGACATGGGTTGATTTTCCCCTGAAAAAATGCGAACTGGGTGTTATTTTTTTTTCTTTTTGGGTGGAATTTTAGTTGATGATGGTGTGATGAGTAAGTGTGGATTGATCATCATCTGGGTTAGAGAAGAGGAGTGTGTTAATTGCAATGTGATTTAGTGATTTTGATACATTTGTTTTTTAGGTTTATTTGATGTTGAAAATGGGTAGAAGTTTTGATTTTAGATATGAATTTTAGTTGATAATGGTGTGATGAGTAAGTGTGGATTGATGATCATCTGTGTTAGAGAAGAGGAGTGTTAATTGCAATGTGATTTAGTGGTTTTGGCACATTTGTTTTTTTTAGGTTTATTTGATGTTGAAAATGGGTAGAAGTTTTGATTTTAGATATGTATTGTTGCTTTTGAGCTGAGGTTATTAGTGGAGGAAATTTTTGACTGAGGATTGTATGTAAGGTGCTGCTGTATTAGCTAGTTGGCTAGTTGCTGCCGTATACGACATTATTGGTTGACTAGTAGGTTGGTGGTGATGGTGGTGTTGGGAATGCTGATGGTGGTAACTACCTTTTTTCGCTGTTGCCAGCGGATGTTTACAGTGTGAGGGATCTATAGATGTTGTTCTCAGGCGGGGAAATGAATGGAGTTTTTAGTGTCGGGGATTGTTTGATCACAATGTTTCTACATATTTTATGTCGAAGAATGGGATTACCGGTTTCAGTTTGCTGGGAAATTGCATGTGCAACTGATTGCAACCGTGAATTACAAATTGTGGTCGAAAATAGTGTGGTGTTGTGAATGTGCGTAACTGTGTCTCGGAGTGACTTGTTTCGAGTAATCCTTCCATTGTTTTCCATTGTGGTAGGCATATTATTTCTTTGGTGAAACATCCAGAGTTGTGTTTTTGAACTGATGTTACTGTCAGTTTGTTTAGGAAAGGAGCTTATCGATTTATCCTCATTGATGATCATATGCATATTCTCATGCTTTGTTCTTATTCTGAATTGCAGACGAGAGGATTGAAGAAGCACATGAAGAGGCTCAATGCCCCAAAGCATTGGATGCTTGATAAACTTGGTGGTGCATTTGTAAGTGGATCAGTTTTTCTATCTGTGTAGCTAGCTAAAGCCGTTAACCACTGTCTTAATAGTTTCTTATTATGCTGTTCAATTGCTATACAGGCACCTAAACCCTCATCAGGGCCCCACAAGTCTAGGGAATGCTTGCCCTTGATCCTCATTCTGCGTAACAGGTTAAAGTATGCTCTTACTTACCAGGAGGTCATTTCTATCTTGATGCAACGACATGTCCTTGTTGATAACAAGGTCAGGACTGATAAGACCTACCCTGCTGGTTTCATGGGTATGCTTTCTTTCAATTGCTATTGAGATTTTGTTTTATAATTTTAATCATTGTGTGTAATATTTGTTTAAAATTTAACACTTTGATGTGTTCATCTCAAATGTGCTGTGTCTAGTAACATATTTTAAGTGTTGCTGGTTTTTTAAGTGTTCGTAGAACAATCTTAGAACCTAATATCGTTTGAATTCCTTTGGCACTGTTTTAATGGTAAAGGTTTTGTTTTCAGATGTTGTCTCTATTCCCAAGACGAATGAAAATTTCCGTCTGCTTTATGACACCAAGGGCAGATTCCGCTTGCACTCAGTCAGAGATGAAGAGTCAAAGGTTCAGTAGCTTTTGCTTTTGAATTGTACCACGCTCAGCACCTATTTATTTGTTTTAATTCAATCTCTTTTTCCTGTAGTTCTTCCCTTCTCATTTTTCAGTGATCTTTCTGAAAGAGTTAATATCCCGTTTATGTACAACTGTGTTTTTAGTATATTTATTATAAGACCTTTTGTGGTTTGCAGTACAAACTCTGCAAGGTTAGGTCTGTTCAGTTTGGCCAGAAAGGCATTCCCTTCCTGAACACCTATGATGGTCGAACTATCCGCTACCCTGATCCACTGATCAAGGCCAACGACACAATCAAGCTTGACTTGGAATCTAACAAGATTGTTGACTTTATCAAGTTTGATGTTGGAAATGTTGTTATGGTGACTGGAGGGAGAAACAGAGGGCGTGTTGGAGTCCTTAAAAACAGAGAAAAGCATAAGGGAAGTTTTGAGACCATTCACATTGAAGATGCCGCTGGCCATGAGTTTGCTACTCGTCAGGGCAATGTTTTTATCATTGGCAAGGGCACCAAACCATGGGTGTCTGTTCCCAAGGGTAAGGGTATTAAATTGACTATTATTGAGGAGGCTAGGAAGAGGCAGCAAAAGGAAACCACAACTGCTTAGTTGGATTGGTAATAGTTTTCTATACGATGTACGCCTCAATTTTTACTCCTATTTCAGTACAATTTTGGCTTTTTTGACTTGCGGTGATAGATGTTTATTTGCTGTGTTGGAGATGAACATGATTGTAGCTCGAGCTTATTGTTCTTCATTGCAAGATTTTGTTCACTTTGCAGAAGTGTTTTGATGTTTTGGCATATTTTGGTATCAGGATTTGCTGCTTTGCAAAAATCGTAGATTCTTTTACTCTATGTTTTGTTCTCCTTGTTATGTTTAATTGTTATTATTATCCCATATTCCAGTTCATAATTTAACTATGGGCATGCATATATGCCTTTTTGTTGGGCGGCTGAACCATGTGATTAGTAGAGGGCAGTGTACCAGAACTTCTGTAAGATAATGTTGTAAGTAACTTGGTGCTTCTGTGTTGTAGCCTATGTTACCTGGACTCGTATACCCATGCCTGACACGGGTACGTGTCCAAGTGTCCGATTCCGCTATTCTATGGAAATTTTCAATGATTTTGGCCCAAAATGAAGTGTCCAAGTGTCCGTGTCCACGTCCACGTGTCAAGGATTCGACACGGGTACTTGAGGTGAATTGAAGAGTTCATGTAACCAAGGTTGTAGCCAAACCTAAACTTTTGTACCAATCTGAAAGCCTGAAACTTCCTTTTGTGGTGAATGTTGGATGCTTATATCAGTCACATGTAGAATAATGGAGTGAAGTAGGTTGCTAACTGATCTTCAAAGCATCAACTGTGCATGAGTTACATTGATAATATAATTTTTCTAATTGAAATGCCATCTTAGTTTACCCACATAGGGTGAGAATGGAGCTCGATTTCATACGAGGGCAATGTGATCCAAGATACGGGGTATCACTTGCAAGGTTTTACCAACTAAACTAGTTGGCATTTTTATGAACATACGGCAATGTCTTGATTTAATGTGACATAGTAATCTCATATTTATTTGGAAAACGTTATGCTGCACGTCCTGATGATTGGTGTACAAATTTGAAAGATTGACAATTTTTTTGATCTCTATGCCGTTTTTTGAGATTTTGTAAATTTGAGGGTTTGAGATTATCTCATATTGTGCATGTCAAAGAGACAAAGATATGTGTATCCTTTTACATCAAGACCCATAAATGGAGAATTTTCCGGATAGTGATAATAACCCTAAATTTCTTCATGATTCTCCACAACCCCCCAATTGGGGTTTGGACATCTCAACTCCGTTACTCTTCTTCTATCAACACCAAACTTCAGCATCCTACCCACCATGGATCATAAACCACCCACTACAAGCTACATCACAAGATCCATCCGAGAGCACCATCTAGAGATGGCCACTGGTGCGAGCTGGTCCGCGGGCCCTAGTGGGCCGAGATTTCACGGCCCAGGACCGGACCGTGAAATTCACGGTTTGCGCGGGCTGGTCCACGGGCTGAAAAATCTTGGCCCACACCGGTCTGTTACCGGTTTTCACGGTTCGAACAACGGTTTTGGCGGTTTGTGGGCCTACCGGGCTAGCGGGCCGGCATGAGATTTTTTTTTTCAGAATTATTTAATCATTAGAATCATTTATTATTGTTACATAAAACCTTTAAAATTAATTAAAATATATACAATTATTAATATTAATGAATAATTTCATTATTTTTGAATTTGATTGAATTATAATATATGAAATTTGATTAAAATATATACAATTTGATTAAAATATACACAATTTGGTTGAATAATTACTTGGGCTGGGCTGGTTAGGTTCATGGGCCGGGCTGGACCGATTTCGTGGACCGGGCTGGGCGGATTTAGTAGCAGGATTTCGTGGGTTGGGCTCAAAAAATCTGGCCCACGACCCACCCACCAATTTCACGGTTCGAGCTGGGCTGGACCGGGCTTTTCGTGGGCTCATCCCACACGACCCAAGAGGCGGGCTGGGCTGGATGGGCTGGATTGGCCCGCTCTGTTGGCCATCTCTAGGCCACCATCCCTTGAAACCATCGTGAAGTCGACAATATTACTATCACTTACCACCATAACCACGCCATTGAGCACAACAGCCACTGAATCTGGAATATGAAGGTGAGGAATCATACAATTTGACCCTATCAGGTCAGTTTGGCTAACAAGGTCCCAAATGTGAAAAGAATGATAATCTTTTATCATTGAAGAGAAATTGGATGTAGCGATATTCAAATTGAGAATTAGAACGGATGAAAACAACATTGTCAGCCCTGGGTAACAAAACAAGAGCACCAACATTGGTATAGCTCTCCAACATTACTCTCCAACCCATTTTTTTCTTTCTCTCTCCTCAAGATACTCCCAAGAGCACCCCATCAAAAATTGCTAACATTGGTATTGCTCTACAATGAGCTCTCCAATTCATTAATTTATTTTTTCCAAAAATCAAAAAGCAAAAAAAAAGGAAATAAATAATTATCAATGACATGTGTCACATTGATATACCAAGAGCATGCTGTCACAATGCTCTTGGGGGAGAGCATTTCTCCAAGTGCTCTCCATGGAGAGCGAACGGAGAGCACCTCGAGAGCACCAATGTTGGGCTAGAGTTGGCTCTCCATTTTCTCTCTCCTTGGAGAGCTCCTTGGAGAGCAACTTGGAGAGCAACTTGGAGAGCACCAATGTTGGTCCTCTAAGAGGACGTTCTCTTCACCTTAAAAAGTCAAGTTTTCAGGTTAATCTATTTTAATTACGTGCAAACATAAGGTGGAATAAAAGCTTATTAGTTCCGAACAAAATACAAAACACCTTTAACAAATTATTAGTTCTTCCTCTTCTCCCTTCCAATATCTCTATTATATATGGAAACTCTTGAGAATTTTGGTGTCCACCCTTTTGACCAATATACCCTAACTAGAAAAGAAAATTACAACGCCTACCACTCTATTAGTTTAAAAAAATAAAATAAAAAGGAAAAGCTGATCTAACAAACTGCAAAGCATTTTCTCTAAAAAAAAACTACAAAGCAGTTTCCACTCATCCTTCGGCTTCGCACGCATAGCGTGCATATAAGGCTAGTATATAATGATATAAACTAATGAGCCTTGAACCACAAAGTATCCCATAACTTTGTTTCCCAATTCTTTTGAGACACGTATATGGTGATGAAGAAGGGGGAAGTTACACACATATGCTATATGGTGGGATCAAGAAAGGGGAAGTTAGAGAAGTGCAACCACCTTGTCTAGCTTTAGTGGAAGTGAAATGACTTAGGAATCATTATCTTCTATACTTACTACTTGGTTTATCAACACTATAAAGTGGGTTAACTCACATGCAACCGACATTGCGGTTGTTGAAGACATGACCCTAAATGTATGATATTTACATGCGCCAATATAATCTCCATTTATAAGTGACCATTAAATGAAGAACCACATTATTTTAAGTGATATCTTGGTTGTCTTGGTTTTTCACTTAATGAACAATTAGAATGCTAGATGTTTTAGGTGTTAATCAAGAAGAGTATTAAATTTATGCAACTTTGACACACAAAGAGCAAATATAGAAGACACCAAAATAAAATTTTGACTTGGACCTACCTAAACTAGAAAACATTGCAACTCGGAATCTTTGGTAAAGAAGGATAAGGAAGAGGAAAGAATAAAGCAAAATTCCAAAGGTAAAAATTCCGCCTTACAATAATGTCCATATCATCGCATGTCCACGTATGAACATATGCATCAATCTTGCTTTAAGAAATTCGATCTTAACTTCCATGGCTTATCATAGGAGCTCGGTTGAGTTATACTTCCTCCGCTCCAAAAATATTACAACACTTGCATTTTCGAAGTTAAACTTTACATATTTTGGCCGCGAATTTCCATCATTCTATAACTTATAACATGGTGATGTGAAATTTTGTTAGATTCATATCAATGTGTAGTTTTAAAATATAATTTTTCGATAATTTTTATTAATACGTAATTAAAGGTATTTATAGTCAAAATTTTGTATTGGAGAATGTGAAAACTCAATTGTTGCATTCTTTGTAGAGCGGAGGCATTATATACTTAAACCATAGTCATGTACAATCTTGTTAGCGTTGTCTTAGTATATGTTTTTAAAATTTCAACTATTTATAATTTTTATTTATTAATAATCAAAACTATCTAAATTATGCATTGGCTATTGTGAAAAGCAAATTTTGTAGATAAAAAGAAAATAGAGAAAGTATACCATTATATTCCCTTCGCTTCTTTTACGTGGTTACATGTTACTATTTATAGTTAAAAATTGATTTTTTTTTTTTAAAGTATTACCACTAAAACAATAGGTGGACTCAATTGGGGTTGATTGACTATGCATGTGAATAAATTATTATTGCCATTGATCCCAAATAATAAGTCACATATAGTTTGAATTATTTTTATAATAAGAATCGAGGTATAATTCCAAGATTTGTTCATTGTAAACTCTTACAAATCTATCTTACCAATGTTATCTTTAGAATTCTTTGCTATAGTATATTATTTATGATGTGTGAAAGTTCGAAATTTAACATACTTCCTCCGTTCCAAAATAAGTGAAACACATGTCTCAAAAAGCTCTCACATAAATGAGAGAAGTGTTTCACTTATTTTAGAACGGAGGAAGTACTAAATTCGAAATGTAACCTATAAGTTTGAGAACATTTGAGCTAGAATTTTGGTTAATTATATAAAACCCTCTTGTTCATATTTCTTTTCTTTGGCAAATTATTTGACATTGTATATGATCAAATCAAACATCACAAATAAGTGGATCACAAATTACTGAGCTCTATATTTGTGGTATTCTTTCTTCAGATTTCAAAGTCATTATTACATAATTCAAGTATGATATTATTAAACTCTAAAATGACACCCCTCAAAAAAAAAAAAAAAAAAAAAAAACTCTAAAATGACAAATGAGTCCTCAAATATAACTCAAAATTTGATGGTGCGCTTTAAACTAAGTCATCATAACATAATCTTGATACTGGCCTTCATAAATTGACTAATAGGAGATATACACCACTCATATATTTTTCAGATTATATCATTATTCTGCTATTATATACTCCCTCCGTTTCTTTTTAATCTACACACTTTCCTTTTACCCAGTTTCTTTTAATCTACACACTGCTTCTTTTTCTATTTTTGGTAACGTGTCACATCTACTTTCTCCTCTTTTTCCACCCATGTCATCCACTTTTTAATATTTTAACCCACTTTTTTATTTCTCTCTCTCACTTTTCAATTTCTCTCTCCACCTTTTCAGTTTATATCTCATACTTTTGCACTTTCTCCTTGGTTCTCCCCCAAAGTAAAGTGAGTAAATTAAAATGAAACGGAGGGAGCATCACTTAAATTTCTACCAACTGTAGCCACTAATGAAGGTATTTAAAACCCCACTTTAATTATGGGGTATCATTATTTGTTGGTTGAAACAGGTTAACCCTAAACTTCAAATTTATTCCCTTAATGTCCTATTTAATTTATCATTAGAAATCTTATATTAACAGTAAAGGGAAAAGTTAGTACACAAAAAAGCCTTGATTTACTATGAAAAAACCTTCCTTTTCCTTATTTACACCTTTTGTTTTCTTCTAGGACATAATAATTTGTTTATTTTCTTATTTTACTTTATCTTTATTTGGAACATCATTGACTTTGAGTTAATATAAAAGGAGTGAAGAAAGCATTGTAAGCTTAACTAAGATATGGAGAGACTAAGAAGCTTCCTCTGCTTCAAGCTCAACATCTCATCTTCAGTTATCGTACCAACTACAACCAAGCTAACTAAGCTTCCTTCGCTGTTTTGGCTCAAGGCCAAAGGTAAAGCTCCTCCTCCTTCGTCTCTATGCTCGAAAAACGCGTAGTTTTCCTTCATGAAAAACATTGTGATAAATCTACAACTGTGTTTTCCAGTGTAACATAATTCCCTAATCCCCACGAGCTGCGATCCGAAAAAAGCGAATTATAGTCTGTGTTCGCCTATGTTTTGCCCATTTTGGGCGAACCGCAAACTGAAAAAGCGAATTATGTTACATTGGTGTTTTCCTTTAAAAAATCATTTTTCATTATTCAACCAAACGAAGCCTAAAACATGCAGTTTTCCTACACGGAAAACATTGTGAATAAAGAATATGTTATTGTTCACGACAAACATCATATTCATTTCAAAAAAAGTATTCACATTCTGATCATGATTCTGTATTCATATATTTGCTTAAATCAGCAGGATATGCTACTTTTGGAGCAAAACAAGGTAAAACTGCAGAACATTTTTTCTTTATACTGATTGTTTGTTGCTAGTTCTGTTATTGGCATACTAATGTATTGTGATTATTGAATTGGCAGCTGCTAAAAGAAAAGGGCTTGTGAGCCTTTACAAAGACAAGGAGTTATGTGAAGGATATGCTGATATCGAAACTATGTGGTCGATGATCCATTCAACTTGTTCTAAGGATATTCACAGCAATGAAAACTGCAAAGGACCGCGATTTTTAGTATTCTGTTTCAGGCCAAGCTGACAGAAATCTCCTGAAAGAGATTGTAGTACACTAGTACTTGAGTTCAATATGGATTACTTGAGATGATTGTCTTGTAAAATAAGTAGGTTTTAAGTCTTTGATTCTCAGTTTTGATGTTAAATCAGGTATTTCTGAGGCTATATTTAAGAACATTTCTGAAAGCTGTTGGAAATGGGAGTATAAAAACAATCATGTCAGGGGAATTTTATTTAGTATAAAGTTCTGATTTATATTGAAGCTTTAGCTGTCAAAAATGATAGAACAGAAGATGTGGATCATAGCTATAATCATAAACACATCTGAAGACATACTTCTATGCAAATATCTCCTATATTATCGCCACAAATTCGAACTACAGACGAGCTGAGTTAGATGACACAAGCTTGAGAAGAGCTAGGGAAAACTTCATGTTTAAATCATTGTTGTATAGACAAAAAGATCTGTTTGGTTGGACAAAAAACATTTTCTAGATGACATTTGGGTGCGAACCAAAGCAAAGGCAAACAACAGCAAGGGAAGATTTACCAGACATTAAATTACTCTGCATCCTTTCAAAAACAATCTCAATCGAGTGACACGATCAAGAAACAACTAAACAGAATTAAGATTGATTAGCCACAAAGAGAATCCTTGAAAGTTAAGGTTGTTAGTTACAAGTAAAAAAGCCCAAGTATAGCTCTCCTGGCAAATTGAGATCGAGTTTAAGTTGTTTAACACTAATTAAAATTAGCTGCTATTTAACAATTCAGCTAATGTTCTTCCCTATAATCTACAAAGATAAAACAATCTTTTAGCTCAAATGCCATGGTCAAGAATTATGAGATTATTCATCAATCAAACATGACTAGCTACACCTACACACGAGTATTTTCGTTCCTTATGCATCCGAAACCTTCAAGTAATTAAGAGAAAAGTTTGGAGATTTAGAACTGCAATTTTCAATTCAAACATCCCTTTAAATATTTGGTTTCCTGTTTCTGTGTGAAATACTTATTTGGGTACTTACTTTTATTAAACAAAAGTGCAAGAGAATATAATAAAGGTCCAACATTTCCTCCATGTCTAAAAAAAAAGTTGGTCTTGGATGAAAAAAATTGATGAAACTGTACAGAAAAGTGGAGTACATATTCCATTTTGTAGCATCAAATCAGATGTTCTTCACTAGTCCTTGTGGAAAAGAGGAAGAATAAAGGCATAGCAATAACATAGAGTGCGTCTTCTTTGCCAACATGCCCAATCTTTGAAAGAGGTATGATTCTCTATTAAAATCTAATTTAACTATCCTCTTATATTCTGACAAACAATAAGGCTTCTACTGTTATTTACAACTAGAATATGATCAGAGTTTCCATTTCGAGTGTTTCCAGAACCTTACAAAGAGAACTAACTAACAAGTTGTTAAGCAACTTATGTTACCACTTATCAGCAGACATGTTATCTTTCGACTTCACTTATACTCCCTCCAATTCTTTTTAATCTACACACTTTCTTTCTTGGTATGCTTCATTTAATCTACACGGTTGCTTTTTCTATTATTGGTAACATGTCCTATCTACTATCTCCTCTGGTTTCACCCGTGTCATTTACTTTTCAGTTTCTTTCTCCACTTTTTCAGTTTCTCTGTCATACTTTTGTACTTCCTAGGATGAAGTATGCGGAAAGTCCTAATGTCCGTCATGATGTTTCTCTATCTTCAATTATGAGTTTTTGCATTACTATCGACATTGACACAAGACGTATCTCCTTATATGAACGCATACAACTTCAATACTGTGATCACAACTTAATGCCGTCTGTTAATACAAGGAGATCAATGATATGAAGGGATAATTATTAGAAACTTTGATCAATATGTTTACTTGCACGGCTACACTATTGAGAGAAACATATCTGAATAATGGCCTGCAAAAATAGAACAACCCAGGAAACTCATGCATGATGCAACCTTAGCTTTACATTCGATGAGTGCCTTGACTACCTTAGGAAATGTCCAATCATTATTTTTGGTACAAAGTAGGGATGGTTTAAAGTAGCAATGGTGAATTGGTGATCCATCTCATATGCTCGTCACACATACATACAACACGCACAAGTGTTCATAATATGAATTTCACATAAAAGCTATGACAAAAGGGTCATGAGGCTCCCTCGTTAGTCTATTGGTTTTCCTCTTCCGATGTATTGTTTTCTTCCATCATCCGCAAGGATGCTGTAGGCTGGTCCTATTCTAGGAGGCAGTCCTAGTTTGTCTTTCTCTTAACCAAAAAAATAAAAAATTAAACAGTCCTAAAAAAGTGAATATGTACTATGATAGAAAGAGGCTTATGGAATATTACTTGCTCTATGATATTATTACAGCAAACTGTTAGTTGACATGTAAGGAAATTGCCTTCAAACATGTAAAAAGAACTTTGCAAATTGATGCCGATTTCGTGGAGACATCTAACAAACTGGTAGTTGACACCCCCCTTCATGTCAAAATCACTGTCAATAATTCACCCCTTTATACTCCGAATAACAATGATTTTTACCATTTAATTACCTCTGGTTTTAACAGCATTAGTCCACAACATTCCCAATTGGTAGATTTACAATTGATTGAACAATGGGACAATTAACAACAAGATGCACATAAAATTAATACACCCTCCGTTCATAATATAGTGCTTGTTTCTCTCTCTTGAGGTCAAACTTTAAAATCTTTGACCAAATATCCTCATTAATATATTAAAAAAACATACTCACGTACGATCTTGTTAGGTACGCCTCTAGTTTCATCATATCAACTTTTTATATTTTTTCTTAATACGAAATTGAAGATATTGAAACTCAAAAATATATATCTTAGAGACTGTGCAAAAAGGAAACAAACACTGTAACTCATTAAATAATAACGGCCACTAATTTTAAAATTTTGCGCTTTGTTAACTTCACACCTCTTTGAAAAGGGGTCCCTGATTGATCTGCAAGTAGATACGGAACAACCTCTTTCGGAGCATCCTGAAAACACTGCACAAGTTCGCTACTTTTAGCACCAAGTTTAGCCAATTTATCAGCGCAATAATTACCTTCTCTTCTCTGATGTTGAAAAATACAACTACCCAAATCATTTGACAATTCCCTACATCTTAAAACAATCTGTACAGTTTCATTATCTAACCAAGGATATTTATCTATGTTAGACGCGAGATTAATCAAGTCAATAACAGTCTTAGAATCCGATTCAATAATCACATTCTTAAACTGACTTTCTCGTGCTACCAAAAGTCCAACCAAAATCGCTTTAACTTCACCCAAAATCACTTTTCCTGAATATGAACCGATATATTTGTTAAATTGTTCCTCAGTATAATGACCACAATGTCCCATTATCCAACGCCCTTGATCATCCCTAACAACAACTCCAAAACTACTGTTACCCTTGCTTCGAACGCTAGCATCTGTGTTGATTTTAACGAATCCACGAGGAGGACGAACCCAATTAATTAACTTTAATGAAGGATCATGCTCCATAACAAGATTTTGGAAAAAGCAGTAATTGTATTAGTAGAAGGTTTGGAAATTCGGAAGTTGTGTCTTTGAGATTAAAGTGTATAATGAAATTTGGCTGTTGAATTTCAGCTCAACCGAGTATATATAAACGACACAGCCGAATATTAATAGGGGGTTTATAAACGAGAATCCTTCCCCTACTGCTACAATTAGCCTAATAGTATTTTTTGCACGCAATGCGTGCACGAACATCGCGGTGATATTGTACATGTTTCATTCTTTTGTTTTCAAAAATCAGGAAGTTACTTTCACTAAAAAACATATGGTAGTTTACATTAGAGCTTTTTTTAAAAAAAAAGTTATATGACTTTTTTGCCCTCATTAGTTATCTTGGAAAAATAAAAACATAAAGGGTATTTTAGGAAACTCAGGTGGACACCAAAGTCCTCAAGAGTTCCCATATATAATAGAGATTAGGGTATCGGTTTATTATGGTAACAATAAAATATTAGTAAAACAAGGGGTATCAGAGCCAGGCCCACGACTGGGACCGTTAATTTACTCTGGGACCTTTGAAAAAGGGACCTCACATGTACAGGTGGGCATGGGCCGGTCCAGCACGAGGGCCGGCCCGGGCCGGCACGTTTTACGCCCGGCCCGTTGTCCGCTCCGTGGGCCGTGAGCCTGCCACGATCAAGAAATTTTATTTTAGACCCGCACCGGCACGAGCCCGCCTATTTGGCCCGCGGGCTGAATGCTCTTTTTCTTTGTTTTTTAGTCTAAAACTGCCAAGAATCCAAAAAACAACATAAAATACGGGCCAGGCCCGCAGGAGGCACGAGCCCGGCCCGCCGTGAGCCTGGGCCGGGCCATGGACAAAATCTGAAAATTTCAAGCCCGGCCTGGCACGACCCGCCACTCACGGGCTCGGGCCCGCTATTTCCTCAAGCCCGCGGGCCGAGCCCGTGAACAGGCCTGGCCCATGCCCACATCTACTCACATGTGAGGGGGAGTGTTGAAGCTATGATGTATAGCGCACACCACATGTGAGATTGTGAGTGTCCCACATTGATTAAAGAAGAGAGATAAGTCACTTTATAGTGCAAAGGGGCTACTCCCCTTATTGTCATATGGTTTTAAGGTGAAACCTCCTTTGTCTTGTGAAGTGAACTATCTCCTTGTGATGGGTGCGGCCCAGACCCATATTTAACAAATGAAGGAAAATAAAAAATTAATTTAAAGTCATACGACTTTTGAGGGCTTCATTCATTGATTTAAAATCATATAACTTTATTTTTTTTAAGGGGCCTCGCCTGCAAACCTGGGCCGGGTTGACCTGAGTGAGGTTCCGGTTCGGTTAGGGCACCTTCTCCTTACCTTAAAAGAAATATATATAACGGTTTTTTCACCTGATACCCCCGAGTTTTCAAAAAATTCACCTGGTACCCTCCATGTTTTCAAAATTCACCTGGTATCCCTCAGTTTTTTGTAAATACACCCAAATGCCCCTACTGTCAACCTTCTGTTAGAGCTCCGTTAGAGCAAACTTAAATTCACAAGGTACCCTTAAATTAAAACTTTATTCACCAGGTACCCCTAAATGTTTTGAAATAAACCTGCAAGTTAACGGATAGAAACTGCTTTAAAAAACTAGCTGTTAGGTGCTTTTACTCAGTTTATTTATATATTGCGGATCCTTCTTTTAACATCTTTACTAGTAGTCTCTTTTTACCATCTCCCTAAATTATCCTAATGAGTTCTCTCTCTAAAACATCCTCCTCATCCCAAGAGTCTACATACATTAGGGTTCCAAATCGATTATGTAGATGTGGGAGGAAATTCGCGATTAGAAGTTCTGATTCAAGTTTAAACCCACAGCGATTGTACTTTAAGTGTGATGTTTGTGACACTTTTAGGTGGTGCAAAGGTTGGGTGGAGCAAAGTGGAGGCTTCCATCATGAGGCACAGAGCATGGGGAGCTCAGAGAATGAGAACATGCAAGAAGAGCTGAAGCAAATGAAGAAGAAGCTTAAAAAACAAAAGAAGTTAGTTAGGCTTATAATAAAGTTAGGGTTAATTATGTTTGTATTGCTTCTCTTTGTAATTTGGAAGTGACTGATGTAATTTTTGCCACAAGAATGAAAAAAAGTTACTTATCATAATATTCATTGTAGCATAAACATGCATGCACAGCCAAAAAGATCAACCAAGTATAGACTTCCCCTAATCACCATAACAAAGGACACTACAGAATCTGATTTTCCCATATGACAATAGCTTTACAAAAAACTGATTTAAGTTAATAACCCAAAAGCAATATGTTCAAAAGATGCAAATGTTGCTAGGTTGCTTAGGTGGCCTTTCTTGCTCTCTTCTGTGTCTTCTTGGAAGTGCTAGCCTCACTCCCAGCTTGTGGCCCTGATCTCTTTTTTCCTGCATCCCCTCTGCCACATGTTCTTGCATTATGGCCCATCTCCTTGCACTTGCTGCACTTCACGGAACTGTGTCTCTTGACCTTCTTAGCCTCATTCACACCTCATTTCCTCAGTTTTGGAGGTCTGCCAGAACCTCTTTTCTTGTTTGGAGGGTGAATTAGTGGGAGGTTAAAATCTGGCCATTGAGATTGATCAGCCATGTGATGGATGTGCTCAGTATAAGTGGCCTTGTAAGCTACCCCCTTGTAATAATCAGAAACATAGGCAAGAGGGTCAACTCTCTCATTGTACATCACCCTTAAGGCATGCTTGCAAGGGATACCACATCTACCACATCCTTGCCACTTGCCACACCCACAACTTAACCTAGCCAAGTTAATTGGGAAACTGACATTACCATCTTTGACTTCAAACTCCCCTCCTCCGCAAGCTGTTGCATGGCAGAATCTTGAATCAGCACTCCTAGTTTCCAGCACTTTTGTAGCATAATCAGTGAGGTGCCCTGGCTCCATGTCAATAGCCTTGTCAAACCTTGCACCAATCCTCTTCATTGACCACATTCTTATGGCTGAAAAAAGTGAACAAAATTGTTAGATGAATAATAATTCAAATATTGGAAAAATTGAAGAATATAAAAGTTGCAACTGTATACCTTCAAGTAGGTTGAGCACAGGTAAATCTCTGTGAGCTTTGGTGCAAGCATTGAAACTTTCCACAAAGTTTGTGGTATTGTGATCACAACAAATTATTGTGTCAAACATATGCCTAGACCACTGGTCTGTGCTGCTATATAGATAGGCAACAACATCTTTATCAAAAGCCAAGATCTTCTCCATTGCTTTGTTGAACACATATGTGTTGTAGGCATTTGCTGCAATCCAGAATAATTTGTGGAAGGCTGATCCACTCCAGCCTAAATTCTTGCAGTTCATGTATAAATGCTGGCAGCAGACCCTCCTAGTAGCCTTGGGAAACACCCCATGCACAACAGCATCAACCCCTCTCGTCCTATCACTAATGAAGCACCAATCTTCCTTTTTGCACCCTTCTTTTTCAAAGCACAACCTCAAGTTCCTAAAAAAGTACTCCCATGACTCTATGCTCTCACTATCAAGAATCCCATATGCAATCAAAAATATTTCATTATTGCCATCCACACCTAGAGCAGACAAGAGGATCCCTTTATAATATCCACTCAAGTGTGCCCCATCAATACCTATCAAAGGCCTACAACCCCTTAAAAACCCTCTCACTTGTGCTGCAAACGAAAAAAAATAGGCCTTGAATCTAGGTGCTATATGCCCTGTGCTCCCTGTCCATGTTATAAGGGCATATGACCCTGGGTTTGTGGACTTAATCACCTCAGCATAAGTAGGGAGTAAGCTGTAAGCCTCGGCAAACCCTCCATAAATCTCCTCCTTGGCCATTGTTTTCACCTTGTAAAACAACCTCTTCTTGACTGTCACCCTAAACTTCTTTTGAACCACCTTTTACAAAGACTCAACAGGAATATCAGTAAGGATGTTAAAAGAAGGATCCGCAATATATAAATAAACTGAGTAAAAGCACTTAACGGCTAGTTTTTTAAAGCAGTTTCTATCCGTTAACTTGCAGGTTTATTTCAAAACATTTAGGGGTACCCGGTGAATAAAGATTTAATTTAAGGGTACATTGTGAATTTAAGTTTGCTTTAACGGAGCTCTAACAGAAGGTTGACAGTAGGGGCATTTGGGTGTATTTACAAAAAACTGAGGGGTACCAGGTGAATTTTGAAAACATGGAGGGTGCCAGGTGAATTTTTTGAAAACTCGGGGGTATCAGGTGAAAAAACCGTATATATAACTTTATTTGTAGAGGTTTTGTTTTTGTTGACGTGAAATTCTTTTTGTATAAAAAATATTACTACCTCTGTTTTGAAATTGATGAAACGCTTCTCTATTTGATGTGAGAGTTTTGAGTGAAGCATTACATTTATTTCCTAACGAAATAAGTATTATCTTTGCACTAAATTGTGGTAATGGTAATGGTTTCTAGTGCAAATTTGTGAAAGCATTCCCATAATCCCATGTCAACATCCATGGTAATGCTAGTTTATCCCAAAACACCTATTTTCTTCCTAAAATTTCATTATCATCCATTACCACTTGGGAAGGTGGTATTGGGTTAGTAATGGAAATTTATGAAGGAAAACACATGTTTTGATATCAAGTTTCATTACCATGAATTTTAACGTTGCATTGTCTTCATAAACTTACACTAAAAAGCATTACCATTACCACAATTTAGTACCACTAACCAAACATAAAAGGCCTATTCTCCCCGGCTTATTTTCAGTTCAGTTCAGTTGCAATCTGTTCAGTTTAGTTGAGTTCCAATCAGTTCAGTTCAGTTCAGTTCCTAAATTATTATCATTACTATTAGTTATAATTTGATTCAGTTCAGTTCAATTCAGTTCAGTTCAGTTCAGTTCAGTTGCAATCAGTTCAGTTCAGTCAGTTCAGTTGTTTTATGCCGAAGAGAACATGCCCTAAGTGTGCACTGTGAAGAGTGTGTTTCAGTGGCAAAGTAGGGGAGGGCTATAAGTTGGTTTTAAACGTTTAATTATTCTCTCAAATAATGTCTTATGTTGGTTTTACGTACATATTAGACTTGTGGTAGTTGAAGATGAGGGGGAGATTAGTGTTATAATTTTTAATGGATTTTTTGTCATAAATTATCTTATAAATGTCCGTTTTTGTGAAAAAGTACCTTATATAAAAAATGTTGTCAAAAAGTACCTTTTACCATGTTTTTGGTTGTAAAACAGGACCTTTTCTTTGGATTCGGGAGTTGACTACACCATGTTCTTGGCACGTAATCATTAAACCAAACCAAAATGACCCCCTCCCCCATCCACCGCCACCAACCCACCCCATCCCCCACCCACCGCCACCCTCCCCCCTTCCCCACCCACACCCACTGCCACCACGCCCTCCTTCCCTTGCCCACCCACATCCCAGTCTTTGCCATCCCCTCCATCCCAAAACCAACAATCCCACCCGAAACTACTAACCCCATCCGAAAGCACCACCTGAAGCGACCCTACCACCACCGCACCACCTAAAACTAGCACTCACCCGAAACGACCTTACCCCCAACGAAAAACCCCCACCACCAACCAAAACAACCATACCCCCAACGAAACAACCCCACCCCCATGAAACCTCATCCATCCACCCGAAAAACAACAACATCCACCCGAAACCACCACCATCCACCGAAAACACCTCCCTCCCTCCAAAAACCACTAGATCTACAAGATAGAGAAGGATAGAATAAATTACCTTGAGGGTGAAGATGAGTCGTCGGCAAAGGAAAGGGGAAGGTGTAATACTCCGTATTTTTAGGAGTGATTCTTTTATAAATAAGAAAATATAAAGAATAAAGTGAAATATTTTTAATATTATTTACAGAAAAACATAGTTTGGGTAAGCCTACAGTTATAATTTAAATATACAACCTACTTTTGTACCTAATTATATTTTAATTCGGTTTTGTTTTATTTTCAAAATAAAAAAATAAATAAGAATCAGGTTTGGAAAACAAATCCTAGTGAACATATGTTTCACATGGGTGTAAAGTAAAGAGGGAACCAAAACCCTTTTCTATTTGAGTGACCGACCGTTTTTTTTTAATCCCCAAATCTATCTCTCCTCTTTCTCTTCGCGTTACTGTTCTTCCTTCTCCTCCTGCGTTCTTTTTATTTCCTCCTCCCCCGGTTTTCGTCATCAACCTTCAACAGCACCGCACGAGGGCTAGCCGGAGGTTGCACCGCACGAAGAGCACTCAGGTTCGTGGCTCGCGCACCGCACAAGGGCAGTCGAAGTCGCGCGAAGGCGGTGGTCGTGGGTCGTGCGAGGCGTCGAGGGTGTGTGCGAGTGCTGCGGGTCGTGCGTCGAGGCGAGGGTGCTTCGTCGAGCGGTGGTTACGGTGCGGCCTGGGAGCGGTGGTTACAGTGTGCGCCGGGGTCGCGCACGTCGGCCGGTCGGCCGGAGTTCCGAGGGGTGGTCGACAGTTCACGGTGGTTATGCTTCCACTTTCTTCTTCAATTTTGTTAAAATAATCTGATTTTGTTAGTTACTTTGATTAAGTTTTTGTATTTATAAATAAAATATGGAATTGATAAAAAAAAAAAAAAAAAAACAAATCAGAATTATAATTATGCTTTAGTTCTTATGATAACCTTATTTCTCAAATATGATTTTTTTATAATACTTGTATATATATTTTTTTAAGTTTTGTGGTTGTAAACAAAGTATAATAAAGGTTAAAAGAAACCGGATTTACAAGTGTATCAGTAGTTATTATGATGACATTATTTCTTAATTCTGATTTTATAATACTTATATATAGTTGTTGAAGTTTTGTTGTCATGAACAAGTATAATATAGGGTAGAGGAAATCAGATTCACTAACATATTATTAAGTCCTAAATATGTTAGTTCAATAAAGTTTATGAAAGAAAAGTCTAACCAACAAGAACGTTCATTTTATTATTCAAAACACTAAGTTTTATATAGTTAGTTAAGTTGGTTTTATTTTAATGATATCAAGGACGTAGAACTGAATTACTTTTATTATTCGATTAGGTCCCAATTTCATAAGCGGAACGTTTTAGATAGTCAGCGAAGATTCTCCGTTACAAGGTACGTACGCGTACTAGTTCAGTTCGATATATTAGTATCATGTGTAGGTTATGATAGTCATATTGGAACCTAGAATCATGATAGGGAACTGTGGTTGATTATGATTGATGAAATTGTTTGGTAACATGAAATCAATTGGAAATTTGTATGTATTTCCTTGTTGTATGACTTGTGAGTTGGAATGGGTTATTATTGGTATGCGTAATTCTATCGTATCACAAGCATGAAATGAGAATTGGATTGAAAACATATGATTTATTGTTGTAACAAGGATGTTACAAGAAGTAAAGATTTGAGTATTGTATCTAAGAAGGAATGTTAAATGATTATATTTAATGTGGTATGAATGTACAATACTAAGAAAGGATTTTGGCAATAAACTTGTAGTTGGACTCCCTACAAGTGATGAACAATGGGGGGAGTGTGAGACTTGTTCTACACTCCTACGCAGGCCTACTGTGACGACAGTAGTGTCCTTATAAATTTTGATAACTCAAGTAGGCGGAAGGTTCCGTACGATCTTGGGGGTATGCATACTAAGGTGATGGATGTGGAACGGAACGAAACCGTATTTACATTTCATCTAATAGACCAAGTTGTCTATTAAGGATTAAGTAGCCCGTATGATTCTAGAAGGATGACGGTGCCCGTTCGATGCCAAATAAATTGTAAAAACGAAATTTAATGTTTTTGTAGTATCATGTTTAGGAATTATTATTACTCTTCTGTTTATGTTTAGTGTATTATTTAACTGATTTTGTACGTACTCAGCATAGCTGATTGCTTGTTATTTGTGTTGTTTGTTGGCCTGTGATGAACCATTGATATTTCAATGGGGAACAGATTAGGTATGTTGGTGATGCTGCATGAGTTCAAGCATACAGGGGATACTTTTGATTGTAAACTTTTAAATTGTTTTGGTTGAACATACTAGAGAGTTGTCTATGATTTATGGTTTTAAATAAAAGGGGTCAATAGTGATTCCCGAGTTGTAGTGAAGTTAGTATTTTATTTCCGCTGCAGTTTAGTTTTCATAATAAAGAGTAAGTTAGTGTTTTAAATTCAATAAGCCTTGCGTTTCATCGCGGCGGTAACACTCCTAAAGTCGATGCAACGTAGTTTGGACTTGTATGGATTTTGGGGGTGTTACAAAACTGGTATCAGAGCCAAAAGTTCCTATTTTCAAAGATGTTTCAAACGAATTTTAAAATGGGTAGTATGGGATAAGAGCATATAGATTACTTTTGCGTGCATTAAATCATAGGAATGATTTTATTTGTAGTGCATTTCTTGCCTTACTTGTCTGATATGTTCATAGGAAGTATGCAAATACTGTGGAATGAATCAGATGTTCTGATTATATGAAATGTGGTGTGGTTTGCTTGATTCAATTTGTGAAAGGTTCTTTGAAATCTTTGAAATGTGAATAGAGTAGGAGAATGTACAAGGATAGTGGTTAAAAGCACTAAAATCCGACAGTAAAATATTTTAATTCCTAGAAATTTCGAATTAATATAATATTCCAAAGATGTTTCAGAAAGGTATTGAATTAAAACTTTACTTCGAATATTTTAGGAAATAATCATATAAATTGTCATAAATATTTTGAACTTGGGATTCTAAAATTGAAAATAATCGTTTTACCTCTTATATATGTTTATATATAATGTATACTTAAAAACCTTAAATTCACAAAACTTAGACTATTTTCTTTCTTTAAATTCGTAGATGGCATACGACATAGGTCCTAGGGAATACTTGATGAAGCACCGAATAGCGGAAGATTGGGACATCTGGGCCTATAAAGTGAAAGCTGCTATGGAATATAGGATCTTACAGGGAGATACTAGACTTATGACTGAAATGGAGAAAATATACTTTATGTTGCAGTATGTTCCTAAGGAGGAACCTTACCTTTTCGTACACCGTAGATATGGGGATATATGGACGGAAAATGGAAATTTTAATAGGATCAAACACACTTACTGGAACCAATACCTTCATACTGTAGAACATTTCATTACTGATCTTAAATACTGTGAAAATGAATGGAGAATTCGTGAGAAAAGAAGTTGGGAGCCCTCTACCTCATCACCTTTAGCTCGAGGAACCTATCATGTGGGGGGAAAGCTCGGGAATTAACGTGAATTCTGAGAATCCTGGAGTTAAATCTGAGCCGCAAGCGTCCTTTAGAGCTGCAAAAAGAGCTAGGTATCAAACTTTTGAGGATGAGTTCATACCCGAGAACCACATAGCGCCAAACCTCAGAACTGTTATCTACATTTCCGATGATGAGGGGAATAATAGGACATTCATCGCAGTGATTGGGGAAGATAATGCTGAACCTATGCTCGACTTGGGAAATGAAGAAGAGGGAGATCCTAATGGAAATGAAGAAGAGGGAGATCCTAATGAGAATGAGCCTGCTGAGGAGGATCCGATTGAGGGAAATGACCAAGAAGCAGAAGAAGAACCCATAGAAGAAGAACCTCTGGAGGAGGAACCTTTGGAGGAAGATGAACCTTTAGAGGATGATGAGTCTTCTGAGGACGAAGCTGACATGGAAGAAGGAATAGAAAATCCTAATTCAGATGACGAAGCTCACCATTATAGTTCTTAGTTTCTTTTGATTATATAATTAGGATTAGAATATTATTTATTCGTTTATTTCAGTTTTAATAAGGCTTGCATGCCAAGTAACAAAGTAGTATTCTTTATTCTTTTATTTATTCATATTATGTTTTCCTTGGAAACAATAAGTTTGACCTTTTTCAATAATAATACAACAGTTTTATTCTTTTATTTGATGTAACGTCTTATTTGAGATGTTTATATTGCAAGTCAATAGAGATTTAATGATTGTTCGCAATAAAGATGTGTTATATAAATGTGCCAATGTGTAGTAGTTAAATAAATAAACGACTATGTGCATATCATTTGAAACAACCGTTGTGTCATTTTTCAGCGCAGAATGGTCCGTCAAGGCAGCACGCCTGATACCTCTCTGAATGTCGAGCAATCGATTCGTGATCTAGTGCAGATCACAGCTAACCTAGCCCAAGGTCATAACCGGGATGGGGACTTGTCTGAAAAGGTTGCCCGTAGGAACTCACCAATTCTGAATGGGAAAGGGGGGCCAGAGGAACTGGAAAACTGGGTTGGGGAATTTGATAAGCTTTTCTTTTCCCTCTCCTGTCCAGATGACAAGACCGTGCCCTTAGCAAGTTATTACCTACGGGGGGATGCCCATTTTTGGTGGACTCAAGCTAAGGACAACCTCCTAAAAACAGACTTGACTTTGGGTGGGAAACTTTTAAGAAAGCCCCGAGGAATAAGTATTACCCACCATACCTCAAAAAGCGTAAAGCCCAAGAGTTTATGATGCTAGAGCAAGGGAACCCGTCTGTTGAGGAATATTACCGCAAGTTCATAGAGCGATGAGATTCGCTCCCGAAATTGCCCCTACCGAGGAAGCTAAGGCCTCACGCTTTGAATTAGGGCTCACCCTTGACCTACAAGGGAGACTGGGGGGAGATACTTTCACCTCGTTGGACCATGTCTTTGGCAAAGCTGCCCACTTATATGCAATAAGGAAACGAGAGGAAGGAGGTAAACAAGGTGAGAAGCGAAAGGAGAATCCAAACCCCGAGGTTCAGAGTTTTGAAAAGAAACACCATGGGAACCAGAACAATCAAACCTCCCAAAGAAACTTCGATGAGGGACCCAACAACGATAACAATAACCGCAACAATAACACCAACAACCGCAGACCTGAGCGTGTGTACAGGTGTAAGAAGTGTCCATATAATCATCCTGGGAAGGATTGCGAGGGTAATAAGGTGGAGTGTTATGAATGTGGGAAAATGGGGCATAGAGCGTACGAATGCTATTCGAAGAATAAGGTTAACCCCAATAGTCAAGAAAAAAGGAACTATGGAGACAAGCCTATGAATGAGAATGAGAATGGTGGAAATGCATACAATGGGTCAGGGAACTCTAATTACTCCAAACCACCAACCAATGCAGATAATCAAGCACCAACTGGGAACCATGTGACCAACAACAATGATAATAAGGGCAAAGGAAAGCTGTATATGATGACGGCTAGCGAAGAGGAAGCTCGTAGAGATGTTGTCACTGGTATTTTCTCTATCAACTCAATTCCTGTTAAAGTCTTGTTCGATTCTGAAACATTTTGGTCTTTTATTGCCCATACAACTATTAAAACTCTAGTACTGGTTGAGTCCGAGTTAAATGATATGCCTATAGTTATTCCGTCTGGAGATACTGTTAATTGCTCTACGAAAGTCTTTAATGCCTCACTGAAATTAGGGGATGGCTTCTTTCCGTCCGATTTAATAGAGTTTAAGGTCCGGTTACCATCAATTGAGGATTGTTGATCAAGATATACCCAAAACTACCTTTAAGACTAGGTATGGACACTAGAGTTTACCGTCATGCCTTTTGGGTTAACCAATGCACCTGCTGTTTTCATGGACCTTATGAATAGGATTTTTCGACCCTACCTCGATAAATTCGTAGTCGAGTTCATAGACGATTTATTGATCTATTCAAGAAGCAAGGAGGAATATGAGAGACATTTGGGGCTTATTTTACAGACACTTAGGGAGAACTAATTGTATGCAAAGTGTTAAACATCTTATTCGATTGCATAAAGTACCCGGAGCTCTTTCAAGGGGTAGGTGAGTTACGGGGACGTAACTTTTCTTTTAAGGGGGGGAGAATGCGATAGAATTTCGCGCTTCCACCCTAAAGTTTGCTAAAGTTTGCTAAAGTCTGTTATTTATGTGTATTATTGCTTATGTGACTTGCAAAAACTAGAAAACGCTTGTGAAATATTGGGACTTAGAAGTGCAAAAGATCATCGTTAAGACTGGCTACCTCAAAGTTTCGGGACGAAACTTCCTTTAAGGGGGGAAGCCTGTAATACTCCGTATTTTTAGGAGTGATTCTTTTATAAATAAGAAAATATAAAGAATAAAGTGAAATATTTTTAATATTATTTACAGAAAAACATAGTTTGGGTAAGCCTACAGTTATAATTTAAATATACAACCTACTTTTGTACCTAATTATATTTTAATTCGGTTTTGTTTTATTTTCAAAATAAAAAAATAAATAAGAATCAGGTTTGGAAAACAAATCCTAGTGAACATATGTTTCACATGGGTGTAAAGTAAAGAGGGAACCAAAACCCTTTTCTATTTGAGTGACCATGCTATTTTTTTAATCCCCAAATCTATCTCTCCTCTTTCTCTTCTGCGTTCTGTTCTTCCTTCTCCTCCTGCGTTCTTTTTATTTCCTCCTCCCCAGTTTCTGTCATCAACCTTCAACAGCACCGCACGAGGGCTAGCCGGAGGTTGCACCGCACGAAGAGCACTCAGGTTCGTGGCTCGCGCACCGCACAAGGGCAGTCGAAGTCGCGCGAAGGCTGGTGGTCGTGGGTCGTGCGAGGCGTCGAGGGTGTGTGCGAGTGCTGCGGGTCGTGCGTCGAGGTGAGGGTGCTTCGTCGAGCGGTGGTTCCGGTGTGCGCCGGGAGCGGTGGTTCCGGTGCGCGGGGTCGCGCACGTCCGTCGGTCGGCCGGAGTTCCGAGGGGGTGGTCGACAGGTTCACGGTGGTTATGCTTCCACTTTCTTCTTCAATTTTGTTAAAATAATCTGATTTTGTTAGTTACTTTGATTAAGTTTTTGTATTTATAAATAAAATATGGAATTGATAAAAAAAAAAAAAAAAACAAATCAGAATTATAATTATGCTTTAGTTCTTATGATAACCTTATTTCTCAAATATGATTTTTTTATAATACTTGTATATATATTTTTTTAAGTTTTGTGGTTGTAAACAAAGTATAATAAAGGTTAAAAGAAACCGGATTTACAAGTGTATCAGTAGTTATTATGATGACATTATTTCTTAATTCTGATTTTATAATACTTATATATAGTTGTTGAAGTTTTGTTGTCATGAACAAGTATAATATAGGGTAGAGGAAATCAGATTCACTAACATATTATTAAGTCCTAAATATGTTAGTTCAATAAAGTTTATGAAAGAAAAGTCTAACCAACAAGAACGTTCATTTTATTATTCGAAACACTAAGTTTTATATAGTTAGTTAAGTTGGTTTTATTTTAATGATATCAAGGACGTAGAACTGAATTACTTTTATTATTCGATTAGGTCCCAATTTCATAAGCGGAACGTTTTAGATAGTCAGCGAAGATTCTCCGTTACAAGGTACGTACGCGTACTAGTTCAGTTCGATATATTAGTATCATGTGTAGGTTATGATAGTCATATTGGAACCTAGAATCATGATAGGGAACTGTGGTTGATTATGATTGATGAAATTGTTTGGTAACATGAAATCAATTGGAAATTTGTATGTATTTCCTTGTTGTATGACTTGTGAGTTGGAATGGGTTATTATTGGTATGCGTAATTCTATCGTATCACAAGCATGAAATGAGAATTGGATTGAAAACATATGATTTATTGTTGTAACAAGGATGTTACAAGAAGTAAAGATTTGAGTATTGTATCTAAGAAGGAATGTTAAATGATTATATTTAATGTGGTATGAATGTACAATACTAAGAAAGGATTTTGGCAATAAACTTGTAGTTGGACTCCCTACAAGTGATGAACAATGGGGGGAGTGTGAGACTTGTTCTACACTCCTACGCAG
Organism: Beta lomatogona; assembly: GCA_947646795.1. Lineage (NCBI taxonomy): Eukaryota > Viridiplantae > Streptophyta > Magnoliopsida > Caryophyllales > Amaranthaceae > Beta > Beta lomatogona. Next base: position 1,016,969 of record CANSNZ010000150.1, read on the forward strand.
GCCTACTGTGACGACAGTAGTGTCCTTATAAATTTTGATAACTCAAGTAGGCGGAAGGTTCCGTACGATCTTGGGGGTATGCATACTAAGGTGATGGATGTGGAACGGAACGAAACCGTATTTACATTTCATCTAATAGACCAAGTTGTCTATTAAGGATTAAGTAGCCCGTATGATTCTAGAAAGATGACGGTGCCCGTTCGATGCCAAATAAATTGTAAAAACGAAATTTAATGTTTTTGTAGTATCTTGGACTTGTATGGATTTTGGGGGTGTTACGAAGGGGGAGGCGGGGGGAGGGGAAGAGTTGCGGTTGTTGAAAAGCGGAAGGACGAAGGAGGAGGAGGGATTTCATAGTGCAAGGGTGGTGGTGGTTTTAGGGGAAAATCTGGGGTGGTGCGTGGGAATATTAGGGGGGTGGCAGTGGGTGGGGAAGGGGAGGGAGGGGGTGGCAGTGGTAAGGGGAGGGAGGGGTGTCAGTGGGTGGGCAAGGGGAGGGAGGGGGTGGCAGTGGGTGTGGGTGTGGGTGGGGAAGGGGAGGATGGGGGTGGCGGTGGGTGTGGGTGGGCAAGGGGAGGAAGGGGTGGCGGTGGGTGGGCAAGGGGAGGGGAGGGGTGGCAGTGAGTGGGGGATGAGGTGGGTTGGTGGCAGTGGGTAGGTGATGAGTGATATTTATATCACTCAAATACCTTATTTTCCTCATGTTTAGAGTCATTTTGCCCCTTCATTTATCACTTTCTAGCTTATTTTGCTTAATTTAGAGTAATTGAGTTATTTGTAGCTTATCTGTGAATATTAGTTATTTTGGCTATTTATATATGGTTTGGTAATGCTTATTTGTGTTTGATGTTGTAGGATCCACCTGAGAGGTCTCCGTACCACACACCAAGCATAGAGTGAAGCAATTTTGCCAAAATTGGAGCTTTTGGAAGGATTTGTGCATAAGGGTCATATTCAAATAGTCATAACTTTAAGCACACAAAATATTTTTCAGTGATTCAAGTTGGAGATAAAAGTTTAGCTCGATATGTTTCCAACGAGTGGTCACAAGCCCAATTCCGATGAAAAATGAAAGAGATATGGCTGTTTAAAGTCGGGCGCGTCTGCCAGAACTGCGCGCCCGCTCCGTATTGTCTAGCGCGCCCGCGCCATAGGCCCAGAAAACATTCTGCCTGCGTGAAATTATATGGAGAGCCCGCTCCAAACTATATGGAGCTCCCGCGCCGCTTGAATTCTACGGAAATCCTATTTTTCGGCTCGTTTAATGATGCAATGTTTAAATCTTTTAAAAGGACGGATCCCTAACTTTTGAAGGGGGGGAGGAGAGCTAGCCTCCAAAAGCTTAGTTAGAGGTTTTAGTGAGGGTTTTAGAGAGAGAAACTCTCATCTTCTAGAGAGAGAAGTGAGAGAAACTTGTTGAAAGCTTGGATTTTGAAGAATCTAAGAAGGAAACTTGAAGATTTTGGAGACTCCTTGCAACTTTAATGAAAATTTCTTACTCTCTCTCATGTTTTGTTGCTTTATCTACTTATTTTCATGTCATTTTCACTCTATTTACTTATTCATCCTAGATTAGTGTTTGATTTCATATTTTTAGTTTGTTATTTATTTCATTTAATAATTTATTATGATTTGTGAGTAGTTATTTTGCTTGGGAGGGGATGAAACTATTAATGATATCATGAGCCTTTGGATCATATTTGGGGTCATTTTGGAAAATGAAATCGAATGAGCAATAGGGGTTTTATTGTTGGTTTTTGTTTTGACTCCCTATTTGTTCACTTAACTAAACTTGCATGAAAATAGGGGTTTTAGTTAAGGGATATATTTAGTCATCTTGTTATACATGCTCTTGAGTTGGGGTTTGTTGCATGAAAATAGGACATAATCTCCAATTTGAGTAACCCTCTTTAGCTTGAAAGAGTAATTAGGGATTTGTTAGATGATCCTTTTGATTCATTCTCTTTACACTACCCCCTTATTTGCCTAATTGTTTAAATGATTGAAATATTTGGTGAATTCCCCTACCCTAGTTCCTTTTATTTAATAGTTTTTAGTTGATAATTGTCAAATATCTTAACTATTTATCTTAGCCTAGCTTATTATAATTAACATTTTCGGTGATTACCCTTAGGCCCTGTTCTTTTGAACTTATTTTGGCTGAACTGAACTGAACTTATTTTATTTTGGCTGAACTGAACTTATTTTGGCTGAACTGAACTTATTTTTACTTATTTCTGCTGAACTGGACTTATTTTTACTTATTTTTGCTGAACTGAACTTATTTTGGCTGAACTGAACTTATTTTGGCTGAACTGAACTTATTTTTGCTGAACTGAACTTATTTTTACTTATTTTCGTTGAACTGAACTTATTTTGGCTGAACTGAACTTATTTTTATTTATTTTTGCTGAAAATAAGTCCAAAAGAACAGGGCCTTAGTCCTTGTGGAAGAATGACCCTTGCTTGCCATTATACTTAGGTTAGTGGTTAGTTAGGTAGTTTGATTTAGGGGTTTTGTCCAACGACCAAAATCTCTATTATCAGTAGGGGAGGGGGGGCATTTTGGGTTGGTTTAATGATCACGTGCCAAGCACATGGTGTAGTGAACGACGGAGTTTTGGTCAACTCCCGAAATCCGGTAAAAGGTCATGTTTTATAACAAAAACATGGTAAAAGGTACTTTTTGATAACATATTTTATATAAGGTATTTTTTTACAAAAATCGACATTTATAAAGTACTTTTTGACAAAAAATCCATTTTTAAAATTCAAATTCCAAAGTACTTATAATTCACTGAATTTGTGGTTTAATATCCTGTTGTCGAAGATCATCAAATTTTCTTTCTCCTGCTATATCGAAGAATCTCAACTACTCAGCAAAAATCTTCAATACTCCTTTTATTTCCTTTAATTATTTGACGTTAATTCAATATTGCTATCACTTTTTTTTGTTGAGGGGAAATTTTGCTATCACTTTTTTTTGTTGAGGGGAAATTTTGCTATCACTTACTCGTTCATTATATGATGTTGTTGTTATACTATTATTTGTATTATCATTTTTGACTTTTTGTAGTGCTGAAATGATGTATTTGAGTAAAAATATGGACTTCAATTTGTGGTATCACTGGTATTGGTTGTTTAGAATAGTCAAAGGTGAAATTAAAGGTTGATAGTTTCACTGAATTAGACATTTGCACTTCAATTTCTGTTGAAGATATATAGCTCATGTTATTCTTACTAGTTTTATATGCAAGTAGTACGTGAGTCTCTTAAATATATAATCACATTAAATAAAAATTACTCAATAAAGATATCTATCTATATTAGTATATTAAAAGGCCTTCCTAAGAATAATGCAAATGCTCTATTTTCATGTCAAGCTACACATCGGGGTAAAATACATTAACAGAATACAATTAAAAGTTTTGGGGATGCAATCTGCTTCTGTATTTCAATGTCTTTCTTGTTGCCCTTAATACTCCCTCTGTCCCATAATATAGTGCTTACTTCTCATTCTTCACGGGATTTAAGGAAAATGGAATGAGTGGTAGGATTTCCAAAAATATATATTTAATGAAGTGCTTTTTTGATACTTTTATATTGAAACTAGTTATTTATTTTCTTTTCCTTTAAACAAAATCAAAAGGTAATAAATGTTCCTTGGAATGGTGTAAAGCAATAAATGGTGTCACATGTTTTGAGAATAAAGTAGGGGTATTTTGGAAAGTTTGTATAGAAATTAAGGATAATTTAGTCCAAATAAATTGACAAAAAAAAAATAGGCACAACATTTTGGGTCACCAAAAAAGGAATGTGGGCATTATATTATGGGACGGAGGGAGTACATTAATGAACTTTTTTTTCCGTTGCAAAACACGTTAATGAACTTCATTGTAACAAATTGTTTTTGGACTTCATGTCGTCTAAATTTCAATCAGTTAACATGTGAGATAATCAATCTAAAGGTATTGTGAATTGTGAGGTGTCTTATATTTGATTTTCTTAGGCTATTTGTTTCCATTCATCGAAGTTGAGTTGAGTTGTTGACAAATTAATTTGCATGATGTCTCTTCGTATAAAACCTTAGTGATGCAGACATGCAGGTAGTGTATCCCTCTACAGAGCTGGTAGTTTACTGAAATTATTGTAATATTGAGCTTTACACAATTTTTGAGTTTTTCTTTTTGAAGGGAATTTATGATATTTTCTTAGCACCACAGATCCTAGATGGATTGAAAACCAAACCTGAATTCGACTTGTTACCCAAATTGCCACCGCTGACAAAAAAGTTGTAGTTCAATCTACATGCAAGCTTGTCACAGTCACACATCTATTAAAGTTGCATCACATAATTGATCAACAAGAACATATTTTAGCACATACCACATGACAATTGCACCAGAAAAAAAAAAAACACATGACACGTTAATTGCACAACGTACATGATGGAATTTTCGTTACAATGATGAAAATAATCAAAAGGGTTTTTTGAAGGCTCGAAAGAAAAATTCAAGAATAACCATCATCTAACTACAGCACCACCTAAAAAGTGCTTATTTATAATGTAAAAGCACTAGAACATGCAAAACTTTTCCTAACATTAGAACCCTCTAAAAGGGGAAATAAGAAAAACAATGTACCACATATATAAACAAAAGATGCCAGGAAATTTCTTAAACTGGAACAGTTTCGTTATCAATCCCAGAAAGTTGATACTCTTCAACTTCATCCTCATTCTCACCGGACATTTCTTCCAAGGACTTCCCATTAGCTTCAGGCACAAGGAAAGTAAAGAAGAATCCAAGTCCACAAATTCCACCCAATATCATAAGTGAATTCCTAACTCCAATACCTGCAGGATATCCAGCATCAGCCTTACTTGGATCAGTAGGCTGGGCCAAGTACAAGAACCCGAATGCTCCGATAATGGCACCGGCTTTCCCTGCAGCAGACGAAATCCCATGGCAAGTGGACCTGAAACGGGCTGGGAAGATCTCTGCAGGCACCACAAAAGTGGTAGCATTGGGACCAAAGTTAGCAAAAAAGAAGGTGAAAGCATACATGACCACAAACCCAATGTGGTGCCCAGGGGTGGTCCAATAGTCGTAAGGGATAGCGAGTCCAAACATGAAGACCGTCATAAGGAAAAATCCCATCAATTGAATGGTGAAACGACCCACGACGTCGATGAAGGCCACCGTGAACCAGTACCCTGGAACAGTCCCACATAGAGACACTAATGTTTGGGCTCGAGCAACCATGTAGAGCTCCTCAAGGGCGCTCATTGTCTGGGCTTTTGGTAGCCAACCTACTGCGCTGAAGATGTCCTTCTGGAAGAGGTTGTTGCTGTAGAATGCGATGTCTAGTAAGAACCAGCAGGTGGCAGTTCCGAGCAAGTGAAGACCGTGTCGCTTCAAGAATTGCTTAGAAAATAAACCAAATTGCTTTTTGCTCCTTTCTTCTATCTCTGCTGCCTTTTGTTGATCCTCTTTGATCTCAACTTGTAACACCTTTGAACAACAAAACCAAAAAAAAAGCATATTAGATTCTAGGTTGCAAATTGGCAGTGACGATACTGACATGTTGGAGACCTACAGTAAAAATAACATGGAATGAACCTAATGAATATCGAAGTATATCCTCAAATTTAGTACTTCCTCCGTTTCAAATTACTCGCTACACTTTCCATATAGGGAAGTTTCATATTACTTGCTACACTTCCTTTTTAGGCAATAAACTCTCTCCATCTCTCTCCTCTCACATGGGTCTCCTTTCTTTTTACTCTCTACCTCTCTCTTCTCCAAAAATTGCCTAGGAGTCCGTGAATTGAGAAGTGTAGCAAGTAAAATGAAACGGAGGAAGTATAAATTTTAATTATCTTTTAAACAATATTATTGACACCAAAGTTCAAATTAAATACCTAAACACTTATATAAAACAAGATCTTCAAGTGTTGAGTGATACACAATCACTAATAATAGCATGAACGTCAAAGTTCTTTAACAATAATTTTCTCTCAAATACATAAAATGGTTAACGACAAATATTTAGCTAGTTCTAACTCTAATCTTTAACAACCAGTAATAATATGATAAAGCATAGTTTTTAACAATATCTAATTTCAGAGCTTATGAAATCATCAAACACAAGAGAAATCAACTCATGATATAAATTTTCATGCCATATTTCCATTCAATTATAGGCATCTAACACTTCTATCTCTTATACCTATTAATGCCCTTGAAACCTATTACAACAGAAAAAAAAGTCAAAGTGCAATTTACACTGACGCTATTTGTCTTCCTTTCCAGTATTTATTGAAAATCTTTTTTCTTGTTAAGTTTAAAAATCTTGTCTTTGATCATACTAGATTACTTGGATTGTATTGAAAGCATACAAATCTGATAACAATTTTCATAAACGAACAACTAAGGAGACTAGATTTATCGCACTGATGGACATTGATACTAAAAAAAATGAAAAGTTCGAGTAACATAATATAACAACTTTATAAAGGAATGAATAGCCCTTGTATTACCTTAGACATATCAGAGGCGGCCTGTCCAGTATTCTTGGCAACAAGAGCAGTGTAACGAGCAGTTTCAGGCATCTTTGCGCGCCAGTAGTAAGTTAGCAGAGCAGGAATAGCACCAAACATTAGGATCATCCTCCACACATAGTCAGCCTGTGGTACCAATGAGGCAGCTGCATTGTCCTCAAAAGCAGGAGCAGGGTATGCAGACTTAAAGGAACTCGAAACTATAAGAGCAAATATACCACCAGTCAAGTTCCCGAATCCTTGCATAGCAAAAACCGCGGCAATGAAGGCTCCACGAGTTTTCTTGTTGGAGTATTCAGACATGATGGTGGCAGAAAGTGGGTAGTCTCCTCCAATCCCAAATCCAAGCCAAAATCGAAAGAAGCAAAGAGTTGTCATGACACCCTTAGCATCATGCCCAAATGAAAGGCCTGAAGCAAAGGAACATAGAACCATCATCATAAGGGTCATACCATAGACCTTCTTTCGACCCAATTTGTCTCCGAGCCACCCAAAGAAGAGCTGCCCTGTGAGAGTCCCACAGAACGCAACGCCGTTAACAGCAGCTGAGACATTTGGAGGTAAAGTCCCTGGCTTAAGTGAACCAGGCTCAGAGTAATATATACGACCAAGGAGTTTTGTGACTAAGGAAATGCTAAAGAGATCATATGCATCAGTGAAGAAACCCATGCCAGCAACAATAATTGCTGTGAAATGATACCGTTGTGTCTTTGCAACATCTAGTGCATTTAGCACTTTCAGCTGTTCTTGTGCCATTTGGTTTTTTGGGTGGGCTATATCACACCTGATCGAAACAGAGGAAAATAAATTATGTACAATCATATATATATATATATCAGTCTTGTTCACTAGAATAATATAAGAATTTTTAGGATTTGGCATGACTTTGAGACGAAGGGAGTATATGTTTTTTCGTGTGCATATAAAAAATTCCCAAGGAGAATCGCATAGATATGATTCAATCACACATCTTGAATTTAGAACAAGTGATACAATGCAACTAGGTGTACCGTGTCGAAAACATAATATCATTTAACTAAAATCATTAAGTATCTTTATCCCAGCTGAAATCCCATGCTAAAACCTATATGGTCTCTCCTAATTTGCCAAGGAATGAAATGCATTAGATTGAGAGCACACAAAAATATATGAGAAGCAACATTTTATAACTGAATTTCACTCCTAACAAACTACCAATATGATAAGGTAAAAGACAAGAGTTGAAAAGAAATCTGGAAAAAAAGAAGGTTCTATGCCAAAAAAGATGAAGAAAAACACTCATCAATATAATTAATAAGACCAGACTAAGAAGAGATTTCCATTAATTACATAGTTTCTTGTTGTACATATAAAAAAATTCTCTAATTTTACTAATCACTAAGAAGACATCAATAATTAAAATTAAACCTACTAGGAATTTTTTCATCATTCATCATGAATTTCCAAGAATTCAGCATTAAGTTAGGTAAATGTTACAATATGAGATATTAAGGATAATGAGAATATGATATCTCCTAATATCTCATACAGTCATACTATAACAGTAAACCATAATAAAATCTCACACAATTCACCTCTCTCCACAAAAAAAAACAAGAAAATAAAATTTAAGAATATAAAATAAATGTAATTAACTTTTAACGTAGCATGTGCATGAGTGATGCAACTAGAGTTACAACTACAAAATGAAACCATTCTTACTGAATACCAATAATAACTCCAAAATATAAACAATATTGCATTATAATATGCAATCCTTAATTTTCTATGTTAAACATGTCTTTTCTTTTTCCCTTAATATGCATGTCACACAATTAGTCTTTTAAAACTCATCAGTTCATTTCAAGGCATTATGAATTTGATACTTTGCTCATTTTTTATATAATATTCCTACGTTAATAGTGTTATTTTGTTGAATATACGTGTTGTTAGAAACAAATATTGCATGATAGAGCGAAAGCTAGTGGAAAACATACCTTAAAATGACCAACAACAAAAGTCGAAGAAGAACGTGAAATTGCAAAAGTTGAGGAAGAAATGTGGAAGACTGAGGAATGAAAATCACTGATTTACATGGACTACTCAGTATTTATGCGTAGGGGTAGGGTTGTTAAGGAATAATTAGAGAATATTCTTATTCAAATTAAGGTTATGTAAATCTAGATTCTAGGTACTTAGCTTCAGTCAAATGTATTCTATCCTAGTCCATCTTGTTATTGAGTTATCCTTATACGTAGCTAGCGTAGATATAGAAAACTGTTATCTTGCTTTGTATACTTAATTAGTATGCAACTTGTATTCTCCTAGGTCACCTTTTGTATGCGGTATGCCTATTTAAAGAGGCCTTGTTCATCAATATTAAACTCACTAGGTTTTTTTTTTTTTTTTTTTTTGAGGGAAACTCTCACTAGGGTTTTGGTGTGCACGAGAAATTTTTATTTTATATATTTAAGATTTTAAGATATTCTCCTAAAATTCAGATATAAATATTTATATTTTTTTTGATGCAAATGAGGCAAAGCCAAGGATAAGAAAATAATACGAAAAGATAAAAAACAAGCAACAAAAAATTAAACCTAACAAGGAAACATTCGAGGGATAGAAACCCCACGAGCATCCTCAACAATAATTCTATGAAGGTCTAACGGAGCTTCATCAAAGAGATGTCGCCTAAGAAGTTGATCCACCCCACGATTAGCCAACCAATCTGCATCACGATTGCCTTCTCTGTAGATATGAATCACCTTCACCTTCCAATCCTCCTTATTCAACAACTCAACACATTTTCGGATGAGATGGGAGCACCCATCATTGCTGGTTCCGCCTTCCTTGATGGCTTGTACACAGGCTTGATCAAGTTGGACAATAAGTTGGCTGATTTGGAGGCTACGAGCTAACTCGTGCCCATGTAAGAGGGCTAGTAGCCTAGTACTTCAGCTCGAAAGGTTGTACAGTGTCCAAAATTCACGGCTAATGCAGAGATGAATGTACCCTCATAATTCCTGATTAATGCGCCACCCCCTGCTTCTCCTGGAGATCCTCTTGCTGCTCCATCTGTGTTTAAAGCATACCACCCAAACGGCGGACTATGCCATGAAATGAATTTCTCTTGCTTGCGAGCACTGCCAGTTGCATTCAAGGAGACCTCATCTTGGATACATTTCCAAGTCTCATCAAAACGAATTTTTAAAAAGGCATGTACATCAAGGGGGACCACATTCCCTCGTCCAAAGACAAACATATTACGCCAACGCCATAACCACCAGGTGGTGATGGCGAAAAGAGTCGGCCAAGTCTCCATAACTTCATATTCCAGGTTGTGGCGAATCCACTCTTGCAGACCTCCTTGGTAAAAGATGGGCAAATTAAAGAACCCTTCGAGCTTCCTCCAAACACTCTTGGCGGCAGGGCAATCGCGAAGGATGTGTAAGGTAGATTCATCCTCTCCGCCACAAATGAAACAAGATGGGTCATTGGTGAGTTTCTGTTTATACCTATTCACATTGCCGAGTAGCTGATAAGTCATATTTATATTTAGTTTTAAGGTGCATTTAGGTTGCATTTTAGAGCATTTAGATTCATATTTAGGTTCATTATTGCATCATATTCTTAAGTTATGTTATTCTACTCCTATTCGGTATGTTTTCTTGTTTTTGATGAATTTCAGGTAATGAGAACGTATTTGGAGTATATTTAGCTGAGCTTGAGGATTAGGAGCACTTGGAAATAAGTTACGATGCATAAGGATAGTATGGATATGTCTTAGTACGAGTTTGAGCGAAAACAAAGTGGAAAATCATTAGAAGAAATGTGAAAAAGGAGTCATGTATACTCTTCTGATCATAACTTTTGATGTGCTTCTTAGAATCAAGGAATTCTAGTTGGGTTGGAAACTAGACTTGATGGGCTTTCCAACGGTAGGTTGCACGTCCCAATCCGACTTCTGGTTTGAGAGATACAGCCTTCGTAAGTTGACGCAAAATCGCAGTTTTCCCGCCCGGTCGACCGGGGAGTTTTGCCCGACCGGGCGAAATTAAATTTTCACAGGATGCAAGGCATGTTAGCCCGGTCAAAATCACTTGCGCGCCCGACCGGGCGGATTTGCTTTTCTGTCGTAGTTCCTCAATCACCGTCGCCCGACCGGGCGGATTTCGCCCGGTCAACCGGGCGGATTTCGCCCGGTCAACCGGGCGGTTTCTCGAGACGGGTTTATTTGCCTTTTTTAGCCGGTTTTGTAAAAACTATAAATAGGTCTTCTCTCTCCCCCCAAAAGGACTCTCTCTTTTTCTGACGTTATATTTTGTATTCTTAGGTTTAGCTTTAGTTTCCTTCTTCTTTTTCTCTCTAGTTTTTCATGGCAAACCCTAGTTTCTCTTTTCTTCATTAATTCATGAGTTTATAATTTTCATCTCTTTTCTTTCATTGATTTCTTTGATCATGCTTTTCTTTGTAGATTTAAATTTCTTTATTTATTTCATGATTGAGTAGTTTATATTCTAGGGTTTGGGAATCCATGTTTATATGCTATGATTCTTGATTGATATTTATTAATGGTTTGGTTAGTTATTGATATCTCTAATTGATTAGTGTTTTTATTGTTAATCTTGCAATCTGATCAATTGTCTAATTAAATATTGCTAATATCGAGGCATAGATCGAGAGATAGTACTCTTTAGAGGCTTACCTACAATTAGCAAATCTGATTATGTTGAGCGACCGTACTAGCATATGTTGATTTGAGAGCGTTAAGGTCCGACCGTAGGATTAACATGTGCTCTAGATATCTGATTAATTGAATCATTGATGATATTTTGATAGATTATAGTTATGAACATGGTGAACCATTGCCCTAGATCATTTTTAGCTTGATTTTCGTAGTTTGATTAGTTTAGAACTTTAATTCATTATTCATGATCTTGTTTAGTTTCTCCATGCATTAGAAGCTAGATTAAAACAACCATCTCTTTGTGGATTCGACCCTACTTACCCTACTACATTGTTAGAAGGTTTTGCAGGAATTATTTTTGACAGGTGTATGCCAGCCTATCAAATTTTGGCGCCGTTGCCGGGGAGACGGTGTAGTTTTATTTAGTTTTTATTGTTGGTGAGACTAAACTGTATACATTTTTTTTCCCTTTTGTGAATATTTTTCTTTTTATAATTTTTTGTGTATCATGGATTCATGTTATTTTGATGATGGGGATAATTCTTTTGCTAGGCAACATAGTCATAATTCTTGGGATTCTCATGTTTACAGTTTTGATACATTATATCAAAATCCTCCCAATTTTTGTATGAGTTCTCCCGGATTACCTCATATGTTCTATGAACCCCATGCACATGTTAGTAATTCTAGAGCAATTTTTTCTTTTCCTCAGTATGAGAATGAAGTGTTTTGGAAGTACTATCATAGGCTTGGAGATTTTATTGGTCCTAATCATGGAATTGAACTGTGGGATATGTGCTTAGTGATCTATGAGGGGTTAAATGAAGAGACTAGGATGATGGTTGAATCTATGTCCAATGGGGGATTTATAGTCCAATCACCTGATTATTGTTGGGATTTAATTGTGTGGTTAGCTAGAGATACTTACGAGTGGGAGATGTCTTCATATGCTCTTTCACCCCAAACTTACATGGAACCACCCCCCTTATTGTTCTAATTGTCAGTCTACTTCTCATGATTTTTCTTCATGTGATGTGACATTATTAAATGGCTTTGACCCCTCTTCCCAATATGAATGTCAATCTCGCTCAAAATTCTAGCCCCAAGTCGTTTATTTATGATGATGATGAGGGTTGGATAATAAATGAGAGCTATTGGGATGATGAAATGATGGAAAGAAAGACTAATGTGATGGATGTTTTGCGGGGAGGAAGAAACTATGGTTGAAATTTCTTCTTTGCGGGAAAGTCAAGTTGAGCGTGAGATGATTTATGAGTCTTTATCGGTACCACCTACTGTTTTTGAGTCTCATATTCCATTCTCTCAAAAACTTGATATAATTCCTTCTTCCCCTTTATTATATCCTCCATCGTTCATTTCTTTCTCCCCTTTTGAATGACGTTCATGATAATGTAAATAATGTACAGTTATTTTCTTTTCTTTCTTTTGAATCATGTAAAAAGACTAACGATTTTTCTTTTTCTACTTCTTGTAAATCTAATTTTTCCTTTGATTTTTCTTTTTGTAGTTTTAGTAATTTTTTAGGATTAATTTTTTTCATTTTTACTTTTCATTCTTATATAATATGCTCTGAGTTGTTTGCAGGAACGTATGATAAGCTTCTTAGAGCATTGAACTATTATGAGTGATCTACTAGTCTTAAACGGTCATGCAAGACCTTAAATCAGCGCTTACCGGGAGGCAACCCGACTTTGTTCATATTTTTTTTTTTTTTGGTTTGACTAACTTTGCTAATGTGTGATGAAGTCTTTTTCTAGGTACAAGCATAGCCAATTTTTTTGGCTAAGTTCACTGCCTCATTACAACTATCGATTGTGGTGGAGGTGTCGATGCTTTTTGACACTCCCTTTGATTACCCACCCTTTTGTAAGTTGTACCTCTCCCTCATTTAATTCCTCTTTGTTCACATTGAGGACAATGTGTCATTCAGCTTGGGGGAGGATGTTTGTCATCATTACTTAGCACATGTTATTTGCATTTAGAGTAGTTTTTTTCATTGCTTTCGTAGGATGTTGCACGGTTTGTACCGCTCACTAGGAGTGGGAGTTTACGTGTAACCAAAAACATTGTACTGCTTTCTTAGTTGCATTAGCATATTTCATTTCATATTAGACTTCATCTCATTTTAGTTGCATCTATAGGACTATTGCTGGCACTCTTTGAGAACTTTGATGATATTTTACTACATTTCCTAAGCATCATTCATCTTGAGCATGATACTTTATAGCACGATTGTTTCGCAATTGATTGTTTGTGGTAAGATTGATTGATCTCTCTCTGGTTCAATTTAACTTTATTGTGCAGACACCTTAAACTAAGTGAGCTTATGTGCTTATAAACTAACGTATCTGTGTCAGTTATGTTCTTTCATGTGTGATTAGTTCCTTAGTTGTCGCATTGATCTTGATTTTGACTTGGTACTCTTTGATATTTGATAGTGCATACATTTTGATATGATTGAGGCATTTTATTTCATGATCTTAGCTCCAGAGTTACTCTTGTTTTCATATTATCCTTCCTCTAGCCCCGCTGAGCCTTTCTGACTATGTTTGATTGCTACCTACATTAGAAGCCATTGGCCTCATTTGATATTTGTCCTAAGCCTAGCTTGGGGGAGCGAGTATTAGTTTTGGTTTGGTTTGTATTGAATTGAAATGCTCTATTTGTGGTTTAGAAGGATGGAAAAGTATGTTTAGTGAGCTTTGAAATTGAATTGTAAGTTCGAGAAAAAAAAAAAAGTGAAAAATGAAATGAAAAAGAAGTGAAAAAAAAGTTGTGAATAAAGTGAAATAAAAAGGGTTATGATTGAATTTCTTGAGTGAATAAGGTTGTTGATTATATTTGGAGATTGTTGGTTGTTGCGTGGAGTTGTTGTGATCTTTCTTGGTCATGTTTTCAGTTATATGATGCTCCCCCTTCTTGGTTTTTCCACCACAATTCCCAAATTATTCCATACCTTTAACCTCTGCCCCATTACAACCCTTAAAAGTCCTCTTGATCATTGTGTATTGTATTGTTGAGTGTTAAGTGAGTCAAAAAGTCAAAGTTAAAGAGTATTTGCTTCATCTGAGTCGACTTGATTAGGTTGAGTGTCATCATTTATCCTTTAAACACATGAGAAATTTGAGTGCACATAACTATAGTGAGGTCTTTCAGGTTTTGTTAAATCCAGCTTGGAAGAGATGGTATGTGGTATGATTGGAGAGTCGATTGCGATACATGACATGCTATGCGGCTTTGTTCGAGATTGTTTCGATACTTGGTTTGTGTAGTGATTATATCTCTTGTGTTTTCAGTTGAGTGTTTAGCCCTGTTGTAGTCCTATATTGTAGGTCGTCTTTCTTTTCCAATGTTTATGTCTTATTGCTTGGGGACAAGCAATGGTTTAGCTTGGGGGAGTTTGAGAAGTCATATTTATATTTAGTTTTAAGGTGCATTTAGGTTGCATTTTAGAGCATTTAGATTCATATTTAGGTTCATTATTGCATCATATTCTTAAGTTATGTTATTCTACTCCTATTCGGTATGTTTTCTTGTTTTTGATGAATTTCAGGTAATGAGAACGTATTTGGAGTATATTTAGCTGAGCTTGAGGATTAGGAGCACTTGGAAATAAGCTACGATGCATAAGGATAGTATGGATATGTCTTAGTACGAGTTTGAGCGAAAACGAAGTGGAAAATCATTAGAAGAAATGTGAAAAAGGAGTCATGTATACTCTTCTGATCATAACTTTTGATGTGCTTCTTAGAATCAAGGAATTCTAGTTGGGTTGGAAACTAGACTTGATGGGCTTTCCAACGGTAGGTTGCACGTCCCAATCCGACTTCTGGTTTGAGAGATACAGCCTTCGTAAGTTGACGCAAAATCGCAGTTTTCCCGCCCGGTCGACCGGGGAGTTTTGCCCGACCGGGCGAAATTAAATTTTCACAGGATGCAAGGCATGTTAGCCCGGTCAAAATCACTTGCGCGCCCGACCGGGCGGATTTGCTTTTCTGTCGTAGTTCCTCAATCACCGTCGCCCGACCGGGCGGTTTCTCGAGACGGGTTTATTTGCCTTTTTTAGCCGGTTTTGTAAAAACTATAAATAGGTCTTCTCTCTCTCCCCAAAAGGACTCTCTCTTTTTCTGACGTTATATTTTGTATTCTTAGGTTTAGCTTTAGTTTCCTTCTTCTTTTTCTCTCTAGTTTTTCATGGCAAACCCTAGTTTCTCTTTTCTTCATTAATTCATGAGTTTATAATTTTCATCTCTTTTCTTTCATTGATTTCTTTGATCATGCTTTTCTTTGTAGATTTAAATTTCTTTATTTATTTCATGATTGAGTAGTTTATATTCTAGGGTTTGGGAATCCATGTTTATATGCTATGATTCTTGATTGATATTTATTAATGGTTTGGTTAGTTATTGATATCTCTAATTGATTAGTGTTTTTATTGTTAATCTTGCAATCTGATCAATTGTCTAATTAAATATTGCTAATATCGAGTCATAGATCGAGAGATAGTACTCTTTAGAGGCTTACCTACAATTAGCAAATCTGATTATGTTGAGCGACCGTACTAGCATATGTTGATTTGAGAGCCTTAAGGTCCGACCGTAGGATTAACATGTGCTCTAGATATCTGATTAATTGAATCATTGATGATATTTTGATAGATTATAGTTATGAACATGGTGAACCATTGCCCTAGATCATTTTTAGCTTGATTTTCGTAGTTTGATTAGTTTAGAACTTTAATTCATTATTCCTGATCTTGTTTAGTTTCTCCATGCATTATAAGCTAGATTAAAACAACCATCTCTCTGTGGATTCGACCCTACTTACCCTACTACATTGTTAGAAGGTTTTGCAGGAATTATTTTTGACAGGTGTACGACAGCCTATCAGTAGCCTATCGTGACCCGCCAACCATAAGAATGCATGAATCCTCTGTTGAACAGGGGCTTTCCAAACCAAGTCCCAAAGATCATCTTCTGTGCCAGTCTCTTCTTTCCTTATAATTTTGAAAGCCGATTTAACAGAGAACTTCCCCTTAGGCCCTGCATCCCAGTAATGAAGATCTTCAACCTCAGGATTATCCATTACCTCGTGAGTATGAAAGAGCTTGAGGGTGTTCGGATCAAGATAGGGAGCAAATACATCCCATCTCCACCCCACTCCTTCCTCCTACATTTCATCTACGGTAGCGCCCGCAATATCAATGGGGGGGCTCTACGTCACTTTATCAAACAGGGTTTGATTGTAAAGCCACTTATGGTCCCAAAAAAGATTCTTAGACCCATTGCCCATAGCAACTCGAATCCCCTCACACAAGATACTCGCATTTTCAGAAATCCCACTCCAAATATTAGACATACCCTTCTTTGCTTCAAACATGTCTGAATCACATCTTCCTTTACAATACTTAGCTCTTAAAACCCTCGACCAAAGGGAGTTTGGTTCAGTTAATAATCGCCAGCCAAGTTTTGCCATGAACGCACCATTCGCTTGACGAGCAGCAGGAAGCCCAAGACCCCCTTGACTCCGAGGTTTTTGAATCGTGTTCCATGATATGAGATGAATCCGCCTTGTTTCATCATCCCCACCCCAAACAAAATTTCTCAACTTCTTGTCTATATTATCACATATAGACCTAGGAATTTTTGCAGTTTGCACAGAATAATTCGCAAGGGAGGAAATAGTAGATTTAGCTAAGGTGATCCGACCCGCAAGTGAGAGGTATTTTGTTTTCCATCCAGCTAGCCTACGGTCTAGCTTTTCACAAATATGATTGAACGGGTCCCTCGTCACCCTAGAGGTAAAGGTAGGCATCTCCAAATAGAACCCCAAATCATCCATGGCTTGTATGTCCAATTTGTCACATATACTTGCTTGTTGCTCTTCGATCACGTTACTAAAAAATTATATAGTAGTATTATTAATGAAATATTAAAGATATAAAAGTAGTGACATAATAATCTAGAATGTATATGAAAAAAATTAAAGAAGAAATATGTTATCCACTCCAGTTAAAAAATTATGTGACTCAACTTATTAAATAAACTTAACTAAAAAAAACTTATTAAATCTGCTCCTAATAAAATTGAGATCAAGATTTTTGACATCAAGTCGGAAACTTTCACATTGGTTCACATTGTGTTTACTTAAGGAAAAAAAATATATAAATTTTCATATTGTATAGAAAAATTAAGTAGAAAAACATGATTAATATAAATTTCAACTAAAAAAAGTAATAAGTTTCTAACATTAATTATGTTGCAATTAATTTATGCAATTAATTTTCTAAGTTTTATTGTTAAGCTATTTTGAATTAATTATCTAAGTTTTATGGTTGGCCTAGAGGCTAGAGGTAGTATGTTGTTTTTATAACTCTTTAATTTGTTTTGGTTTAGGTATACTTTCCTAAAATATTTATCCTACAACTATGCGTGTGAGACAATGGCCAAATCTTTTGCTTTAACTTGCCTTCTCCTTCACTCCTTGTGTACAAGTTGTACGAAGATTAATTAGCATTGTAATTTGTACAAAGAGGTATTGCTAGCTTTAGATCCGTGCAAGATGCACAACATTGTTGAATGTATATATTTCCTCCGTCTTCGAATAGTTGCAATAAATGGGTATTATTTGTGAGACATAAAAAGTTCCTTTGTTGCAACTAAATGAGAACGGAGGAAGCATATATTTGCTGGTTGCATTAGAAATTGAGAATTATAAGATGAAGAAATATTTCCCCCAAAATCATAATGTAAAAATTTATAAATAATTAACGAAATATTAAAAATATAAAAGTAGAGACATAAAATGTTAATAAATATAAATAATCATTTTCTATGTACTAATTTTAAATTAATAAAATTAAAGAGGAATGATTCTATCCACTTTGGTAAAGAAAAAAGTGTGACTCAACAAATTATTCCAAGATAGCGTTTCATGTCATTTTCCTTGTATCTAAATCTTGGGATATGGCAAATTGCATAATTAGCCCTCTGATCCACTTTCATCAATTGTGTAATTCAGACCCATTGGCCTAATATTGTCAAATATTTTTTTTAGGAAAGTCTAATATTGTTATTGTTAATTTCAAAATCGTAAGTTTAGGAATTAATATTTCCAACTTGTAGCAAATAGCAATGCAATGTTTCATATCATAGTTTTACGTTACGATAAGCATTAAACTATAAACTCTAGCAATGAACATATTGTTTTAAACCCTCAAAAGGATGAAACTGTTTACAAATTCCAATCTTTATATCATGTGAGACACCCAATTTATGTATTTTTTAAAGTAATTAATATTTTATTTCGTCAATTAGAATCTTCTTAAATTATTGTACTACCACCCTTTTTTTAACGACATTTTCATTACAAGAGTACCATTTCTACAACTTTATATTAGTGACATTTTTATTACAAAATACCACTTGATTTAGAATTTTGGTACATCTCAGTCCTAAGAGGGATTTAGAACTTCCTCAAGGTAGCTAGAATGCATTTAGCATTTAGCATTTAGCTTTTGCCTAGCCATGTGGGCTATGGCAGACTCTACTCCACATTGATACATGATACTCCTTTTTTTCAATAGAGCAATTTGATTGAATTTGGCTAAAGAGGAAAAAGCAAAATTTTATTGATATTAAGTTGATCTACTGGTGTCAATGTGAATATGGTCAAAGATATGAATTTTTTTTTTTTTTTTTTATAAGGAAAACACAACTTAGAACTGGACCCCTTAGTCAGGGGGCCAGCCTAAAACATCCCTTCGGATGATAAGGGAAAAATCCAAACATAAAGGAGGAAACCAATACAAAAGAGAATAGTAGCCATGGGCCTTCCTTGCCATAAAGTCCGCCGCACAATTAGCCTCCCGAAAACAGTGGGAGAAACGACACTCCTAAAACTTTGAGGCGTCGATACCTGCATCAGAAATGATATTAGCAATTTCCCACGGAATACGCCAAGTATGCTTCATAAAGATATGAATGATACTGTTAGAATATATCATGGATATATTCTAGGCATTAAATCATTTTGTATATAATCTCTTATTTTTGTATATTTCCCTTATTAGTTGTTAATATTATGTTTCCTTAGTTATAGCTAATCAGTGGCTGATTTGTAGCCTAACATCACTCTTGTAATTAGCATATATTGTTGGTAACGTTGGAATGGAAAACGGATGGGATTGATTTCCTTCATGGTATCAGATTTTTCGATCCTTACCTGCTAACCCTAGCCGCACCTTCCTTCTTCTCTTCTTCTTCTCCCTTATTCTTCTACCCTCTTTACCATGGCAGACCAGTCCAAGTTTCATTCCGCACTCACCATCACCAATGTTAAGTCTCTTGTTCCTGTGACATTAGACAATGAGCAAGCGATGTATCATTCTTGGGCTACTTTGTTTACCAATCTTGCTAGGGTTCATGATCTATATGATCATTTGGTTCCGCCAACCGAGGAGACGGCTTTGGCAGCCTACACCAAGGCTAAGTCCGCAGACATGGCTCTATGGCGGCGTTTAGATGCCGTTGTCTTGCAATGGATTTACAGCACCATTTCTTCCGATCTTCTCCTTGCTATTCTCAAGCGTAATGACACGGCTGAGGGAGCGTGGAACCGTCTTGAAGCTCTTTTTCAAGACAACAAAGCCTCTCGTGCTACCCATCTCGAGGAGGAATTTACCAACGCTTTTTTTGACGATTTCACCTCGATCGACGCTTATTGCAATCATCTACAATCTCTGGCGGATAGGTTGGCTGATGTTGATGCTCCGGTGACAAATGGTCGTCTTGTTCTACGTCTCACCGGGTCCTTACCAGTGGCGTATAGTGGTACGGTGGATTACATACAAAATCAAGAACCTTTGCCATCTTTTGAAAGCTGTCGTTCGAGGTTGAAAATGGCTGAGCGTACTATCAAGGCTCGTCATGCTCGTGAAAATGGTAGTCGCTCCGGTGGAGCTGCCATGGTTGCCGCTGACTCTTCCCCCTCACATGACTCCTCTGCAAGCAACAAGCGCAACAACAATAATAAAGGGAGGCATCATTCCAAACATAATGGGAAGAAAAAGGCTCAACAATCTGCTGGGCCCAGTTCCCCACATCAGCAGCAGACGTGGCAGCCACGTCAGCAGGCCCCATCGCCACAGTGGCAGCAGACGTGGCAGCCTGGTTGGGGAGGGTGGACCATTCCTCCTTGCCCGTTTCCTGCCTACTCTTGGCAGCCCAGACCCAATCCCACGGCCCCACGTTTTTCTCCTTCTGGGTCAGGTGTACTTGGGTCCAAACCCCAATCTTTCAATGCTGTTGCTCCTCCTACTTCCAGCTACATGCCCACCGACATTGAAGCTGCTATGCACACTCTTTCTCTCTCTCAACCTGACGGGAACTACTACATGGATACCGGTGCCACCTCTCACATGACGGCGGATGCAGGTATTCTCTCTTCTTATTTCAATTCTAGCAATAAGCATCATAACATTGTTGTTGGTAATGGTCATCTAATTCCAATTATTGGTCACGGTCGCACAACTTTGCCTTCCCCATATCCCCCATTCACCTTAAACAATGTGTTACATGCTCCAAAGCTCATAAAAAATCTGGTCTCTGTTCGTCAATTTACCACAGATAATATGGTTTCTATTTCTTTTGACCCCTTTGGTTTCTCTGTTCATGACTTACAGACGGGGAACAGATTAATGAGATGTGATAGCACTGGGGACTTATATCCACTTTTCTCCCGCTCTCAAGCCAATTCTTTCCACAATCATTCTGCTTTTACTGCTTTATCTTCAGATATTTGGCACAATCGTTTAGGCCATCCTGGCGATACTGTTCTTAAATCTCTGTGTAGTAACAAGTTTATTGATTGTAATAAGGCTTGTAACACTTATTGTTCTTCATGTCCTCTTGGGAAACATTCTAAGCTACCGTTTTATGATTCGGTGTCATATACTTCTCTGCCGTTTGATATTATTCACAGTGATCTTTGGACTTCCCCTATTGTTAGTACTTCAGGCCATTGTTATTATGTTCTTTTTTTGGATGACTATAGCAAATTTTTGTGGACCTTTCCTATTGCCAAAAAATCTCAAGTAAAACATCTCTTCTTAGATTTTCATGCTTTAGTCAAGACTCAATTTGAACGTAATATTAAAACATTTCAGTGTGACAATGGTACAGAATACATCAATGGCACTCTTACGAATTTTTTTGAACAAAATGGCATGCTTTTCCGTCTCTCATGTCCTCATACATCTCCTCAAAACGGGAAGGCCGAAAGACACATACAATCCATAAATAATATCATCCGGACTCTTCTTGCTCATGCATCTATGCCTCTCTCCTTTTGGCACCATGCTCTTTCCATGGCTACCTACCTTCTCAATATTCTTCCTTCCAAGGTATTGAATTACCAATCACCCACTCAAATTCTCTATCAAAGTGATCCGGATTATTCGAGTTTACGTGTTTTTGGTTGCTTATGTTTCCCATTATTCCCATCTACTACTATTCATAAATTACAAGAAAGGTCGACTCCTTGTGCTTATTTAGGTCCGGCTCCTAACCATCGTGGCTCAAAATGTTATAACATGTCTAGTGGTAAAATCATAATTTGTCGCCATGTTCGTTTTGTTGAAACTGAATTTCCCTTCTCCAAAATTCACAAAACAAAGCCTTCAGATTATGAATTTTTATGTGACAATATTAATCTTCCCTTACTCCATCATTTGTCACACAATTCCACGCCTCAAACCACGCAGCCTGACCCAGAACCTCAGCCCAACTCGCCCTCTCTTCCTTCATCTGGGCCGCCGTCTCACACGGGCCCAGCTTGCTCTTCCCCCTCCACCGAAATTAGGACAGCAGCTCCTTTGGGCCAGGAGCAGCTGCAGCCCAATCCCTCTCCTTCTATCTTGCACTCCTCTATCACACGGAGTCTTGTTCCCTCCTCCGGCCCATCTTCCCCTCCTGACAGTCCACCATTCATGCGACCCACACCCTTGCCCAATCCTACCACTTCTACTAGGCCTCTCAATTCATTATCTACTCGCATGAATACTCGTGCATCTCATGGCATTTTTAAACCCAACCCCAAATACTCCTCCAATTATCACACTACCACCACTACAGATATTTCTCCTGTTCCAAAAAATCCTGTTAGTGCGCTTAGTGACCATAATTGGAAAAGTGCAATGTTGGATGAATTTAATGCTTTAATTGACAATAAGACTTGGGAATTAGTGCCCAGGCCGCCTAATGTGAATGTAATTCGGTCTATGTGGATTTTTCGTCATAAACATAAGTCTGATGGTTCTTTTGAGCGCTATAAGGCTCGTCTTGTAGGTGATGGAAATACTCAGCAGCAGGGTGTTGATTGTGATGAGACATTTAGCCCCGTGGTTAAATCTCCCACCATTCGAGCCGTTCTCAGCATTGCTCTCTCTAAATCGTGGCCCATTCATCAAATGGATGTCAAGAATGCTTTTTTACATGGTCATCTCAATGAAACAGTTTATATGCATCAACCCATGGGTTTTCGTAACAAAAATTATCCAAATCATGTTTGTTTGTTGAAGAAATCTTTGTACGGGTTAAAGCAGGCTCCACGGGCTTGGTACCAAAGATTTGCTGATTTTGTTGCTACCATTGGGTTCTCTCACAGTAAGTCAGATCATTCCTTGTTCATCTACAAAAATGGTTCTGACATTGCTTATATTCTGTTATATGTGGATGACATCATACTTACAGCTTCTTCTGATCGCCTTCGGAAGAATATTATGAAGCTCCTGGCTTTTGAATTTGCTATGAAAGATCTTGGGCCTCTGAGTTTTTTCTTGGGTATTTCTGTTACTCGGCATACCCATAGTCTCTTTTTATCTCAGACACAATATGCTGCAAAAATTATTGAACGTGCCGGAATGTTTAATTGCAGTCCTTGTTCTACTCCTGTTGATACTAAGCCCAAACTTAGTGCTACTGCTGATACTCTTTATGACGATCCGACCAAATATCGCAGTCTTGCAGGTGCTCTTCAGTATCTTACATTCACTCGGCCTGATATTTCCTATGCCGTGCAGCAGATTTGTCTTCATATGCATGCTCCGACTAATGAGCATATGAGTGCTCTAAAGCGTATCATTCGCTATCTTCAGGGTACTCTTTCTTTTGGTCTTCACTTATACAAGTCCAACATTACTCGTCTTATCTCCTATACAGATGCAGATTGGGGTGGGTGTCCTGACACTCGTCGTTCCACCTCTGGTTATTGTGTTTTCCTCGGAGATAATTTGATTTCTTGGTCTTCAAAACGACAACCCACCCTCTCCCGCAGTAGTGCTGAGGCCGAGTACAGGGGCGTTGCCAATGTTGTCTCCGATACATGTTGGCTGAGAAATTTACTTCTAGAGTTGCATTGTCCTCTTCCAAAGGCTACTCTAGTTTACTGTGACAATGTGAGTGCAATATACTTATCCGGCAATCCAGTTCAACATCAACGCACTAAACACATTGAGATGGATATTCACTTCGTTCGTGAGAAGGTGGCACGTGGCGAAGTTCGTGTGCTTCATGTACCGTCCCGTTACCAAATAGCTGATATTTTCACAAAAGGGCTTCCGCGCGTTTTATTTAATGATTTCAGGGACAGTCTAAGCATACGTGAACCTCCCGCTTCGACTGCGGGGGTGTGTTAGAATATATCATGGATATATTCTAGGCATTAAATCATTTTGTATATAATCTCTTATTTTTGTATATTTCCCTTATTAGTTGTTAATATTATGTTTCCTTAGTTATAGCTAATCAGTGGCTGATTTGTAGCCTAACATCACTCTTGTAATTAGCATATATTGTTGGTAACGTTGGAATGGAAAACGGATGGGATTGATTTCCTTCAGATACAACTAAAGAAATTGATTAAGTATATAAAATCTAAAAGGGAAAAAATACCTTGTTTTATCCAACTTATTTTTGCTTATCTTAACTTATTTAAACTTATTAGATCTTATTAGTCCTTATTAGACCTTATCTGAACTAATTTGAAGTTTGAACTCATTATTCCTTATTTTGTGAGAGTGTCATACCTTATTTTGAATGCTGAACTGAACTTATCTAAACGTATATAAACTTATTAGATTTTATTTAAACTTATGAATTTATCTGAATTTTCTGATAAAGACTGAAAATAAGGTGAACAGAACATACCCAAAGTCTTTCTTTTTCCACTCAATAAAATCATGACAGATAATGGCTTTTGGGATGGGCACCTCCTAGGGATTTGATGATTTCCAACGACAAGCAACTAAAGTCTAAATGATGATAATCTATTTGTTTCAAGCTTTCAACAATGCAGTCATCAAAGGACTATTAGAGTTCCTGCTGATAATTCAAAACTCCTTGCCTAAGTATTCTTTTACAAAAAAAATTAGTTCGTCACAGTATGGAGAGGAAAATTGTTGTGCAGCTTACTTAAAGTAGATTCACTATTAGTTCATGTCATGTTTTTATTTACTACTTTTTTTATGGAAGTTTATTTACTTACTCCCTCCGTAGCACATTACTTGCAACATTTGCCAAAAATGAGTGTAACATATTACTTGCAACAATTTAAAACTTTCCATATATGGCAAAATTTAGCAATGTAAAATGTCATTACAATTTAAATTATACTTTTAGAATTTTCATTACAATTTAACCTCACACCATTAACTTAAAGTAATCACCCATTAATTACATTAATCATTACCAACACCCACTCTCTCTCCTCCTAGGCTCCACCACCACCACCACAGTACAACTCCTCTCTCTCCTCCTACCACCGACACCAGCACCACCACCACAGTACAACTCCTCTCTCTCCTCCTACCCACCGGCACCACCACCGACTCGATCGTACAACCACTCTCTCTCCTCCTATTTATCGACACCACCACAACCACTCTCTCCCCTCCTACCCACCGGCGACACCACCACAGTCACCACCGACCCCCCTCTCTTCTTCCTACAGACCACAGCCACGATCACTGACAAACACCCCAAATTGAACCGACAAACACCCAATCGAACCTCCTATCACCGGCAAACACCCCAAATTGAACCGCAAACACCCAATCGAACCTCCAATCACTGACAAACACGCCAAATTGAACCGACAAATACCCCAAAAACGAACCCACTACAACCACCACCTTTGAACCCACCACGTTCGAATTGAACCGCCGAAATCATTTCTGGTGGTAGTGGTTGTATTTCGGTGGACATGGCAGTGTTTTCGGTGGTAGTAGATCAATTTGAGGGGTGGGTAGGGAGTTTTGACGGTGGTTAGGAGGTGCATTTCGGCGGTGGTTGCTGGATTTCGGTAGCGACGGCGGTGAAGGGGAGTGGTGGTGGTCGATCTGATGGATGGTAGTGGCGGCGCTGGCTGGTGTTCCATGTGTGGGTGGTTGTGGTGGAGACTGAACAGTGATTGTGGTGGGGAGTGTTTATTATTAATTAGTACCTCTAAGCCCACTTTAATAGAGTTTAGTGAAATTTTGTCTAGGGAAGTCCCCTAGTCCAATTGTTGCAACTAAAGTGTTACGGAGGGAGTACTAATAAATCATATTATTTCAATTTTTCTAACGTTCAAGTTTAAAATTTTGGTAAGATAAATTACATTAACGCCCTCTCATAAGACACCGAAATACAACCTACCCCAAATCCCCCACAACCCCCCCACACCCCACCACCACCACCCCCCCGACGACGAGAATCAAACACACAACCTGTGGGTGGAAGATGAAAGAGCGTATTACCACCCTTCCACTTCCTCATTCTCTTCTAACGTTCAAGTTGGATATCAATCTTTGATCTCGCTTCTCTCATCCGTAGATACATCCTCCCACAAAATCCAACGGTACTAACACTGTCTATCTCTAATGTGACCACCCCATCTTCGGTCACCGGCAAGTCGACGACAATCGCCATCCTTGATCTCCGACGAGCCCAATCAAGTGCTCCAAACAGCCCCTATTCCTACCATAATCAAAGAGGCATCCATGGCACGGTGGCATTATATTGAATTTATTCCAGGGGAGGAACAATAAAGATGAAACATATACAGCACAAGGGTGAAAAAATTTTAAATTGATTATGATGTGCACCAATAGCATTAACTATTAAGTGGCACATGTAGCAATTGGACAGTTTTTACCTTCTCAGCAACAAAAATATTCTGTGGTTATCATCACATAAAGCAACAATTATTTATCAGACATAAAGGAGCATCCTAGAACACCTAAGAATGTAGCATTAGCAATGAGAGAATAGAACACACTATAACAAGTAACTTCAAGCATCACTTACAGTCAAATATTATTAAAGCTTCAAACTTCAAATACCAGACGAAATCTGAAGTGGCTACCTACAATCATCTTCTTAAACATCACTTAAAAATTGAAATACATACATTTATACAAAGCTTCGTAATCTCTAGCTATTCCATCCAAACTAAAGATGAATTTATTTGCACGAAAGCAACTCGACACCTAGAGCGTGCACAACTATTGTCTAGCTATTCCATCCAAACTAGAGCGTGCAGCGGTGCAGAAGTAAAACTTCGAAGTTCTGATCAGCTTCCCTAGTTAAGCAGCATCTGGTCAAAGTGCCAAACTCCTGCAAGCACACACAATATGTTCTTAGAGCCTGCATTACTAAAAATCATGGTGTTTTCGTGGACAATATGTTACCAGTAAGACCAATAAAAACGCTACTATCAGAAGAGCAATTCATACCATGTCCCTTGCCAACCATTCTCAACTGAGTGACATACTCTGCAATCTTCTTGATTGCCTCAACCTAAGTAAGATTGTAAATCGCGATTTGTTAGCCATTGAGGGAATCCTCAGACTGAAAGGAGTAGCATAATAAAAAATTAAAGTAGCCTTCCATTCAGGAGAATAAAATCTGCCTGCTCTTTAGAAGAACTAATAGAAGTATAATTTACCTGCTCACTCAAAAATTCGCTTTCGACAAATTCTTGTAACTGAACATCATTGTGTTTCTCGGCCACCTGTTAGTCAATACAATAAACAAGGCATCACAATACTAGGACGATAGGCTAGTTATAGTTGCCTTCGCTCATTCTCTATAAAGATAAGAATGATATGAAGTTATGACTGCTATAATACAACATTCTTTGCTCTTTGTTTTACAATGAAAATATCCATTTTGGGGGTTTGGGGGTGTTCAATAACTTACACTATGCAAGTTTAACAATTTTTCATTCACAAGCTTCTCCAATGACAAGGCCAGCTCCATTGCTGCCACAAGATTTCATAATAATTAGAACTGAATGAATAAGATATAAAGCAGAACTCAACAGAGAAATATATATTCCAAATCCTGTCACTGTTCACTAATCACCACCATCTTGGTCACAAACTTTGCTAATAAAAGACAGAAAAATAGAGGCATACCATGTAATGCGTCTCCTTTTTCGACATGCTCAAACTCTGATGGCGGCATAAGAACTGAAAACAGCTTCACCCTTCCTCCTCTCATGTTCTGAAAAGGGATAGGAATGATAATACTATGATTTTATGAACCACCCAAAAATACAGGATATGATCATAATTACCATTTCAAACCTTAAACAGACAAAAGACACTACAACAGTTTGCTAATTACCTGATACTTCATTAGCTTCTCAGCGTGTTCTCTTTCTTCTTCACTTGATTCACGGAAAAATCTAGATGATGCCAAAATGACAGCATTTATAAAACATTTACATCCCTTCACTTAATGCAGCTATACTGAATGGAGTTCTATAAGTAATCTATTGAGTTTACTTACTTGGCAAAACCTTTAAGAGCAACATTGTCCCTATCAAAGTATGCAAACAGCGAATGGTACACATAGGACGCACTGTATTCCACACTGTAAATCATACAACCAAACCCATCTAACATTAGAGAAATGGTCACTACTTCAATTTACTTCCTTTTTTTTTGGGTAGAGATCATATTTGGAGACAAGGTACAAGATATCTTTTCAACAAACTACTGAAGAACAACTTGATAATCATGTATGCCAATAATAATATAGCCTAATCTGAGAAAATGACCTACAGTTAAAAGGACCATCAATGTTGAAGCCTGAATGAGAAACGACTAACAAACTTGATGGAATCTTCCACTGCTTGCTGCTTTGGTGGACATAAAAAGCATGGGAAGTGGAAGTCCCTTAGAAATGGGAGTTCTCGGAAGTGGAAAACAGCGGAGTTATTTGAGAAGTAACTTGCTTAGCCCTCTTAGGTATATCGTCAATATGGAAATTTTCATGTGAATTTCTACTTCACATACTCAACCAAAATAACATGGTACACTTTCCAAAGAAAATACAAACCATCGTTTTTAAAACTTCCTAGGAAGTTAAACCTATTAGGTTCAAATAAAGTAACAAACAACCACTTAGGCTCTATTCTGTTCAACTTATTTTGACTTATTTCAGAAAAAATAAGATAAGATAAGATCAGATAAAATAAGATGTTAGACAACACAATAAATTATCTTATAAGATAAGATAAGACAAAATAAGTTGAATCAAACGGACCCTTTATATCAGATTAATTTGTTTTAAGTTACGCAACCTCATTGATCCTCAATGTTCCACAGCTTCATGTCTTCCTCAAGATAGTACGTCCCATAATCATTCTATCTTCCTCCTTTACACAAATCATATAGCTTTTTGGAATCTATGTTCCGACCATATCTATTTTCACCAAATTCTCTTGGTATTCACCAGCTATAGAGTATAGACAGTAGACTTACCCAACTAAGATTCACAAGTTAAACAATTAGACACGAATTGCTATATTATCCTTACCCAATACCCTTATACAAGAGTAAAGACTTTGGAGTGGTACAAATGTCCCGAGATCAAATTTCGTCCACATCACTACTTCAATACCCTCTCTAGCTCTTTAACCTCACATAGGAAACGTTGAAACTACCAATATTACTATATCAGACTGCTTCCCCTCCCTCTTTTTCCCTTCCCCAAACTAAAGAAAGTAACTTTCCATGCATTACCTACTTAAAAACTAATCATAAACATAGCTAAGAACATATTAAGGAATTAATAAACGACCTTAGTGAAGCCATGCATGATGCAACTGCTACTTAAAAATAGTAATTTCATTATAAGATGAACCACAAAATAAGGCACTACAAAACAGAAAAGACAACTATAGTGAACAAAAGACTTTCATCCAAATTAAACATGAAGAAACAAAACCTTATAATATGACAACATTTTTCACTAAGACATTTTAACAAATAATTGATCGGCATACCCTTTATGTTAGATTCATCATCGCACAAACTTATAGTGGTAATATAAAACAAAAGGTTAACATTATATTAAATAAAGATTAACAATACTTATAAGCGGCATATAAGAAGCTAAAAATAAAAATATTGAGTAAGAAACAAGAATCAATAACATCTATCAACACGTGATTATATCATAAACTCCTAAGCTAATACTCCCTCTGTTTCATTTTAATCTACACACCTTGACATTTTACACTATTCACAAATTTCACTTTGACCATCATTTGTGATTTATACGCGGATGAAAATATAGTCATGTGGGATCTTGTTAGATTCATCATAACATGTATTTTATTAATATGTACTTTTTATAATTTTTACAAATACAAAACTAAAATATATGTCCTCAAAGTTTTGCATTGACATACGTAAAAAGTGTAAGTATGTAGATTAAAATGAAATAAAAAATAAAAAAAAAAACTAAAAACTATTATCGCTTATTTTATAAAAAGGACTGCATATATCATAACCGACAAACAAAAAAAACTAATACAACTTACTTTTTCAGTTTTTACCTTTAATAATGGTATCACATCAAACTTTTTTCATCACAACTTTTATGTTTTACTTTTACCCATCCCAACCTCCAAAGTAAAAACATAAACTTTTTTCAAAAAACAAAAAAAAAGGATTAAAAAAACTTACTTAATCTGCTCATTAATGGCAGATTCACAGTCATCAACAAATCTCTGTCTAGCAAGAGAGACCTGTGATGAAATGGGCACCATAAAATCATCATTCTTCACCTCTTCAAAAGGCTGAAACACAATCCCAGTAATGGGCCCACCTTCTTGTAAAGCAGATACAATTCTTCCATGACCATTATTCCTCACTCTCTCTCCTCCAAACCCCACAAAACTAGAAGGAAATTCATGGCTTCCATTCGTCGAAACCGGGTTTTTTGATTTCAATGAGCTAAACAGGGGAGAAGGAGACCCTCCTGCAACTGTTCTCAACATCATTTTTGTTTTTCTTTTGAAATTTTAGCTCACAAAAATGGCTATGAGGGGTAAAATGGGAATACTAAAAATTTAGGGAGAAAAATAGGTGAATACTTGAGGATGAAGAATGGGAAAGAGGGGAAGAGGTTATATAGGAGAAGGACAAGTGTTTGAGTTGCATTGGCGATTGATTTGAACCGTTGGATTGAGTGATAACGTGGACGGCTGAGATGAAAAGTCAGGAAAGGGCGTGTGGTGAGCTCGTGTCACATGGAGAATCTTGCAAATATCCGATCCACGTTGTATTTTGCTTTTATCTCTTCAATAAATTTTGTCGTTTATTGTCACGCGCTTGAGTGAAAAATGTTAGAGTACGCGCTGATTTTATTTGGAGGAAATTAATAATTACGTTGGCGAAAGAATTATGTGGAAATGTTGTAAGTCAGAAGATTTTTTGTCCCAACTACCTTTAACTTTCAAGTTTTTACAAGAAACTACCTTATAAAAAATATGTTGTCTCAAACTACTTTACTTTTACCTTTTTGTTGTTGACAGCTACCTAATATCGGTTTTCGACGTTGACTTTTTCCGATTCAAAATTGTGGGAGAGAACAAAGTTACCCTTTTGAAAATTGCTTGAGATTCGAGGAGACTGAGAGGATGATTGTTTCAATTTTAGTTAAAGTGGAAGATGAATTTAATGGTGGATTGGTGGTATAAAGTGTCGACATAGATATGAAAGAAAGAGAGAGAGAGCACTCGCGCACAAGGAAATGGGGAAAAATAGGGTAGGGAAAATGAAAAAAAGGTTTGTAGAGTTCAAGTGATATTACGTGACATTAAAAAAACTGAAAAAATAAAAATAAAGAGTCAACGCCGGAAACTGGCATAGGGTAATTGGCAACAACAAAATGGTAAAAGTAAGGCGAACAAATGTTTTATCTCGCAAAAACTTGGAAGTTAAAAGTAATTTGGGACAAAAAATCCTAAATCAGATGAAAATTGAGAAAAATAGAATTTTGTGGGGAAAGTGTTGGTAAAAAAAGGAGATGAGAGTGGGGAAAATGTTGTGGGAAAATGATGGGATAAGACGAGTCCAAGGGCGGAAGATGCTTAGCAGTTAGTGGCTATAACAGCCTGGAATGACGTGGACATTGTCCTCCTTTTAGTGTTTGTTGTCTTTTCAACCCCCTCCCTCCATAACTACTCCCCATAAAAATTTCATGAGTTAGTCTTGCGTGGACCTGGTCCACAATAATTTTTTTTTTTCATATAGTAATCTTTTAAAATCTTAGTTAAGTTAATATCTACCATAGTGACTGCTTTTTTAAATATAGTCACTCTTTTTCATATTAGTTTATCATGATGAAATTTTCACTTTGTGACATGGTAACCTTTTTTTTTATATATATAGTCAAACTTCACAATCTATATCTACTCATCTTTTATATCTATTTTTTTATATAGTGACTTTTTTTTTCATAAATCACATGAATTAGCATTAGGTTTACTAACTTCATTCTGGAGATTGATACATCTATTCATCGGGTAAGCAATCCATAATAAACAGTCAATTAAAAAATAATTAATTGTACTAAGTTAGAATCTACTAATTATATATGTCTAACTCTAGTAGGTAGAAAAAAAAACCTATGCCTCCTCTCCCTATTTTTCTCTTCTCTCTCCTCCCCCACAAAACCCTAATTTTCAACCTAGGGGCTACCGCCACCCTTTTGGGCGGTGGTAAGCCCTTTTCTCCTTTTGTTACTAGTTTTTTTATGTTAATGTTTCTAATAAACTTCAGTCTCTATCTAATGGAGAGTTTTTCTACCCATATATTGGGTTTTATCTCTCTCCATGTGAGAGTTTGGAGACTTTTTTTTGGGTTTTTGTGTAATTCAAGAGGTTGATTTGTTGATTGAAATTTGTGCGGGGTTGCAACAAATGTCAGTACTTCGTTTACAATTACTTGAATTGAATCCAGTTCTACTTCAAAACTACAAAAGATCGATAGGCCCCCTTGCAAAAGGCTGCATCAGACAGCGATGTGAAAGACGAGGGTTTTCAGAAGTGTTAGATCTACTCAACGATCGTGGTTTTGTCATATTAGAATTGTATTTATTTTATTTTGATATGTATTTGTTTAGTTTTGACTTCTATTGTCGATGTTGTATGACTTTGAATCAATGAATTAATTTTTAATTTCAAAACAATACTCTAGTAGGTAGATTACCACTAGATAGATAAAAAAAATTCCCTTCTGAATTACTCTATGAATATATTAGATCATCATTTTTTAAGGTGATATGGTCTATATAATATCTTTCGATCTTTTTCTTACCATATCATATGTAAAGAGTTAAATTTAAAACTTTTTCATCTAATATAATTATTTAAAAAATAAAATGAGTTGTATTTTTCCCTCAAAAAAAATTACTAGTTGTTTTTTTTACGGTGAGATGAAAGAACTCCTCTTTAAAGAGGAGGAGTGAATAAGGGGAAATCCCTCAAAGAAAAGCCCAATAAAATTCGAACCGAAAATCAGACCCATATAATGTGGCAGCTTTGGGCCCCTTTGGCCAACTCTGTCAAGCTGCTTCTCAAGTTAAATGAGTTGTTAGGGGTAACAATGAAAGTTAGAGCGAGCAACTAAACTCTTTCAAACCAAAATATGTTCTTTTTTAGCTAATGATAAAGAAAACTAGTGGTTTGATTAATATAATGATGTTGTGCTCCTCCTTTCTCTAATATCAACTACATAATTGATATTTTGAAGTACATATTGTAACAAATTCAACATCATCTCGTATGATACTATTTTATGTAGTTCTTTTGTTCTTTTATAATTGCAATGTATTGACTTTTATATCATTTATATATTAACTTCAACCATAATTTTTTTCTAATATATTTATAAAATCAACGTCATTTTATAATATGTTGTTGGATTAGCTTCTATTTATATTCCAAAATATCAAAACATTTATAAGTTTTCTTAATTGGATATAAAAGACACTAATGGTCAAATTTATATGTTGACAACATGAAAATCAAAACGTTTCAATGATATAAGAACAAAGAAAGTATTCGTCAAAATAAACTGTCAAAATTGTTAAAATTGACCTTGAGAAATAAATAGTTGGAATGAGAAGTATAAGATTGATATGTACAATTTTTCGAGATAATGACTTAACTATTAATTTATTCGCTATATATAAGTAAAAGTATATCTTTTGTTACATGAATAATTTACTCACTTTGAACTTATATTCATGTTATGGCAAAAGAAAACTAACTTTTTTTTTACTTATTTTTGGCATATACACTCTATCTACTATGCTACGATCTCCCTTGTAATATAATGAATTCACACTATCTATCTTTATTATATTAAGTAAAGAAAACATATGTACCCAATTTTTTTTTTTTTTTTTTTTTTTTGACGGGATGTACCCATTTTTTAACCCCCTCTCTCCAAATCTCTTAGGGTCTGTTCTGTTCAACTTATTTTGTCTTATCTTATATTATCTTATCTTATAAGATCTTATAAAATCTTATCTGATCTTATCTTATCTGATCTTATCTGATCCTATCTTATCTTATCTTATAAGATAGTTTATTGTGTGTGTCTAACATCTTATTTATCTTATCTGATCTTATCTGATCTTATCTTATCTTATTTTATCTTATCTTATCTTATCTTATCTGATCTGATCTTATCTTATCTTATAAAATCTTATATAAGTTAAAATAAGTTGAACAGAACGGATCCTTAGAGTGTGTATCTGTTGAAGCTATGATGTATAACGCACACCACATGTGAGTGTCCCACATTGATTTAAGAAGAGAGATGGGTTCACTTTAATATGCAAAGGGGCTACTCGTCTTATTGCCATATGGTTTTAAGGTGGAACCTCATTTGTCTTGTGAAGTGGACTCTCTCTCCTTGTGATGGGTGCGGCCCAGGCCCATATTTAACAGTATCTACATCAATTGTGTACTATTCTTTATAGAGTAAAGATTGTATAAAATATAGTATTAACTATTTCTTATAAAACACCTCATTAATTTCTTTTTCATATTAGCTATACGCCTATATGTATTAGGAATTAATAGATAAAAATATATAGTCCTCAAGGATAGGACTATTCTAATAAGAAGATCAGACCAAGGTGATCATGAAAATATTTCTGTCAATTATTTCCTATGTTTTTTACGTAATCTAGTACTTTACAAGAACATTTTGAGGCTTAGATTAAACTTAGGATTATGATTATGAAAAGGGACCCCTAGAGTTGGAACACGACTTTGGCGTTTTCAAATGCTTCGTGTTGCAGGTCTCATCTCAAAAGAATTGTGACAAAAGTCGTACTTTGGTAAGAAAAGGAAGCAAATTTGATCTATACAAACTCTACGAAATTTTGGCCGCCAATAGATAAGCATCCGACCCTTTCTAAATTACCTTCATACGATCTTCAACCCCTTCTTATCAACTAGGCTTTTGTATACGTCTCACTGTTTTTTTACAGGGATAAGGGAATTTCTACTCCCAAACATCATACTTAACAAGATTTGAACTGAACACCTCAAAGATCTAAAGTTAGAGTTCCGCCAAATGATCAAATAATACTTCTTGGTATATCTATGTTTTCTATATTTTGCTTTTACATATATTTGTAAGAACTAAGAATAGCTTAATGCAGGCCAGTAGATTATTTCGCTATGATACAAGTGCAATTAAATAACGGCGTTGACCCTCAAGATTTCACACAATGCTCTTTTTAGTGTGCACCGAAAATAGATAATTTAGAACTCGTATGCTTCCAAAAAAGATCATTTGGTTCCAAAAAGATGAAGAATAAGACATATATAATTAATAACATGAAGTATATAAAATGTCATATGGAATTTATATACTTCCTCCGTTTCTTTTTACATGTTACACTTTCCTAAAATGGAATGGTTCAAAATACATGTTACACTTTTTTTCTTCCCCAAAATGGAAAGTTTTATGCTGCAAAATTACCAAAATTAAACCTACTTAATTTAACCTTATTAATACTAATCGAAATTAATTAAACCTCCTCTCTCTCTTCCACCACCCCCTCCCCCACCCCCAGCAGCCCAACCCATTTCACCTACCACCCCCGGAAGCCTCCCACCCCCTCCCCCGCAGTCGAGCAACCCCCCTTCCCACCCCCTTTCGAATCCTGCAGCCCTCCCCTCACCCCCTTTGAATCATGACGACGTTTTAGAACCTCCGATCTCGAAATTAAAGGTGGAATTTGACGAAGAATTAGTGGTAGATCATTCGTTTTTTTCTATCTCACGATCTATCTTCAACTCACCACGATCCGAGGAGAGAGAATGCGATTTTAAGGGTTAGAAAAATGCGATTTTCAAGGAGGCGGAGGGGGTGCCGGGATTCGAAGGGTGGGTGGTGGGGGGAGGGCTGTGGGATTTGAAGGGTGGGGTGGTGGGGGGGAGGGGCTGTGGGATTCGAAGGGTGGGGTGGTGGGGGTTTGCGTAGGAGGGGGGGGGGGATTCGAGGGGGGAGGGGGGATGCGGGGCGGGGGTGGTCGTGGGAGGGGTGGGGGAGTGGGCTCTTGCGGTGGTGGAGAGGGGGGTTGCGGGGTGGGGAAGGGGTTGGGCTGCTGGGGTGGGTGGGGAAGGGGTGGTCCCCACTCCCTTTAATCCCCAGCCTTACTTTTGGTTAATCTTCAATTAAAATTTTGCCTAGGTAACCGCAAATTTTCAAAAGTGTAACATGTAAAATGAG
Source organism: Beta lomatogona (assembly GCA_947646795.1). NCBI lineage: Eukaryota > Viridiplantae > Streptophyta > Magnoliopsida > Caryophyllales > Amaranthaceae > Beta > Beta lomatogona. Next base: position 1,053,311 of record CANSNZ010000150.1, read on the forward strand.
ACGGAGGAAGTACATATAAATACATTATCTCCCCTCGAGACAAATAAATATAATATATATTTAGTTTTTCAAACATGTATCTTTTTTAAAGTCATTTATCGTTATTTTTATATTATTATTGAATTTTTTTAGAAAATTGTCATTTTTGAAATTTAGTGGGATAGCATGAACTAACATGCCAGATTATGAGAGCCAACATATAACCATTTTGTTAGCTATATTAGTTATACTAGTTTTGAAGCCCGTGCGTTGCACGGTTGTTGCTTATTTTATCTTTTTGTAAATTTTTTTGTTAATATTATTGTCAAATTTGTGTTGATGTGAAATGAGATTTTTCAACACTATTGTATTTATAACTTTCTCCATTCCTTTTCTATTACAACAATTACCGCTTTGGGTAGTTTCATCTTTTGGAACCATTTCACTTTTGGTAAAACAAAAGCAACTATTGTTGACAATATTGCCTTTATTTTATGTTAATAGAACCCTCATTAATTATCTAAATCGCCTCATAAAGTTGCGTTTACTTTATTAAGGATTATTTATCCCCTACTCTAGTTAACTAAAGAGGTACCTCTATGCTAAATCACCCATTTTATGTTTCCTTAAAAACCATGCCCACACCAATTGTTGTAGTAGAAAAAGAACAGGGAAAGTATTTGTCATTATACTATAATTTCTAGATTTGTTATTACGATATATAAATATTATAATTTTTAATATCCAATTAATATTGTAACTAACTCTATTATTAAATGGTATCCTAATAATAGATATGACTAACAATAATTAACACAGTTTTAACATGAATAATACCCGAATGATAATTTAAGAAAGTAGAGCGAGGGTAATAATTTAATAGATGCAGAATAGAAAGAATAGAGAAAAACATGAGTGTCAGCCACAACTTCAACTTTGAATATAGCACATAAACACTAACGCATATAGAATGGAAGATGAAAAGGCAAAAAAGAAGATCATAATGATAGTTTCATGAATAAAATTAATTAAATGTAAAACTAACCTCTATTAATAATCGAAAATACTATTTAAGAGAGAAAAAAAATACCTCTTCATCAATCATGACCATATCAAGACTTATCAAACTTCCCCCTTTTTTATGATCCGTGACCTTAAACAGTCTAGAAACGCGAATCTTGATTTCCAAATAGTTTTAGTAGAATTAAGTTCATGGAGAAAAGAATAAGATCTTACATATAGATATATGGAAAAAAACATAAATAATTATGTATGCAATAAATATTCTAGGAATAAAATAATTAGTTAATTGCATAATACCTCTGCAATCTCGATGATAAACTTTCATTTGATTCTTCATGTAATGCCATCATGGAATGCTATAGGTTCAAAACTATGGATATGAATTTTTAATCTTTATATAACTCAATTTTTAAAAGTATGATTCTTAAAGACATAATTAGTATTGTCAGGTATAATACGCTATTTTTATATATTTAAAATAAAGAATAAATAATATGTTATTGTTCATCTAAATAAATACATTTTCATAAGTTGTAAAACAATATTGTATATAGATCTTATTTTAAAGTATATCTCGAGCACTCTCCGACGGTAAAAAAAACTATACTATTGCGAATTATGTAGCAAAAGTTATAATCAATTTACATTGTATAATAATTTAGATTTTTTTATTAAAATCAGACTATCAATTTTACATTGTTGTTTATTTTATTATATTTCAGAAGTTGTAGAACTATATTGTAAATTGATCTTATTTCAAAGCATATTTAGAACACTATCCAATTAATGGTACAAAAATTATTATACACAATTTAGATAATATAATAGTTGTTAATTCAAAACCAAACTCTAATTTTCGCTTATCAAAAGCTCTTTATATGCATTTAAATCTATGTAAAACTCTATTCTTTAAATATTTTCATGATTTGTGACCCTATATTGTAAATGGATCTTACTTTAAAGCATATTTCAAGCACTCTCCAATGGTAGTCGAATTATAATGTTTTGAATTAGGTAGCAAAAGTTATACACAATTTACATAATATAATAATTTAGGTTGTTTATTCAAAATGAAACTCTAATTTTCCCTATCCAAAACTCTTTTTAGGTATTTAAATATATGTAGAACTCTATTTTTTTATAATATTTAAATTTAAAACTATGACATGGCAATCCTACGTGGCGCTCTCTATTTCATAAGTTGTCGAACTATATTGTAAATGGATCTTATTTCGAAGTACATTTCGAGTACTATCCAATGGTACAAAAATTATAATATTCTGAATTACGTAGCAAAAGTTATACGCAATTTACATAATATAATTATTTGGGTTGTTAATTCAAAATCAAACTCTAATTTTTGCTTATTCAAAACTCCTTATACGTATTTAAATTTTTGTAAAACTCTATTTTTGTAAAAAAATAAAAATAATAATTAATGACATGGCAATCCTACGTGGCGCACTCTATGGCCTCGAAATCTTGAGGAGCTCCCTATGCTCCCGAAAAGCTCATCTTTTATATATATATATATATATATTGATTAAGAAAAGAATATATTTGGTTTTAATATACTATTTTTATAATCTAATATACTACGACTACAAGTACTATTAGTCTGTTACTTTTGAGATTCAAAATGCCAAATATTTTGTTGTTACGAACACCAATTATTTATATTCGATTTTAAAAAAACTTGAATGAACCCGATTAACAATAATTTATTGTGCACCAGGTTTCGTATAATGTAGTCGACTTTTATTTCATATAGTCGACTTTTATTTGTATGGTCAATGCTTGTATGATTAGTCACTCTTTGTATATGCACAATAACTTATTGTGCACCAGGTTTCATATAATGTAGTCAACTTTTATTTCATATAGTATGTTTTTATTTGTATGGTCAATGCTTGTATGATTAATCACTCTTTGTATGATATACTTTCTCCGTTCCATAATAAGTGAAACACTTGCCATTTTAGAACGTTTCAAAATAAGTAAAACATACCTTAAATGGAAAAAAAAAGTGACAAAATGACAAGAGTACCCATCACAAACTTGTGTGGTTTGATTTTCTCTCTCCTCCTCCTGATAATCAAAAGGGTATTTTATGACTTTTTGGCTTTTGAAAGTGATGTTTATTAAATCTTGTGTCCAATCCCTATGTTTCACTTATTATGGAACGGGGGAAGTATTATAAATATTAGAGTCGATCAACTCGGCCAGCCGGCCCGATTTTTGGACGGGTTTGGGCAGTTTTTTTTTTGGGCGGGCTTTGGGCAAGCCAAAAAATACTTTCTAGTCTAATTTTTGGACCGGCCCGTTTTGGACCCGCAAAGCCGCTTTGCCTGGCCCGAAATAACGGGCTTTGGGCACAATTTTTTGGCCCAGATTTGGGCCCAGCCCTGTCAATGGGCAATTTTTTTTGGCTCGGCTCGGTCCGGCCCATGATCACCTCTGATTATAATCCATTTTTATGTGATATAGTCAATTTCTCCGATCTACCCAAGACTCGCTAATATCCGATATGATCTAGATTCTAGACAAAGCTCGCCCGACTGCTCAACTTAACGGCCTCAATTTTGAGACTTGGACCTTTTTCCAACCCGAAACCTGACTAGATTCATCAATATTGATACATTGGTATTTGGTACAGTAAAAACTGGAACAATTGGTTCCTTGACGCAAACTTTTGAGTTTTGAGTCCAAAGTCTAGAAATTTGCCTCAAAAGTAAACAATAGGAGAGAGATGAACATATTATGGAAGAGTGAATCATGGAGACGCATCGTAGCTAAAAGTCGGGATTCAAAGCCCTTCTTCTTCACTTTTGCTATGGTTTGCGGCGTTATTCCTGGCATCATTGGCTATGGTGTTATGCAGGTCACTAACTCTCGTAACGACAAGCTTGAGTCCCATCTTCGCAAAAACTCTCGCCCTGAAACCAGGGTTTGTTCTTTTAACCATACCTTTTTTTTTATATACATTTCCATGTTGTTTTGTTGACGGGTTTTTATTTGCTATATATATGATGCCCTTTCATTGAATGTTATGATGAATTGGGAGAGATTGACTTGGGTTTTGTGATGGGTTTTTGGAAATGAGTTGCTTTTTTTTTTTGTTGTGTTGATTTTGTGATCTTCAATTGCATAGTTTGAAACAACATTAATTCATGGAGTGTATTTGGGATTTTGATCCAAGAGAGGAAGTTTGCAATTTTATATGCAAATTATGTTCTTTTAAGTGTATTTGTTTTGTTTGTGCTGAGGGAGAAATGGTGTATGAGTTATGTTGATTGGGTTTTGCAATTAGGGTTGTATGATGGATGGTTGACCGTCGGCGAAATTGTATCGCTAGTTAGCTTCATGGATTGATATGAAAGCTAGAGTTCAAGTATATATGATGATTATCATGTAATATGTTAGCTGCTTTTTTGGTTTGATAATGTGTTAGTACAAGCAAGCATTAACTTACTAAAAAAGGAGTAGCTGAGGGTATAAGTAAGACTACGAAACCTAGAATAATGAGGGACTTCCTTCTTGGAGTCTACAATTAGCCCACGAGCGACTTGCAGGACCATAACAATATATGGTAACTTATACCAGCTTGTGAGCTATGGTACTTGGACTTCTCTTTTTACCTTAAGTACCTAAGTCGGATCCTCTAACAGTTACACATTGCCACTAGGGTGTGCATACTTGACGCTTCATTTTACCAAAACATGGAAACGTTCATAAATTACCTAACTCTACCCGTGTCTGAGACGTGTAACATTGCTTGTGAGGGCGAAGTTGACTTACGAGAAGAAGGCCTCAAGCTTGAGTGATATTGGGACCTAAAACTTGCTGAAAGACAATATATCTGTGAAGGAAAGCTTTGAGGCTTCAAAAGGTTTCCTACTATAGAGCACTGAGCAGACTCTCAAGATAAAAAATGTGTCCGTGGCAACTTGGTGTAATAGTCGCAATACGAAATTATAAGAGCCATTCTCTGGGAAACCTAAATTCATATCAACACTATCTGTTGTTTTGTGCCCGTGCAAGAAAGTGGTGCAGGCTGCTGCTTCCATTGAATGATAATCTTAGAGACGGAGAGGCGTCAATCAGAATTATACAAATTAAGTCTTTTTCTTGCATAACTTTTTTCAAGATATACGTGGAGATCCTCAAAGATGAATCTAGTCCCCTTCAATTTACGAAATATGTTTTGTGCTCCTCATACTCTTGAAAGTTACAACTCTGTCTCATCCATGATAGAGCTGTGATTAGAGCCTCCCCAACTAATATGTGAGGATACACTAAGAAGCTTTGCTACAGCTTAATTGTCGAGAATTATGACAAAAGGGAACAACCTACAGTTATTGATATGTCAAAATAAAGTTTTGCATGGAGTAGAATAAGAGATTGTATGCTACTTTGTTCTTCATTATTAAAAGACTGGAGCAGAAAGTGTGACACATAGTGTGGATATCCTTTGGAGGTTTGCAAGAATTTTAAATGCTTTTCTTTACCCCTCTATTTTTGGTGGGGAAGAGCCAAGAGCCAATGCAACTCCTTACCTGTAGTAAGGCTCCCTTGGTTGGAATTTTTGGTTGATTTCTAGGATGAAACTTTTATATTTTTTTTGAAGCAACGGTCACTTGCATGTGAAAGTTTCAGAACTTTAGTGCTTGTTTGGTGAAATCCATGAAATGGAAAAAGGAATGGCATCAAATATAGAAGGGGAACCGTAACCACAATTGTTACTTTAATTGGGTGTTTGGTTCCATAGTGGAAAGGTAACCATCACCATGAAGAAATGAATTTTGTTACTTGAGGGGGAGGGGAAGGGGAAGGTAACAAACTAGGGGACTCCATTACCAACAAGAAATGGTAATGGATTGAGGAGCAGTTGATCCAAACTAGAAGAAAGGGAGTAAATAATTGGTTCCGTTTATTAGAGCCCAAAAATGTTGAACTAAACGTGCTCTTAGAATGTAATGATATTGATAATTTATTTAAGCTAGGATCTTTAGATGTTGCAATTGCTTTGCTTGGGAGTATTGCTCCTTTATACATGAGAATCGAGGTATCTAAGTAGGAAGGTAGGGGGTTTAAGTGAAGGAACTATAGATACCTTTACAGGTATGCATGCTGAAGGAATGTGGAGAGACTCTTATAAAGGCAAGGGATCAATGGTCTTTGTCATGTACTCTCTCTGTTACTAGTTAAGACTCTTATTTGACCTTTGTGGTCAAAGGTTTGCCCATAATTTTCTTCAGAAGTGTAGTGATTTTTGCGATATGAAGGCCTATAGTAAGAAGTATCTTATCTCAAATTTGTATTACTTTAACTTTTTATTTGAAAATAAAGTTTTAATAATTTGAGAGGTAGTTGGTCGACTATGTGTCCTGGAGACTGCAAGAAGTATGCTGAGATCTTTGACATAGGAGTCTAGGACATAGATATCATTACTTGGAATATGGATCCGAACATTTTACGTCAGAACGATTTGCAGGGCAAGTAGATTAGAGTCATTGTTTACTGCTTAGCTATATATTGAATGCCTTCAAATTTTGGCCAAGTCCACATCTTTGTCTCTTAGTCTATTGTTGTCAAGTTGTAGAATATACTATTAGCTATAGCAAGGCTCTTTGGCTCTACCCACATGTCTTGGCATATTTAATTGAAGGAATCTTTGTAACAATTGCATGTACTGCTTCGTCTTGGGAATTTTCTTAGCTCTTAGTGGGAGCTTCTTGAGGAAGTGTCTTATTTGATCTTGAAAGTGTATTGAAATAAAAGAGGCATTCTTTTTCTGTATTATATATTTTTTCAGAGGGGACATCTCATTTCTCAACCATGTTTGGTGAATTTTGTTCCATCGAATTTGTGTTTCCATCTTTTCCGGGGGAGGAAATGTCGTGTCCGAGATAGATGATGGTGCAGAATAGTGAACCTTGAATGTACTGTTTGCTGGTTGCTGTTGATGATGCAGAAAAGGTGATAATCTGATGCGATAATGGCTGACTTAGTTGCTGCTTATATTGCAGAATACAGTCACATTATGTTGGAAAGAGAGCAAATAGGATAATGTTAAAAATTAGCAGTGCAAGGAGTAATAGAGATGACCAATAACTTATGTGTGGGGACTGGGAAGCAATATCTAAGATATATGTCAATTTGGCACTTAATGAACTTGTATCCCATCTGCTAGTTTATGGGTGAGTCTGTTTAAACTGAGACTATATTGCTTTCACCTAAAGGGAAATGCGACATATTTCCTGTGAGGCCATATTGGTAGGAAAATTTGCTCTGATCTACTCCTATTGGAAATGGACATATTCTCAATAGGAATAAAGTATTCAGCTCAATAGTTTGGGAATTTACACTATTGCTGGGCGAGGTCTTAATTGATGGGAGGAATGCTAATATGGTTGGACCTCAACCATCAACAAGCTATGACTGTGACACTAATTCCTTATTTTTAGTTTGATTTGTTAATAGTTGATATGCTACGCAGCTACAGCTTATTCAATCTGTCGTATTCTAGTTTAGAAGGTTTTTGAAGCTCTTACCTAGCTTGTTAAGGAGTTGTTCTGTTTTATCAAGGAATAAAGCTTGCGAGTTCTGTTATGAAGCTTCAAAAATATTTGAAAAGAAAATTCAGGGCCAGCGGATAGATTTCGAGGATTTTGGGGAGGGGGGGTGTTGATACGGAACAAAACTGAAAATAAGAAGGATTGGGGCATATTATGTTTTAGGTGTTATCTCGTCAACTCCACATCACATTAGAACTTGATGGAAACACCGCTGAGGTAAAAATGCAAAACTGAAGATATGACGGTTCCTTCAAGCTAAGGGCTATTGTGGGAAACCCCTTTTTTTGCCATCCTTATCATGGTAATTCCAAGTAGAGCAAATGGATGAGGACAAATGTAACTGTCGTTTATATGTTTTGTGAAACCAAAGTCCAAAGATCACCTGCTCCATTATTGTGGTTAAATTTAGCAATGGCTTTTCATTTATGTTTATGCTGGAATTCAGTTTTTTGATTGACAAAGTTATATACTTATATCATTGTTATTGGGATAGATCTGGTTTTACTTCTACTTATGCTCACCAATCCAAGGAAGATCTGTGCAAATGAGGCCTGACTAGCGTATATGGCAATAAAAGTCTGCTTCATCTTCCTTCATATGATTTCATAGATTTAGCTCTAAGTTCTGTTTTCCTTTTCCTTTCTTTCCCTCATGGTAGTACCTTTTGCTAATTGTGGCTTACTAATGAAAATAACTCTTTGCTGAAACCTCCATTGTTCTATGGATCAATCAGTTAAATATGTGGTAGCATTTGTTGAACGTTAATGCTCTTAAGCGTGTAATTAAAGTGTTGTATAGGTATTTTTTGCTCAGAAGATTAGGGCTCAGATACAATGTTACGGGGAGGAAAACGAGAAGCCTGCTTATTATCATATTATGTGCATCTTTTCCCTAATGGAAGATGTAAATTCTTGCTTGATTTTTAGTAATATGGCTTGTTATTGTGATTCAGATGATGGGACAAGTGAATAAAGAGAGGCTAGCTGAATATCTAGCAGAGCTCCAGCGGAAGGAAGACACGAATGACCGATATGTGGCTGCTTTGAAAGGGGAAACATTAACTAGAAAGCCATACGTGAGAATTCAACCTATTCCTAAGCAAAATCCCTCTGAACCTTCCAAGGAATAGACAAGTTGAGCAATGAGCTATGAGGCATATTTTTCGCCGTGGTTATATAAAACAACGCCCTGTTAGAAGTTTGAACTAACTAGATTAATCTTTTTGACATTCAATATGTTTGTATCAAATGAAAGTTCTTTACTCACATTAATGTACGATTTCTCTATTCTACTTGCATTGTTCAGTTGAATTTTTTTTTTTTCGGTGTGTTCATATTGAATTAGTAGCCTTTAATCCGGTGCGATGGATTCCTGGGTTGGCTAATAGATGGAGAATAACTATAGTTTTGCGATTGTAATATCTAATAATAATGATTATAATTTCAATACTAATCACGAAATGATTTACATAATACTTTTCTTGTTAGGATATAGGAGTACTTTCATACGGTGCGAGTTCGTTACTCTTCTATTCAAGGAGAAAGCAGGAGAAGTCGTATTGCTGATACTTCCTCCGTTTCTTTTTAATCTACACACTTTCCTTATTAGTCTGTTTCTTTTTAATCTACACACTGTTGCTTTTTCTATTTTTGGTAACATGTCACATCTACTTTCTCCTCTTTTTCCACCCATATCATCTATTTTTTTAATATTTTAACCCACTTTTTAATTTATCTCTCTCACTTTTCAGCTCTCCACCTTTTCAGTTTCTCTCTCATACTTTTACACTTTCTCCTTGGTTCTCCCCCAAAGTGAAGTGAGTAAATTAAAATGAAACGGAGGGAGTACAACATTGCTCTATTCATCCTAGGTGCACTCATCTTAAAGTGAATCGTCTAGCCTTTGCTAATGTATCGCTTTTTTTTTGCTTTTGCAAAGGTAATGTTGTTGCGTATGTTACCACATTGTGTAAAGTCTAGTTTAGTTGCTAATCCTCTATATCTGTTGTTTATAGTGAGAAAATGACTATCTGACATTCTCTCACATAAAGTTGTTGGTGAAAGAATGACATCTTTGTTTCGGTATTCAAGCATAACATCCAATGCTAGAAACTGATGCATATTTGGCTCAACGCTTGAGATAGATCAATGGCTATTTGAGGGTCGTTGATGTAAATGATTGCTAACTGTGCGGCCAAGGTTCTTTTTATTTTTGTTGCAAACGAGGGAAGAACCCAAAGAAAGAAAATGACAGAAAAAAAAAGCTACAGCTACAAACAAATATAAAAACCAACTACGGAGGAATGGTGCGTGGGAAAGCCACGCCACGAGCATCCTCATCTAATAATCTACTAAGAGCTAAGGGAATATCCTCCAAGATCGAAATCTCAAGAGGTTGAGCCACTCTAAAGTTGGCGAGCCAGTCCGCTACACGGTTTCCTTCACGATAGATTTGCATAATCTTGACTTCCCAGTCCTCTTTTTGAATCAAAGTTCGATAGTAAAAGAAAAAAAATTTGCCAAAAAACATATAATTGCCTTGGGTCATATCACCATGTTCATTGGCTTGTCCTTTTAAAAGTGAGAAACATTGTCTTATATTTATTGGATTTCGCCCTAAATATCCAATGAACTTCTTTTTATACCCCTCCTCACCTCTCATCCCCACTCTCCTACTTTCTGTCCTGTTCACACTCTCTTGTCTTTGATCATTGTCGTTCTAACAACTGCCATCACTCGGCCACCCGTTGGAAAAGAGGTCGTTGGAGAAATGGCCTTTTTAGAAGTTTTTTCTAGAGGTGCATAACTTTAGACTTGGGGCAAGAACAATGCATATTTTTTAAAACATCACATAACTTTTTATGATTTATGTCGTGTTTAGCCTATAATAAAAGAAAAAAAATCGCCGGAAATAATTATAGGACTTTGCTTTAGGGTTTGGAACGGGGTAAATTTTTTAAAAATAGATTACATAACTTTTCGCCGAAAAACATATAGTTAAAAATTATTTTTGACCTCCACCATATAGTGAGGCAAAAGTAATTAAACGCCTACCATATGTTGAGTCAAAATTAATTAGAGTCAAATATGTCAATAGACGGTCGTATTACAGTTATCAAAGATTTTATTTGAACCAATAATGAGATAGTTTCTGTACAAAAATAGCACTTTTTAAATTCATACTTCATATACAAATAATAGTTCTGAGCGTCATATCTAAATTCTAATGGAATTATCATTTTGACCAAAAAAAACACCAGAACAAGCAAACTTCGTGTCACTAAATTTATACGAGACTTGAAAATCAAACGAGCACCAGTGGTCTAGTGGTAGAATAGTACCCTGCCACGGTACAGACCCGGGTTCGATTCCCGGCTGGTGCAATTTATTTTCTTTTTGAAAACATGAGTGTGTACTTTATAATAAAATCTAATATAAGCAATGATTTCAGTAAGGGGTGGTGGCGCAGTTGGCTAGCGCGTAGGTCTCATAGCTTGTTGAGTGATCCTGAGGTCGAGAGTTCGAGCCTCTCTCACCCCATTATTTTTTCATTTGCTTATACCATGTTATTATTAACCTTGGATGTTATATTTTCGGGTTAAAATTACCCCATTATAAGGTTTTGTGTTTAAAACTACCTATAAAGTGTCACTATGTTGAAAACCCAAAAAACTTGAGTAACATTACTTATTAATGGGTTATCTTCAATTTCTTCCTCGTTGACATCCAATTCATGGATTTTACTCCTTTAACTCAAGATTAAAGATAATTATGGCCTCAATTATTGATCCCTTAATGATAATTCAAAATCCGAACCGAGTTTAGGTGTCCTAATTATGAGAATTATTTACAGCGGAAATGACCCTTTCATATATTGTTATATTTTCGATAGGGCCATCGTCAACCTCTTCGAAATCCTAAATGTTGAAAGCCAACAATTACCTAATAGAACTTTTTCTTTAAAATAAGTACCTTGAAAACCGAGTTAAGCATAAAGTTGAGCCCCAAGTTTTAGTATTTATCACCAATTGGGGACTCAAGTTTTTTATTTCACCAATTGGGTACTCTGATTGATTTTCACCACAATTAAACAATAACCTCCTAATTAAACCATAACCATTAACCATTCCAGCAAGCTCAACACCACCATCGTTAACCATCGGCCACCACTCCACCTCAACACCGACCAAGCTCCACCTCACTTCACCACTCCAGCAAACCCAACACCACCATCGTTAACCACCCCAAAACCCACCCTAAACCCGAGCACAACCCCGCAAACGAACACCAAATCCAACCCCACCACGACACAGCCCACCAATCCACCAACCATTGACCTCTACCACAACCCAAATCAACGAAAGAAGAAGGTAGTGAGAGAGAATTTCGAGCAATTACCACCACCGAAGGAGAAGATTCGAACAACAACCACCACCATTGTTGCTGAGGTTGTTCGTTTTCTGTTGTTGTTGGTGTGAGGGTGTTGGAGGGCGTGTGGCGGTGACTGGGACTGGCGTTGTGCTGATGGTGGTGTAGGGGTGTGAGGATGAGGGAAAGGGTTGATTCGTGTTTCTTTGGACTTTTGGTGGTTGCACGTGGAGGGACGACGTTCAGATAGGGGCGGCCAGGGTTGCTCACCAGCGGTGGTTGTGGTGGCGGATAGCAGGGCAGCGGTGGTGGTTGACTGCTAGTCGGATGAGGGGGTGGTGGTGATGGTGGTTTGGGGTTTAATTTGGTAGTGGACACAAATTTATGGTTTGGGGTCTAATGAGGGAATTAAACCAAAGGGATTAGCTATAATTACTGCCTAAATTGGTCTCAGTACCCAATTGATGAAAAAATAAACTTGAGTCCCCAATTGGTGAAAAACACCAAAACTTGGGGATCAACTTTATGCTTAACTCCTTGAAAACCCAAAAAACTTGAGTAACATTACTTATTAATGGGTTATCTTCAATTTCTTTGACATCCAATTCATGGATTTTACTCCTTACTCAAGATTAAAGATAACTATGGCCTCAATTATTGATCCCTTAATGATAAATTCAACATCCGAACCAAGTTTAGGTATCCTAATTATGAGAATTATTTACAGCGGAAATGACCCTTTCAAATATTGTCATATTCTCGATAGGGCCATCGTCAACCTCCTCGAAATCCTAAATGTTGAAAGCCACAACCCGTTCCCTTAGCTTCGGCCTCTTCGGAGCTCACTGGAAAGCTAATAGGACATCAAAGATTTTGGCTCTGCATCGACCAAAAACCCCCCCACTATCCACAAAACCGTGAAAAGGATTTTTGTGATTTGACAAAAAATGCGGCTACCCATTTTCCTAATTTAGTTATATGTTGTTAAAACATGGCTAAAACCCACACAATAAGAATGTGGGTTCTGAGTTTTTAAGGTGATGAGTGTTTTTGTGTAAGTTTAAGGAGGGAGTTTTGGAAGTATAGATGTCAAAAATCAAAATGAATTGGGAGTTAAAGACATTATGTTAAGTAACTGCAAGGGGATGATAATAGATTAGGAAGTGTATGTTAGTGTGGGAAGTAGCAAAATTGGAGGGAAGATCATAAGGTGGGCCCCACTAACAGATAAACTGACGGTAATTATTATAATAGGTAAAGCTACTTAATTTTTTTGAGTCATTAAGGTAGTTATTTTTTTTTAAAAAAAAGTTTTTAGTAGATACTTCCTTCGTTCCAAAATATAGTTCCCGTTTAGATTCTCGACACAAGAATTAAGGAAACATTATTATATACTTGCATAGAGATTGTTTTTTTCCGAAACTATTGTCTTAAAAAAATGAAAAAGAATAGAAACATGTGATAAGAGGAGAGAGAAGGTAAAAAGTGTTTTTTATTATACGCAACCAATGAGGTTGAAGGATCATTAAATGGAAGTGTCAAAAACCCATGTGAAAAGGTGGAGAGAGAGAGAGAGTAAAAAGTGGTTTTCTAAAATGGAAACAAGGGAAATGGAAAGAATATTTTGGGTGTTCCAAAATGGAATTAGGAACTATATTTTGGAACAGAGGAAGTTGTTTTCAAAAGTCGACATTTAATAGGTTTGTTTTTGACAAAAAATTCCTTATCACATAGAGAATTCATCAGCAAAAACAGTTGCGAAGGCGCGGCAGAGGAATTACTGGTATGATTTTGGAATATGCGAAGCAGGCATAGGCACATTTCAGTCTTAGACACTGAATCGCTGGTATAAATTACAGTTAAGAGGCACTCACAATCACATTACAGTGGATTAAGGATACAAAGCAAATCATACATTATATATAAAAATTTTGGGCTCAGGTTAGAACTTGTCTACACCTACTCCATCGCGAAGAACTTGATAAGCCTCCTTGCTTCGGGATTTCTTCACCCCAACCATAAAATAGAGCTTCGAACCTTCAGAAGTAATGGCAGTCACTTTTACCCAGATCATTACCTTTGTCTTCAACCCCTCTATATCAGACAACTTCCCTTTTTCAAGGAACCCAATCACAGTGGTAGAAAATCGTAAAACCGATGAGTCCTTGTAGCCAACTTCACAGACTTGTGGTACATATACCGTAAGTTTTCCCGTCCTCTCATCAAACTCGTAATGGGTGGCATCCCTTGGGAAGATACCCGCTGCCAAATCATAGTCCTGCAATAGCTCGGGTAATGGCTTTTGCATCTTCCCTGCAGATTTATCTTTGTTAGTCATTAATTGATCAAATAATGCTTAGACATATCAGACCATCTGCGATTAGCCAATTACCAGTAACTGGGAAGTACAAGTAGCAGGGAGACATCAACTAATTAAGTAAAATACAGAAGAATCATCTCCCTTAAAATTGACATGGGAACAAACCTATGCACAAAGAATTGCTAAGTGAAACCGCAGATTATTTCCCATACATCCATTGCACCATAGGGCAATACAACCCTCTCACAACCCTGGAAAGATAATGGAATTTTAAGGGTATCATGAAAATCAAATACTTATTGCTTTTAAAATATTTTCATTGGTTGAGAAGGGTTTGGTTGTATTATGTAAGATTTTCAACGATAGTAGGGGGTTTTTTTTCATGAAACCCAATCCAAAGTAAGGGATATGAGTATATGACCATATTAAAAGCTAAATCATCTCAAGGCTCCTTTGTGCTTCCAATTACGTCGACCCATACTCTAAATCATAATCAACACAGTGTTGGGCTGTTGGCAATATGGAGCAATTTAAAGAAGAAAGAAAAAACATAAAAGCAATAACACATCTATACCTAGTACTAAGAAAAACAATTACCCCTATATGACACGTCATCCCTACAAATAACACTCCCCAATTTGTATTTTTAAAATTAGAAAATTCAGGGGTTTGGTAAAAAAAAAAGTTTAGAAGAACACTCCCCAATACCATACATGTCATACCTACCAAAAGTACTCCAGAGTTATTCAGCATAGAAGATGAAAAGTGATTGGGAATAACTTGTTCCCAATCACTTTTCATCTTCTATGCTGTTGAGTATATAATTATTTGCTTCCTTGTCTTCATTTTGTTACTAGATAAAAGCAAACATTTACAACATTAAAAGAAAGTAACCTGCACAGAGGAATAATTAGAAGGTTACATCATATTTAAAATGCTGCTTTAATTGTTGTAAACTTCTTACTACTCTATTGCTTGTGTCTTTACAATTCTCCTTTCCTCTACCAAAATTATGGGAATTTATGAAATAATCAGCAAAAATTGAAAATTTTAGATTCTCCACATTTAGCAAGATTGTTGCTTATCATTGTTTCACGCGTTTTTCAACGCCTCAAAAACAACATATATATTGAGATCAACTAAATGGGCCTCATCCATAAGATGTCTTCTTTTATTTGATGATTAGCCTTTAATTGTTTTTAAGTATTCAATTTCCGAACTTAGAAAAGGGTAAGCAAGTTTTTGTATTTGGGAAACAACAAAAAAATTTTCCACTATTTTAAATTGATTTCTTCATCATTTGTAGATTATTGTAAATCAGTGTTTGGCACAATTCTTGCTGACTTGCAAGGTATAATGCTTTACAATTAGCTTCAGTACATTATTGTAAATTAAACTCTTTTTTCACTTAATCAAAACTCCATAAAAGAATTTATATCTCTAAAACTTTATTTATTTAAACTTAGGTGGTAAAAGTCAGTCATCTTAGAAACCCGCCTTACCAAGAGAGGGCAACTCCTTGCTCCCAACTATCTATTCCCCCACAACTACAAAGTTAGGGTCTCACTCACTCTCTCATTCATTAAAAAGATTACCCAACTATCTCCTATCAAATCAACTCTTTCAACAAAAAGTATCTCACATTCTCAATAACTCCTATCACATCTACCTTTTCAATAACATAATAATTGATAACCCAACATCTTATTATTTTAAAAAATGTGCCTTGACAATTGTAGAAAGTAATGTCGGATGGAGGGAGTAAAATCCATTGGAATCAATCTTAACTTATTGGACTTGAACTTTATTTTTTCGAGGTGAAGAGAATGCACCCATATATAGGCAATATAGATCATTATTTTACTTAGAGTACTTAGGTTGTCTCCTAGCCTATTTGTACTTAAAACATTCTTATTTCTATATCAACATATTTTATCAATGGATTAGTAAGTTATACCCTGAATTCTTTTTTTGAAGTTATACCATGAATTCTAGAGATAATTAGATAGTATTTAGTGATCGTGCAAGAAAAGTCCAACAAAATGTTGTGTGAGGAACACCAATTCGATTACAAACTACTCAATGACTCAGTTGGGCATAAAAACCTCTTAGGTGTCCACTATCCAATACACCCCATAAGATACTTGAATTCGAAACCACATGCTAAAAATCTGGATACGACTATTAAGAATAATGCATTGATATTGATGTGCATTGATATTGATGTTCAAGCTGGAAGAAGATAATATGACAAGGCAAAAAGTTATTGGTCCACTTGTAACGCATGAAACTGCAAATATTTACCCAAACCAGCAAAGGCATACAGGGGAAACAGAGCCAAGCAATAAGGTTTCAACTGCAAAGCAGATTCGAGAACTTTGAGGCTTTGAACAGCAGGAAATAAATTAAGGATGGAAAAAAAATTCAAACCTTTGAGTTTGTTGACTAACCATTTTGTGCCATCTCCAATGCTGCTTCCCATTGACTAATTACAGAGACGTAGTAAGTAGCATTAGTATATCACTCTAAATTCCAATAAAAACATGGCACACCCGTTTCTTGATACAAGAAGAAAGGGGTGCAGAAATCATCATTGAAAAAAGATTGCAATAACACTATCATCTACAACCTAAACTATGGCCAACTCAGCAAGAGGCAGAACTTTTACTTCTCCCATATACAGATATTTTCCATATATGCAGCTACATTGTTTCAAAAATTAGCCAATCAAGTGACACTGCAACCACACCAAGTTTGGGTCAAGAGCTCTATAATATGACATGGTGCAACATGCACGATTACTGTCAACAAATGATGTTAAATGGAGATCACATTAGGGTATCCGAGATTCCGAGGGTACCACTCGTTATAGGACTTCAAACAATTCACAGCATAAGGTCAGCAATGGAACACCTGGAACTTGGCTGTGGGTCTTTTCACGAAGTAGTATAGGCTTTTGTTCAGAACTATAAATCTAGCTAACAGCCTGCCAATGAGATATACAGACCAGCAGATAACTAGAACGAGGATAGGAAAATGAAGAAGAAGAAAGAAGCAAGTGAGATTAGGATAATAGGGATAGATTGCATTGATCAGATCAGCGTATTCTAACCATGTACAGCCCCAAACTTACAAGAGGTTAGGGTGCTCCCCACTCTGTAGAATTTCCTTGCACAGTTTCTGGATGACTACATTTCCCCATTCTCTATTTATACTACTACCTGACTTCCTTCCCACTCAAGTCTTAACTAACTTTCTTGAGAATTACCCCAGCTCCTCTTTACAGAACCCTTCTTGTCACTAACTCAGGAAAAAATGTGCTGACGTGGCTTTCTTCCTTTTTCTCATGTAAGAAAATCTAATGGGAGGGAAAGGTTGGTTCCTTGCATTACCCCCTTCCCAAACAGTCACCTTGTTATCCACCGAGGGTAGAGGTTTTGTGTTGGTGACAGATTGGGTAGGCTTGAAAAATCTGATCAATAATCTTCCTCATACCCGGTCAGTACCATTCCGAAGCTACCCCTCAATGGGTTTTAAGATCCCCTGTCTACCCTCCTAAAGGAGAGTCATGAGGCTACTTAAGCAATGTAGTAAATAAAGGAGAGCTTTTAGGCAAGAACGCAAAACTACATTTCCTTTGCACTTCACTGTATCATGTTCAATTGTGAAGCCTTTTGGGGTGCTGACCCTTGTTGCAAGTCAGATTTCATTTGGACAATTAAAGGTTCTGCTTGGATATGGTGATTGAGCTGGTCCCAAAGCACCCCCACAAGTGGAACACGTAGCTGACAGATTCCACCATGGGTAAAGCACCCTGTTGCTGTGGGCCATTTCCCAAAGTGGTACAGGCCAGTTCAGTCCACTTCTAAGTGGGTGAAGAGTCCAAAAAGTATGAGCTGGGTTAGGTTTGTGGAAAAAATAGATTTTCGCTCTTGTCCATTACTTCCAAAATTTACATACTGCAGCTATTTGAAGTTCACAAGGTGTCACTTCAAAAAAAAAAAATGTTCGCAAGGTGTCCTCAAAGTAACAACCTCTATCTATAATTCTATATTATGATGACCATCAAATATTCAATCAACTTCAGAAATTATGTAATTGATAATTTCTAACCTCTCCTTCATAACCTTTACCACTCACTACAATATTAAGAGATCATCATATTGATCAATAATAATAGAGTTTGGAAAAAATTCTCTCCCATTGAAGCATAGCACCCGCTTAAATTGGCAACATGGTAAAAAAAGCAACAAACCAAAGCAGCAACAAAAGAATGTAAAAAGAAGGGCAAAGAGGCTGATACAAACACCATGTTGCAATAAATGGTCAATGGTCGAGTATGTATTCAAATAGTCTTGCATCAATCAGCAACTTGAAAATAATGATACAAATCCACTTATTTCTTTGCAATATTCTACGAAGAATATATCACACTCATCATCAATAGAAGACAACATGGAAGTAGGCAAAGTAGCTTAAAAGGGAAAACTTTAGAATTAATTTTCAGCCTTATTGTCAATATTAGCCCTGACAATTCCCTCACAGTAGCCCCAAAGATTTGATAGATTCCTATTCTAACTTAGTTTCAACAATCAGGCTTCATAGTTTATTACAGATAGCTTAATTTACCTTCTCCACACACACACACACGTACGCACGCAAGCACGCACGCGGCGCGGCGCACGCACGCACAAAAAAAGAAAAACAACTAAGTCAAATCATAAACCATCTAATATACAATAAGTTTAACTAGCCTAGTTGTTCTTTGTTTCCTTTTATGACGTGAAAGTGCTCAATAAAGTAATATAATGCACTAAAATCAACCTCTAACCCTAAGTCTCCATAAGAGCATGGGTATAGATGATTAGAACAAGAGTAATATTAGTCAAATTAATGTTCCTATTACCCTCTAAGCCTTTGTATCCGGTTTCCTTTCTTTTTATTAGCAAACGACTACCAGAGTGTCAAAATTAAATTCATGACCTACGCATATGCTTCAAAGTGCTTGGTTATAACATGCCTCGGAAATCGTAAATAGATGAATGGCTAACAAGGAAATTGCTTCATGTAATCTTTCATATCTATACCCAACATTTATGTCATATATCAATTTTTAAATTAGATCACACGGCTCTTGGAACTATCCAAATTAGATGACCCTAAAACTAGTGGACTCCATCTACAAACAAAACATCTCAAGTAACCAAAAGCTATGCAGAAATATTCAAATATTGCTTAAAGAGATAGATTAATGCAACAATTCCAGCTCATATCCCAGACATACATGATAATGCAAGCTTAATTGAAGAACTATCTAAGCAACTGGCTCCTGGAACTATACACAGTGGCGGAGCCACGTGGTAACAAGGGGTAGCACGTGCTACCCCTGTTTTTTTTTTTTTAAAAAAAAAAAATACAAAAAATCGCAAAAAAATCAGGCGACCTAATACTTCAGCGCCGTTTCATTTGAACATCTTCACTCTCTCAAACTCAGTCACTCTCTCTCTCTCTCTCAAACTCTCAATTCTTGGAGATCGTTCTTCAGCTCTTCGGCGGCGGTCGTCGTCTCGGAGTCTCGCTGGAGTCTTTTCTCAACTCTTCAGCGTCGGTCGTCGTCTCGTCGGATAAAATGGTAAGTTTCTTTTTCCGCAAATTGTAATCTAGATCTAGCCCTAAATTTGAGTCTCCTCTTAACTTTGATTGTTAGAAGATAAATCTAACCCTAAATTTCGTGATTCCTGAATTTTCTTAGTCCCATCTTGACTTTCTTTCTCTTTCCTCTCTAATGGCAGTTTTGCTAATTGCTATGGGCTATGGGCTATGGGCTATGGCCTGTAAATCGGTCGACTGTTCAAGACTTTCTCTCTTTCCTCTTGAGTCTCTGAGATAAGAATTCGAGTTTATTTTGTAATTTTGCAAATTTCAGACCACCCAGATGACATTTTTAGCTCAAAATTGAAAAAAAAAAGTTTATGATTTTTGTTCAGATATTGACAAAAAGAAGAATACACTTCACTCAAAAATGGAAAAGTTTGGAGTTTTATGCAATGATTTTAATTTTATCTACAATAGAATTGATTCTGTTAAAAATTTCAGAAGACCCAGATGAAATATTTAGCTCAAGGATGGAATTGATTTTAATTTTATCTACAATAGAATTGATTGGCACTTGGCACTATCAACAAAATATACATGTTTGAATCTTATTCGGAGAACTTACAAATGAAACTTCACTAAGCAATTAGTAGTTGGTAGTTGAGGAATCCTCTCTAATGGCAGTTTTGATGGTTCATTGTTGTGAAGTATGATTGTTATTTGTTGGTTGGGTTGAAATTTTGATTGTTAGGTTGAATTTTGATTGATTGTTGTCGTTTTTTATTGTTAGTTAGGCTGAATTTGTGGAAATTTGATTGATTGTTGTGAAGTATGATGGTTAATTGGGTTGAATTTGTGGAAATTTGGGAGTGATATATGATATATCATATGGTGTTGAAATTGGGAATTTGTGGAATTTGTTAGTTTACTATTATTGTAGTTGTGGGAATGGATGATTAGTGAATGAAAATCTATATTTCAGAATCATGAAGAGAAAACAAGGGAGGGATTTTCTTTTATTGTTGTTTTGAAGGTTGTATTTGGATTTTGTAACATTTTGAATTTAGTAATTACGAACATTTTTTTTTGAGTTCCTAGCAATGTAAAGTTGCGCTACCCCTGGTTCGGAATCCTGGATCCGCCCCTGACTATACAAGTATAAAACTCTTGAAATTGCCCAATAGTTCCTCGAAGAGCTAGATCACCAACCTGCACACTAATGAATAGATACAACGAACCTAGCTCATAGTTGAATACAAACAAAGTGCTAAGCTTATTTAATAAATCCCCTAGGGAATTTGAGTAAGATTTAAACATATTTATGATATCACTTCATATTTCAGTAAGATTTCTCCATCACATGAATAAGTTGCATTATTGATGACGGTGTAATACAAAGCTTTCACATATCTACACATATCATACTAAAGCGGAAGTCACTAAATATGGTTTCCAACCTAATGTTCCCTTCTATATGAAGAGGTTTTCAGCTTTCCCTCCCAAAGTCCGTCCTAAATGCATCAAACTTTAATAGAGAACTGCACTATAATTGTAAGCACGGGTTTTATTAAACATTGATTAATTAATGCTTAGTTGAGATTTTGGTTTACAAACAGCTTACACTAATTAAGCAAATCAAACATACCATTTTTGTTTACAAACACATTTAAGTTCCACATTAAACAGTCAGCTAGCTGAAAACCTAAAAACTAAAGTAAAGCACATGATGATTGATGAACAAGAACAAAAGAACTTAAGTGGACCGGGTTTACAATAACTTACTATGCACCCAAAACCATATAATATAGTCAAATTTCATTCGACATAGTCAGTTTTTGTGTGATAAAATCAGTTTAATTTCTTCTCCGTATCTCACAAGGGTTTACCGTGAACTCGTTGATCATATTGGGTCGCCAGGTCGGTAAAATTCTTGTAGGGAAGCCTGGAAGGGTATACTTGCTTGGAAGTTCCATTCGGTTTCCCACAAAATGCATACACACATATAACATTTGGGTGCACGATAAATTATTGTGAACCCGGTCCACCCAAGACATTTCGGAACAAGAATGTACAACAAGTTGAAAAAATCAATTACAGTTGCCACCAAAATGAACAACAAAATAGAATTGAATTGACAAAAACCTAAAAACCGAAAATCGATGTGAAATTAGATAAGATAAGGCACAAAAGATGAGGGAAGAAAAAAATAGGGACTTACATTAATGTCATCGCCGACGGAATTGAACTCTTTGTTGGCTTTTTGACCTAACCAGTAAGATCCAACCTTATTGATAATCTGGTCCATTTTATTCGAATTTTGACCTAAAAAAAACCCCTTTCTCTCTCTCTCTTCCTTGAGCTTGAAGCTGCAATTTAGGGCTATGGAGTTTTAGATACTTGTGCGAGAAAGAGAAAGAGAAAGAGAAAGAGAAAGAAGAAAGGGTGAGGAAGGAGGGGAAAAAAGAGAGAGAAAAAGGTGATTAACTGCCTAACACGATCTTAAACTCCAATCTCGTACAAAGAATTTTGTAAAGTCTACTATTCAACATTCATAATACATATATACATTTAAGTAAGTCTAATAAGCACTTTGCACTCGTATAGGTCTAGTTCTAGTCCAATCATAACAACCCAATATGCATTCATAAAGTTTAAATCTAGTGCAACGGTTCAACCATAGATTTAATATGCACCCATATAAGCTTAATCTAAACCCTTCGTGCACCCATTTAGCAGGCCTGGCCCTATGCCGGTCAAAAATGGGATTCAACACATGGCCTCACATTTAAATGGGGCCTCAAATTTTGAAAAAAAAACTTACTTCTCTCTCTCCTCATTAAAGCACGCTCTCATTTATTGTACTTCTCTCTCTCACCTTACTGAAATCAAGTAATGTACTTCTTTCTCTCCTTACTTTTTTTCCCCCGAAAACCTATGAACTTTCTATCTCCCTCCTTACCTCTTTCTCTCTTTCTCTCCTCACAAGCTATATATTATGAACTACTTTTATGAAGCTACTAAAAATAACATGACCAATTTTTATTTTCTTTTTTGAGGGGAACGCATCACCAATTTCGGTGAAAATAGAAATATTATTGTTTTAATAGAGAGGAGTACAAGAGAGGATGTAACATTTTTTTTCATTGAGAGACCTGCAACTGGAATCATTGAGAAACCTGCAACTGGAATCAGATGACCAAGTACTTATAACGGTATAATCTGAACCACTAAGGCAACGAATACTATTTGATTTCATCAATAGTTGAACAGGTCTTGCTATTCTTTTATTATGTAATAATGCTAGTTCAATGATGAATGAATCAAAATTCTGCCTTTCACCATTGCATTATCTGTTAATGTGTACTTGTGTAGTAGTCTAGTAGTTGTTCTCTTTGCCGAATATAACTTCAAAACTTTAGATGCCTTAGCTTTGATGTGTTATACACACAATTCATATGCATATACATTATTCCTCCGTCCATACCTCTCAAGAAAGTTAGCTAGAAATTATGATGATTGATGATAATTTGTCGATCACTCGCTCAAAGTCTTTTATGATAGCTTCAGTGCCATGTGATTGTGCCTTTGAATTTTATTGAAACAATTTAGAAACCAATAAGATAGATTTTATAGGGACCTATTTTCGACATCAGCACAGGGCCTCAATATTGTTTGGGCCGAGGTTGCCATGTAGGCTTTTCAATCGAATTTAATAGGTTACCATGCACCCATGTAAGTTAGAACCATCATGCGCCCATGTAAGTTATTCAATTCAAATCCAACCCCAACATGCACCCATATAGAGTTATAGACTATTCATATTCAAGCCCATCATGCATCCATGTAAGCTATTCAACCTGATATTTAATCCAAATCGGAGCTGCACTAATGTAAGTTATTCAACCGGATCTACGCCCAACATGCACCCGTATAGGCCACACATTTAGGCTATTTAGTTATAGTGTAAGTTTTTCTTTTCTTTTCTCTCTTTGATTCTTTTTGTTTCTTGTTTCTATTACTTTTTGTTTCAATTTTTTCTCCTCTGTGTGGGGATTTATTTCCTTTTATGAACCTAAAAATGTCTTCGTCCCATGTCTGTGCATGCTCTAATTGGTGAGGACTACGTGTCTTTAATTATTCTAAAACATTAATTATAAGTGTCATAATCCAATTAAGTGGGGCTCATTCGATCCACCATCTTGAAGTCATTTCATAAATATCAATTGAAAGGGACCATGATCCTTTCGCAAGCAAATAAGCTTGACTAATATACATAAGATAAAAAATAAATTAAAGCCGATTTTTTTTTCTATTGTGTTAATTTAAGCTAAATGGAAATCATGCAAAATATAGAAATAAATCCTCAAAAATCAATTCCATTGCGTGACTAGCGCTTGATGCAAGCATTGCGCGCTTCGCGAAACGATGCACAACGGAATTGTTTTATGCGGAGTCACTCCTAACTTCAATTCAAACTTGTCTCGTGGTCCTTAGTAGCAAGTTGTTTGCTCTACATTCCGATACAACCCCAAACTTGCATTGTCTCAGAACCCTTTAGCCACGAGTAGTAGGCGAATTTCCCGTGCCTATAATGCACGGGGAAAAAAATTATAGACTATATAAATAACAAATGTTATCCTTCATCTTTTTACAAGATGTGTTATTGAAACAAAATATTATTGATACCTCTTATTTATTATGTTCACAAATTGTTACCAATATCTCTTTTCATTAAATCCATTACGCCACCGAGTATACTGTGTGCATAATATATCTTACGCTTTTTTTATAAGAAGAAAATCGCGAGATGGGGAAATTTCATTACTTGCGTAATATCAAGCTATGTCCCGCTATTCATACAACATACCCTTTATTGCTCGTGAATCATTATAAGCACGCTAAACAAAGTGGGAGAGTTTTAACAAAAAAGACATGCCACACTCACAATCCACCTCGAGAAACCCAAGCACCATGAACAACACCCTCTTCCACCACCTTCTACAACACGCTCGAAAAAGCCACACCCACCCAATCAGAACAAGAACAAGTAACCGGAGATAAACAAAACTCTCCCCCATACGTCCCACGCTATAACACGCTCGAAAAAGCCACACACACGCCCCCCCTCCCCAAAAAAATCAAAACAAGAACAAGTAACCGGAGATAAACAAAACTCTTCCCCCTACATCCCACGCTATATCATTTTGCTCATTTAAAACTCTCCCAAAAAAAATATCTCCTACAATTCTAATATGTCGACGATACACCCAAACATAAAACTACTATTATTATTATTATTATTATTATTATTATTATTATACACATTATAATTTATACCCTACCTCTCTCCCCCTTCCTTGACCCCTCATTTTATTATTTAAATCAAACTTTGGAAAGTGACTATCCCCCCCACCCCCCCACCCCCTCATATAAAACTCCCCACCATCCCCATAAAAAAGTCCATTCCATCCCTCCAAATCAAAATCCCACAAATCCATAAATCCCAAACTTCCCACAACAACAAATCCCCAAAAAAAAAAAAAAAATGCCAAAATCCTCCGTTTTACTCCACCGCATAACCACCACAACATCCACCCACCCAAACACAACCTCCCCATTCTCTCACCTCCACCACAATCACACCCACAATCACAAACCCATTTCTCTCCCACCTTCTTTTCCTCCTCCAAACTTCGATGTCCCAGACGACGTCGTTTCTTACCATTCCCAACACGTAAACTCTACCCACCAGTGTTCCTCCGCCGTCGTACAAGAAATCTCCGCCCCTATCTCCTCCGTATGGTCCGTCGTACGCCGCTTCGACGCTCCTCAACTCTACAAACACTTCGTACGTAGCTGTGACGTCATCTCCGGCGACGGTGACGTCGGCACTCTCCGACGTGTTCGTGTTGTTTCCGGTTTACCCGCTGCTACTTCCGATGAACGGTTAGAAATACTCGATGATCTCCGACACGTCATCTCATTCTCTGTAGTTGGTGGGGACCACCGTTTGTCTAATTACCGGTCTGTCACTTCTTTACACCCTGCTGTCGATGATTCCGGTGATGAATCTACTGTTGTTGTTGAGTCTTACGTTGTTGATACACCTGCTGGAAATACTAAGGAAGAAACTTGTGTTTTTGTTGATACTATTGTTAGATGTAACCTTCAATCTTTGGCGCAGATTGCTGAGAATTTAACTAGACGACGACGAGGAGATGATGCTCTTGAACAACAGAAAATCATTAAAAACAATCATAATCTCTCTTCTGGATCTTAAATATATTCTTAGTCATTACTTTTCTCTCTCTTTCTCTAGTGGTTTGTTGTTGTTGTTCATTCAGAGAGAAAGATGGTTTGTTTTGATGGCAGACGAAGTGATTGTTTGTTTTTTGTTTGGGGTTTTTTTTTTATATCGAATCTCGAGGAAGATGAACGACGTCGAAGTGGTGATTATATATAAATTTTTTTGTTATCTTATGTTAATTACTTTATTATGATTTCACCGTTTTTCTTATCTATCTTGTTTAGAAGATATTGATATGATACTGGGTTTTTTTTTGTTGTATTTAAAGCGATCTTGTATTAAATGTATTTTGATTTTGGGTTTAAATATCATCATCTTTTATGTATATATACATGGGTAGAGTAAGATTATATGATTTTTTGTGTATAAATCTTGATGTTGTTCAAAATGTGGGTGCTTAACGTACTGCTTAGGTTTACTAATTTTGATTTTGGATTATTTAAGGGTAATAAAGGTGATAATGTTTGCTTAAGATAATAGATGATGAAAATCTTTAGGGTTAATTAGAACTCTTGGGATATACCTATTAAATGTGGGTGCTTAACTGTACTTTGAAGCTTTTTAAAGCTTTGAGAGTGAGTTATTTTTGGTATATTTAGGAAAGTAAGATTGTGTGGGCACTTTGATTTTATGAGAATGCATCAATTAATGGAGAAGATTCGGCATGGGGGGTTTGATTATTATTGTTTTCCTGGTTCATAAAAAAAATGTTATTTGACTAAATCTCTTAGGAGTATTACGGTCTTGCTCTTTGGGACACAATTTAAGTTATTGGGTTGAACTGAGCTGAACTGAAACGAGTTAAAATGACCTGAAGTAAAATTATGAGAGGAAAGTAGCCGCATTGGACTAAACTTAGGTGAACTGAGTTGAACAAAAGAACAGGGTCTAAGAGATAGAAAGGTTGCGGATCTCATGTAAGTTGAATTTTACGAAAATGCCCTAACCATAGTTAAGGATGGGAGCAAAAATTTCGATTGCTAAATAGTCATCGTCCTCTAGTAATATTATAATAATGGGGATGAGTGGATGACCCCTTGGTACAAGCTGTTTTTTATCAACTTTCATGGTGGAAATTCGATATTTTATGTGTCAATCATTGTTATTAATTATGTTAAGATAAGTGTAGCATATAAATTTCTTATGGGCAACATTAGATTAGTTCGTCATTGCATTTACACCCACAATTTTTTTTTTTTTTTTTATATGAAAGGGAATTCAATATTTTTAAATACAAGTATGGAGTATGGACGACGGGGTTTGGTGATGGCATCATTCATCATTGATGCAAAAGAATGGATAATATAGGTTGTTGGACATGCCAGAGATGATTTTATCAACAACTAACTCTAACGGCCCGTTTAGTTAGTGGTCATAAATAGTGATAATGGTAATGAAATTTAGTGTAAATTGGTAAAGAAGTTCTCATGTCAATGACCATGGGAATGAAACTTTATCACAAAACATGGGTTTCCCTCTATAAATTTTCATTACCACCTAATACCACATTCCCAAGTGGTAATAGATAGTAATGATATTTTAGGAAGAAAATGGATATCTTAGGATGAAGTAGCATTACCATAGGTAATGACATTAGATTTCTAGTACAATTTTACACTATAATGCATTACCATTTCCATCATCTATGGTCTCTTACCAAACAGAGCCTCAGTGGAGGAGCTCTCTGAACCATTTGAGATCCTAGGGATTTAATTTGCTTACGAAAATGATATCCTTCGATCTCTTAGCGTTATGGTACGTTACATAGTTGTAATTCTACTTCAAATTCAAATGGTTAGGATAATCTCACCTTGTGATACAATGGTGCGTGGTCAAATTTGTAAAATGTATTAGAATTAGGCTATTTAGAGAATTGTTCTCCACAGAATAAAAATGAGTAGTGGTTTGGTAATTCCAGATTAGAGTGGACTTTACCATCCTTCGTTCTTCTTTTTTTCCCCTTAAACTCTAATGGATATTCTGGCACTAATTAAATTTACTTTGAGTCCCTATCATTGCGTGGTTTTGATGTGATGATACATTAAGTTTTTGAATAGGAAAGTTAATGAAGACATTGATAAAACGAAGTTAGTACTACTTTAGGTAGAATGTACACTTATTAATAGAAATAGAAAATGGATGCTTACTTCACCTTTATGTTTTCCTCGCTTATTGCTTCTTAACTCATAATAGCAATATAGTATATAATAGTGGTGTGTCCAATTGATTAAAGAAACTGATAGATCAAGTTAAAAAGATTTTATATGCTTTGAGTGCATGTGATGCAAGTAGTAAGTAATGCATAATAAGATCACTAACTCCCACTAGTTTAGTTATATGCTAAGAATTTCCAGCTCTATTAATTTGTCTTTCTTAAGAATAACTACTTTCCCATGTGCCTCAACTTTTGTTCATCTAAGAACAAGCCATATAAATAACTCGTCATTATTTTCTTTTTTAGATTGGTAAGGAGAAGTGCCGTACTGGACCAAAATCTCAAGGGATGGTAAGAGAATCCCACCACAACTCACAAGGTGCCGCTAGTGGGGTTTGACTTGGTGCTATACCTATATACATTATCATTAATATTGTCTTTGATAGAATTATTATTGCCTAGTAATCCATGCGTGAACTGGATAATGCAGCCAGCATGGAAGAAAAACAAGGATCAAAGTTGGAGATAGGGAGAAAAATGGATATAGTTTGAGCTTTTGAAATGCTAGTATTATTATCACTTATATATATTTATAAGTAAAAAAAGATAGAAGAAGACATTATTTAATATTATCTAGTAATCAATAAAATATAATCCAATTGCAATAAAGAAATAAAGAAAAAAAAGGCGTCAATATATAGACATGGAAAAATAACGTGAAAGGTGGGAATTATGGGGTGGAAGAAAGAATCAGAACGGTTTTTTTTGGCCGGTATTCATCTTCTTTCTTGCAAGTTGCAGTCCTTTTTTTTTTTAATATACATATTAAAAAAAGAAGTTCCTTATATGTTGATCAACTGGGTTGTTGGAGATGATGTTATTGTTTGTTGTATTAGATATAAAAAAAGAAAAAAAAGAAGCAAGTTGCAAGTTGTTTGTTTGTTTGAATAATAATTTTCTCTCTCTTAATTGCTTAAATGGTGGTAGTAGTACTTGCACTAGAAAGATAAAAGAGAAATAGAAAGAAGTGCAACTTGCATGGGGGACGACGCAGAGAAGAAAATATCAAAATATCCTTATATTTGAACCCGTAACCTTTATGTCACACTGACTTTGATACCATGTTAAAGTACCAACTCAACTAAAAGCTTAAGCTCATGGTTGGAGTCTCATGAATAGTTTTATACTCTATCATAATCAATTTATTTTCAGCCAATTAAAATACTTCCTCCGTCTCAAAATATAGTTTCCATTTCCCTTTTTTCACGGTAATTTATGCAAGTAGAATCTAAGAGGGATAGTAAAGATTTTTTGTTTATTTAAATAAATGTTGTATGGGAAAAGATGATTTTAGGAGAGAGAATGGAGAATAATTGGTGAAAGAGCATTAATTGTAACTCTTGGGTTGAATAAATAAAGCAAAAAATAAAATTCAAGAAGCAAATAAATGATAGGACACGGTTTTTCTAGACAAATTATGGAAAAATGTGGGACTAAGGGTCCGTTCTGTTCAACTTATTTTAACTTATATAAGATTTTATAAGATAAGATAAGATCAGATAAGATAAGATAAGATAAGATAAGATAAGAAAAAATAAGATAAGATAAGATAAGATAAATAAGATGTTAGACACACACAATAAACCATTTTATAAGATAAGATAAGATCAGATCAGATAAGATAAGATAAGATAAGATCAGATAAGATTTTATAAGATCTTATAAGATAAGATAAGATAAGATAATATAAGATAAGACAAAATAAGTTGAACAGAACAGACCCTAAATATAGAATTGGGAACTATATTTTGGGACACCCAAAATGAAAATGGGAACTATATTTTGGGACGGAGGGAGTAGTTTAGAAGTTATTTTGTTTTTTTTTAATTAATTTCAAACCCGGCACACTTTTATATTTTTCGGAGTTGTATAAGGGTTATATTTCCACGTGACGCAACGATTGTATTATCGAGAAATTCCTGAAAGGTTGAGAGAGAGAAGAGCAAGTGGGGAGAGGAGAGAGAATTGAAATTAGTAAGTGCAGGAAAGAGAGAGTGCAAGTTGAGGAAAAGAGGGTGTGGGAGGTGGGGGAATTAATGAATCTCGTGTGGGTATTGAGAATGAGTTGTCTTAATATGCTTTTCTTCACGCTACCTCCCACACCCCGTCCCTTCTCTTCTCTCTCTTTCTTCTGTATTTCACTGTTGTTTTTCTTTAGATAAAGAGAGGAAAAAAAGGGATTTTGTTTTGTTTAACTTTGTGTATAATTTTGACTGCATGTACTTCTATTGATCAGTTGCACTGTCAAGTGATCTATTCCGGTCGGTGCATTTTTTTTATAAGGCTTTCTTAAGTCTGCCGTTGTGTTTGAGTAGTTTTTGAAAAGCAATACAATACTACCTCTGTTTTTTCTGTTGCAACATTTGCTTTTTGACACTATTTATAAACTAACTTTATTAAGTATTTCGCACCATTATATAAGAAAAAACATAGTCAAGTAGGGTATTGTTAGATTCGTCTCAATGCGATGATTCCAAATATCAAAATTGTATAACCCAATATGAGATATTAACGTTCAAATAAGTGTCTCGGTAAATGTGAAAAGGCAAATGTTGCAACTAAAAAAACAGAGAAAGTATTACAATTGTACTATTTCATCCATTTTTTAGTTGTTCTACGTACAACTTGTTTTTTTTTAATAAAGAAAATAAAATTAGGCTAGTCTTTAGAGTAAGACCAGCCTAAAGCATTCTTTAGGATGATGGAAAGAAGATCCATGTTATGGACATCGAACTAGTGGTGAAGAGTAGCGCAAGAGTGCCCCTTATGCGCCGGAGCTTGGTTGGCCTCACGGAAGTAGTGGTTGATAGAAACCTTGTTGAAGCAAAGCAAATCCACCTCTGCTTGGTTGGACTACGTACAATTTATACCTTTAATATCTCTAATTGTACATAAATAAAAATTATAAAAAGTTGATATTTGAAAAGATAAAGTATATATTGTCGTCAATCTACAAGATCTCACTTGACTATGTTTTCCTTACGAAAAAATAACTAAAGACGGTCAAACTATATAAGATGAATAATCATGTCAAAAGTCAATATGGAACAACTAAAAAAACGGAGGAAATAGTAAAACTTATTAAATAAGATATTCAAAAACTACATATTGAGAATAGAGGTGGTAAAAAGTGATGTGACCCACTAATTTGACCCAAACCCAACACGAAATTAGGGGGTTTGGGTTTAGGTTTTCTGTTCGTTTTAAGTAAGCGGGTTGACCCGGCGCGACCCATGTATTATACGGGTTGAACTTTCTAACTCGAATCTGACACGATAACCCATTTAAGTACTATCATACCTTTAACATTATTATCTTGGCTTGAAATACTTCGAATATTTTCTTAACTATATAAGATATAGTTTTTGGTTATTTGATTTAATTTACTTCGGTAAGATAAAATAAGAAGTGGGTTAAAAAGATACTTCTATATGTTAACTTTTAAGATTTTTTCCAAACTTAAAAAGTAAGACATGTTTTAGTGGTACGGAGTCAAACTTATACTAAGGCTTGTAAAGACTATTTTAAAAACAGATTAGAAGGACTACTATAGCCATTGTTTTTTTTTTCCAAGAGGTACATGGAGTAACTAGTGGAACCCCTATCTCAGGGAAAGACCACTAGAAACTAAAACTAGTGGAATCCCTATCTCAGGGAGAGACCACTAGGAAACTAAAATACAAAAGAAATTAAAAAACTAAAACCTACAAACTAGATCTGGCTCTTAGAAGGAACAAGCATAAGCTTCCTGATGAAGCTGGGCAACCACCTCATGATAGGTGGAGATTCGAAGACGACGACATAAGAAAAGCCATTGTCCGGGCTGATAGTGGACCATGGCGGCGGGGAAATTTCACTAAAAGTTGGGTTATGAAGTAGATTCGGCGAACCAACCAACCCCGGGGTGGAAGATCCCAAACCGCCGACTGATAGAGACGAGGAGAATCCAGACACCAAGCCGTTGTTCAGGCTATGTTCGCAGCGGCGGCTGTTACCGTCTCCACCGACAAGCGACCTATAAGAATAGATGTGATGAGTGAAGTTGCTATGTTATTTCTTTCAAATTGCCCAAATGTCAAAAATGAAGAAAAAAAGAGTTATTATTAATATTACTTTTTTGTAAAAATCTAAAACCCTATTATGGTTAAGTAATTTAGGTTCATAATGTGATTCAACATGCTACTTTCCTCTCTAAAATCATACTCCCTGGCTAGTTTTATTAGTTTACACACTTTTCTTTTTGGGATGTCCCTTATTAGTTTACCCACTTCTTTATTTCTGTTTTTGAAATGGTCTCACCAATTGTTTATTATTTATCTTTACCTTATCACTCTACTTTTTTTGGTCCACAACATTAACTTCAATAGCTAAAAACAATATGTCAATAAATTAATACTTTCTCTTTTCTTTTATGACTCACATACCTATGTCTCCTAAAACTCTATGACCAAAGAAGTGGGTAAACTAATAAAACCGGAGGGAATAATTTGTGGATTACAAAAAGGTGATATCAAGACTTATTAATTGCGATGGTCAATCTATGTCGCTTTTATGCCTAACACATTTTTTGTACATAAAGTACCCAAGAAACATACACCTTTGATTTCCTTATCCCTTTCAATTTTTTACTCTTTTGTTATATTGGATTTATTTCTGATATTATATACTTCCTCCGTTCTAAAATAAATGAAATACTTACCATTTTAGGCCGTTTCAAAATAAATGAAACATTATTATATTTGATACTTATTTATCTCTATCTCTCTTTTCATCACATGGATCCCTTTTTATTCTCTCTCTATCTCTCTCTTCTCCTAAATCCTCATGCCAATACCTTAGGGGTGTGCACAAGTTCAGGACCGGACCGGTAGCCCGGAATTTTTCCGGTCCGGTCAGGTCTTGGACCGGAATCAATTTTTTTTTTAAAAAAAAATCTTTTATTTTATTTAAATATGTTTATAAATTAGATATATTAAAAATTAATATTTTTAATGACAATAATCCTAAAGTAATAAATAGTAGATTTTTAAATTTCTAATTTTCCACCTTTAAAAACTTTTTTTAACATATAAACTTTTTTTTTACTAAAATAATAGAAATTCTGGTCCAACCGGCGCGGGCCGAAACTTTTCGGGTTTGGACCGGACCGGACCGAAAACCCGGAATCTGGAATTTTTGTGGACCGAGGACCGGAGAATCCGGTCCGGTCCGGTCCTGTCCAAATTTCGGTCCTGACCGGTTTGTGCACACCCCTAAATATACTTCCTTCATTTTCATTTAGTTGCAACAAAAAAGTATTATTTGTGAGACATAAAAAATTCCTTTATTGCAACTAAATGAAAACGGAGGAATATTTTTTTTATAAAGTACTACTCCTATATCGTATCTTAAGAACGCAACCTGGGACTATCAAATTTTTGATAATGGGAAGATGGCCTTATCGAAGTGGATTTTGGTACACAATTATAAACTAAGGCTAAGCAAGAGATTTCTTCCTTCAAAAGGTTGCAAACTTCTTGAATATGATAAAGTATTCCATATCAAGGGTCACTCCTAGAAAAGAATTTGACTCAACGAAGCTGAAAACAACACCAAACTGCTTATGTTCCCTTCAACTACCAACTTAATTGATCTTCTCATGTATGCCACCAATCATAACTGGTTGTAGAAGACATGACAGAAAAGCACTGCTACTATATTAGGAGAGAAATTGACGTTTTGTAAAAATAAATTGACGTTAGTTATGACTTATGAGAGCGGTTCATCAGTATACAGTACAACAATATAACTTTATAAGATTTCTAACCATCATTTCTGAACTGACCCTATTAGATTTGATTGACTTTTATTGGAACTTATTCTTGAGTGTTGTGTTCGACCTAATCAGACCTATTATGAACTTATTGAGTGTTGTGTTAGGACCTAATATGAACTTATTGGAATGAAACTTATTTTTTAAGGTGAAGAGAACGTACCCCTATTGATCTGATTTTTCAAGTTGTTAATATACCTTTAATTTTTATTCACATTTAGTAAAAATAGGAAAACTATGATATTCCTAATGCATGTAAGTTGTAACGAATCAATCAAGACCAAATATGAATGTTTTCTTTTATATATATTTGAAATTATTTAGAAGATCATCTTGACTTTTGTATGGTTCAACATTAAAATAAGGAAGAACAAAAGGGAACATAGCGAGTATCTACCTCTACACCTATACTCCCTCCGTTTCATTATAATTTACTCACTTCACTTTGGGGAGAACCAAGGAGAAAGTACAAAAGTATGAGAGATAAACCGAAAAGGTGGAGAGAGAAATTGAAAAGTGAGAGAGAAACTAAAAAGTGGGTTAAAATATTAAAAAATGGATGACATGGGTGAAAAAAGAGGATAAAGTAGATGTGACATGTTACCTAAAATAGAAAAAGCAACAGTGTGTAGATTAAAAAGAAACAGACCAAAAAGGAAAGTGTGTAGATTAAAAACAAACGGAGGGAGTATTTTATAACAAGGATCCTTAACACACTTCGTCTCTAATTTTTAAAAGTTGATACATTGCCATATGTTGATAGCCACATGTTAAATTGCTACACATTTCTTCTTATTTTTCCTTTTCATTTATTTATTTTCGTCTATATACCAAGTTTTATCCTATTAGTAATCTCTCAATTTTCTACTAATATGTACAAGTTTCGACGGTTGAAACCTCTTTATTTTTAAGCTTATTGAACGCAATTTGAGTATTATTATGTATACAAACATTTAGTTTTTCCAATTGTATCAAACCTATAATAACATACAAAGAAATATTATAAAAAATTATTAAAAAGATGCAAGAAAATAATATAGATTAGCAAAAGTTATAAAAATTGACATTTTGAATATATATATATTTCGATGTATACATTGAGACGAAACTGACAAGATCTCACATGATTATATTTTTTTCCTAATATATTAATGATAAATTATTATTGATGTTTGTGAAATTTCACAAAAGAAAAAGAAAGATGTAGGAGCAATCCTGTGTAGCATAGAGGAACTTATACAAAAATACGGTTAAAGTCAAATATATGAATAGTTTTTAAGAAAGTAAAATATGGTACCACTAATCTCTATTATATAAGGCAACTCTTGAGGACTTTGGTGTCCACTTGAGTTGCCCAAATTACCCCCAACTATAAACAAAAATTACAAGTGCAACCATTTAATAAATTTAAAAAACAAAAGTAAAATAAGGAAAAAAAAGGGGGAAAAGAATCCTAACATTTGCGTTAAAATAGACAAACAAGTAGTTACGTTCTTCACGTTGTTCACCTTTTCCAAATTTTTTTTAATGCACTAATTAACCTGTAGAGGCGGTTTTTTTCAACTTCTTCGGTTTCCTCTTCTCCTTCCTCTTATTTCAACTTCTCTCATGAATGGGGATTAAATTGAAAATATCCACAAAATCACGCATACGTGATGTCACGCACGCATCGCGTGCAAAAAATACTAGTGAGTAATAACCAATTGATGGAGGAGTGTAATTGATTTGATAAAAGTTCGTCGTTAATGCATTAGCCGACAAAACAAAATAAAATTTTAGATATATACGCAAGTTTTAAAAATGATTGAAAATACCCCTTTTCATACTACTCATTCCGTCGTTTTTTTTGGGTTCTACTCTCTTTTCTGTTAGGGATGACTTTTTTTGTTCTACTCTATTCTAACCATGTGACTCTCATGACCCTATCTCTAACATTTCTAACTTGGTACATGTGGAGAAAAAGAACAAAAACCAATAAAAGACAAATTGAGTTAAGGAGTACATATAACTTCTTTCATATATATATATATATATATATATATATAATCACTAAGAAAAATCACAAAATTAGGGTCGTTTAACAAACTACTTTTATAATATGATACTTTCTCCACGCTTATACTTGCTCTGCTTCAAAATACTTAACACCCTTCTTTTGACATGCTTGCCAATGCATATTTTTAACCATTCATAACACTAATTCCTTATAAAATTAAAAAAGTTGATATTTTGAAAGTATATGTCGAGACAAGTCTAATAAGATCCTACATGACTATATTTTTCCTTATATATAATTCACAAAATGCAGTCAAAGGAAAGTGTGTGAATAGTGGAAAAGTCAAACCGTGTCAAGTATTTTGAAACGGAGGAAGATAGATGTTCAACATAGTCATGTGTGATCTTGCTGTTAGATTTGTCTCGACGTATACTTTCAAAATATCAATTTTTTATAAGTTTTACTTGTACAAATTAGAAGATATTAAAGGTTAAAGTTTTACATTGAGAGGCGCGAAAATCCCTAATCTAGCAAGTAAATCAGAACGGAGGTTGTATTTTTATATTCGTGTGTCAATGAATTTCAAGAGAAAATAACGAATACAATTGAAATAGATCAAAGTGATCTTTAACATTCTTTATGTTATACTCCATTCGTTTCATTTTAATTTACCCACTTCACTTTGCGGGAGAATCAAGGAGAAAGTACAAAAGTATGAGAGAGAAACTGAAAAGGTGGAGAGAGAAACTGAAAAGTGAGAGAGAGAAAGTAAAAAGTGGGATAAAATATTAAAAAGTGGATGACATGGGTGGAAAAAGAGGAGAAAGTAGATATGACATGTTACCTAAAATAAAAAGCAACAATGTGTAGATTAAAAAGAAACAGACCAAAAAGGAAAGTATGTAGATTAAAAAGAAACGGAGGGATCGGAGTAGATGGAAGTATTTTCAGGAGAGAGGAGAGGACTCTCTTGCTGTTACTTTCAGTAAGGTGCTTACTTCAACTTGAACACTACCCTAGGGCCCATGTATACATATAAAGTTCTCCTAATCCATTCACTAAAACTAACTCCATTAAACTAAACATAAAAACAATCAACTTTTTCACCAACTACACCCAATAACCATTCCAAAAGCCTAAGATCAGTTAGACAACGCAAACAACCTACACATACATATCCAAGCTTATAATTGTGTGACATATAAATTTCAATCCACAAAACAAGAAGAACAAAGAGAATAACAACAATTAATAATGGCTAAATTACCTCAAATAAACCATAATAACAATACAAGTAGCACTAATATATTGTCTTCAACATGGGGAATTCGAAGCAGCTTTCAAGTTCTTATAATTATCCTCATTACTCTTGTGATCATCTCTGTCCTTTACTTCACTCAGGACTATGACGGATTAATATCGTTGTCGCCGTCGCCGTCGTCTTCTCCATTGCCGTCATTGCCGAGGGAAGAGCATGATGTTGTTAGGGATACAATGGAAGAAGTACAAATGATGCCAAAGTGCGATTATTTTTCAGGGAAATGGGTGTTTGATAATCAAACTTACCCTTTGTATAAAGAGAAAGAGTGTAGTTTCATGTCAGATCAGTTGGCTTGTGAGAAGTTTGGACGTAAAGATTTGAGTTATCAATATTGGAGATGGCAACCACACCATTGTGACCTCCTAAGGTATTCTCTCTATCCTTTTTGTATGTTTTTTTTAAAATTTTGTTTCATTATTATTATTACATATGTCCAAATTATGCCAATAATTTGGTCGTTATTGCTACTATTATGGTCCATCACTTACTTTTTATTTCATTTTTAATTTCAAAATGCACCAAATAAAATGAATGCCATGTAAATGGTGTGTAAAATGTGAGATCAGTAAGTCGTAATTGTTTTGTAGAAATTAAAAGGTATTGATAGGTTATAAGTGTATTAAAAAGAAACGGAGGGATCAAGTATATAGATATTGCATCTTACGCCATGCGGCATAAAATGGTGCAATATATACCTACCTAATTCTTCTTTTACGAGATGAGTGTCTTTCTAAAGTTATGCAATTGTTATTAATTATTGCATTGATATTTAAAGCAATTATTGAAAAATTAATCAATATTAATATGACGATAAATAATAGTGTAATGTATGAATAGTTAGGAAATACTTCATTTTTTTTCTGTTCTCTACAAGCATGGCATGTTATGATGTTAGTGTCTTACAAGTTACAAGTGCATATCATATTATTTCGATCACATAAGAATTTTTTTCTTATTTACGTGTAAGAAAATACGACTGAAAATAGTATTGACTTTAAAAATAAAGCGTAAAAAACAAACACAAAAAAGAAAATAAAGACCGATGGAGTGAATAATTTGTATGTAACAAAGACAAAAACAGTCAAGGAGACAGATGATTGGAATATTGGAAACAGGGACTGATATATTTGCCATTTCATCCGATTCCACATAAAAGACGCTTGACTTTGAATCAACAAGTTTACCAACTTCTAAGCCAAAAGTCCAATGAACTAAGAGAACAGAAAGTCTAATTAACCTAATTTATTTGACGTTTCGCTAAAAGTCCAGAAAATTTCATCCTGACATTATGATCATAATCGTATATGACATATTATTCCTATATATATTGCACAACTTCGACCATTATTATCTCTAATTATATACTCATTAAAAATTAAATTAAAAAGTACTATTTTGAAAATATAAATTAACATTAATCCAATAAAATAAAAATAATGACATTAGTAAGCTTTATATATTAGTAATTATATATAGTTAAAGTTAAGTATTGAACTAGTGTAAAAAGTCATTCTTATATATGTATCTATTAAGTTACGAAGGAAGGATAGTCCGTTGATAGTAATAAGCCAATCCATATTCTTTTACATTTTATTTACAAGTAAAGAAACAACATAAATTCATATAACGCTAGCTATGTTGTTAGAAAAACAGATATTTTAAGCTATCTCTGGAATTTTTCCTTCTTATGTTAAAAAAAAGGTTCAATGCCACAGCATTACTAGAGAAACTGAGGAACAAGAGAATGGTGTATGTTGGAGATTCCTTGAATAGGGGGCAATGGATTTCTATGATCTGTTTGGTGGACTCCACAATTCCTTCTTCCCTCAAATCCATGCAAACTAATGGCTCCTTGTCCACCTTCAAAGCCATTGTAAGTTCTACCATACGTAATTGATTGAAATATTTATCCATGGTTTTAGTCGTAGTTTTTTCCCATTTTTTGTTTGTTGATTATTAAATAAAATACTCCTCTAGAAAATGGGAATATACTTAAGTTATACTATAATTCATTAGGGAAAATGCTACATCTAGGTATAAGAACTACTTCTTCCATTCTGATTTAATTGCAACTAAGGGGGAGACATAATAATTTAAGTGAGGCGAGAGAGATAGAGGTGGCCCATGTGATGAGGAGAGTGATAAAAATTAAAAAAAATCTTAAAAAAAGGTAGTGTTGCAAGTAAAATGAAACAACCCAAAATAGTAAATGTTGCAAGGAAATAAGAACGGAGGAAGTATGTGTTACAAACTTAAAGTAGAAACCAATACTGTATTTTGTTAAAATTTTCAACTTAAACATTTCTCAAAAAAAATTTAATAATAAAAGTGCTCGAAATTTCTTCTCCAATATGAAAATTTAGTTGTCTTTAAATGAGTAGGGTTTATCTCGGCTATTTTGGTCTAGGTTTACAATATTATGTTGATTTGCTACTATTTAGAGCCTTTGCAAATACACCAATATGCATATAAGACTTGGTGTGTGATTTAACTAAATGTTCTAAGATAATAATATAACACTCAACCCTCGTACATGAGCTGCAAAGTGTCATCAAAAGCACATCTAACTAGCTAGGGCTAACAATTGTCTCCATAGAAGATGAGTTAGGGAGTATTTTAGCATATAAGCTTTCTAACAAAATGGTGCATCTCGTTATTGGTATATGTAGCACCAATGTACCATTGAATCCTTGTAAGTAGTCGTATCCTTGTGGGTATTGCTTACATCCCTATTTTAGGACTGCAAAATCCTCCCCTGCTAGGCACCTGACCTTGGGCCCACTCAATTACAACTTTACAAGCTTATCACATGTTCATGGGATTGCTCTGATACCATTTGTGACACCCTACTAACCCTCGTGGGTTGCAAATTGTCACTATATGCGCAGTGAAGACCAACAATTGTCACATATACCGACACATATGTTTTCGACACTTTTTGTCCATATACTCACATACATTGAGAAATTTACAAGGAGGCCACTCATATCAAGATTACTCCCACCCAAACACACTTAAATATAAACTATATTATCTTACCATATGATGAGCTTCTTAAATGCAAAGTGCACCTTATCAATATAGTTAGTACAATCAAATAAATTTTTTAAGCAATTGTGGCTGTTACAATAACCTCTCGAGTCTGGGTAAGTCGCATATGCACGTTGAAACAATTACTTGCATGGATCATACAAGGGAAAAAAAAAAAAGAATACTAAACTAACGGGAATTCGGATTTTGCATCTCATCCGAACGAGGTTAATTGGATCAGGTCAGTTTTGTCAAAGATTTTCTTATGTGAGTTTGGGCCGAATACATGTCACCCAAGCCTTACTATTTCATCCGAGCCTAAATAAATGTCGATCTATTTTCACGGACCTAACTTATTGCCCTTACCCGCTATTTTTATCAAGTCAATTTGGGCTTTGAAGAGTTGTCCCTTTTTCAACTGGTTCCATCATCCATGCTTCCATGTATATTCCACAACTATAGAAGGAAGTGCTTGAAATAAAAGCTTCAAACTGAAACCATCATCTCATGAACACATATTTTAGAGAGCTTATATTACATAATAACTTACCAAAAGAAAAAAAATTATAATCCATGAAGAATGCCAAGCAATTGGACCAATGCTAACTTGGTGAGACTGAACAAGGTAACATGAAGGCGCAACATAGTTTGTTGCACGATTGTCTTCTCGATAAACATGACTTGAGACGATGGCAGATCAATACTAGTAGATTGGGCATAACTTATTAACTTAACATCAATCATTGTTATGAGTTATGACCAATTCTACTTGTTACCATTGTATTAACTATTCTTTCCTAATATGTTAAATTTACTTGTTTCCATTTCATCAAAACCAAAGGTCATTGAAGGATAAGAAAGAAAATGTAAAAAGTTGGGGGTGAGGGGAAAGAAAAAATTGATAAGGAAATGGATGGATGGATAAGTAGTGTATGTATAACTTTTTTTATAAGGTAAGGAAAAAAGAAGTTAGGATACCTCCGCATGAGGGAAAGTCCTAACAAATCGTTTATAACTTGATTACATATTAAAAGGACACTTTTTGTCAATATGAAGGAATATAATGCAACGATAGAGTTTTATTGGGCCCCATTGTTGGTTGAGTCCAATTCAGATGATCCTGTAAAACATCGGGTGCCTGAAAGAATTGTGAGAACCCAAGCAATTGAGAAGCATGCCAGATATTGGACCAATGCTGACTTCCTCATTTTCGACTCTTACTTGTGGTGGAAAAGGCCCATTATGAAAGTCTTGTAAGTAATTTCCCTTTGTTTCTTCACTAATCCCTCCTTTTTAATAAGTGTAAATCCTTATATTTCCTAGTCAATATATACTCAATTATTTAATAATTAAGATTACTATTTATTTTATGAACATAGTGATTTCTAATAGGATTATATATTGATAATTTGATAGTAAATTGTCATTGACCCAACATATCAATGATAGATATACCATTTAGGATTATATACTCAATTATTTGATAGTAATTTAGGCCCGTTCGGTATTATTGTGGTTTTTCTGTTTTTTGGTTTTTTGATTTTCAAAGTCATATGATATATGTCTTATAATGAATAAAAATTAGTCAAATTTATTGGGAACATGATGATTTTGAAATCAGACAACTAAAAAGTGAAAACCACTTTTTCTTGTTTCCTGTTTTTGGTTTTTAGTTTTCAAAAAAACTGAAAACTGAAAACAAAAAACGATAACGAACGGGCCCAATAAATGAAAACCTTTAGAAACCCAAGAAAAAAATAAGTTAAATCACAAACTACAATGTGAACATTAGACTTCAGTGTGAAAAATCATCCGTTTAGAAAGTACCAACTTCTCCAGCGTAGCCCAAGTCATTAACAATTTTATGTGATTTTCATGTTTTTAATTTTTTAGGTGGGGAACATTTGAAAGTTCAGACGGAATATATAAGGAGATAGAAATGCTAAAGGGTTATGAAATGGCACTAAGGACATGGTCAGATTGGTTAGAAATCCATGTCAACCATAACAAAACTCGAATGTTTTGGATGAGCATGTCTCCTACCCATGAAAGGTACAATCATCTTACAAAAGTAATTCTCTTACGGTCTTACCTTAATCTGTATTTTTCAGATCTTAATTATCATTGTATGTGCCGTTTGGCTTATTATTAATGATATATTTTATTCCCGTCAAAAAAAAAATCTTACAATACCTTAATCTCAATTTTAATATCCGAAGTTATTTTGCCCAAATGCTTAAGGTAATTAATATGTGGTACGTTTATATATTGGATGCATGTATGTAGGAGCGAAGAATGGGGAGAAGTAAGCGGGCTAAATTGTTATAATGAGACACAACCTATAAAGAAGTTAGATTATTGGGGAAGTGGATTAGATCCAAATATGATGAGGTTAGTTGAAACAACAATTGAGAAGATGAGCAAAAATGGGTTAAACGTCCAACTACTCAACATAACTCAACTCTCTGTATATAGAAAAGAGGCCCATCCATCAGTTCATAGAAAGCAATGGGAGCCTCTCACGAAGGAGCAATTATTTAATCCGGATGGATATGCGGATTGTATTCATTGGTGCCTTCCTGGTGTCCCTGATACTTGGAATGAAATCCTCTATACCTATATTTTTAGTTCCTTATGACGACACATAGTTTTTTTTTTGAAGTGTGATACAATAATATTTTGTATGTAGTAAATGTTTAAAACTACTCTAGTTAATATTGTTCATTTTGCAATAGCCAAAGGGCTCAAGCAAAATAAAAGCATTGTATGAGAAGAAAGAAGTTTAAGAATCGAGAAGCAATATATGAGTAGATATTTTTCAGATATAATTGTAAAATGTTAGTCAAATGTTAAATGATCCTAGGCCACATCTGTTAATGGAGGAGAGTTTGAACAAATTACAAGTTCAAAAGTGGTTTCATTTTAAAATTAATTGGTAATAGGAGGAGTAACTACTCAAACTTATTAAGGCTCTGTTCTTTTGGACTGAATAAATGGAAATTCAGTTCAGTTCAGATCGAATCGAATCGAGATCGGTTGAGATCGATCGGTTCGATTCGGTTCGAATCAGATCAGTTCAGTTCAGTTCAGACTTATTCAGTTCAGTTCAGATCAGATCAGTTCAGACTACAACTTATTGATTTTTTTTTATTTATTATTATTATTATTATTATTATTATTATTATTATTATTATTATTATTATTATTATTATTATTATTATTATTATTATTATCATCATCATCATTATTATTGTTATTAATAATATTATTATTACTATTATTACTATTATTATTATATTCTTATTATTATTATTATTATTATTATTATTATTATTATTATTATTATTATTGTTATTGTTATTGTTATTATTATTATTATTATTATGATTGTTATTATTATTATTATTATTATTATTATTATTATTATTATTACTATTATTATTATTACTATTATTAATTTTATTATATTCTTATTATTCTTATTATTATTATTTTTATTATTATTGTTATTTTATTATTCTTCTTCTTATTATTATTATATTATTATTATTATTATTATTATTTTTGGCAATGTCACTTTTAAACTTTTTGGAGGGTATTTGTTAACCCATTGAATATAAAAAAAGGGAGCGAGACAAGTGATAAAAAGAGTATTTTTTGGTGAAAGAAGCGAAAGATAGAAAAGTAATACTCCCTCCG
Organism: Beta lomatogona; assembly: GCA_947646795.1. Lineage (NCBI taxonomy): Eukaryota > Viridiplantae > Streptophyta > Magnoliopsida > Caryophyllales > Amaranthaceae > Beta > Beta lomatogona. The sequence continues at coordinate 1,097,553 of CANSNZ010000150.1, forward strand.
ATTTATTTTGTTGTTCCTATTTTGAATAATTTTGTGAGAGAAAATTGGTTAAAGTAGGGAGAACTTTCGAAAACGGAGGGAGTATTACTTTATGGTGGGTGAAGAACTCCAAATAAATAAGTTTAAACAATGTAGCAATTAAAAAAAAAGAACATTTAAGGGAAATGTAGCAATTAAAAGAAACAAAAGGAGTATTCTAAATTTCCTAATAATCTTCTTCCATACGATCTCCAACCTCGTCATTTTCTTCCACCTCATCTTCATTATTATCTTCACCATCGCCTTCATGTGCATCATTCGGTTTAATATTATTACTTCATATTCATTATTATTCTTCTTGTTATTATTAATATTACTCAATTCATAAGAATATTATTATTATTATAGCGTAAAAAAAAATATTATTATTATGCATATTATTAGTATTAGTATTAATATTATTATTATTATCATTATCATTATCATTAATAATATTAATTATTATCATTATCAATGATGATAAAAATATTACTCTACTTGTAATTATTAATAATACTCAATTGAATCGATTCGGTTCGGTTCGATCGGATCGATTCGGTTCGGCCCCGACCCGGTTCGGTTCGGTTCGGTTGAGACTTATTCATTTCGGATCGGATCGGTTCGGTTCGAGATCGGATCGATCGTTTGGTTCGGTTCGACTTATTCAAATCCAAAAAGAACGAGCCTAAGTCGTTTATACTCATGTTCAATGTGGGACAACACTTACACGTTACACTTTACATGTCGGTTGTTTGTAAGATCTCAATAGTATTCGACTAATTGTATATATATCACTTTAGAGTTTAGAGGATATGCTTCCATTCTAATGTATTTGGTAATGAAGAACGTGCCAATTTTCGAATATAAGATGAGGTCTTTAACCACGAACAATAAAAAATGAGGTCCTTAACCTTAAACTTTGTGAAAGTTTAAATCGTTAGACAACCCTTAATTCAATTATATTACATGTATACCGAATATTATTAATTAATTTAAGATATTAATAGTTAAAGGTTCTGTCTAGAATCTTGTGCAAAACTCATATGATGAGAAATTAATTATGTGACGGAGGAAATATTATATAGAAGAAATTTTTTAGGGTGATCGATTCATATTCAGACAAAGAGTTCAGATATCAACATAAATATAATAAAAAAATTCATATCCAGGAGTTTTATGCTGTTGCTTTCATATCCTTCAGCTAATTCCGGGCGACCCATGTACTTAAATCTAACTCCATTACAATAAAGTCATAAACAATCAATTTTTTCAACAAAAACCCAACCAATATTCAAAGTCTAAGAGTTGGTGCAAGAAAACAACCTACATATATATATATATATATATACTTATCAATCTAACTAAGCTTCTATTTCTAACTTTAGACTATATAAACACACTATACAAACCACAAAAACAATGGCTAAACTACCCCAAATAAACCAAATCAATACAAGCACCACTATCAATTTATCTTCAACATGGGGATTTCGTAGCACCTATCATGTGCTATCAGTTGTGCTCATTTTTCTTGTCATCTCTGTCTTTTACATCACCCAATACGACGGATCAAGAGCACTTCCGCCATCGTCGTCGCCGCCGTCGTCGTCGTCGAAAAACAATGATTTTGCTAAGGATATGATAGAAGAAAAAGAAATGGTGCACAAGTGTGATTATTTTTCGGGAAAATGGGTGTTTGATAATGTAAGTCACCCTTTGTATAAGGAGAAAGAGTGTAGTTTCATGGTAGATCAATTAGCTTGTGAAATGTATGGACGTAAAGACTTGAATTATCAATATTGGAGATGGCAACCTAACCATTGCGACCTGCTAAGGTATGTTCTATACTTCCTCCATTTTAAAATAAGTGAAACAATTTTCTCGAAAAACTCTAACATAAAAAGAGAGAAGTTACCTTCTCCCTCCGTTTCTTTTTAATCTACACACTTTCCTTTTTGGTCTGTTTCTTTTTAATCTACACACCGTTGTTTTTTCTATTTTTGGTAACATGTTACATCTACTTTATCATTTTTTTCCACCCATGTCATCCACTTTTTGATATTTTAACCCATTTTTAGTTTCCCTCTCTCACTTTTTAATTTTTCTCTCCACCTGTTGAGTTTCTCTCTCATACTTTTGCACTTTCTCCTCGATTTTTCCCAAGAGTGAAGTGAGTAAATCAAAATGAAACGGAGGGAGTATTTCAGAAGAGATGAAGTATATATATCTCTTTTTTATTTTATTTTTTTGGCATGTTCATTTATTCCTTATTACATAAAATTGTATTGGTAAATTTTATGCTACTTGGGATCTAATAAGTTGAATCTTTGGTGCATTAAATTTCTCCTCCTTATTAATTAATTTTAATGCATCATATTAGTTTCCCTTGATGGTCCTCTATATATATGAAAAAAAAAAATCTGACCATTTGCCTACTTATTTAAGAAAATTCGAACTATTTGCACTTACAGATGATAATGCTGAAATATATTTCACTTCAAAATTTCACAATTATCATAAGATTTACTTTATTAATTTAAGAATATATTAGGAGAGGAGTTGGTGTTTTTAACAAAACAACTGACGAGAGTAGGTAAAAAGCACCTTGATTCATGTGCATAATATGATTGATCAAGTTTTATGCAAAAGTTGTAATTCTTGCATTTTATATTCATGTAGTAGTTGAAATTGGGTTGATTTTGGCCGTTTGATATTAATAATGCAGTAATCTCTGGTTTAAAAAAGAAAAGGAAGTAATAGATAATAGTTTCTCTGGTTTTTAAAATTGCAATATGAGATGTGACAGAAGATGTTAGAGATTCCTTTTATGAGAAATTAGAGACATAGAAAATTATGTTAAGTGGGCACACTTATGGGAACAGAGAAAAGGAAAACCTCAAGCTGCAATATTTTATTCAAATTCTTCTATTATAGAAACGTGATACAAGTAGACAGATTCTGAGACAAAAACTCCCTTGGCTTACTGGTAAGTAGCGGATGAAGCTATGCACTAGAAGGTCGCGGGTTCGAATATGCTGGGGACTATGTTTTACCAAGTAGTACTTAGTCTAGTGGTAGAAAAAAAAAAAACTAGACATATTCTGAGGAAGTAATATAATTTTAAAAGAGTTTTTCTAACCTATGCACCATGGATAGGTTTAACTGGGTTTAATTATTTGTTTTTTTTTTTTTTTGCTTAAGAAGCTAAGAAATATGACATAGTTGATTAAAGACATTATTTGTATAATTGATATCTAATTCCATATATGTTAATTCCATCTTGCTCTCCATCTCCTTATTTATCAATTATTTCGTCTGTTTTGGAATAAGTGAAATATTTTTCTCAAAATAATTTCACATAAAATTGAGAAGTGTTTAATCACTTATTTCAGAATGGGGAAGTATTCATAATTTTTTTATTAGGAGAAAAATTGAGGTTAGACCTAATCAGGAGGTCACTCTAAAACATCCCGGAAAAGAAGGAAAACAATGGTAAGTAACATTAGACAGATTTATATTCATAATTGATTAGGCATATATATTAGTTTGTTGATCAAATGTAAAAATAAATAGGTGAGAAAAATCAGAGCAAACATATAATTTAAAAAATAGCAAGTTTTCTTCCCAAAGTGTGATGAGTCATAACTCATAAGTAGTACAAGTGTAGAACATGCCATCCCACGATTTGATACAGCGTAAACTATAGAGTTCAGTTTCACATGCAAGCCATTATTAAATCTTGACTTCGGATCAACAAATTTACCAAATTCTAAATTCTAACCCAAAGATCCCGTCAAAAAAAAGTTCTTACCCAAAGATCACGTCAAAAAAAAAAAAAACTAATCCAAAGCTAGAATCAATAAACATTCAAAAGGTCAAACCAAATCTGTTTGACGTTTTGCCATGAACGAACATTTGGAAATAATCAATTAATAACACCAAAAATTTCCTCAGAAAAAGATATATATACAACTAGAAGTTTAAATAATTAAATTTCTGACATCATGATACCATAAACTTTTTTTTAATACGTAGATAAGATGAATGACCTTACTAAACTAGCACTTTACTCAGGTTTTGAGGGGGAGGGAGATGGTAAGGGAAACCTCACCCTCAAAGAGCCCCTAGTGGGGACGATACCATAAACTTATATTCTAAATATGTGAACGATACGACTAGTAGTTTACCAAATTGCATGCATGTTCATTTTTTTTAAAGAGAAAATTCATTAATTGAAGGCCAAACGGTATCTACAATAGGTATTAAAGAAAAACAAGATACAATTAAACAAGGCTAAATAAAATTCGTCTTCGAAGGAACTACAATGAACCAGATCGAGCAATACAGCGCAGCCCCCTTGTATTTGCTGAATCAAGCAACTATTGATGAGGAAGTCTATCATTCTGATGTAGTTTAGGAAGAAAACATTCTTGACTGAGTCATGTTGACCGCATTCGAGATTCTAATACCTTCCTGTTGAGTTTCGAACTTCAACCAAGGAGAACAATTTCTCATACCTAAAAACAAAAAAACCATACTCACAACTCCCATAGGGGAGAAGGAGATTTCCAAAATAGAAACTAAAAACCCCATAACAGGGTTTGAAAAGGCATGCATGTTCATTTACTGTACAAAGAGATGAAAAAAAAACACAAATGTGAACATGTATCATCTCCAAAAATCTCCTAATAAAATTAGTCAAGATCGTCCAATTATTAGACCCATGTTCTAAAATCATAATCATTGGAGTTAATTAATATGCTTTGTTGAACAGTATTTGTTATTTAAAATGCTGGTTTTTAAGCTACTTGTGGGATTTTTTTCTTTTGTTTTTGTGGTAAATAAAGGTTCAATGCCACAGCATTGCTAGAGAAGCTAAGGAACAAACGACTTATGTTTATTGGAGATTCCTTGAATAGAAACCAATGGATATCTATGATGTGTATGGTGGAATCCGCAATTCCTCATTCCCCAAAATCCATGCAGATTAATGGTTCCCTATTCACCTACAAAGCCATTGTAAGTATGTTCGTTATATTGTTCTACTTAAATATTATATTAATAGTCAAAGTTGTGGGTTGACAATCATAAAAGTCAAACTTAAACAATGATTAAAGATATCGGAGTATAAAATCCAAAGATATAGTTATACACCCTCCACCTCGTATTGAATAAGTTTTCAAAAAAAAAAATCACAATCATATGTCAAAACTATATATATAGATTTCTTTCCAATATATAAGAAAAAGTACAGTTATGTGTGAGCTTGGTAATAAGTTTGTCGCAATCATGTGTAAATTCTAAATAAATTTGTTATATTTATTAAATTGGAATTAGATTCATTAATGATCGTTTCTTGGCGATTGTAAAATTAAAAAATTGATAACCTATTTGGGGAGAATGGAGTAACATAGATGACAACAAACAGTTTAGTACTATTCGTTGATCAACTGTGGTTTCCAATACATTATTTTCACCATTAATATTTTTAATTACTCCAATAAGTATGTATTTGTGAAACTTATAAAAACTGATATTTAAAAAGCATATCTTAATATGAATCTAAGAAGACCTTCGTGACTTTTAATTTCTTTTGTTTATAATGGTGAGAAATCATTATCAAAGTTTTCTAAAGTTTGACCTTGGAAATACAATAAGTGTTGCATGATTTATGTAACAAAGGAAATATATGAGAGGAGATATATTACTAGTAGTTACCTTAGTGAAAATACTAACATATCGAAATATAAGTCTTGTAACCCGACTTTTTTTATGTATTTAGTTTTTTTGAAAGGTTTTTAAGTATTTAGTTAGCTTTTGCATCCTGGTAAGAATGGACATCAAAGGTTGTATTTATAATATAACATAATCTATAATTTTAGCGTAATATTATAGAATAGCATTTAATATTGCAATTAATTAGTATCATACACTGGAAAATATTTGGTGATTTTAAGAATTAACAAGTAGCAACCCTCATGAAAGAGATAGAGAAAGATAATATCAAAGCCAATATTTTAGAGAAAGAAAATATTGCATTATTTGAAACAAGGTTCTTTTTAGGATAATTTTTTTTTACCACCTTTTCTTTCACTCAATTTGTACATTACCACCTTCTAATTTTTCCTTTGAATTTACCACCTTAAGTAATCTATAGCTCGCTAAAAATTACTGCCTTAACTCGTTCTGAGGTGAATTTTCAGGCCAAGTATGCTCCACTTGCCGGATTTATTTTTTGTTCCCCGGCCCCCTCCCTTCCCTGCTTCTCTCCCCTCAATCTTTCTTTATGAGGACCCAAAATTTCGATTCGCCGTAATCCAAATCCATGTAAAAACTGAAAATTCTCTCATCCAAACTCGAATTAAGTTAGGGTATAAACTTCTTAATTAGCCCTCCTCAATCCTGTCTAAACAATTATTAAGTGTGTGCTTAAGCTCAATGTGAAGGTAAAATACAATAAATAGTTAGAATTTTGTGTGTATCACCCAACTGAAAAAATCCCCGAAATTGCATGCATATAAGGGTGAATAAGTGGTAATTGATGAATGAAAAGTGGAAAGAATATACCTATGGCAATCAATACAATGATATAAATTAAGGAACATATAAATATAGTAAACTAAACTAAATTGGTAAAAATGAACCCTCATTTAAACTAAGAACTCTAAGCTAGAAACTTTAATTTGCACACAATCCCTAAGTTTAGCACTTTCACAATCCACAACGTCCCTTTGTTTTGGGTCGATTGTGGTTGAGAAGTGGAAATCCTAAATCAGTTTGGGTTTGAATGGAGGAATTTTCAATTTTGAGGTGAATATAGTGGAAGAAGAGATGAAGTTATGATTTACAGAAAGTAACTGGGGAGAAATAGGCTTGAAAAGGGGGGATTGAAAGCTTCTGCCATGTGGGCCCTGTTTGACCGGAAATTTAACCAGAGTCCGAGTTAAGGTCGTCTATTTTAGCGAGTATCGATAGAATATGAGATATACTAGGATTATATTTTGTATTTATCGATGTTTCATGTTTCCTAATATTGTTAGGATATTCTTTAGGATTATATTTTATTTAAGTTGGTAAATTTTAAAGGAAAAAAGGAAGTGATAATGCACAAACCAAGTAATAAAACAAAAGGTGGTAATTTATTTTTGTTTTAAGTCGAATTGTCTTATAATTAGAAGGGATGGCAGTGGGGCGGGTCAAGTAGGAGACCCGCGCCATCCCCGCCCAAGTGGGGCGGGGATGGGGATCAAAATCATACCCGCAATGGGTGGGGGAGCGGGTGTGGATTTTATGTTATACCCGCCCCATCCCCGCCCGCCCTACCTTATCCCCGCCCGCCTCGCATATTTATTATTAAAATTCTATTTGTATACTTATATTATTAATAATTTTATCTTGCAAAATATAAATATGTGGGTATGATGCGGGTACGACGAGGGTGCGGATACCCATGCGGGTGGTGGGGTGGGGATGAAGTGGGTACGACGCAGGTGTAGGTACCTATGTGGGTGGTGGGGCGAGGATGGGTATAAATACGTATCTAGTGGGGCGGAGATGGGTTTGGATTTTTCCCCCGCAATAAGTGGTGGGGCGGGGATGGAGATGGAAAATTTATGCGGGTGTGGGTATGGAGATACCATTCTCCACACCCGCCCCGCCCAATTGCCATAAGGGGAAGTGAAGATTCATGGAGGAATAGTATCGGGAAAGGCGGCTAGGTTCCTGGATATTCTTTTCACGGATGATAATTTACAATCGTATTCGTTGGAATGCAAGCCAAATGTCGGAGCATTTATGATTGTTGTCCAGATTTGTTGGAAATTGAAACTTCTACATTAATGACAGGCGATTTATATTTAAAACAAGTGTAAGTCTTTTTTTTTTGGATGGAAAGGAATTAAACTGAAACTGTATTTAAAATAACAAGGCTTAAACTGGTAAATAGATGGAAAAATTGTCAAGAATAAATCAACCTTTGACCCATCTGCTAAAAATAAGTCATTTTTTGATTATTTCTTGAATAAGTCTACCTTTAGTACTTATCAATTTTAAACAAGTTAAATTACAAATAATCTGACTTTTTTCTTTCTTTTTTGTAATTTTTAATTTCTTTTTGTTTTGTCTCTCATCCCTTTGAAGAGTTCTTTTTTTTTTTTTTTTGATAAAGGCCCTTTGAAGAGTTACACATATCATATTTAAGCGGTTAAATAAGTTAAGAACATGCAATAACTTGTTAAAAATAGATTGGTATTAAAGGTTGACTTATTCAAGGATAATCAAAAGGTTGACTTGGTTTTAGCGAATGGCTCAAAGGCTGACTTATTCTTGACAATTTTTCCTATATAGATAGAGTCAACTATACAAAATACAATCTCTAGTTTTATTTTTTTTCTTTTCCTCTCCACATAAAAAACCAATATTGGAGCTCCAACCATTAGTTTAAGTTTTTGGTTGAGTTGATCCTTTGACATGATATCAAACTCAGGGTGACAAGGTCACGAGTTGAAATACCATCTACTCCTCCAACCCAATGGACTCTTGTGTGAGGGGGTAACATACATTTATATTGTATCTTGAGGAGTTATTGTATATATATGTTAATATGTATATGAATGTTACAAAGTGAGGAGTCATCCATCAACACAACCTTTTTTTTTTTGATAATTTGGCATCTCATTTCATTAATAAACAAACTCACGAGTAAGATAACCTCTACTCAAGACAAGGTATTCCTTCAATAAAGAAGAAAACTTTCACAGTGATAAGCACACCTTGGGTTGAGGAAGTCATCAAACTCCATCCAAAAAAATTACATACGACCTTATTGGAAAATTGACAGAATTATTATTTTTGAGAAATGCAATTGAATATTTTAGATGTCTTCACTATGAAATTGATATATTTGTAATATATTTGGACCTTGATCATAACTTATTAAAAGGTGAATATTGATGGAAATGAAGGAATATAATGCGACGATAGAGTTTTATTGGGCACCATTGTTAGTCGAGTCTAATTCTGATGACCCAATAAACCACCGTGTACATGAGAGAATAGCAAGAACCCAAGCTATTGAGAAGCATGCCAGATATTGGACCGATGCTGACTTCCTTATATTTGACTCTTATTTGTGGTGGAGAGTGCCCTTCATGAAAATATTGTAAGTGCTTCTCTCTCCCGTCTTCTAACAACTTCCTCCGGTTTTTATTATTTTATCCGTATTCCTTTTTGAGAAATTTACTCATTTCTTTTGTTTTTATTTTTGGAATGGGTTTACTAACTTTTCATGACACACACATTCAATTTTAATACTCCCTCCGTCCCAAAATATAGTTTCTATTTCCCTTTTTTCACAGTAATTTATGCAAGTAGAATCTAAGAGGGATAGTAAAGATTTTTTGATAAATGTTGTTTGGGAAAAGATGATTTTAGGAGAGAGAATGAATAATAATTGGTGAAAGAGCATTACTTGTAACACTTTGATTGATTAAACAAAGCAAAAAACAAAATTGAAGAAGCAAATAAATGATGGGACAGGATTTTTCTAGACAAATTACAAAAAATGTGGAACTAAATATGGAAATGGGAACTATATTTTGGGACACCAAAAATGGAAATGGGAACTATATTTTGGGACGGAGGGAGTATAAATTAATTTTTGACCTTTCTTTCTATGTCCCACGACACTATTTCTCCTAAAACTCTATGCTTAAGAAACGGTTAGACTAATAAAGACCGGAGGGAGTACACATTTTATATTTTTTGATTTGAAATCCATGTATAATTTTCATCAAGATACACCTTCTTTTCTAATTATGTAAAGATAATTGAAAATAGATTTTTAGAAGTAATTCTTTTAGTTATTGAAACAAAAATACAAGTTTCATAATGTAAAGTAGCATCATTAACAATTACATTAATATTCAATTACATTAACATTGAAGATGGTATTGACTATATACTCTTTTGCATTTGGCTTCCCATGACTTTGGTGGCTTTTCAAAAAAATTGTTTCTCAAAAATAATATTTACTTAATTATATATTACTATTAATTACGAATTATCGAAATAATCAAGTATTTGGTATTGGGTGATTTTGATTATATTCCAGTTCCAACTTTTAAGAACGACTTTAACTGGGTCGAGTATCAGTCACGGTTTTATGAATTTGTTCTCATTTGGCTTAAGTTCCGATTTTGCATTTGTTCATTATAAAGTTAAAATAATTAGTGTAACTGAGTAATTATTTTGTTTTTAGGTGGGGAACCTTTGAAAGTTCGGACGGAATATACAAGGATGTAGAAATGCTAAAGGGTTATGAAATGACATTACAAACATGGTCAGATTGGCTAGAGATTCATGTCAATCATTCCAAGACTCGAATCTTTTGGATGAGCATGTCTCCCACCCATGAAAGGTATAATTGTCTTACAAAAATGATATTCATATGAAATACTTCCTCCGTTTTATATTACTCGCTACACTTTTCATATAGGGAAGTTTCATATTACTTGATACACTTCCTTTTTGGCAATAAACTCTCTCTATCTCTCTCCTCTCACATGGGTCTCTTTTCTTTTTACTCTCTACCTCTTTCTTCTCCAAAAATTACCTATGAGTCCGTGAATTGAGAAGTGTAGCGAGTAATATGAAACGGAGTAAGTATTAATAATGACATTAAGTTCCAAAATACTCACGGCCCGTTTGGTTAGTGGTTATAAATAGTGGTAATGATAATGAAATTTAGTGTAAATTTGTAAAGATTTTCACATGTCTATGACCATGGGAATGAAACTTTATCACAAAACATGGGTTTCCCTTTATAAATTTTCATTACCACCCAATACCACATTCCCAAGTGGTAATGGATGGTAATGAGATTTTAGGAAGAAAATGGATATCTTGTGATGAGGTAGCATTACCATTGGTAATGACATTAGATTTCTAGTACAAATTTACACTATGATGCATTACCATTCCCACCATTTATAACCTCTTACCAAACAGACCGTCAAGGTAATTGGTATGCGATTAAAAAATGGATGCGTCCATATCTATATACAGAAGTGAAGAATGGGGAGGAGCAAGTGGGCTAAATTGCTACAATGAAACACAACCAATCAAGAAGAAAGACTATTGGGGAAGTGGATCTGACCCAAATATGATGAGGTTAGTGGAAGCATCAATTGATAATTTGAGAAAAAGGGGGTTAAACATTCAACTACTCAACATAACTCAGCTTTCAGAGTATAGAAAAGACGCCCACCTCTCAATTTATAGAAAGCAATGGAATCCTAAAAAAGAAGAGCAATTATCAGATCCAAGTGGATTTGCCGATTGCTTTCATTGGTGCCTTCCTGGTGTTCCCGATACTTGGAATGAGATCCTTTATACTTATATTGTTAGTTCTTTATGACACATAATATTCATTTTCCTTACTTTCATTTAAAGGATTAGATTATATTTTGTATGCACAAAGTAATTTATACAAAGAGCCCTTAGTTTTGTTGATTTTATAATGGGCCAAGGGCCTTGATAGTACAAGAGAAACGTGTAAGAAATAAGCGAATTTAGGTACTGAAAAAGATATTTTGTTATTTTCTCTTTATACTTCACCTTGAATTTTTTGTGAATGATAAAATACAGCTACATAAATAAAGCTTGCAAACACATCAATTTGTCTCGATCCCCTACGTGAACACTCGATTATGAATAATACCTTAATCTACTTGATCCTAATCGAAAAAAAAATAAAGAACGAGTCTAAAATCATTTCTATTCAAGTCCTTCCAATTTTCAAATCCATTCTAAATCCATTTCTAACTCATTTCATAGCCAATTTCAAAAACCTTGTGTTCGGCGTAAGCTTTTGAGGTAGCTTTTAGTTTTTTGACTTAATCAAAACACTACTTATAAAAAATATTAGTGTTCGGCAAAATGGCTTTTGTTGTAGTGGTTAGTGGTTAGACTAGCTTTTGACAAGCTTTTGCCAAACGTTAGAAAAAGTAACGTTTGAAGATAGATCAGTAGGAGAATATTTTTAGTACACCCAAGACTATTTTCTCCAAATGAGCAAATGATTGAGTAAACATTTCTACTCATTTAAGAAAATGAGCAAACACTTTTATTACAAAATGAGCAAAATGAGCAAATTAGCAAATGAGCAAATTGCCCAAATGAGAAAACTTGGTGTCAAATGAGCACCTGAAGTTCTAATTTATTACAAAAATACCCCTGGGTGTACCATGGGTGAACTCAATCCCTAGTGTTGGAACAATCAGCAACAATCTTTGTAAAACACCATAGTGGGAAAGTATTATTCTCATATAAATATTGGGCACTTATAGCAAATAGGAAGGAAGGAATTAAAGACACATTCAACGCATAAGCCGTGAAATAAGAAATGTTGTTTTGCACTAATACATGTCAAAAGACAATTAAATGTATCTCAAAATTAATTATTTTATACCACATACTTTATACTTATGTTTATATGGGACAAATAATAATACAAATCATTTGGATAAATAATTATGAGTGTTTTAACTTCAATAAATTGTACTCCCTGCGTCCCATAATATAGTGCTTATTTCTATTTTAAACGGTCTCCGAGGCGTACATTTGACCTATGATATCCTCAATTCCTTATTAATAAAAAAATATCAAAAAGTTGATATTATGAAACTACATATTGAGGCGAATATAACAAGATCCCACATGAAAATGTTTTATTGTACATATTAATGAGAATATTTGGTCAAAGATTTTAAAATTTGACTAACCTAAAATGAAAGCACAATATTATGGGACGGAGGGAGTGCATATTAACATGACATATATATATTACGGTTTTTTCACCATATACCCCTGACAAAAAAAAAATTATTCACCTAATACCCCCACTTTTTTCAAGATTCACCAGATACCCCTGACCTTTAAAAATAATTCACCAGATACCCCTAACCTTTAACAAAAATACCCAAAATGCCCTTAATGACTAACGACGGTTAAAGCCGTTAGTCATTAACCCTAATTAACCCTAAAAACCCTAAAAACCCTAATTAACCCTAAAAACCCTAAAAACCCTAATTAACCCTAAAAACCCTAAAAAATCTCAAGTCAACCCAATTAACCTAAGTCAACCCAACTATCTCTCTCTCTCCCTAACCCACCCCCAACCCACCAGCCCCCACTCACCCTCGCCCCCCACAACCCCCACCCCACCGGCCCCCCTCTCCCTTCCCCCGCAATTCCCCCTCCCCTCCCACGCAAGCCCCACGCAGCCACCCCCTCCCCTTCCCACGCATCCCCCCCTTTGATGATGCTTCGGTTTGAGGCGGACAACTAGGAGCAAGTGAATAAGGGGTCGATCACCCGAGGAAATCTCGGACGTTAGAAAAGCGATTGCCGCCACACCGGATCTCGAGATTTTCGAAAGAGAAGGGGGATAATGGAGAAGGGTTCACCGGAATCTTCGAAAGAGAAAAGGAAGGGGGTGCATGGGGGGGGGGAGGGCGTGGGAAGGGGGGAGGCGTGGCTGCGGCTCGCGGGGTAGGGGAGGGGGGAGGCGTGGGCTGCGGGCTGCGGGGAGGGGGGCTGCGTACGGGGAGGGGGGGATGGTGGGGTTGGGGTTGTTGTGGGGTTGGTGGGGTGGGGCTGGTGTGGGTGGGGGCTGGTGGGGTGGGGTTGTTGTTGGGGGTAGGGGTGGGGTGGAGGGTTGGTGGGTTAGGGGAGAGAGAGGGGGGTTAGGGTTAGTTAGGGTTAATTAGGTTGACTTAGGGCTAATTAGGTTGACTTAGGGCAAACTTGTAAATAAACGCTAACGGAGGACTAACTTTCGTCAACAAAAGGGTATCTGGTGAATTTTTTTAAAGATTAGGGGTATCTGGTGAATTTTAAAAATGGGGGTATTTGGTGAATAATTTTTTTTTGTCAGGGATATTTGGTGAAAAAACTATATATATTAATAGTCTCATACTCCTATTAATCAATTACTTTTTGAGAAAAAAAATAATGCATTATAATATACACATCGAATTTAAACATATGGAGTAATATATTAATCATTGTATTGAAATTAATATCATAACTAAAATGTGTTACTTTGGTCTTTCTATGATGTCAACGGCTACTTTTAGCAAACACCTATATTTCAAACAGCAGATGTCACAAGTAACCTCTAACAGCTAGGGCTAACAATTACGTCGGTCGGGTCAAATTCAGGTCGACCTGTTTACATAAACGGGTCAACACCCCCAAACCCGAACCCGACCCGTCTACCTAAACGGGTCAGAAATTCCAACATGAACCCGACCTGTTTATAAACGGGTTGACCTGAACCCGACCCGTTTAACCTGATTTTTAAAAATTTCTTCTGAGGTTCGAATAGGTGGGCAAGTTCTCTATGGTGAGAATTATGTAAGAAAATAAATATGTAATAAATTGGGGACATTCAGCTCCAATAACTTTTATCAATAATTTATTGAGTCCTTTTGTATAGTATCCATGTCTCTTCTTCTATTTCTTTAGTACTTGAAGCTACAACAATGACTTCAATTTTCAATTATATGAATTAGGCTAATCTATGAGTTTCTTCTTCCCACTTTCTCTTTCTCACACTCTCTCTTTTCAAGAGTCTGACTTTACAATTAATTTAAACGGGTTAGGCGGGTTGTTTCCGGGTTGGATTTTTCAACCCGAACCTAACTCGTTTAGTTTTTAGGTCGGGTTTAGGTCAACCCATTTAGTTAAACGGGTCGAAAACTTCAACCCGAACCCGCTTATTTCGGGTTAGGTTCAGGTCGAGTTCTCGAGTTGGGTCAACTTTTGCCAGCCCTACTAACAGCTAGTATCAGACAGCTAACAACTACTCCAACACCAACGAGATACTCCAATACTAAACTCTACTATAACAACTACTGTTGCCAAACAGGCCCTTAGATTCATTTTTAGAAAACCCTTTTCAAACCCTTTTTAATTTATGAACATAATTAATTGGTTACATTAACTAAATTCCAACCCCCCCTCTTTCTCCCCCTTTTCTAGTTAAAAAATACTAATCTTTCTTTCACCAATTCGGCGCTACTAATCTGCCATCATTCTTTTCGATGGTGGTAACTTATTCTCTTTTCAATTACACAATTGGCAAAAAAACAAATCAAGCTATCACTCGAGTCCAAACACTAGTATTCTATTTCACACTTACTCCTACCTATCTAATTAAAAAAAATTAGGAAATTCGAGATGAATATTCACTCATTTTTTTATGAAGAAAAAAAAAATACTAATTTAACAAACAACATGCTCTTAATGAAGGTATTAATATTATGGGTATTAATAACAAGATCCATCCTTAATATTACTATAATATGTTCGTCTATTCTTCAGGTTTCCATTACCAGTCACTGTCGGTAAACGTTAACCCTCAAGGACAAACCCACATACTCAGATACTCTCCTTCGTCCTTTTCTTTCTCTGCTTCAGTTTCAATGGTGCAGGGTTGGAAATGGAGTAGAAGAAGGTCTTACTTTCCTCTTATTTCCCTAATTTTTATGGTTTTATTAACTGCTACAATTCTCTTCAACGAATTTAAAATTCATCAATTTCAACACCCAGATCATGACCCCCATCTTCAACATACCCACAACTTCTTTCCAGGTAAGTTACACTCACTAATTAGTATATTTCATTTGTTTCTTTGATTTCTTGCATTTTTAGTGTTGTGGGTACTTTTTTTTTATCTTGAATTTGTTCAAATTGTGGGTTTTTCTGAACTGGGTAGTGCTAAAAAATGGGTGGATTTCTTGCATTTAGATTTTTGAGTATGAAGTTTTTTGTGTATGCTTCAAAAGGTGAGTTTTTTTTCTGATATGTATATTTTTTTTCTTTTGTTGGGGGATTTGGACTTTGCAGTTGAGTTGGATAGATTCACTACTTGCAGCTCCACCGTAAAGTATAATGGTGGGAAAGTTGAGTGGAATGGAGGTGACCGGCTTTCGCCGGTTTCGGGTGGTGTGAAGGATTGTGATGTGTTTTCAGGGAAATGGGTGTTTGATAATGCTTCATATCCTCTTTACAATGAGTCACATTGTCCATACATGTCTGATCAGTTAGCTTGTCATAAGCATGGAAGACTTGATTTGGGCTACCAATATTGGAGGTGGCAGCCTAATGACTGTAACTTGAAGAGGTAACACTATGTATTAGTGGTTGATTTTGGATTTATCACTTTTATGATGAGACATTTCTCTTATTTTTCTCAGTTGTTGTTTGTGAATTATGGTTGTTTATAGTGAATTTGATGATGATTTGGTGTTTCTAGATGGAATGTTACTGAAATGTGGGCAAAATTGAGAGGGAAGAGATTAATGTTTGTGGGAGATTCACTCAATAGAGGGCAATGGATTTCTATGGTGTGTTTGTTACAGTCAGTGATTCCAGCTGAGAAGAGGTCTATGTCCCCCAATGCTCATCTTACTGTCTTCCGAGCTGAGGTAATGTATAGTAGTTTTCTTTTTGAATGTTCTTTCATGTATGTTTTAGTTGTGGTTGATTATGGAGATGTAGAGTATATTATTACAAATGCCTTCTTCTATGCAGGAGTATAATGCCTCCATTGAATTCCTATGGGCTCCATTACTTGTTGATTCGAATTCCGATGACCCTGTAAATCATAGATTAAGTGATCGGATAATTCGTCCAGATTCAGCTCTAAGGCATCTTTCCAAATGGGAAAAAGCTGATATACTCGTGTTCAATACGTACTTATGGTGGAGACAAGGGCCAGTTAAGTTGTTGTGAGTATGGTCCTTTCATCTTTGGCAAAGATTTAGCTTGAGGCTGGGATGTAACTAATAGTTATCATGCATAATTTCAAATTGCAGGTGGAGTAAAGAAGAAAACAGAGTTTGTGAGGAGGTGGATGGTCTACCAGCCTTGGAGTTAGCCATGAAAACCTGGGCTAACTGGGTGGATTCTAATGTCAATCCTCTTGAAAAGAGAGTGTTTTTTGTTACCATGTCACCAACTCATCAGTGGTGAGTTCCTAACCATTCAGACCCTCTGTAGAACCTTGTCATTTAATTTCAAACGAACTCGGCTGAGCATCAAACATATTTGCTCCTTGATTTTGTCATATACTGACATGGAAAAATCCGAAGGTTTTATACAAGTTTTGTACCTCCTAAAAGACGGTTATAATCCGTGCACTTAGGAGCAACCAAATAACCTTAGTTTTAAAATCTTCATAGAATAGCAAATCAAGTATATATAACTATCCCTAACATTATTTGATACTCTAGAACCTCCTGTTGCTTCATAATCATATGCTGTGATCGTCACTTAGGGTAGATGGTGAACAAATGTCTTTTATTGCTTTTCGATGTTGTGGAGATTCCTTGTGATTATCATGACTAGTGTTTTGAGTGTTGTTGGAGCTACTTGTTTACTGTATATCTTTATATACAGCATTAATCCTCTAAAATTGCGCCTTTTTTGGCACATATGTGAAGTTGCTTCAGGATATGGCCTTCCTAGATACATATGATGTTCTTTAATTCTAAGTGTTGATGATTTTTTTTTGTCTTAGTTTCTCTTTTTTGGTAAATGTGAGTTTCATCTAATCAGTTGTTATAGCCATTCTATTGTGCTAAAGGTTCTAGCTACATTTAGCCAAGGCAAAAGTGTAGTAGTGTTACTATTGTGCTTAAGCATTGTGGAGCGCCTCCTTGGCCTTTCTCGCCACCCCTTCATATCAGGTGTAATGATTACAACTCTACTTCTAGGTTGTGGTATATATACTGCTATTGAGAGTATACAATTACAATAATCTTGCTCTGACAAAGTGACAATGGATTAATGGTTATACACTGAATATAAAATTGGGAAATACCATTGCTTAATGAAGCTGTGCTGAAGTGCTGGTTGGAGCAGCAATCTTATGTCAGAACCTGTTATCTAGCTGCTATGTTTCAGTTCCGTTTTCTCATTGCCATGCTTCTAACATCATGATATTATCCGTGATTGTGACACTTTTGGTCTCCTTATAAATCTGAACTGTAATTGATTGACAAAACAAGGTTAATATAAGTAACATTGGAAACTTCCTGCATGCATTTTCAACTCCCTCCTGTTTATTATGGAAAGCTCCTGGCTGCATTTACAAAGTAGTCCTGTTTAAGTGGAAAAATCCTGCTTTCTCCCTTCAGTATCCATGACTTGTAATCTCTCCCATATCTCGTATGTTCTATGTTTCAGACTAGTCAAGTAGCTAAGTCTAGCCTCCTTGTCTCCCGGGTCTTGAAAGAAGTCAGAAATGTTGCATTTATGGATCAATATGAAACTTACCATTATTGCCTCTACATTTTGCTGAAGGAGACCCGTTAATCGAAATTAGGAGTCTGATGAAGCTAGTACCTGTTAATCACTTCTAGCTACGTCCTCTCTCATCTTTTTTTTTTTTTTTTTTTAATATATTTCTGCTAACTGATAGTTTTCATTTCAATTTCTTCACAATCAGGAAGCAAGAGTGGAATCCAGAGAGTGAAGGAAACTGCTACAACGAG
The DNA here is from genome assembly GCA_947646795.1 of Beta lomatogona. Classification (NCBI taxonomy): domain Eukaryota; kingdom Viridiplantae; phylum Streptophyta; class Magnoliopsida; order Caryophyllales; family Amaranthaceae; genus Beta; species Beta lomatogona. The sequence goes on from CANSNZ010000150.1 coordinate 1,116,134, forward strand.
AGTAACCCCATTACTCGGGAGAATTACTGGGGAAGTGATTCTGACTTGCGAACAATGAGCATGGTGGAGAACATCCTTAGCCAATTAGGTTCAAAGGTCACAGTTCTCAACATCACTCAGCTTTCTGAGTATCGAAAAGACGGGCATCCTTCTATTTATCGCAAGTTTTGGGAAACGCTTAGTCCTGAACAATTGTCAAAACCCGAGTCCTACTCTGATTGTATACATTGGTGCTTGCCTGGTGTACCTGATGTATGGAATGAACTGCTCTTCCATTATTTGTAACAGAGATACAGGGAATTGTAATTAGCACATTACATTGTCAATGCTCAATAGTATTATTGAGTTTATCTTCACCTGAAATTCAAAGATGAGTAGTTGTCACTTTCTCTAAGTTAAAATTCATCTTAAAACCCAGACTATGAACATGATGATCAAGCAATTGTAGGACAAAATTTCAACCAGTAGTCTTGGTTAGATAACCGTTGTATATTTCTCCTTAAGAGGTGCTAATTGTTAATAACATTTGGCTGGTTATCCCATTACTTGACTTTTAACGTCCAAATTGAGCAGTAATTACGGGTACAAATTACAGATTGCTCAAATAGTCAAATGGTTCTGTAATTCTGTTGAAACTGCAGCAATCGCACCAGTCATAGGCAAAATCAGTAATGATCAATGCCTATTCATCATAACCTCCAAAATGATCTTTAAGTTGACTGTTAATCTTAATTACTGTATAATAATAGTGAAGAGTCACAGCTCCCACCATCTCTATCTTATGTACTCATTACAAAGTTTTGCCTAGTTCATAGCTGCTATCAACAAGTTTTTGAATGTTAGTTGTATGTTGGTTTTTATACCACTTTTTTGCATTTAAAATGCAACCTTTATGATTAAATATACTACTTCCTCCGTTTCATATTACTCGATACACTTCTCAATTCACGGACTCCTAGGCAATTTTTAGAGGAGAGAAAGGTAGAGAGTAAAAAAGATAAGGGACCCATGTGAGAGGAGAGAGATAGAGAGAGTTTATTGCCCAAAAAGGAAGTGTAGCAAGTAATGTGAAACTTCCCACAATGAAAAGTGTAGCGAGTATTATGAAACGGAGGAAGTACTATATTCAAAGAAATTTATACTACTAAACAGTATTATAAACATTGTAGCGTTTATAGTGGCTATGAACCGGTCATTTCTCATTCATAGATAGATAGATTTCTAAACAGTATTATAAACACTCTAGCGTTTATAGTGGCTATAAACCGGGCATTTCTCATTCATAGATAGGGTTTCATGTGCACATTTTTGTATTTGTCAATAAATCACATCTTATATCTTCTATATCTATTAATCTATTAGTGGTGCTCTTTTTCTTTCAGTCTCTTGAATCATAAACTCATTATAGCCAGGCAGAGAAAGTGAAAGTGTCAAATCAATCCCATGTTCTCCAACAGATTCTTGAATGCATCCATCTTTGTTACACACATTAGATTGATCTTCAGAAACTGCAACACCACCACTTGAGATTTGAGTCAAAAGCTCACATTTCAACCCTACATTCTTTACCTCAGCATCCTAAAACAGAATCAAAAACATTGTAAAAAATCATTAGTGAATCACTTAAACATCAAACACATAGAAACAATCCAAGAAAGCTATAATTATATTCAGACCTTCCTAGAGACTGTACCATCCTCCTCAACGTGCCATCCAGCTTCATCACAAAGAGCCTTCAACAAGTCATTGTTATCAGCATGTTTAGGCAACCTGTATTTTCCATGAACTCGAAGTCCTGCATAAATTTTCCTGGTGATTTTCCTGCGATTCTTTTCCCTCTCTTTATTGTTTTCGCGTTCCCTGTCAGTCGGAAACCTGAGGGACATAACAACACCCTTCTTAGTGTTTCTATGAACCACCCAAGGTCCTCTGCTTGTCTTAATACACCCTCTTACCTTGTTACTTTTCTTCCTCACACCCATTAATCCTTCCATTTCATGTAACTTGAAAATTCATGTTCTTGTTTCTTGCTGTCCTATTTATGCAAAATGAGCAAGTTTAGCTATAACATGGTCTGTCTTTTCTGAATATTTGATCAACGGTCTTAGGTAGTTCATTGCAGACCACATCCAAGGGATGAAATTAGAGATGGAAAAAAGAGAGTGAAGATGTGTGGGTGTACTTAGTACAGTACTATAGTGTACTAGAGACAAACTTACACAGAAGAATGTTCTAAAAGTTGAGAGAAAAAAGACAGTGAAGAATATAGTACTGAGTACTGACAGGAATATATACTGTATATGCATCATGGCGGCTTATCTCTTAATAAAAAGCTCATGCTGCCAGAGTTTGGAACATGTGTTTTCTTCTCTATAAGACTATAACAATATTGGTCTGGGAAAGTATGATTTCTGATGAAATTTATGTTTTTGGGATCAAAACTAGTGAAAGACAGACTTTTTTTAGTGGTACCTGAGTTACTATTAGGAATATTACGGATAATAAAGTAATAATAATATGATCTTTAGCAAATATTATTATATCTTAGGTAAATATTATCTTAGGAATATTTCCAATAAGTATATGATTAGTATTAGGAATAATATTTTTTTTAGAGATAGTTTCTTAATAGGAGTCATTTTATACTCCTGTATATATTGTCTTTCAGTATAGTGGCTTTCTTTGCATTAAAACAACCGGAATCATCTGAATTTAATTGAACCAACGGGGCCGAATTGAAATAAATTATAACTAATTAATAGTAATGATTATCATTTAGGAACCGAAACCAATGAACGATTGACCGAAATTGATCTAATCTCGAAGGCGAAAATAAGTGGGAGAAGAGGCTCATAGTTCATTATTGAAGCCACATCAATATAACATAAACTCTTAGTATTTTCTCCCTATCATAAACTTAACACTCCACCCTCTCAAGTCTCAAGCGCCGACTATCTATTCAAAATATCATCATTCTACCACTAAGCCACATTACATTTTCGTAATTAAATTAGAGTCTAAATCTAACTACTAAGTGCTTTTGCTTTATTAAAGAACAAGAGAAAGGCATAGCCCAAACAAAGTACTCGAGGCATCACTCGAGCCCACAAACTAATGTTTTTTAAAAGGTGAATTTTGACATAATATGAAATTTTAAAGATAGAATCGAACAAATCTTCCAAAAAAATAAGAGACTAGAGTAACTTAAAATTTCTTTTCAAACGCTTCCTCCCAAGTGTACGCAGAATTGCACAACATATAAACATAAAAATCAAAATAAAAGGAACCATCTTCTGACTCATCTATGCATTTCCTATTTTAACTTCAATATTGCAATCTGAAATCAAAATTTTCCCAGTTCTTTGCAAAATGCTCCATCCTAATTCTTAAGTGTAAACTGTTCTTTTCAATATCTACCTTTCGTCGTGGCAGGGATGGGGCTGCTAACAACATGCTGAATATACACAACTACAGATTTTTTTTTTTTACATTAAATTACTTCATCAGCCCTACTCTACTATACAAATTTGGCAATGTCCTGCAACAAATCCGCCAGCATGGTTCCCCTGCCTCTATTCAAAGTCAACCAGCAAGACAATACTCCGATGTAGTAGGACACGGACAGACCTCACTTGATAGTGTCAACTATGTCGCATACTCGCATAGAGGTTGTTACTAATACCATCGCCATATGACCATGATCTTAGCACAAACTTTCATGCCTCTATTAGACTTAGATGCTTGTTATCCCCCGTAAACTTTTTGGCGCTTGGCCATGTTGAAGGAGAGAAACAATAGTCAGCCAGCAGGTTGAATATCAATGTGTTGCAGCTTATGGGAGGTGGCTTGGAGAATACACGGCCTGGGACAGATTTATATATACCCTCTTGTAATGATTGGAGCTACTAGGATGCATGCTTCAAATATTTCATATGATGCATGGATGCTCCATGTAGATGTCAGAGCATTAGTATAAGCGGAAGCAATTTAGGACTTGCAAAGCCTCACACTGGAACATTGGGTTCAGCTCTTGTTAATACTTATGCAAAAAATTAGGACTTGCAAAAGCTCATACTGGAACATTGTGTTCAGCTCCTGTTAATACTTGTGCAAAAGTTCCCCTATTCCTCGTGAATTTCTGGCCAGAAGCCTCTGGAAACTGAAAAGGTACACATGCAGGACATCAGAAGAAAGAAACATGTTAGCAGCAAAAAAGTTCCTTTCAGTCTTCAGATGCATCAGGTAATTAATTCGGAAAAAATCCACAATTTGGAATTTTTTTGGCACAATCCATGCACCACCCAAACCCCCCTTAACATAGTCTTTCTTTTTTGGATGAAAAATGAGTGAGCCAGCCCATCATGCTCGTGCTAACTTGTCAAAATGATGTCCATGCATGGCTCATGGCCCACCATGTGCCTCTTGTGATGGGCCGTGTTAGACCTCGTGTTGGCCCAGCCTTCCAGCTATGTAAGTAACTAAGTCTTCCAGTCACAAAACGTTAAAGAATGATGCAATTATGCATCAAGAACAAGTTACTTATAGTACATGTAAACTATAAGTGTAGAAAATCTTAAAAGGTACAACATTAAATGTAATATGAGTAGAAGTTTCAATACCTATACACTTCCCCTCGGTTATATTTTGAAAATGAGAGTAGCCAACATTTCAACTTACACAACAGTCAGGTAACCATCTTGTCGTACTAGCCTTTAGGGCCACCAACTATATGCAAAACCTTCTCCCTCAGCTTCTCAATCGTCTGTAAGAAGTAAGCAAGGGCCTTAAGAACACTGAGCATTGAGAAATTAGAGCAAGAGTATATTATAAAGAACATGCATACCGAACTAGCACTCTGCTCCCATTTCTTAACATGAACAAAGGCATCTTTGAGATGGGAGCAATAAGGATGATCATATTTAAGGTAATATGTTGAATTTTCAGTAGCTTCTGCTACCCACATATGGTTCACATGATCCTTAGCTCTCTTCACAAGATTACAGAAGCCAATCTGTTTCAAAAGCAAAAGAAAGTCAAGCTGGGGATGTAAAATTCATAAAACAGCAACTTGGTGTTATTAATCATCAATGTGTGCCAATTTGAACTGATAATGAGCTAAAGATGAGCATATGGCAACGGAGTTATGCAACGGAATTATGCAACTACATAATTCAGTGCCCATAAGTAGTTCAGGGAAAGCAAAACCTGCTTATTCCATTCTATGTCAGTGGTCAATTCACCAGGGTCACTGACTAACCCTCTGTAAAGAAAAGAGGGGAGGAAAAACAAGGGAAGAAGAAGAAGACTAAACACTCCTGCTCCATCATTCCAAAATTTCAGTTATGCCCACATCCTAACCGTGCTTCATTGAGGAGGGAACTCACTTAATCGATAATTATTTGCATTGAAAGTTTAAAAAAAAACATAACAGATCTCAATTATATAATTAAGTAGGACGCATAGAGGCTCTTTACCTTCACCTCAGATTCCATATGAGAAAATTTCAACAGTGATATGACAGGAAACAAATGACTATAAATCTAGAAGCTAGTAATTCATCTCTATATATAGTTTGTTTCTTTGCAGCAGATATGTGGTGAAGATCATCTGCTTCAAGAGCAGAAATCTCGCTCAGCACAAAGAAAGTTAAAAGGATTATTATCATGCTTGATCCTGAGCATACTTGATGAAGATAATTTTCTTGCAACTAATCATACTCTCCAGTACTGCCCCCTTTTAAGCTAAAATCGTCCTCATCAAATGCTAAAATCCCGTTCATACGTACTGCTAAGAAGACACCATGATAACCAAGTTCTCCAACTTTAATATACTTACTATGCTGCCAACAAGGTTATGGTTGATTGGAGATGTTGAATCATCATCAGTGCAAGGGGAGCAGAAGCTAATAGCCAGCAAGGAGATTGTTGATAATTCTGTTTGTAACTCGCACAAGGTTCCATCAGTAACAAACACCCATTGTCTCTTCTGCTGACCAGATACGTACTCCAGGCCCACGTGCAAAACTAACACAGCAGTATCAAATTCACTGCACAGCCAAATTATGAGAGTAAGCATGACCACATAAATTCACGACTTTCTGGAAGCACACCCATTATGAATTTATAATTAAAATATTGGTACCAAAATATTATCACCTGGACAGAGGAACCTCCCCCATTTTTGATAATGATATCCGCTTGCGAGGATTGAAGAAGGGCCTACAGAAAGAACACAACGAGCTTAATTTTAGCCTGAAATATAAACAATTTCACCATCTAGTGAGCAGATAGTTACCCAAAAGATTCCTTCTCTTTTATAGTCAAAGGCTTCCATTTAATGCTTGATCCTTTAGCTTGTAGATAGAGTGTACTTGAATCAGAATGCAGCGGTATGAGACCTGAGATAGCATAAGCCTCCCCCTCTACCAGCTCAAGTTTCTGATAAATAAGAAATTTTTTTCAGAACGAGATGCATTCAGACAAGAAATTCAGTAGGTCCAGATGATATGTGAAGGCAAAAGCTATGTCTAAGTGTTGAATATGCAACAGATGTTCTCCTAATTTCTACCTACCTGCTGTTCGGTAGGATTCCAAATTGTAATTAATCCTTCTCTTAGAACTTCACTTGCATACTGTCCTCTACTTCTTAGTCCAACAACCCTTACTCGCATAAATGGGGTGACTTCTCTAGCACTTAATCCTGCATCTTCAAGTGCTTTCTCGATCAATCTCTGCATGTTGCACTGCCTGGTTTCCTATAGTCAGGACAGTAAATTAGCTAGCAAAAATAATCTAGATTCTCATCAAACAAAAAAGCAGAAATGCACCTCCACTTTTGCTCGATACTTGGAGAATGCTGCTAGCTGCTCAGAACTCATTTCTGCCATCAACAGTTCTGGTTCAGCAGCACTCTCAAGCATCTTCAGGATATTTGCTCCTTCATTGTCATAGTCATTCTCTGTACAAGAACCGACCAGACCTCTCTGGAAGTCTGACATCATTCCTTCTACGATGTTAGTCCGCCTACTCGAATAAGCTTGAGACAATTAGTATGAATTTAGAATCAAAATATTGAAATAATATACTGTTAAGTATATATGTTCTTAAAGAAGCTATGGTGCCAAAATTTCCATCTGCTTAGAACAAAATTTTGTATATCATTGTTCGAAATTTTTAATTTTTTCCCGGGGGGAGAGGGGAGTGGTTAGGAGGATCCCCCATCAAGGAGTCTGAAAAACACAACAAAATATCACAGCATCTCTACAAAGACTGGCAGGATACAGCTCCGGATATACCAAGATTTGGAGGCCCAGTGTGTTTTAAGAATATATCTTCTATCACCTTCAACTTAAGAAATCCGGCCTTATTAGGGATCAGGTTGCATTCATCCAGAGCTCTCTACCCTTAAGACCCTGCCAAGTGCCAATGGTGGGATAATAGCTAGGTGGTTGCTGCTGTTTGTGCAGACTTGCATCACCAAATCCCAAGCTTTATATTTATAGAAATAGTCAGCCGAATTGATCATTTATTCGTATAGTATTTATATAATTAATTGATACTTTCTGACTTGCACGAAACTAAACTTTTAGTTACCCGATTTATCCAAATCAAAGTACTCATAGAAGATAGCAATGGTTTATCAAAACAATTGGTGCAACTAAGTTTTGTGTTTTTGCCTTTAACTGTATATGCCTTAAGTCAGAGAAACTTGCAAGATAGGGGAAAGATATAAAAATAGAAAATTATGCAGAATTATATTCATGTACCGTGTCGAGATAAGATTAGCCAATGAAAACAATCATGAAAGACAAAACTTTAATGGTGCAAGTGATTATGTTAATTTAAGAATGATACATGGAATAAAATGCCGACTATAATTCCAGCGTGACTATAAACTGATCATTGGAACAGAAAGGAAACAACTAGGCATCTCACCAGCAATGGCAAAGCAAATGGCAACACAACACACAAGTAATCCGTCATAATTGAAAAGTGATCATTGATTGAAAAGCGAAGCAATGTCACCTCACCAAGAATGACAGTGAAATGGTGACAGATAATTCACGGTGACTAAAAGATGATCATTAGTTCAAAAGGGGAACAATCACACATCTAACCAACAACGACAGGACAAACCTCACCTCTGGTTGTAAAGCTGGATAAGTGAAGCCTCCATCTTCTCGGACCTCACAATACATCCTCCACTCTTCAACCTATAGAAAACGGATTCGATCTAAAGTAAAACATGAAAAGCAATATAAATTGTTCATATGTGCAGCAGCAACATGAGAAAGTTACCTTTCCTTGTAAAGGACAGGATATATCCTGGTAACTCCGACTAGGGTCCTAGGGATTAGACCTCCCTTACCCTTGATGCATCTAAATGCCAAAGGTGCACATGCCCCTCTACCTTCAATTTCAAAATAGAATCAGACAAAGTGCCAAGACCATGAGACTATTACTAAGCTAGGACAAAAGGCTATGGGCGAAGAGAAGTAAGTCATTAAATGACACTTACAGAATCCTAAACGTTCATGCCAGCTAGCTCTGTACGTCCCATTTATATGCAGCATTAAACTAATCGTCGGTGATGCCTGAGATTTAAGTATAATTCCTGAGAAACCCTTTGAGAAAAAATCGGAAGTACTCAGCTATTCTAAGTCTTGAAGAAAACCAGAAGGAAAACAAACCTTGAGGGGAGATACAGGTCCATCCCAGCCATTTAAACCAGCTCCACATATCTACAGGACAAATGACCATTAAAAAACTGCCGTTTCAATGACAGTGCGCTCGAGAAAATAAGGAGTGCTTCAAGCAGAAATGCAATACCCGTAGTTTTTGTCCCACAAATAACTTTCCTGCAGCAAGTTGCTTCGATAGCAAGACATCCAACTGGGCACATACTGAGTACCACCCATCAGTCAGTTCTATTCTGTAATTGTTACTATTTTCAGCCATACTTGTACTAAGAAACTCAACCTCAGAGACACATAGCACCAGCATGGAAGAAGGTGATGCGTCTCCTTCTAAAATTCTCTTAATTGCAGAACGCTGACCATGATTAACTTCACGTTCATATCTGCAAAAGTGGATTAAAAAAAAGTGATGTCACCTGGAAACACTTCAAGCTCCTACGTTAATAAGGGACAATAAACATAATTGTCATTTACCTATATCTTAATTCCTCAAGCACATTTGAAACAGTTAAAAATCTCTTCATAAATTTAGACGAATAACACCTCTCATAGCTTGCAAGTTTCCACACAATCCACTTGCAATGATTTGCAACCCACCTACCAGAAATACAAAAAAAAAAAAAATTAATTTTCAATAAACTTTATGAGTAACAGCTAACAACGCAGCATAGCTTCATAATAGCTTAGTATTGGAAATATGTTCTCCAACTATGTTGAGAAAGCAGAAAATTTGAAACTATATTTCAACTGACCCATATAATTTATATCTTCATAGATTATTAAATCTGCAAAGCAGAATGTGGTCCATCTCATTGTGTCCTGACTATCCTCATCTAACAAAAAGTTGAATATCAAATAAATCTGGGAGCGGCGTGGCACCGAGGACTATGTCACTAGTTTATAAAAGTGGCTTCCGCTAAAAGAGGTTCATGGCCATCCCGTGAAGGGGAAGGGGGGGGGTTAAGCCAAGCTAGGTATCCTGATAATCTCTATAGGTAACCAACCGACACAATCTATCTTCACAGTACAAACATCAACATAAATGTCCTTATAGTAACTTGACTCATGCATCTGACCCCATTTTGATGGAAGTAAGGCTCTAACGTTGTTGTTGTTGTTGTTGTTGTCGTTGTTATTGTTGTTGTCTTATCGAGATGAGGTGTTCATCATACTGCATGTCTTGGTTGGTAAAACATCAGGTAAACAATGCAAGCATCAAAAACTAGTTTGAGCTCAAGAAGTCCAGGGAAATATTAGATATAAATGCACTCCATTCATTTAGGCTAAGAATCAAATTTTCTATATCCCCAAAAATAATACACCTCTGCAAAAACAAGTCTGTGTCTAGGTAGAGGGAAGAACTGAAAAGGAGGATAATCAAATATAAATTTACTCTTTTGATGCATGTTGCACGGAAGCTCCCGACTGAACCAGCATATGATAGAAATTTTCAGCACCAATTGGCTGGGATCCATCACAAAATATGTATTTCTCTGAAGCTCGAGAATTTATCTGCCGTACTTGCTCTGATAAATGCTCCAGCTATATTCATTAAAGTTCCATGAAACATTCAGCAAAAGTATATGAATCATTAGATGGAAAAATGCAATCAGGATACCTTTGCTTACCATTTCTGGATAGATTGGAGGCTCTTTAAAAAACTCCTTGACATATAATCTTGGAAGCTGAAATGGATAACGAGTACAAACCCTTTTTTGAGGATTTGAAGCCTCGGGTTCCATGTTGGGAAATCCTGAATCATGAAAAGCCTGTTAAATGGGGATGGATGATTCAATTTTGTCAATTCCATCAGATGATTTCATAAACTCACCATTAGGCGCCGAGGAAAGGTTACAGTTTAAAGGAGTAATGAACTTTGAACTTCTTGGCATCTTGAATGGAGAAGCAGAAGTTCTTGTCCCAAATCTCCTTATCTCAGTGGTTGTTCCTTTCTTAGTTGAAGAGTCAATGCCTCTGGTGTTTGTAATATCAACAAGTGGCCCCCCGGATGGCTTTGAGAATCTATGAAAACCTGGACCTGAACCAATGCCCATAGAGTGCTGCAGTACTGTATCAGGAACAAGGGGCTTTGCTTGCAAACTCTTTGTCGGACAATATGAGGATAGTTTACCATTTGATTTGCAGATGCTTTCCTCAGCATCAAATTTCCCCATCAAATTGGTCCCTGAGATCAATGTCTCTGGTTTGGCTTCTGATGACTTTATGCTAAAAGATGACTTCATTGGTGATACAAAGATTTTTGGATTTTGTTCAAATTGATAAGAAGAATCAGTCTTGTTCTCTTTGTTAAAGAGGCTCCCATCAGAATCGCCATACTTCATAAATGAAAACATGGAAGCACCTGCATCTCCCTCGTTTAAAAGACTGTCCATGTCTGGGTCACCAAGAAGGTTTCTTGCTCGCTGCAAAGCATCCCTCGAAACTGAAACAGATCTACCACCTGCAGTATGGAATTTAACTGCAGACTGTTTGGTGGTAGAATTAGACACCTCTGGTCGTAGAAGTTCACCAACATCTTCATCAACCAACTCAGTTCCTGGTGAATCACCCTTCATATGGAATGGAACCTTGGCGCAGAGTGTATCATTCTCAGTTCCCATACTGTTGATCCCCATCTGTGTTTTCTGTAAATGCAATCTATTTTCAAATGTAGACTTGTCCACTCCACGAAATTTCTTCTTTGCAGGCTCAAAGCCTTGTATGGTGCATTCTTCATTACTTTCGTCGACACTCAACAACGCTCTAGCTCTAAGAAGTCCTGTACAAGATATATTGACTGTCTTCCCAGAGCCCGTTTGAAACATGGAATTTGGAGAACTGAACCCATTTCCTTTAAAACACGGTTTCCCTGAAAAGTAGTTCAATGCAAATCACATGTACTGTAATACTAAAAACAAAGGAACCTTTCCCTCAAAAAGAAAAATAAACAAAGGAACCTACTAAGCAAACCATGTACAAATCTCATTTTAATCTGATTGGATGAACCGCTCCAATACTTACATTCCAATTATGTGTCGCATTCCACTATTCCGTTAAAATTAAAAAATATGACATAGAATGCATAAAGAAAAACCTTTTGGAAGAATACAGTGAAAACACTCGCCAAAGGAGGTCCAACTTGTTCACTAAAATCTAAGAAACATCACGCAAGAAATATCAAAGATAACCTATGCTGCTATAACACACCGAGTGTCGGATATGATTAATTATACAAGTGGAAGACACGCTGAAGCTCGAACTTTTGGACACAGGAGCGGAGACACAACATTCATAAAACATATGTCTGATTGTAACAGGCTTTTGAATGTGTGCTACTTCTTGTTAAATTTCTTATCCCAAGCGCAGTTTTGAGCACATAACTCGCTCTTCCCTTTCCCTCTATTGGCCATTGATTTTTCTATGACTTTGCAGATCAACATAATTGAAATTTGAGGTGTCCACGTGAAAACCAACTGGTAACCATTCCAAACCCTTGTCGTAGTGTCAAATATCCGACACGAGTACTAAAGTTAATTACAAGAGTTGAAGTATCATAAATAATGTTAAAAATGGTAATCAGTAACTCTTGCATATAATTAGCTTATAATACAGTAAAATTTAGACCACCAAATCCAATTCCCAAATTTCAATCACATTAATATCAATCTGAGCTAAGATATAAAATTAATACTTCAATTCAAACTAAAACCCTAACCTGTATCAAATTTGCTGATACAATCATCTCCAATAACAGAAGAAGCTTTAGCAATCGACGACTTTTTTACAACAACAGAACTCCCCAATCCAGTTCGAAACATCGGAATATCATCATCAACATTTCGTTTATCACAATCCTCCAAAATCTTTGAACAACCTGCGCAAATTTTCCAACATTCAGCAATATCAAATTCGACAAAAATTGCGTGAGGAGAGAGAAAGAAATACCTTGAACCAAAACATCATGGAATGAAGGGAGAGTAGTAGGAGGAGGAGAATAGTGAAGTTGATTATCTTGATGAGAAGGTTTAGAAATTGGAGATATTTCCCACCGGAAATTATCTCCGGCGTCGGAAAATATCTGCCAAGATGACACCATTCGGTGTCGCCGGAGAGATTTCGTCACTTTTCCGGTGAATTTTGGGATTTAGGGCTTTTTTTCCCCCTTTTGGTGAGAATGAGGTGTTTTTGGGTGGAAATTTGCAGTGTTTTTTGGCTGAAAAGTTTTCTCAAGGCGGGAATTTTGAAGTCTTTAAAATGTGTACCTCTGACGACCCACTGTATGTATAAAAATGAAAATCTTGTACTTTCTATTCCTAAAAATTGTGATGATTTAACTTCTCATTTGCTAAATCCCGCCCTGGAATTTCCTGGTAACGTCATGTACATTTGTACAAAAATACATATGGTGTATTTTCCTATTCCCTCCTTTCTTCTTTCCCTTTCTTTATTTAAACTCCCACATGTACGAGTACGACATGTTTTCCACCATACTTTCTTTATTCACTTTCATTCTCTCAAGATTTTCGGCGGTGTTTACCGGTGTTGACCAACATTGACCACAAAAACGCTAATGTAATTAAAAAAAAAATCGAATAAAACTGATAGAATGTCTTGAACATGCCGCTTCGAAAAACTTAGCACGGGGGTCTCGCTATTTTGGCCGATTTTATTTAGCTTTATTAGAACATCTCATAATAGAGTAAAATTTACCAAAAATTGACTTTAAAATGCCGAAAAAGTGCTCAGGCCCCCGAACCTGTGGTCAGGCGCCTAAATTAGGCGCCTTGGCAATTTTTTTTTAAGTCAATATAGTCCGATTTTTTGTATTAAAAGAATTATAAAATTTCATTAATATTAATAATGCAATAATGTGGCAGGAAAAGTTGTCGGAGTTCTTGTCGTCGGAGTTATTGTCGCCTGAAAATTGACCGGAAAAGTTGTCGGAGTTCTTGATGGGAGATCACTGTTGATGAAAGAGATGTAGTGAGAGAGTGATGGAGAGTGAAGAGAGTGAGGGAAGTGAAAGAGAGTGGGAGAGTGAGTATTAGAGTACAAATACATGTATATGTATTTATACAGGGCGTCAGTAGGAAAATTTAGGGCGGCATTTAGCAAAACCCTTTAACTTGTATGTTGATGTTGCGCAACTTTGATTTATCGATACGAGGTGGGTAACCATTAGTCTCGTGATAATGTACAAATCTCATCATAATCTCTAGTTATTTATCAGTAAAAATTAGGTAGAATTGTATTAGAACAGTACCACATATTGGTTAGGTGCGCTCAGCAGCACAATCTTTAGATGGTGCAATATCCAGCAAAATTGTAGGGGGTGGGTTCGCTCCATGCTATAAATGAGATATGATACCTGAGACTCCGTCGGAAATGATAAATCTTTTTTTTATTATTTTTATTCTTTGATCCTTTTTTATACTATGTTTGAGTTGGCTTCAGCCTTAAGCATTCACGAGTCGTTGGTAGAATGCGTACACTTAATCAACTCATGTCATGATCTAGTTGCAAATTATGATTGGGAAGTGCTATTTATTCATGTGTACCGTGAAGGTAATCGAGGTGTAGAACAATGACTACTCATTCCAACAAGATGAGTCGTGACGGGAAATTTTGAAAAATTATGTGATGTCAAGAAAATTCAAGGTTGCCCAGTTGGCTTACCTGACGGAAGTTATGTAGATGCAACATACGAAGGCCATGTCATACTTCCTGGAAATTTAACAATTAATAATATTTTCTTTGTTCCTAAATTAGCTTGTAATTTAATTTCCGTTCCTCAATTACTAGATTCTACAAATTGTATTGTGCAGTTTACTAAAACATTATGTGTGATACAGGACATCAGGTGAAACGCCCCGACTTTCGCAGCGGAAGACCTTAGCCTAGTCGGCGCGTTACCGCCGTACTTTCCACTAGGGGAAAATACAAGGCGACCTTTAACATTAACTTACCTGGACATTACTTTGATTCGACACTCTTTAAAGAAACGCTTTAATAATAGAATACTATTTTCTAGAAATTTCGGCAGAGTTTCCTTTGTAAATTGGACAACCCAAAATGGGAAAACGCTTAAGAAACCTGTTACAATTAAAATATTTCCAAATCCATAACTCAACGCTTTCGCGGAGTAGCAGCTAAAGAGAATCAGGAGCACTATTGCTCAACCAGAACTATAATTGAAGCTAAATCATTAATTGTTAACTAATACAAAGTGGAACGTCCTCGCTCCAAAAAGAACATAAAACAATCATAGCTGAGCTCTTAGTACATAACTGCTTCTATCTTGGAAAAGATGCTCCAGAACTTCAACCTGAACTATTGTAACACTGCCACCCACCAAGTGACAGGCCACAGTAGTGACAAAACAAAACATTGACAGACACATCAGCACAACACTGAGTACTAACCCATAAATCATTCTTAAAACATGCTTTGGTGTCTACGATTCTCACGTAATCATCATGTTCTCATCATTCATAACCATATCACAACAACATAGCAATATTCACATCATCCATTATCATTCATCATGTTTCTTGACCTTTCAGTACTCTCAGAAATCATAGCAGAGTAGTAACATCAACATAGTTCTCTCATATCAAAGTAGAGGGCATACTTTCATATCATTAGACAATAAACATTCATAAACATATACTTTAAGTCATACAGGATATCATAAATCATCATCATCTTTCATTTACTTAACTAATAATGATCATATCATCTTAATAACATAGTTATTTCATAGCATTCGTTCATAAACATCACTAATCATCATATTCATAAAGCATTCCGTATTTCCTAATCCAATCATCGATAACATAGTGTGTGATTTCATTAAACATAATCGCAATTGTAATCATATTTTTTGTAACATCAAAGTCATCAAACTTCATAGCATTAAATCATAAAATCATCTACACAACAAATATCTCGTATCATATCATAAGTTTCATCATATCTTTCCTTCTTACTTAAGTCAGATTGGTAACTTGGCCAACATCTAAGCATTGTAAATCAAGAAAGAACATGCATTTAATAAGGAAAGAACAACATAAATTAGTTCATAACATATCACATCGGTTCATAACTTCATCTCATATCATAAGATTCATCATTATCTTTTCATTTTACTTATTCATTTTGGTAACTTGGCAAGTGTATCAGAAGGGACGTCTCCCCATAACTTTACAGAAAGGCGGCCACAACATAGGTGACACTTTCGGTGCCCAACAGAAAGGCGGTGACACTTTCGGTGCCCAACAGAAAGGCGGCCACAACAAAGGTGACACTTTCGGTGCCCAAATTACTTTTAACAGAAAGGCGGCCACATCATAGGTGACACTTTCGGTGCCCAAATTACTTGCCAAGAACCATCTTTCACTTTACTTTATCATGTTTCGTTCCTTTTACATAACATGATTACATTACATCATTGTAATCATAATCATGAAACATCATTAACATCATAGCGTTATCATACTCATATTTTCGTAAACATCAAAATCATTTCATTTCATCGAGAATCATCATATTCATAAACCCTTTCATATCCCACAATCCACACATCAACAACATAGTGCGAAATACCATAAATTACATTACGTCATCATAATCATAATCATAATCAGGAAAAGGTAATCACAATCGTATTTTTCATAACGTCATGATCATCATACCATATAGCCTCAAATCATTTGATAAACATCATTTTCATAGCAACTATTTCATATCAGAGTCATACTTCCTATACTTTCATATCGTTTCAGAATGATCATAACGTAACTTTTACATAATCGGAAGTTGTAAGCATATCTCATACCTTCAAGTACTTTTAAGAATAACAACATAAACATATCAGAAACATAGCAGAAACATAGCAGTCTTTTCGTATCTCATACCGTTTAAGAGTCGTTCATACTTTCAGATCACTTATGAAACAGGAGGTATATTTATTCCATACTCCTTCATATCCATATAATAAGTTTATTGGCAATATAGTTCACATAACTGACTAGCGTCATTAAACATCACTCAACTCTAAATATTACTCGCAATAGTCCAGGTGTTACATTTTTCTTAGCTTTTCAACTTACTATAATAGAGTGATAAACCCGATCACATAGTTACCAATAATCCATCTTTAGTAATCATAGCACACCATAAGTTAATCTAACTTCCATATATAGTTTAGTTTTAGGCCACCAAAAACATCATAATTCGCAAATTGTAAATTTATTAGGAAATCAACAAGACAACTTATACTGTCATTAGAGTTCACCAAATCAGTTTCATCGACTAAATCCAATTTTATCAGTTCAATTAATTTCATCAACAACTCCAATTTCATCCAAAATTGATATTAACCAAATCATACAATTACTTCAAGTAATACCAAAAAGGAATTAACATACTTGTAATACTTATAATAGCACAAGAAATCAAAGCATCAACTCTGAATACCCAAAATTTCAGAATTTATAATCTCTATAATAACCTCTAACATGAGAAGGATAGAAGGAGAAGAAGAGGAGGGTATAGTACCTCTGCTCACTTGGAGCAGGGACGAATAGAGGCAGCAGAGAAAGGGAGCTGAGCTCCGGCGAGCTGTGCAGGCGACGCACAGGAGGTCGGCGGCGGAAAACCGCCCAGCTTTGGCCGTTGTTCCGCGGAACTCCGGCAGCGGCGGAAGGCAGGAGCAGGAACAACAGCAACACAACGACAACAAGCAACAACAAAGACGCCCAGCAGCAGCGTCGCACGACAGAGGAGAGAGAAAGCTCCGGCGAGCTTCGGGTTTCCAGCGAGACAGGGGGAACGAGAGAGAGAAACTGGGCTGGGGTTTTGGGGTTTGGGGGATTTTTCATGGGGAGGAGAGAGAGAAAGAGTTTTGGAGTTTCCTTGGGTGAGATAGATCGTGAGAGAGAGGAGGTGATGGGGTTTTGTTTCCCAACTTAACCGACCAACATAAATGGAAGGATGGAAAACTGACTTGGGTTTCCTATTTGGGTCAAATACCGCTCAACTCATTTGGATATTTAAAACCCAAAATCATTTTAAATAATAATATCTTTATAAAACTAAATTAACAAACACATTGCAACATCTCAATTACAAATTCTTAATTTTCGAAACATAATTAATATAATAAATATGATTAACGCTAATTAAAACGCTCTTAAAAATCGGGGTATTACATCAGGATGAGGACGCTGATTGGAGTCGGTGAACGACATGATGGACTTTTCTTTTTCCAAGGTGCTCCGAGGGTGAAGATCATGGTTGTTGATAGCATGGCATCGATGGATATATGACATAAGCGTTTGGGTCATCCTCAGGAGAAAGTTATGAGTCATTTACCTTGTACGAGACCATCTAGTATTAATAGTTGCAATAAAGATGGGTGTGATGCCTGTTTTCGAACCCACCAACCTAGAACCAATTTTCCTCTGAGTGATAGTAGAGCTGGTAGGATTTTTGAATTAATTCATTGTGATTTATGGAGGCCATTGTTAAGTCCGCATTTTACTCTTATTTTAGCACATTTTGAGGGATATTATGTTGTGACTTGGATGGATTTGAGTAGATTTGTGCCCAAGTGATAGGAATTGAGGAGAAATGTCAAATTATGAGAAAAGTATGCATTTGTGGCTCATTTAGAGGTTCAATGGTACCAAGGATTTAATGCTAGATCCAAGATGAAAGTTATTGGGTTTTCTACAAGGTCCAATTGGGTTGGAAGTCGTACTTGAAGAGTCCAAGGAAGAAAAGAGACATTGGTTCTACCACGAGTCGCGACGCTGGCAGCAGCTCGCGGTGGAATGCCGAGAGCTTATCGCGACTCGCGGTGACAGGCGCGACTCGCGGTGATCACCGCGGATCGCGGCTGACGCGAGCAGCGTTTTCCTTTGTGTTATTTTCTCGCTTTTATGTTTAGTGAGTTTTCGGAAAATATAAATAGGGGATGTTATTTCTATTCAGTTTTTTATGCACTTTTATTAGAGTTCTAGCCCTAGTTTTCAATTTCTATGCAAAAACTTGGAGTTTGAAGGTTAATTTGATCAAGTACTTTGGGGATTCCTCTACGATTCAAGCAATCTTAATAAGTTTTACTCTTTCCTCTCTCTTTGATCTATTTAATTATGTACTCAATTATGCTTATTGTTCTTATTACCATGATTAGTGAGTAGTATTTCTATCTAGGATTAAGTTGAGCCCTATTATGGATTAATCATGTAAATTGTTGCTCTAATTCCCATGCTATTGAATTATATGCTTAGGGTTTGATAAGATTGTATTTGTAGTTAATTTCGCATCTTACTTTAGCCCTAGCTTTTATTATCAACGAAAGTTGGAGTAAAGATTAGGATCATATGTTTGTTTGCTAAATTGTTATTTCATTAATTAAGTTCATCAACGAAAGTTGGGTCTTAATTCGGATAGTCTTGTCATTGATTTAAATTCTCCCATGAAAATAGGTGAGAATTGGAATTGGGATTTAATTGACATTAGCTCTTAATGCTTCTAATTGTGTATGTAAGCCATGAAAATAGGAGACATGCATGTTAGTTAGGCTTTTTGCTATCATTGTGATTTATGGGGGCCATATCGACTAAGTCTGCTTGTGGTACTTCATATTTTTTACCCATAGTAGATTATTTTTCCCGCACTGTTTGGATTCATTTATTATATAATAAATTGGAGGTTTAAATTATATTCCTAAAATTTGTGGCATTGGCAGATAGACAATTTAATCAGATAATTAAACGTGTTAGGAGTGATAATGGAACGAAGTTTAATTGTATGTGCCCATGTTTTGTGAAACAAGGGATCATATTTGAAACTTCTTGTGTTAAAACACCACAACAAAATGTCAGGGTTGAAAGGAAACATCAGCATATATATTTTTAATGTCGCACGTGCCTTGTGATTTGAAGCTAATCTACCTTTAAAGTTTCGGTGTGATTGTGTTCAGGCTGCTTGTCATTTAATAAATCGTACCCTATTTGTATTGCTTGATTATAAAACCCCTTATGAATGTTGGTATGGCAAACCTTCTGCTATGACAAATATAAGGATTTCTGGATGCTTGTGTTATGAATATAATTTAAATCGTCGTGGTGATAAGTTTGCCAGTAGGAGTATAAAATGTGTCTTTGTTGGCTATTCTTTCACCCAAAAAGGATATATAGAAAGTGTTTGACTTGGAAACAAAACAATATTTTGTCTCCCGACATGTGAAGTTTATTGAACATAAGTTCCCCTTTGCATTGTCTGAACCATTGAACGATTCGAATATGGGGGGGATGGGCATTGATGTTGAGTATTGTGATGAGATGGCCACTCCTAATGTCGTAGTTCCCGTGGGGGTTGAAGGGGAGCGTGGCGCGACTGGGGGTGCAGTGCACGAGGGGTTGGACCCAGTGCGTGTGGGCGTGGCACTAGATGGTGCTCTTAAGGAGGTTGTGCCTCGTGTTGAAGCTCCAAATGTGCATGATGATAATGGTGTGCCTCGTATCGAGGCTCAGGGAGTGAATGGAAGGAGTGTGGAGGATGAGACTGAAGCTATGGGGCAAGGAAAGTGAATTTAAAAATTCCAACTAAGAAATTGTAGGATTATGTGACTCATACTGTAATGAAAAAGAATAGTTCATTTGCTCGGGCATTCTCTTCATCAAAGTCCTCAGGTACTCCCTATCCTATTACACATTATGTTATTTGTGAAAAGTTTTCCGACAAACATCGCAGATATCTAGCAGCCATCACTGCAGGGAACCCTCCGAAGTCTTTTAATTCTATGAAGCAATGAAGGATAGCGTAAGGCCATGGCTGCAAAAATTAAAGCTTTGAAAGATCAAGGCACTTGAGAATTACAACCTCTTCCTCCTGGCAAGAAGGCCATAGGGAGTATGTGGGTGTATATAGAGAAATATGATGAGCAGGGAAAGCTGCAAAGATTGAAGGCCATATTAGTTATATTTGGTCATCATCAGGTCGAAGGCATTGATTATAATGAAACTTTTGCTCCTGTGGCAAAAATGATGACAATTTGTACTTTTTTAGCTATTGCAGCAGTGAAAAAATGGGAGATCCATCAGATGATGGATTCTCATAATGCTTTTCTCCATGGTGATCTGGAGGAAGAAGTATATATGAAAATTCCTCCTAGGTTTCAGAAAAAGAATACTAACCTGGTTGTAGGATGATTTTTTTTTTGTATGGATTGAAACAGGCCCCCAGATGTTGGTTTGCAAAATTGGCTACTGCCCTCATAGCCCGTGGGTTTAGGTAGTCTAATTCTGATTTATCCTTTGTTCATTTTGATCAGAAAAAAAGTTCAGCTGAATATGCTTATATATGTTGATGATATGATTATTGCAGGAAATGATCATAAAGCTTTACTGAACTTCAAAACTTACCTTGAAAAATGTTTTAAAATGAAGGATTTGAGTGCTTTGAAATACTTCCTAGGTTTGGAAGTTACCAGCAATGGTTCTCAAGGAATTTTTATGAGTCAACGAAAATATGACTTGTATATTATTTATCAGTGTGGCTTGCTTGGAGCAAAACCGGCGGACTTTCCCATAGAGCAATATCGTCAGCTTGATATGGACGAAGGTCCTTCATTGGACGATGCGGAGAAATATCATCGTTTGATGGGCAGATGATTTATCGTGCTATTTCTAGACTTGATTTGGCATATTATGTTCATATTCTGTCATAGTTTATGCAGGCACCAAGAGTTGTCAGATATTTGAAGAAAAATTCAGGCCAGGAATTTTATTTCGTTTAGATAGTGATCTTTGTCTAGAAGGGTGGTGTGATTCTGATTGGGCTAGTTATCCTATTACTAGACGTTTCCTGGGTGGATGGTTTGTTTTGCTGGGATATGCTCCAGTTTCTTCGAAGACTAAGAAGCAGCGTACATTATCCAATTCCTCTGCAGAAGCAGCATATCGTTCTATGGCTCCTATAGTTTGTGAATTAAAAATGGCTTAGGCAATTATTGGGTGATCTTGGAGTTCAGCATCCTGCAGGGATGCGGTTATATTATGATAGTCAATCGTCTTTGTATATAGCCAAGTGTAGACGCATAATCGTGTGTCCCCATTTGAATACCCTATGATGTCTAATATCTAATTGGTCCAGATCGAGAAGAGAATAAAGAACGAGTCTAAAATAAAATGTTTTAAGCCCAAAATCATATTTGAACTCTTTTTAATAATCCACCTTCGAAAACCTTTTTTTATAAATAGTTTTACTAAGCCCACTTTCTAAAATGTTTTAAAACAACTTTTTAAAAAGCCTGTGTTTGAATTTAAAAATAGTTTTCATGAAAGTCCAATTTCTAAAAATCCTTTTCTTGTCCAATTTAATTAATATAATTAATTAATTATATTAATTAGTTTTATTGATAAAAATATCTTTTATAGAAAAATCATCTTTCTCCAAAGTGTTTTCAAATATCCTTTACTAAAATATTTTGTAAAATCTTTTAAAAACCTACTAATTTTCGGTTATCTAGTGCTCCAACCACCTAAATCTATATATACTCAATCCTCTGTACATCTTCCTAATCATCTAATCATTAACAACCATCACCTTCTCTAATTTACCCAGCCTCAGTTTTCATCTTCATCCATTCACATCTCACGCCACATCATCAATCAAACACATCATCACCCCATTTGATTCCACAGCCACACCTAAGGGATGACAATCCAATCCGGATCCGACCTTATTCCGCTACGGCCCGAAGGAAAAAATCCGAGCCGACTCCGACAAAAAACAATCCGAATCCGACTCCATTTAAAAGGTCCGACTCCGAGTCGGAGGAGGGTCGGAGTCGGATCTCATAAAATAATCTGACATCCGACACCGACTTTAAGTCGATTAATCCTTTTTCTTATTTATGTTAATGTATTATTTATGTATAACCTGACTTCGACTTTCAGCCAATTGCATTATATAAGAATTTCCCATTGAAGAAATGATTGTTAAAATTAATACTAATATTTAGAATATTTGTACTATATAAGATTTCCATATGATTATTAGAAAAAATTGTAATGATTATATTATTGTATTATAAAAGACTTTTCTATTATAAAAAATGGGCGGAAAAATAAGTCAAATCGGATTCGGAGTCGGATGTTCGGATTTTAAGTCGAACATGCGGATTTTAAGTCGGATCGGATTCGGAGTCGGGCGTTCGGATTTTAAGTCGGAGTCGGACTCTGACTCGGATTTAAAAACCGACTTCTTGTAGGTTCAGAGTCGGATTATGCATAATTCGGTCCAAGTCCGACCCCGTTGCTATCCCTACACCCAAGTCATGCAATACGAATACCCTCAAAAACCCTTTCGCCCACCTAATACTACTCTACTCTAACCTCCTGCACCCATACATCAACTCCCAACAAAACCATCCTTATTACCCCCATATAAATATTTTTTTTAGGCTCTCTTTCGGAATCCTATTGTAAGATAAATTTCCTCTAGGCTGCCATCGCACAAGGCCACTCACTCAGAGGCCCAACAAGCCCCAAACCCCCCCCCCCCCCAAAAAAAAAACAATATTGAAATTTTGTTTCCACTAAGATTTGAACCTTGGGCTCCCATGTGGGAGATAGGAAGCCATACCATTGGACCCAAGGGTCCTTGGTTACTACCCTCGTATAATACCAAAGTCTACGGCATCAGAATCATCAAAAACATATCAAAACACATACTGCAGCCCACGCGAACATATTTATTTGGTTTGACGCAACATATAACGCAACAAATCAACGACCCCAAACGAAGGTATAAATTTTGAGGGTCAACTAAATTAATAAATCTTTCTTTTATTTCTTATAATATTTTTCTTTGAAGTTACTAAATTAATAAATTATATTTTTCTTATTATAAATTTTGAGGGTCAACTAAATTAATAAATCTTTCTTTTATTTCTTACTATATTTTTCTATTTTTTATAAAGGTAAGATGAAGGGGACTCACTTGAGGGGGGTTAAGGGGAAATCCTCAAATGAGTCCCATGAAATTTGATCCCTAGACCTCAGGGATATGAGGTGGGAAGCGTTGCCATTACTCCACCACCTCAACCTCAGTTACTAACATTCTATTCGTGGTGTAGATTGTTAACGTATTCATGCGACTGTAAGTATTGTATCCTATACTAACTACCTGCCATATTTTTATTTCTTTTTCATGAACATTATATGGGAAATTCTCAGTTGTACCATCCAACTATTGACTTTTCTCAATGGTAGGCATTATATTTTTTCCTCCACAATGGTACCATTATGTTTATGGCTTCTTAATTAAAGTGACTTTTCTATTAAAAAACTCTAACAAAACGTTAAAATTAGTAATTGCCCTCACTCTAGAAATACAATCTTACCCCTTATCTTAACTTTCCCTCCTATAATTCAACATCCCAACAATTAGAACCAACAATAATAACACACTGAGTTTAGTATGGAATTCACAAGATTTGTATATTAGTAGACAATTATGAGCACACACTTAATCAATTACAAGCATTGTATTTTTATAATATCATGGCAAACACACTGCTCATAATATGTTATCATATTAGAACCAACGAATCATTTGTTACAAGTGAAATTGAAGTACTATCAAACTTGAACAACAACTTATATAATCATCAAAGTGGAAATTCACTGCTCATATATGTTTATCGTATCAAAAACAATAAATTATTTTATTTATAGGTAAATTAAAGTACTATCAAAACTTGAACAAGTCATATGATCATATATAAAAAAAAAAAAGACATTCATCTCTGTTCTTGGGGATAAACTAAATTTACTCTTTTTATGCACCCAGAAAAAATCAGAATTTCTTATATGGAGGAATTAATGGAATTCAATTGAATTCATGAAAATCATATAAATTATTATGAATTAAAAAAAATTACCATAAATTTGTGCAATTCACCGTCGTTTACCAAAAAGAATTTAAGAAATTTTGCAGATATTCTTGTAAAGTATACCAAAGCAAGATTTTGGAGTTCTGATTTGGTTTGCAACACACATGAAAAGAAGGGGAAGGGAAGATGATGAGTGTTTTACAGAGGAAGGTGGTGGTGAGTATTTTACAGAGGAAGGTCCAATTTTTTAATGATGAATGTCTAATTTTTAGTGTTGTGTAAAGTATTAGGTTAGGGTAATTTTTTTTTTTAAATTATTTATTACTTGCATTAAAAGTTTAGCCTAACTTTTGTTAACAAAAAAACTTTTAAAATAAAAAGGCATAAACATAGTGGTACCATTGGGAAGGTAATAAATAATGCCTACCATTGAGAAAAGTCAATAGTTGGATGGTACTAGTGAGAATTTCCCACAATATTATATTTTATGATTGATTGCAATATTTATCACATTGTATATTATTGTTAATCAAGACCTAAATAAATGTTCTAACGCTTAAATCATATAACTTGGACAATATGTCAAGAACCCAGTAATCTTGATTTGCTAATTAACATATCACCAAAAAAGTAGTATTTTATGTGTTTCATGAACCAGCCTAGACTAATTTTTTTAAGGTGCTTAAAAACATTATGTGGTTATTCTTTTGCATAAAACTTGTTATGAATCAATATTTAGTAGAGGCCAACAATGGAGAACATGGTTCCTGACCGTGTTCGTACCTTCACCCTCAAACTCAAGTTTTGGTTCATAACCATTAATGAAGTTATGACGGTGAAATCTACATTGGATAACTCTCAATGTTCGTTGTCCTTAAGGTTTCTCTATATCCAATTAGGTTTATGAGTCTTCCTTTAAAGACTTGTTGGCGACTTCAAAACCTTTTTTTAATAAAACCTCAACAATGGGGTAGTCAAATACGCGCTCACACCGCGTAGACGAAATAAAATCACGCCAATACCAAGAATCCTATTTTTCAAGAGCGCACTAAACACATTGAGGCTGATTGTCACTTCGTTCGTGATGCGGTGACTGAGGGGTTTATTACTCCGTCTTATGTTCCTACCAAGTTTCAGTTGGCAGATATATTTACTAAAGCACTTGGTAGGACTCAGTTTGAGTTATTGTTATAGAAGTTAGGTGTGCGGAAATCGGAATGTGCACGGTCCAACTTGAAGTAGGTTGTTAGGACTCCTATTATAGATAGATATTATTGTTATGTTACGTTTGCATAGCATTAGGACTTTGTCCTATAGATCTGTATAAATAGCTTTTGGTGATGAATGAGATCACAACACAATTTGAGCAGATCTTAACAAATACCATGGTAAATTTCATAGAAGTGAAAATGGGTTTGTGCAATCCAATATATAAGACAGAGGAGAGTTCGGTACAGTTACAAGCACAAATGTTCCATAATAAAACCAATCAACAATAGTAATAGTAGCTCCCGTAGCTTATAATATGGTATTTTCCATCTTATTATTTGTTTTCCTTTTTAAATTACTTGGAAAATGGAGAAAATCGTTTTCTTCCAAATAAATGGAGCATGAATTCTGCATTGAGGGGAATATTTGTTTACTATTCTCATATCCAGTATATTAAAAAATTTGAAGAACCTGAGAACAAATAATGCTCGAGGCAGATGCTTAAATAAGAAAGATCCCACACATGCACAACTTGAATGAATAGATAAAATAATGTAGAAAGGACTAAAAGTGGTCGGCAGAACTTATTCATCGAGCAAAGACTTTTGTGCTTGTCATAATTTAAAGGCAATTACCCCTCAAAAAATAAAATAAAATAAAAATAAAAATATAGGCAATTACATCGCAGTAGGCAAAAGACTGTGTTTCAATGATAAGAAAAGATTAGACTAATTTAGAAAATTAAGAAAAGTTCAAAAAAACTACAAGACAAAGATGGTTTTATCTTAAAACCATATGGCAATAACGGTAGTCGCCCTCACCCTTATAAAGTGAACTCCTCTATCTTCTTTTATCAATATGGAAAACTCACATGTGTTGTGCGCTATATATCATAGCTCCAATAAAATTAAGTACAAAATTAAAAAATAAAGTTCTCATAAGCTAGTTAAGAAAAATTCGGATAGTTAAAAATAATTAAGAAAAGTTCAACAAAAGTAAGAGAAAATGACAAAAAAAAACTCAAGAAAGTTAAAGAAAAAATAAGATAACCTCACAAAAAATAAGTCGAATTGGACAATGCCATACTCATTACACCCCCCCGTTCTTCAAGTACTCCCTCCGTTCTTTTGTTGTTCTTATTCGAAATCTTTTTGTGGAAGGAAACTTGTCAAAGTAGGAAGGACTTTAAAAAACAGAGCGAATATCGTTTTTTTATATGTATGCTGATATTCATAACTTCCTGTATATAAGTGTAATCCTTTTCTTTTAGCAATCCACAAATCAACCGTTTGCTTTTGAGTCATAAAATTTTGCTTTTAAATTCTGACAAAATTGGGTTTAGGGCCACAACATTGTGAAAACCTACTTATTCTACGTCGAGTTCGGGTTATGTTTTAAGTCAAGTTCATATATCTTTTTATTTTGTGATTTTTGACAAATCTATCACTGTACGTCCAGGGGCGGATCTAGTAAGCTAGTATGCTACCCCTAAAAAAAAATAGGCTGGGAGAAAAAACAAAAAAAACCATATATACAAAATCTAGCAATGTGTACTGATAAAATCTGCTTGCCGCGGTAGTAGAAGCACTTTTCTGAAGAACACGGAGGTCTCAGCTTCGATGACTTGGTTAACATTTTGTTTTTTCTTTTTTCCTTTTTCTTTAATTTCCCCTATGCTCTAATCTTTTCCATCTTCCACAATTACACTTGTAAATTTAAACAATATAATACTTCATATTACAACAAACTTTATTCTAATTATAGTTGCCTTTCATTATATTATAAACACATATTATAAAGAGGTTCAACCTTTTATAAACCACATATTATAAAGAGAATCTTCTTGATTTTTTTATGATAAAGTACCCATGTATTTTTTCATTTTCTGCACTATATTCTGAATATTTTTTCTTTTCAAATTGTAGCTTTGAATTTTTTTTATTCTATATTGTACCACTCCGTTAAATCAACGTTAAGTTTTTCATTAGTTTCTTATTTTTAGTTCTTCAGACTTACATTATAAGGAAGAGAAAATTCTTCGGCCTTAAAAGGGTTGGATACGATAGAGTATTAGGGTACGTAGAGTTTTTATGGGAAGAACTGTCTCATAATGTAAGTTTAAAGAATATAGTATTATGAACCATATAATAATATAGTGTCGTATTTTTAAAAGGGTTATAAGTGTGGTTAACGTGAACTATGTTATAGTATTATGAGCTATTATTTGGTTAATTATGCTACCCCTGATTGAAAATCCTGGCTCCGCCACTGTGTACGTCCGTACCTAATTGTTATGTGCATGCGCATGCCTGATTATAGGTGTGTCCTGGCAAAATTAGATACCGCTTCTGTTTTTTTAATGTTGGTTATGTTTAACTTCCGTTTTACTTCATTCCATTTATACCTGATCAACTCCAGCCCGGCCCGGTTTTTGGGCGGGTTTTTTGGGCCCGCGGGCCGGGCCGGGCCCGGCCCGGTCAAATTTTTTTTTTTTGGGCGGGCTTTGGACAAGCAAAAAAACACTTTTTAGCCTAAAAAATGGGCCCGGCCCGTTTTGGCCCGCAAAAGCCCGCTCGGCCCGGCCCGAAATACCGGGCTTTGGGCAAAAAATTTTGGCCCGGATTTGGGCCCGGCCCGCAAGATGGGCACTTTTTTTTGTTCGGCCCGGCCCGAACCCAGCCCGGCCCGGTGTTTGATCAGGTCTAATTCCATTTAGTTGGTTATGATCTCTCATATCGCTTACTTTTGGTAATGTTTTGTTATAATTTTACTACAACCTATTACCTACCCCACTTGGTCTCACATTATCCTTTATTTTTCATTAAAATTATGATACTATTTACTTATCCTAACTTTTTTTTTTTTTTTGACAGCACTTATCCTTACTTTACTCATACCACACTACCTCTATTCTCCATTTCTTTTTTCTTTATTTTACCCCCACACGAGACTTTCTTTCTCCTCTTACCATAATATGCGTACGAATAATAATTGTAACCGAGTTAAAGAAATGGATCAAGGGAGTAAAGCTTATTCGATGTGAATATTATTGTCCAGGGCAAACATATATTTGAGATAGGATAACTCTATTTGGCCTAAAATGAAATCGACACAAAAAATAATGATCCAACAACAAGATTCAAATTGAATTCAACTGAACTCAAACCAAATGACTCGTTACCCAAAAAATTGATATGGATTCATCTCAACTATCCATTTGTTTGCTCTAGCTGTGAGAGGCTTTAAGTCATTATTCTCAAAAGTGAATTATTTGAGAGTGCTCGAAATATTCATTTTGATGAATGATAATGCATTTATTTAATTTGTATTTTATCTCTATTATATAAGGGAAGGGGGGAGCTATGGTGTCCTCAGTTGAAAATACCATTTTACCCCCCTTCCCTTTCTTAATGACAAACCGAATCTCAAAACCAAAATCGGGGTTCAAAGTAAATTGGAAACAATCACTCACAAAAATTCTACTGAAATCACTCACAAATCACTAAAATAAGGAAACTTCACAAATCACTCATAAAATTGAGAAAATCACGTTATAGAAACTCAAATGATCGGGAAACTTTACAAAAACTAAAAATTAACTTACAAACTACAACTAATACTCTAGAATGTCAATACATACGAAAACATTCACAAAAAATCACTTACAAATCACTGTTCTAGCTCAATAACCATTCACAATTATATACTCACAAGAATTACCTATAAACTACAACGTCAACACAAATATGAGAAAAACATAAGATTTCGACGGGATATCACACATTCGTCCATCGGTGATTTGCGAACTTCCAAAAAGGTACATAATTCTTTTAATCTGGAAAGTTATTTCACATTAGTTGAAAAAACAATAGCAAATTAATCGACTGTTATGTAGATGAAAAAATGGAGATGATAGCAATTAGTTGAAAAGGGCTTTTATACAATTATACTTAAATTTATTTCATTTTCATATGAAATAAGAAAACAAGATAAAAGTAACAAATTTATTTTTTTAAAAAAAATTCCAATACTAAAATTTTTGCCCAAAACTTTTGCAAAAAATCCATGTTCAGAAATAAATTTTGAAAAAAAAAACAATATCAAGTTTTTGCGAACAACTTTTGCAAAAATCCATTTTCAGAAAAAAAATTACAGTAATTTGCAAAAATCCATTTTCTGGAAAAAAAATTACATTAATTTGCGGAAACCATTTTCAGAAAAAAAAATTACATTAATTTGCGAAAACCATTTTAAAAAAAAAACATTAATTTGCGAAAATCGACCCAAGAAAAAAAAAATTACATTAATTTAAGAATTACCTTTCTTTGTTACAAAATCGACCCAAGAAAAAACTGAAGTTGGTTTGCTTCCTTCAAAAGTGGGTTCAAACGGCTGATGGATTTTTTATGAACTGTGTTCCTTCAAAAGTAGATTTTTGATGAGTTAGATCTATTGCTGCTTCTTAAGACTTGAAATGGATGATTTTGTTATTCTATAGTGCAAAGTTTGATGAACTAGGTAGTGGGTTCCTTCAAAATATGGGTTGTAGATTTGTAGTGAGAGGAGAGAGAGAATGAATAGTTACAAAAAGCAGTGGAATTATACAGTGAGAGGAGAGAGAGAATGAACTGGGTAAGGCCGTAGAACTAGGGGGTTCCTTTAAAATATGGGTTGTAGATTTCTAGAAGCATGTGACAACACGTCACTCAACATTTTCAACTTTCAACTAGAAGTGTAGAGTCTTGGATGTTGTTGGTATTTTTCAGGCATTTCGGCAGTAGTGTTGTAAGCTCTTTCATGGACTATAGTATGGTTTTGGGGCTGCTCTTGGACTGTATTGTCGCATAGTCTTAGTATGCAGCTTCCTTAGTTGTAACTCCGGGCTATAATGCCTCCTTGAATTAATGAAAATCGACTAAAATTATCAACAAAAAAAAAAAAAAAAAATAGAAGTGTAAATTGTAGATCAAAGTATAAATTAGCCAAATCATAATACTATTGCATTGGATATAAGTTTTTGGTTATATACTGCATTTTTTGTTCACGCACAACACGTCATGCACGCATATATACTGCATTTTTGTTCTTGCAGAATTAAAATAGTCACTCAAAACTATGATTTAAAACAAAGTTTAACTGAGTAACTATTGCATTGCAAAAAAGTGTAGATCAAAAGTTCAACACGTCACTTAATTTTTTTGTTAAGTAGATATAAGTTTAACTGAGGGAGTAATACCGTAATGCTACTTAAATGCAAAGAGTTAATGACCACAAAAGAAAGAACAGTATGTAGACGACAAATTGATAGAAAAATGTGCTTCAATAGAGACTACTAAGTAAGTACTAAGTAGAGCATTTAATTCACTAACAAATTTGATAATAATAGCCACTCGTCTTCACCTAAGTTATAAAAATTTGCACTTTCGAAAAAAGTTTAGTAAAAAGTTTTGTATATCGTTTGAATTGAATCTTTCATTACTTATACTTATTTATTAAAGTGTTTTTAAATTCTATTTGTAAGTATTTCAAAGAATCTTATTCACAAAATGGAGGTGAACTTAGATACTAACTTTGATATTCTGTTTGTTTACTATTTAGTAATACTTATGCCTAAAAATGTCATCGCACGCATCGCGTGCATAAAAAGCTAGTATATACATATACAAAGTAGTTATATGAAAAACGCAATATATGTGATTATTGCATTTCAGCATGAAATATAGTTCATAACATTGAACAAAATTTGTTTTCAAAATCTTAGTTGTACTCAAATGAAGTAAATCAAATTAATATTACAAAATTCATAAAGGAAACTTTGTTGTCACGACATTATTTATGACAAGATTTTAAAGGATCGTCTTCAAAGATTATGTTATCACATAAGTATGACATCATGTCATTAATCTTAAAAATCTTTTTTTTTTAAAATGGACTTATATAGATATAAATATACAAATCTATAGTTTTGGATAATGAAAAGTTAGAGTTTTATTTTGACTAAACAACCTATAGATATTAATATATTATACAATATAAATTGAGTATAACTTTTGCTACATAATTCAAAAATTTATAAAATGTTTTCCACCATTGAATAGTGCTCGAAATATACATCAAAATAAGATTAATTTATCATATGGTTAAATAATCTATAAATATGTAAATTATTAGATGAGCAATAATATATGATTAATATAAATTTAAATTTTAACCCGTGCATTGGATCATATAATAACGAAGAAATCAGAAGAAGAGTATAAGCGTTGTTGGATACAATAAGAAGTAGTACCACTATGATTAATATAGATATATAATGGGTAAAATAATAGAAAATTACAGTTTGATTTTTGGTAAACTATCTAAGAAATCAATGATTCAATAGATTTTCAAAAATAGAGCTATAGATAATAATACATATCTATAGTTTACTATGATGAAAAATAAGAGTTTGATTTTTATAACCTAAAAACAATTACATACTTAAAATTGAGTGTAAATTTTGCTCCATGATTGAAATTTTATTATTTGTACGTATATAATTGGAGAATGCTCGAAATATGATTCAAAATATCATAATATTACTATAATACAATCATGATTTTCTAAGTTCATCTATATAATTAACTACATAGAAGTATAATATATAAATTTTTAGTTCCATAACTATAAAAGTACATACATATATAATTTGGATGATGAAAAATAAGAGTTTGATTTTTTTTATTTTTTTTTATTTTTTTTCTTGTAATATTTTCTTATTGGAGTTACATCACTTTTTCATTAGAGTTACATCACTTGCTTATTAGAGTTATAGCGCGTAAAATTCATTTTCATTTCTCATGTAAATATGCATTCTCATATAAACTCACTTCTATATATATAGTATATATAGTTGAGTATACCTTTTTACGAAATCTACAAAAGAACTGCATGGCACGGGTGTGGTTAGAAATTTAAAGAATCTGATAACAAAGGAATGGACAAACGATTAGATAAGGAAAATCAAGATAGGAGTTAGCTCAAGTGGATAGAGCACTCCCCCTTGGCCCCTGAGGTCAGGGGTTCGATCCTTACCCCCAGCATTATGCTGGGGTGTTTCTTTCGCATGCTATGCATGCCTTACCAGCCAATGTATTGGTGTTTCCTACAGGCTAGTAGCCTTGTAGGGATTAGTCCTTGGGCTGACTTAATCTCTTAATGAAAAAAAAAAAATATTAGACAAGGAAAATCACACACACTCAAATAAAAATAAAAATAAAAAATTGAAGAAAAGTGGCCGGCAGAACTTATTCATCATCAATCATCATGCAATGATGCAAATACTTTTGTGCTTGGCAAATTGGCAATTATTTAAAACCAATAAGGAGAAGACCAAGATTCGGGGAAATTTTGACCAAACATTTTATTCTTGCTTTTATGTTAAAAATTGAAATACTGCTCTATAAATACATCCATCTCAGCGTACAAAATATACAACAATCTGCAGTCTGCACACGATATTTTTGTTGCAGTCTTGGCTTAGAGAGGAAACAATTCCTTTCAAGTAAGTAACTCATGATTACTAACTACTCCCTCAGTCTTTTTTCAGTTGCTATATTTTATCATTTTTAGATGTCTCAATTTACTTGCTATATTTGTTAAATATTTTTATTTTTAATATGTGGTACTCATATATTATTTACCTTTATACTCTTATTTTTATCTTCATTATACTAAAAGACAACTACTTTATGCTTTATTGCTCTACTTTTCAATGGTCTCCACATGTTTTCTTGGTAATTGTGCAAAAGTATATTTTGTCAGGAAAAAACTTTGTCTACCTACCAGGTATACTATCCACCATTAATAAAGACTTGTTGAGGGATGTGATAATGGAATCCAACTCAACATAATTTTTAATTTTTTAATGCTCTATTAGTAGTGGGTTGTCTACCGGTGGGTAGGTGTAGTAATAAAAAACTTTGTCTACCCATCGAGTATACTACCCACCATTAATAAAAACATGTTGTCACTATTACACGCGAATTTTTCAGTCTTGTTGTCACTATCTGAAAAGTTAATTATTACTATCTTGTTGTCGCTATTTGAAAAGAATTGTTACTAATTATCTTGTTGTCACTATTTAGTAAGAATTGTTTTTATCGCCAATTTATGTAGTAATATTTATTAATATTTTCACGTTAAAAATGTAGTATTTAATGTTGTATAGCTCATTGGTTAGATTTTTATTGTATTTAACTCGAGGTCATGTAGTCGAATCTTGTACGAAGCATGTTTTTAATTTTTTTTTTCATGTGTGTGAATGACATGGAACGAAAGAACTAATTAAACGGACAGTGCACGTGACGTGTAGACTTGTTTAAGAACGCTTTTTAATATAATTGTATAGTTATTTATTGGGAAGTGGGAACTATGAGTAACATTTCAGGGTATACATTGTCTCACAAAAGCAAAATTTTTATCATACACCTTTTTGTACCGTGATCATGGTACACTCAAGGCTATTTTTTTGTGTTCATTGCTCATTTGAAATCATCCAAATTAGCAAAATGTATTTCTCCCTCAGTCCCAAAATATAGTTCCTGTTTCTATTTTGGAAGTTAACCTTTAAAAACATTGACCAAATATTCTCATTATGTATACAAAAAAAATACTCATGTTGGGTCTTGTTAGATTCGTCTCAATGTGTATATTCATAATATCAACTTTTTATATTTATTACTTATAAGAAATAGATGATATCGTAGATCAAATGTACGTCTTGGAGACAATGCAAAAAGAAACAAGAACTATATTTCGGGACGGAGGGAGTAAAAAAGATAGTTCTAAATGAGCAAAATTAGTCTTGGGTGTGCCACACACCCGGGTCTATGATGAATGAACTACTCACAAAAGTAAAATTAGATGGTATAACTTGGACGTTATATATATATGTGTCTAATATCTAGCTGATAATGTTAGACGTTCCAATTCTTTAAATTGGTAAGGAGAAGTGACATACTGGGTCGGAACCTCGTACAGGTTAATCTGACTGACCCAGCTATACAGGCAAAGACCCTTTGGAAGTCGAGAAAGGTAATAGTGCCTATAGTGGGGTTTGATAGCACAACCACAAGGTTGTGAGATACAAATCTTACCATTAAACCAAATATTACTTGGTGTTAGACGACGTGCCAAATTGATTGGTACACATATATCATCAAGCGGTCAATCTTACCTTCGTCGCACAGGGTCTCCATAGTAATTGAACTGACGTGCTTTACAAATTAATTCAACATAAAATAAACATCGATCTTGAATACTTCCTCCGTTGATGTCTTAATCGATTTCATCATATAATAATCATATATATATCCGACTCACCGTACCAAGATTGACATGCATGCACTTGAATTACTATTTCTTAATTATGCGGATTCATGTTAGCCCATCCCAAATCATTTTGGAACTAATGTTTCGTTGTAGTTGTTGTATGATTATTGTATGTCACGAGTTATATTCGGAGATGCAATTAGGCAGCAACAATTGAGTAAAATGATTATCTTTGAATGCTTTGCAGTTGTCTAGGACTGAAAAATCTTAGTGATTCCGATCAAAGATGGCAGGAGTAGCGATAAAATTGGTCCCAAAGGCATTGTCTGGATTCTTCAAGGAAGCACTAAAAGCCGGTGCCATAAGCGTTGTAGTTGAGGAGGGTAAAGGTTTGATTGTAACTGTTTACGATCATATTGAAGGTCCCTTGGGAAAATACCTTAAGAACCCTCCAAAGGTGACGCAACAAGTTGGTGTCGACGCTATAAAGCTAGCCAAAGAAGTTTCGGACGAAATTGAAAATGCGCGCAGACTCTATGGCTCAACACCACAGTCAATCGGGAGCACTCTTCAGATGATGAAGGGGGTTATCTTTGGCTAGTCTTACAGTACTAAATTAGTACTTATATCGCAAGCAAATGCAATCCCTTGAATCTAATGTTATCTAGGAAGATATAATAAAATAAAATGCTAAACTTAGGAAGCTGCATGGCATAAAGATAGGTTTTTTTATCACTTTTTTCCTGTCACGGCCAACAAAGTGACGTCCAATAAAAAAATGCAGCTTAGCTTATTACTTGTTGTTAATGTAAACAAGGGATGTTTGCGATATTAAACATAATAACTACCTGGTAACTTTTTTTTTTGTTTTTTTATGTGTATGCAATGTTCAAAACAATATACGATTACATGACCTAGCTAAGAGGTCCAATCATGCACCATAGTAGTTCACTCTATCATTCTGGTCGGTCCCTTCCTCTAAATATAGATTTTCCCCTCCACAAGATCACCAAGTTTGGGTTCACTCATCATATGTTTGCTATATCAAATTTGATAGTACTGAAAATAGACATGGGCAACTCAATAAGGTAGTGGCGGATCCAGAATCTGATCCACGTGAGTTCGAAGTATTCTGAAGAAAACGTGAAATGAATATAATTAAAATTGTCTATGCATTAGCAATTATATACTATATATCACTTATTTAAGCATTCAAATAGATGTACAAATGGACAACTTTGACATTTTACACTATTCACAAATTTCACTTTGACCATCGTTTGTGATTTATACGTGAGTAAAAATATAGTGATGTGGGATCTCGTTAGATTCGTCATAATATGTATTTTTTTTAATATGTACTTTTTATGATTTTTACAAATACAAAATTAGAGATATATGTCCTTAAAGTTTTGCATTGGCATGGTCAAAAGTGAAAGTGTAACATGTAAAAAAACGGAGGAAGTACAAAATAAGGGAAGGGGGAAAAGTAGAGAACATGGAAACAGGAAGCCTTCCGTGGAATTCGAATGTCCCGAGTGTAATGAAGCAAGTCCGAAATTTGCAGCCTAACAAACCACTGAACCAAACATCAAAATACTGATGTAAGACGGTGCAGGATAAATATAAAGGGTTTTAATGTTTCGGTTCTTCTTTTTTCTGCCCCTGCAGGGGGCAATAAGGTGGAGGACACTGGAGGAGAAAGTGATCACACACAATGCCAAATGAGGTTCCATCCTAAAACCAATTAGCAATAGTAGGAGTAACTACTTTAGCTTATAATGTGATACACTATCTCCTCTTTCTCCAATGTAGGACAACTCACATGTGCACAACAAACATGGGGTTCAATATAATTGTTGTATATGGTGGTATGGAGTTCGACGAGTTGACAAGCGTAGAACGCGAGTATTGCAACGACAAGGCACTATTACAATTATGGGCAAAGATATCGAGCAAATGAGGCCAAGATAACATATTTGAGGTGTTCTCTAAGTCAGTGCGTGTAACATTAGGTAAAAAGAATACTTGAGAGTTGTATTATGTTTGATGGATAACTGATAACACCTATCCCTAATGGTTAAACCGGCTCAATTGGGACATAGAACAATGTCTCACTTTTTGGAGGGGCCCCAAATTTTTTTAAAAACAACTTTAAACAAAAAACTAAAATCACATACTCACAGACAAGAGTACTTTGCACCAAGAAAACAAACAACAGTACTACTTTCTCTCAAAAATAAGTACTACTTCATCTAAAAAAAAAGTACTACTTTATCTTAATTCTCTCTCTATCCTTACTTTTCTTCCCTAAACCTGTGAACTTTCTCTCTCCTTACCTCTTACAAGCTACTCCTATGAAGCTACTAAAAAATCACATCACCAATTTTCTTGAAATATTATTGTTTTAATTGGTGTTGGAGAAATAATCAATGGATTGAAATTGAAGAAAGTGTAATCAGAGAAAGTGGAGAGAGAAGGAGTGCAAGAGAGGATGCATTCTTCTCGACGAGCACCAATTTCCTCCGATGATAACGAAAAGGAATGAAGTTGAATATGATTTCGGATCTCTTAGTGTTCCCTGGTGTAAGCTCTTCAATCTCACTGTTAAGTTTCATTCTTTTTTTAAAAGGAATGAAGTTGGATCTTGAATTTTTAGTGAATTCTTATTTGGATTTTGTCTACTTGAATTCGGATATCTGTTATTTTGGGAAAGTTTGTTGGACAATATATATTGGTTCTATAATAAACTGGTGTTTTGTCGGTGTAAATTGAATGAAAATGGGACTTGTCTATTTGGGTTCTATAAGAATGCATTTTTTTTCTTTTAGGGAGCTCATTTCCTTAGTTAATTCACAATTAAGCATGCTTGGACGGGAGTAGTCCAGGGATAGGTGACCTCGTGGGAAGTTTCTCAGGGTGTGCAGAGTGTGGACAAAATACACCGGAAGAACTTGTACTGGTTATTGAGGATAATTATTGCCCCTGGATGCGCATTGGTGAGGATAGACTCGACTTCGTATGGATCGGGTGTTACAGTTGAGATGTTTAGTTGTGGAATAAATGTTTGAAGTATTACTTCCAGTATAAGAAAGAAGAGTTTGTGTAAGTTTTGGAGGAAAGAAGCAAAGTGTGGGAGTGTGAAGTGTTTATGGAGGAAAGGAAAAAGGAGGAGAATTTGGGTATAATTAAAGCGATAATTGTAATTAGGAGATCTAAAAGTGAGTAACCTCATTTATTTATACGAGTAACCTCATTTAATCATACGAGTAACCCCAATTGTTCACAAAAGTAACCACATTTATTCAAACGAGTAACCCCTTTCATTCGTAAGAGTAAATTGATTAGTCTCTCATTTTCTTGTTTAGTCATACAAGCAATGTTGTTTAATCTATGAGTAACCTCGTTTAATCTTATGAGTAGCCTCGTTTAATTTTATGAGTAACTACATTCATATTCATACTAGGAACTTCATTTATTTATACGAGTAACCTCATTTTGATCATACGAGTAACCCCAATTGTTCACAAAAGTAACCGAATTTATTCAAACAAGTATCGCATTCATCAGTAAGAGTGAATTGATTAGTTTTTCATTTTCTCGTTTAGTCATACAAGTAATTAATGTCGTTTAATCTATGAAAAATCTCGTTTAATATTATGAGTAACCCCATTTATTCATACTAGTAACC
Organism: Beta lomatogona; assembly: GCA_947646795.1. Lineage (NCBI taxonomy): Eukaryota > Viridiplantae > Streptophyta > Magnoliopsida > Caryophyllales > Amaranthaceae > Beta > Beta lomatogona. The sequence goes on from CANSNZ010000150.1 coordinate 1,154,951, forward strand.
TCACTTAATTTATTTATACGAGTAACCTCATTTAATCATACAAGTAACTCCAATTGTTCACAAAAGTAATCTCATTTCTTCAAACTAGTAACCCCATCTATTCATACAAGTAACCTCGTTTAATAATATGATGACACTGTTTAACCATACGAAACTCCAACTGATTACAAAAATAACCTCATTTATTCATATGAGTAACTCACTTTGTAGGCATGAAAAAATTGTATAATGCCAAGCCGTTAATTATTTGTCCCGACAAGTCAATGTTGACTTAAAATAAATGGGTGATCATAAAACAAATTAATTTGGGCTTTATTATTAAATGAGGCCTATTTTAATTGAGTCATCTTTTATTGGGTCATGACTCATTAAATAAAAGCTTGGCTCATAATAGAGTTATGTCCAGGAGGCAGGATAAGTGGAAACCCTAGGGTTCTCCTAACTCTATAAATAGAGAGCTTCTCTTTATTTGCCAGGGGAGAAAAAACAGAAGACTCAAAGAGAGAGAGAGAGAGAGAGAGAGAGAGAGAGAGAGAGAGAGAGAGAGAGAGAAAAATCTGCTCCAAAGACTCTCTAAGTCTACACATCCAAACCACACATTCAACCTAGAAGAAGAACAACAAGAATCAAAGCCGTTCTATTCTAGACGATCATACTTGAAAGAGATCAAGCCTGTAGGCCCCAATGAAAGAGATCAAGCTTGGAAAACGCCCTAATGAAAGTGATTTGGACGCCGACAGCGATCGAAGCCGCGGATCCAAACAAAGCTCAAAGGGTGGAAAGCCACAAGGTGATTCATTAACTGTTCAAAGAATCCAGGATATGATTGCCAGTGCTGTCAAAATGCAATTGGTAGGAAATTCTCATGGCAATCACTGTTACATAAAGCCGTATACCAAGAGGATCGACAAGATGAAAATGCCAAGTAGCTATCAACCTCCAAAATTTCAACAATTTGATGGCAAGGGCAACCCTAAGCAGCATATAGCGCATTTCGTGGAGACTTGCAACAACGCTGGAACCACAGGAGATTTGTTGGTTAAGCAGTTTGTTCGTTCCCTTAAAGGAATCGCCTTCGACTGGTACACATATCTTTCACCAGAATCCATCAGTTGTTGGGACCAGATGGAGGAGGAATTCATGAACAGATTTTACAATACACGCCGCATCGTAAGCATGACGGAGTTAACCAAGACACAACAATGGAGGGACGAGCCTGTTGTTGATTACATCAACCGATGGCGCGCCCTGAGTCTGGAGTGCAAGGATCTCTTGTCAGAAACTTCCGCTGTGGAGATGGGCATTAAAGGTCTGAAATGGGATGTCTTGTACATTCTGCAAGGAATAAAACCTAAATCTTTTCAGGAATTAGCAACGCGGGCCCATGATATGGAGCTTACTATCGCCAACCGTGATGGAAGTTCTTCTGAGTACAAGAAGGAGAAGAAGGACTTCAAAAAAACTGACAAGCCTTTCAAGAGTTCCACAAAGGAGTCTTTTTCAGTCACTACGACGTCTGCTCCTGTGAAGATTTCTGCAAAACCAAAGAATGAACAGAAGAAAGGGTCATTAACCAAGAATAGTAAGAAAGATAGACTCACACTAAAAGAACTGCAGGCTAAGAAGTATCCATTCCCAGATTATGACTTAGCAAGAATGTTGGAGGATTTGCTTGAGAAGAAAATCATAGAATTGCCCGAGTCCAAACGACCAGAAGAGGCAGGGATAACATCGGATCCGAACTATTGCCGTTATCACCGTTTAGTAAGCCATCCTATTGAAAAGTGCATTACGCTGAAGGAAAGGATCATGCAACTCGCCAATGACGGGAAGATTGCTCTAGATCTTGATGATAAGGTGGAATCAAATCATGCTTCAGTCACTTTACAGGCTTCCCTATATAACGACCAAAGGAAGCAAATGAGACTCATTCAGTTTGGAAGTCTGGAGCCAGTCATGGTGGAAGCGGTGGATTTGTCATGCATGTCACATTATGAGTATTCAGATTCGTTTCACATACCTCATGAAGAAGAAGAAGAAGAGGAAGGTTGGACTTTAGTCATAAGAAGAAAGCCAAAAAAAAGGTGATGCCAAAGTCGCAATCTCCTTGATACAGAAAAAGACAACAAAGAAGGAAACAACCCAGTCGCTCTAAGGCGAAGAAGAAGACGAAACTAGTTAGCAAACATGGTGTCTTACCTATTGATCTCCTTAAACAGGAAGCACGAATGCCCATTACCTTGGACGAATTCTTCCCTCAAGAGTACTTCGGTGAAATCTCAGTCAATATGTTGACTTGTGATGTGGTGGAAGGAGGAAAGAAGCAAGGTGAACAAAGTCACCTTCCAAAAGAAGGTCTCAATCATGAGAAGGACCCTAGGAGAGACGCCAAAATACTTGCATTATTGGAAACAGTCCCATCTCGCATGGGGTGGCGACAAGCTCTTTTCCTCCCGGAAGAAATGCAATTTGCTCTTGCACGCTCTATAGAAAATCCTACTCATTATACATCTAAGGAAAATATTGAGCACGGAATTTATGACAACCATCCTGATCCATGTGCAGCATGTAGCGCAGCCTTGGCATTCACAGATGCTGATCTTATGTTGGGGTCAAAACCCCATAATAGACCCCTCTTTGTTTGTGGGTATATTCGAAAACAAAGGATCAACCGTATTCTTATAGATGGAGGATCTGCGGTCAATATCATGCCTAAGGCTACTATGGAGAAGTTGAAGATCACCATGGAGGATTTGTCCGAAAGCCGCCTGATGATACAAGGATTCAATTTAGGAGGTCAACGAGCTATTGGTATAATCAGAGTCGATTTGTCTATAGGGGAGATGATGGCAACCACAATCTTCCATATTATTGACTCGAAGACATCATATAACTTGTTGCTAGGACGGCCCTGGATGCATGAAAATGGTGTTGTGGCATCGACCTTACATCAGTGCCTCAAATACTATAGAAATGGCGAAAGAAAGGTAAGTGCATATGTGAACCCATTCTCTGAAGCTAAATCACATTTTGCCGATGCAAAGTTCTATATTGAGCAGCAGGAGCCTCAGGAGGTCATGCCGATAGAGATTGCATCTATAGGAAAGAGTATAATTGTCAAACAAGAGCCAATCAAGGACGATGCTCGGTCAAATTAACTTGCAGTAGCAGAGCTCATAGAGATCGATGAAAATAAGGATGAGAAGGTCTCTTTGAAAGAAGCTGAAGCCAAGTCTAGCTCAACAATGCCGGTGCTACGCTACATTCCAATGTCCAGGCGTAAGAAAGGTCAATCTCCTTTTGCACAATGTGGAGGTGATGAAGAAAAAACGAAACCTACATCAAAGCAAGGTGAAAGTAGACAAGCTATTGCTGAAAAAATGACTTTACTAGTGCAAAAGATAAATGACTCAAAAATAAGCAGCGTGCCACTTCCAGGGTTCGAGAAGTCATCATAAATGCCAAGTTCGAGAAGAGAAGGCTTCGACCCAGTTCCTTATAAGCTTATGGAGAACTTCGGATACAATTTTTCTAATCCAGAGCCTATGGGAAAGGTCATAGAAGCTAAAGCTTACGGCCTCAATGAAACTCACCAAAACCTCCAGCAGCAAGGAGAGCGTGTTTTTATGAAGAAAGTTGGCCTGGGATTCACGGAATCTAAGCCAGTTAGAATAACAGCACGGCGAAAACCAATACAAGCAACACAATACATTGCAGTTGAAGAGTTGGAGGAAAGTGAAGGGGAAAATACTTTGCCAGTCAGGATGGAATATGTCTTTGACAGGATCAAGCCTGCTTCGATTCAACCACAATCCTCGGTGTTTGACAGGCTAGAAGGTCGGGAAAATTCTCCTTCATCAAATCCGATCTTTCAACGATTAGGTGGACGATGCGAAGATGCAGCACCATGTTCATCTAAAAGAAGCGTCTTCAACTGATTGGGAAAAGACACACAGTGCAAGAAAACTGTCTTCGGTCGGATTGGAAGAAACAAAGATATTCCCAAACAATTATGGCGACGGAAGGATGCAATAAAATTGGAAGACAAATTCAAGTTGGAGAAGGAGGTCAGAAGTACCACACCATCCCGAATGAAGCGTTTCTCAACTTTGGAAAGTAAAGGTGGGCAAGTCTCTTACTGTGCGAGGCCATACTGTAGTTCTCACAAATCAAAAGCCCCCTATTGTCCAGAATGAAGAGTTAGATGATGTTGCCTCTTGTAATCATGTCACGGTTTGTGAAGCCAGGACCCAGGACGAAGAAGTAGCAACGGCTGAGGCTCCGAAAACACTCGAAGATGGAGGTCAGTCTACAGTACATGATCTGAAAGAGTTGAGTCTTGGAACTCCAGATGAGCCACGACCAATTTTTGTGGCATTGCTCAATCCCGAAGAAGAGAAGGCGTACCTTGAGCTACTCATGGAGTATAAGAATGTCTTCGCATGGAGCTATAGCGAGATGCTCGGGTTAGATCCAAGAGTGGCAGTACACCGTCTAGCCATAAAGAAAGGAGTTTCATCAAAAAAGCAGCCTCAACGACGCTTCCGACCTGAATTGATACCTGAAATTGAAAACGAAGTTAATAAGCTCAGTGATGCAGGTTTCATTCGTGAAGTCAAATATCCTACATGGATTGCAAATATCGTCCCTGTGAGAAAGAAAAATGGCCAATTGCGTGCGTGTGTGGACTTCAGGGACTCAATGATGCTTGTGCCAAGGATGATTTCCCATTGCCAGTCACTGAAATAATGATTGATGCCACAACTGGTCATGAAGCCTTATCTTTCATGGATTGCACTGCAGGATATAATCATATTCTGATGGCGCCAGAAGATCAAGAAGCAACAGCTTTTCGCACACCCAAAGGCATATTTTGCTATAAGGTGATGCCCTTCGGCTTGAAAAATGCAGGAGCCATTCATCAACGTGCAATGCAAAAGATTTTTGAAGACATGATGCACAAGATGGTTGAGTGCTACGTCGACGATCTTGTTGTCAAATCAAAGAAGAGAGGTGATCATTTGCTTCACTTACGTGATGTGTTTGAAAAATTGCGTAGGTATCAGTTGAAGATGAACCCTATGAAATGTGCGTTTGGCGTTACCTCTGGAAAGTTTTTGGGATTCGTCGTGAGACATAGAGGAATTAAGATCGACCAATCTAAGATCAGGGCAATCCAAGACATGCCACCTCCAAAAAATCTCAATGAATTGCGCGGACTCCAAGGGAGACTAGCCTCCATTTGACGCTTCATCTCAAACCTAGTTGGGCGATGCCATCCCTTCAGTCATCTTATGAAGAAAGGTGCTCCATTCGAATGGGACGAGTCATGTCACAAGGCATTTGAAAGTATCAAAAAATACTTGTCTACACCTCCGGTCTTGGGGGCACCAATTCCAGGGAAGCCTCTCATTCTATACATCGCAGCTCAAGAAAGATCATTGGGGGCATTATGTGCACAAGAAAACAATGAAGGTAAAGAAAAAGCTTTATACTACCTCAGTCGAACACTAGCTGGTGCAGAATTGAATTATTCTCCCATTGAAAAGATGTGTTTGGCTTTGATCTTTGCCATTCAAAAATTGAAGCACTACATGCAAGCACACACTGTGCGGGTGATTTCCAAAGCAGATCCCATCAAGTACATTTGTCAAGACCAGTGTTGTTCGGACGAATCGCGGAGTGGACATTTCTCATAAGTCAGCATGACATTGTATATGTCTCTCAGAAGGCAATCAAGGGACAAGCTTTGGCGGATTTCTTGGCAGACCATCCAACCCCGTCAGATTGGGCACTCTCAGATGATTTACCTGAAGAAGAAGTCTTCTATATCGACATCTTGCCACCATGGGAGATGTACTTCGATGGAGCTGCACGACAAAATGGTGCTGGGGCTGGTGTAATTATCATTTCACCTGAAAAACATATCCTCACATACTCCTTTGTTCTCACTCAGCTATGTTCCAATAATGTCGCTGAATACCAGGCGGTTATTTTTGGGCTTCAAATGGCTAAGGAAATGGAGGTCCATGACCTTGATGTGTATGGAGATTCCAAACTGGTGATACATCAACTGCTTAATGACTATGATGTAAAGAAAGAGGATTTGATACCTTACCACAGCCATGCTTCACGGTTGTTGAAGACATTTGACAGCATCAATTTGCAACATGTTCCAAGGAGTGCCAATAAGATGGCTAATGCACTTGCCAATCTTGCAGCCACATTGGCACTGGGGGCAGAAGAAAGCATATCAGTCCCAGTCTGCAATCGATGGGTGGTTACACATCTTGAAGATGAAATAGAAGAAGGTGCCAATGCAGTCTCAGTTTATGAAATAAACACCAATGATTAGCGTCAACCACTCATAGATTATCTTGAACATGGAAAGTTGCCAAATGATCCGAAGCACAAGACAGAAGTTCGACGGCGAGCTCCACGCTTCATCGATTACAAAGGAACACTCTATAGGCGTTCATTCCTTGGAGCCTGGTTGCGGTGCCTTGGAGTTGAAGAAGCCGTCAAAACACTAGAAGAGGATCATTCAGGAGTTTGTGGTGCCCATCAAGCTGGTCCAAAACTTCAAGATCGAATCAAAAGATTGGGGTATTATTGGTCAACCATGGTTCAAGATTCCATGGAGTTTACAAAAAGATGTGAAGCCTGTCAGTATCATTCCAATTTCATTCACCAGCCTCCGGAGCCGTTGCACCCTACTGTGACATCTTGGCCATTTGAAGCTTGGGGTCTCGATGTTGTTGGTCCAATCACGCCAAAGTCCTCAGCCGGCCATGCATACATCCTCGCAGGCACATACTATTTCTCCAAGTGGGCGGAAGCAGTTGCTCTTCGAGAATTTAAGAAGGAAAATGTAGTTGATTTTATTCGAAATTACATCATATATCGCTATGGTATACCTCGTTATATAATCACAGACAATGGCGCGCCGTTTTGCAACAGATTGATGACAAGTCTCTGTGAGAAGTTCAAATTTGCACAACGTAAGTCCTCAATGTATAACGCTCCTGCTAATGGGTTGGCTGAAACTTTCAACAAAACACTTTGCACTTTGCTCAGTAAGGTTGTATCCAAGCACAAGCGAGATTGGCATGAGAAACTTGGTGAAGCATTGTGGGCATATCGTACTGCGTACAAAACACCAACTCAATCAACGCCCTATGCACTCGTATATGGTGTAGAGTCTGTGTTGCCATTGGAGATACAAGTCCCGTCATTGAGAATAGCCATTCAAGAGGATCTTACGGCGGAAGAAAATGCTAAGATTCGACTGGCGGAATTAGAAGCACTTGATGAAAAACGACTTGAAGCACAACAAAATTGGAGTGCTACCAAGCCCGCCTGACATGTGCATTCAATAAGAAGGTGTGAGTCTGTTCTTTTCAAGTTAGGGATATAGTTCTTGCAGTGAAGAGACCCATCATTGTCTCTCGCAAGACAGGAAGCAAATTCGACTTAAAATGGGATGGCCCGTATGTTGTCCAGGAAGTATACACAAATAGAGCTTATAAGATTGTTGATGCTGATGGATTGCGCATAGGTTGTGGAAGGAAGGGAAGGTGTTGCTAGAGTTGATGTTGATCCTAAACTTAATGTTTGAGGGTTTTTTTTTTTTAAGTTTGTGTTTGTTATGGGGTTGAATATTAACTGCTTCTTTGGGGTTGAATTAATTTGTGCGTGTGTTTTTCTTTACTTCTTTTTTCTTTGTAAGCTGGTTGAATGATAACAAATAACAATGGATTGGTAGCCTTTTTTCTCTTTTAATGTTAGATGTTGTACTTGCGTCTTCATTGTTATTTTTTTAAGAAATGAAACTAGTATTTAGGCCCAGGTGATGGTCCGGGGTTTCTTTGTGCCACAATTTAATGGTAGTTAAATAAGTCATCTCATACTCATTTAAAAAGGTTTTCTCATTTATTATAAGAAATTCATAATGTAAACTCCTAAGCAAGAGAATAAACTGCATATTCTTGTAAAAAAAAAATATATATATAAACAAAATAGTGTTTGATTGAACTACGTTGGCTTGATCTTGTGGAGTGAATTCCTTTGCTTCATAGGTATGTAGGCAGCTTGAAGTAGTCATCTATGCTTCAAGTCCAGCCCCACCACCAAAAAAAATAAATAAAAGACATTCATTGTGATACTCCTAGCCCGCAAGAGTATAAACTGTGAACGGCTTAAAAATAATCAAAATAAAAATTGAGGCATTTGGTCTTATAAAAAAATCAAATGTGCGAACATTCTTTATTGCAAACAAAATGGATTATGTTCTATTTATTTCAAAAAAAAAAAAATGCAATAACAAACTAAGACATCTCAATAGTCTCTAAAACCAAAACAAAAAAAAAAAAAAAAAAAAAAAAAGAGCAAGGAGGATAAAAAAAAAGCTATGGTTCCCATTGTAAGGTCTTCAATGCCTCATGGACCTCCTCAAAACTCTTCTTTGCTGTTGATAATTCGGTCTCCACTTGCTTGACATCAGCAACATTTGCCTCAAGAGAAGTATGAGATTTGGTCAAATATTTCACTGTTGTTGTCTGCTCCTCAAGTGTCTGGACTCGCTCTTCTTCCTTTTGGCGAAGACTCACAGCGCTACTCAAACATGATTCTGCTGTCAAAAGTTGCTCCTCAAGCACGCTCAAAGCAGGTTTCTCTGCATGCCTCTTCTGTTGAGAATGTAATTTCAAGCTACACTCTAGGTACTTGTCAACAAGGCCTCGTAAGCTGGATATGTCAATTCCTCTGTCCATAATGTATTGGAAAAGTTCTTCACATTCCTGCTTTAAGTCATGGACTTCATCCAAAGGAGTTTCCAATAACTTCTTCCTAATTGACTTGACCATATAGCTCGCAACATGTCGCTCAGCTTTTGATAACACATTTCGAATATTCAAGGAGGGTGTCTTAATAGAAGCAGGGGGCACATCAGCAATGTTGAAGGACTCCCGAGTCAAAATGCACGTTGAAGCTTGGATTATAACAGGATCCTTTGAGGCATCAATCAATTCTTGATCCGGGGAAGCAAATGTATTGTTGCATACTCGTAGCTCCTCAGCAATATCCATTTCAGCTTGGCCACCCTAAAAAAGAAAAAAAAGAAAAGAACAAAAAAGAGAGGAGGTAATATGAAAAGAATATGCTTTAAATAAAAAAAAAAAAAGAGAATGAGGTAGAACATTAAGTGACTTACTTGTGTTTCCTCATGATCTGATTCTTCATCATAACCGCTGCCAAAGATGTCATCAAAAACTGATTTCTCAGCGATGCATTTGGTTGAAGACAACCCATGGTTACCTGTAATACCCCGACTCTTAAGCGTATTTTATTTAGCGTTAATTATAATTATTAAATTAATTGTATTGTCGAATATTCTCATTTTACTTGGGATGGAGTTTGATTACTATTTGTAGTGTTTGTAATATATTTTGTTTTATGACATTATTATTATTAATTAAATTTTTGGATTTTAAATAACCAAAGTCGGTTTTCCTTCCTCCCATTTATGTTTGTCGGTTTAAGGAGGAAACAAAACCCCCTCACCTTCTCTCTCTCCCGGTGAAACCCCAAAACCCCAACCCAGTTTTCTCTCTCTCCTCCTCCCCGTGGAAAAACCCCAAACCCCCAAGATTTCTCTCTCTTCTTCCCTGATCTCTCTCTCCCCCCCGCTGCTTTGCCTGCGCTCCACCGGCGTTCCCGAGCTCACCGGAGTTTCCCCAGCCCTCTCTCTTCTCCCCTGCTCGCATGGTGCTGCTGCTGTTGTTCGAGCTCCCTTGTTCATCGCTGCTCAAGTAGCTCCTGCTCGTGTCTCTTTCTCCTCCGTTCGGTGCTGCTGCTGCACGCAGCCCTTGTCGGCGCTACTGTGCGCTGTCTACCGCCACCATGGCGTTCTGCCGCCTGACTGAGGTGGTTGTCGCTGGTTGTCGCCGGCGATGCTTTGTCGCATCCCTCCGCTGCCCTTGTTGTTGGTACTACTACCCCCTCTCTTTTCTTCAAACTTCCTGATCATTACACAATTTCCTTATTCCTCCTATGTTGTTTTGTTTCTTCAACTTATGAATAAGGATTAGTAACTTGATTATGGATTGTTAATGTTCGATGTGATATGTGATGTGGAACTCATTGTTACTTGTGAATTGAAATTCGAAACTGAGTGATGTTGTGTTGATTAATTGGGTGAATGTGCGCTGGTAGATTGTTGCAAATTGATGGTAGAGATCTAGCCTAAATTGAAGTACCCATCACGTGGATCAATAATCATAGTTGAAGTATTGTTGATTTGGAAGCTAATTATTCATAGTTAGTATAGTGTGATGAATGGTTGTTTTATTAACGCAAATCAATGATGGGATAAAGACAGTTAATGGTATGTATTTGGTTAGTAAGTTACGAAGTTAAATTAGAGAATGTTAATATTGAAGGAGTATATTGCTTACATAAACATGAATTATATAATACTTGGTATTTTTATTATAACATTATTAATGGGTAGTTAGATTCAATTAATAAAGCAGATAAGTGACCTTGCTAACGATTTTCTTAAGAGTAAAGTTCCGTTAAAAGACTACGTTGTTATGTTATTAATTAAGTAAGTTGGACATAAGTTGGTGAATTACTTTAAAAAAAAAAAAGGAGGTTTTACTTCCGTTAGATAACCTCTAACAAGAGACCTATGATTAATTTGGTTAATCTTTTATGGAGTTATAGTAGTTTAACGATATACACATTATATGGCTTATTGTTACCAGACAAGTATGTCCTATGTTTCTTAAAATGATCTAAAAGTATGTAAAGATAACTTATGTGTTAAGAACTGCGAAAGGTGAATTGTATACTAAGAAATGACATATGTAAAGCCATGATGTTATGAAAAGGGTCTTATGCTACGTCCCCATAAATAATCTGAAAGTGTGAAAGGATTATTATGACGTTTATGTTATGATTTTCTTATGTATTTCCAATATACTTGAAGTGATGAGTTATGTTTATAAAGTCTCGATTATGCCAAAGTATACCTTTAAATTCCGAAATAATCTGAAAGCATGAATGTTTCATAAACGATGTAAAATACGAAAGGACTACTTTGTTTCTGCTACATTTCTGTTATGCCTCAGATATGATTCTGTTATGTATCTTGAAAGGTACTTTAAGTTATGAGATATGCTTCTGAATATCTGATTGTGCAAAAGTATATGTTATGAACATGAGTATGAATATGTCATGCTTATGATTACGTTCCATTATTATGATTACGATGATGTAATGTACTTATGGTTACGTTATGATGATGATTACGTATTACGATTGCAATGATGTAATGTAGTTATGGTTATGTTATGATTAAGATATGTTCCATGATTATGATTACGATGATGTAATGTAATTATGGTTACGTTATGATAATGATTACGTTTCATGATTACGATTACGATTATGTAATGTGATTATGATTCGTAAAAGCAACGAAACATGATAAAGATAAGTGGAAGATGGTTCTTGGCTGAGTATTCTTATGTTGGTCATGCACGTTCCATACTGGCGGTGCTGTCACCTTCTGCTGGGCGACAAAAGTCTCCCGTGGCACCCGTGCTCTAGCCACCTTCTGTTGGGGGATGAAAATCTCCCGTGGCATGCCACCTTCTGTTGGGCGACGAAAGTCTCCCGTGACATTTTATGTTGGTCGTGCATGTTCCATCCCGGCGGTTCTTGTCACCTTCTGTTGGGGGGACTTAGTCTCCCGTGACACCCGCATACGGCTATGTCACCTTCTGTTGGGGGATGGAAATCTCCCGTGGCACTCGTACTCTGTTAAGCCACCTTCTGTTGGGCGATGAAAATCTCCCGTGGCAAGCCATCTTCTTTTGGGTGACGAAAGTCTCCCGTGGCACCTGCAGTCGGTTTGCCCCTTCTGTTGGCGAACTAAGGTTCTCCGTGGCTTACCTTCTATCGTATTCGCCAAGATACCAATATGATTAAGTAAATGAAAATAATGATGAGGCTTATGATATGAAATGAAATATTTGTTATGAAGATGATTTTATGATTTAATGTTATGAAGTATGATGTCCTTGATGTTACGAAAGTACGATTATGATTGTAATTATGTTTTATGATTTCACACGTTATGTTATCAATGATTGGATTAGAAGATATGTAATGTTTTATGAATATGATGATTAGTGATGTTTATGAACGAATGCTATGGAATAACTACGTTATTACGATAGTATGATCATTACTAGTTAAGTAAATGAAAGATAGTGATGATTTATGATATCCTATATGACTTAAAGTATATATTTATGAATGTTTATCGTCTAATGATATGAAAGTATGTTTTCCACTTTGATATGAAAGAACCATGATGATGTTACGACTTTGCTATGATTTCTGAAAATACTGAAAGGTCACGAAACATGATGAATGATAATGGATTAGGTGAGTATCGCTATGTTGTTTTGATATGGTTATGAACGATATGAGCATGTTGATTAAGTGAGAGTCGTAGACACCAAAGCATGTTTTAAGAATGTTTTATGGGTTAGTACTCAGCATTGTGCTGATGTGTCTGTCAATGTTTTGTTTTGTCACTACTGTGGCCTGTCACTTGGTGGGTGGTAGTGTTACAATAGTTTCAGGTTGAAGTTCTGGAGCATCTTTTCCAAGATAGAAGCAGTTACGTACTAAGAGCTCAGCTATGATTGTTTTACGTTTCTTTTGAGGCGAGGACATTCCACTTTGTATTAGATAATAAGTAATGGTTTAGTTTTATTTCTAGTTCTGGTTGAGCAATAGTGCTCCTGATTCTCTTTAGCTGCTACTCCTGGATTTGGTATATTTTATTGTAACAGGTTTTTCAAACGTTTTTCCCATTTTGGGTTGTCCGATTTACAAAGGAAACTCTGCCGAAATTTCTAGAGAATATTAATCTCTTATTAAAGTGTTTCTTTAAAAAGTGACAAATCAAAGTCATGTCCATGTAAGTTAATGTCAAAGGTCGCCTTGTATTTTCCCCTAGTGGAAAGTACGGCGGTAACGCGCTGACTAAGCTAGGTCTTCCGCTGCTAATCCTGATTAATTAGCTTAATAAGGATGTATGAAAGTCGGGGCGTTACATTACCACTTCCACTCGGCGCACTCCCACTATCATCTTTTCCACCTTTCATAACAACTTCTTTTGGAAGGGGAGGAACATAATTATTTGCAAACTTGACCTTAAGCTTACGCTTCTCGTCAGGCTCTGTAGGGATCTTAGCAGCTTTCTCCTTCGGTGAATTAGTGGAACCGTTCACTTTTCTTTTTCTAGACTTACTCTGGCCATGAGTCCTAGAGACGTCTGGAGAACTCGAAGAGCGCAAGGAAAAAGTTAGAGAATAGACTGATTTCCACCAAGACACAAAAGCAGGAGTAGTCTGAGCTTAGATGCTAGCACAACTACGAGGTATCAAGAAAGAAGACTTGGTTCCTAGGCGAATGCTCGAGTTGAACAAGTTAAACAAGCGCTCTTCTGTGGCTCCAACTCACCAGGCACATCTTGGTAAAAACCAAATTGTCGGCTAAACCTATGAGGACTATACGACTCAATCACGTAGCAGTCCTCATGCCTCAATGTTACAAAGCTGGATCTCATACTAAGGAACAAACCACTAGTCTGACGAGATTGCATGTTATCATCGGTAAAATCTTCATCCCTTCCTGTGCTCACAAAAGTAACACGCCAATCAATTACCTTGCTAGAACGGATGAGAGATCTCGCTTCTAAGCTGTGGAAAGACAGGGCAGCCTCGGGGCCGTGAAATGCAATCATACGGGCACCACCGGAAACACGTGCAGTAGAGCGGTGGCTCTGAAAGTAGCTGGCTATCTAGGCATATACATAGTGCGCAGGAAATGACCTATGATGTTTACCTGGTGAAGAGGAAGTAGAAAGTTCATTCAGGCCTCTGTAAATGCTTGCAAGGACAGGAACAACTAAGGAAATCTCGCGACCACTTGCAAGGTATGATGCAGGTTTGAAGACACCAAGGCGAATATGACCCTCATTTTTCAAAGGGAGGGCAAAAGCACAAATCCAGCATGAGAGAAAGGCTGCAAGGTAGGTTTCGTGGCGATGAGCTTCGGGAATGTCCAAGTCAAGAAGCGCTCCATGAGTAGAGTCACTCCATGGCTGAGGGTTCCCAAGTGTTAAAAAATCCTCGTCATATACAGGATAATTCGCCCTCCTTTCTGCGCTTGTAGGTGTTGTGCAATACTTGGAAGAGTCGCGAAACCAAAAACGACACCATTTTTCAAAAGAGACACTTGACCTGTTAGATTTTGTCATTAAGCGGCGAAAAGCTTCAAGCAAGTATCTGCAACTATGGGGGAGACGTAGATCATGTTCTACTATGGATTCTTCTACTGCAGGGATCACCTCGTCATATAGAAGACCAGAAATGGGCAAACCACCAAGCACATGAACATCCCACAAACTAATAGACATCTCTGCTTCAGAAAGAAGCAAGGTGTTCGTTTTTGGGCACCATGATTCACAAAAAGTTTGCATCACTGAACTATCGCACTTGTAGACGAACATGGAAGCATACACAGCATCGAACAGGTGGATGCGAGAAAGAGTGTTTCTGGATTGGCGCAAGAGGTCCTCTAGCCACTCCCAATAGCAAGGAATGTATTTGAATTCAACTCCAAAACGCATGTTAGAGCTCCACCTAGCTTCTTTTCGGGAAAGGCGTGCATGAAGTGTGTCTAGTGCGTTGGTCTCAGTGCATGCTCGGTGATGGGAGGCGAGAAGGATCGGTTTGGATGATCTTTGTGCGGATGAGTTGCCTTCACAGATGTCCTTCCACCAACGCTTCAAGCTGGGAGGGTTGTGTGATATTGGCCAACGCTTCGCAAAAGGTCCAATCATGGGGCGAAATGCACGAAATTGTGTTTTATGTCCATTGTTTGCATCGTCAACAATCTCCATGTGGTCTTCAGTGGATGCCTTGGCGGATTCAAATCGCACCATATCGATATTCTTCCTAAAAATAAAAAGGGAGAAATCAAAATACGTGAAAAAAAGAGCGAAAAGCATACAATTGTATAGTATGCTAGCATCAATATTGATATTATGGTGTCACATCATGATAAGGGAAAAAAAACAAGAGAATAAAAATGGAAAATGGCGTCATCATCATTCATATATATGTTAAACCATGTGAAGATGTGATGATGTTTGATCAAAAGGTGTAGAGGATGGTATAGCCCGTGTATAAAAAAAAACAAAAAAAAAAAAAAAAAAAAAGAAAGTGCATGAAAGATGAAAAGCCATGTTTGTGGCATGTTTGATTTCAAAAAAAAAAAAAAAGAAGAGGGAAAATAATTCATCAAAAGCCATGCACTCATGTAGCATCAATTACAGTTCAAAACAAAAAGATGAATGTTTTTGGCAAACCCATTCAGTGTTTCTTTTTTTCTTCTTTCTTCAGATCAAACTCAATTTCCTCCATACTTTCTCTCTCTTCAAAACACTCATACATTCACCCAAACACCACGATAAACCCCATCAAGCACCAAAGTTTCACTTCAAATTTGAAACACCACACAAAACCCACAAAAAAAAAAGAGGATAATCACATTCAGAAATCTACAGCCACAAAATTTGATAAAAAAAATAAACCAAAAAAAAAGAGAAGAAAAGAGTTGAAAATATGCAACAAGCAGGCAAGCAGCATCAAAAGTTTGTCTTTCGAAAGGACAACCTGCTCGCTTATATTGAAGGAATTTGTGAGCAATTTGGTGACTTTTGTACAGAAGATGTAAAACTCCAGTGAATCAATGTTGGGGAAAATATTGCATAACTCTGACAAAGATGATATTTATGCATCTGATGATATACATAAATTTTCTAATCCTTTGCATATGGACGTGATCATGTGAAGAATGGATGTTGAATACAGCATCATGAGTATGGCGAGACGAAAACAATAAAGCCACCGATCAGTTTCTTGTTCTCTCTTATTCAAATATACATATTACTTATACCCAACCATACCTACACCTACTGTCTTCTATATCACAAATAAGAAACAGAGGTACAAAAAAAAAAGACACCACATAAACACCAAAGGTTTACGAGAAGACAAGTAGAGAAGAAAAAACTCGGACCTTGACATGTCGTGGTAATCTCGTCAAACAGAGGGACTCGGGGAAGTGTAATTCGGTTGTGGTAGTGCTAGTATGGCGTCAATCGGCGGCAAGATCACGGCTTGAAACGCTAGGGCCTGGGGGCAGTGTAGTGGTGGTAGTGCGTATGGCTTCAAAGACTTGTGATCGGTGTCGGTTTCTGGTCCTTCTCCATGGCTTAAGGTGGGCAAAAGAGGGGCTCCGTCAACTCCTCGTTGGCAAAAGTCACGACTTCAAGCTTCAATGATGGAGTATTTTTTTTTTACCTCCCATTATGCATATATACATAGTGTGGGAAGAAGTGTTTGAGTTGGATAAAAATTCTGAAAATTTATCTATCCTAAACCGCAAAAGATTTGGATTAAATTTTTTGTTGGAAGTAATCTTATCCTCTTCGGTTCCAAGCATTTTGGTGCAGCAAGAAGTTTTTGAGCTCCATGACTCTACTACTACAGTAGCATGAAGCAATAACAATAAAAAAGGAGGAGGCCAACTTAAGTGTTTAGTGGGCTTTGCTATATTACTACAATAGCATGGAGCAACAATAAAAAGGGGAGGTTAGCTTAAGTATTTCATGGGCTTTGCCATAACAAAAGTCATGTGGCTCTATGGAGAAAATATAGCTTTAAAGCTAAAGTATGTTCAAACAAAAAAATCGAGACTTGATCACGCCTAAACATTCATAATCGTGTATGTGATACAATCTCGAGGGGGCAATTTGTAGGCATGAAAAAATTGTATAATGCCAAGCCGTTAATTATTTGTCCCGACAAGTCAATGTTGACTTAAAATAAAAGGGTGATCATAAAACAAATTAATTTGGGCTTTATTATTAAATGAGGCCTATTTTAATTGAGTCATCTTTTATTGGGTCATTGCTCATTAAATAAAAGCTGGACTCATAATAGAGTTATGTCCAGGAGGCAGGATAAGTGGAAACCCTAGGGTTCTCCTAACTCTATAAATAGAGAGCTTCTCTTCATTTGCCAAGGGAGAAAAAACAGAAGACTCAAAAAGAGAGAGAGAGAGAGAGAGAGAGAGAGAGAGAGAGAGAGAGAGAGAGAGAAAGCTTCTCCAAAGACTCTTTAAGTCTACAGATCCAAACCACACATTCAACCTAGAAGAAGAACAACAAGCATCAAAGCCGTTCTATTCTAGACGATCATACTTGAAAGAGATCAAGCCTGGAGGCCCTCATTCAAGATCAAAGTCAAATCATTCTTTTGGAGATCGAATCAGTGGAAACACATTAGAGGTTGTACTCATATTTTTATATTAATAAAATTTATCATTTGTTTCACATATTTGATTCTATTTTGCAGACATCTAAAATTTGTGTTTACACACTTAATCATACAAAGGGCCTATTTAATCATACGAGTAACCCCAACTGCTCACAAAAGTAACCTCATTTATTCACACGACTTACGAGTAACCTCATGTGTTCACAATAGTAACTTCATTTAATCATATGATGACCCCATTTAATCATACGAGTAACCCCAATTGTTTCACAAAAGTAACTTCATTTCCTCATACGAGTAATATCATTCGTTCATAAGAGTAAACCGATTAGTATTCTCTATTGTTATAAAATTAAACCATTTGTTTATAAGAGTAACATTCTTTTAATTTATTGTTAAGAGTAACCACATATTCATACAAGTAACTACATTTGTTCATAAGAGTAACTCCATTTGTTCATAAAGGTTTCTGCACAAGGGTCAAATTCAAAAGGCCATATCTCACAACACACTAAATATCTTGGGAAGATTCAAGTTGAAGATGAAAATTTGGCTCGATAGCTTTTCACCGCTTGTTCAAAAGAAAAAAAAAGTGAGATATGCCCTTTTAAATATGCGTTGACGGACTGATAAGCCCGTGCGTGGCCACACCTATATTTATTGGTGTGGCCGCATGTTCGTATGCAAGATGCTTTGGTTGGTTTAATAGTTGCACCCAAGATTTTATGCAAATTATCTACTCAAAGCCACCCTCAAACAATTTCCATTCAATAATCCTTAGTTTGTGGCAAAATAAACAATTTTTGAATTTAAAATTACCGATTTTTGAATAAAGAGGGAAGACCCTAGAACAATAATAAATATATCTAAATTTGTTGCTATATTATTTATGTTGTGAAAAGTAAAAATTTAATATATAAATTAAGTAAAATAAATTAATGAAACTTGAATAACGGTTAATGGTTAACCGGAAAACCGTACCAAAGAATAGGTTAACTGTTTACGCGGTTACCGATTTGAACAGTTACGGTTCACAAAAACGGCGAACCGAAATTTCCGGTTTCCGAACAGAAATGTCTTGTTTTATATTTGGGTGCATGATGATTTCATGTTCTTTGGTAATATTCATCGAGATATGATACTAATGGTTAGGAGTACATGATAAACCTGGTTATGTCGCGTCATGTTTGTGTTATCTCTCATGTTATCGTTGAGCTATGTTCCTTGTGTTACATAGAACCAAACTCGTTATCACTACTTATCGCCCAAGTGCACAAGACTCGTGAATAGATGGTGTTATTGTTCCTTGTATTTGGGGAATGAAGTGTTATTGAACAGACTTGTATAATTGAAATTCATGTTGAGGGGTTTGGAGGTTTCTGAATAGTATATAGAAGTTGCTGTTTTATTGAAAGATTAGCTTTTTCCTTTGTGATACCGCAGGGTCGGTTGAATTAGCAGATGTTGGGGTGTCAGTATCAGTGTTTAACTTCTTTTTTTTTTTTTTTTTTTTTAGACACTGGCTGAAAAGAAAGCAAAAGAAACCAAAGTAGCTAAACAGATCAACTCGTGAACACTGTCATGGACTTCATACAGAACTTGGCGATGTTATTTGCTTCCACAATATGTGTTCTAGGAACCTTACGCACCATACACCAGTTGAAACGTTTAGCTTGATCCAGAATCTTATTTGTAGTCCAAACGAGATCGATAGGAGGGAGAGTAACACCCTGCAAAATAGAAACAAGATTAGCGGAATCCGTTAGCATTAAGATGTTGTGGAACTGATTAGTTGTGGCCCAATCCATCGCATTAAGACACGCCAAAGATTCTACTTGTAGAGCTGAGCAAGCATTTCCATAAGTACCACCTTTCCTTGACAACCCATTCTGCATTCCAGAAGAAGAAAGATGAGGAGTCCCAGCAAGACACCATCCTGCCCCCATAGAGTTAAATTTTTTAGACCAGGCTCCGTCGAACATAATAATTGTTCAGCTGCACCTTGTTGACAGTAACCTATCAAAGCAGCCAAGAAACCTGGAGGATATTGAGACTCATTCTCAGGAGCAAAGTTATTAAAATCGCGATTCAACTCTTAAAATCTTACGATTCAAAATATGGTAGACGATTCGATTCACGATTCTAGACGATTCTATACATTTCTGTTGACTAGTGAAAACCTCGCAAATTTAAATCATAACTAACAATAGATATATATTGTTAGTTATTGCCAATATAGTGGGTAAACAACTATTTTTTCTAATTTTTAGGTATTTAACTATAATTTTAGCATATTCAATGAGGATTGAGTGTAATATTTTGATTATACGTGTTTGTAGAATCTTAAGATTCTATGATTCGATATTACGATTCGATTCTATAGGTCGTTTCCGATTCAAACTAGAATCTCGATTTTAACAACTTTGCTCAGGAGGGTGAAGGAAGCTAAGATCTGCAACCTTGGATTGGGTGCTCCATTTTATTTGAAGTTGCTTAGAAAGAGCCATACGATGTGTTATCGACATATTGGTACTTGAAGACCTAAAAATCAAATCATTTCTGTGCGTCCACAAACTCCATAATGCTATAGTGAAGGTTATCAAGCGCGCACTAGGAAACTCATCCTCGCTTCTGAAAAGCAGGATATGACTAATGATCCAATCTTTGTTGTTGACAGGATCATAAACAATTGACGGATCCAAGAGATTAACTTGGTTCCATAATGAAGTTGCTCTCGAACATCCCCGGAAAATATGATTTTGGCACTCAACAACGTTACCACACTCCTGACAATAAGGGCTAATAGGCACCCTCTTCTAGTTAAATTATCTTTGGTTGGAAGCCTATTACGAACAACTTTCCATAAGAATATCTTTCAATTAGGAGGGAGAGGCATATGCCAAATGCATTTTAATAAATTCACCCTTGGCTGGCTATCTTGATAATTCTCCTCATTCCCTATTAGCAGATCCTTAGCCATCATTGCGTAAGCACTTTTCATTGTAAAATGGCCTGATTTACTCACTATCAGTGTTTAACTTGGTATCAAAGTTGTTCAATGTTCCTTTGCTCAATGTGACAACATCATTTATTGCTGAAGAGCAAGCATTAGTCAGTATGCAAAATGAGAGTTCCGTTCAAGTTGGACAAGGTATTCACTCAAGTAAAGATCCTTCAAGGTCTATAATCTAAATGAAGGTCTCGTGTTTGTTTGATCCATGGAGTCTGGCTCTTATTTTGTACCTTTGTACATTGCAGATAATGGAAAAAGGAAAAAAGTCCTTCCATCAGTGTCGTCATCTTTAATTCTTGCTGCAGGTCTCGGCTTGGCTGAAGCTGTCGCACTTTTAGCTGGATCTGGATATCTGATGAATATTATGGGTATATCTGTTGTACGTGTGACTTGGCTATATGTTCATTTTATACTTCTCTTATATTAATTTGACTCAACAATAATTTTATCCTTTTACCTTTTTATTGATTTTAGTTTAATGTTTTAACTTTTAATGGATGAGCTTTGATAACTTTCTGACATTAATCATCCATAATATGCAGCATCTACAGGAAAAATATCTAAAGTTATATTTAAATCATCAAACTATAACTTAAAACATGAAAACATTAAATCAATTCTTAAAAATATCACTTTAACATTAAATAAAAATAGAGGAAGAAGAAATAACCAAAGAGAAGGAGGGAGAAAACACGGCACAAGGGGGAGGAAGGGCGGTGCCGGCGCCGACTGCTGCCGGTCGGACGAACACACGAAGAGGAAGAGAAAAATCGAGAGAGAGAGAGAGAGAGAGAGAGAGAAAAGAAGAAGGAGGCCGAAAAAGAGAGGGAGATGAAAGAAAGAGAATGTAAATGTGAGGAAATATTTGGGGTTTATATAGTTAACCCTTTATGGGCTTAGGAACTTGTGATTGAGCTTCAACAATATTTAATGATTGAGTACTTAGGCATAGTTGGGTTCTTCTAACCCAATTTAAAATCCTTTTTACTAAACCCAAAGATGTTTAAGCTATTTAAATAATTTTCAAAGTACGACTAAATAAAATATATATGATTACTTAAAATCATTAAATAATTCTTTGTTACAAGAAAAAAAAGATGAGAGAGAAAGAGAAAAGAATGGAGAAAAAAGCCCCAATTCTCAAGCATCAAACCCTATTACTTATTGTAGATGTCGTTTGGCTTTCAATTAATGAAATTTCTCTTTCAAAAAAAAAACCCTAGCCAACTTCTTCTGCATTTCCTTAATTTAACCCCAAAGTTTGCTAATTCCCTCATTCAAAGTTCTATCCTACTGCATTTACTCCTCTTGTTAGTGAGTATTATCAATACTAAAGTGTTTTGTGAAGCGAATTGCTTTCTCCCAAAAGTTGCAGAATTTTCCCCAAATCAATTCTAGTCTTCTAAGAGAATTTTTCATCCTATCCTCTGGTTAATTTAGACAATTTCATCTAATATAAAGTTTCGAATTCCCTTCCAGTCTATCGACTGGATTAAAGGGTTTTATTTCCTTCCTTTCAAATTCAAAGAGGGCTTCCTGGCTAGGGTTTGTAGAATTCGCGATTTCGGTGTGATGGTTGTGTTTATTAGTGCCTTGATGTCGGTTTCGGGCGTGGCTAGTATTCCTCATTAGAGTGCTAGTGATGTCCAGGCCAGACGTTCGGGCCATGGGTGGAACGTCCAGGCCGGACGTTCACCCCATGTCCCCAAAAAAAATTCGATTTTATACGAGTTGGGTGGTGGAGGGGTGGTGGTGGGGCTGGAGGTGTCGGTGAGCTGGAGGTGAGGGTGGTGGTGGCAGGAGGTGGTGGTTTGGGATAAGAAAAGAAAAAAAAAGAAGGGTAAAGTTGGAAATATTTAATGAGCTTGGAGAGATTTTAAGAAGTTTTAGGGCGATGTTTAGCATTCCAGCTCCTGGAGCTTATAATATGATATTTTCCTTTTTAAATTCCTTGTTCAACTAAACAACAAAAAATGGGGAAAACTGTTTTCTTACAAAACAAACAGAGCCTGAATTATGCATTGAGGGAATATTTGTATACTATTCTCATATGAGTCATATCCAGTATATTAAAAAATTTGAAGAACCTGAGAACAAATAATGCTCGAGGTAGGTGCTTAAATAAGAAAGATCCCACACATGCACAAATTGAATGAATAGATAAAATAAATGTAGAAAAAGACTAAAAGTGGCAGGCAGAACTTATTCATCGAGCAAAGACTTTTGTGCTTGGCATAAATTAAAGGCAATTACCCCTCAAAAAAATATAAAATAAAAAATAAAAAATAAAAATATAGGCAATTACATCGCAATAGGCAAAAGACTGAGATTAAATGGTAAGAAAAGATTAGACTAATTTAGAAAATTAAGAAAAGTTAAAAAAACCACAAGACACATGAGGTTCTATCTTAAAACCATATGGCAATAAGGGAAGTCGCCCCCTCTGCCTTATAAAATGAACTCGTCTCTCTTCTTTTATCAATGTGGGAAACTCACATGTGTTGTGCGCTATATATCATAGCTTCAACAAAATGAAGTACAAAATTCAAAAATAAAGTTCTCACAAGCTAGTTACGAAAAATTCGAAAAGTTGAAAAGAACTAAGAAAATTTCAACAAAAGTAAGAGAAAATGAAAAAGAAAAAAACTCAAGAAAGTTAAACAAAAAAAATAAGATAATCTCACAAAAAATAAGTTGAATGGGACAATACCAAACTCATTACTCCCCGTTCTCAATTAGGGCTGGCAAAAGTTGACCCAACCCGATAACTCGATCCGAACCTAACCCGAAATAAGCAGGTTCGGGTTGAAGTTTTCGACCTGTTTAACTAAATGGGTCGACCTGAACCCGACCTGAAAACTAAACGGGTTAGGTTCAGGTTGAAAATTTCAACACAAATATAACCCGCCTAACCTGTTTAAAATTAATTGTAAAGCCAAACTCACAAAGAGAGTGAGTGTGAGAAAGAGAAAGTGGGAAGAAGAAATTCATAAATTAGCCTAATTCATTTAAGTGAAAATAGAAGTCATTGTTGCAGCTTCAAGTACTAAAGAAATAGAAGAAAAGACATGGAGACTATACAAAAAGACTCAATAAATTATTGATAAAAGTTATTGGAACTGAATGCCCCCAATTAATTATAACTTTTTTCTAACATAATTTTCACCATAGAGAACTTGCCCACCTATTCTTGAACAACAACAACAACAACTAAGCCTTATTCCCAAATGAATTTGGGGTCGGCTAACATGAATCTTCAACTGAAACCGTTACCAGAGGAGATGGCACCGACGAGGGTGATAAAAAGTTTTTTTTTTAAAGGGTTTAAGTTTTAAGAATTTTTAAAGAAGTTCTTTTTATTTTATTTTTTTTTTTTTTGAAAACTAGGTTTACACCCACAAGTTTTGAAAGAGGTTTTCAACAAAAGGTTTTAATACCAACACAATTGAAAAACAAAATAAATGCAGTAATCACACCCCTTCCTCCACATGGATACTTCCCCTCCACCCACTTCTATCCAACGTCACGCTCTCCTCAATCCCAAGTAACCTCATATCACTTTCAATTACCTTCATCCAAGTCATCTTAGGTCTTCCCCTACCCTTTACAATTTGGTTACTCCTCCACTCTTCAATTCTTCTCACCGGTGCATCACCTGATCTCCTTTTCACATGACCAAACCATCTTAACCGATTCTCCCTCATCTTTTCTTCAATGGATGCAACTCCAACTTTGCATCACCTGATCTCCCACCTATTCTTGAACCTCGGAAGAAATTTTTAAAAATTAGGTTAAACGGGTCGGGTTCGGTTTGGAATTTTTGACCTGTTTAGGTGAACAGGTCGGGTTCGGGGCTGCTGACCCGTTTATGTAAACAGATCGACCTGAATTTGACCCGACCCGATTGCCAGCCCTATTCTCAATTACAATAAAGTGAACTCGTCTCTCTTATTTTATCAATGGGGGAGGGGTTAGGGCTTGTTGGGCCTCTGGGTGAGTGACCATGTGCGAGGATAGCCCGTAGGAAATTCTTCATACCATGAGTTCCCAAAAAGGAGCTCTAAGAAAAAGTTTGGATGATGAAAAAATAAAAGTTTAATTTTAATAAACAATTATATTTCATATATATAAGATTATAAGTTGAGTATAACTTTTTACGAAATCTACAAAATAACTCTGCATGGCATGGGCTTTGAAAAGTAGTATGTAGTATGGTTAGAAATTTAGAGAATCTTATAACAAAGGAAAGGGCAAACGATAAGAATGCAAATGAAAATTAAAAATTGAAGAAAAGTGGCCACCAGAACTTATTCCTCATCATGCAAATACTTTTGTGTTTGGCAATTATTTAAAACTGTTCCGGTATGGAATAAGTGGAAGGAATGAACCGGTAACCTCTTTGCGTAGCGAGTCGGTTTGAGATCCTGCACAACAGGTAAACTAACCTCGGGGGTTGATCCGAGGAACGCCCCTCCGATGCCTAAGTCAGTAAAGGATAAAGACGGGATGTCTCAAGTATAATGTGTTGGTGTTTTTGAACGTACCTTATGACTCAGGTCAGGGGGGTATTTATAGGAGCCGGCAGTGTCCTTAGTGAGGTAGGACTCTGCTCCCATTGGTTAGGTACATTTCTATCCTCTTATGATACTTATCTTTAGGCCCAGAGGCGCATTAAGTCAATATTGGATCAATCCAAGCCCATTCAGCCAATGGCCCACTTGATGAATACCGATAAGGTCTACTGATGTAGCCGGTATGTCGGATACGGCCGTATCCGGTACGATTATACCCCACTAAGGGGTTCTTCAGACGGAGTTGACCATAACGGTCAAGACCGGTTGGAACAGACCGGTAGGGACTGATTCAGCCCCCATACAACTAGCCCCCAAGCCGGTATGACTGATACGGGGATATCCGGCTTAATCAGAGTTGAGCCGTTATGGATGATGAAAATCACGTTTCCATCCTGAAGCCGCCTAGAGACATCCGGATAATAGAGTCAGATAGCGGAAAATGAATCGTCACCTCGAGCCCTGCGCTGATTTGACTAGGGTGTTAGTAGCTGATCACAGCTGTTTCTGAGCTCGGGGTACACGTGGCATGATCGGGACGGGAAGACGAAACGTCGCCCAATCTGAGCCATGAAGCTAAGTATAAATAGTGCTTCTCTTCGCACAGTTTCACATTACTTCCAAACCTTCAAGCAATCAGTCCACCCGAGACCTAGCGTTCTTTCGATTCTTAGGTCTTTCGTCGTGACATTCCAGGCTGTGACCGAACTATCTTACCGGCTATTTTCAGTGCCAGCTATCACTCTTTTCCTTCTTTCCAGGTATTTTACCAGACTTCTTCTTAATTTCTTCAAGTAATCATGTCTTCTCAATCTGATTCACAAAACCTTTCTGAAAGTCCACACTCTGTGACCGATAGCGACTTTAACTCTGATAGTAAATCTGCCAGTCCTACCATGTCCAGTAATTCACCGGTAGTAAACCGCCCTAATGAACATAGGAGTAAGTCTGGCCATGACTGTAGTACTTCCGGTAGGGCCCCTGAGGACTCAACACTACATGCCTCCCCCCTAACGGCCATTAGGGCCTTTGGAGAAGCCGTAGGGGTACCAGTATCAGGTCAATACGGGACCATGCTGGGAATAGCAGAACGGTCCTCAGTACTTTTCCCCCATGTGGACGGCATGTCCGCGGGTCCTCCTTCTGGGAACTCCTCTGTTGCTTCGGAAGATGTTGATAGCGTCTTGCGCGACATGATGTCGGACGAGGACGAGGAGTCGGCATCTTTGGAAGCTGACTCCGACGAAGAGCCGGCAGAAATCATCCCCGAGGACGACGACGAAACGTTGGAGGACTTATACATGCCTCCTTGCGAGGCCGGTAGCCCGTCATTCATTCAGATTGACAAGAACTGGAGAAGAACGGCACTGAGTAACAATTTTTGCCGGAAAGGCGCTGAGTATTTTGCCTTCCCCGAAGGGTATGGACTGGTCATGCCGTCTGAAGGATGCCGGGTAACAGATTGCCCGCCTGGGCACGTAGCAGTCTATGCCCATATGCTAGACTTTGGGTTGAGATTTCCCTTGGACCCCTTCATAGTAAAGATTTTCACCGCCTAGAATATCTGCTTATCCCAGCTAACGCCGTTATCCTGGCGTAATTTAATATGCTATGCCTGGACCATCCGATTCAAGAGGTTTCCGGAGACTCTGAATCTATTCCGGAAGTTACATTGGATTAAAGAGGATGGCTCCGCGAAGGGTAAAGGGAAGGGTAAAAGGAAACAGTCACAGGCCGAGGGGGAACTCGGCCAAGGTGGCTGGATGTCTATGTACACCCGGCCCAAGAAGCTGATGGTGTATCCGAAACTAACATCCTTGAAGAACTGGCATCCCCGCTTCTTCTAGGTACGGGTGCCGGCCGACTTTCCCCTGCGCCGGTATTGGACGAAGCCTCGTCCAAGGATGGAACACATCCCTGACAGGCGGCTAACCCGCCGGGAAGTGGAGGCTTTCAATTTCTTTGAGGCCTCTTCCCAACCAGGCCCCAAAGGAGCGAAGCACGTTCCCGTGCCCCTCAATTGGTTACCTCATGCCGGTTATATTTTAGGCAACGCCCCACTTTCCGCTATGGGCTTTTGTCAGTCTGAACCCACTGGTAATTAAGTCTAATGTCGGTATATATTTTATATTCTACCATTTTGTTTGTTGCTAACGTTCTTTTACCCCTCTGAATGTAGGTCGGAAGCACTTGATCCGGCAAGCTCTTCACCTCAACTCAAACTTCAATCCAATCAGCAACATGCCTCCGAAGCCGGCCAGGAAATTTACGTCAATTCCCCCCAGCGTTGGAGGCCGGGGTGGTAAGACTCGCGGCGCTGGCCGTGGTGACTCTGGCGCCGCCGCTCCCGGAGAGACTGTCCAGCCTCCTCCCAAAAAGGTTACCTCAGCCCCTGTCAAGAGGAAGGCCGAGGGGGAAGCTGAGACATCCAAACGGCCCCAATCTAAGGATCCCAGGAAGGAGCGTGCTGAAGAGGTTGCTGCCGGTGAGAGGGAGCCAAAAAGACTGTTATCCGGGAGGGTATCTGAGGTCGGCACCTCCTCCCTAAGGCCCAAAATTTACAAGCAACTGACTTTGCCGGCTATGATTCCTGAGCTAGAACATTTTGCTCAGCCGCGCAAGTCAGGCTTCAAAGAGGAGGCCGAGATCGAGGTGCCGGAGATCCTCCGGAAACGATGGTCCCGGTCTCCGGTTCGAGATGGGGCTCACTTCCAGCCTAAGCTTAACGTCCTGGATGATGAATCTCTGCTGCTGGACCGTCCTCTCGATGGCGGTAACCTGGGGTACCGGCTCCTGAAAGGGCTCCAGCTGAAGTATGACATGCCTGTGGATCAGGTACAGGCTCCTGCTGCTGTTCACGCGCATAATTTGGCCGTGGTAAGTTTTTCAGAATTGACGGTGTAATTGCCCGTTTCTTCCGTTTACCACCCTTGTCTAACTTTTTATTTTTTATCTGTTGCAGGCGGCTCATTCGATAAAGAACTCTGCGATTTTTACCGGTATTTCCAGGGCGCCTATTACGGCGAAGTGAAAGATCATGAAGCCACCCAAGACCAACTTACCGCGAAGAATGCGGAGTTGGTGAATGTCGGCAATGAGCAGAAGAAGCTGAAGACCGCTCTGGATAAGGCCAACTCAGACCTTCAGAGCGCTAAGACGGTAGCCTCCAGCAGCAAGCTTTTACTGAAAAATAAAGAAGTCGAGCTGACGAAAGTAAAAGAGGAGCTGACTGCCGCAAAGGGCCGGGAAGCCAACACTGTGGCTGAGTACCGGCGGTCCATCGACTTTGTACACCGGTTAGCTAATCGGTACAATGGAGGTTGGGCCGCCGCTATGCGGTGCACCAGGCACACTTTCCCTGACCTGGACTGGAGTCGTGTGGAAGATGCCCACAGTCGACGAGCATTCGAGGTCCCGGTGGATGGCGAGGATCTGGACCTTGGGGTGACTGAGGCTGACATTGCCAATGCCGATCCTCGAGTCGAGTTCGAGGAAGCCGAGCCCGAAGCTGCTGGTGAACAGGCTGATCCAGGAGTTACTGATGCCCCAACCGATGGCGTTGTCGTCCCGACTGACAGCGTGGTCATTTTGGACAAGAGTCCTACCGGCTCTGCTCCTGAATCGGCCTTGGATGGCGGCAGAGCTCCTGCCTCTGATGCTGCCGAGGTTGCTTAGTTTAGGTCTTCGTTTTCGTTCTTCTGCTTCTGATCCGGCAGCTTGTCGCTGGCCTGACTCTTTTTTGCTAGAATAGGATGTAACCTATTTTATTATTAATGAATATATTTTCTTACACCTGTGTCGGTTTTTTCTTATTTAAGTGTTTTCCTGCTCTATTATTTCCGTTATTCCGGTAGATCCGCTATGGCTCATAGACCGGCAAATAGTTTTAAATTACTATTTCATTCCGGCAGATCCTATAGGGTCATTGGCCGGTTATGAGGTGGGGTGTTCCCGCCGGCATTGGACTCGCTGGGTTGGCAGATCCTCTTGGGTCGTTGACCATCCCCAGTCCTCGAACAGTTTGTTCCTCTTGACGGCAGATCCACGCAGGTCATTGACCGTCAAGAGTCCCTCTTCCCTTGTGACAGCAGATCCTTTGGTCATTGACTGTCTTTAAACAAGAGATTCTCTGGTCGTACTATAGACCGTTATAAATACAGAAACAATTTGTATAAGTAATACCGGAAATTGATCTTATTAGAAATAGGCAATTATTTGTTCCA
The DNA here is from genome assembly GCA_947646795.1 of Beta lomatogona. Taxonomy (NCBI): domain Eukaryota; kingdom Viridiplantae; phylum Streptophyta; class Magnoliopsida; order Caryophyllales; family Amaranthaceae; genus Beta; species Beta lomatogona. The sequence continues at coordinate 1,184,187 of CANSNZ010000150.1, forward strand.
ACAATTACGAAATCGGCAACAATGCCCTGCAACTATTGCTATGAATCTGAAATTAATTAATCATCAAACAAAATATTTCTTAAGTACGCTAGCGTTCCAGCTGTTCTTAAGTTGTTTGCCGGTCATATCTTCCAGTCGATAAGCACCTGGGACTATTTCTTCCTTTACAAGGTATGGTCCCTCCCAATTTGCCGTAAGCTTGCCATCTGTATGAGCTTTACCGGTAGCAACGGTGCGCCTGAGTACCAGGTCGCCTTTCTCGATTGGCCGGCCTCTTACCCTCTTGTTGTAGGCTTTGCTTATCCGGTCCTTGCATGCTGCTGATCGTACTTCCGCCGTTAGCCTGATTTCCGGTAAAAGATCAAGTTCTTCTCTGTGCAAACTGTTGTTCAATTCGGGGTCGTAGTTTAGAATCCGCCAGTTTGGCAGTCCAACTTCGACCGGTAGCACTGCCTCTGCCCCGAATGCCAGTCTAAAAGGAGTTTCTCCTGTCGCCTCCTTCTCAGTGGTTCTATTAGACCACAATACCTCGGGTACCATATCGGCCCAGGCGCCTTTCAAGTCATCTAGCTTCTTTTTGAGAGCGTTGAGAATTTGTTTGTTGGCGGCCTCGGCCTGACCATTGCTCTGGGGGTGGCACACAGAGGAGTATGCAAATTTGATGCCGTATGGGCTTAAGAAGTTCTTTATCGGCCCGCAATTGAACTGTACGCCGTGATCCATGACAATTCTCATAGGAATCCCAAACCTTGTGATGAGGTTTTGCCAGATGAACTTCCTCACCTGATTAGCCGTTATTTTTGCAGTCGGCTCGGCTTCAATCCACTTCGTGAAGTAGACTATTCCTACTATCAGGAACTTAATTCCTTCCTCCTGATGCCGGCGTGAATGGCCCAATAATATCCATCCCCCATTGAGCGAAGGGGATTGGATTCAAGATCGGTTGCAAATCATTTGCCGGCTGATGGATGACTGGTGCAAACCTCTGGCACTTGTCGCATTTCTTGACGTATGCCTGTGCGTCCATTAACATTGTCGGCCAGTAGAAACCGGCCCTTAAAGCTTTTAAAGCCAGCGTTTTCCCACCGATATGATTTCCACATACTCCTTCGTGTATTTCCTCTATTATTTTTGTGGCCTCATGGGCCGTTACACATCTCAGGAGTGGTAGTGAAAAACTCTTCTTGTACAGTTGGCCTTGGAAAACACAAAACCAGGGAGCTTCTCGCTTCAGCTTTCTTGCCGCCATCTTATCAATGGGCAAATTTCCCGTCATCTTGAATGCCAGTATGCCGTCGTACCATTCGCTCTTTTGAGCGACTTCGTTCACCTCTGCCTGGGCAACCTCTATACTTCTCTCCAGTAATGTTTCTACCATCACACTCCGTTTGATATCTGTTGTGCTTGAACTTGCCAACTTTGACAGGGCGTCGGCCGCCATGTTCTCCACATGAGGGACCAGCACTATTTCGAAGCTCTGCAGCGGAGCCGTTATCTACTTCACCTTCTGCAGGTACTTCTGCATTACCGGTTCCCTGGCTTCGTAGGTACCTTCGATCTGGCTTGATATAAGCTGGGAATCTGTTGTCATGCGTATTTTCTTTGCCCCAGACGCTATGCACAGACTTATCCCCGCTATTGCAGCTTCATACTCAGCCTCGTTGTTGGATGCTTTGAACCCAAATCGGACGGCATATTCAAAAATGTCCCCTTCGGGAGATGTCATGACCACTCCTGCGCCTTTGGGCCGCTGAGCCGTCTACCGATATTTGCCAGGTGCCGGCTGATCCTTCGACTTCCCTGCAGGTGGTCTCGACTATGAAGTCGGCCAGAGCCTGCGCCTTGATAGTTGTTCTTGGCTGATATTCTATGTCGAATTCGGACAGTTCTATCGCCCATTTGAGCAACCTGCCGGTCGTATCTAGCTTATGCAGCGCTTTCTCCAAAGGCTGGTTCGTGAGTACCTGGATGGTGTGCGAATCGAAATATGGCCGCAACTTCCTGGCCGCTATCAGCACGGCATAAGCCATTTTCTCCAACAACTCGTACCTCTGTTCAGCTCCAGCCAAGACATGGCTCACAAAGTAGATAGGATGCTGCTGCTTGCTCTTTTCTACTAGCAGTACCGCCGCTACCGTCTTGGCCGACACCGAGACGTATAATTGCAACTTATCTCCCACCTCGGGTCGGGTAATAGTTGGTAGCCTCTTGAAATGTTCCTTAACGGCCTCAAAGGCCTGTTTCTGCTCATCTCCCCATTCGAACTTCTTGTTTCCTCTTAGAACTTTGAAGAACGGCAATGCTTTTTCTGCTGACTTGGAGACAAATCTCGTTAACGCCGCCATCTTGCCGGTCAACTTCTGGATATCCCGGATACTCTTTGGTTCCGGCAGATCGTTTATTGCCTTGATTTTGTCAGGATTGGCGTCTATTCCCCTCTCGCTGACCATGAAACCAAGGAATTTTCCAGATCTTACCCCAAATACGCACTTTTTGGGGTTAAGCTTCATTCGATATTCTCGCAAAGTTGCAAAGGTTTCTTCAAGGTCCGTGATGTGGGCCTCTTCCGTCAAGCTTTTAACGATGCTGTCGTCAACATAGACCTCCACATTCCGGCCTTTCTGCTTCGCGAATATTTTGTCCACCAGTTTTTGGTAAGTGGCTCCCCCATTCTATAGGCCGAACGGCATGGCCTTGTATGCGTACACCCCGGTCTCTGTGATGAAGGCCGCCTTGTTCCTGTCCGCTTCCAGGAGGCTGATTTGATGGTACCCAGAGAAGGCGTCCATGAAACTCAGCAGCGCATGGCCGCTGGTAGAGTCAACCAGCTGGTCGATCCTGGGCAACGGGTAGCAATCTTTCGGGCAGGCTTTGTTGAGGTCAGTGAAATCTACACACATCCGCCAAGTCCCATTAGCTTTTTTAACCATTACCACGTTTGCCAGCCATTCCGGATAATCACATGGTTCATGGACGCCTTCTCTGGTGCACCATGAACGCGGGATCTATTCCCGGCATAACCATTGCACCGGCTGATAATCACAACGTTCAGCCGGTGCACCATGAACGCGGGATCTATTCCCGGCATCTCATCCGCTGAGAAGGCAAAGACGTCAGCATTGCTCCGCAGCAGGCTAATCAAGTTCACTTTGATGTTGTCGGCCAGGTCAGCCCCTATTTTGACTGTCCTTTCAGGCCTTTCTAGCTCTAGGCTAGCTTCCTCAGTTTCTCCTTCTGGGCTAGGTCTCGGCAAATCTGCCGGCCTTCCCTCAAAGTTTTCCATCGATAAATCCCGGTTTGCCTTGTTCTCAATCCGTCTCCTTTTTCGCTCCGATGGTGGAGATTCTGCCGGCCTTTTGTGATCAGAGTTCTTCAGAGCCGTCAGATAACAAGCCCTTGCCGACTCTTGGTTACCTTTCAGCCTCTCCGGCCTTCCATTATTTGATGTATAGATCATCGTCAAATGGTAGGTTGATACCACGGCCTGATCGTCGTGGATCAATGGCCTTCCAATGATGGCATTATAAGCTGCGGGGACATCGACCACCAGGTTTTCCACCATGAGATCTCGTGACTGAGATCCTTCTCCCAACTTCACCGGTAGCTTAATGGTACCTTCAGGAACGACCGATGCTCCGGTAAAACCGATTATCGGATATGAAACCGGCTTCAGACAAGATCTTCCTAGCCCCATCTTCTCGAATGTAGGCATGAAGAGTATGTTAACAGAGCTACCGCCATCCACCAGGATGCGGTGGACCATTGCCGTTGAAATTCCCCTAGCGTCCTCCGCTGTGAATGAGACGGATGGCATAATTGGTGGTGCTGGCCACTTGCCGGTATTGTGATAATTCACTTGGTGCCTTACCTCTTTAAGGCTTGCTTTGGCACCGTGAATACTGCCGCCATGAACTGGACCGCCGGATATAACGTGTATCTCTGTTATTCTTTCTTTAACGGGTTTTCTCTTCCCGTCCTCTTCTCTGGGGGACCCTTCACGGTGATCCGTCCTCGCCTGATACTGCTTGAAATAGCCTCTTCGTATCAGATCTTCAATGCCGTCCCTCAGGTCCTTACAGTCTTCAGTTATATGACCGTGATCCTTGTGGAAGTCACACCACTTGAACCTGTCCCGGCCTTTATAAAACATCTTCCTAGGCTGTTGCCACTTATCATCTTGCTTGTGCAACTCATATATTTCGGCCCTGGATTTCGTTAAGGGAGTGTAATTGTGATAGCGGTCTGGCCGTCTTTCCTGGCCCTTCTTGACCTCGTTGCTTTCCTCCCGTCTTCCGGAGTTATCGGACCTTCTGTCCTTCCGGCTCTTATCCTTCTCTTTCTCCTTTTCCCTTTCTTTCTCCTTGCCATCTCCATCAGACCTCTTCGAGGTTGCCGCCTTGTCAAACTCTTCTCCTCGAATAAACTCGTTAGCTTTTCCAAGGACTTCAGTTAGGCTAGTCAGTTTCTTACGACCTAGGTAACTTCTGAAGGCCGTTCCTTCCTTCAAACCGGTCATCAGTGCCAACACTGCGACCTCTTGCTGCAGGCTGGGGATTGTAACAGCTTCAGTGTTAAAACGGCCGATGTAATCCCTCAGGCTCTCCTTCTCCCCTTGCTTGATCGACATCAACTCTCCAGTGGTCTTTTCCCTTCGTTTATTACTAACGAAGTGGGTAACGAACATGGATGTTAGCTGGCGGAAGTCAAAGATTGTTGCCGGGGGTATGCTTTTGTACCACGTTTGTGCCAAGCCGGCCAAAGTTGAAGGGAACACCTTACACCACACCGAATCGGTTTCAGTGTATAGCAGCATATGTCCCTCGTAGGCCGAGATGTGGTCTTCAGGGTCAGACCTCCCGTCATACTTGCAAGTTGGCATTTTAATCTTCTCCATAGGCTCTTGCAGTATGGCGGTGGAGAAAGGTGAGTTCCGAAGCGATACCGGTGCTCTGCGCCGGACGAATTCGCTCTCTCTCCTGTATCGGGATGACTGTTGAATCTCAGTCTCTTGGCGATCTTCCAAACCTTCTTCCTCCACTGGCTCTGTCGGAGTCCTTGAGTTCTCCTCCTGATCCTGATCATGCCGGCTTAGAGCACCCTGTCGGCCAGTCGTGAGAGAACGCATCTTTCTCACCGGACTGTGTGGCCTGCTCAGGGGGCGCTTGCCAGCATGACCGGTCGGTGGAGTCTGATTCGCCATAGCCTGGAAGACTTCGGCAGCACTCCGAAGTTGCTCAGGACTGAACATATTTTGCAACGCTGCAAACACATTATGCTGAGGGGTTTCAGTGTTCCCCTTCCCCTTGTCAGCTGGTGGTTGGGAGGACCCAACCGCAGGTTGAAGAGTGTTAAAACCGGGAGGCCCGCCTCCCACAGGTACGTTATTTTCGCTTGTTTCCGGCATCCCGAAGGTTTGCTTAGGATCCATGAGGCGAATGAGCAGGCTGGATCGATTACGGCTTAAGACCAAAGTAGAGTTCACCCCTCCTTCTAGCGCCAATTGTTCCGGTATGGAATAAGTGGAAGGAATGAACCGGTATCCTCTTTGCGTAGCGAGTCGGTTTGAGATCCTGCACAACAGGTAAACTAACCTCGGGGGTTGATCCGAGGAACGCCCCTCCGATGCCTAAGTCAGTAAAGGATAAAGACGGGATGTCTCAAGTATAATGTGTTGGTGTTTTTGAACGTACCTTATGACTCAGGTCAGGGGGGTATTTATAGGGGCCGGCAGTGTCCTTAGTGAGGTAGGACTCTGCTCCCATTGGTTAGGTACATTTCTATCCTCTTATGATACTTATCTTTAGGCCCAGAGGCGCATTAAGTCAATACTGGATCAATCCAGGCCCATTCAGCCAATGGCCCACGTGATGAATACCGATAAGGTCTACTGATGTAGCCGGTATGTCGGATACGGCCGTATCCGGTACGATTATACCCCACTAAGGGGTTCTTCAGACGGAGTTGACCATAACGGTCAAGACCGGTTGGAACAGACCGGTAGGGACTGATTCAGCACCCATACAAAAACCAATAAGGAGAAGACCAAGATTTGGGGAAAATTGAAACACTGCTCTATAAATACATCCATCTCAGCGTACAAAATATACAACAATCTGCAGTCTGCGCACGATATCTTTGTTGGAGTCTGGCTTATTAGAGAAAAAGCAATTCCTTCAAGTAAGTAACTCATGATTACTAACTAGTATTTGGTTAAGAAGAAAAAAAAGTAGCTCGTTATTACACGCGCATTTTTTATGTTAGCGGTACATTGACTATCTTGTTGTCACTATTTGAAAAGAATTAAATATTTAGTAAGAATTGTTTCTATCGCCAATTTATGTAGTATTAATATTTAGGATTTATTAATATTTTCATGTTAAAAGTATAGCATTTAACGTTGTATAGTTTATTTGTTAGATTTTTATTGTATTAACTTGAGGTTACGTTGTCGAATCTTGTACGAAATATGTTACTAATTCATTTTAATGTGTGTGAATGACATGGAATGAAATAATTAAAGGGACAGTGCACGTGGTGTATAGACTTGTTTAAGAACGCTTTTAAATATAATTGTATAGTTATTTAATTTAGTGGAAACTATGAGTAAAAGTTCAGGGTATACATTGTTTAACAAAAGCAAAAAAATTATCATACATCTGGTTGTACCGTGATCATGGTACACTCAAGGCTATTTTTTTGTACACTCAAGCAAAAAAATGTATTTCTCCCTCCGTCCCAAAATATAGTTCTTGTTTCTATTTTGGAAGTTAACCTTTAAAAACATTTACCAAATATTCTCATTATGTATATAAAGAAAACATACTCATGTTGGGTCTTGTTAGATTCGTCTCAATGTGTACATTCATAATATCAACTTTTTATATTTATTACTTATAAGAAATAAATGATATCGTAGATCAAAGGTACGTCTTGGAGACAATGCAAAAAGAAACAGGAACTATATTTTGGGATGGAGAGAGTAAAAAAGATAGTTCCAAATGAGCAAAAATTAGTCTTTGGTGTACCAAACACCCGGATCTATGATGAATGAACTACTCACAAAAGTAAAATTAGATGGTATAACTTGGACGTTATATATATATGTGTGTGTGTGTGCGTGCGTGCGTGCTGTGTTTGGGTGTGTGTGTGTGTGTGTGTGTGTGTGTGTGTGTGTGTGTGTGTGTGTGTGTGTGTGTGTGTGTGTGTGTGTGTGTGTGTGTGTGTGTGTGTGTGTGTGTGTAATATCTATCTGATAAAGTTAGACGTTCCAATTTTTTTTTTTATTGGTAAGGAGAAGTGTCATACTAGGTCGGAACCTCGCACAAGTTAATCTGACTAACCCAGCTATACAGGCAAATGCCCTTTGGAAGTCGGGGGAAGGTAAGAGTGCCTCTAGTTGGATTTGATCGCACAACCTGAAGGTTGTGAGATACAAATCTTACCATTAAACCAAATACTACTTGGTGTTACACGTTCCAAATTGATTGGCACACATACACCATGAAGCGGTCAATCTTACTTCGTCACACAGGGTCTAGCTCCATAGTAATTGAATTGACCTGCTTTACAAATTAATTCAACTTTTAAAAAAAATCTTGAATATGATATTGATGTCTTAATGAATTTCATTATATAATAATCATATATGTGTGTGTGTGTCACCCTACCAAAAAAGACATGCATGCACTTGAATTACGATTTCTTAATTATGGCGAGTTCTTATATATGTGTGTGTCACCCTACCAAAAAAGATATGTGTGTGTTCCAAATTGAGTAAAATTGTCTTTAAATGTTTTGCAGTTGTCTAGGACTGAAAAATCTTAGTGATTCCTATCAAAGATGGCAGGAGTAGCGATAAAATTGATCCCAAAGACATTGTCTGGATTCTTCAAGGAAGCACTAAAAGCCGGTGCCATAAGCGTTGTAGTTGAGGAGGGTAAAGGTTTGATTGTAAATGTTTACAAGCATATTGAAGGTCCCTTGGGAAATTACCTTAAGAACCCTCCAATGGTGGCGCAACAAGTTGGTCTCGACGCTATAAGGCTAGCCAAAAAAGAAGCTTTGGACGAAATTGAACATGCGCGCAGAATCTTTGGCTCAACACCACAGTCAGTCGGGAACACTCTTCAGATGATGAAGGGGGTTATCTTTGGCTAGTCATACAGTACTAAATAAGTACTTATATCGCAGGCAAATGCAATCCCTTGAATCTAATGTTATCTAGGAAGATATAATAAAATAAAATGCTAAACTTAGGAAGCTGCATGGCATAAAGATAGGTTTTTTTATCACTTTTTTCCTGTCACGGCCAACAAAGTGACGTCCAATAAAAAAGCCGAATCGCTATTTACCGTCCGTATTTACTTGAAATCGTCCGTATTTTTTTCATTATATACCCCCCATGCCCCTCCCCCTTTCACCTCACTTTACCCTCTCCACTCTCACCAAACTTAAGCTCTCTCTCTCTACCATCAAGCACTAACACCACCACCACCTTCCGAACACCATTGCCGGCCGACCACCACCCACCACCGGAGCACCACCGACGCAAAATGTCCGATGAAGGACCGTCAACGCCGCCGGAACGAAATGTGGTAAGTTGGAATTTTTTTTTTTTTTAAGTTGCCGGAAAATTTTTTTTGGCCACGGGAGAGGTGGTAACGGATCGAAAATCCGTTACCCCAATGGAAGAAACGGATGTAAAACCCGTTGCTTCCACGTAATCAACGGACCAAAAATCCGTTGCCTCTCGTGGAAGCACCGAAAAGTCATCCGTTACCTTGGTAACGGATCACTTTTTCGGCACCACCACGAGGTAACGTAGATCCGATCCGTTACCTCGTGGTGGTAACGGAAAAGATATCCGTTACCAGAGGCAGTGGTAACGGATTTCCTATCCGTTGCCCCGCATTTTCGAAAAAAAAAATATTTTTGTTAGCCTCGTGTTTTCCGGCGAGGGGTTGGGGGGAGGGAGTTTGGGATTTTTTTATTTTTTTCTTTTTTAAAATTTATGTTTTGTTTATGTTTGTAGTAATTTATGTTTTTTAATAATTATATATTTATGTTTATTTAAAATATTTTATATTTGTTCCTAATTTATTTATTTATTTATTAATAATTTCTGTTTGAATTAAAAATAATAATTTGTGTTTATTTGGGTTTTTATAATTTATGTGAATAGTTAATTTGAATATATTAATTAAATGTTAATAGTTAATATGTTCCATTTAGTTAATATTTGATTTTCCGTCATAATTAGTATTGATTTTGTAATTAGCGAATAATAGTACATCCGTTTATGTTAATTTTGTTAACGAATATTTAGTTAATATTTTTTGATATTGTTTTCAAATATGTGAATAATATTATTGATTATATGTTGTCTAATTGAAAAAATGCTAAACATTATATGCTTATTTGCTCGGACTTTGGGGGGTGATTATATAGATTATAATCACATGTTTTATAATGAAACACTATGGGCCGAGAAAAAGGAACTACAAGATTGGGTTAAGAAAAGGGCAAATGAAATCGGGTTTGTGATGATTATTATGTCAAATCATAAACACGATCCTAGTGGACGAGATATGTATATATGAAATGTAACCGGGGCGCACCATATAGGGGTGAAGGTAGAGATCTTAGTGTAGCAGGACGGGTAGGTACAAAGACAAAAGCCTCGTGGCGTAGAGCGGGAGTTAAGGTTGAGTATTTGGAGTACCCGGATCGAACCGGATGGGTGATCAAAGCGAACGGGGGATTAGGGGCATGCACAATCATGAGTTCATTCATTACCCCGAGGGACATCGACCCATCGGCGGCCTTAGTCCGGCGGCAAAGGTATTCGCTCGTGATATGATAAAGTCGCACGTTAAGCCTCGCTAGTATAATGAAAGCTGTGAATGAAAAATTTCCCGATGATCATCCAAATATGAGACACTTGTACAACCTGAAGGAAAAGGATAGAAGGGAAGCAATGGATGGTAGAGACGTGATGCAACACTTCCTTCACCTTGCTCGAGAGAGCGACTACCTTCACCGGATTAGGCAAGACGAGGAGACAAATGCAATGACTGCAGCATTCATGGTGCACCCTCGTTCGTCTCAAATATCCTCCGAACTTATCCACTTGTTGTTGGTATGGATGCAACATATAAAACCAACAAATATAACATGCCTTTTCTAGAGCTCATTGGGATGACGCCGTGCAACAAGAATTTTATGGTTGGGTATGCTCGATGGCCAACGAAACACTGATACTTATAATTGGGTGTTGGACAAGTTTAGGTTGCTTATTGGAGTGAATGTTGTCCCCGTTACACTCATTACCGACCGTGATTTGGGCCTTATGAAAGCGATCCGGGAAGTGTTTCCTAACTCTGCACATTTGCTATGTAGATGGCATATCAACAAAGACGTGCGAGGCTAGAGTGAGTAACATCATGGCCAACACCGATGCGGGTCCGAGATTCGTGAGCCGAACTTGGTATCGGATAGTCAACGCGACCGACGAGAGGAGTTATGAGGCCGAGGTTGATAATATGAGAGATGTGTACAGAAAGTTGCCTAAAATAATCCAATACGTTGAAACAACTTGGCTTGTGTACAAAGAGAAGTTTGTGCGGGCATGGACGGACAATGTACTTCACCTTGGGAACACGTGCACTAGCCGAGTTGAAAGTGCACACTCGCACCGAAGTCTTGGGTTTTTAGTAGCACAATCGCCTTGGACTCCATCTTTTCTATTGCTCACAAAGTGAGATAGAAAATCGGGTGAAGAAGGTTGAGAATGATTTGGAGGAAAGTCGGCGTCGGCACGGAATATTATACAAGACTCGGGCATTGTATCAATTAAATGGTCGAGTCTCGCATTACTTGTTTAGAACTGTTATCTGCATGAGGAAAATCGTATGCGGGAGTTAGGCTACGAGGTATATCGGCGTTGCGGTTGCTCGTTGAGAACCACACATGCAATCCCCCGTGCATGCGCCATACGAGACGATTGGAGGCGAACGAGAGTCCTGCACTCGACGGACTTACATCCTTATTGGACTACTTTGATCATTGGTGATGGTGTCAACAACCCCGTGTTTGTATCTCGAGGCAAAGACAAGATTTTCAGTACTTCTTAGAGTTGGTTGAGCGGGTTCAAAGTAGTGATCCCGCCGTATTGCGGAGCGCTACCCGGGTTCTAGAGGAACATCTGCGTAATCCGGGCGATTCAGCTTTTGAGCCCGATATTGTCGAGAACCCCAAAAGGAGACCACGCCGAAAGAATCACCCAAGTACAAAACGAAAGAAGAGTGGCTTTGAGCACACATCCAGTTCGTCTTCAAAGAGAAGCGGATCTTCGGGTTCGGTTATGAGCTTGTCAACTTCTACGGGTAATATGTTTGTTAATTGTATGTATTGATTATTGATAACATTTATTTGATACGTACTGATAAATTTTATGTTAATTAATTTGATTGTTGTAGGTCGGGAAAGCGTGGATGGACAAGATGGTGTTAGTGGATTTCCATTTTACCGCAGATTCCCGGGATTCTTCGCCCATTCATTACTAGATGGACTAATGTCCGGGCGGACGGTAATCGTGGATTTCGAATCTGTTGCAGATTGTTTTTTAGGGAGTGAAGACCATTGGGGTTATATCCGCCAAAATATGGCAAATGAGATTGCTGCTCATCGGGATGTTTACACACATATTTATTATGATGGGATAGACGCAGCAATAAGGCGCATTATTTGGAATGGGGGGGCAGCATCTGAGGCTCATTGGATGGTTACTTCGCAAGACTTGTTTCCTATTGCGCGAGATGTTCAATGCCGCAATCATTTTAGTAGGACTTGGCCCGGAGGGACAACTATATCCGTGTATCACTGTCCTTCCTTGGCGTGCTTCGAATACACGGTGGGTCCAACTAACGAACTCGTAATTGCACATCTTGGTACCTTTCAAGCATTATATTAGACTGGAGTTACTTCCCGGATCACCGGTACCACCTATTCATAACTTGTGGCATAACATGCATGAAGATAGTGTTGATGGTTGGGATCTGTTGTATGGTGTGCGACGCGCTTTATGGGATGAGTTACTCTCTTCTTAGTATATAGTACATAGTGCGATCTATTCATTGTAATATTTTATGTAATGTATTTGATAAATGCATTTGTAATTATTAATACTATTTGATAATTGAATTTGAGCCGAATAAGTAGTATTTGATCTCGATATTAATTTATAATGTTGGATCATATTAATTTATAATGTTGGATCATAATAAGTTGCAATGATTCAAATTGAAATAATATGTTGCAATGATTCAAATTGAAACAATAGGTTGCAATGATTCAAATTGAAATAATAAATATCATCATAAAACCAAAGTCATATATACCTAACAAAGTAATATCATCAAAAAATGTAACTACATAATACACCCAAAGTAATATCATCAAAAAATGTTACTACATAATACACCCATACATAACAAATGGAATGAGAACATTGAAATGCAATGACTACATGTCATGATGATGCTCGTCCTCAGCAGCGTCCCGTGCCCGATCTAGACGCAATGCAAAGCATCCCAATCCCGAGCGAGGTCGGCCAACATCTCATATGCCAAAGAAGTGTTGGGTCGCCGGTCATTGTGCCGATCCTCCGTCAACGCTCTCGTGGCGTCAAAATGTCGGGCCATCCACCGCAAAAAGTCAGTTAGTTATGTTATGTTATGTATCAATAATATAACATATAAAATAGTAAACAAATAAATGATTATATTGCGTACATAGTGGGTGTTTGAAGTGTTGGCCCGGGCGGAATATGCGTCCTATCTCGCAGCAATGAGGGTAGGATGGGAATATGTACAAAACCAATCCATGTACTCCCTCGAACACTCTCCGCGACGAGTAACCCGTCTCAACCGTGATACGTTGAGACCCCCAAAGATATGGCGTGAACCGCCGCCATGCGGACTCGGCCACCGAGACCGAGAATTGAACCTCATACCTCTTCGGGTTGCTCGGTCCGTATGCGAAATCGAGCTGAATAGGAGGGGTAGGAATGACCCGAACAAAACCCAACTGTCGCAGTACATGATCCGGGTTGTACGGCTCAATGATACCTCGATAACGTATGAAACCGACATACAACGTCCTCGGAATCATGGCAGCCTGGTCATCCCCATATGGCGTCCAATCGACTCGAAAACGGATAAATGTAATAATTTCATGTTACTAACGTAGTAGTAATATATGAGAACATAATAATATATATTTTACTAATGCATTAAATATTCGTACCTCGTAACCCGAAGGTTGTCCAAGCGTCTACGAATGGACTCCGGTCGAACGAAATCCTTGCCGACGATGTGATAATCCCACTTCCGTGCCCGGGGATCATGATCACTGAAGGTCAGCCCCTCTCGCTGTGGTCGAAAACACGGGAAGTACTCGTATATCCAGCACTGGAGGAGCGTCAAACACCCGGCAACCTGTTTGATATCCGCTCTAGACGCAACCCCTAGCTGACGATATAGGTACGCCAAAGCAGCTGAGCCCCACGAGTAAGTATGAACCGAATCAAGGTCATCCCGGCTCGGTTATGTTCTCGGGGCATGAGGCGGGAACCACTCTTATCGGTGAAGAGGGTACACCCAAGTGTCGGGAGGAACCATGCGCGAACCCGCACGTCGCCCGGACGACCCCGATCCATGCAAAGTGATCGAAAATCTTCCGAACGGTAACGCCACCGTTCCTCCGCACCCGTGAGTCCTCACATAATAACTCCTCACGAGTCAAGCCGAGGAGCTCCTCAAACCGTACATACAACTCGGGAAGTCGGCAAAACGGCACTAACGGTCCGACCCTCAATAGGAACACGTAGGATCCGCCAAACGTCATGTAACATGATCGTCATCTCTCCAAAAGGCATGTGAAACGTGTTCGTGTCGGGCCGCTAACGCTCTACAAACGCCGTAAGTAATGGAAAGTCAAGGTGCCCAAACATAACCCTGGTAGCTGGGCAATACAAGATCTATCCAAGCGCCGCAACGATCGCTGCGGGAAACCCCAAGTCAAGAACGGATCAAATGCACTCGGAGCGGTTATGGCACAAAGATAACATCCCTAGCAAGTCGTATCGTGGTATATACGGGAGCCGACGTGCCCCCGCCAACTAGGAATCGTGGTATCTTGTCAAGTGGGCCCCCCGGGCATCGCCTCGGTAACTAACCACGAAGTATCCCTAGCAGCCTCTAGCCCCGCTCGACAGCCTACTAGATCCGGAACTCGACCCCGAAACAAACCTCCCTCTACTACCCTTCCTCACAGGCACATGGGAGGCGGCTTCACCCACATCGCTCCATCGTCATCTCTCATAGCATGATCTAACTCCCGCTCGTCCCCAATATCCCATCCAAGACTATCGGCGCGCGTCCTCGGGAATAGGCATCCGGCTAGCCTCGAGCATCGACCTCGCCCCTCCTACTAGATGCATCAACACCACGAGATCTAGTGTGTCGTGGCGTCGATCCCTCGAGACCATCAAGACCCTAATAATACATTATGTTAATTATTTATTATTTATTTAATGTCTACGTTATTATATTGTAATTACTACTAATCTATAACCATTGACACTCTAATAATTACTTAACTAAAATTATAAGGAAAACTAATACTAAGATGCATTAACATTGGTGATGGTGTTAACATAATATTATTAAAATATATTAACATGCGCAAAGTAAGTAAATTAGGGCATTATTATATAACTATTCACTTTCTAATAATTAATTAACTAAAATTACAACAATAAATCATATTAACTTGCTAATATCATTAGTAAACATGCTAATAAAAACAAATACCCTACATAAATTAACATGTTAATAAAAACAAATTAACATGCTAATATCATTACAATAAATAATCGTAATATGCTACTAATATAAAATAATAACATGCTAATATCATTGAAATATTTTAATAATATAATAACATGCTCAAATCAATATATTAACTTATTATATAATAACTATTAAAATTAAATAATACTATTATCACATGCTATTAAACAATTAAATAAATTAAATCAAATAAATTAAATAATACTACCATGTTACTAACATGCATTAACATAATAATAATAAAACCTAATTACCATATTATCACACAAATTAACATATTAACTATTCCAATTAAATTAATATATTCAAATAACTATTGACATTAATTATAAAAGCCCAAATAAACACAAATTATTATTTTTAATTCAAACAGAAATTATTAATACATAAATTACGAACAAACATAAATTATTTAAAATAAACATATAAACATAATTAGAAAAAAACAGAAATTAATAAAACATAAACATAAACATAAATTAAAAAAAGGAAAAAAAACCCTAAATCCCCCCCTCCCTCGCCGGAAAACAGAAAGAAAAAAAAAAAAATTTTTTTTTCGTAAATGCAGGGCAACGGACGAGAAATCCGTTACCACCACACGGTGGTAACGGACATCTTTACCGTTACCACCGCGAGAGGTAGCGGTTCGGATCTACGTAGATCCGAACCGGTTACCTCGCGCGGTGGTAACGGAAAAGATGTCCGTTACCACCGTGTGGTGGTAACGGATTTCTCGTCCGTTGCCCCGCATTAACGAAAAAAAAAAAAAAAAAATTTCCTCGTTTTTCCGGCGAGTTCTTTGTGTTTTCCGGCAAGCCTACGTTGGTTTTGACCACAAATAACTACAAAACTAACTCTGATTTGAAGATTCCCCGATTTCCTTTCCCTTCTACCTTGGGCCCATTCTTTTTCCGGCGTGTTGTGGTGGTGGTCGGCGTCGGTGTCTTCTTCGTCCTCGCTCTCGTGGTCGCCGGTACGGCCTTCCTCGCCCGGGGTGGTGGTGGTTGCCGTGTGGTGGTGGTTGCCGTGTGGTAGTGGTGGCGGTGGTGGTGGTGGTGGCTTTGGGGGTGGTGGTGGCTTTGGTGGTGGTGGCTATGGTGGGAGTGAGGAGTGAGAGTGAGAGAGTGAGAGAGTGAGAGAGTGTTAGAGTGAGAGAGTGAGAGAGTGTGGGGGGTATGGGGTAGTATTTGTAGGGGGTAGTTTAGGAGTATTTTAAAAAAAATACGGGCGATTTCAAGTAAATACGGGCGGTATTTAGTAAGCCCCTAAAAAAGGCAGCTTAGCTTCTTGTTGTTAATGTAAACAAGGGATGTTTGCGATATTAAATATAATAACTACATGTAACTTTTTTTTTTTTTTTATATGTGTATGCAATGTTCAAAACAATATACAATTACATGAGCTAGCTAAGAGGTCCAACCATGCACCATAGTAATTCACTCTATCATTCTGGTCGGTCCCTTCCTCTAAATATAGATTTTCCCCTCCACAAGTGTAACACCCCGACTACTAATCAACATCATTAGGTTAGTTAATCGGTTATTAGCAGCGGAACCTATATAGTCGGTGCGTTACTGCCGTACTTTCCAATTAGAAAGCACAAGGCAAACATAAATTCATAAAAGCCTAAACATGTTATAACCAGAAAACGTGATTATCCATTAACAAAAACTTAAGTTAAAACTTAACTATTGTACATAGTCTGACATTTATTATGATCATAAGTGTTTAAGAAAGCTTAAACTATTTAACTACATAACTATTCCTCACTGCTACGCCATCCCGTTATCACCATCAGTACCTAAAACAGAAAAACAAAACGTCATGAGCCGAGGCTCAGTAACATACTACTCTAACAACGTAAACTCATTTTAAATCGTTTTATTAGCAAACAAACAGAGAGGAGAGAAAAGTAAAACTATAACATTTGATCATAATCATTATCATATATCTTTAATCATGTTCATAAGCATAGATCATTTACTTGGTAACTTGGCGAGTACAACTGAAGGGACGTCTCCCCGTAACATAACATCATCGTAAATGAAGGCAGCCACCCGAGGACGAAAGCCCTCACAAACGGAAGGTGGTGTTAGTGCCCAAAGTATAGTAATGCGGTGCCACCCGAGGACATTAGTCCTTATAAACGGAAGGTAGGGAACCGGCCAGAAGGTACGTGCACGACCCAGGATAACAGAATACTGCCAAGAACCGTCTGTCACTTGAATTTATCATGTTTCATAACTTTTAAGTGTATTCATAATCACCATGATATATCATATTCTTTTCTTTGCATCCATAACAAAACATCGTCTTGCTTCCATAACGTCATTATTTCTTAACATTATTTCATATCATCACATTTGTCACAAAACGTTTCATATCCCGCAATCCATATACAAAATAATACTATTAATGTAAGCATTATTATAAAACATACTTAGAAGGGGAATGCGGGTGTTAGCAGTAGACGTAACCTGAAATCCTGCGTAATGACTTTCGTAGCCGGGGGAGGCTTGTAATGTCCTTTATCCTTTTAATCTAACCAAGAATTATGATATAAATAAATATTTGGTTATTTAATATTTATGTCTTAGTATTAATTAGAGCTTTCTACTAGTAAAGTTATAGTTATAAATCATCATTATCCTAATCTTAAGGTCATACGTGTTACTCTGAGTTATAAGTAGACCCATTAATAGTCGTTTAAATTGTATTTCCTATCATCGTTACGCAAACTTATTAAAATTTAGTCAGCTAATAATTGTATTATTTATTTAGTCATATCGTATTTGACAAAACAATTTAATTAAACATTATAATTGGATATAAATATTAGTGGTGCATAATCAATATTATTAGGTGTGTAAATATGATTATAACTCATTCTCAAATTATATTATTAACCAAGCTTATTAGAATCCCTTAATTAATTAATTCATGAATAGTATTAAGTTTCTAGCAAAGAGCATATTTATAAAACTAAACAATATTAGCAAGTGATAAAATATAGTGTATATGAATAAGCTATATATTAGTTCCTAGAAACATACTATATGCTATGAGCCTAACATTAACAACTCAACAAATGATACCACCATATTTAGTTAAGCCTAAACACCAACTATTAATCTAATTTGAAACTAAGTCCATCATCATCTATTAATTAGTAACCCAACTATCACAAGTAATTAGAACATTAGAATAGGTAACATACCTGACTTAGAACAAAAAAGAAAGAAGCAGGAGGGAGTGTCGGGTATAACTGGTGTAGGTCGTGTAGCAGGAGGGTCGGAGTTTCGACTCCGGTGGACAGAGGGTGCGCCGGAGAGGCTGGGTTCAGGGCTGGTGGTGCGCGACGTGGCACAGCAGCGAGCAAGAGAGCAGCGAGAGGGAGGATGGTGCGAGCGAGGAGTAGTAGGCTGGGTGCGGTGGCGTGCGGGTGGCGAGCTGGTGGTCAGAAGGGTGGTTCGACAGTTGTGTAGTGGTGGCGTGGGCAGCAGCCCATAAACAGAGGAGAAGGAGGGGTGATGTTTGAAGGTGGGTGACAATGCTATTTATAGCCATTGATGAACTTCTAGAAAGCTTGAGATACAAATGAGGTTGTAGAGAAGTTGAGTGAGAATTGTTTTCTTGGTGTAATGGTGGCATTATCTTAAAGGTTTGAAGATGACAAAGTTTCACCTTTAGTTGCCATGTAAGAGAAAGGAGGAGGTGGAAGAAGGAGGAGGAAGGAGAATGGAGGGAAGAAAACTAATTCAAATTTTCTTTGTATACTATTTTCTTCTTTTCCTTTTCTTCTTTTCTTCTCTTATTATTATCATTATTTTTATTTTTATTATTATTATTATTATTTAACCCAAAAATAATTTCACCTTATACTTCATATTTTATATTAAAGGAGAAGTTGTGTATACTTTTTATTGTGATTTTTAATTACTTACTTGTTAAATTAATTATATTTCATAACTACTTAACAAAAATTACATTCTTCTCTTTTATTTATTTTAGAAATAAAATACCTTAATAGCTTATAATAGTTTAATTAGAATTTCATTGATAACATAATTAGTAAAACAACAACTAGTTAGCTTAATTAAGCATGTTTAGATTTTCAGGATATTACATCCTCACCCCCTTAGAAAAAGTTTTGTCCTCGAAACTTAAATAACATAGGTCAAAAGCAAACATTACGTATTTATCAACTTTCACATAATCATATACACATAGTTGCATGAAATTCACCTATTCGAATAGGTGAGGGTGTTTTGTTCTCATCTGGTCCTCTACTTCCCAAGTAGCGTCTGATGACGTGTGATTAGTCCATAAGACCTTCACCATGGGAATCACTTTATTTCGAAGTTGCTTTTCACTATGATCGAGAATTCCAATTGGCTTTTCCTCATATGTCAGGTCGTTTCTTAGCTGCAAGGGCTCGTGTCTAATGACATGGCTAGGATCTGGTATGTATTTCCGCAACATTAACACGTGGAAGACATTATGGACCTTATCTAAATCTGTCGGTAGCGCCAGACGATAAGCTACTTCGTTAACTCGCTCTAGAATCTCATATGGACCAATATACCTCGGACTTAGCTTACCAGATTGACCGAATCTCATGATACCTTTAGTAGGTGAAACCTTTAAGAAGACATGATCACCTACTTTGAATTCCAGTGGTCTCCTTCGACAATCTGCATAACTCTTTTGTCTATTCTGTGCAGCTTTCATTCTAGTTTGAATTAATCGTACTTTCTCTATCGTTTCTTGTATCAAGTCAGGTCCAATCATCCGGGCTTCATCAATATCATTCCAACAGAGGGGTGTTCTGCATCGTCTTCCATAAAGTGCTTCATATGGAGCCATTTTGATGCTAGCTTGATAGCTGTTGTTGTAAGAAAACTCTGCTAGTGGCAAGTATTTCTCCCAACTTCCTTGAAAATCCAGTATACACGCTCTCAACATGTCTTCAAGAGTCTGAATTGTTCGTTCTGTTTGACCATCTGTTGCCGGATGAAAGGCTGTACTGAAATCGAGTCTTGTGCCAAGAGCTCTTTGTAACTCTTTCCAAAATTTCGCTTGGAATCTTGAGTCTCGATCAGACACAATAGAACTTGGCACTCCATGTAATCTGACAATTGTGCTCACGTACAGCTCAGCTAGCTTATCCAGGCTCCAGTTATTCTTAATGGCCAAAAAATGTGCGGATTTTGTCAATCTATCCACAATAACCCATATGGAGTTCATACCTCGTGATGATGGTGGTAATCCCATAATAAAATCCATCGAAATTGAATCCCATTTCCAAGAGGGAATATCTAATGGTTGCAGCAATCCTGCAGGCCTCTGGTGCTCGATTTTTATCCTTTGACAGGTCAGACATTTTGCTACAAATTCTGCAACTTCTTGCTTCATATTGCTCCACCAGAATGTTTGCTTTAGATCCTTGTATAACTTATTTCCTCCAGGGTGAACAGAGAAAGGACTGTTGTGAGCTTCTTCCAAAATTCTTCTCTTTAATACTTCGTTGGCAGGGACACATATTCGATCTTGAAATTTCAACATGCCATCATCCTGGATCACAAATCCTGGTGATTTTCCCTTTTTCACATTATTCTTTATCTTTTCCAACTCCAAGTCTCCATTTTGTGCCTCTTTTATCTCTTCCAACAGAGTCGGTTTCAATTCCAATGCATACAATTGTGCCTCAGTCTGTTGTATAACTCTCACTTCCATCTTCCTTTAATCATCGCTAATTTCTTTTGGCATGGTTACGATTGCATTTAAATGGGATTTTCGGCTTAAGGCATCAGCTACAACATTTACTTTTCCAGGGTGATATTGGATGTCAAGATCATAATCTTTTAGGAGTTCTAGCCACCTACGTTGTCTCAAGTTTAGCTCTTTTTGTGTGAAAATGTATTTAAGGCTTTTATGGTCGGTGAAGATCTTGCATGGAACACCATAAAGATAGTGTCGCCATATTTTGAGAGCAAACACAACCGCGGCTAGTTCAAGGTCATGAGTTGGGTAGTTTTGTTCATGGGGTTTGAGTTGTCGAGAAGCATAAGCTATAACTTTCTCATTTTGCATTAACACACACCCTAATCCATGCTTAGAGGCATCACTATACACAACAAATTCATCTGTACTAGAAGGGAGGGTGAGAACAGGGGCAGAGGTAAGACGCTTCTTTAACTTCTGAAATGCTACTTCACGTTCATCACTCCATTCAAACTTAACTAACTTCTTTACCAATCGTGTTATGGGCATAGCTACCTTGGAAAAATCTTTGACAAATCTTCTATAGTATCCTGCTAAACCCATAAAACTCCGAACTTCAGAGACATTGGTAGGTCTAGGCCACTCTATGATAGCTTTTATTTTCTGCGGATCAACAGAGATTCCAAGATCTGAAATGATGTGCCCTAAAAAGGCAATTTCTTTCAACCAGAACTCACATTTCTTCAACTTCGCGTATAACTTCTTTTCTCTTAATACTTCCAACACCTTCCTCAAGTGTTCTTCATGCTCATTTAAGTTTCTCGAAAATACTAGAATGTCATCGATGAATACGACCACAAATTTATCAAGGTAGGGTTTAAATACTCGGTTCATGAGATCCATGAAAACAGCAGGGGCATTGGTTAACCCAAAGGGCATTACTGTAAATTCATAGTGACCGTATCGGGTTCTGAACGCAGTTTTTGAGATATCTTCTGGCTTAATGCGAAGTTGATGGTATCCAGATCTCAAATCTATCTTAGAAAAAGTAGTTGCACCTCGAAGCTGATCAAAAAGATCATCAATGCGGGGTAATGGGTATTTATTTTTAATGGTAATCTTGTTTAATTCTCGATAATCGATACATAACCTCAGGCTTCCATCTTTCTTCTTAACAAATAGCACTGGTGCACCCCATGGTGACACACTAGGTCGGATGTATCCCTTTTCAAGCAATTCATCTAGTTGCTTTTTCAACTCTTGTAACTCAGCAGGTGCCATTCGATAAGGAGCCTTTGAAATAGGAGTGGATCCCGGAATAAGGTCAATGCTAAAGTCTATTTCTCTTTGTGGAGGCATGCCAGGTATTTCCTCCGGGAATACATCAGGATATTCACAAACTATGGGAATGTCGGACAAAGAGGGTTCAGGGGTGGTTAAGTCTACTATATTGCAAAGGTACCCATGACAACCTTTTGCAAGCAACTTAAAGGCTTTTGAGGTTGAGACAGTTTTGGGTCTGACTTTTCTTCTTTGGTAAGAAACCCTACATCCATCTGGTCTTCTAAGAGTTATCTTATGGTTTAGGCAATTAATGTCGGCTTTATACTTAGACAACCAATTCATTCCCAAAATTACATCGAAGTCGGTTAATTCAAATTGAACTAGGCAGAAAAATGTAACAGACATGGCAGAAAAATCAGGGCATGGTTTTGCGTTCAATTTTCTAGAAAATGTAGCTGATATAAATGAATGGGAAGCTCCAGAATCGAAAAGAACATAAGCAGGAACAGAGTTGACAGGGAAAATACCAGTAATGACGGTATCATCTGCTTCTGCTTCCTCACGTTGCATCATGAATACTCTTCCGGCTTGCGGGGGTCCACGGGGAGGATTTCTGTTCGTGTTGGCATTGCTTGCATTTCCAGAGTTATGAATATTCCTTTGATCCCTTATTATGCCACGATTAGTGACATTTTCGCTTCGCCAATCTGGAAGCGGGCAGTTCCTAATCACATGACCAGGTTTACCACATCGATAACATTGGTCACTTCCTCTTCGACAATCCTTTTCCAGATGGCCTTGTTTTCCACATTTACTACACTAACAAACTTGTCTTTGATTACGATTATCTCCTGAGTATCCTGTGTTCAGCCTCTTGTAGGAGTTGTTGCTAGGTTGGCTTTCTTGAGGCTTCCCCTTCCTTTTACCACTTTCAAAAACCTCTTTCCTAAGCTTCGTTTTCCGCTCTACATTAATGGCCCTGTCGTATAGTTCCTGGTAGGATTTTCTCATATGAGATGCAAGCTTTTCCTGGAGATCAAGGTTCAAGCCTCCTTCAAACCTGTTCATCCTTTGACGATCAGTCGTCACCAAGTCTGGAGCAAATCGAGCAAGCTCATTAAATTTCACAGCATACTCCAGCACTGACATACCCCTTTGTTTTAGATGGATAAATTCAGATTCCATTTGAAGCTGCAAAGATTGGGGATAAAATTGGTTTCTCATGGACTCCTTTAACTTTTCCCAACCAAAGTCAGCCTGGTTTTGCATTTCCTTGGCTGTTTTCCACCAAAGATCTGCTTGCCCTTTCAGATAAAACACAGCAAAATTAACCTTCCACTTATCAGGACACTGAGTAACGTCAAACAATTTCTCCATACTGTTCAACCACTCCTCAAATTCAGTGGGGTCTGGTTTTCCATCATAGGTTGACGGCTTATGAGCAGAGAACTTCTTGAACATATTCGAGCATTCTTCCTGCTCTGTTTTGGCTTTTTGTCGATTGCCTTGTAGAAGTTCCATCATCATAAGCTTCATCAATTCCATCTGATTGTCATTCTTATTTTCAGTGGTATCTCCGGGAACAGAGTCATTTTGCAAAGCATCAACCCTTGCTCTTATTTCTTCAAGTGTAACATTGGACTCATGGTTTCCATTTCCTCCATTAGTAGGTTCATTCTCACTTGTTGCCATTTTCTAAAACATCAAAATGTTTCACGTTTATGACATATTCTTTTGATAAACAATAATATCATAAAAGTATTCCCTTCCCGATCCTATCACTCACACTCATTTCTATTTTAAACAACTTATTTACTTATATATTTTCTTATAACTTTAATGTCATATTATAGACTTTGAGAACTAACATATAATTCATAAAAGTTAACCAAACCTTCATTATATTCAAGAAATTTCTTAAGGTATTTAACTAATAATGAATGATAATGAATGTAAAACCCCTTTAAGGTTTTACTTATGGCACCGAAACTGTTGCTCTGATACCACTCTGTAACGCCCCGACTACTAATCAACATCATTAGGTTAGTTAAACGGTTATTAGCAGCGGAACCTATATAGTCGGTGCGTTACTGCTGTACTTTCCAATTAGAAAGCACAAGGCAAACATAAATTCATAAAAGCCTAAACATGTTATAACCAGAAAACGTGATTATCCATTAACAAAAACTTAAGTTAAAACTTAACTATTGTACATAGTCTGACATTTATTATGATCATAAGTGTTTAAGAAAGCTTAAACTATTTAACTACATAACTATTCCTCACTGCTACGCCATCCCGTTATCACCATCAGTACCTAAAACAGAAAAACAAAACGTCATGAGCCGAGGCTCAGTAACATACTACTCTAACAACGTAAACTCATTTTAAATCGTTTTATTAGCAAACAAACAGAGAGGAGAGAAAAGTAAAACTATAACATTTGATCATAATCATTATCATATATCTTTAATCATGTTCATAAGCATAGATCATTTACTTGGTAACTTGGCGAGTACAACAGAAGGGACGTCTCCCCAGAACATAACATCATCGTAAACGGAAGGCAGCCACCCGAGGACGAAAGCCCTCACAAACGGAAGGTGGTGTTAGTGCCCAAAGTATAGTAATGCGGTGCCACCCGAGGACATTAGTCCTTATAAACGGAAGGTAGGGAACCGGCCAGAAGGTACGTGCACGACCCGGGATAACGAGAATACGCCAAGAACCGTCTGTCACTTGAATTTATCATGTTTCATAACTTTTAAGTGTATTCATAATCACCATGATATATCATATTCTTTTCTTTGCATCCATAACAAAACATCGTCTTGCTTCCATAACGTCATTATTTCTTAACATTATTTCATATCATCACATTTGTCACAAAACGTTTCATATCCCGCAATCCATATACAAAATAATACTATTAATGTAAGCATTATTATAAAACATACTTAGAAGGGGAATGCGGGTGTTAGCAGTAGACGTAACCTGAAATCCTGCGTAATGACTTTCGTAGCCGGGGGAGGCTTGTAATGTCCTTTATCCTTTTAATCTAACCAAGAATTATGATATAAATAAATATTTGGTTATTTAATATTTATGTCTTAGTATTAATTAGAGCTTTCTACTAGTAAAGTTATAGTTATAAATCATCATTATCCTAATCTTAAGGTCATACGTGTTACTCTGAGTTATAAGTAGACCCATTAATAGTCGTTTAAATTGTATTTCCTATCATCGTTACGCAAACTTATTAAAATTTAGTCAGCTAATAATTGTATTATTTATTTAGTCATATCGTATTTGACAAAACAATTTAATTAAACATTATAATTGGATATAAATATTAGTGGTGCATAATCAATATTATTAGGTGTGTAAATATGATTATAACTCATTCTCAAATTATATTATTAACCAAGCTTATTAGAATCCCTTAATTAATTAATTCATGAATAGTATTAAGTTTCTAGCAAAGAGCATATTTATAAAACTAAACAATATTAGCAAAGGATAAAATATAGTGTATATGAATAAGCTATATATTAGTTCCTAGAAACATACTATATGCTATTAGCCTAACATTAACAACTCAACAAATGATACCACCATATTTAGTTAAGCCTAAACACCAACTATTAATCTAATTTGAAACTAAGTCCATCATCATCTATTAATTAGTAACCCAACTATCACAAGTAATTAGAACATTAGAATAGGTAACATACCTGACTTAGAACAAAAAAGAAAGAAGCAGGAGGGAGTGTCGGGTATAACTGGTGTAGGTCGTGTAGCAGGAGGGTCGGAGTTTCGACTCCGGTGGACAGAGGGTGCGCCGGAGAGGCTGGGTTCAGGGCTGGTGGTGCGCGACGCGGCACAGCAGCGAGCAAGAGAGCAGCGAGAGGGAGGATGGTGCGAGCGAGGGAGTAGTAGCTGGGTGCGGTGGCGTGCGGGTGGCGAGCTGGTGGTCAGAAGGGTGGTTCGACAGTTGTGTAGTGGTGGCGTGGGCAGCAGCCCATAAACAGAGGAGAAGGAGGGGTGATGTTTGAAGGTGGGTGACAATGCTATTTATAGCCATTGATGAACTTCTAGAAAGCTTGAGATACAAATGAGGTTGTAGAGAAGTTGAGTGAGAATTGTTTTCTTGGTGTAATGGTGGCATTATCTTAAAGGTTTGAAGATGACAAAGTTTCACCTTTAGTTGCCATGTAAGAGAAAGGAGGAGGTGGAAGAAGGAGGAGGAAGGAGAATGGAGGGAAGAAAACTAATTCAAATTTTCTTTGTATACTATTTTCTTCTTTTCCTTTTCTTCTTTTCTTCTCTTATTATTATCATTATTTTTATTTTTATTATTATTATTATTATTTAACCCAAAAATAATTTCACCTTATACTTCATATTTTATATTAAAGGAGAAGTTGTGTATACTTTTTATTGTGATTTTTAATTACTTACTTGTTAAATTAATTATATTTCATAACTACTTAACAAAAATTACATTCTTCTCTTTTATTTATTTTAGAAATAAAATACCTTAATAGCTTATAATAGTTTAATTAGAATTTCATTGATAACATAATTAGTAAAACAACAACTAGTTAGCTTAATTAAGCATGTTCAAAAGAAAAAAAAGTGAGATATGCCCTTTTAAATATGCGTTGACGGACTGATAAGCCCGTGCGTGGCCACACCTATATTTATAGGTGTGGCCGCCTGTTCGTATGTAAGATGCTTTGGTTGGTTTAATAGTTGCACCCAAGATTTTATGCAAATTATCTACTCAAAGCCACCCTCAAACAATTTCCATTCAATAATCCTTAGTTTGTGGCAAAATAAACAATTTTTGAACTTAAAATTACCGATTTTTGAATAAAGAGGGAAGACCTTAGAACAATAATAAATATATCTAAATTTGTTGCTATATTATTTATGTTGTGAAAAAGTAAAAATTTAATATATAAATTAAGTAAAATAAATTAATGAAACTTGAATAACGGTTAATGGTTAACCGGAAAACCGTACCAAAGAATAGGTTAACTGTTTACGCGGTTACCGATTTGAACTGTTACGGTTCACAAAAACGGCGAACCGAAATTTCCGGTTTCCGAACAGAAATGTCTTGTTTTATATTTGGGTGCATGATGATTTCATGTTCTTTGGTAAAATTCATCGAGATATGATACTAATGGTTAGGAGTACATGATAAACTGGTTATGTCGCGTCATGTTTGTGTTATCTCTCATGTTATCGTTGAGCTATGTTGCTGTGTTACATAGAACCAAACTCTGTTATCACTACTTATTAGCCAAGTGCACAAGACTCTGTGAATAGATGGTGTTATTGTTCCTTGTATTTGGGGAATGAAGTGTTATTGAATAGACTTGTATAATTGAAATTCATGTTGAGGGGTTTGGAGGTTTCTAAATAGTATATAGAAGTTGCTGTTTTATTGAAAGATTAGCTTTTTCCTTTGTGATACCGCAGGGTCGGTTGAATTAGCAGCTGTTGGGGTGTCAGTATTAGTGTTTAACTTCTTTTTTTTTTTTTTTTTTAGACACTGGCTGAAAAGAAAGCAAAAGAAACCAAAGTAGCTAAACAGATCAACTCGTGAACACTGTCATGGACTTCATACAGAACTTGGCGATGTTATTTGCTTCCACAATATGTGTTCTAGGAACCTTACGCACCATACACCAGTTGAAACGTTTAGCTTGATCCAGAATCTTGTTTGTAGTCCAAACGAGATCGATAGGAGGGAGAGTAACACCCTGCAAAATAGAAACAAGATTAGCGGAATCCGTTAGCATTAAGATGTTGTGGAACTGATTAGTTGTGGCCCAATCCATCGCATTAAGACACGCCAAAGATTCTGCTTGTAGAGCTGAGCAAGCATTTCCATAAGTACCACCTTTCCTTGACAACCCATTCTGCATTCCAGAAGAAGAAAGATGAGGAGTCCCAGCAAGACACCATCCTGCCCCCATAGAGTTAAATTTTTTAGACCAGGCTCCGTCGAACATAATAATTGTTCAGCTGCACCTTGTTGACAGTAACCTATCAAAGCAGCCAAGAAACCTGGAGGATATCGAGAGTCATTCTCAGGAGCAAAGTTATTAAAATCGCGATTCAACTCTTAAAATCTTACGATTTTACGATTCAAAATATGGTAGACGATTCGATTCACGATTCTAGACGATTCTATACATTTCTGTTGACTAGTGAAAACCTCGCAAATTTAAATCATAACTAACAATAGATATATATTGTTAGTTATTGCCAATATAGTGGGTAAACAACTATTTTTTCTAATTTTTAGGTATTTAACTATAATTTTAGCATATTCAATGAAGATTGAGTGTAATATTTTGATTATACGTGTTTGTAGAATCTTAAGATTCTATGATTCGATATTACGATTCGATTCTATAGGTCGTTTCCGATTCAAACTAGAATCTCGATTTTAACAACTTTGCTCAGGAGGGTGAAGGAAGCTAAGATCTGCAACCTTGGATTGGGTGCTCCATTTTATTTGAAGTTGCTTAGAAAGAGCCATACGATGTGTTATCGACATATTGGTACTTGAAGACCTAAAAATCAAATCATTTATGTGCGTCCACAAACTCCATAATGCTATAGTGAAGGTTATCAAGCGCGCACTAGGAAACTCATCCTCGCTTCTGAAAAGCAGGATATAACTAATGATTCAATCTTTGTTGTTGACAGGATCATAAACAATTGACGGATCCAAGAGATTAACTTGGTTCCATAATGAAGTTGCTCTCGAACATCCCCGGAAAATATGATTTTGGCACTCAACAACGTTACCACACTCCTGACAATAAGGGCTAATAGGCACCCTCTTCTAGTTAAATTATCTTTGGTTGGAAGCCTATTACGAACAACTTTCCATAAGAATATCTTTCAATTAGGAGGGAAAGGCATATGCCAAATGCATTTTAATAAATTCACCCTTGGCTGGCTATCTTGATAATTCTCCTCATTCCCTATTAGCAGATCCTTAGCCATCATTGCGTAAGCACTTTTCATTGTAAAATGGCCTGATTTACTCACTATCAGTGTTTAACTTGGTATCAAAGTTGTTCAATGTTCCTTTGCTCAATGTGACAACATCATTTATTGCTGAAGAGCAAGCATTAGTCAGTATGCAAAATGAGAGTTCCGTTCAAGTTGGACAAGGTATTCACTCAAGTAAAGATCCTTCAAGGTCTATAATCTAAATGAAGGTCTCGTGTTTGTTTGATCCATGAAGTCTGGCTCTTATTTTGTACCTTTGTACATTGCAGATAATGGAAAAAGGAAAAAAGTCCTTCCATCAGTGTCGTCATCTTTAATTCTTGCTGCAGGTCTCGGCTTGGCTGAAGCTGTCGCACTCTCAGCTGGATCTGGATATCTGATGAATATTATGGGTATATCTGTTGTACGTGTGACTTGGCTATATGTTCATTTTATACTTCTCTTATATTAATTTGACTCAACAATAATTTTATCCTTTTACCTTTTTATTGATTTTAGTTTAATGTTTTAACTTTTAATGGATGAGCTTTGATAACTTTCTGACATTAATCATCCATAATATGCAGCATCTACAGGAAAAATATCTAAAGTTATATTTAAATCATCAAACTATAACTTAAAACATGAAAACATTAAATCAATTCTTAAAAATATCACTTTAACATTAAATAAAAATAGAGGAAGAAGAAATAACCAAAGAGAAGGAGGGAGAAAACACGGCACAAGGGGGAGGAAGGGCGGCGCCGGCGCCGACTGCTGCCACCGTCGGTGGTGGATACCGGTGGCTGCTGCCGGTCGGACGAACACACGAAGAGGAAGAGAAAAATCGAGAGAGAGAGAGAGAGAAAAGAAGAAGGAGGCCGAAAAAGAGAGGGAGATGAAAGAAAGAGAATGTAAATGTGAGGAAAAATTTGGGGTTTTGGGGTTTATATAGTTAACCCTTTATGGGCTTAGGAACTTGTGATTGAGCTTCAACAATATTTAATGATTGAGTACTTAGGCATAGTTGGGTTCTTCTAACCCAATTTAAAATCCTTTTTACTAAACCCAAAGATGTTTAAGCTATTTAAATAATTTTCAAAGTACGACTAAATAAAATATATGATTACTTAAAATCATTAAATAATTCTTTTGTTACAAGAAAAAAAAGATGAGAGAGAAAGAGAAAAGAATGGAGAAAAAAGCCCCAATTCTCAAGCATCAAACCCTATTACTTATTGTAGATGTCGTTTGGCTTTCAATTAATGAAATTTCTCTTTCAAAAAAAAACCCTAGCCAACTTCATCTGCATTTCCTTAATTTAACCCCAAAATTTGCTAATTCCCTCATTCAAAGTTCTATCCTACTGCATTTACTCCTCTTGTTAGTGAGTATTATCAATACTAAAGTGTTTTGTGAAGCGAATTGCTTTCTCCCAAAAGTTGCAGAATTTTCCCCAAATCAATTCTTGTCTTCTGAGAGAATTTTTCATCCTATCCTCTGGTTAATTTAGACAATTTCATCTAATATAAAGTTTCGAATTCCCTTCCAGTCTATCGACTGGATTAAAGGGTTTTATTTCCTTCCTTTCAAATTCAAAGAGGGCTTCCTGGCTAGGGTCTGTAGAATTCGCGATTTCGGTGTGATGGTTGTGTTTATTAGTGCCTTGATGTCGGTTTCGGGCGTGGCTAGTATTCCTCATTAGAGTGCTAGTGATGTCCAGGCCAGACGTTCGGGCCATGGGTGGAACGTCCAGGTCGGACGTTCACCCCATGTCCCCAAAAAAAATTCGATTTTATACGAGTTGGGTGGTGGAGGGGTGGTGGTGGGGATGGAGGTGAGGGTGGTGGTGGCAGGAGGTGGTGGTTTGGGATAAGAAAAGAAAAAAAAAGAAGGGTAAAGTTGGAAATATTTAATGGGCTTGGAGAGATTTTAAGAAGTTTTAGGGCGATGTTTAGCATTCCGGCTCCCGGAGCTTATAATATGATATTTTCCTTTTTAAATTCCTTGTTCAACTAAACAACAAAAAATGGGGAAAACTGTTTTCTTACAAAACAAACAGAGCCTGAATTATGCATTGAGGGAATATTTGTATACTATTCTCATATGAGTCATATCCAGTATATTAAAAAATTTGAAGAACCTGAGAACAAATAATGCTCGAGGTAGGTGCTTAAATAAGAAAGATCCCACACATGCACAAATTGAATGAATAGATAAAATAAATGTAGAAAAAGACTAAAAGTGGCAGGCAGAACTTATTCATCGAGCAAAGACTTTTGTGCTTGGCATAAATTAAAGGCAATTACCCCTCAAAAAAATATAAAATAAAAAATAAAAAATAAAAATATAGGCAATTACATCGCAATAGGCAAAAGACTGAGATTAAATGGTAAGAAAAGATTAGACTAATTTAGAAAATTAAGAAAAGTTAAAAAAACCACAAGACACATGAGGTTCTATCTTAAAACCATATGGCAATAAGGGAAGTCGCCCCCTCGCCTTATAAAATGAACTCGTCTCTCTCTTCTTTTATCAATGTGGGAAACTCACATGTGTTGTGCGCTATATATCATAGCTTCAACAAAATGAAGTACAAAATTCAAAAATAAAGTTCTCACAAGCTAGTTACGAAAAATTCGAAAAGTTGAAAAGAACTAAGAAAATTTCAACAAAAGTAAGAGAAAATGAAAAAGAAAAAAACTCAAGAAAGTTAAACAAAAAAAATAAGATAATCTCACAAAAAATAAGTTGAATGGGACAATACCAAACTCATTACTCCCCGTTCTCAATTAGGGCTGGCAAAAGTTGACCCAACCCGATAACTCGATCCGAACCTAACCCGAAATAAGCAGGTTCGGGTTGAAGTTTTCGACCTGTTTAACTAAATCGGTCGACCTGAACCCGACCTGAAAACTAAACGGGTTAGGTTCAGGTTGAAAATTTCAACACAAATATAACCCGCCTAACCTGTTTAAAATTAATTGTAAAGCCAAACTCACAAAGAGAGTGAGTGTGAGAAAGATAAAGTGGGAAGAAGAAATTCATAAATTAGCCTAATTCATATAAGTGAAAATAGAAGTCATTGTTGCAGCTTCAAGTACTAAAGAAATAGAAGAAAAGACATGGAGACTATACAAAAAGACTCAATAAATTATTGATAAAAGTTATTGGAACTGAATGCCCCCAATTAATTATAACTTTTTTCTAACATAATTTTCACCATAGAGAACTTGCCCACCTATTCTTGAACAACAACAACAACAACTAAGCCTTATTCCCAAATGAATTTGGGGTCGGCTAACATGAATCTTCAACTGAAACCGTTACCAGAGGAGATGGCATCGACGAGGGTGATAAAAAGTTTTTTTTTAAAGGGTTTAAGTTTTAAGAATTTTTAAAGAAGGTTTTTTATTTTATTTTATTTTTTTTTTTTTTTGAAAACTAGGTTTACACCCACAAGTTTTGAAAGAGGTTTTCAACAAAAGGTTTTAATACCAACACAATTGAAAAACAAAATAAATGCAGTAATCACACCCCTTCCTCCACATGGATACTTCCCCTCCACCCACTTCTATCCAACGTCACGCTCTCCTCAATCCCAAGTAACCTCATATCACTTTCAATTACCTTCATCCAAGTCATCTTAGGTCTTCCCCTACCCCTTACAATTTGGTTACTCCTCCACTCTTCAATTCTTCTCACCGGTGCATCACCTGATCTCCTTTTCACATGACCAAACCATCTTAACCGATTCTCCCTCATCTTTTCTTCAATGGCTGCAACTCCAACTTTGCATCACCTGATCTCCCACCTATTCTTGAACCTCGGAAGAAATTTTTAAAAATTAGGTTAAACGGGTCGGGTTCAGGTCAACCCGTTTATAAACGGGTCGGGTTCGGTTTGGAATTTTTGACCTGTTTAGGTGAACAGGTCGGGTTCGGGGCTGCTGACCCGTTTATGTAAACAGATCGACCTGAATTTGACCCGACCCGATTGCCAGCCCTATTCTCAATTACAATAAAGTGAACTCGTCTCTCTTATTTTATCAATGGGGGAGGGGTTGGGGCTTGTTGGGCCTCTGGGTGAGTGACCCTGTGCGAGGATAGCCCGTAGGAAATTCTTCATACCATGAGTTCCCAAAAAGGAGCTCTAAGAAAAAGTTTGGATGATGAAAAAATAAAAGTTTAATTTTAATAAACAATTATATTTCATATATATAAGATTATAAGTTTAGTATAACTTTTTACGAAATCTACAAAATAACTCTGCATGGCATGGGCTTTGAAAAGTAGTATGTAGTATGGTTAGAAATTTAGAGAATCTTATAACAAAGGAAAGGGCAAACGATAAGAATACAAATGAAAATTAAAAATTGAAGAAAAGTGGCCAGCAGAACTTATTCCTCATCATGCAAATACTTTTGTGTTTGGCAATTATTTAAAAATGTTCCGGTATGGAATAAGTGGAAGGAATGAACCGGTATCCTCTTTGCGTAGCGAGTCGGTTTGAGATCCTGCACAACAGGTAAACTAACCTCGGGGGTTGATCCGAGGAACGCCCCTCCGATGCCTAAGTCAGTAAAGGATAAAGACGGGATGTCTCAAGTATAATGTGTTGGTGTTTTTAAACGTACCTTATGACTCAGGTCAGGGGGGTATTTATAGGGGCCGGCAGTGTCCTTAGTGAGGTAGGACTCTGCTCCCATTGGTTAGGTACATTTCTATCCTCTTATGATACTTATCTTTAGGCCCAGAGGCGCATTAAGTCAATACTGGATCAATCCAAGCCCATTCAGCCAATGGCCCACGTGATGAATACCGATAAGGTCTACTGATGTAGCCGGTATGTCGGATACGGCCGTATCCGGTACGATTATACCCCACTAAGGGGTTCTTCAGACGGAGTTGACCATAACGGTCAAGACCGGTTGGAACAGACCGGTAGGGACTGATTCAGCCATACAACTAGCCCCCAAGCCGGTATGGCTGATACGGGGATATCCGGCTTAATCAGAGTTGAGCCGTTATGGATGATGAAAATCACGTCTCCATCCTGAAGCCGCCTAGAGACATCCGGATAATAGAGTCAGATAGCGGAAAATGAATCGTCACCTCGAGCCCTGCGCTGATTTGACTAGGGTGTCAGTAGCTGATCACAGCTGTTTCTGAGCTCGGGGTACACGTGGCATGTTCGGGACGGGAAGACGAAACGTCGCCCAATCTGAGCCATGAAGCTAAGTATAAATAGTGCTTCTCTTCGCACAGTTTCACATTACTTTCAAACCTTCAAGCAATCAGTCCACCCGAGACCAAGCGTTCTTTCAGTTGCCGGTCTTTCGTCGTGACATTCCAGGCTGTGACCGAACTCTCTTACCGGCTATTTTCAGTGCCAGCTATCACTCTTTTCCTTCTTTCCAGGTATTTTACCAGACTTCTTCTTAATTTCTTCAAGTAATCATGTCTTCTCAATCTGATTCACAAAACCTTTCTGAAAGTCCCCACTCTGTGACCGATAGCGACTTTAACTCTGATAGTAAATCTGCCAGTCCTACCATGTCCAGTAATTCACCGGTAGTAAACCGCCCTAATGAACATAGGAGTAAGTCGGCCATGATCGTAGTACTTCCGGTAGGGCCCCGAGGACTCAACACTACATGCCTCCCCCTAACGGCCATTAGGGCCTTTGGAGAAGTCGTAGGGGTACCAGTATCAGGTCAATACGGGACCATGCTGGGAATAGCAGAACGGTCCTCAGTACTTTTCCCCCATGTGGCCGGCATGTCTGCGGGTCCTCCTTCTGGGAACTCCTCTGTTGCTTCGGAAGATGTTGATAGCGTCTTGCGCGACATGATGTCGGACGAGGACGAGGAGTCGGCATCTTTGGAAGCTGACTCCGACGAAGAGCCGGCAGAAATCATCCCTGAGGACGACGACGAAACGTTGGAGGACTTATACATACCTCCTTGCGAGGCCGGTAGCCCGTCATTCATTCGGATTGACAAGAACCGGAGAAGAACGCAGCCTGAGTACTAGGAAAGGCGCCGAGTATTTTGCCTTCCCGAAGGGTATGGACTCGGTCATGCCGTCGAAGGATGCTAGGGTAACGGATTGCCCGCTTTGGGCACGTAGCGATCTATGCCCATATGCTAGACTTTGGGTTGAGATTTCCCTTGGACCCCTTCATAGTAAAGATTTTCACCGCCTGGAATATCTGCTTATCCCAGCTAACGCCGTTATCCTGGCGTAATTTAATATGCTATGCCTGGACCATCCGATTCAAGAGGTTTCCGGAGACTCTGAATCTATTCCGGAAGTTACATTGGATTAAAGAGGATGGCTCCGCGAAGGGTAAAGGGACGGGTAAAAGGAAACGATCCACGGGCCGAGGGGAACTCGGCCAAGGTGGCTGGATGTCTATGTACACCCGGCCCAAGAAGCTGACGGTGTATCCGAAACTAACATCCCTGAAGAACTGGCAGCCCCGCTTCTTCTGGGTACGGGTGCCGGCCGACTTTCCCCTGCGCCGGTATTGGACGAAGCCTCGTCCAAGGATGGAACACATCCCTGACAGGCGGCTAACCCGCCGGGAAGTGGAGGCTTTCAATTTCTTTGAGGCCTCTTCCCAACCAGGCCCCAAAGGAGGGAAGCACGTTCCGTGCCCCTCAATTGGTTACCTCATGCCGGTTATATTTTAGGCAACGCCCCACTTTCCGCTTTGGGCTTTTGTCAGTCTGAACCCACTGGTAATTAAGTCTGATGTCGGTATATATTTTATATTCTACCATTTTGTTTGTTGCTAACGTTCTTTTACCCCTCTGAATGTAGGTTGGGAGCACTTGATCCGGCAAGCTCTTCACCTCAACTCAAACTTCATTCCAATCAGCAACATGCCTCCGAAGCCGGCCAGGAAATTTACGTCAATTCCCCCCAGCGTTGGAGGTCGGGGTGGTAAGACTCGCGGCGCTGGCCGTGGTGACTCTGGCGCCGCCGCTCCGGAGAGAGCCGTCCACCCTCCTCCCAAAAGGTTACCTCGGCCTTGTCAAGAGGAAGGCCGAGGGGGAAGCCGAGACATCCAAATGGCCCCAATCTAAGGCTCCCGGGGAAGGAGCGTCTTTGAAGAGGTTCTTTTTAGGTGAGAGGGAGCCAAAAAGACTGTTATCCGGGAGGGTATCTGAGGTCGGCACCTCCTCCCTAAGGCCCAAAATTTACAAGCAACTGACTTTGCCGGCTATGATTCCTGAGCTAGAACATTTTGCTCAGCCGCGCAAGTCAGGCTTCATAGAGGAGGCCGAGATCGAGGTGCCGGAGATCCTCCGGAAACGATGGTCCCGGTCTCCGGTTCGAGATGGGGCTCACTTCCAGCCTAAGCTTAACGTCCTGGATGATTAATCTCTGCTGCTGGACCGTCCTCTCGATGGCGGTAACCTGGGGTACCGGCTCCTGAAAGGGCTCCAGCTGAAGTATGACATGCCTGTAGATCAGGTACAGGCTCCTGCTGCTGTTCACGCGCATAATTTGGCCGTGGTAAGTTTTTCAGAATTGACGGTGTAATTGCCCGTTTCTTCCGTTTGCCACCCTTGTCTAACTTTTTATTTTTTATCTGTTGCAGACGGCTCATTCCGATAAAGAACTCTGCGATTTTTACCGGTATTTCCAGGGCGCCTATTACAGTAAAGTGAAAGATCATGAAGCCACCCAAGACCAACTTACCGCGAAGAATGCGGAGTTGGTGAATGTCGGCAATGAGCAGAAGAAGCTGAAGACCGCTCTGGATAAGGCCAACTCAGACCTTCAGAGCGCTAAGACGGTAGCCTCCAGCAGCAAGCTTTTTTTGCGAAAAATAAAGAAGTCGAGGCGACGAAAGTAAAAGAGGAGCCGATCGCCGCAAAGGGGGAAGCCAACGCGTGGCCGAGTACCAGGCGGTCCATCGACTTTGTACACCGGTTAGCTAATCGGTACAATGGAGGTTGGGCCGCCGCTATGCGGTGCACCGAGGCACACTTTCCCGACTCGAACCGGAGTTGTGTGGAAGATGCCCACGATCGACGAGCATTCGAGGTCCGGTGGATGGCGAGGATCTGGACCTTGGGGTGACCGAGGGCGACATTGCCAATGCCGATCCTCGAGTCGAGTTCGAGGAAGCCGAGCCCGAAGCCGCCGGTGAACAGGCGATCCGGGGAGTTGCGATGCCCTAACCGATGGCGTTGTCGTCCCGACCGACGGCGTGGTCATTTTGGACAAAGAGTCCTACCGGCTCTGCTCCTGAATCGGCCTTGGATGGCGGCGAGCTCCCGCCTCTGTTCTTTGCCGAGGTTGCTTAGTTTAGGTCTTCGTTTTCCTTCTTACGCTTTCGATCCGCGGCTTGTCGCCGGCCCGACTCTTTTTGCTAGAATAGGATGTAACCCATTTTATTATTAATGAATATATTTTCTTACACCTGTGTCGGTTTTTTCTTATTTAAGTGTTTTCCCGCTCTATTATTTCCGTTATTCCGGCAGATCCGCTATGGCTCATAGACCGGCAAATAGTTTTAAATTACTATTTCATTCCGGCAGATCCTATAGGGTCATTGGCCGGTTATGAGGTGGGGTGTTCCCGCCGGCATTGGACTCGGCTTGGGTTGGCGAGATCCTCTTGGGTCGTTGACCATCCCCGATCCTCGAACGATTTGTTCCTCTTGACGGCAAATCCACGCAGGTCATTGACCGTCAAGAGTCCCTCTTCCCTTGTGACAGCAGATCCTTTGGTCATTGACTTTCTTTAAACAAGAGATTCTCTGGTCGTACTATAGACCGTTATAAATACAGAAACAATTTGTATAAGTAATACCGGAAATTGATCTTATTAGAAATAGGCAATTATTTGTTCCAACAATTACGAAATCGGCAACAATGCCCTGCAACTATTGCTATGAATCTGAAATTAATTAATCATCAAACAAAATATTTCTTAAGTACGCTAGCGTTCCAGCTGTTCTTAAGTTGTTTGCCGGTCATATCTTCCAGCCGATAAGCACCTGGGACTATTTCTTCCTTTACAAGGTATGGTCCCTCCCAATTTGCCGTAAGCTTGCCATCCGTATGAGCTTTACCGGTAGCAGCGGTGCGCCTGAGTACCAGGTCGCCTTTCTCGATTGGCCGGCCTCTTACCCTCTTGTTGTAGGCTTTGCTTATCCAGGTCCTTGTATCTTTGCCGATCGTAATTCCGCCGTTAGCCGATTTCCGATAAAAGATCAAGTTCTTCTCTGTGCAAACTGTTGTTCAATTCGGGGTCGTAGTTTAGAATCCGCCAGTTTGGCAGTCCAACTTCGACCGGTAGCACTGCCTCTGCCCCGAATGCCAGTCTAAAAGGAGTTTCTCCTGTCGCCTCCTTCTCAGTGGTTCTATTAGACCACAATACCTCGGGTACCATATCGGCCCAGGCGCCTTTCAAGTCATCTAGCTTCTTTTTGAGAGCGTTGAGAATTTGTTTGTTGGCGGCCTCGGCCTGACCATTGCTCTGGGGGTGGCACACAGAGGAGTATGCAAATTTGATGCCGTATGGGCTTAAGAAGTTCTTTATCGGCCCGCAATCGAACTGTACGCCGTGATCCATGACAATTCCCATAGGAATCCCAAACCTTGTGATGAGGTTTTGCCAGATGAACTTCCTCACCTGATTAGCCGTTATTTTTGCAGTCGGCTCAGCTTCAATCCACTTCGTGAAGTAGTCTATTCCTACTATCAGGAACTTCCTTCCTCCTGATGCCGGCGTGAATGGCC
The DNA here is from genome assembly GCA_947646795.1 of Beta lomatogona. Classification (NCBI taxonomy): domain Eukaryota; kingdom Viridiplantae; phylum Streptophyta; class Magnoliopsida; order Caryophyllales; family Amaranthaceae; genus Beta; species Beta lomatogona. The sequence goes on from CANSNZ010000150.1 coordinate 1,222,890, forward strand.
CAATAATATCCATCCCCCACTGAGCGAAGGGGATTGGATTCAAGATCGGTTGCAAATCATTTGCCGGCTGATGGATGACTGGTGCAAACCTCTGGCACTTGTCGCATTTCTTGACGTATGCCTGTGCGTCCATTAACATTGTCGGCCGGTAGAAACCGGGCCCTTAAAGCTTTTAAAGCCGGCGTTTTCCCACCGATATGATTTCCACATACTCCTTCGTGTATTTCCTCTATTATTTTTGTGGCCTCATGGGCCGTTACACATCTCAGGAGTGGTAGTGAAAAACTCTTCTTGTACAGTTGGCCTTGGAAAACACAAAACCAGGGAGCTTCTCGCTTCAGCTTTCTTGCCGTCATCTTATCAATGGGCAAATTTCCCGTCATCTTGAATGCCAGTATGCCGTCGTACCATTCGCTCTTTTGAGCTACTTCATTCACCTCTGCCTGGGCAACCTCTATACTTCTCTCCAGTAATGTTTCTACCATCACACTCCGTTTGATATCTGTTGTGCTTGAACTTGCCAACTTTGACGGGCGTCGGCCGCCTTGTTCTCCACGCGAGGGACCAACCACTATTTCGAAGCTCGCAACGGAGCCGTTATCCGCTTCACCTTCTGCGGGTACTTCGCATTACGGTTCCCCGGCTTCGTAGGTACCTTCGATGCGGCTTGATATAAGCCGGGAATCTCGTTGTCATGCGTATTTTCTTTGCCCCGGGCACGCTATGCACGGACTTATCCCCGCTATTGCAGCTTCATACTCGGCCTCGTTGTTGGATGCTTTGAACCCAAATCGGACGGCATATTCAAAAATGTCCCCTTCGGGAGATGTCATGACCACTCTCTGCGCCTGCCCCGTTTGGGCCGCCGAGCCGTCTACCGATATTTGCCGAGTGCCGGCGATCCTTCGACTTCCCTGCGGGTGGTCTCGACTATGAAGTCGGGCGAGCCTACGCCTTGATCCGTTCTTGGCCGATATTCTATGTCGATTCGGACAGTTCTATCGCCCATTTGAGCAACCCGCCGGTCGTATCCTAGCTTATGCGGCGCTTTCTCCAAAGGCTGGTTCGTGAGTACTGGATGGTGTGCGAATCGAAATATGGCCGCAACTTCCTGGCCGCTATCAGCACGGCATAAGCCATTTTCTCCAACAACTCGTACCTCTGTTCGGCTCCGGCCCAAGACATTGCTCACAAAGTAGATAGGATCTTTGTTGCTTGCTCTTTTCTACTAGCGATCCGCCGCTACCGTCTTGGCCGACACCGAGACGTATAATTGCAACTTATCTCCCATCTCGGGTCGGGTAATAGTTGGTAGCCTCTTGAAATGTTCCTTAACGGCCTCAAAGGCCTGTTTTACGCTCATCTCCCCATTCGAACTTCTTGTTTCCTCTTAGAACTTTGAAGAACGGCAATGCTTTTTCTCGCCGACTTGGAGACAAATCTCGTTAACGCCGCCATCTTGCCGGTCGGCTTACGGATATCCCGGATACTCTTTGGTTCCGGCAGATCGTTTATTGCCTTGATTTTGTCAGGATTGGCGTCTATTCCCCTCTCGCTGACCATGAAACCAAGGAATTTTCCAGATCTTACCCCAAATAAGCACTTTTTGGGGTTAAGCTTCATTCGATATTCTCGCAAAGTTGCAAAGGTTTCTTCAACGTCCGTGATGTGGGCCTCTTCCGTCAAGCTTTTAACGATGCTGTCGTCAACATAGACCTCCACATTCCAGCCTTTCTGCTTCGCGAATATTTTATCCACCAGTTTTTGGTAAGTGGCTCCCCCATTCTTTAGGCCGAACGGCATGGCCTTGTATGCGTACACCCCGGCCTTTGTGATGAAGGCCGCCTTGTTCCTGTCCGCTTCCAGGAGGCTGATTTGATGGTACCCAGAGAAGGCGTCCATGAAACTCAGCAGCGCATGGCCGCTGGTAGAGTCAACCAGCTGGTCGATCCTGGGCAACGGGTAGCAATCTTTCGGGCAGGCTTTGTTGAGGTCAGTGAAATCTACACACATCCGCCAAGTCCCATTAGCTTTTTTAACCATTACCACGTTTGCCAGCCATTCCGGATAATCACATGGTTCGATAAAGTCTGCTGCTAGCAATTTGCTCACTTCCTCCTTGATGGCTGCGTTTTTCTCGGAAGAGAAATTTCGCTTCTTACGCTTCACCGGCCTTACATCTTCATTCACGTTCAGTCGGGTGCACCATGAACGGGATCTATTCCCGGCATCTCATCCGCCGAGAAGGCAAAGACGTCGGCATTGCTCCATGACGAGGCTAATCAAGTTCACTTTGATGTTGTCGGCCGGAGTCGGCCCCTATTTTGATTGTCCTTTCGAGGCCTTTCTAGCTCTAGGCTAACTTCCTCAGTTTCTCCTTCTGGGCTAGGTCTCGGCAAATCTGCCGGCCTTCCCTCAAAGTTTTCCATCGATAAATCCCGGTTTGCCTTGTTCTCAATCCGTCTCCTTTTTCGCTCCGATGGTGGAGATTCTGCCGGCCTTTTGTAATCAGAGTTCTTCAGAGCCGTCAGATAACAAGCCCTTGCCGACTCTTGGTTACCTTTCAGCCTCTCCGGCCTTCCACTATTTGATGTATAGATCATCGTCAAATGGTAGGTTGATACCACGGCTGATCGTCGTGGATCAATGGCCTTCCAATGATGGCATTATAAGGCTGCGGGGACATCGACCACCGGGAATTCCACCATGAGATCTCGTGAGCGAGATCCTTCTCCCAACTTCACCGGTAGCTTAATGGTACCTTCGGGGAACGACCGATGCTCCTAGGTAAAACCGATTATCGGATATGAAACCGGCTTTCGGACAAGATCTTCCTAGCCCCATCTTCTCGAATGTAGGCATGAAGAGTATGTTAACAGAGCTACCGCCATCCACCGGGATGCGGTGGACCATTGTCGTTGAAATTTGCGGAGATACTACCGGGGGGATCATCGTGGGGGTAGATAGTTCCCCTAGCGTCCTCCGCTGTGAATGAGACGGATGGCATAATTGGTGGTGCTGGCCACTTGCCGGTATTGTGATAATTCACTTGGTGCCTTACCTCTTTAAGGCTTGCTTTGGCACCGTGAATACTGCCGCCATGAACTGGACCGCCGGATGTAACGTGTATCTCCGTTATTCTTTCTTTAACGGGTTTTCTCTTCCCGTCCTCTTCTCTGGGGGACCCTTCACGATGATCCGTCCTCGCCTGATACTGCTTGAAATAGCCTCTTCGTATCAGATCTTCAATGCCGTCCCTCAGGTCCTTACAGTCTTCAGTTATATGACCGTGATCCTTGTGGAAGTCACACCACTTGGACCTGTCCCGGCCTTTATAAAACATCTTCCTAGGCTGTTGCCACTTATCATCTTGCTTGTGCAACTCATATATTTCGGCCCTGGATTTCGTTAAGGGAGTGTAATTGTGATAGCGGTCTGACCGTCTTTCCTGGCCCTTCTTGACCTCGTTGCTTTCCTCCCGTCTTCCGGAGTTATCGGACCTTCTGTCCTTCCGGCTCTTATCCTTCTCTTTCTCCTTTTCCCTTTCTTTCTCCTTGCCATCTCCATCATACCTCTTCGAGGTTGCCGCCTTGTCAAACTCTTCTCCTCGAATAAACTCGTTAGCTTTTCCAAGGACTTCAGTTAGGCTAGTCAGTTTCTTACGACCTAGGTAACTTCTGAAGGCCGTTCCTTCCTTCAAACCGGTCATCAGTGCCAACACTGCGACCTCTTGCTGCAGGCTGGGGATTGTAACAGCTTCAGTGTTAAAACGGCCGATGTAATCCCTCAGGCTCTCCTTCTCCCCTTGCTTGATCGACATCAACTCTCCAGTGGTCTTTTCCCTTCGTTTATTACTAACGAAGTGGGTAACGAACATGGATGTGAGCTGGCGGAAGTCAAAGATTGTTGTCGGGGGTATGCTTTTGTACCACGTTTGTGCCAAGCCGGCCAAAGTTGAAGGGAACACCTTACACCACACCGAATCGGTTTCAGTGTATAGCAGCATATGTCCCTCGTAGGCCGAGATGTGGTCTTCAGGGTCAGACCTCCCGTCATACTTGCAAGTTGGCATTTTAATCTTCTCCATAGGCTCTTGCAGTATGGCGGTGGAGAAAGGTGAGTTCCGAGCGATACCTGGGTGCTCTACGCCGGGACGATTCGCTCTCTCTCTGTATCGGGATATTTGTTGAATCTCGGTCTCTTGGCGATCTTCCAAACCTTCTTCCTCCACTGGCTCTGTCGGAGTCCTTGAGTTCTCCTCCTGATCCTGATCATGTCGGCTTAGAGCACCCTGTCGGCCAGTCGTGAGAGAACGCATCTTTCTCACCGGACTGTGTGGCCTGCTCAGGGGGCGCTTGCCAGCATGACCGGTCGGTGGAGTCTGATTCGCCATAGCCTGGAAGACTTCGGCAGCACTCCGAAGTTGCTCAGGACTGAACATATTTTGCAACGCTGCAAACACATTATGCTGAGGGGTTTCAGTGTTCCCCTTCCCCTTGTCAGCTGGTGGTTGGGAGGACCCAACCGCAGGTTGAAGAGTGTTAAAACCGGGAGGCCCGCCTCCCACAGGTACGTTATTTTCGCTTGTTTCCGGCATCCCGAAGGTTTGCTTAGGATCCATGAGGCGAATGAGCAGGCTGGATCGATTACGGCTTAAGACCAAAGTAGAGTTCACCCCTCCTTCTAGCGCCAATTGTTCCGGTATGGAATAAGTGGAAGGAATGAACCGGTATCCTCTTTGCGTAGCGAGTCGGTTTGAGATCCTGCACAACAGGTAAACTAACCTCGGGGGTTGATCCGAGGAACGGCCCTCCGATGCCTAAGTCAGTAAAGGATAAAGACGGGATGTCTCAAGTATAATGTGTTGGTGTTTTTGAACGTACCTTATGACTCAGGTCAGGGGGTATTTATAGGAGCCGGCAGTGTCCTTAGTGAGGTAGGACTCTGCTCCCATTGGTTAGGTACATTTCTATCCTCTTATGATACTTATCTTTAGGCCCAGAGGCGCATTAAGTCAATACTGGATCAATCCAGGCCCATTCAGCCAATGGCCCACGTGATGAATACCGATAAGGTCTACTGATGTAGCCGGTATGTCGGATACGGCCGTATCCGGTACGATTATACCCCACTAAGGGGTTCTTCAGACGGAGTTGACCATAACGGTCAAGACCGGTTGGAACAGACCGGTAGGGACTGATTCAGCCCCCATACAAAAACCAATAAGGAGAAGACCAAGATTTGGGGAAAATTGAAACACTGCTCTATAAATACATCCATCTCAGCGTACAAAATATACAACAATCTGCAGTCTGCGCACGATATCTTCGTTGGAGTCTGGCTTATTAGAGAAAAAGCAATTCCTTCAAGTAAGTAACTCATGATTACTAATTAGTATTTGGTTAAGAAGAAAAAAAAGTAGCTCGTTATTACACGCGCATTTTTTATGTTAGCGGTACATTGACTATCTTGTTGTCACTATTTGAAAAGAATTAAATATTTAGTAAGAATTGTTTCTATCGCCAATTTATGTAGTATTAATATTTAGGATTTATTAATATTTTCATGTTAAAAGTATAGCATTTAATGTTGTATAGTTTATTTGTTAGATTTTTATTGTATTAACTTGAGGTTACGTGGTCGAATCTTGTACGAAATATGTTACTAATTCATTTTAATGTGTGTGAATGACATGGAATGAAATAATTAAAGGGACAGTGCACGTGGTGTGTAGACTTGTTTAAGAACGCTTTTAAATATAATTGTATAGTTATTTAATTTAGTGGAAACTATGAGTAAAAGTTCAGGGTATACATTGTTTAACAAAAGCAGAAAAATTATCATACATCTGGTTGTACCGTGATCATGGTACACTCAAGGCTATTTTTTTGTACACTCAAGCCAAAAAATGTATTTCTCCCTCCGTCCCAAAATATAGTTCTTGTTTCTATTTTGGAAGTTAACCTTTAAAAACATTTACCATATATTCTCATTATGTATATAAAGAAAACATACTCATGTTGGGTCTTGTTAGATTCGTCTCAATGTGTACATTCATAATATCAACTTTTTATATTTATTACTTATAAGAAATAAATGATATCGTAGATCAAAGGTACGTCTTGGAGACAATGCAAAAAGAAACAGGAACTATATTTTGGGATGGAGAGAGTAAAAAAGATAGTTCCAAATGAGCAAAAATTAGTCTTTGGTGTACCAAACACCCGGATCTATGATGAATGAACTACTCACAAAAGTAAAATTAGATGGTATAACTTGGACGTTATATATATATGTGTGTGTGTGCGTGCGTGTGTGTGTGTGTGTGTGTGTGTGTGTGTGTGTGTGTAATATCTATCTGATAAAGTTAGACGTTCCAATTTTTTTTCTATTGGTAAGGAGAAGTGTCATACTAGGTCGGAACCTCGCACAAGTTAATCTGACTAACCCAGCTATACAGGCAAATGCCCTTTGGAAGTCGGGGGAAGGTAAGAGTGCCTCTAGTTGGATTTGATCGCACAACCTGAAGGTTGTGAGATACAAATCTTACCATTAAACCAAATACTACTTGGTGTTACACGTTCCAAATTGATTGGCACACATACATCATGAAGCGGTCAATCTTACTTCGTCACACAGGGTCTAGCTCCATAGTAATTGAATTGACCTGCTTTACAAATTAATTCAACTTAAAAAAAAAACATCTTGAATATGATATTGATGTCTTAATGAATTTCATTATATAATAATCATATATGTGTGTGTGTGTCACCCTACCAAAAAAGACATGCATGCACTTGAATTACGATTTCTTAATTATGGCGAGTTCTTATATATGTGTGTGTCACCCTACCAAAAAAGATATGTGTGTGTTCCAAATTGAGTAAAATTGTCTTTAAATGTTTTGCAGTTGTGTAGGACTGAAAAATCTTAGTGATCCCTATCAAAGATGGCAGGAGTAGCGATAAAATTGATCCCAAAGACATTGTCTGGATTCTTCAAGGAAGCACTAAAAGCCGGTGCCATAAGCGTTGTAGTTGAGGAGGGTAAAGGTTTGATTGTAAATGTTTACAAGCATATTGAAGGTCCCTTGGGAATTTACCTTAAGAACCCTCCAATGGTGACGCAACAAGTTGGTCTCGACGCTATAAAGCTAGCCATAGAAGCTTTGGACGAAATTGAACATGCGCGCAGAATCTTTGGCTCAACACCACAGTCAGTCGGGAACACTCTTCAGATGATGAAGGGGGTTATCTTTGGCTAGTCATACAGTACTAAATAAGTACTTATATCGCAGGCAAATGCAATCCCTTGAATCTAATGTTATCTAGGAAGATATAATAAAATAAAATGCTAAACTTAGGAAGCTGCATGGCATAAAGATAGGTTTTTTTATCACTTTTTTCCTGTCACGGCCAACAAAGTGACGTCCAATAAAAAAGGCAGCTTAGCTTCTTGTTGTTAATGTAAACAAGGGATGTTTGCGATATTAAATATAATAACTACATGTAACTTTTTTTTTTTTTTTTTTTATATGTGTATGCAATGTTCAAAACAATATACAATTACATGAGCTAGCTAAGAGGTCCAACCATGCACCATAGTAATTCACTCTATCATTCTGGTCGGTCCCTTCCTCTAAATATAGATTTTCCCCTCCACAAGTGTAACGCCCCGACTACTAATCAACATCATTAGGTTAGTTAATCGGTTATTAGCAGCGGAACCTATATAGTCGGTGCGTTACTGCCGTACTTTCCAATTAGAAAGCACAAGGCAAACATAAATTCATAAAAGCCTAAACATGTTATAACCAGAAAACGTGATTATCCATTAACAAAAACTTAAGTTAAAACTTAACTATTGTACATAGTCTGACATTTATTATGATCATAAGTGTTTAAGAAAGCTTAAACTATTTAACTACATAACTATTCCTCACTGCTACGCCATCCCGTTATCACCATCAGTACCTAAAACAGAAAAACAAAACGTCATGAGCCGAGGCTCAGTAACATACTACTCTAACAACGTAAACTCATTTTAAATCGTTTTATTAGCAAACAAACAGGGAGGAGAGAAAAGTAAAACTATAACATTTGATCATAATCATTATCATATATCTTTAATCATGTTCATAAGCATAGATCATTTACTTGGTAACTTGGCGAGTACAACAGAAGGGACGTCTCCCCAGAACATAACATCATCGTAAACGGAAGGCAGCCACCCGAGGACGAAAGCCCTCACAAACGGAAGGTGGTGTTAGTGCCCAAAGTATAGTAATGCGGTGCCACCCGAGGACATTAGTCCTTATAAATGGAAGGTAGGGAACCGGCCAGAAGGTACGTGCACGACCCAGGATAACAGAATACTGCCAAGAACCGTCTGTCACTTGAATTTATCATGTTTCATAACTTTTAAGTGTATTCATAATCACCATGATATATCATATTCTTTTCTTTGCATCCATAACAAAACATCGTCTTGCTTCCATAACGTCATTATTTCTTAACATTATTTCATATCATCACATTTGTCACAAAACGTTTCATATCCCGCAATCCATATACAAAATAATACTATTAATGTAAGCATTATTATAAAACATACTTAGAAGAGGAATGCGGGTGTTAGCAGTAGACGTTACCTGAAATCCTGCGTAATGACTTTCGTAGCCGGGGGAGGCTTGTAATGTCCTTTATCCTTTTAATCTAACCAAGAATTATGATATAAATAAATATTTGGTTATTTAATATTTATGTCTTAGTATTAATTAGAGCTTTCTACTAGTAAAGTTATAGTTATAAATCATCATTATCCTAATCTTAAGGTCATACGTGTTACTCTGAGTTATAAGTAGACCCATTAATAGTCGTTTAAATTGTATTTCCTTTCATCGTTACGCAAACTTATTAAAATTTAGTCAGCTAATAATTGTATTATTTATTTAGTCATATCGTATTTGACAAAACAATTTAATTAAACATTATAAGTGGATATAAATATTAGTGGTGCATAATCAATATTATTAGGTGTGTAAGTAAATATGATTATAACTCATTCTCAAATTATATTATTAACCAAGCTTATTAGAATCCCTTAATTAATTAATTCATGAATAGTATTAAGTTTCTAGCAAAGAGCATATTTATAAAACTAAACAATATTAGCAAGTGATAAAATATAGTGTATATGAATAAGCTATATATTAGTTCCTAGAAACATACTATATGCTATTAGCCTAACATTAACAACTCAACAAATGATACCACCATATTTAGTTAAGCCTAAACACCAACTATTAATCTAATTTGAAACTAAGCCCACCATCATCTTTAATTAGTAACCCAACTATCACAAGTAATTAGAACATTAGAATAGGTAACATACCTGACTTAGAACAAAAAAGAAAGAAGCAGGAGGGAGTGTCGGGTATAACTGGTGTAGGTCGTGTAGCGGGAGGGTCGGAGTTTCGACTCCCGGTGGACGAGGGTGCGCCGGAGAGGCCGGGTTCGGGGGTGGTGGTGCGCGACGCGGCACGACAGACCGAGCAAGAGAGCGAGAGGGAGGATGGTGCGAGCGGGGAGTAGTAGGCCAGGTGCGGTGGCGTGCGGGTGGCGAGCTGGTGGTCAGAAGGGTGGTTCGACAGTTGTGTAGTGGTGGCGTGGGCAACAGCCCATAAACAGAGGAGAAGGAGGGGTGATGTTTGAAGGTGGGTGACAATGCTATTTATAGCCATTGATGAACTTCTAGAAAGCTTGAGATACAAATGAGGTTGTAGAGAAGTTGAGTGAGAATTGTTTTCTTGGTGTAACGGTGGCATTATCTTAAAGGTTTGAAGATGACAAAGTTTCACCTTTAGTTGCCATGTAAAAGAAAGGAGGAGGTGGAAGAAGGAGGAGGAAGGAGAATGGAGGGAAGAAAACTAATTCAAATTTTCTTTGTATACTATTTTCTTCTTTTCCTTTTCTTCTTTTCTTCTCTTATTATTATCATTATTTTTATTTTTATTATTATTATTATTATTATTTAACCCAAAAATAATTTCACCTTATACTTCATATTTTATATTAAAGGAGAAGTTGTGTATACTTTTTATTGTGATTTTTAATTACTTACTTGTTAAATTAATTATATTTCATAACTACTTAACAAAAATTACATTCTTCTCTTTTATTTATTTTAGAAATAAAATACCTTAATAGCTTATAATATTTTAATTAGAATTTCATTGATAACATAATTAGTAAAACAACAACTAGTTAGCTTAATTAAGCATGTTCAAAAGAAAAAAAAAGTGAGATATGCCCTTTTAAATATGCGTTGACGGACTGATAAGCCCGTGCGTGGCCACACCTATATTTATAGGTGTGGCCGCCTGTTCGTATGCAAGATGCTTTGGTTGGTTTAATAGTTGCACCCAAGATTTTATGCAAATTATCTACTCAAAGCCACCCTCAAACAATTTCCATTCAATAATCCTTAGTTTGTGGCAAAATAAATAATTTTTGAACTTAAAATTACCGATTTTTGAATAAAGAGGGAAGACCCTAGAACAATAATAAATATATCTAAATTTGTTGCTATATTATTTATGTTGTGAAAAAGTAAAAATTTAATATATAAATTAAGTAAAATAAATTAATGAAACTTGAATAACGGTTAATGGTTGCTAAGGAAAACCGTACCAAAGAATAGGTTAGCTGTTTACGCGGTTACCGATTTGAACTGTTACGGTTCACAAAAACGGCGAACCGAAATTTCCGGTTTCGAACGGAAATGTCTTGTTTTATATTTGGGTGCATGATGATTTCATGTTCTTTGGTAATATTCATCAGATATGATACTAATGGTTAGGAGTACATGATAAACTGGTTATGTCGCGTCATGTTTGTGTTATCTCTCATGTTATCGTTGAGCTATGTTGCTATGTTACATAGAACCAAACTCTGTTATCACTACTTATCAGCCAAGTGCACAAGACTCTGTGAATAGATGGTGTTATTGTTCCTTGTATTTGGGGAATGAAGTGTTATTGAATAGACTTGTATAATTGAAATTCATGTTGAGGGGTTTGGAGGTTTTCGAATAGTATATAGAAGTTCTTTGTTTTATTGAAAGATTAGCTTTTTCTTTTGTGATACCGCAGGGTCGGTTGAATTAGCAGCTGTTGGGGTGTCAGTATCAGTGTTTAACTTCTTTTTTTTTTTTTTTTTTTAGACACTGGCTGAAAAGAAAGCAAAAGAAACCAAAGTAGCTAAACAGATCAACTCGTGAACACTGTCATGGACTTCATACAGAACTTGGCGATGTTATTTGCTTCCACAATATGTGTTCTAGGAACCTTACGCACCATACACCAGTTGAAACGTTTAGCTTGATCCAGAATCTTGTGTGTAGTCCAAACGAGATCGATAGGAGGGAGAGTAACACCCTGCAAAATAGAAACAAGATTAGGGGAATCCGTTAGCATTAAGATGTTGTGGAACTGATTAGTTGTGGCCCAATCCATCGCATTAAGACACGCCAAAGATTCTGCTTGTAGAGCTGAGCAAGCATTTCCATAAGTACCACCTTTCCTTGACAACCCATTCTGCATTCCAGAAGAAGAAAGATGAGGAGTCCCAGCAAGACACCATCCTGCCCCCATAGAGTTAAATTTTTTAGACCAGGCTCCGTCGAACATAATAATTGTTCAGCTGCACCTTGTTGACAGTAACCTATTGATACGCTCAAGTTATACGATGTTCTTGTGGTATTTTAGGTGCACTTTGCTAGGGGTTTGATTGTAATTGTTAACATTCGTGTCTTATTTAGCTCTTAGCGGAAGTTCGGAGCTTTGCGAGATAATTTGTGTTAACGTCATGTATTCCGAGCTTCCAAGGTGAAGTGCATTTGATCCGAGCCAAGCTCTCGTGATCACCGCAAGCCTAAGCATCATCGCCAACCCATCCAAGATCGCCCATCGCAGCATCATCGCTCGACCATCGCGAGCCAGCTCGAAGCATCGCCAGCCCACCATGTCTGCCCAGCTCTCATGCGCGCTCATCACCGCACGCTCAGCAGCCCAGCGCTCATCACCGTACGCTCAGCAGCCCAGCGCTCATCGCCCAGCTCGAAGGCCCAGCGCTCGCGACTCGCGAGCTTCCTCGCACCTCGCGACTGCCTTGCTCGCACCTCGCGAGTATTCTCGCACGGTGCGACCTGCGTGGTTTCGCCAATTCTTCAGCTCGTTGCGGAGCGGTAGCTCATCGCACGGTGCGGCACATGCCGCACCTCGCGACCCCTATGGCGGTTTAAATGACGGGCGACTTTTGAGCCTTAGTATAAATACTAAAGTTTGTTTTTGGACCTAAAACACACACATTTGAGGAGAGAGAATATCCAACACTCCATTCTTCTCTTCTTCTCTTCTCTTTTTAGTTTTTGTTTTCGAGTTTAGTTTTCGTAGATTTCAATTATGGGATTGGCTATTGCTATGCCGATTGTAGCTTGAACCGTTCTTGAACGAGATTAATATGGAGCTTCAAGCATTATTGTGAGATCTTTCTTCTCTATTTATTTCCTTTGATTATGGTTTAATTTCTATGCTTGCTTTCAATGGTTTTTGCATGATTATGCTAGGAACGTTACTAGTTTGATTGTGTAATTAATCTAATGCTAGATTTAAGAATAGAATCGGATTGTTTTATTCTTTTATCAATTAGTAGCAAACTAGGGAGTAACTTAGATGCAGATCGTCTTGGTTATTTCTTGGGGAAATTGTATCAACTGTAAATGTTTATCGCTTGTATGACGTTAGCGAGTCTATTGGTTCTCTGTGTTTATTCGTCGCTATTGGATTGAACTTAGACGCAGATCGGACTAGGTTATCCTTTAGTTAGGGTTTTATAGTCACGGCGATCGTGCTATTCAACTAAGAATAAGGAGAATGCGAGATTAATTCTCAACAATAGATAATTATGGAAATGAATAGAATCGAGGTTCAATGATCGATAATGAATTGAAGTGCATGTTAATCGGATTCAAGATCTTCCTATATTGATTTCTCATCTTATTTAGTTGCTAGTTAGTTGTAGTTTGTTAGTAAATCTACTTGAAAACCCCTTTATTATTATTATTAGGTTTCTCGACCATTAGAGTTATCTAGGTATTAACGCACGCTAAGTATAGAACTCGTCCCCGTTTCCCTGTGGATACGAACCCTACTTCCATTATACTTGTTTAGTGTAAAAGAGAGTAGGAGAAATTTTATCTTTGGCCGGGCGGCGTTCACGACAAGCGCGGCCCGCCAAATTTTGGCGCCGTTGCCGGGGACACGGTGTTACTTGTTTATATTTAGTGTATGCTTTTGGGTTGTATTGCTAATGGTTTTTGTTTATGGTTAATACTCGTGCTACTAACCAAGAACCTTTGCAGTACGATCGAGATCTAGATCTAACCCTTTTCAGGTTGAGAAGAGAATTGCGTGAAGACTTTAGAGAGCTCCCTTTTTCGCTTGAATTTGAAGAAGAGATGCCTCCTAGAGTTGAGCACCGCACTTTAAAGGAGCTCCTTTGCTCCTAACCTTGACCAACAACCTTTGTGTATCACATTTCCGGACCGGGAAGTGGGGGACACATTTGAGCTAAAGTCGGGGTTGATACATTTGCTTCCCTCATTCCATGGGCTAAATGGTGAAGATCCAAATAAACATTTGTCAGAGTTTCATGTGGTATGCAGCAGCATGAAACCAAGTGGAGTTTCAGAAGATAGAATCAAGCTTAAAGCTTTCCCCTTTTCGCTAAAAGACGCAAGAAAGGATTGGATGTACTACCTTCCGTCCGACAGCATCACCACTTGGGCTCAATTGAAAAAGAGCTTTCTCGAGAAATACTTTCCCACTTCTAAATCATCTACATTGAAGAAGGAGATAAGTAACATTGAGCAACGAGGTGATGAGTCTTTTTACGAGTATTGGGAGAGGTTTAAGAAGTTATGTGCTAGTTGTCCATACCACGGTTATTCAGAGGAAGATTTGGTGCTATACTTCTATAATGGCTTATGTGATGAGGATGCTAGGATGGTTAATGCAGCAAGTGGTGGATCCATTGTCAATAAAACCGCACTCGTTGCAAAGGAACCTGTTAAATGAGCTTCTTTGAAAGCTCGAGGCGGTTTAGTAGAAGGTCTGGAACTCGACGTGTGGTCTCCGAGGGTTCTAGTTCTTCTAAGTTGGAAGATCAGGTGCAAGCTCTCACATCCGTGATGCGAGACTTCATAGTGAAAGAGAAAACTCACCAAGTGAAGGCTTGTGGCATTTGCTCTTCACATCATCCAACTGATTTTTGCCCTCATCTACAAGAACCGAGTGAAGAGGTTAAGGCGGCCGATTTTCAGGGCCAAGGTTTCCGAAAAGATATGATCCATATTCTGGTACCTACATTCGGGATGGCGAGATCATCCTAATTTGAGGTACGGGAACTCATCGAGGGAACCAACAGCCGCCACAGCAGTATAACCGCCCACCACCTCCTTATTCGAGAGCACCGGAGCAAGGAGCTCCATATTTTCGGCCACAAGGCCAATCACAGGGACCGAGTACCGGCATGTCTACTGAGGATATGATGAATGCTTTAACTAAAAATGTCACTAACATGCGGGGAAATATGGTTCGGTTTCGGGGAGGAGACCCGTTCAAGCATCAAGAACTTGGAGAGCCAAGTAAGCCAAATTGCGGGAGGCCGTAACCAAGTTAGAGGCTAGGGATTCGGTGAGGTTTCCATCCCAAATAGAGCTCAACCCTAAGATGAACGTGAGTGCTATCACATTGAGAAGTGGAGGCGGAAATTGCAAGCAAAGAGAGGTTGGTGGTTCGAGACAAAGAGATAGTGGAAGAGGTGATCGAGCATGAACCGACAGCAGATTGTACATCATTGCCACCTCAACAAGAGGAGGAAGTCAAAAAATCACCTCCTCCGCCATATGAACCAGAGCCACCATTTCCCGAGGCATTAAGAGAAACCCGCAAAACAGAGCGCACCAATGACATCTACGAAATCTTTCGTAAATGTGAGGTAAACATTCCCTTTTTGATGCTTTAAATCAAGTACCTAGGTTTGCTAAGTTCCTTAAGGAATTGTGTACTTCGAAAAGAAAGCAAAAACAAAAGGGAGTGCAAAAAGTGAAGGCTAGCGAGCATGTCTCTGCTATCTTTCAAAAGAAATTACCTCAAAAGTGCAAGGACCCAGGCATGTTTACCATCCCCTGTACTATAGGTGACACCATGTTTCCTAAAGCCATGTTAGACTTAGGTGCATCAATTAATGTGATTCCATATTCATTATATAAGTCTTTGAAACTTGGCAATTTGCATGAAACCGGTGTGGTGATTCAATTAGGCGATAGATCCAATGTTTATCCTAGGGGTAAATTAGAGGATGTGTTAGTTACGGTTGGGAAATTGAAATTTCCTGCTGATTTTTATGTTTTGGAGATGGAACCGATAAGCATGCCGCCCCCATCCTTTTGGGCGACCTTTCTTGAAAACATCTTGCACTAAAATTGATGTTTGCGCTGGTTCTTTGACCATGGAATTCGAGGGAAAGGTAGAGGCGTTTAAAATCGATGATTCTAAGCCTTTGATTAAGGATGATAACCCTCTTTACTCTATTAACATTGTTGACTCTGTTTTGCATGATGTTCTTGATATTGAGCATGTTGATGAGTCGATAAATGTTGATGATGCCTTGGTTGAGGATTGTGCCTCTCCTACTAACATGCAGGTTATGGTGCCGGAGTGGAAAGAGCGGAAAAAGCCTCCTGATTTACCACCTTGTTTTGAAAGTGTACCACTAACGATGCATTGCAAGAGTTCTACTCCGTTTGTTTTGCAGGTACTCGAATTGGAGGTTGACATGGAGCCTCCATTGTCACATATGGAGCACAAGCCCAATTTTTGAGCTCAAGGTACTAAGTCGAGCTAACGACTTTAAACAACAGCGCTTCTCGGGAGGCAACCCGAGACCCCTTTATTTTCTTTCTTTTCCTTTATTTTTCATCAAATTTCCACCACCACAACAAATTTTCTTTCACCCACCACCCACCCACTAAAAAGATCCACAACCAATCTTAATTCACTTGTAACCCAAAACCACAAAAGAAAACCCGTCGGGAGGACTTCAATAGCTAGGAGTTGGTCCACTAGAGGATTGAGATTGTTAATGTATCTTTTCGATCTCTTAAGCTAGGAGCAAATCTCAAAAATTCAAAACTTTTGAACTTGTCATTTGTTTGAGTGATTCGAGGGAGCGAGTTGTGAGTTGAGTTCGGAGATTTGAGTTGGTGTTGTTAAGAAATTTGAGTTTGACGGATTGCTTTTCATGAGTTTTGACCATCGATCTTCGATTTACCCGATTTTCAAATTTCCCCCCCCTATTTTCAGTATACTTTTTCTTTTTAATTGTCGACACATTGAGGACAATGTGTAGTTTAAGTAGGGGGGAGGGTATTCTCATTCTCGTGTATCTATGTTGTATATATTACTTTCAATTTGAAAAAAAATGAAAATGAAAAAAAAAAAAAAAAAAAAAAAAATGAAAAAGAATATAAAAAAAAAAAAGTGATGAAATGAAACCCGCTGAGTTGAAAACCCACAAGGGTGGGCGACTCAGGCAAAAATGGGGGCCCGGATAGGTTGAAAACCCGAAAGGGCAACTTATGCAAAAGAGTGGCTTATATTGAGCGGGTAAGATGGTGAGATAAAAAAATGTGAGAAGCTAGGATGAAAACCCGAAAAGGGCTCCTAGGCAAAATGAGAGATTAAGAGAGAATTATGTATTTTGAAGACTCATTTGCCGGAGATTTGTTTTGGCTTTCACTTTCTTTTGATTGTTTGTTTTTGGGAGTAAGTATGGAATTTATCCCTTTTTGTCTTTGTTCCATAGCTTGCTTATATAGGTTGGTTGTAATAGTAGTAGTAGTTTATCTTTTGAAGTTTTAGGCGAGTTGTCATTTTGATTGTGGCGTTGGGATGAGTTCAATTCCTTTGAGATCCTTCAGGATTTGAGCTCACATTTTGGTTGTCGTTTGGTGATTATTGTTGTCGCGTCTTTTTTATTTTTTCGGGTGAGCTCGAATCTAAGTGTGGGGGAATCATCGTCCCTTACGTTTAGGTTTTCGAGCGGATGTTGTTAAGATGTGATGATGATGATGTAGTTGATGGGGAGTGTAGGTTGGTGTCGTTAGTTTGGGTGATGATTTATTTGGTGATCCTCATTTTGAGTTTACTCGAGGTCGAGTAAAGTTCAAGTGTGGGGGTATTTGATACGCTCAAGTTATACGATGTTCTTGTGGTATTTTAGGTGCACTTTGCTAGGGGTTTGATTGTAATTGTTAACATTCGTGTCTTATTTAGCTCTTAGCGGAAGTTCGGAGCTTTGCGAGATAATTTGTGTTAACGTCATGTATTCCGAGCTTCCAAGGTGAAGTGCATTTGATCCGAGCCAAGCTCTCGTGATCACCGCAAGCCTAAGCATCATCGCCAACCCATCCAAGATCGCCCATCGCAGCATCATCGCTCGACCATCGCGAGCCAGCTCGAAGCATCGCCAGCCCACCATGTCTGCCCAGCTCTCATGCGCGCTCATCACCGCACGCTCAGCAGCCCAGCGCTCATCACCGTACGCTCAGCAGCCCAGCGCTCATCGCCCAGCTCGAAGGCCCAGCGCTCGCGACTCGCGAGCTTCCTCGCACCTCGCGACTGCCTTGCTCGCACCTCGCGAGTATTCTCGCACGGTGCGACCTGCGTGGTTTCGCCAATTCTTCAGCTCGTTGCGGAGGCAGTAGCTCATCGCACGGTGCGACCTGTACCGCACCTCGCGACCCCTATGGCGGTTTAAATGACGGCTGACTTTTGAGCCTTAGTATAAATACTAAAGTTTGTTTTTGGACCTAAAACACACACATTTGAGGAGAGAGAATATCCAACACTCCATTCTTCTCTTCTTCTCTTCTCTTTTTAGTTTTTGTTTTCGAGTTTAGTTTTCGTAGATTTCAATTATGGGATTGGCTATTGCTATGCCGATTGTAGCTTGAACCGTTCTTGAACGAGATTAATATGGAGCTTCAAGCATTATTGTGAGATCTTTCTTCTCTATTTATTTCCTTTGATTATGGTTTAATTTCTATGCTTGCTTTCAATGGTTTTTGCATGATTATGCTAGGAACGTTACTAGTTTGATTGTGTAATTAATCTAATGCTAGATTTAAGAATAGAATCGGATTGTTTTATTCTTTTATCAATTAGTAGCAAACTAGGGAGTAACTTAGATGCAGATCGTCTTGGTTATTTCTTGGGGAAATTGTATCAACTGTAAATGTTTATCGCTTGTATGACGTTAGCAGGTCTATTGGTTCTCTGTGTTTATTGCTGCTATTGGATTGAACTTAGACGCAGATCGGACTAGGTTATCCTTTAGTTAGGGTTTTATAGTCACGCTGATCGTGCTATTCAACTAAGAATAAGGAGAATGCGAGATTAATTCTCAACAATAGATAATTATGGAAATGAATAGAATCGAGGTTCAATGATCGATAATGAATTGAAGTGCATGTTAATCGGATTCAAGATCTTCCTATATTGATTTCTCATCTTATTTAGTTGCTAGTTAGTTGTAGTTTGTTAGTAAATCTACTTGAAAACCCCTTTATTATTATTATTAGGTTTCTCGACCATTAGAGTTATCTAGGTATTAACGCACGCTAAGTATAGAACTCGTCCCCGTTTCCCTGTGGATACGAACCCTACTTCCATTATACTTGTTTAGTGTAAAAGAGAGTAGGAGAAATTTTATCTTTGGCCGGGCGGCGTTCACGACAAGCGCGGCCCGCCACCTATCAAAGCAGCCAAGAAACCTGGAGGATATTGAGACTCATTCTCTGGAGCAAAGTTATTAAAATCGCGATTCAACTCTTAAAATCTTACGATTTTACGATTCAAAATATGGTAGACGATTCGATTCACGATTCTAGACGATTCTATACATTTCTGTTGACTAGTGAAAACCTCGCAAATTTAAATCATAACTAACAATAGATATATATTGTTAGTTATTGCCAATATAGTGGGTAAACAACTATTTTTTTCTAATTTTTAGGTATTTAACTATAATTTTAGCATATTCAATGAAGATTGAGTGTAATATTTTGATTATACGTGTTTGTAGAATCTTAAGATTCTATGATTCGATATTACGATTCGATTCTATAGGTCGTTTCCGATTCAAACTAGAATCTCGATTTTAACAACTTTGCTCAGGAGGGTGAAGGAAGCTAAGATCTGCAACCTTGGATTGGGTGCTCCATTTTATTTGAAGTTGCTTAGAAAGAGCCATACGATGTGTTATCGACATATTGGTACTTGAAGACCTAAAAATCAAATCATTTTTGTGCGTCCACAAACTCCATAATGCTATAGAGAAGGTTATCAAGCGCGCACTAGGAAACTCATCCTCGCTTCGAAACGAGGATATGACTAATGATCCAATCTTTGTTGTTGACAGGATCATAAACAATTGACGGATCCAAGAGATTAACTTGGTTCCATAATGAAGTTGCTCTCGAACATCCCCGGAAAATATGATTTTGGCACTCAACAACGTTACCACACTCCTGACAATAAGGGCTAATAGGCACCCTCTTCTAGTTAAATTATCTTTGGTTGGAAGCCTATTACGAACAACTTTCCATAAGAATATCTTTCAATTAGGAGGGAAAGGCATATGCCAAATGCATTTTAATAAATTCACCCTTGGCTGGCTATCTTGATAATTCTCCTCATTCCCTATTAGCAGATCCTTAGCCATCATTGCGTAAGCACTTTTCATTGTAAAATGGCCTGATTTACTCACTATCAGTGTTTAACTTGGTATCAAAGTTGTTCAATGTTCCTTTGCTCAATGTGACAACATCATTTATTGCTGAAGAGCAAGCATTAGTCAGTATGCAAAATGAGAGTTCCGTTCAAGTTGGACAAGGTATTCACTCAAGTAAAGATCCTTCAAGGTCTATAATCTAAATGAAGGTCTTGTGTTTGTTTGATCCATGGAGTCTGGCTCTTATTTTGTACCTTTGTACATTGCAGATAATGGAAAAAGGAAAAAAGTCCTTCCATCAGTGTCGTCATCTTTAATTCTTGCTGCAGGTCTCGGCTTGGCTGAAGCTGTCGCATTTTCAGCTGGATCTGGATATCTGATGAATATTATGGGAATATCTGTTGTACGTGTGACTAGGCTATATGTTCATTTTATACTTCTCTTATATTAATTTGACTCAATAATAATTTTATCCTTTTACCTTTTTATTGATTTTAGTTTAATGTTTTAACTTTTAATGGATGAGCTTTGATAACTTTCTGACATTAATCATCCATAATATGCAGCATCTACAGGAAAAATATCTAAAGTTATATTTAAATCATCAAACTATAACTTAAAACATGAAAACATTAAATCAATTCTTAAAAATATCACTTTAACATTAAATAAAAATAGAGGAAGAAGAAATAACCAAAGAGAAGGAGGGGAGAAAACACGGCACAAGGGGGAGGAAGGGCGGCGCCGCGCCGATCTTCGCCACCGTCGGTGGTGGATACTGGGTGGCTCGCTGCCGGTCGGACGAACACACGAAGAGGAAGAGAAAAATCGAGAGAGAGAGAGAGAGAGAAAAGAAGAAGGAGGCCGAAAAAGAGAGGGAGATCAAAGAAAGAGAATGTAAATGTGAGGAAAAATTTGGGGTTTTGGGGTTTATATAGTTAACCCTTTATGGGCTTAGGAACTTGTGATTGAGCTTCAACAATATTTAATGATTGAGTACTTAGGCATAGTTGGGTTCTTCTAACCCAATTTAAAATCCTTTTTACTAAACCCAAAGATGTTTAAGCTATTTAAATAATTTTCAAAGTACGACTAAATAAAATATATGATTACTTAAAATCATTAAATAATTCTTTTGTTACAAGAAAAAAAAGATGAGAGAGAAAGAGAAAAGAATGGAGAAAAAAGCCCCAATTCTCAAGCATCAAACCCTATTACTTATTGTAGATGTCGTTTGGCTTTCAATTAATGAAATTTCTCTTTCAAAAAAAAAAAAACCCTAGCCAACTTCTTCGCATTTCCTTAATTTAACCCCAAAATTTGCTAATTCCCTCATTCAAAGTTCTATCCTACCGCATTTACTCCTCTTGTTAGTGAGTATTATCAATACTAAAGTGTTTTGTGAAGCGAATTGCTTTCTCCCAAAAGTTGCAGAATTTTCCCCAAATCAATTCTTGTCTTCTGAGAGAATTTTTCATCCTATCCTCTGGTTAATTTAGACAATTTCATCTAATATATAGTTTCGAATTCCCTTCCAGTCTATTGACTGGATTAAAGGGTTTTATTTCCTTCCTTTCAAATTCAAAGAGGGCTTCCTGGCTAGGGTTTGTAGAATTCGCGATTTCGGTGTGATGGTTGTGTTTATTAGTGCCTTGATGTCGGTTTCGGGCGTGGCTAGTATTCCTCATTAGAGTGCTAGTGATGTCCAGGCCAGACGTTCGGGCCATGGGTGGAACGTCCAGGCCGGACGTTCACCCCATGTCCCCAAAAAAAATTCGATTTTATACGAGTTGGGTGGTGGAGGGGGTGGTGGTGGGGTTGGAGGTGTCGGTGAGTGGAGGTGAGGGTGGTGGTGGCAGGAGGTGGTGGTTTGGGATAAGAAAAGAAAAAAAAAAGAAGGGTAAAGTTGGAAATATTTAATGGGCTTGGAGAGATTTTAAGAAGTTTTAGGGCGATGTTTAGCATTCCAGCTCCTGGAGCTTATAATATGATATTTTCCTTTTTAAATTCCTTGTTCAACTAAACAACAAAAAATGGGGAAAACTGTTTTCTTCCAAAACAAACAGAGCCTGAATTATGCATTGAGGGAATATTTGTATACTATTCTCATATGAGTCATATCCAGTATATTAAAAAATTTGAAGAACCTGAGAACAAATAATGCTCGAGGTAGGTGCTTAAATAAGAAAGATCCCACACATGCACAAATTGAATGAATAGATAAAATAAATGTAGAAAAAGACTAAAAGTGGCAGGCAGAACTTATTCATCGAGCAAAGACTTTTGTGCTTGGCATAAATTAAAGGCAATTACCCCTCAAAAAAATATAAAATAAAAAATAAAAAATAAAAATATAGGCAATTACATCGCAATAGGCAAAAGACTGAGATTAAATGGTAAGAAAAGATTAGACTAATTTAGAAAATTAAGAAAAGTTAAAAAAACCATAAGACACATGAGGTTCTATCTTAAAACCATATGGCAATAAGGGAAGTCGCCCCTCCGCCTTATAAAATGAACTCGTCTCTTTCTTTTTATCAATGTGGGAAACTCACATGTGTTGTGCGCTATATATCATAGCTTCAACAAAATGAAGTACAAAATTCAAAAATAAAGTTCTCACAAGCTAGTTACGAAAAATTCGAAAAGTTGAAAAGAACTAAGAAAATTTCAACAAAAGTAAGAGAAAATGAAAAAGAAAAAAACTCAAGAAAGTTAAACAAAAAAAATAAGATAATCTCACAAAAAATAAGTTGAATGGGACAATACCAAACTCATTACTCCCCGATCTCAATTAGGGCTGGCAAAAGTTGACCCAACCCGATAACTCGATCCGAACGTAACCCGAAATAAGCGGAGTTCGGGTTGAAGTTTTCGACTGTTTAACTAAATGGGTCGACTGAACCCGACTGAAAACTAAACGGGTTAGGTTCGGGTTGAAAATTTCAACACAAATATAACCCGCCTAACCTGTTTAAAATTAATTGTAAATCCAAACTCACAAAGAGAGTGAGTGTGAGAAAGAGAAAGTGGGAAGAAGAAATTCATAAATTAGCCTAATTCATATAAGTGAAAATAGAAGTCATTGTTGCAGCTTCAAGTACTAAAGAAATAGAAGAAAAGACATGGAGACTATACAAAAAGACTCAATAAATTATTGATAAAAGTTATTGGAACTGAATGCCCCCAATTAATTATAACTTTTTTCTAACATAATTTTCACCATAGAGAACTTGCCCACCTATTCTTGAACAACAACAACAACAACTAAGCCTTATTCCCAAATGAATTTGGGGTCGGCTAACATGAATCTTCAACTGAAACCGTTACCAGAGGAGATGGCATCGACGAGGGTGATAAAAAATTTTTTTTTAAAGGGTTTAAGTTTTAAGAATTTTTAAAGAAGTTTTTTTTATTTTTTATTTTTTTTTTTTTTTTTGAAAACTAGGTTTACACCCACAAGTTTTGAAAGAGGTTTTCAACAAAAGGTTTTAATACCAACACAATTGAAAAACAAAATAAATGCAGTAATCACACCCCTTCCTCCACATGGATACTTCCCCTCCACCCACTTCTATCCAACGTCATGCTCTCCTCAATCCTAAGTAACCTCATATCACTTTCAATTACCTTCATCCAAGTCATCTTAGGTCTTCCCCTACCCCTTACAATTTGGTTACTCCTCCACTCTTCAATTCTTCTCACCGGTGCATCACCTGATCTCCTTTTCACATGACTAAACCATCTTAACCGATTCTCCCTCATCTTTTCTTCAATGGATGCAACTCCAACTTTGCATCACCTGATCTCCCACCTATTCTTGAACCTCGGAAGAAATTTTTAAAAATTAGGTTAAACGGGTCGGGTTCAGGTCAACCCGTTTTTAAACGGGCCGGGTTCGGTTTGGAATTTTTGACCTGTTTAGGTGAACAGGTCGGGTTCGGGGCTGCTGACCCGTTTATGTAAACAGATCGACCTGAATTTGACCCGACCCGATTGCCAGCCCTATTCTCAATTACAATAAAGTGAACTCGTCTCTCTTATTTTATCAATGGGGGAGGGGTTGGGGCTTGTTGGGCCTCTGGGTGAGTGACCCTGTGCGAGGATAGCCCGTAGGAAATTCTTCATACCATGAGTTCCCAAAAAGGAGCTCTAAGAAAAAGTTTGGATGATGAAAAAATAAAAGTTTAATTTTAATAAACAATTATATTTCATATATATAAGATTATAAGTTGAGTATAACTTTTTACGAAATCTACAAAATAACTCTGCATGGCATGGGCTTTGAAAAGTAGTATGTAGTATGGTTAGAAATTTAGAGAATCTTATAACAAAGGAAAGGGCAAACGATAAGAATACAAATGAAAATTAAAAATTGAAGTGGCCAGCAGAACTTATTCCTCATCATGCAAAATACTTTTGTGTTTGGCAATTATTTAAAACCAATAAGGAGAAGACCAAGATTTGGGGAAAATTGAAACACTGCTCTATAAATACATCCATCTCAGCGTACAAAATATACAACAATCTGCAGTCTGCGCACGATATCTTTGTTGGAGTCTGGCTTATTAGAGAAAAAGCAATTCCTTCAAGTAAGTAACTCACGATTACTAACTAGTGTTTGGTTAAGAGAGAAAAAAAGTAGCTCATTATTACACGCGCATTTTTTATTTTTTATTTTTTATTAGGAGATTAAGTCGTAGAAATTTGCGCTAACTAATTTCTTAGCGTGTAGGAAAGTGCAGTAAACACGTTAGGCGTGTAGCGCATGCATAGCATGCGAAAGAAACACCCCAAAGATAATGCTGGGGATAAGGATCGAACCCCCGACTCCGCGGGGCGAGTCTTCTATCCACTTGAGCCTAACTCCTATCCTTACACGCGCATTTTTTATGTTTGCGGTACATTGAGTAATCTTGTTGTCACTATTTGAAAAGAATTAAATATTTAGTAAGAATTGTTTCTATCGCCAATTTATGTAGTATTAATATTTAGGATTTATTAATATTTTCATGTTAAAAGTACAGCATTTAATGTTGTATAGTTTATTTGTTAGATTTTTATTGTATTAACTTGGGGTCGCGTGGTCGAATCTTGTACGAAATATGTTTCTAATTCATTTTAATGTGTGTGAATGACATGGAATGAAATAATTAAAGGGACGGTGCACGTGGCGAGTAGACTTGTTTAAGAACGCTTTTAAATATAATTGTATAGTTATTTAATTTATTGGAAACTATGAGTAAAAGTTCAGGGTATACATTGTTTAACAAAAGCAAAAAAATTATCATACATCTGGTTGTACCGTGATCATGGTACACTCAAGGCTATTTTTTTGTACACTCAAGCAAAAAAATGTATTTCTCCCTCCGTCCCAAAATATAGTTCTTGTTTCTATTTTGGAAGTTAACCTTTAAAAACATTTACCAAATATTCTCATTATGTATATAAAGAAAACATACTCATGTTGGGTCTTGTTAGATTCGTCTCAATGTGTACATTCATAATATCAACTTTTTATATTTATTAATTTTAAGAAATAAATGATATCGTAGATCAAAGGTACGTCTTGGAGACAATGCAAAAAGAAACGGGAACTATATTTTGGGATGGAGAGAGTAAAAAAGATAGTTCCAAATGAGCAAAAATTAGTCTTTGGTGTACCAAACACCGGGATCTATGATGAATGAACTACTCACAAAAGTAAAATTAGATGGTATAACTTGGACGTTATATATATATGTGTGTGTGTGTATGTGTGTGTGTGTGTGTCTAATATCTATCCGATAAAGTTAGACGTTCCAAATTTTTTTTTAATTGGTAAGGAGAAGTGTCATACTAGGTCGGAACCTCGCACAAGTTAATCTGACTAACCCAGCTATACAGGCAAATGCCCTTTGGAAGTCGGGGGAAGGTAAGAGTGCCTCTAGTTGGATTTGATCGCACAACCTGAAGGTTGTGAGATACAAATCTTACCATTAAACCAAATACTACTTGGTGTTACACGTTCCAAATTGATTGGCACACATACATCATGAAGCGGTCAATCTTACTTCGTCACACAGGGTCTAGCTCCATAGTAATTGAATTGACCTGCTTTACAAATTAATTCAACTTAAAAAAAAAACATCTTGAATATGATATTGATGTCTTAATGAATTTCATTATATAATAATCATATATGTGTGTGTGTGTGTCACCCTACCAAAAAAGACATGCATGCACTTGAATTACGATTTCTTAATTATGGCGAGTTCTTATATATGTGTGTGTGTCACCCTACCAAAAAACATATGTGTGTGTTCCAAATTGAGTAAAATTGTCTTTAAATGTTTTGCAGTTGTGTAGGACTGAAAAATCTTAGTGATTCCGATCAAAGATGGCAGGAGTAATGATAAAAGCGATCCCAAAGGCATTGTCTGGATTCTTCAAGGAAGCACTAAAAGCCGGTGCCATAAGCGTTGTAGTTGAGGAGGGTAAAGGTTTGATTGTAACTGTTTACGATCATATTGAAGGTCCCTTGCGAAATTACCTTAAGAACCCTCCAAAGGTCACGCAACAAGTTGGTCTCGACGCTATAAAGCTAGCCAAAGAAGCTTTGGACGAAATTGAACATGCGCGCAGAATCTTTGGCTCAACACCGCGATCGATCGCGAACACTCTTCAGATGATGAAGGGGGTTATCTTTGGCTAGTCATACAGTACTAAATAAGTACTTATATCGCAGGCAAATGCAATCCCTTGAATCTAATGTTATCTAGGAAGATATAATAAAATAAAATGCTAAACTTAGGAAGCTGCATGGCATAAAGATAGGTTTTTTTATCACTTTTTTCCTGTCACGGCCAACAAAGTGACGTCCAATAAAAAAGGCAGCTTAGCTTCTTGTTGTTAATGTAAACAAGGGATGTTTGCGATATTAAATATAATAACTACATGTAACTTTTTTTTTTATGTGTATGCAATGTTCAAAACAATATACAATTACATGAGCTAGCTAAGAGGTCCAACCATGCACCATAGTAATTCACTCTATCATTCTGGTCGGCCCCTTCCTCTAAATATAGATTTTACCCTCCACAAGATCACCAAGTTTGGGTTCACTAATCATATGTTTGCTATATCAAATTTGATAGTATTGAAAATAGACTTGGGCAACTCAATAAGGTAGTGGCGGATCCAAAATCTGATCCACGTGAGTTCGAAGTATTATGAAGAAAACGTGAAATGAATAAAATTAAAATTGTCTATGCATTAGCAGTTATATACTACTATATATCACTTATTTAAGCATTCAAATAGATGTACAAAAGGACAAGTAAATCCTCATTTTTTTTCTTGGAAGAAACATAAATCTAAGTAGCTAGGTATTAAATATTTGCAAACTAAAAATTCGAAGGCAAAAAATTCAAAAGCAATATGTAGAATCACAGTCTGACATTAGTTTGGTATCTAAAAACAATTAAGAAAGGGAAATATGTTGTGAATAATCTAACTTTTTATTTTCAAGTTTTAGAATAGTTCTCATAATAATCCAAACTCTTATAATTTTTGCCATTACAAAGTCATTACGTCAATAATACATTTTGGGCATATTGTATATAGTAAATTGAAGAGTTCATACTATTTCGTTAAGATAGTAATCAAACTTGGGTGTTTCCAGAATAATGAAAAAACGAGATTATTATAATATGGGTGAAAATTGGGGTTATTTGGGATATATTTTTCCAAAAAATATGTGAAGTAAATGCTCTATAAAACTTAAAACTAAAATAAAACTAAAAGAAAATAAAAAAAAGTAAAGTTGTATACAAAAGAAAAAAATAGTTGTAAACATCCTTATGGGTGCTTTAGGTGGTGTCTCTTGTATAGACACCTCTTAATTTTCTTTTCCTGATAAAAAAAATAGTAAATGAAAAGTTAACCATTTATTGACATTATTCTATAAAACTAAAAGAAAACTAAAACAAAATAAAAAAAGTAAAGATGTATGCAAAAGAAAAAAATTAGTAAATGAAAAGTTAACCATTTATTGACATTATGCCATCAAAACAAAAAAAAAATTACTTCCTCCGTTTTTTTTACATGTTACACTTTGACATTTTACACTATTCACAAATTTCACTTTGACCATCGTTTGTGATTTATACGTGAATAAAAATATAGTCATGTGGGATCTTGTTAGATTCGTCTTAATATGTATTTTTTTTAATATGTACTACTTTTTATAATTTTTATAAATACAAAATTAGAGATATATGTCTTGAAAGTTTTGCATTGGCATGCGTAAAAGTGAAAGTGTAACATGTAAAAAGATGGAGGAAGTACACAATAAGGGAAGAGGGGAAAAGTAGAGAACATGGAAATAGGAAGCCTTCCGTGGAATTCGAACGGCCCGCTTGTAATGAAGCAAATCTGAAATTTGCGGCCTAACAAACCATCGAACCAAACATCAAAATACCGATGTAAGACGGTCTTGGATAAATATAAAGGGTTTTACTATTTTGGTTCTTCTTTTTTCTGCCCTTGCAGGGGGCAATAAGGTGGAGGAAACTGGAGGAGAAAGTGATCACACAATGCCAAATGAGGTTCCATCCTAAAACCAATTAACAATAGTAGGAGTAACTCCTTTAGCTTATAATGTGATACACTATCTCCTCTTTCTCCAATGTGAGACAACTCACATGTGCACAACAAACATGGGGTTCAATAAAATTGTTGTATATGGTGGTATGGAGTTCGACGAGTTGACAAGCGTAGAACGCGAGTATTGCAGCGACAAGGCACTACTACAATTATGGGAAAAGATATTGAGCAAATGAGGCCAAGATAACATATTTGAGGTGTTCTCTAAGTCAGTGCGTGTAACGTTAGGTAAAAAGAACACTTGAGAGTTATATTAAGTTTGATGGATAACCGATAACACCTATCCCTAATGGTTAAACCGGCTCAAATGGGACATAGAACAATGTCTCACTTTTTGGAGGGCCCCAAATTTTTTTTAAAACAACTTTAAACAAAAAATTAAAATCACGTACTCACAGACAAGAGTACTTTGCACCAAGAAAACAAACAACAGTACTACTTTCTCTCAAAAATAAGTACTACTTCATCTAAAAAAAAAAGTACCTTTATTTTAATTATCTCTCTATCCTTATTTTTCTTCCCTAAACCTGTGAACTTTCTCTCTCCTTACCTCTTACAAGCTACTCTTATGAAGCTACTAAAAAATCACATCACCAATTTTCTTGAAATATTATTGTTTTAATTGGTGTTGGAGAAATAATCAATGGATTGAAATTGAAGAAAGTGTAATCAGAGAAAGTGGAGAGAGAAGGAGTGCAAGAGAGGATGCATTCTTCTCGACTGATTTCGGATCTCTTAGTGTTCCCCTGGTGTAAGCTCTTCAATCTCCTTTGTTAAGTTTCATTCTTTTTTTAAAAGGAATGAAGTTGGATCTTGAATTTTTAGTGAATTCTTATTTGGATTTTGTCTAGTTGAATTCGGATATCTGTTATTTTGGGAAAGTTTGTTGGACAATGTATATTGATTCTATAATAAACTGGTGTTTTGTCGGTGTAAACTGAATGAAAATGGGACGTGTCTATTTGGGTTTTCTAAGAATGCATTTTTTTCTTTTAGGGAGCTCATTTCCTTAGTTACTTCACAATTAAGCGTGCTTGGACGGGAGTAGTCCAGGGATAGGTGACCTCGTGGGAAGTTTCTCAGGGCGTGCGAGTGTGGACAAAATACATCGGAAGAACTTGTGCGGTTATTGAGGATAATTATTGCCACTTGGATGCGCATTGGTGACGATAGATTCGACTCCGTATGGATCGGGTGTTACAGGTTGAGATGTTTAGTTGTGGAATAAATGTTTGAAGTATTACTTCTAGTATAAGAAAGAAGAGTTTGTGTAAGTTTTGGAGGAAAGAAGCAAAGTGTGGGAGTGTGAAGTGTTTATGAAAGAAAGGAAAAA
Organism: Beta lomatogona; assembly: GCA_947646795.1. Lineage (NCBI taxonomy): Eukaryota > Viridiplantae > Streptophyta > Magnoliopsida > Caryophyllales > Amaranthaceae > Beta > Beta lomatogona. The sequence goes on from CANSNZ010000150.1 coordinate 1,252,725, forward strand.
GGAGGAGAATTTGGGTATAATTAAAGCGATAATTGTAATTAGGAGATCTAAAAGTGAGTAACCTTATTTATTTATACGAGTAACCTCATTTAATCATATGAGTAACCCCAATTGTTCACAAAGTAACCACATTTATTCAAACGAGTAACCCCTTTCATTTATTTTTATTTTTTTATTACGGGAAAACTTCATGAGTTTTATTCATCTGTCAATAAATCAGCATCAACAAAGGATTGCACCTCAATCGGTACCTCCTCCAACCAAACTCTCAGTTCACAAAGAGATCTACTCAAGTGGCCACTTGATGAGCCACTTGATTACCTATTCTACCAACATGATTGAAAGAAAAACTACTACAACTTTCAACTAGAATTAAAATATCCCTAGCAATATTACCAAAGCTGGAGTTTTCCACGAAGTTACTCTTCAAATGCTGAATTAGTTTTAGACAGTCACTCTTGAGCACAATGTTATGAAGGCCCGCTTCCAAGGCAATCCTCAGTGCTTGACGCACTGCCATTGCTTCAGCCACGTCAACGTAAAACGCCCCTCCATGGAATCGCAGCAAGCCATCATCACTTCTCCTACGTTGTCACGCACCACTCTACCAATGCTAATGCGACCCTCCGTGAATACTGTAGCGTCAATGTTCAACTTATACACCCCATCATTAGGTGATCTCCAACGCTTGCTCTCCCCCCTACCTTCTTGCGGCTTGTCCTTCTTTATTTCCATTGCAGCCTTGAATTCATTCGAGCTACTCACAACCCGTTGGATCAGCTTTTCAATCCCCACTCTTTTTTGCTCAAAGACCCATCTATTGCGTCTCAACCACACTCCCCATAGGCTCCAAAAGTGATCCCACCATTTCATGTGTCATCGTGGATGTTGTGGACAAGAACCTCGCACCATTTTCTAAAAGAACCCTGAACCTCTTATCCTCCATCAATACGCAGCGGAGATAGCTTCCACATTAGATTAACCCCTTTCATTCGTAAGAGTAAATTGATTAGTCTCTCATTTTCTTGTTTAGTCATACAAGCAATGTTGTTTAATCTATGAGTAACCTTGTTTAATCTTATGAGTAGCCTCGTTTAATCTTATGAGTAACTACATTCATATTCATACTAGTAACTTCATTTATTTATACGAGTAACCTCATTTTGATCATACGAGTAACCCCAATTGTTCACAAAAGTAACCGAATTTATTCAAACGAGTATCGCATTCATCAGTAAGAGTGAATTGATTAGTTTCTCATTTTCTCGTTTAGTCATACAAGTAATTGATGTTGTTTAATCTATGAAAAATCTTGTTTAATATTATGAGTACACTAGTGGAAAAAAACGGAAGGGCTGCGGTCAAAACAGCCCTAAGGGCTGTGTTTTTGGCCAGCAGCCCTTTCCGTAGCAGCCCTTCACTAAAAGTGAAGGGCTGCGTTTTTAAACCGCAGCCCTTCTTTGTACAAAGGGCTGCGGTTTTGACCATAACCGTGGCCCTTTTATTTTTTGCATTTTTTTTTTTTGCATTTTTTTACTCCTAAATATATCTACTTCATGTTGATATTGTTTATTAAGATTAGTATCAAATCTTAACTCTTAATTATACAGCGTATTAATAAGCACAAAAAAAAAATAGAATCATGGTTTATGACAAAAAGAAAATAATGGAAGTCATGCCAGTTAACCTTGCTGCCAACTAAAACAAAATCAAACAAATGATTCCAACTATGCAGAACAATCCAAAACAGAAAAGATTGAAGTATATAGAACACAATTTTGGTACACACATTGCCCTACTATGAAAAGCTTATGCTAAATAGCATGATTAACTTTAATCCATACATGAAAATCATAAATCTGAGCCATTAAAACGCAAACCCTCCCAACCGAAAGTCCCAATATCAAAACGAAAATGAAAAAAAGGAACGAAAATAAAAAAAAAAAACAAACGGAAATGAAAACAAAAAGGAATGAAAATGAAAAAAAAATGAACAAAAATGAAAAAAAATGAATGAAAATGAACAAAAATGAAAAAAACGAACGAAAATACAAAAAGAGAAAAATTATAGATCTGAAATTACATGAACATTAATCAAAACAAAGATCAAGAAATTATAGATCTGAAAAACGAAAAATCATCCCTTGTTGCTGCCGTTGCTTAAGCGGAGTTCGACGACGACGAAAGGATGGCCGGAGTTCGAAGGACGAATGACGAGGAACAGCGCTGGCGCGGCGCGGCAAGGACGAACGACGGGAACGAATATTTCGCTGCCGCCGGAGGTGAGAGAGATCGAATATTTGTTGTCGTGGAAGGAGGGAGGACGTGAGAGAGAAGGGAAAAGGAAGGAGGGTGAGGGAGAAGGAAGGACGTGAGAGAGAAGGGAGAAGGAAGGAGGGTGAGGGAGAAGGAAGGACGTGAGAGAGGAAAGAGAATGAGGGAGATCTCCTTCCAAAATGAGCCCGCTTAATATGTTAAGCCCGCGATTATTTCCTTTCAAAATTTTTTAAAAAAAAGCCCATAAAGGGCTGCGTTTTTTAAAAAACGCAGCCCTTTATTACTTAAAAGGCTGCGTTTTTTTAAAAACCGCAGCCCTTCACTAAAAGGGCTGCGGTTTTTGCATTATGAAGGGCTGCGGTTTTTGGGCTAACCGCAGCCCTTCACTAAGAAGGGCTGCTTTTTTCAAAAAACGCAGCCCTTCCCTTTTTTTCCACTAGTGGTAACCCCATTTATTCATACTAGTAACCTCATTTAATTTATTTATACGAGTAACCTCAATTAATAATACAAGTAACTCCAATTGTTCACAAAAGTAATCTCATTTCTTCAAACGAGTAACCCCATCTATTCATACAAGTAACCTCGTTTAATAATATGATGACACTATTTAATCATACGAAACTCCAACTGATCACAAAAATAACCTCATTTATTCATATGAGTAACTCACTTAATCATACAAAGGGCCTATTTAATCATATGAGTAACCCCAACTGTCACATAAGTAACCTCATTTATTCACACGACTTACGAGTAACCTCATGTGCTCACAATAGTAACCTCATTTAATCATATGATGACCCCATTTAATCATACGAGTAACCCCAATTGTTTCACAAAAGTAACCTCATTTCTTCATACGAGTAATATCATTCGTTCATAAGAGTAAACCGATTAGTATTCTCTTTTGTTATAAAATTAAACCATTTGTTTATAAGAGTAACACTCTTTTATTGTTAAGAGTAACCACATATTCATACAAGTAACTACATTTGTTCATAAGAGTAACTCCATTTGTTCATAAAGGTTTATGCACAAGGGTCAATTTCAAAAGGCCATATCTCACGACACACTAGATATCTTGGGAAGATTCAAGTTGAAGATGAAAATTTGGCTCGATAGCTTTTCAACGCTTGGTTAAAAGAAAAAAAAGTGAGATATGCCCTTTTAAATATGCGTTGACGGACTGATAAGCCCGTGCGTGGCCACACCTATATTTATAGGTGTGGCCGCCTGTTCGTATGCAAGATGTTTTGGTTGGTTTAATAGTTGCACCCAAGATTTTATGCAAATTATATACTCAAAGCCACCCTCAAACAATTTCCATTCAATAATCCTTAGTTTGTGGCAAAATAAACAAATTTTGAACTTAAAATTACCGATTTTTGAATAAAGAGGGAAGACCCTAGAACAATAATAAATATATATCAATTTGTTGCTATATTATTTATGTTGAGAAACAGTGAAAATTTAATACTTCCTCCGTTCCATTTTAAATGAAACACTTACTATTTTAGGCCTTTCAAAATAAATGAAACGTTACCTTATTTGGTATTCACTTCTCTCTATCTCTCTCCTCATCACATGGGTCCCTTCTTTTTTTCTCTCTATCTCTCTCCTATTCTAAATCCCCATGCCAAGGTCCTACGTTTCATTTAAAATGGAACGGAGGAAGTATATAAATTAAGTAAGATAAATTAATGAAACTTGAATAACGGTTAATGGTTAACCGGAAAATCGTACCAAAGAATAGGTTAATTGTTTACGCGGTTACCGATTTGAACTGTTACGGTTCACAAAAACGGCGTACCGAAATTTCCGATTACCAAACCGAAAATGTCGGTTAACCGCCCATGAACACCTCTACCCATTAGACTGTTAGAGGTTTATCATTTATCGGAGATATTGATATTTTTACTACCACATCCGTTAAATTAGTTGCTTCTCAAAATAATAAAATAAACATATGGTATCCCCTCTCTCTCTCTCCTCCATTCTCTTTCTCTCTCCTCTGGAGAATTTGTAATGGCTACTACTCTTCCTTCTTATCACCTCTTACACTTTCACTCATACTCTTACTTTCGCCATTACAATAACCTCCACACTTGTTCTTTCTTCAATTCAATTTCCTTCAAACGAAACCCTAATTCCTCTTTTCGTCTTCGAGCTCTCCCAAAATCCAAAGAAAATCCCAAATCCTCAATTCCTCCTTCACATTCTTCTCCCTCTAATTCCTTCCTTCCTCCACTTTTCCGTTTCAGGTAGTATTCAATTTTAAATTTTAATGTATCACTCTTAATATTTTCACTTTTTTTTTTAATTTTTTTTTTGTTAATCTTAAAATTGCAGAGATGCACTGAATTCAGATGATCTTGGTCTGGAGATATTGTCGATTGCATTGCCTGCTCTATTGGCTTTAGCTACTGATCCCATCACTTCTCTTGTTGACACTGCATTTGTTGGTCATTTGGGTATTCATAATTTTGATTATATCTCTCTATTTTTTGTAGAATCAGCTGATTATTTGATTTAACACCTTTGTAGTATATGATGGCAATTTTCTTATATTAAATCAAAGGTGTTAAGGAAATAGCCTTTGTGTATTTGTTCAATCAACTTTTTGTGTTGAGCAAGCCCTAGGGTAATTGATGGCGTATTCCATTAATTCGAGTAGACTTGTCTTGTTTTATATTTGGGTCCATGATGATTTCATGTTGCTGGTAATATTCATCTGATTTCATGTTGCTGGTAATATTCATCAGATATGATGCTAATGGTTAGAAGTACATGATAAACTGGTTATGTCGCGTCATGTTTGTGCTATCTCTCATGTAATCGTTGAGCTATGTTGCTGTGTTACATAGAACCAAACTCTGTTATCACTACTTATCAGCCAAGTGCACAAGACTCTGTGAATAGATGGTGTTATTGTTCCTTGTATTTGGGGAATGAAGTGTTATTGAATAGACGTGTATAATTGAAATTCATGTTGAGGGGTTTGGAGGTTTCTGAATAGTATATAGAAGTTGCTGTTTTATTGAAAGTTTAGCTTTTTTCTTTGTGATACCGGCATACCGCAGGGTCGGTTGAATTAGCAGCTGTTGGGGTGTCAGTATCAGTGTTTAACTTGGTATCAAAGTTGTTCAATGTTCCTTTGCTCAATGTGACAACATCATTTATTGCTGAAGAGCAAGCATTAGTCAGTATGCAAAATGAAAGTTCCATTCAAGTTGGACAAGGTATTCACTCAAGTAAAGATCCTTCAAGGTCTATAATCTAAATGAAGGTCTCGTGTTTGTTTGATCCATGGAGTCTGGCTCTTATTTTGTACCTTTGTACATTGCAGATAATGGAAAAAGGAAAAAAGTCCTTCCATCAGTGTCGTCGTCTTTAATTCTTGCTGCAGGTCTCGGCTTGGCTGAAGCTGTCGCACTTTCAGCTGGATCTGGATATCTAATGAATATTATGGGTATATCTGTTGTACGTGTGACTTGGCTATTTGTTCTTTTATACTTCTCTTATATTAATTTGACTCAATAATAATTTTATTCTTTTCCCTTTTTATTGATTTTAGTTTAATGTTTTAACTTTTAATGGATGAGCTTTGATAACTTTCTGACATTAATCATCCATAATATGCAGCATCTACAGGAAAAAAATTCTCATTCATATCACAATTGCTACAATATGCTTCCAACAAATGATACTCTATCCTACTAGTTTTTAGGATGAATTTGAAATGAATCTATAGTTGCAGGAGATACTGGGCATTATCTACTAAATTAATTAGAGTTCAGATTTTAAGCAGTTGCTTACTTCCTGCAGTTTGTTATTAGTCTCATATCTTTCAGATCTCTGAATATTATCTCAACCATGGAGTTTCTGTCCAATACACGTCAAGTGCTTCCCTCCACTATGAACATCACAATCGTTCTTAAGTAGCAAATACATTTATTTATGTTGTAGGATTCACCGATGCGCCAACCAGCAGAAGAGTTCCTTACAATGAGGGCTTTTGGTGCTCCACCTATTGTGATCGCACTTGCTGTACAGGGAACTTTCCGAGGACTTAAAGATACCAAGACACCTTTGTTTGCCATTGGTAAGTATTCTCATAGAACTTCTTTTTTGAAGACATAAAAGCAAATCAGTATCAGGCATGGCCTTTTAAATTCTCAGTAATGTTCCCTGCTTACTTTTCGTGCACTGCGCTAAAGGCTTGAAGCCTGGAGAGAGAGTTTTTGTCCAACAGAGGAGGAAAACAAAACGAAGGAAATAACATTGTTCAGATCATTTTAAATTACACCCATCTCATCTTCTTTGATATTACACGTTCATATCCTAAGAGCTATTATTTATATGCTATTGACTTACTCATCACTATATGCACATCATGATGTTTCTGTTGGCTGTTCCGTATTTAAATTTCACCTTCTATCTACTGAAGTATGAGCTAGATATGATTGGCTATATCGGTGATTCGGCAAAAATGTAGGTTATGAAGTAGATTACTGTAAGACTTACCATACAGTCAAGTCATGTAGGAGGCGAGGATCCCAGTAGCTGATCAGCAACATTCTATGAGTTTTTACATGCTTATTATTTTGGCTTTCTGTAGTGTGCTTATGGTTGAACTTTTCCCAGATAAGGAACTCGTGTCTTGCTCTTTTAATCTTTGTGTTTTGACATGTGATTTCGATTGGCAGGAGCAGGAAACCTACTCAATGCAATTCTTGACCTGATCTTGATATATTTCTTAGGCTTTGGTGTTGGTGGTGCAGCAATAGCCACCGTAATTGCTGAGTAGGTCAATTTTGTAACATAGCTCTTGAACTCTAGAATCGTGAATGGATTATCATTTGCCTTTTTCTTGTGGAACTCTATCATACTAACTCATTACTCTTCCTATTAGATATGTGATAGCTTCTATCTTACTCTGGAAGTTGAATGTAGAAGTATCACTTACCTCTCCAAATATTGACGGTGGAAGATTTCTCCAATATCTTAAATCAGGTAGGATCCTGCTGATAAAGTATTGATTTTGTGAAATGACTGGGTTGATTTGTCAGAATTGGAGTATAAGTATAAATTATTGCAACGCTGATTTGAAGGCAGCCTTAGTGGGATATGTATACTTCTGAGTTGGATGGTTTGGATATTGAAACAGTTTTTATATGTTCCTAGTTTAATGCTGGAATGGTTAGCCAGCTGTATTAGCTGGAGATCAAAAGAGCTAGAATTTTCCTTAGTAATGAAGTAGAAGTCTTATGCATATGAAGACCGTCTAGGACTTAGTTTTTGGTGTCATAATATTACCCTTGGCTGTGAAGCTGTAGTGGAATGATTTAGCTATTTAGGAAATGGCAGCCTATATAACCATTTTGATGTGCACAATAGTTTTCCTTTTTTTCAAGTTTTTGTCATGTTAATGGAAAGATATCTATATGGTAAAAAACTTATACGAACTTGGTCCACACTAAATTAGTGTGGACCTAATGCTAATTCATGTGATTTATGAAAAAAAAGAATCACTATATAAAAAAATAAATATAAAAGATGAATAGTTATATAAATTATGAAGTTTGACTATGAAAAAAAAAAGGTTACTATCTCTTGGTTACTATTTATCATGATAAACTAATGTGAGATAGAGTTACTATATTAAAAAAAACAGTCACTATGGTAGATAGTAACTGTATAGTGTAACTTAAAATTTGAAAAGGTTACTATATGGAACTAAAGGGTCACTATGTTAAATAAGTGGTTTTGGTCCACAATAATATTATTGTGGACCAGGTTCATGCAAGACTAACTCATCTATATGTGCTTGTGAAGTTGTGATACATAGTAGCCTCACAACTTTCCTTCTCAGTGTAATATTCTTCAATTGTATCTATAGGAGGACTCTTGATTGGAAGGACCTTATCAGTCCTTGTGCCCATGACGCTAGCTACATCTATGGCTGCAAGGGAAGGTCCTGTACCAATGGCTGGTTATCAAATTTGTATTGAAGTTTGGCTGACTATATCATTGTTGACTGATGCTTTGGCACTTGCTGCGCAGGTAAACCCCCTCCCAACTCAATTAAAGAATTAATGGAGTGAAAAACTATCTTGTGCTTATTCTTTGTGTATAATGCTGGATAAAAGCCTACTACAATTATACCATACACCTGAGATATTACACTTGATTTCAATCACTAATATTCCATGTCTGGTCCTTGTTTTTATGCATTTATTGCTATTCCCATCAAAAGCAAAAGATGAGTCTTTTTGATATGTACGATTTTAGTTTTAGCTCTTACCTTTCAAATTTCAATATATGATAGTTTGGTGAATCTATGAAAATTACATTCTTCTTCCTGACATCCTCCTTTTAGAATTTCTTGAGTTGCTCTTCGGGGTCTTTGCTCATTTTCTACTTATTGAGGCAGAAGCTTTGTCTTGGATCTTTAAAGTTTTTTATTCATCATTATCAGTTTATCACACGGATAAGCTGTGTTTCTTGTAGAATGAGGTTAGTTGAACTGTTGAAGAGATGGTTCTGACTCTGATGCTAGACTGATACTCTATGTATGTGAATTCTTTGCTTTTATCCTCCTTATGGACCCAGAATATCTTTTCACCCCTTCTGAAAATGCTAAAATTCTGGACAAAATTGAGGTATCATGCGGAGGCAATATGTCAAAAGCAGAGTCCAGAAATAGTAATTCAGAGTGCAATCAGCATAGACTCCTATGTGTCTACCACTTTAGATGATGACAAGTTATGGAGAAATTAAATTCAGAGTGCAATCAGCATAGACTCCTATGTGTTTACCACTTTAGATGATGACAAGTTATGGAGAAATTACTGGTAGATTTAAGCGAGCAGCAGATGTCACAACTGGTTCTTTTCTGATATTATGTTTAAGACGTACTTAAGGAAACAATATTTTCTGATGGACAGTTGGGAACAGTCTCATTCAATAAGGTTGTCCCAATTGAGTTTCTCTGTATATACCCGGACTCCAAATTTGGATGCTAGTATTCTACTTGTATTCAGTATCCGTGTCTATAGTTAAGGGACCTAGGCTTTTGCTTGACTGCTGATAATTGCAATTTTAAGTCTATTGATTTGTCCGTTATTCGAAGCCTTCACTTTTACGCTCTTTCTTCTACAGGCTCTTCTGGCTGGTGGTTACTCCCAAGGGAATTACGTGCAGGCACGCCAAGTTGTTTATAGAGTGCTGCAGGTTGGAATTATCCTAACTTGCCCCACACTTTTCCTTTTGATGCTCTTGCTCATTCAGACCTGACAATAGAACTTGGACTTACAAATTATTGTTTCATTGCTGATATCATTGACAGATAGGTTTTGTAATTGGAATGGGTTTGGGTGCCACTTTGTTCCTTGGTTTTGGAGTGCTTCTAAACTTGTTCACCTCAGATGCAGAGGTCATGCAAGTTGCCTGGTCTGGCGTCTTGGTATGAACTTGGCTCTATATAATAAGCCATCTACTCATTGCTCTTGGATCCACTTCGTTTTCTGTTTTGTGGTGAATAAAAAATTTTATGGCAGTTTGAGCTGATCTTATGCCCTTCTTTTTCTACCTGTACAGAGTCACTGCTTAGTCATGTCAGACTTGTATGCATCTATCTGTATAAGGCTTAGCAGAAAGACAGAAACATGACCATAGTTATCCTGAGGTGTTTGTTCTTTCAATCTCCTCCAATGCAGTTCACCTTTATGCACTTGTATAACCAATATCTGTTCGTATAGGAAGAGTGCTAACCAGCTTGGGATCCTTGAAACTAGTGGGTCTGGTTCCCCTGTCTAGACTTGTCAAAATTGGTCGATTTTACAGCTTTACCTTTTCAGTTACAGAAGTTGTACCATGTGTTTGTGTCATTTGCAACATTGAGGCAAATCAAGTTGATTATAAACCTTTTCACTCTTCTATTTCTTGACTTTTTAGTTCCTACCCTTTGGGTGTATTTGACCATTCTGCTGCCTTGTGGACAAACTATAGGATTTCACTTAAATACTTTTTCGACAGGATCTGGGTTACTTTGGTCATCTAGTTTTGTATGAGCTGCCAAATATGATGGATAGTTGGATCAAGTAGAATTTAACATGGCGAGTCACAAGAAGGTCTGAGATAGTTTAGATAGCTGAGATTCTTAATGTGCACCAAAAAATCCACTACTAGCATGGTCAGTTGCATTTTCAATCACAGGGCTAGAGGTCACTTTCATACTAAACGTGTGCCTCAATTAATAATTTTTTCAAATAATCTACGATTAATCTAATAACATACAATTATGTTTTACATGCTAATTGCCTGTGTATATTTCATGATTTCTGCTACTTGGCTTCCCTCTCTTCGTATTTGCAATTCATATTATGCTTTTGGTAGTTGATTAGGATACTGTGTAATCTTAGTTGTATGATAATATTATTGGTCTTGAGAACAATTTTCCAATCCCTTTTGCTGAGTGCATACAACGTCAAATATGCCGGATCACCTGATATATACATTATTCTGCAGTTTGTTGCTGGATCACAGCCAATCAATGCAATTGCATTTGTTCTTGACGGGCTCTACTACGGGGTTTCAGACTTTGAATATGCTGCCTACTCTACGGTATTTATAGTTTTCGAGAGAAAGTTCTCAAGATAGCTTGATTCCATATCTTAGTAGGTTTATCTTGTCCAAAGCTTTTGAACCTGAAAAAAGATGGAATTTATTCCTTATCGTGTTTGGTGCAGGTTGTTGCTGCATTCTTTTCATCAATTTTTCTGCTACTTGGTGTTCCTGTTTATGGTCTCCCTGGGGTCTGGGCAGGGTTGTTTATGTTCATGAGCTTGCGTGTAGTTGCTGGAAGTTTGAGGTGAAATTTCTGTAATACTTGTACCAAAGATTTATAACCGATGTTATTATTTATCCATTATCTATCTGTTAGATACTTTTGCTTGATAAGTTTTAGTGTCAATAATATGGTTGCTGAATGTTGAAATCTAAGGGGCTTTCATACTTACAATTATTTTCCCCCTTCTTTATCGCGTCTTTTCATAATATTTTTTTTATACTAATGTATCTAGGTTGGGCACAAAAAGCGGACCATGGAACAAAATTTGGTCTGAATCGGAGTAGGGGACAGGTGTGCTTCAGTCATGTCCAATGATCCACCTTGTGGCTAGCCTTGTTTATCAGACTAAGCTACTGATTTATCAGGCAGCTCAATTTCCCATGCCAGCATAAGGTGATCAGATGTTGGCACGTTCAAGCCCTGTTTGAACTGCTTCTGAATTTCATCAGCAGAAAAGGCTTCTGGAGACATTGAGCAATGAAGTCATCATGATCTACTATGATGCAGCATTTCCACAGTCAAATGCTAACAGAGTTACGTTGCTCAGGAGCTCACATTGTTGGAGCTTCCATTGACTATTGTACGCTGCTTAATTCAGTTACAGGTCACAACCATTGAGGTGCATACTTCTGTAACTCTCGACTGCTATTTGGAACTGCACATCATTGCTTTTCTGCTTCTGTATGTAAATAACTAAATACTGACAGAAAGAAAAGTATCATCTAGATTTAATAATTGTTATGCTTTGTTCAACCATTGATATGAATCTACTAGAAATTTGATGTTAAACATCAGGATCATATACGTTATACTGATGTACGGATGTACCATATACAGCTAAAGAGAGGACAAAGAAAGTGTACAATGATATGACAAATTCATATTGCATTTGAAATTGTATAGATTCCGAATTATCTGCTCCTATCTTACCTGCTTGTATCATCCTTCCTCAATGACTTAACAAAATTTTAATATAAACCAGAATTTCAGAACTGCCAGATGTGAGAGGAGATTGTATCTCTTTGTACAACTATGCTAGAATAAAACCTAACTGAGATGCTATCAGTAAAATTGATCACTTCAGCCAACTATATGCTGTCTGACAATTTACCTACAGGTCAGGGAATAAGACATTTTTCACTTCTTGGGTGTCGCTATTATCAGATTTCATTAAATCAGTAAAGTCGCCGAAATTGAAAAAATCTCTATCAAAGTTGATTAAATCATCAACTTGGCCAAAATTGAAAGAATCTTCATCAAAGTTGATTAAGCCAGTCAAATCATCCAAATCCAAAAAACCTTCTTCCTCTTGCTGCCAATTTCCACCACAATCATGACTTGTTTGTTGTATAGCCACGACATCCGTTGAATTTACTAGACTATCCTTCGAATCTTGAGTGCTTGTTGCTCCATCTTGTTCTTTCTTTTGTAAACACTGAATATCATCAGCACTGAAAGACTCTGTCTTGCTTCTGACTTTGCCTTCTGGATCAACAATCTGTTCTTTACTGGCATCCTTTACTGTATTTGTTCTCTTATTCTCCAAGAACTTAGGCTTACTATTACCATTACATTCATGCAGAGAATCTGATGAATGTGTTTCTAAAGATACAACATTCTTTTCTGATGATAGTCCACAAACAGATGAACCTGTTGATTCAGAACCAGTGTCAGGAAAATTAAGAATGGCTGAAGGGCCATAGAGAACCCGAGCAGCCTCATCATAAGCACAAGCTGCTTCAACGGCGGTTGGGAAGGTTCCTAGCCACAGACGTTGTATCTTATTACCACTTTTTTCTAGTTCACCGGAGACTGGTTTGCGAATTTCGGCCACCCATTTACCCCAAACCCTCTGCCTAACACCTCTGTATCTGCAACTCGAATTCTCTGGACCGCCTTTTCCACTCATACAACCCCTCTTCGAACCCGTAGGCTTCTGTTTTCGCTTTGTTCTAGACTCCTTCTCGCACGAATCATCAGGCATTTCCTCACTTCTCCATTTTGCTAGTGTTTCTGAAACTGCAATACGTGCATTCTTAATCCTTTTCTTCCTTTCCTGGGTATTCCTGATCGCCACACATAAAAAAAAATAGTTAAAATAAAGAATCATTGCAAGTATACTCATTTACATAACAAATAACTTTCATATTATAAATTTGTAAAACACAGAAAGTTCATTAATCATCAAATATAGAAAAAGAAAGAAAAACATGTAAAAAAAAGGTGCCAAGAATTTAACAAAGAAAAAGAAAGAAAACCAACCAACCTTTTATCTTGGTCTTCATTTCCAAACGACATAATTCCTTTTTCTAATCTTTTCTGTTAAATTGGTATTACTTAAGTTTCTGGAAAAGAATATGAAGATGAATTTGTTTGAAGGTTTATAAGAGTGGGTTTGAGAAGAAAAGCCGGAGTGTTTTTTGCCTTCTGTAGTTTGTCGGACGTGAATAGTAGCAGAAAGTTTTGATACTATGATTATAATATTATATTATTAATTTATTACTGTGATTATTCATTATATCATTTTGAGTTAGTTGATGACGTGGGATATCTTCTAACCCTTTGTTTAATGAAAAAAGGGTGACATGGCGTTTCCTTGGCCGCCGGTTTTGCGAAACGGTTGAGGTTTTGCTTGTCCTTGTTATAGCCTTTCTACTAGTTGCACTTGTTTTCTTGGGGATCAAGGCAACATTTCCATTGGATAATAACTTACATAATAAGAAATTAGGATTACCACTATGGCCATAAAAAAAATTGAAAAATTAAAAAATTGAAAAGTCTACGGTGGTTATACTTGGTATGAGTCTAGGGGTGCTTATCGAGCGAGTCGAGCCCGAATAGCACTGGGCTCGGCTCTAGCTCGTTTAACTTTTCATGGGCTCGGCTCGGCTCGAGCTCGTGATTAGAATTTGCGGTTCGAGCTCGGCTCGTAAGCTCGTTTAGAATCGGATCGTGAGCTCGGCTCGTAAGCTCGTTTAGGCTCGGGCTCGGCTCGTGAGCTCGATTGTGGCTTGTGAGCTCGTTTAATTGCTTTTACCTTTTCTTTTTATCTTTCTTCTAATATATACTTTAGTTAGTATCTTAAAAGAAATACTTAATATAATTTTTAATATATATAAATAATTTTTCAATATAAAATAATTTTTTAGTATAAAATAATAATCGAGCTGTTCACGAGCTTTACGAGCCGAGCTTTGCCTAGCTCGGCTCGGCTCGTTTAAGTCTCGAGCCGAACCCGAGCTCGAGCCTAGCTTCAACGAGCCGAGTTTTGACCGAGCCGAGCCCAAGCTGCTCGCGAGCTTGTCAGGCTCATTATCACCCCTAGGTATGACCATAAGAAATCTTGTAGTGCAAAATGATTTTCGATGTTAAAATCAAACTCAGAAATAATACTTGCATGACACAAAAGCAGAAAGCAACAATTAGCAAACTAAGTAGCCTAAAACTATCGTTTCAAGAGTCAATATTAAACTTAGAGACAATATTGGCATGACATAAAAAGCAGATTGCAATAGTTAGTAAACCAAGTAGCCTAAAGCTATCCTTTCAAGCATCAATATTCATATTGTAGCCCACCTTCTACGAAAGGTGACCATGACAATAGAGAATTCTTCTTATACTTGGGTGACCAAAAGAGAATTGTGCAAATAATGATCCAACTCATCCTTAATGGGAGCCTGGGAAACATACATATAAGAAAATCGGGGTTTTACCTATATATGGAATTACTCTTACACTAATAAACCCCCTTAATTTGCACTAGGTTACCACATGTGTAAACTAATCATTGCTTGGTAGTAATATAACGTACAAATTGATAGTCGATTGATATATGCTTCTTGCGATCATGCTTAACGTGATTAACCATGTCACATAAAAGCTTTGTTGGTTGACGAATGAGTAATTAGACCTAACTTTATGAGTATGTAATTGTATCAATAATTGTATAAGCAACAAGTCTGTATTATGCATCTGTTAAGCAATATATATCTAGAATTGTACAAGCTACTAAAATGATGAAACCAAGCTATACATACTTGTTTCAATTCACTAGATAAATTTTTCGAAACGTCAAGCATGGTCAGGATTATCAGGAAGAACAAAGCGAGTAGGTTATTTCATATGCACCTACTCAATGAGAAAGTTTGAAAGAAAACCTTTTTTGATATCTAATTGGCTTATTCGAAACAATCAAATTGGCAAGAAAAGCACGAGACGAATTGATGGTAGATTTAACAACAACACTTTAGTTTCGTCGAAGCCAATACTTGCTTGGTGAATGGTGATTGCTCCCTTGAGAGAGTAATTGGTGCTTACACCTCTTAACTGAACGGTCAAAGTTATATTGGATCTTTTAAATTCATTTTAAGTTTTAACCAACATAATTTTGGACATTGCTACACCTACCCACCGGGTAGACAACACACTACTAATAGAGCATTAAAAAAATAATTATTATGTTGAGTTGGATTCCATTATCACAACCCTCAACAAGTTTTTATTAATGGTGGGTAGTCTACCCGGTGGATAGACAAAGTTTTTCCCCATAATTTTTAGTTGCATCTTATGGTTGTAACTTCTAAGTTCCACATATTGCAAGTTAGGAGTGCATCAAATTCTTCAACCAAAAATTGTCATTCCCTTTTTTTCTTTATATTCTTTTGAAAAACAAGTCGGGTCACGATTGCTTACCATTATATCAAAGGAAGTTAGATTCTTAATTAGGTTTAAACATACTCCATCCGTCTCATTTTATAATGCTTACATCTTACTTTTCACGGGATGCTTGTCTTTTCACGGGATGCTTGTCTCGCCCATGCAAAATGCATTTGTGTCGGGCAGACTGCTTGCTGATAATTGCCTGATTGCTCTGAACTCATTAAGAAACTGAAGAGCCGCGCAAGAGGTGGGAAATTCCTAGCTGCATTGAAGATTGATATGTTCAAAGCATATGATAAAGTCAATTGGAACTTCCTTGAATGGTTGCTCCACAATATGAAGTTCCCTGTCAAGTTTGTTCAATGGATTATGCAATGTGTTACAACAGTTTCCTACTCAATGCTCATTAATGGAGAACCATCAGAGAAATTCCACCCCACATGTGGTTTGAGGCAAGGGGACCCTTTATCTCCTTACTTGTTTATACTTGTAATGGAAGTGCTTTCAAGAATGATTCAAAAGGAAGTGAAAGAAGACATGATGTAGGGACTTCGCATAGCAAGGAATGCACCACTTGTGTCTCACTTATTCTTCGCCGATGACTCCCTTAGTTCTTCAAAGCAACTCCGCAAGCTTGCAGTTCAATCAAGCAGGTGATGCATCGCTCAACTCCCTATTAGGTGAGGTTATTAATTACAATAAGTCACTAATTATGTTCAGCCCTAATACACCCTCCAAAGTCAAATGATATATGAGAAGCATTTTAGGCACACCATCAGCAGAAAGTTTGGGAAACTATCTTGGATGTAACATTGAGGTTGATGGTAGGAGCTTCACTAAATTTAAGCCACTAGCTGAGAAAGTGAGAAGGAAAATAGGTGACTGGAAGCACTTGACACTGTCTAATAAATGGTATTCTAGCATCATTATGTCACCACATATTCTCCATCTTCCTTGTGCCAAAAAATGTTGCTGAAGAAATTAATGCAATTTTTTCAGCATTCCTTTGGAAGAATAATCAAGGTTCAAAACCAATATATTGGAGAAAAAGAGAAATCATTCAACTCCCGAAAGGAGGGGGTTAGGGATAAAAAATGTAAATCTCTTTAATATATCGCTGCTTGCAAAGCAGGCAGTCAAGATTCATAACAACCCAGACCTATTAGTTTCCAGAGTGCTAAAGGCAAAGTATGGGGGATCACCAGTGTCATTGGCATTGCAAAACAAAAGGTTAACTGCTGCATCGTGGGGATTTCTAGGTATGTACAGAGCAGTTAGAGACTGCAACGAAGGTTTCTTGAAACTCACAAGTAATGGGGCTACTACGCAAATCATAGATGATAGATGGCTCACGGGAGGCCCTATAAAACTGCGTGAAGGAGTTAATCTGGAACGAGAAGGAATCACAATAGTAAACAATCTTTTCAAACCGGTAGCCAAAGTATGGAATGATAAACTTATTTGGGATAAGTTTGAGACTGATACTGCGCGCAGAATCTTGTCTACGTAGATACCTCAGAGTGATATGGAAGATGACTAAGTATGGGATTGGAAACAAAAAGCGGAATTCACCACGAAAGAAGCATATGCCTTTCTCGCACAAAAAAGGGTATCTTAACATCACAGAGTAATGTGGTCAAGTTTTGGAGAAGATTATGCATGGGCAATGAGTATCTTCCCCAAATGGAAGGTATTTATTTGGAGAATGCTGCATAGAGCCTTAGCAACGAACATTAACCATAGAAAGACAATAATCTTGGTTAGCCAGGAATAACACTTGTGTGGAGAGGATAAAGAAACGGAGAACCACCTGTTCAGAGATTGCAAAATCTCTAAAGGGATATGGAAAGCCTCCTTATTAGGACTCCTGGTAGGTAATGATATATACATCCTCTTTCACATGTGGATAACAAATTACCTCCTGCAGTTGTGGAAGCATGAAGGGAAGGACCAGTACATGAGTGAAATTTTTATTGCAACACTCTGGTCAATTTGGGTATATAGGAATAAAATAGTCTCCGGAATTCTAAGCTAGATCCCATGGAAATCTTGGAGGAGGTGAAGAGGCAGCTGGATGAGGTACAACTTAGAAAGCACAATCAAACGAAAATCCAGGAGCAGGATGACCTGGGAAAGAGGTTGAAAACACAAGAGCATGATACCATCAGCACTAACCAGAACTGTTGTATAATGCAAGTTGATAGGGCATGGAAAAAACAAGGAACGAGGAATAGTGCAGCAGGCATAGGATGGAAGGCAACTATGGGGGAATGTGTGCTTTTTGAAGGCAACGACAGAGTCATGGCATCGTCCGCAATCCAAACGGAGGCGTACACGCTTCTAAAAGGACTCATGGAACAAAAAGGCAACAAATAAATGAAATAAAGGTCATTTCGAACTCTGCTCAACTTATTCAAGCGCTCAGGCATCAATACAAGTTAGTAGAAATTTATAATGTTAGTACGGATATAAATAACTTGTGTAATAGTTTTAGCAACTGTGAGTTATACAAAGTAAGTAGGAACCAGGTACAACAGGTCCATGACTTAGCTGTTAAAGCAAGACAGGGCTTCCTAATTTAATTTTCGTGGTCTTGTTGCCGAAAAAAAAAATTATCCAAATCCTCTCCAAAGTGCATTGTTTGAATCATAGAACTCCCTTATTATGACTGAGGGTCCATTCACTTCAACTTATTTATTTTGACAAAATAAAATCCGATAAATTCTAATAAGTTCAGACATAATAAGTTCAAATAATAAGATTAGACAAAATAAATTTCTTTCAAATAAAATAAAGTAAGATAAAATAAGTTAAGTTTATATAATTTCAGATAAGATCAATTGAAGTAAACAAAGCCTAAAGTCAAACTCTTTTTCTACTTTGATACACAAATTAAATCTCAAACAGCCTACTAAACACATGCCTCCATCAAAAGAAAGTCTCACCACATACAAAGCTGCTTCGATCCATCCCCTATTTGGCTACAATTACCTCCCAACTTATATATTCATCATCATCCCCTGACCCCTTTTAATTCAAAAAACATATACCTCCTCAGTATCTTATTAATTTACCCATTTTCCTTTTTGAGTAGTCTCTTACTATTAGTTTACCTACTTTTTTCACCTATTTTTGGAATGTATACCACTAGTTTTATATTAAGTAATATTTTTTAGATAATTTTTTTTTATTTGTCACTATCCTTCTCTCTCCAGACCCACAACAAAATAATATTTTCTCTTCCTCATTCTCTTCTTAACCCACATACTATTTTTCCTGAAACTCTATGACCAAAAAAGTAGATAAACTAATAAAAGAGAGAGGAATTATAAATTTTATCATATACTCGGATGTACAATCAGCAAATACTAATATTAGATGTATCTTACACATAGTACACCCGAATCTATAATAAATGAACTCATGGAGTGATTACTATATTATGATTCATCAACCATACATAAAAGTTTTTATCATTTCCCAACCCAAATGGAAACCAAGAAAACTTGGTTGCCCTTTCAAGAAATGATTATTTATTGAAAGAACAAGCAGGGAATTTAGAACTTAGGAGGAATAGTGGTGAGAAATCTAGACCAACTGGTGTAGGAGGGGACAACTGAAAAGAATTGTAATAACACGTGAGGATAGTTGAGGTGTCAAAATAGGGAGAGTTTATAGTGTCCGCTTAAGCCTACAAACAACGCCACGCATATAACCAAAGATATCACTAAATTTCAGAGGTTGTTAAATTCTCTGCTTCTGCTCACGTCTCTTTCTTTGCACTCTATATTTTTCTATATATATCTTTTGCCACCTCCATCTTTTTTGCTGCCTTTTTTCTTTCTTCTTTAAGTGACTTTCCTGCATATTAAATTCACAGTTTTTATAACAGAAATATACTCAAGAGAATTATTAATATCCCAACTATTTCATCAACATAAATGGAGTCTCCTCTTTCTGAAAGGTCCGTTTTTCATGCACCCCATCTTTGTGTAACTTTCTTGTTTTAGTTACATAGTATTGAACTTGCATTATACTATAGTTGTCCGCTAGCACTTCTCTCAAAAAGCTCTCACATAAAAAGGGAGAAGCGTTTCATTTGTTTTGGAACGGAGAAAGTATGATTCAGAAGTAGTATCTTAATCATTCTATTTCTACTGAGTTTTTTAATGTAAATCTTGCTCTGAATATTCATGTAAAGTTTTAATTAGTGCTTCATTCAGAAGTTTCTTCTATATACTCGTTACATGGTCGATGCAGATTCTTACACACACTCGAATTTACTTAGAAATAGGTAGATGGTATACTAGAAGTTGCACTATAACTCTTACTTCTCTTCTCATTGTAACTCTTATACACTGCGTTCTGTTGAACGCTAATTTCAATTTTTTCATTTGGATTGCACTTTCACCTTCAGTTAAATGGACCAACTCCTACCAATTAATTCTTCAATGTGTCAGCCTATATACAGGCCTAACATATGAGGAAAGTTTGACCACGTATAAGTCCATCTAGGTTAGATGATAATAGATGGAGTAGCATCACAACAGAGTTTGACCATGGAAAAGGTTAGCTTCGGCGTCATTTATGACACTTGCTACATCAAGGCTAATAGTTTGTGATGTTTTTTGGTTACTAGTTTAAGTTCGTGGTGTTGAATACACCCGTGCCATAGTTTGTTTGTGGTGTTAGGGTTAATTTTGCTTTTTTTTCTTTTCATGTTGGACAACTCCGGTGTATTTTTTTTTCTTAAGACTTACCAAAGATGTTTAAAGGGTTGATTTTGCATTTTTTCTTAAGTAGGTGATCCAGGGAAAGGATAACTGACATAGGTGATATATATACACTCGAATTTTGAGCTGATGTTTGTCCAGCCTAGCTAAACAAATTGAAGAGTAATTATGGTAATCATAATGCTCATTTTATTGTGTATGTGTGTGTTTCCAGGGCATATATGAACGCCCGTAGACGACGCAACGGGTACAACTCAGTGGCAGAGATTCTTGCACAATGGAAGATCCACAATGAACAAGTTGGTTGTGCTATTAGAATTGAGGAGCCTAAAAAGAGCCCAAGAAAAGGTCCAGCAAGAGGATCAAGAAAAGGGTGTATGCCAGGAAAAGGTGGTCCTGAAAACTTAGAGTGCACTTTCAGAGGAGTTAGACAGAGGACTTGGGGCAAATGGGTAGCCGAAATTCGCGAGCCCATCAACAGTACAGGTGGATATGGTAACAACAATCAACAAAGCAAAAGAAGCAGAAGGTTATGGCTTGGCACTTTCTCTACTGCTATTGAAGCAGCCTTAGCTTATGATGAAGCTGCCAAGGCTATGTATGGTCCTTCCGCGATCCTCAACTTCCCTCATCAGAATGAACAACAACACGTTGATCAACTTCCCTCTTCAGAATCGACTCAAGGGTCGGAAAGTTACAAGGCAATGAATGAAGAACTTAAGACACCGTGCTCGTCTCAGGTGCAGGGTGGTGGAACAAAAGAGGACTATGTCATGCATTCAAGTGGTGGGAATTACTTGAATTTAGGATTTGATTATAGTCAAGATTGGCCAATGGAGCCACTAGGCGGGTTTGAAGGTGGTAGCTTTGGATTGAAGCAAGAGGATGATTATGAGTTTGATCAAAATAATTTGTTTTATAGTGACTGCTTGTTTCAACACAACAGATCTTCAGATGCTATGTCAAATTACAAGATACAACAGCCTTTGAGTGGATCTTTAGGGATTGATTTCATCAGTTCTTCAGATTTTTTAAGGCCTAATACCAATCTCGGCGATCTAAACTAAAAGCCACAGGCACAGGTCCGGTTCATCCGGCAAGGACCGAAATTTGTCTGTGGTTTTCTTTACCAAGTCTATGGCTTCAGAGAAGTTTTTCTTCCGGCTGCAGCCTGAGAGATTTTCGTTTCCCGGCTGTTCATGCAAGTCATCGTCTTCGAGGCGTTTTTGGGCTGCTTCTTGGGATAGTTTTTGGCTGAAATTTTTGTTAGGATTAATAATTTCATGGATTAGTAAGTTTATCTGGTAATAAGGCTTGGTAATGACAGTGGGTTCTAACAGAGGAAGTTGGATGAGTTTTTTTTACCACATATTTGGTCCTAATAACTTAGTGAATTAGATGGTTCTCTTTTGTTCTATAGCTCAAACATGTAACATCAGCCAGTGTTGAATGAATTGTATTTGCTGTGCGTTTCACAAGCAGCGTTATTAATGTTCCAACTAAGTACTTCTGGTATAACTGACGATAAATCTTTGCTAGAATTATTTGATGTCCCAACCAAGTATATTCTTCTCTCTGATTAAGGATGCAGGGATAAGGTATTACTGGATTACAAATTTATCATACTTTCACACTTCCTGTTATTCAAATATACAAAGATGTTTCTAAAAACAATCATAAAGTTTTGCTATGCAAAATGTAACTAATAATTCCTCGGCCACAGAGTATGTACTCCCTTATGTATTTCAGTCTCCAATTCTCACATATTTAAATGTTTATATTCTGAGGTAAGTATTAAAATTTTTGAGATCCGTATTTTGAATAAAAATATCGATATAATTATAACAAGATTTTACATGGCTATGTTTTCATCTTATAGTACATACTAAGTACGGTCAAAAGTTTTGAATCTCCTTTTTTTTTTTTTTTTTTTAGCCAGAAAGAAAGAAACTAGGAAGGAACCCAATTAACAGGCCACCCTAAAGCATCCTTACGGATGATCTTGGAAAAAGCAATATCAGGAGATTCAAACCAATAACAGAGATTAGTAGTGGAATGGCCACGATTTGCCATCCAGTCAGCAGCATAATTAGTTTCTCTGAAAACATGCTAAATATTATAACTATTAATTTTTTTCAAATCATCCGCTACATCAATAATAAGAGCATTAATAGACCAGGGAATTTTCCAGATTCTTTTGATAGCTTGAATAACCGAGAGATTATCACCCTCAATAGTAACATTATGAACCCCAAGAAAGAGAGCACCCCGAATACCTTTTCTTAGACCCCAGGCCTCAGCAACTAAAATAGAATTATTATCAGAAATGGCGTTAGCACTACTAAGCAAAAGATTCCCCTGAATCTCTAATAACAAAGCCCATAAGTTTGTCTACCATTCTGCAACTTGAAACCATCAAAGTTAAGTTTAACAAAATCAAGAGGGGGGACCAAATAATGTTAGGCCTAGGCTTTTTAGATTCTTTAACAACTTGTTGACTATGTCCAAAATTGGAAAATTTACCACAAGTGCAAAGAATAAAAGAAAACGGAGGCGATAGTTGTGTTAGGAGTATTGTCTGTCATTCAAATAACGCAACAAGCATATTCTTAAGCCAAGCATACTCTTGGGAACAAAAAAGGTATGCTTAAAACCATAGTATATAACAAGTTGCGTTTCAGTTCAAGTATGACAAAAGCGCAGATATAAAAAAGTTGTTGATGTATCTGAGCTCAATGGCTGTACATTTTAAAAACAAACAAACTGTTATCTCCACTTGTATACCCACAGAAAAAGCACCAACGCCTCCTTGAGTAAAATTGCAACAGCAAGACATCTGCCAGTCGTTTCGTCCAATCACAATAACGCTAGCACACACCTGCAGAAGCAGTGGCAGCATGCTGATGCTTCATTTACAAAACAGCTGCCCTTTCCAGCTGAAAAGTAGAAAGAAGAGTTCAAAATTGGACTGCGTTCAAACAGTTTGAGAGATGGCCAACAGAAAACAGTCACGATTGCTGCTAAAACAAAATAACAGATATCCATGACTGTTCTTAGGTAGATATAAACTCACATCAGCAGATAAGGCATATCATCTTATCAACTTTGAAGTTATCAATTTCATTTGTTAATGACCAAAATACCCTTATTTATTGTGGTTTTATCTTCACCATGGACAAAAATCCTGAACTGTGGTTCTATCTCCTGAGTTTCAATAAGCCCTCAACCCAGGGTCAATTCTTAACGTTTTCCTAGCATGACAGGAAGAGATATGGTCAAGACTCTGCACTCTGCCGTGCTGTTGGCATATCTGAGCTCGGAGGGAGGTCGGGACGACTGTAATTGAAAAGTAGCTTCAAGAACAGTATGAGCTGCACATAAGTGGGTATAGTTTGGGAAAGTGACAATTTTCTTTCTATGTCAGCAATCATATAAATGATGATGAGTCCATGAATCCTATTCAGTGCAGGGATTTAAGGATGTTGCCAGAATAACAACTTACTTTGATGATTTCAGAAATCCATAGCTGTGGAACGCCCAAGCTAGCTCTACAACATAATTGTTAATTTCCGCAGGGATTCTTCTATCAGATGTCTAGAGCGAGTTGCAATGGTTTCCACTTTCTTGGCAATTTCCAACTCTAATAAGAAGAGATTGATTAGGGCAACTTGTCTATCCTTTCCTACCATTTTGGCTCTTCTTTTTCTAACTTCCTTATATTTACCTTCAATCACTATTTGATTATTCTCAATTTCTACATATTCACCTAACTTCCTCTATCCTCTCCCGGTATATCAGCTAATAGAGGGACAAAAAATCGGTTTAAAGAAAGATGAGTCTGTTGTTATAATTTCCTTGTATTTGCATGCTAACTCCGGACTGCATTTATCTCATTCTCTTTCCATAAAGTTATAATGTCTACAACATCTAGCATGATTCAATATTAACAAAAAACCTGAACATTCAGTTACCAATAATTTACCATGTTAAAAACTGTACATGAATCCAAGTTTTAGAACATGAACAAAATTAGCATCTCACCAGGTTCAAATTTCAAAGCAAACAGAAACTGATTAAATAGAAACATGCTAATTGCTGGGTCAACTATTACACTAAATCAAGTAAAAAGTTGATGACTTAAGCAGTCATAGGCAGCAACAGTTGCAGTCTATCAGCAAAAGAAACAAGGTATGAAGAAATAGGATCTCCACAAGACCACCATGGCACCACCATAATATTGTGAAATCTTCAGATAGAAAATTATGAACTTTCAAAATTTATATGACTTATCTTGTCTCCTACTTATCTCTATTGGAGCTAGTAGCAGAAGGCTATAACCAATGAAAGAAACACAACTGGCTGAATGGCAAGAGCGTCTTGTAAATCTGTAACCCCATCCTAACCCCCCCTCCCCAACCAAATAACAACAATCAGGAAAAATCTGATGGCAAGAGGAAGCACTTGTAAATTTGTAAACCCCCACACTAACCCCAACCCCCCCTCCCCAACCAAATAACAACAATCAGGAAAAATCTGATGGCAAGAGGAAGCACTTGTAAATTTGTAAACCCCCACACTAACCCCAAACCCCCCCTTTTCTCCAAACACAACGACAAGCAGGAGAACAAAACGCATAAATTTCAAATCTCACACTGGAACCCAAATACTTACACAGGTTTGAATTTGAAAAGATGAGGCAAGTTATCAATAGAGCACGTACAAGCAAGTCTGTCTGCCTCAGTGGATGCAACTAGTCAAACGCACTTATCTAGAACCAGGAGCATCCCAATTTCGGAAGAAGTTACCCTTTTCTTTTTAAGTGATCCCTTTTCAATTAAAAGCGACCCTTTAGGGCTAAAAGTGAAATGTCTTGCAGTAAATTATTGTGCACGCAAGATTTATTGTATATTCATTACTAATCCAAAAAACAAAGAAAAAAAGAAAACAAGCGTAATTACAGAAGCAATGGTAACAATGCTACCTGAAAGTTGGTCCAAGCGCTTATGGCTGAATTGGCAGTATCTGTCACAACAGCAGAATCTATTCAGCCACAATGTCTCGCTCTAAACATCCAGATAAACCCTGAAAGGCTCTATCTCAAATTTTTTATAAGAACTAATTAACCCTCATTTAATTATATCTTTATCCAAAAGCTGTCTTTCAAACTGAAAAGCAAAGATAGGCAAAGAAAAAAGGGGAAAACATAAAAAAAAGCCTTGACTCTTAGACCTATTTTACTATTCCATGTTAGATGAGTGGCCAAAAGGTGACACCTTAACACTCTTTGACCCTTGCTATGAGAAACTGTCTCTCATATGTTAGAAAAGCTCACCCTTAAAAGTATGTTACTCAAAGTCTCTATTTCACCACAGGTGTTTAGTGGACATGGGTATGGACACTTGACATTTCAGTTTGAATAAAAAAATTGTCCTTTTTTCCATGAAATAGCTGAATTGAACACTTGTTACCCCTGTCTAAAGCAAATACCGTGAGTCTGAGCAACATGGCTTAGGAGTTAGAAATCTCTCACCATAAGTTAGTCTTTCAAACTAAGAAACAAAGATCCATAGAAAAGACAAGGATCAGGAAAGCCTTCACCGTTAGACATAATTTACATATATACTCGTCAAACATTGGATGAGAAACAATCTGTCCCTATTTATTTGTGCACGCTGTGTACCCTCGGAAGCTATCAAAGGCAAAAATGAGCAACAGGGAGGAGTAGAATAGCAACAAAAAAAGACCTAGAAATATCAAAACACGACCGAACTTCCGACAAGGTACAACACAAAACTTCCTAATTAGAATAGGAAATTGTTACATTATATTCTCCAGATGTCCAAAACCAAGATGCAAGAGATGGAAATAGCTAATAAACCAGCACACACAAAGTATAAAGTTTCGAGATAGAGGACCTAGACATAATGAGCAAGGAGAGGACAACATGTACTTGTCCTCCAAAAACTAGTACCAATATTTTAATCAGAATAATCCTTCATCCAAATTCTAACCGTTTCATTCAAACATTGAGCCATTTGTGGACAGCTGTCACCTTAACAAAATGATAGGGAGAAATATCAAAGGGATTATCTAATGCACTGAGCATACAGCAACGGTTGACTCTTTTCAACTTGTATTTTTTTTTGGCTTACCAGAACTTGTCTTAACCAAATTAAACTTATTTTAGTGAGCTGAACTTGCTTTGGCTAAGCTTATTTTTATAAATGATTAGATATCTAGTTTGTTAAAAATAACAACAATGACAAACATCCAAGGGTATACACAGAGAACATTGAGCACTCCGAGGAGGTTTTCACTAGGACACTAGCCCAATACCCATTTCTTCCAGACGGTCATCACCTCTTCATATTAAAAAGAGGAATTTTCATATACTCGCACACTATCAACCAATTATAGATTAATCTAAATCCACTAGAACACAAAGATTAGTGGTAAGTACAATACTAAACTCAAAAACACATAATCCAGTAGCCATCAAAATTCATAGTCTATCATATCTTAGAATGAGCTTGCAGCATTATATTCAAGTTTTTGCAGTATGATAAGCAATGATAATGAAGTCATAAGAAATTCAAGGAGTATTACCTGAAACTAGAACAAAAATATGCCCAATTTTATCCACAACCACCCAATCATTCAAGCCCAGCAACTCTGTGCCTTAACTTCATGTTGTGATTTTCCTATACAAAATGATCAAGTAACGCAATAAGTTTCTTGGTACCACAGCCCAGCATTGTTAAAAGTTCAAAATTTGAAATATCAGTCAACCCTCAATATTCCCAGTTACCATTGAATTCAATACAATATTAGAGCAAAAGTTGTATATTTTCCGCATAATACAACGTCAATAGATAAACGATATTCTTTAATGCCTACTAAAATTCTGGAAAATGTCAGTCAGCCTTTAAACAACTCAAATTCAATCCAAGTCTTTCAAAAGTTCATAACCAAAGAGAATAATCAAAAAGAAGACTTTCATGAGTAAAGTACAATCCCAAATTCCATAGCATGTTAAGATAACATTTGTGCAACTCATATCTTAGTCAACATCAAATGCATCCACATTCCCCAATTTTCACTGCATTTAACATAACAATTAGTACAAACCCACATAACTTTAACATCGAAACAACCCACATTTCCCAATATAGCATTTGACAACAAAGCAATCCAAACAATTTCACACATAAACAATAACTAACCATACTTATCAATAATCCATCAATTTCATTTCGATACCAATCCAACAAAATTCTATCCAATTCCAGTTTCAATCAACTCAAAAAGCAATAGTTTCAACACGACTCCGAAACCAAACAATACAATCACTAACACCACCAATCACTGCATAAAACTTACCATCTCAAGAACTTTCGAAGACGAGCTCTCGACTTGTCTAGCTAAACAATCAAGCTTAGCAAGCATCTTCTCATACAACTCCTCAACACCACCCATATAACTCACAGCATCAACTCCCATTAATCTACTCAAACTCCCAAGCTCATATCCCTCCACATACGCCCCCAAATCCTTCTGATCCTTGGCAACTCTCTTCATCTCCTTCAAATTCATATTTTCTCTCTCCTTCTCATCCTCCCTCATGGGGGACCCACCTTGAAACTCACACGGAAAACAAGGAAGCTCCGAATTCGGCGAAAACGCACCGTAATGCCCTCGAAACGCCGGACCAATGTTAACAACATCCAACGACATCGTTTCGAACGAATTATCTAATCTCCTAAACTGATAAACCCTATAATCGTGAGTGTGAATTAGGGTTTGCGAATCCTGAAACGGCGTCGTAAGAAGCAGGAAAATCTTAGGGGAATCCGAGGAGAGAGAATGAGTGACGGCGAATTCACGCAGCGAAGGCCGGAGATGCGATTTCCGGCGACCGGAAAACCATCCGATGACGTGGCGGTGGTGATTACGGCGGAGAAGAGAGGAGATATCGCCGGAGGAGTTACCGGAGGAGATGAATCCGGTTATAATGGCGACGAGAGAGTCAGGGGAAGGAGAAGGAGAGTCGTCGGAGAGAGAAAGTGGAGTTTGGAGAGAGAATTTTCCGAATAGAAGACCTTCAATGTTTGATGGAGAAGAAGAGAAGCGATTGATGAGAGAAGAAAGAGTTGGACCTGAGATTGTGATTTTCTGCAATGGAAGGTCTTCCATGGCGGAAGAGAGAGAAATTGGGGGAGGAAGAGAGGAGAGAGAAAGTGAGGTGAGATTGAGGTTGGGAGGTGGTGGGATGGGAGCCATTTTTTCAATTTGTTTTGGTATTGTTAATAGGTGTTCAAGTTTGTTTCCCCGATCTCTGAGAGTGGACTCATGTGTAATTCAGTAATTCGTTTATATAAGAGCGTGTATAATGGTACATGGCTCTCCAACTAGCTCTTCACTATCTCTTCTCTATTCTCTCTCTTCAATCTACTTTCAAGAACTATGTCTAAAAACACTCAACAACAATAAAACTCTTTTAAGAGCTATCCATTCAAATTTTCATTATTTTGTGGTCCCCATATCAATAAATGAACTTCATTTTATACTATGATCAAAGTTATATAAATAAAGTTGTTCATATAAATTAAATATAATTACAAAAAAAAAAAATATTTTTCATAATTTATGTAATGTGGAATTTTTTTAAAAATAAAAATAAATTTTGAATGCTAATATTTAATTTCATAAATTAAAAAGATTTTGTGTATGAAATATATCCAATATAATACTCATTTTATAGATAAAGAAAAATTATAGTTGTTGGAATAGTAACAAATTACCATGTTTTTTTTATTATTATAAAAAAGATCATTAAATGGTTGCAAGAAGAAAAAAAACTTAAGTAATTGCAATAGTATGTGGACCCCACACATTGGAGAGCTATCTCTCCTTCAACCCAAAAGGTATCTCCCCCAAGAGCCACTTTGCAAAGTGTCTCCATGGAGAGACACACCAGCATGTACAATGGGGCTCTCCAACTAGTTCTCCAACTAGCTCTCCAAGGAGAGAGAAAATGGAGAGTCACAATTAGGGATGGCAATGGATCCTGGACCCGGCCCGGATCCGTGGACCCGGATCCGTTTTACCGGGTCTGGATCCTATTTTTTTGGACCCGTTGGATCCGGGTCGGATTCGGGTCCACTGGTCGGATCACGGATCCGGGTCCGGGATCCGTCCAAGAGATCGGATCCGGATCCGCAGATCCGTTTTTTTTTTTTTAAAACGAAGTTGGGGTGGGCCTCCTCTCCACTTCTATTGTTCTAAAAGCCTCCCCGAGTCCCGAATTTCATTTCTTTCTTTTTTCACGTCACTCACTCCCCTTCAATCCCTAAACCCTAACACTCCATCTCCCTCAACCGACTTTCACTCTTCTTCTCTCTCGCCGCCCTCCTTGTGTGTTGGTGGTCAAGCATCTCTTCAAGCATCTCGGCGGCGACGACGTGTTCGAGGTTACCCGGCGGCGACGACGTGTGGTGGTCCTCCGTTTTTTTTGTTAGAAGTAACTCGGGTTTTCGTTCGAAGTTGGTGGTCCTCTCTTCAAGCATCTCCGGCGGCGACGACGTGTTTCAAGCATTGCTAGGGCTTCGTGTGTGTATTTCTTCTTCCCCTCCATCGTCTCTCTTCGTGCCTCCTTTGTTTGGCAAGTCGCAACCCGCAGGGGCACGACCTCCACCGCCAACGGGTCTCTCTCCCCCTCTCTCTCTCTTCGCTCGGGCGACCACCAACGGCACCACCATCTACTATCGCCGGCACCACTAGCCGTGAGATCTGATTCTACTACGAATTTGGGAATTTGCAAAGTTGTTTCTTTAATTTTAATTAGTGTAAGTTTTTAGATCTAATTCATTTTTAGAGTTTCAAATTGTTGTAAGCTTGTTGAATTAGCTACAAATTTGAAGTAAAATTATTGATTGTTGATTTTTTTTTGAATTGGGATTATTTTTTATATGAAAAGTAGGTAAAATAATACAAATTATGCAGACCCGTTTTGGACCCGGATCCGTTGGATCTGGATCCGGGTATAACATTCTCAGACCCGCTGGATCCGGGTCGGATCTGGATCCAGCGTATGAAAACGGATCTGGATCCGGGTCCACCTGGACCCGGTCCAGATCCGACCCGTTGCCATCCCTAGTCACAATGGACATAGTTCTAAAATATATGTAATGTTGTTGTTTTGTAACGATTATATTAGAACAAGAAAAAATAATTAAGTTATCTTAAATGATAGTGTTTAATCCTAAGCTCGGTAATTCTTTATTCCTTTTTATGTATGACCCGATCCAAATATGTATGATGGTGAAAGTTTTCTCTTTGCCATTTCTCTTCCATCGTATTAATTCATCTATCCTTCATTTCCATTTCTAAAAGAGAACTTGAATATCTATAGGATACGGAAACCTATTTCACATAATACTTTACCAAATAATATCAATGTCAACTAGTTTAATTAGTTAGGGTTTTAGAAGGTGACACCTAAGACTTGTGGTCAAATTCAAGTCTACATTGATTGTCATTGTTGTTCTCTCTACAAAAAAAAAAAAGAACGTTATTTAATGGACATATTAGTTCCAAAATATGTGTATTAATGTAGTTTTATAACAATTATATTACACTAAGATAGGTATTTGAGGTGGATTTGAAACCTTACCAATTTTCCTAAACCCAATTTCTCTTTGTGAAAGTTCAACATAATTATTGGATCTTTATAACATATTAGTTCCAAAATATGTGTATTAATGTAGTTTTATAACAATTATATTAAACTAAAATAGGTATTTAAGGTGGATTTGAAACCTTACCGATTTTCCTAAACCCAATTTCTCTTTGTGAAAGTTGAACATAATTATTGGATTTTTAATAGACAATGATGGTTTGTCTTAAATTATTTAAGCATATTTGAGCTACTAGAAAGTTGAATATGATACTAACTCGAATTATATAGCTTCTTTTAATCACTTGTATTTGCTCATTTGAAACTATCGTTCTTTACTATATAATGCTTATTTTTTGGTAAAAAAAATATATATATTGCTTAGTTGGATTATATCAAATGACCAATAAGCCACCCAAAAAGTATTGCCTCTATTACGACGGAGCAAAAATTCCGGGAACCCGGGCCAAGACCCGAGCTTGGTATAGTTTTGGGCATATGTGAGGTGGTCAGATGTTCCAAATATAATTAGGTAAAAATTTCCTAAGTAAAAAGGTTAGTAGGCTTTTAGGCCAATCCAATTGTTTTTTTGAATTTTATACCTCAATTGTCCCATTTGGTATGATGTTAAACTGACAATCGAGTAACCAATTCCGAACTCGGTACCCAACAGTTTCAAATCTGGGCCCAAAATTTTAGTACCCGGTTGAATCAATTCCAATTCCAATTGCAATATATTGAGACCCATTGATTTCAGTTCCAGATCCACAAAATTCCACCAAATACCCAATTGTATTCACCCTTAGCCTCTATCATATTCTTGATACACCCACATCGATAATTCACACACCCCAAACAAAGAAAAGAAGAAAAAAAAAAAAACAAACCACATCCACAAACTCATAAGTCGTACCAAGAATATCTTAGCCTAGTCGTTAAAATTGAGGTGTTGTAAACTATACTTCACAACTTCGAATTCCCCCTCCCCTTCTTTATACTGTCTTCGTAGCTCATACAGTCATACATTTCTCTCCCTTAACTTGTAAGCAATAATCATCCTTTTCCTACTCTATATCTCATTCTCATTCTCATTTCTCACAACCATCTACCAAATCACAAAGTTTCTCTCTCTTCATTTCTGAAATGGCAACCTCAGCCCCACCTATCCTCCCAATCTCCACCCCCACCACCACAACCACCACAACCACCGCAATCACCACAACAACCTCCGACACCACCATCACCCCAACCCCGGCTTTCCGCGCATTCATCTCCCGTCTTCACGACCAAATCAAAGACGCTCTCTCGCAAGCCCGGCCATGGCCCGAACTCATCGACAGATCCGCCATCTCTAAACCCGACTCCTTCTCCGACGCCACAACACGCCTCCGCAAAAACTACTCCTACTTCCGCGTCAATTACCTCGCATTCATTTCCTCCGTCGTCGCTCTCTCTCTCATTACCCACCCTTTCTCTCTCCTCACCCTCGCCTTCCTCCTCGCTACGTGGTCCTTCTTTTATCTCTTCAAGCCCGACGATAGGCCCGTTGTTCTTTTTGGGCGGACTTTCTCTGATCGTGAAACCCTTGGATGTCTTACTCTTGTTAGTATATTCGTTGTTTTTCTTACGAATGTTGCTTCTGTTCTTATGTACGCTGTTTTTCTCGGTGTTGCTGCTGTTTGTGCGCATGGTGTTTTTAGGGTTCCTGAAGATCTTTTCCTTGATGAGCAAGACTCTTCTCTTGCTGGTGAAACCACTGGGTTTTTGTCGTTTCTTGGTGCTACTACACGTGCTGCTCCCCCTGCTCGTGTTTGATGATCGTTTGATTTTGGTGGATCGTTTGTTATACGGTAAAAATATATGAGATGTAATTGAATTCTTTAAGATTTGGATGGATGTTTTAGTGTATGATCGATCTGATCTTTTGTTTGTGTTTTCGTCTTCTAATTACAGATCTATGGTAAATATAATTTTTATTTATTTTTGAATGTTAATAATAATAATTAGTAGTAGATCTATGATGTGTATGATGAATGCAATACTTTTTTTTTGTAAGAAATGTGATGGATCAGCAAATAATGTAAGGTGATTGATTTTGATGGAATTTGATTGCAATAATAATTTGTTTTTACCTTCATTAATACTATGATTATATACGAAGTTTTATAATTGAAGAATGTAGGAATGTAGGTGAGTGACTGAGTGTAGAGGAGATACTTAAGATGACGAGGTATGATTATAGATGAAGTTGTATCATTGATGAATCTGGGAATGTATATGAGTGTAGAGGAGATACTTAAGATGACGAGGTATGATTTTAGATGAAGTTGTATCATTGATGAATCTGGGAATGTATATGAGTGTAGAGGAGATACTTAAGATGACGAGGTATGATTATAGATGAAGTTGTATTATTGAAGAACCTGGGAATGTATATGAGTGTAGAGGAGATACTTAAGATGACGAGGTATGATTTTAGATGAAGTTGTATCATTGATGAATCTGGGAATGTATATGAGTGTAGAGGAGATACTTAAGACGACGAGGTATGATTATAGATGAAGTTTTATCATTCAAGAATTTAGGAATGTATATGAGTGTAGAGGAGATACTTAAGACGACGAGGTATGATTTTAGATGAAGTTGTATCATTGATGAATCTGGGAATGTATATGAGTGTAGAGGAGATACTTAAGATGACGAGGTATGATTTTAGATGAAGTTGTATTATTGAAGAATCTGGGAATGTATATGAGTGTAGAGGAGATACTTAAGACTATGAGGTATGATTTTAGATGAAGTTGTATCATTGATGAATCTGGGAATGTATATGAGTGTAGAGGAGATACTTAAGATGACGAGGTATGATTTTAGATGAAGTTGTATCATTGATGAATCTGGGAATGTATATGAGTGTAGAGGAGATACTTGAGACGATGAGGTATGATTATAGATGAAGTTGTATTATTGAAGAATCTGGGAATGTATATGAGTGTAGAGGAGATACTTAAGATGACGAGGTATGATTTTAGATGAAGTTGTATCATTGATGAATCTGGGAATGTATATGAGTGTAGAGGAGATACTTGAGACGATGAGGTATGATTATAGATGAAGTTGTATTATTGAAGAATCTGGGAATGTATATAAGTGTAGAGGAGATACTTAAGACGACGAGGTATGATTATAGATGAAGTTTTATCATTCAAGAATTTAGGAATGTATGTGAGTGTAGAGGAGATACTTAAGACGAGGTATGATAATAGATGAAGTTTATCATTCAAGAATCTAGGAATGTATTTGAGTGTAGAGGAGAATCAGGATATACTTAAGAGTAGGTATGATTATAGATGAAGTTATATTATTGAAGAATCTAGGAATGTATTTGAGTGTAGAGGAGAATCAGGAGATACTTAAGAGGAGGTATGATTATAGATGAAGTTGTGTCATTGAAGAATCTGGGAATGTATATGAGCGTACAGGAGATACTTAAGACAATGAGGTATGATCATAGGTGAACGTGTATCATTCAAGAATCTAGGAATGTATATGAGTGTAAAGGAGATACTTAAGACAAGGTATTGCAACAAAACACATTCTGCAAGCTGAAGGTGGAGTTTCTCCTCTCCTATTCCATGTGTTTCAGTGAGAAGTTGAGAACTTTTAGTTAGTATATTCAATGTGTGCAGGAAAAATTAAGAACGAGTATCGATTATGTAAGAATGCACATACCTGATCCTGTATACCGCCCTTGCCTTGGGGTGCAGGACTTTTTAGAGTTATGGGGGGGGATTTTGAGGTTTGTTTGGTAGAAGGTTGTTGCGTTGCTAGGTGCAGTATGATGTTTACATGCGGTTAGAGTTATACTTTGTATGTTCATGACTGGTGGCATTAGTAATTACTTGATGCAGCCTCTATATATTGATACGGGTTGGCACTTGGCAATATGTTGTCTTTTCGGGTACATGTATCCTATCTCAGGACAGGGTAAAGCGTCTAAAGCTACTAGTTAAAACCTCAAACCCTCGTGAGCATCAAACCTGTGACCTAGGTATGGGAGATAGGTATGCTTACCACTAGGATGCCACTCCAAGCTCTTTGATTGTGCGAGGAAAAATAAAAGAATGACTAATAGGATATCAATTGTGTGACATATGACACCTTCGCCTCAGAATGTGCATGCCTTTCTGGGGTTACGTGTGGTTGATTTTGAGGTCTGTCTGTTAGAAGGCTTTTGCCTTGCTGGGTGTATGATGTTCACAATGTTGGTTGTCTGAGGCAATACGCTGTAAGTGTTGCAATTTCACCTGCCAGGGTGAAGGCGATGAGATAAAGATAAATGAAAACCGTAGAAAAATAGTTTGCATCGTTCCTGTATTCTTTGGACTCAGGTATTTTCATTGCTTGAACATTACATCTGTCTAATGTTGTACTCCATATTTTCATGACATGCGTGGTAGTAGTTACTCGATGCAGCCACTATTCTGGTATGGATTGAACTTTTAAGTGATGGAGTATGATTTTGTTCAGTGATTAGGTTGAGTTGGCAGTACAATATTGTTTTTCAGGTACATGTATTTTGTTTCAGGCCAGGATAGTGGCATCATCATCGAGAGTTAAGTGTCGGGAGCACCATCGGCACAGACAATGTACACCCAAATCATGTCGGACGATCCAATTTAAGTATCGGGAGCACCATCGGCACACACAATGTACACCCAAATCATGTCGAACGTTCCAATTATGCCCTTCTAGAGTTGTGCCTTGTGGTCTACCTAAATTAACTCATAAATACAAGGATTTAAGATTATCATTATCTGTCCTTGCGCCATTTACCATTCTTGATAACCAACAACCGATCTGGTTATTTATACTACATGGGATCAGAGTTTAGACTTTAGAGTTGGCTTTATACCCAAAATTGTTGGATACTCACTACTATCTTCGTAGACATCAAGATTCACGAGAAAGCAACTGAAGTAGTATTAGAAAAAGTCCAAAATTCGAAATTACTCCTAGAAACAAATTTAGCAAGATTCCAATTCTACTATTCTACTGTGTATTTACTGATACAAATAGTGAAAGAAGGGATTAAAATAAGTGAACTTTAGCCATGAAAAAGCCTTTGTTTCCAAATATATTTAAAGTAGTAGTAAAACAAACCAACAAAATTACACAAGAACAAATTTCGGTAGTAATTGAATAAATGTGGTTAGTGCCTTATTACATCATACGTGCATCAGCATCAAATAAATTGTTCTTGCAATAAAAGACTTTTTTTTTTTTCGACACTGGCTGAAAAAAAAGCAAAAGAAACCAAAGTAGCTAAACAGATCAACTCGTGAACACTGTCATGGACTTCATACAGAACTTGGCGATGTTATCTGCTTCCACAATCTGTGTTCTAGGAACCTTATGCACCATACACCAGTTGAAACGTTTGGCTTGATCCAGAATCTTGTTTGTAGTCCAAACGAGATCGATAGGAGGGAGAGTAACACCCTGCAAAATAGAAACAAGATTAGTGGAATCCGTTAGCATTAAGATGTTGTGGAACTGATTAGTTTTGGCCCAATCGAGGAACAAGCCCTGATTGTGCAGGCCACCACCATTAAGACACGCCAAAGATTCTGCTTGTAGAGCTGAGCAAGCATTTCCATAAGTACCGCCTTTCCTTGATAACCCATTCTGCATTCCAGAAGAAGAAAGATGAGGAGTCCCAGCAAGACACCATCCTGCCCCCATAGAGTTAAATTTTTTAGACCAGGCTCCGTCGAACATAATAATTTGTTCCGCTGCACGTTTACAGTAACCTATCGAAGCAGCCAAGAAACCTGGAGGATATTGAGACTCATTCTCAGGAGGGTGAAGGAAGCTAAGATCTGCAACCTTGGATTGGGTGCTCCATTTTATTTGAAGTTGCTTAGAAAGAGCAATACGTTGTGTTATCGACATATTGGTACTTGAAGGCCTAAAAATTAAATCATTTATATGCGTCCACAAACTCCATAATGCTATAGTGAAGGTTATCAAGCGCGCACTAGGAAACTCATCCTCGCTTTTGAAAAGCAGGATATGACTAATGATCCAATCTTTGTTGTTGACAGGATCATAAACAATTGATGGATCCAAGAGATTAACTTGGTTCTATAACGAAGTTGCTCTCGAACATCCCCGAAAAATATGATTTTGGCAATCAACAACGTTACCACACTCTTGACAGTAAGGGCTAATAGGCACCCCTCTCCTAGTTAAATTATCTTTGGTTGGAAGCCTATTACGAACAACTTTCCATAAGAATATCTTCCAATTAGGAGGGAAAGGCATATGCCAAATGCATTTAAATAAATTCACCCTTGGCTGGCTATCTTGATAATCCTCCTCATTCCCTATTAGCAAATCCTTAGCCATCATTGCGTAAGCACTTTTCATTGTAAAATGGCCTGATTTACTCCTAGTCCAATATAAGCGGTCAGGCTCATGATTCTTAGGCAACTCCATAGAGAGGATTATTTGTGCATCCTTAAAAATGAAACAACGTTTCACAAGTTGATGATTCCAGGAGAGAGAAAGAGGGTTAATCACATCAGAAACCTTTAACTTTTGAATTTCTCTTAAGGTTAGATGATTGCTCGCTTGTGGAATTCTATTGTGCACCCAGTGAGAGGAAAAAGCATTGACATTTCTACCATTTCCTATTTTCCAAGCACAACCTTGAAACAAACGAATACCGCATTACGAATTCCTCCGAAACCCCATGAAAGATTTGTTGGGTTAGAGCAAGTAGAACCCATCTGCAGTAAATTATTTACTTTTGAATTGTAAAGCTTGGAAATCAACAGAGTTGGAAAATTATACAATCTCCAAGCTTGCTTCATCAAGAAACACGTGTTAACTATAGCAGGGGAACGAACACCTAAACCACCCATGCCTTTCGGGAGTTGCGTAATACCTTTTTTCACCCAAGTAATACCTCTTTGTTCCTTGTTTGCCCATAAGAAAGATTGCAGAAGCGACTCAATTTTCCCCGTGACACCTAGAGGCAATTGAAAACTTGCCATAATGTGAGAGGTCATAGCTACAAGGATAGTGTTGATCAGGATGACTTTAGAAGACATTGACAAAGGTAACACATTCCATCCATGAATCTTTTGACCAACTTTATCGATGATAAAATTAAAATGTACTAACTTCTTCTCCGTAATGTCAATTGGAACGCCCAGATGGATGCCTAAATTAGTCACAGGAATAAACCCCAAAATATCTTTAAAGGTTTGTCTTTGAGAAGGGGAAGTATTAGGGCTGAACTTAATCATAGATTTTTCCAGATTTATCTGCTCCCCAGATATTAAACAAAACCGGGAAGTAATCGAAGAGATGGATGTACAAGATTGTGGAGTGGTACGGAAAAAAAGCATTGCATCGTCTGCAAAGAAGATGTGTTTAATTTTTGGTGATCTTCTAGTGACACTAATACCTTGAAAAAAATTCAAATCCTGCCCTAAAGATAGCATTCTGGAGAAAATCTCCATACAAAAAAGAAATAAATAGGGAGATAAAGGATCCCCCTGCCTTAGACCACAATTCGGTTTAAAAACCTCTGACATTTTCCCATTGATTATAATGTTATACGAAACCGTTGACATACATTGGTAAACTAGATTGATCCAAAAGGTAGGGAACCCAAAGGCTTTAAGGACTCTAACAATAAAATGCCAGTGAATCCTATCGTAGGCCTTGCTCATATCTACCTTAACCGCTGCGAAGGTATTAGTATTGCTTTTTTTTCGAATTGATGAAATGGAGGATTTCATGAGAAATGATGGTATTATCACTCAGAAGTCTCCCAGGGATAAAAGCATGTTGATTCTCATCAATCAAGGAAGGAAGAATTGATTTTAACCTAAAAGACAAGCATTTAGACACACACTTATAAATAGTATTGCATAAGCTGATTGGACGAAGATGATTAGGTTGAGAGGGAGTTAGTCTTGCATGGACCTGGTCCACACTAATATTATTGTGGATCAAAGACACTTATTAAACATAGTGATCCTTTTTTTCCATATGTAACCTTTTAAAAAATTTAAGTTACACTATACGGTTACTTTTTTTCATAGTGACCATTTTTTTTAATATAGTCACTCTTTCTTACATTATTTATCATGATCAAATTTTCAGTTTGTGACATAGTAACCTTTTTTTTTTTTACATAGTTAAACTTTAGAATCTATATCTACTCAATTTTTATGTATATTTATTTATATAGTGACCCTTTTTTTTCATAAATAAATGAATTAGCATTAGGTCCATACTAATTTAGTGTGGACCAGGTCCATATAAGAATTTTACGTCAACTTTGGGTAACTAGACAAGCATGGTTCGATTCCAAGATTTTAAGATATTACCCGTACTGAAGAAATGTTGAATACCCTAAAATGATTTTTAGATTTTAATAAAAGACTTTTGGGTTGCGATGTAATGATTTTTTTAGATCCTAAAATGTATTACTAAAGTAGGAAATTCTCTACTTCTTTTCCTTTCATTCAAATATAGAAATCATTTGAATGAAATATAAAACAAAGCTTTATTAGTAATTTTACTATAATATAAATATAATACAAACATTCCATTGACATCTTCCTTAAAACACTTTATAAATATAATAGAATGCATTTATAATTTCATAAATATTCGGGATATTATAGGTGTGAAATTGTAAAGTAAACTTAATCTAAAATTATGTAAAGGATCAATAATGAATGAAATGACTTTAAAGAAAATATGTTGAAAGGGTAGCAATAGCTCCATTTTTGGGTTGTGGAATCATGGAAACAAGGTGGTAGTGAAACGACACCATTATTTCCTAGCTAATCAATATGACATTTTTTCTTTGAGTTTGCAAAATCACTGTAATTTTTAGCAGGTTTAATTTCACGAGTTGTTACAAAATAGACAACTACTTTTTTGTTAACCTACCAATCATTGTTGTGATTCATGTGTCGGAATCATAAAAATTATCCGATTCTATGTTGACGACATTTAATGAAATTAATTTTTAGCAAACGCCTCCAACACCAAACTAAGAATCTATCATCTTTATAACACCATCATAGAAAAAGGAGGTTATTATAAAAAAAATTCAATCAACAAATTCAATTTCAAAATTCACTGGATGACGTGAAATGATAATGGCTCTAATATGTTTCATAAATCCATTTGTAGGTTGGAGCACATTGTACCTTAATAAGCCAACATGTTCAAGTATCTTAGGTTGTGCAGAATACTAAAATAGATATTTCTTATGTAAATAATAATAAAAGTACTTTTTTCGAGAAAGAGGTGGTAATTCAGTGTAGTATCACCCCAAATTATAGGATATCGCCCTAGGATTCAAATTCTTGGGACATTTATTTTTAACCTGTTTAGTCTTATACCCAACCTCTAAGCTGGTAAAGATTGATCTTCGGATCAATTATCTTTTCTAATAAA
The DNA here is from genome assembly GCA_947646795.1 of Beta lomatogona. Classification (NCBI taxonomy): domain Eukaryota; kingdom Viridiplantae; phylum Streptophyta; class Magnoliopsida; order Caryophyllales; family Amaranthaceae; genus Beta; species Beta lomatogona. The sequence goes on from CANSNZ010000150.1 coordinate 1,293,415, forward strand.
AAAAACGAGCATGACAAAGTAATAACATGACAAATGGAGTATAACTCAATAATTATATGGCGTTGGTTCATAATAGCAACCACTTGGCCCATCCATAAAGAGCCGTTATACGTTAGATCCGTGACCTCTTTCAACAATGGGGACACTAAACTAAACTCCATGACCAATTTTCAACGCAAAATCCCGTTAAACTGACTATCACCTGAACAAATTAACATTAGTTTTTGTTTCTTCTTCCTGCAATACCTTAAAAAAAAACATGAAAACTAGCCGTTGGAATCTACCCAAACCCTCCATATCACTCCCTTCACCAACTCTCACTTCCTCCATTGATCTTTCTTCTGTCTTTATCTTTCTCTCACTCTCTATCTCTCTCTCTCTCTCTCCTCCTGATCTATAACATCAAAAGAGAAGACAAAGCAAGTTAAAGAAACTTGCTTTGTTGTGTTTAGCATCACATTTTTGTTACTATTATAGTATTTATTTATACATACATATTATTGATTTTGCATTGATTTTGCATTTTTACAGCATTCTAATTTATGGGTAATCACTATGATATGAGAAAGAATAAAGGGTTAATCTTGAAATTGCTTCAATTTGTGTTATTCTTCTCAATTTTTCATGAATTGTGTGGGTTACCTAAGATTGTTACAGGGCAAAATATTGATGAAGAAATAATCAATGTTTCTGATTTTCAAGCACTTCAAGCATTTAAGCGTGAACTTGTTGATGTTCGAGACACGCTTAAGAGCTGGAATGGATCAAGAAATGGAGTTTGTTCAGGTAGCTGGACAGGAATTAAGTGTATGAAAGGACATGTTATTGCTATACAACTTCCATTTAAGGTTTTAGGAGGAAGAATTTCTAACAAAATTGGGCAGTTTAAAGAGTTAAGAAAGCTTAGTCTTCATGATAATTTTATTGGGGGTACTATCCCTTCATCTTTAGGGTCACTCCCTAAACTTAGAGGACTTTACCTTTTCAACAATCGTTTTTCTGGGATGATTCCTTCTTTAATTGGTAACTCTCCTCAACTTCAAGCTATTGATCTTAGTAATAATTTGCTTTCTGGGTTTATTCCTCAAAATCTTGTTAGTTCTCCTAGGATTTATAGGGTTAATTTGAGCTTTAATTCGTTTTCGGGTTCGATTCCTACTAGTTTTTCTCATTCCTCATCACTTACTTTTCTTGCTCTTCAAAATAACAATCTTTCTGGATCAATTCCTAGTTCTTGGGGTACCCAAAATTTAAGGTCACTGACCCTTGATCATAATTCTTTTTCTGGGAGTATCCCACATTCTTTGGGTAAGTTGGGTAATCTTGAGGAGTTGTCTTTGAGTCATAATAAGATTAATGGTGTTATCCCAGATGAGATAAGTAGTCTTTTGAAGCTTAGAGCTGTGGATTTGTCTAGTAATTCTATTAATGGTAGTTTGCCTAAAGGATTAGTTGGTTTGAAGAATCTTTCATCTCTTAATCTTAAGAAAAATCACCTTACAGGAGATGTTCCTTCTACTATTGGTAACCTTTCTAGCATTAGTCTCCTTGATTTATCAGAAAACAATTTCACAGGAGAAATTCCGGCCTCGCTTGAAAATCTCTCAAATTTGACCTCTTTCAATGTCTCCTACAACTCTTTCTCTGGCCAAGTACCCATTCGCCTTTCGAAGCGATTCAATTCTTCTTCTTTTGTGGGAAACATTCAGTTATGTGGGTTTAGTGCCTCAACTCCATGTATTGCAGCATCACCAGTGTCTGAGGCTCCATCAATGAGTCCATCAACTAGTGAGGAACCAGAACACCACCACAGAAGATTGAGTACTAAAGACATAATCCTCATAATAGTGGGAGCACTCCTTGCTATTTTGTTTATACTCTGCTGTGTTTTGCTGTTTTGTTTGATCAGGAAAAGAGCAGGTTCTAAAGCTAGAAATGGTAAGACTGCTGGTATTGAAAAGGGTTTTGCTGCAGGAGCTGCAGGAGGAAGTGCTGAAGCTGGACCAAATGGTGGTAAATTAGTATTGTTTGATGGACCATTTGTGTTTACAGCTGATGATTTGTTGTGTGCAACAGCTGAGATCATGGGGAAGAGCCCTTATGGGACGGTGTATAAGGCCACGCTTGAGGATGGTAACCAAGTTGCAGTGAAAAGGCTTAGGGAGAAGCTTGCAAAGATTCCTAAGGAGTTTGAAATTGAAGTTGCTGCTCTCGGAAGGATTCGCCATCCGAATCTTCTCCCCCTTCGGGCTTATTACTTGGGACCTAAAGGAGAGAAGCTATTGGTGTTCGATTACATGTCCAAGGGTAGTGTTTCCTCTTTTCTTCATGGTAAGCAGCAACTCAACTTTCATACCAGCAATTGTGTGTTACAAGGAGTATATGTCATGTTAGGGATTTAATGAATGATATTTTTAAGTTTTGCATTATTAAGATGATGATGGTTTATTAGGAGAATGCCTGGTTCATAACTGTTTAGGGATTAAATGAATGAAATTTTTATGTTGTGCATGACTAAGATGATGGCCTATTAGGAGAAGAGCCCAGTTCACAAACTGTCAAAAATGTACAAAAAAAAATAGTATTTTGATTCAACAGACTACCTCTTTTTTTTTTGTTATCAGTTATGAACTAGGCAACCCTCATACTTAGTTACCAATTCACTCATGTAATAATAGTCTATAATAGTCTATAAGTACATAGAAGTAACATTGTGATCTTGATTAAACTGATAAAGATTTGTATAATTTGTCATTGATATGACGTGGAGTGTTTTGCTGCAGCTCGAGGACCAGAGTCTACCATCGATTGGCCAACGAGGATGAAGATCGCGATAGGAATTACAAGTGGACTGAGCCATATCCATAACCAAGAAAACTTAGTTCATGGAAATCTCACTTCAAGTGATGTTTACCTAGATGAACAAAACAACCCCAGAATATCAGATTATGGAATTCACAGACTGATGACTGATACTGCAAACACCAATGTTATTGCCACAGTTGGCTCAGCAGGTTATCGTGCACCTGAACTTCCAAAGACGAAGAAGGCAACTACAAAAACTGACATCTACAGTCTAGGGGTGGTTCTATTGGAGCTTCTGACAGGGAAGTCTCCTAACGAAGCAGTGGACGGTTTAGATTTGCCACAGTGGGTGGCATCAACAGTTAAGGAAGAGTGGACTAATGAGGTTTTTGATCTAGAGCTGATGAGGGATGTTTCAACTACAGGGGATGAAATGCTTAATACATTGAAATTGGCATTGCACTTGGTCGATCCTTCGCCTGATGCAAGACCAGAAGTCCAACAGGTACTTCAGCAGCTAGAGGAGATCAACCCTAAGCTCATTGCTGAAGCTTCTGAGGATCCTGCTGAGAAAGACCATCACCTGATCTGAAAATTGGTTATCCTTTTTTTGGTATAGTCTTTGTACTATATACTTGTGATATACTATATACTTCAATTCTTTCTAGTACATAGGCGTTCAGTTGTAGTCTTATAGATGTGCCATTTGTTATTCTTTGAACATGGGAAATACTAATAAGGTCGATATACTGTAGAAGATGTAGCATTTGTTATTCTTTTCAGGTCGAGATGCAGTAATCTGTTGTAAGAGATCTGTGGTTTGTAATATATACGTACACCAAAATCATTTGAGGAATTTCAGTTCAATATTGACTATGTTATTAGTTCTTAGTTTCAACTTTCACCTATATGATGGTAGCAGTGCACTTGGATTGACCTTGGTAGTTTGGCGTTTGCCAATCTGTTGTTAAAATTGGTGCACTTACGTATCAAAGGTAGCAACTGCTACACAGTAATACCACTAGGTTCTTTGTGAACAATAATCAAAATCGGAATATTAGGTAGAGGGAGAATAACTATGAGAGTAAGAGTGAGTAACAATTGCAATATATAACTCCATTGGCTATGAGAGTAAGAGTGAGTAACAATTGAGCAACATTCCACTTAACAATTTTTTTTAATTACAAATACCATTATGGTGGTTTGGAATTTGAATAGCACAAATTCATTTGTAATCAGAGTGGGAGAAATAAAGTGTTAGTAGTCAAACAATTTTAAACTGACTTAAAAAAAAACAATATATATATACTTCAATTTTTCGACCGTTTTTGGGCTCCTTCGGCCCCGATCATATTTTTCACCGATAACATTCCTATGCGGTGCAACACAACTTAAAACGCATCCCTGGTGCTTATGTTTGCTCGTGGTGGTGGTTATCCGACTTAGCATAGTTGTCGGTTACTATAAAAAAAAATTGCTGGACTGATACTGCACAATACCAATGCAAAAAAAAAAATGAAAGCAAACTAGCCTTACTTTTAATAGTTCTTTTATTAAAAAATATAAATAAACTTTGTAAAGTATTTATAAATAAACGGGTTTGGCGGGCCAGTCGAATTAAATTTTGTTTGCTCGTGTCTGCCCGTTTATATTAACAAGCCGGGCTTAGCCTGCCCAAAATTTCAAAAAAAATTAAGATGTCCAAGCCCACTTTTTTAGCGGGCCGGACGGGACGGGCTTGACACGCCGTCCTGTCCGTGAACAACTCTAGGCTTTACATAGGATTATATTCTCCTCTATCAACTTATTTCTCCTTTTTAACATAGAACTTTTAATGATTTTATTTCTCCCCTAAACACCTATCTACATACAATCACAACACCTCTCAAAATTAAACATCAAAATTTTATGCAAGAATAAATATATTGTAACATAAAGCTACATAGATATCAAAGTTTCTAATGTTGGCCATGGCGTGCATCAAAATTATTCACGAGTTCTTTTGTATATAAGTGTCACTAATAGTATGAAGCTTGCAACCTGGTGATAATGTGTGTTGATGAACTGGTGATACAGCTCAAGTTTCACATCCAAAATAGATACAACCTTTTTGGTTTAGTTTTGCACAATTCTGTCAACACTTCGCATTGTTTAAGAGTATTATGCTGAAGGGCGTATTTGTGATGAGCTGGATCCGACATCTTTTTCTAAGGCCTCTAAAGACATTGAATGCAGAGCGGCCATGGCCGAAGAGTTCAATGCACTCATTTCTAACAAAACTTGGGACTTAGTTGTAGGTCCTATTGAATAGCAATCTAGCAAGTAATAGCAAACAATACTAGAACAACGAAAGAACGAAAGCAATAAAAGACACAAGAGAACTTTTAACGTGGAAACCCAATAACTGTTGGATATTTAGAGTATCGGAGTGTTGGTTTTCATGTTTCGTTACATTAAGTCATATAGGATAAGGTGTCGTGACTTAGAGTAACGTGTAAATTAGAGTTGCTTAATGTACGTGATACATTAGTGGGAGAGCGCGCGCTCGGATGGAGCGTTCGCACAAAATCGGCAGGAACTCGGTTTTTCAAACGCGAAAGAAGGAAAGGGTGGAGGAGCGCTCGCTCCTTGAAGGAGCGCTCGCTCCTTTGAGGAGCGCAAGCTCCTGCTTGCCTTCGCTGGTTTGTGGCGTTTCGAGTGACGGTTATTGCCGTGTTTTTTGCTTCTTTTAATACGTTGCAAAGGCTCTAATGATCATAATGATATATATGTGAATGAAAAGAAACTAGAAAAACTCTCTCAAAGTTCCATAAGCACAAGTTCTTTTCATTGCATCAAATTCTTATTTTCTTACTCACATTCTACGAATTTCATATCGAGCGTGATCTTCGTTGTTCTTCTTTGTATCTCGGAAGTGAATTCCTTGTAACCCGTGCTCAGTGTAGGGTAGGAATATTGCTTTTGGGAAAGTGTCCCAACACGCCTAGAAGATTCATTGTTCATCTTGTAATCATCTTTGTCAAACCCATTTTCATTTTCTAACAATCCAAAAGCAATATTACTTGAAGATGGCTACGGTTCGTGAGATGACTTCGAATTTTCAGAAACTTGACAAGTTTGAAGGCGTGGGTTTCCGTAGATGGCAGAAGAAAATGCACTTCCTTCTCACTTCTCTTTCGGTTGCATATGTTTTGAGTACTCCAAAACCCGAGTTTGTGGAAGAAGAAACTTTGGAGGCCTCAAGGAGAAGGAACAAGTGGGAGAACGATGACTACATATGCCGTGGTCACATTCTTAACGGTATGTCTGACACTTTGTTTGATGTTTATCAATTCTATGAATCTGCTAAAATGCTTTGGGATGACCTTGAGTCGAAATACATGGCCGAAGATGCATCTAGTAAAAAATTCTTAGTTAGCAATTTTAATAACTTTAAGATGGTTGAAACTAGGCCAGTGATGGAACAATTCCATGAACTCCAAAGGATAGTAGGAAGTTTTAAACAACACAGTATTAGTATGGATGAGACATTTATTGTATCTTCAATAGTTGACAAATTACCACCAAGTTGGAAGGATGTTAGGAATACTCTTAAACATAGTAAAGATGATATGAATATGGAACAATTGGGTGCTCATCTTCGGATTGAAGAGGGCATTCGGGTTCAAGATGGACAAAAGGAGGTAAATCCTAATTCTTCTACCATTAACATGGTGGAGGATGGAAAGTCCAAAGACTCAAATCCTAAGAAGAGGGCTAACAATTACACCAAAGGCAACAATTCCAAAAAGCCTAAGAATGGTGGAGTTGGTCAACAACGTGGTTGTTGGGTGTGTGGCAAGCCCGGGCACTTCAAGAAGGATTGCTTCCTTTGGAAGAAGAAGATGAACAAAAGGAATGAGCAAGGTGGAGGGAAAGGCGAGTCTAGCCAATCCCAAGCCAAACAAGGTACTTGTGCACAATTTACATGTAATTCGGGTTTGAATTATGTGTGTATGATTTCTGAAATCTTTTGTGTACAGGATGATTGTTCATGGTATATCGATTCGGGAGCTTCAAGGCATGTGTGCAAGGAGCGGTCTTCATTTAAAACCTTCAAGGAGGTGGACAATGGAGAAGTTTTATACATGGGCAACGACTCTACAGCTCAAGTTCTTGGTGTAGGACAAGTAGAGTTAGTCTTTAGTTCCGGAAAATCTCTAGTGTTAAGAGATGTTGTATTTGCTCCGGAACTTAGGCGTAATCTTGTATCTGGAGCTATCCTGAATCGTATAGGGTTTAAAATGGTCTTTGAGTCGGACAAGTTTATTTTATCTAAAGGTGGTTTGTTTGTTGGTCTTGGTTATCTTTGTAATGGTATGTTTAAACTTAGCATTTCGAATGCTTTAGTTAACAATGTGTGTGTTATTAATGACAATTCTTCTCTTTGGCATTTAAGACTTGGTCATGTTAATTATAGAAAGTTGTATTCTATGGCTAAGGATGATTTAATTCCTTCTTTTGATCCAAGTATTGAGAAGTGTAGGACATGCATGTTAACAAAAATAACCAGGAGTTCTTTTCCTAATAATGTGGAAAGAGATACTAAATTGCTTGATCTTGTACATAGTGATCTTTGTGATTTTCATAGTACACCGTCTTTAGGAAACAAGAAATATATAATAACATTTATAGATGATTATTCACGGTTTTGTTATGTATATTTGTTGTCCACTAAAGATGAAGCCCTAGATAAATTTGAGATCTATAAAAATGAAGTGGAATTGCAATTAAGTGACAAGGTTAAACGGTTTAGAACCGATAGAGGTGGTGAATTTCATAATCCTAGTTATTTCCAAGCTTTAGGAATAATACATGAAACAACCGCGGCTTATACACCACAACAAAATGGTATAGCGGAAAGAAAGAATAGAACTTTACAAGAAATGGTAAATTCTATGTTATCCTATTCGGGTTTGAGTGATGGATTTTGGGGTGAAGCGGTTTTAACCGCTTGTTACATTTTGAATCGTGTTCCAATGAAAAAGAACAAAGTAACCCCTTATGAATTATGGTACAAAAGAAAACCAAATCTAAGTTATATTAGAGTTTGGGGATGCGGGCAATAGTTAAAGTGCCGGAACCTAAACGTAAAAAGTTAGGTGAAATAGGAGTTGAATGCATCTTTATAGGGTATGCTTGTTCATAGCAAATCCTATAGGTTCTATGTTATAGAACAAAACGACTTTTGGTCGGTTCACACTATTGTGGAGTCTAGAGATGCGATTTTTGATGAAAATAGATATTCATCGGTTCCTAGACCAAAGGATATAACTCCAAGTACCGAAATTCAGGAAATTGATCAAACTAATGATCAAGAGTTAGATGAACAAATTCTAGATGAGAATGTTGCATCTACATCGTCACAACCTAGGAGAAGTAAACGGGTTAGGAAAGAGAAATCTTTTGGCCCGGATTTTCATGTATATTTGGTTGAGGGATCAAGAGATAGTATTTTAACTAAGTTTCCATATGTTTATAATGTGGAAGGGGATCCTTTAACGTATGATGAGGCCATGAAGTCTCAAGATGCTCCATTTTGGAAGGAAGCTATTGATGATGAAATGGACTCGATCATGGGGAATAACACATGGGTTCTAGCGGACTTACCTCCTAAATGTAAACCAATAGGGTGTAAATGGATTTTCAAGAAGAAAATGAAAGTCGATGGTACTATTGACAAGTTCAAGGCCCGGTTAGTGGCACAAGGCTTTTCCCAAAAGCCGGGTATCGATTATTTCGATACATATGCACCCGTAGCTCGAATCTCCACTATAAGGTTATTAATTGCTCTTGCGGCAATTCATAATCTCGTGATCCATCAAATGGATGTCAAGACCGCATTCTTGAATGGAGAGTTAGATGAGGAGGTTTACATGAGACAACCGGTTGGGTTTGTTGTCAAAGGTCAAGAACAAAAAGTTTGCAAGTTAATTAGATCTTTGTATGGGCTAAAACAAGCACCTAAGCAATGGCATCAAAAGTTTGATGAGGTAGTGTTGTCTAACGGTTTCAAATTGAATAATTCAGACAAGTGTGTATATAGCAAATTTGATGACAATGGTCATGGTGTAATGATTTGCTTATATGTAGATGACATGTTAATATTTGGAACTGATTTATCCCAAGTTGAGTGGACTAAATCTTTTCTTTCGTCTAAGTTCTCAATGAAAGATTTGGGGGAGGCGGATGTCATTCTAGGCATTAGAATTGAAAGAAGCAAAGGTAAGTTGAGTTTGTCTCAATCTCACTACATCGAAAAGGTTCTTAAGAAATTTGATGTTAGTGGTTGCTCTTTTGTATCAACACCAATGGATCCTAGTGAAAAATTATTACCTAATGAAGGTAGTGCCGTGTCTCAACTTGAGTATGCGAGGGTGATTGGATGTTTGATATATGCTATGACGAGTACTAGGCCGGATATCGCATTTGCGGTAGGCAAACTAAGTAGGTATACTAGTAATCCTAGTATGCAACATTGGCAAGCTATTCGTCGTGTCTTAAGGTATTTGGGGAAAACCAAGGACTATGGTTTATCCTACAGTGGATATCCTTCGGTTTTAGAAGGGTATTCTGATGCAAGTTGGATCTCTAATAAAGAGGATCACTCTTCTACAAGTGGATGGGTATTTCTACTTGGAGGAGGTGCGATTTCTTGGGCTTCCAAGAAACAAACTTGTATAGCGGATTCCTCCATGACTTCGGAGTTTATCGCTTTGTCTTCCGCAAGTAAAGAGGCGGAGTGGTTAAAAAATCTCATGATTGAGATTCCTTTGTTGTCAAAACCGATATCGCCGATAGCGATTCATTGTGACAATGATGCTTGCTTTACCAAGAGCATATAGTCGGTATATAATGGTAAGTCAAGACATATTGGTGTGCGGCATAGTTACATCCAAGGACTTATCAAGGATAGTGTTATCACTTGTTGACTATGTACGTACAACGTATAATCTAGCGGATTGTTTTACAAAGGCCTTGGCTAGAGATAATGTAAAGAGGATGGCAATCGGTTTAGGATTGGAGCCCCTCGAGAATCACGAATGAGGGAATCTTAACTTAACGCCCAATATGACGTTGGGTCCTAAGTTCAATAAGATTAATTCTTTCATTTGGATGATTGTAGAACTTTTATTCATCCTTGTTTTTAGTTCTATCACTGTGTTGTATAAGGAGGTTGTATAACTTAATAGGTCTCTTGTTTGTGCTTTTCTCAGTAGCATGTATTTTAGAGATCTACCTATGTAAGTGTGAAGTTTAGCCGCTTCAAGGAGCTACTGGGGCATAGCTTTGATACACTTATGAATAGATATGGACACAAGGCTTTATGTGTCGGTTTATAATGAGTTTAAGTAATTTATCTTGTGTGTATGGTATCTCCGGGATTCCATTATGTATTGAAATTGGTTCAATCGTTAGCGACACCAATTGGATACGGTTACTTGGAATGTGTCTTGTACTATGTGGAAGTTCAAGTTTTATACACTTTCATTTATGCATGAGATGTATTTGTTGCTAATGATGTATGTGCTAATTATACAATTAGATACTCTAAATGGGGGAGGATTGTTGGATATTTAGAGTATCGGAGTGTTGGTTTTCATGTTTCGTTACATTAAGTCATATAGGATAAGGTGTCGTGACTTAGAGTAACGTGTAAATTAGAGTTGCTTAATGTACGTGATACATTAGTGGGAGAGCGCGCGCTCGGATGGAGCGTTCGCACAAAATCGGCAGGAACTCGGTTTTTCAAACGCGAAAGAAGGAAAGGGTGGAGGAGCGCTCGCTCCTCCTTGGAGCGCTCGCTCCTTGAAGGAGCGCTCGCTCCTTTGAGGAGCGCAAGCTCCTGCTTGCCTTCGCTGGTTTGCGGCGTTTCGAGTGACGGTTATTGCCGTGTTTTTTGCTTCTTTTAATACGTTGCAAAGGCTCTAATGATTATAATGATATATATGTGAATGAAAAGAAACCAGAAAAACTCTCTCAAAGTTCCATAAGCACAAGTTCTTTTCATTGCATCAAATTCTTATTTTCTTACTCACATTCTACGAATTTCATATCGAGCGTGATCTTCGTTGTTCTTCTTTGTATCTCGGAAGTGAATTCCTTGTAACCCGTGCTCAGTGTAGGGTAGGAATATTGCTTTTGGGAAAGTGTCCCAACACGCCTAGAAGATTCATTGTTCATCTTGTAATCATCTTTGTCAAACCCATTTTCATTTTCTAACAATAACTGGGAGAAAAACCACGAATATGCACTAGGAATCGATGAATGTTCAAAAGAAGGTTACAAAAGCTCTCCAAGATCTCTCTCTAGCTTTTCTTCTCTTGATACAGTGTCACATCTCTGCTAAACGGCTTCTAAACCTATTTATAAAAGGTTTAGGGTTAAAAGAAACGTGATTACAGGAGCCGAATCGCGCGTCCCGTAGAAGTGCGCGCGCGACCCGGGCACTAGATCCTGCCAAAAACCCACTTTTGCTCGATATACCCGACCCGGACACTTTTGGTGCCCGACCCGGGCACTTGCTCCTGCCTGGATTCTTTGTCTTCGAGAATGCCCTGCTTCACGCAACCTCATCTCCACACCATACACTCACATAGAGCCCCATATTAACACCATAAGCCCAACAATCTCCCACTTGGAGATAGGTTTAAGTGAAGAACGCCTCATAACACCATCATCTTTCCATTCATCTACACACAACTCCCACTGCAAAAGCAATGTCTAGTCGTGTCCAAACCATGGCATACATCAAGCATCCCCAAGACAACACATCTCCTCTACACCAAGGAAATAACATTGAAATTTGCACCAACTCCAATACAAAAGCATCAAAGTCTACACCAACTTTGATTCTCAACAACTAACCTCCAAAAACATTGCACCATCACTCCATGAACCTACACACCCTCCTACCTCGGAGGTCGGATCACTTTAGAGACAAGCACAACCAAATGAAGATTCCTTCCTTTACAACTAAGGAAGATAACCACTTCCTCTCCAACCAAAGAAGCACATTGAAGTCTCATCCAACTTCAATAAAACAAATTACCACCTAAGTCAAAGAAGTTTCTCATTGTTCTAAAAGAAAACTCACATTGCTCCCACTCGAACAATACACCCTTTGTTCCACTTAGGATTTCTGGCACAACATGCTTGTGTGCCGCCCTTCACCTTGTGCGCTTAACGGTCAATTAGCCACCGGGATACCGCTTCACCACGGTTCTCATCCCTTGACCCACTATCGATAGTTTTCCGACCAAACGACACCTTACATGAAGTTCTCATCCCAATCTTGGGCCCCTTTATTGTGTTCCCCATGGTGTAAAGTGTTCCACTCCTTAGCTCCCTTGATAATCTTACAAGAACCACCATCAAACACAACCTTGTAACCCGATGTAGCAAGTTGGGTTACCGATATCAAGCTTTTCTTCATCTTTGGGATGTACTTGACATTCTTCAACTCCAACGAGCCACTATGAGTGAGTTTCACACTCACATCACATTTCCCCATGACTTCTACTGCATTGCCATCCGCAAGATATACCTTTTCAAGTTTTCCGGATTTGAAATTCCGAAACAACTCCTTGCCTGGTGAGGAATGATTAGTAGAACCCGAATCCAAGACCCATGATCCCGAGCACCCAACCAACTCTTCCGGATCATCCATGCTTACCATCAAAGCATCGCAATCGTACCCCGAAATCAAGTTAGTTGATGCATTTTCTTCATCATCACTTTCTTGAACCTTCTTCTTCCCTTTCCCATTCACTCTCTTAGGACAATCTCTCTTAAAATGTCCTTCACCACCACACCCCCAACAAATAATACTAGCCCTGCCTTTTGACTTACTCCGGCCCCCATTGACTCCGATTTTCCCTGAAAGTTCCTCCCTTTTCCACTCCCTCTACCCTCAGCACTGTATGCTCCAGATGAATCTCCACTCTCCTTCCTTCGAATACTCTCACTCAAGATCAGATCACGGACAACATCATAAACCAAATTTTCTTTACCAGAAGAATTACTAACAGCAGTTACTACAGTTTCCAAAGCAACAGGTAAGGAGGACAACAAAATTAAGGCTTTCACTTCATCATAAAAGACAATATTTACCGAAGATAACTGACTTGTTATTGAATTAAATTCATTAATATGTTCAGCAGCAGAGCTACTATTATCCATCTCTAAATCAAATAAACGGCACATCAGATATACCTTATTCATAGCCGAGGGCTTTTCATACATATCTGAAAGAGTTTTGATCAATCCCGTCGTTGTTTTGATATCCTTGACATTGAAGGCCACAATCCGAGCCAATGTCAAATGCACCACCGCTAGTGCTTGCCTATCGAGTACCTTCCACTTTGCCTCATCCATGTCTGTAGGCTTCGTCTCAGACAAGGGTTGATCTGATTCTTCGATATAGGAAGTCTTCAATTTGCATCTTCCAATATCCAAAATCGTGCCATCAAACTTCTCAATTCTGATCTTCGCATCCTCCATTGTTAATCACTTCTAGATCTAGACAATAATCCAACCTGGCTCTTGATACCACTTATAGGTCCTATTGAATAGCAATCTAGCAAGTAATAGCAAACAATACTAGAACAACGAAAGAACGAAAGCAATAAAAGACACAAGAGAACTTTTAACGTGGAAACCCAAGAACTGGGAGAAAAACAACGAATATGCACTAGGAATCGATGAATGTTCAAAAGAAGGTTACAAAAGCTCTCCAAGATCTCTCTCTAGCTTTTCCTGTCTTGATACAGTGTCACATCTCTGCTAAACGGCTTCTAAACCTATTTATAAAAGGTTTAGGGTTAAAAGAAACGTGATTACAGGAGCCGAATCGCACGTCCCGTAGAAGTGCGCGACCCGGGCACTTCTGGTGCGCGACCCGGGCACTAGATCCTGCCAAAAACCCACTTTCGCTGGATATACCCGACCCGGGCACTTGCTCCTGCCTGGATTCTTTGTCTTCGAGAATGCCCTGCTTCACGCAACCTCATCTCCACACCATACACTCACATTGAGCCTCATATTAACACCATAAGCCCAACATTAATACCATATAATGTTACGAAAAATGTAGTTGATTGTAAATGGGTTTATAGAACTAAATACAATTTGGATGGAAGTGTTGAGCGTAAAAAGGCTCGTTTAGTTGCTCAAGGTAATAACCAACAAGAGGGTGTAGATTTTGATGAGACTTTTAGTCATGTTATAAAACCCACTACAATACGACTTGTTCTTTCTATTGCTCGTTCTCATGGTTGGATTATTCGTCAGTTAGATGTCAAAAATGCCTTTTTGCATGGTCATCTAACTGAAGAGGTTTACATGAAACAACCTCCTGGTTTTGTTCATCCTCCATATCCTTCTCATGTTGGTCGCCTTCGTCGGGTTTTATATGTTCTTAAACAACCTCCACGAGCTTGGTTTCATCGTTTCAGTAGTTTTCTTCTACAACAGGGCTTCTTTTGTAGTTAAGCTGATCATTCTGTGTTTATTTTTCGACATGGAAAGGATGTTCTTTATCTTCTTTTATATGTCGATGACACTATTAAAACTGGTAGTTCTGCTTCTCTTGTTCATCATTGTATTTTATTACTTGCCACTCAATTTGCCATGAAGGACTTGGGGGTCCTTCAATATTTCCTTGGCATTCAGGTTGTCCGTACTTCTAAGGGGCTATTTCTTTCTCAACATAAATATACACAGGATTTGCTTAAGAAATTTGATCTTCACACTACTAAGCCTGTATTTATTCCCCTTCCATCTAGAATGACTCTTTCTCTTATTGATGGTGACTTGCTTGCAGACCCAACTGAGTATCGAAGTATGGTAGGTGCATTACAGTATTTGACTATGACTCGACATATCTTACTTATGCTGTACATTTAGTTTCTCAATTCATACATGCTCCTCGTACTACTCATCTCGCTGTTGTCAAGCGTATTTTCATGTACTTGATTGGTACAATTGATCGTGGTCTGTGGCTTTCTCCTTCGAAGGACTTAACCATTATTGTTGCCTACTCTGATGTTGATTGGGCGGGTTGTCCTGATAGTTATCGTTCTACGACTGGTTATGCTATTTTCCTTGGGAATAATCTTATTTCCTAGCATACTAAGAAGCAACCTACTGTGCCTAAATCTTCCACTGAAGCTGAATATCGAGTTGTTGCATACACTGTCATGGACACTTTGCATCTTCGCTCTTTGTTGTCTGAACTTGGTCTTCTTGTTCGACGTCCTGTCAAACTGTTATGTGTTAATGTCTCAGCTATTTATCTCACAGTAAATCTGGTTCAGCATGATCGTAGTAAGCATATTGTTGTTGACTACCATTTTGTTCACGAACGTGTTGTGCATGCATGGTGATCTTGTCGTTCGATTTGTTCCCACTCAGCTTCAATTTGCAGATATGTTTACTAAGGCTTTCTCGGGCCAATGTTTTGAGTTTTTGAAATCCAATATGCACGTGGTTTCCCCTGCACAGATTGAGGGGGTGTAATAGAGTATTATGCCGAACGGCGTATTTGTAATTATATTTAGGTTGTAATATCTTTGCTACTTTAAATATAATGTCACGGCTCCCCCTGTTTGGGTGATTAGTCCAATTATTCTCACAATATAATTAGTGAACTTCAGGCCTGTTTACATTAGCTTATATTCAGTTCAGTTCAGCTCAATTCAGCTCTCAATATCCTTCTCTCATAAAATATTACCTTTCAGTTGTTTTTAGTTTTTTTTCCAGCTGTTTTCAGTTGTTTTCAGTTATATTCAGTTCAGCTCAATTCAGTTCAGTTCAATTCAGTTTAGTTAAGTTCAGTTTAGTTCAGTTCAGGTTTTTTCAGCAAACGTAAACAGGCCCTTCCTGAAATGTGGGAAATCAGGAAATTACTTAGCACAGGGAGAAACAAAAAATTATGTATTAATTAGGTAGAAACAACAGTGTAATTGACTTGCTCTTACAAGCTCATTTGGAGAATTGGAATTGATATATGATATACAAAAAAAGTGTACGTATAATCTAAAAACTCATGTATTGTTGCTATTATGTTTTAACCAATTAATCGATCATACACCATGGTGTACGATGTCGTACATGTTACTCCAACTATGAAACTACGTCATTTGCAAAATACTTAAAAAGATATTAT
The DNA here is from genome assembly GCA_947646795.1 of Beta lomatogona. NCBI lineage: Eukaryota > Viridiplantae > Streptophyta > Magnoliopsida > Caryophyllales > Amaranthaceae > Beta > Beta lomatogona. The sequence goes on from CANSNZ010000150.1 coordinate 1,309,427, forward strand.
TTTTTCCTTTGCTTCATTAGCAAGATTATTATTTTTTAAAAATAAATTTATCCCTAAAATATAGCTTGTTATTTTTAAAATAATTGTTCATTTTGTAGTCTATCAATGTTCATGTGTTTTATTTTAAATGTTCATTTTTTCTTCTTTGAAAGTTCATCTTTTTATTTATTATTGTTCATTTCATAGATGGAGTATCATGTATATCATACACCATGGTGTATGATCCATTTTGCTTGTTTTAACAAGCTTCATATGAGTTATTATTATTTTTTTAGGCTCGGTGCGGTGTCTTTATGTAAGATTCTAAATTGTGTTTTTCTTTTCTTTTATAAAGACCCTGCTTATGTGATTTGTCATACAATACTTTAGCATTAAGATCGATAATGTACATTGCTATGTGTGAAATGGAGTTACTTTACAACTCTTAGGGCATCCTTAATGGTGAAAATAAAAAAAAGATCATGTACATAATCTTAAAATGGTGCTCTTAATGGTGAAAAAAAATAAGATTGTGGGTTGATTGGCAAAAAAAATTTGTATGGGACGAGTGAGTTGAGGATCAGGCGTGGGAGCGGGACCCACTGCCTGATCCGAGTTTTTAAATTTTTTTTGCCTCTCCTCCAGCCAAAACGCTGCGTTTTGGCTAGAGCTGTGAGAGAGCTCCAGCCAAAACGCAGCGTTTTGGCTGGAGAAGAGGCAAAAAAAATTAAAAGTGTCAGCGCTGACGCGCTGACACACATACCCACTGAGCGCGCGACATTTGTCGCTGCTTTCCATGCGGCAGCTTGTAATTGGTGACTAAAATATAACCGTTGCAAATTTTGCAACGGTTATATTTAAAAAAATACAAATAAAAAAAAAAAAAAAACTACCAACGACTTTATTTTTTCGAGCTCTATAAATAGAGACCCATTTTCCTATATTTTGGACACACTTAATTTTCTCTCTCCATTTTCCTTCACTAATTTCTTCTACTTGTTCTAAATTATTTCATTAACTCTTCTTCTATTGCTCTTTTATTTTAAAATTCTTATAATTATGGAGCCTAGTAATCCTAATTATATGAGAAACCTACCACAAAACCGCTCAAAAAACCAAATGCCTAGGCAACAAAATCGCTCAAATACCTCTCAAAACAACTCAAATTATCGTCAACCCTCTCAAAATCAGTCAAATTATCGTCAACCCTCTCAAATAAATATGAATCAAAGGGGTGAAAATTCTCAATATTATTCTCCTCAATATGATAACCTTTACCATGAATCTCCATCTGAAAATGCCAACCTTACATATCATCAACTTGATCCTAATTATGGGTTTTCTCAATATCAAGAAGATTCATCTCCATACAATGATGTTGATGAGGATGGTGGTCATTACCAACAAGGTGACAATGATGTTGGTCAATACCAAGAAGGTGATGATTCTGATGATTATGATGAGTTTGTTCAGCCAAATCAATCCTTTTCGCAATTACTATCACAAAATCTATCTGAGCAACCACAACCACAACCACAACCACAACCACAACACAATGCGTAAAACAAGTTGTAATGGTAAAGAGGGCTTGGGATCAAGTTGAAGATGAGAATCTCATCTCGGCATTTATGAACACTTCTCTTGATAAGGTGATTGGGACGAGTCAAAAGAAAGGCGTCTTCCTGGAGAAAAGTTTGGGAAGCTTTTGAGGCGGCGCGAATTGCCAATCCAACAAAAATTGCTCCAAGGAATGCGGATATGGTGAAAGGTCGTTGGAGTAGACTTGCTCCACGGGTTTTAAGGTTCTCTGCATTTTATGACGAAGCTCTTGCAAGGAAAAAGAGTGGTCAAAACGATGCGAGATGTTCCGAAAGAAGCTCATTTATTGCATAATAGGAAACATGGTAGGTTCATCCTCGAACATGCTTGGAAATTGATGAGGAGGTTTCGTAAATGGAGGGCCATAGTTAATAAATCAATGGAAACTCCACGTGGTCGCCCTAAAAATCCACAAGAAAATGTGGATTCACCTATGACGGAAATAGCGGTAAAAGGCCGAGAGTTGATGGAAGTGACTCAATGCCCGAGACACCTACCAGTGGTGATGGAGGTGACGTCGAGCCACGAGGAGATGGTGTGAAGAAAGCGAAGTCTAAACCGAAAGGGGTGGTGGTCGACAATTGAGTGTTTCAATAATTTTAATGAAAGACTTCGGATCCATTCGAGAGGGTAGGAGTGCGAGATGTTGAAAGAGAAGCCCGAGAAAGTTGGACGTTGAAACAAGGAAGGTTCTTTGCAAAGGAACAAGAAATAGCGCTGCAAACCAGGAGCTTGAACATACAAGAGTATCATAAGAATTGGGATTTGCTGCAATCATTGTATGCGAAGGAAAATCGTTCACCATTTGAGGAGGCAACAATTGAGAAACTAACAATATGGTTGACGAATAATTCTCCTTTTTAAGTAATGTTTATGTTTAAGTTAAGTTTATGTTTAAGTTTAGTTCGTGTTTGAGTTTAATTTTACGTTCAAGTTTAGTTTATGTTTAAGTTTTAATTTTAGTGAATGTTTAGTTTATGTTTAAGTTTAAAGTTTAGTTTATGTTTATGTTTTAAGTAATGTGTATGTTTAAGTTCAATTAATAAAAAAAAGTAAAAAACCGTATTTGTGTAAATTCTATGAATTGACATTTCAATACAGCTTTTTGCATTATTGTACTATTTTGCATTATTGTTCTGTTTTACATTATTTGTGCTGCAATCTCGCTTTGCTATAGTTCGTAAACCATCCCTCGCATGGGATGAGTAAATTCTCAATGATATCATGATGTCTTGCATTATCATGCATAACATGATTGTGGAAGATGAACGGGATACATATGCACACTACGCAGATACTACTGAGTTCACTTCAAACACAAGTAATGATGGCGACGAATTTGAATATTATAATGATCGGATCGTAGATATCAACCGTTACATGGCGAATAGAGATGCAATTGAAGATCAACATGTGCATCAATCCTTGAAACGTGATTTGGTTGCCAATATATGGCAGAAGTTTGGCCGTAATGCTAATTAAGAGCATTTCATTATGTATTTTATGTATTTCGTTCCTAATTAAGTTTATAATTCGTTCTTGTATTTCATTATGTGTCTCGAAATTAAAAATATATTAAAAATGCTTAATTGTGTCTCATAATATAATTATTAGCTCGCTAATTACTGAGCATATATTAAAAACGCTAATTGCGTATGCTACGTATTAATAATAGCTAATTATGTTGATAACTTAATTATTAAAATGATAATTATAATATTAAAATTATTAATTACATTAATTAATAATATAATAGCAATTAATAATGAATATTTCATGTCATTAAAAATTAAATAATAAAAATATTGTGTAATGGCGGTTGGATGATGAGAGAGAAAAAGTAGTTGGGTGGGGTCAAAAAGTAAGAGAGAGAGGAAAAAGTAGTTGGGATGATTTTTTTTTTTGGTTCACCATTAAGAAGAAAGTGGGAAAAGATTGTGGGATGTAATTTTTTAGAGAGAGAAAGTTCGAAAGAGAGTGGGATGATCTTTTTTTTTCATTCACCATTAATGGTGCTCTTATAGGTAACAATGTAATTGCAATATGGGAAATGCCCAATCAATCCACTGGTCACTGGATTGATTATCAAACAAAATTGGGGATGGCAATTACCCATGGGTGAGTGGATTATCCATCCACCGGCCCCGAATAAATGGGTGAAAACCCGCGGTGGAGCGGATGATTGGCGGGTGATGGATGGATCGGGTCGGATGTAGATGACTTTTTTTCGACCCATCACCCGCTCCATCCATCCACCCGTTTATATATATATATATATATAATATAAAAAAAATTATTTTAAAATTTTTACTGCCACTTACCATTTAATGTAATAAAAAAAACTTATACAGTTGGCAGTTGATTAAGTTTTCAATATTAATTTTTTTTAAAAATTGTTAAATCTACAATTTAATTTTTTTTTTAGTATCACCCGTTTCCCACCCGCTCCACCCGCCCCACCCGCGGATGATGGGTGGAGCGGATATGGATGGAATTTTTCGCGGGTGATGGATGGTGTGGATGGAGTTTTGGGTCGCGGGTGATGGGGCGGATGATGCTCCACCCGATCCACCTCCGATCCATTGCCATCCCTAAACAAAATCCAACTAGCCTTTTGGCCCGGCGCTGCTCGGGTGCATTATGTGAAATTTGTTTTGGAAGTATACATTAGTATAGATAAATTCATCTAAGGTCTTCCTTTTAAAACACTATTTAATAAAAACAAATAAATATAGATATAGATTCAAAATTAGCTACTATTATTAGATTAGTATATATGATTACATGTTAGTCTATATATTTGGTTAGCTATTATTAGATTAGTAATCATAACCTCATACAATGGACGGGTATTGATTGAGTTTAAAACTGATTTATGATTATGTTTAGATTTATTTCTTATCATAAAATGAGACAAAGTAGAAACGATATCGTTACCTATATCCTCCCATAAAACCAAAAGATTAATCACTTCATGATGTTGTACGTGCATTTTACAAAGCAACCCACAAAGTCTGGAAAAAATAAATACATGTTAACATCCAAATGGCCCCTAGTCAAAATAATAATTTGTTTTAAAATTCTTGATATAGATGGCAGCCGCAGGCATTGTGGCATATATATGCAACATTTTATTTACAACATTGTCATTTATCCTTTTATTTTCTTTGTTTTATTTACCAGTTTGCCATTGAATTTGGTATGTAAATCAATCCAGTGGATTGATTAGGCATTTCCCATTACAATACATATTAACCATACAAGATTTACAACATTATTTATCCCAAATTAGCATTATTATTGCATTATGATTAAGCAACTAATAAAAATTCATGTAATTTGTATCCTTATTATGTTTTAACCAATTAGTCGATCATAAAATTATTGTAGTAGGCTTTCAAAATTTTGTGAAAGCACATGACAAGGTTGAGGACTGGAAGGGCCACATGCAGGCAAGGGAAGAGGAGATTACTAAGGTGAACACTGAGTGGATAACACGCAACTCTTCTAAAGTGAAAGAACACAGCAAGGATAGCCTTGCACCATCAATACGAAGGCAGTTTAGCAAAGAAAGGAACAATAACAGGGAGATTTTAAGGCAATTGGAGGCTGACCTGGAGAAAGAGGTGAATTACATTTTCAGGAGGATGTCTAAGTATGCCTTTCTGGTTGAGTCTGTTAATGAAGCCAAAGCTGCATTCTGGTTCTCAAAGAAGATGCTGCTGGGAAAGATGAAATGATGGAGTTGGAAGCTTATCAGGGAGTGGATGTTGGCTAAGATGTTTCCACTTGTATAGTTGTATCAGGGCCGTATTTGGGCCTAGGCGAGACCCCAAAACACATTGCCCAAATAAGTAAAGGCAAAAGAGAGAATAAAAGAAAAAGTAGAAAAAAAGAGGAAAAGAAAAGATCACTGCAATACTGCAAATGCGGCCGAGAATTACGCTTACACTTCAACCTATAACTCCTTCAATCAAATTCCGTTTCTTATTCAATTCTCCCACTTGTTTTCCAATTCAATGCCAAACACTCAAATTTTTTGGGTAATTTATCTCTTTTTTCTGCAATTTTTGTTCTTTATTCGATTTTTTAAGGTTTTGTAAATTTTGAATTTTATTACTTCATTTTTCGACCAAGAATTATTATATAATAATAATTTTTTTGATGTAATATCCATAAAAAGTACATAAAAATATTGTTAAATTAAATTTTCTATAGAAGTTATGTAAAAGCCAACAAAGAAAATTATTCCCGGTCCGGACCGAAAATCAAAACTTTAAAAAATTCGGACCAAACAATTGTTTATTTTTTCGGTCTGGACCGAACAATCAAATATTAAAAAAATTTAGACCTAATTAGGGCCCTAATATGTAGCTTCGCCATTGGGCCTCCAAAATCTCAGATTCGGGACTGAGTTGTATATGAGCTTTGAATATAGTATTATAATGATACACCAATTGACAGTGACGAGTGAAGGTCTAGGAATTGGAGTGATGTCAATATAATAGTGATGCACACTACTTAGTTCTTTTCATTTTGACAAAGTCACCTAATTCCTCTCCAAGAAACCAAGCTTCCGGATAGGTTCCTTCGAATAAGAAAATTGAGCCGCAAGCAAAGAATATCGCAAAATCCACGTGGCGCTTAGTCAGCAAGGCTGCGTGGCAGGTGCGACCCACTGCTTGCAGAGCGCAGCCTCTCTGCGGTATGGTGCGGGATCTCGCGTGGCGGCGCTTGATCGGGCCGCGCTGTTGCGCAGGGTTTCGTGCTCTCCAAGCTGTTTTCGCTTAAATATAAGACCTTTGGGATGCCAAATCCACAATCAATCATCACCGTCCCTCACCCCCTCAATTCTCGAAAGCAAACCGAAGCTCTACCGAATTTCCCACTCACTTCCTTTTAAACACAAAACACATTCTTTATTCCTTCAAGTTACGAGAGGCTCTTGGCACGCAACTTTTGACACGAGACACTTGGCACTTGACATGCGTCTTGGAAAGGTTCTTCGACTGCGCACGCAAGGTACGTTTCTGAGACTCCTCTTTTCCAAATCATCTAGTTTAATTGTTAACTAAACTATGTCTTAAATTCTACTTCGACTTTAACTAATTAAAAATGTAATTAGTTAATTTTCTTTGCCTTGTTTGTGTATGACTACATGTAAAACTATGTTTTTAACTAACTTCGAGTTTAATTAGTTTTATTTAATTTAATCAATCTATTTTCATTATGCTTAATTCTAGTTTCGAGTTTAATTTAACATGTTTAAAATTAGTAGAAACCGACCTAGTTTTTAGGCTAATTTTCATGTTAATATTTTTAGGCTCTTAATAACCTTTTCCATGTCTCTTATTATGCAATTTCTTTGTCCCATATAAGTTCTGATCATTTGTCCCTTAAACCAATGTATTTTTGGCCCTTTAGTTTATCCTATAACTTTTGTCCATGATCCATAGTCGCCTTTGCAATGAGGTTTGTTTTAGGATTTTAAACCTGAACTAATCCTATGTGGTCACATTCAATTTTTGTTTAAATTTGCATTAACTTTAATCCACCTAGTAATTTAGGATAGTATGCTTAGGCACTAAAACTGAGATACCTGTGTTGCTTAAATCTTATTACGGTGAAATTACAAATGAGACCGAGTAGAGGCCGCTGCGGCGGGCGAGTGTGGCTTATTGATTCACACTCGTACCCTGTCCCCGAACCTATGACTCTGGTTTATTTGTCTCGGGTGTCCGCGAACCTCTAAAGGTGCGGTAGCGACTCCCTTTATTCGAAAGCACACTTCATCCTCATGCCAACGCGCACACGTGCGATGTTAACAAGTACTCAGTCCCTTTGTGACGTAGGCCCAATAACCACGCCTATAAATATGGTGTTCAAAAATGGATTGCAAGAGTGGTTATTGGCAAATTAAAATGGAAAAATAAAGTATTCCATTAACTGCATTTAGTGTTCCTCAAGGACATTACAAATGGTTAGTTATGCCATTTGGATTAAAAAATACACCTCAAATCTTTCAAAGAAGGATGGATAATATATTTAAAGATCTTAATCATTGTTGTCTACTATATATTGATGATATCTTGGTGTTCTCTGAAGAACTTGAACTAGACAATATAAAAATGATTTGAAAGCTGTAACTCAAAGATGTTTAAAGCATGGAATAATACTAGGGAAACAAGAAATTGAGTTCTTACCATTAGAAATCAAAGCTGGACAAATCATTTTTGCAGAAACATATTCTTGAGAAAATAGAGAAATTTTCAGATAGGATCGAAGATAGAAAACAACCAGAAAGATTTCTTGTTTGTTTAACATATGGTTTCGATTTTATCAAATATCTTGCTTTATTATGAAAGCCTCTACAAAAAAATTGAAAGAAAAAAATACCCTGGAATTGGTCATCAAGTGATTCTAAGGTTGTTCAAAATTTAAAAAGGTTATGTAAAAACCTCAAATTTAGTATATATATATATATTTTTTTTTTTTTTTTGACCAGAATTCTAATATATATATATTCAAATAAAAATAAACACAAACAAATTTTTTTTTGTCGTGATTCATAAAATATTACAGTTATATGATGTACTCAAATATATCATATGATTCAATTACATCATTTTTATATTATTTTACTAGGTTTCCAAGAAAAAAATTTCAATTTTTATATTAACCCATAAATATTTAACGATACTTGACTATAAATAATTTTTACAAATAAATTTAATAAAACCGTGCATCGCACGAGAAAAATTCTAGTTTTTAACAAAGCAGAATGCAATTTATTCTACAATGCAGAAAGAAAGCTTCCTAATATTCTTAGCTCCTAAGCATTTCTTAGTAAGAAAAAAGTTGCAAAGGAATACTAGGATTTGTTAAAAAATTATCAAATACGGAAGAACAAGGAAGACTCCTGCGTTGGCAAATATGGCTTAATCAATTCTGATTTACTGTTGAACAAATTTAGGATCAAAGAATTCTTTGGCAGATAGCTTAACAAGCGAACTTGCTAATGGCATCATCCTCGAAGCTGAAGCCAATGAATTCTGTTGGCAAACGATCAAAACAAAAAAACCTTTGCACAAAACCTAAACCTTTGGGAATATACAAAGAGCATTAGAAGAGTTGAGGAAAGGAGAGAATTCACAACTCAGAATAAAATTTAAGATAACTGTGTTTAGTTATACTTCCTCCGTTTCATTTTACTTGCTACACTTCTCAATTCACGGACTCCTAGGTAATTTTTGGAGAAGAGAGAGGTAGAGTAAAAAGAAAAAAGACCCATGTGAGAAGAGAGAGATGAAGAGAGTTTATTGCCCAAGAAAAGAAGTGTAGCAAGTAATATGAAACTTTCCTATATGAAAAGTGTAGCGAGTAATTTGAAACGGAGGAAGTAGTTGAAACAGCATAAACTAACAAAAGGACTAGGTAGCAAATACTAGAAAACCAAAACGCACTAAAGGACAAGAATAGTTACTGAGATATTCTATCAATCCTCAACTCCATGCTCTACTTAATATAGACATAAACTTTATAAAATTAAAAAACAATGACATGATTACATAAACTCCATTGAATTGATATTTCTATCTTAGTCAAGTGTGTTTCAAACAAATATAATGCATCAATTAATCATTGTGTATTATCAAAGAATCACATATTCAACATGACATCGACATGGGATAACCAAAGCTAGTTTCCTTGCACGCCGTCTACCAAAATTTTCAATTCCACTAATATCACCACGCTTTAGAAAATTATATGACAAATCCCGCGGATCGCATATGAATTTTTCAAGGTTGATGGCATTCTTCAGACAATACAAGGCTAATGTAAATTCTAAATTTTCATGAACATTAAGAGCATCATTAATGATGAATGAAAAACAAGATCATCCCAACCCTCTTTCTAACTTTCTCTCTCTAAAAAATTACATCCCACAATTTTTTCCTACTTTCTTCTTAACAATGAACCAAAAAAAAGATCATCCCAACTACTTTTACCTATCCAACTACTTTTTTACCCCACCCAATTATTTTTTCTCTCTCATCACCCCACCATCACTATACAATATTTTTATTATTTAATTTTTAATAATATTTGATATTTATTACTAATTGATAAAAAAATTAATTAAATAAATACATAATTAGCGTTTTTAGCATTAACTAAATTAAATGCACAAAAATATTGTTTATTTTTTTTAGAGTGTAAAAGTGGAAGATATTTTATATAAAATAAGCAAAATTATAGAAAATTAGTAAATAGCTAGAAAAATAATATTTGTAATTGTATTATTTCTCTAACCTGTCAGAAAAAATATGACACACGCGTCAGAAATATGACGAAAGTTAATTTTTTTTTGGATTTCTCCCAGCCAAAACTTGGCTGGGGGAAAGCCAAAAAAAATTATTTTTTGTCAGATCAGGCGGTGGATCCCACTCCCACGCCTGATCAAGTTTTCACTCGTCCCATACCATTTTTTTTTCCAATCAACACATGATCTTTGTTTCAATCATCAATAAGAGGACCCAAATAAGATCAGGTGCTTGATCTTCTTTTTTCAATCATCATTAAGGATGCCCTAAAAGCTCCTATCTATTCGAGTTTTCGTAAGTTAGGAAGGGTTGCACTAGTATCGTCTAGTGTCTCCAACCAATGCTTCACATAATCCAGATTGCACTCCTCTGACTCTGACTCTGACTCGTTCTCAGAATTTGATTCAGCATCCGGCTCTGAATCTAATTCTTTTGAATCTCTCTCGCAAGAAGAACACCACCACCACATTACCTGCACAACCCCTCCAAAATAAGATGTTCATAGAGATAACGTGCAATACATGACAAAATAATGACTAAAGATTAAAACTAGGAAGTACAGCCAAAAGAATGCTCATTCACCTGCAACTTTAATTCATGCAATAAAGGACAGGCCTCTGCAAAGCACATCAACGGAAGAAGGTTTCTATGGCGATCAACTATATATAACTCGCAACTCCAAGTATTTGACACAAGGAAAGGAAGGACTGCTAAGATCTTCACCAGTAATCTATCAATAATAATTGAAAAATTGATATTAGTGTGAACCAAACAAAATGATAATATTAGATGCTGCTGACTATGTTTGCTATATACAGACCATGCTCATATCAAGGGAAAGCTTAGACAGCTGTGTAGGGAAGCATTTGCTCCGCAAGATATTTGGAAGCACGCAAGCACCAATATACCTCCAACGGAAACTTAATTCAACAAGCGATGGTACACAAGCATAAACCACATTTGGCCTTTCAGTGTTGGATGAAATTTCAAAAGATCGAAGATTCACAGCATGTATTTCAACTTTACCCAGCAAGAAGCAATTGTGAATAGCCAAATATTTCAACTTTTCTGACAAATTCATGATCTTCACATTTGACAGATTGTCAGCTCTTTCGATGTGTAGCCATTCTAACAGATGGCATTGAGACAAGAGCACTTACTAGAACCTCTTCCTTCACATCAACATACTTTAAACATATGGATGTTAGGTAGCTAAGCCCATTCTCATATAAAAAATCATTGACGGCCCGTTTGGTAGTTGGTTATAAATGGTGGTAATGAGAATGAATTTGTATGTAAATTTGTGAAGAAAGTCATTGTTCATTCCCATGGTAATGTTAATTTATCCTAAAGTGTCTATTTTTCTTCTTGAATTTCCATTCCCATCCAATACCACCTTGTTAGGTGGTAATGAGTGGTAATGAAAACTAGGGGTGAGATTGCTTCCCCATAGAGAAAAGACACAAACTTGGGAGTTAAAATTGCCTTCCTATGAAGATTTTAAGGATGCTTCCCTTGTAACCTACACTTAAAATTCATTCTCATTACCGCAATTTATTAAGACTATCAAACAGGCCGTGAAGACATTAAATAGTAAGGAGTAACCACGGTAATGAACAGATGTTCCACCAGTCAAATCGAGTTCCAAATTCTTAACTCTTTTAGAAATAGCAAATTTAATCCAGATATTGATATAATGTGTACAAGACTCACCTAATGGAAGGTGAATTCTAAAGTCATTAATGAATGGAGCACGATGCAAGTTCACAACCCCATTCACCCAATTTGGGAATTTATGTTCTCTATTCAAAGTTGATATCCAATATACGAAAAATGAATTGTGTTTGGGCTCATTTAATCAGCAGCCCCATAAGGAAGCATAGGCCAGGTAAAGCATGGGACAGGTGGCAGCTGTGGGTCCCACTTGCAAGTTGACCTAATCACCAGTATTTGGGAAGCCTCTAAAAGCTGAAGCAATCATTGCCTGAAAAGGTAACATGCCCATTGCTACTAAAAAGGCCCATCTGTATAATGTTTCCTGTCTGGGAAATCCCCAACACTATAAAAACCAACTGCCTCATCAATGAACAAGGTATTCAATTCTCACCTAACAAACTAGAGCATCTCTCTAGGCGTACTTCTCTCTCTACCTCAATCACATCGACTTGAGCGTCGGAGGGCGATCCCGGAAACACCCCGGGGTAGTCTAACCTTGTTTTGCGGGATTCCGGCATACGGATATCGAAGCTCGGGCGATCGCTTTTTGGGGCCCACATCTCATTTCTCAACCAATCACAATCCTTAATTTACGGGACGAAAGCAGGTTTGGCGCCGTACGTGGGAAAGTACAAGAAGTTACTTCGCCACCACTCGGCAAGACTCACCTTGTTGCTACTCGGTAAAACTCATCTCATTGTTGCCCAACAATGGCCCCGACAAAAGCACTCGCACTCGTGGCCCTCCGCACAAGTTCGGAGGTCCGAGAGGAGTCCATCCCCATCTCTTCACCGAAGGTCCGAACGGCCCAAAACACCGACCGTTCAAACCCTTGATCATGAAGCGGAGGAGCATTCCATGGAAGACAGGCGCGGGACCCCCTCGTCGGCTACGGGCCGGCGACCCCCAACCTATAACCACGGCGGATATAAACATGATAGCCGCTCGGCGGCAAACCTTGCAACTTGAGCCCGAGACATGCTGGCCAACTTGCAGCAAGGACGCCCCCCTTGGTCCCGAAAGACCAAGCCCTGGTCCCTTCACTTCGGGCGGATAACCATGGTCGGCCAAGCCGGCATCCATCCGGGGCAAGAGAATACAATCGGCACAGTCGGCCACCAATCAAAAGGGGGGAAGGTGACTGACCGCGAATCTAAGGGAAGATCGGTTAGAGCCTGAAGAGACTCACATATCCAAATCCCCTCGGGAAACGCGGGTCACAAACAAAACGATGCCCGACACTTCCTCGACGAAGCGCCTCGGCAAGGGTTACGATGCGAGGCACATATTGAACAAAAAGGCCGCCCAGCGCGAGGGCCATGGGGATTACGCTCGGTCTAACCCTATTCGAATCAACGGCGGGGCACTCAAGTTCATGGTCCCATTCGCCCGGGCCATACTCGAGGCACCCAACCCGGGAAAAGTCAAGACCCCCTGCGTCGAGCCATTCACGAGCCTAACCGGCCCGGATGACCACATGGCTACGTATAAAGCCCAAATGAGCGTTCGGACCGGATGTGAAGCCACTTGGTGCCGCTTCTTTCCAACAACACTCAAACGTCCGGCCCTAAGTTGGTTCCGGGAGCTTCCGGCGGGGATCATAACCGATTTCTCGATCCTCGAAGACCTATTCATTCACCGGTTTGTTGCGGGAAAAAGACAAAAGAAAACAAGTCTCCACTTGGTGGGGATCGAGCAAGAGAAGAATGAAAACTCGGCCGACTATATTAAAAGATTCAATGAGGAGTCATTGAAAATTTCGGATCCGCAGGATGCGGTAGCGTTCGCTGCCCTAATGTCTGGACTCCAGCTAAGGTGGTCCCCGGGTGAAAACGAAGTCAAAACCTTCTACGAGGCTATGACTCGGGCTCAAATATTCATCCAAGCAACAGACATATGCCGTCACTCCGGACGATGGGAGCAAAAAGAGGAAGGATGAAGGAAATCCTAGGGATCGGCCAAAGCAGCAGAAGACGGGGGTCGGTCGAGACGGATTCAACGACCATGGCATCGACCCCGGTTCGGTAAAAACAGGGAGAGAGATATACCTGGACATAAAAGACAAAGTCACTCTCCCCGCCCACCTCCCATCAAAACCTCGGCTACCGAAGAGACGAGTACGTGGTGCGAATATCACTAGGAATGTGGACACACCACTAAAGATTGCAGGGAACTCAAGAAATCCCTTAACAACCTTGCGGACCAGGGAAAACTGAACCGATACCTCAAGCATTCCAGCGAGGAGAAGGGAAAGCAACAGGCAGGTCAGTCCAACAGCGGAGACACGGAGGGGTTCATCGGAGTCATAGCAGGTGGCTTCGCGTCAGGAGGCCTAACCGGTCGATCACGCAAAGCCCACTTCCAAAGTCTTAAACATCAGGTACTCGATGTCAACCACCCCCGACCCGACTGCCCGTAATGACATTTGGGGAGTCCAAGTGAGGCCCACTACACACGCCCCACGACGACCCCTTGGTCATCGAGCTTAAAGTGGCCAACACAAGAGTCAAACGAGTGCTAGTGGACAGTGGGTCTTCAGCTGATATAATCACGTTGGAATGCCTCAGGAAATTGAAGTACACTGAAAAGGATGTGACCCCACTCAATCAGCCACTCATAGGCTTCGGGGGAAACTCGGTGCACCCGGTCGGGTCTATAAAGTTGCCTACACGGATAGGAGAGAAGGGTAAAGGAAGAAGCCTACCGATTGACTTCTTAATAGTGGACATTCCTGTGCCATACAACATCATAATGGGAAGACCAACGCTGAACAAGGTCAAGGCTGCAATTTCCATCTATCAGCTCCTCATGCAATTCGAAACCGACGAAGGTAGAGTCGGAAAGATCGAGGGGATCGCAAGCGGCCGGGGAGTGTTATGTGAACGGCCTAAAAAAAGCAAGGTCGACGTCCAAGAGGACTCGAAGAAAAGAAAACGAGAGGATGGTCAGCCTCCAAGTGAGCTCGGGGTCTACCTTACGGAAAATCCCAAACAATACGAGCGCCCTCAGCCAGCTGAGGAGGACGAAGAAGTCATCATCGATGAGGAACATGGTCGGACTCTGAGAGTAGGCAAGGCCATGGACCCTCAAACAAGAAGGGAGATAATCCAAGTTCTATCAGAATACCGAGACGTCTTCGCCTATGAAGCCAATGAAATGCCCGGGCTCGATCCTAAAGTTATGTGCCACGAGCTCAACATCAAAGAGGGGTTCAAGCCGGTCAAACAAAAGTTGAGGCATCAAGGTCCTGAGAGGAACGCCGCAGCAGCGGCAGAAGTTAAGAAATTGCTCGAAGCGGGGTTCATTGAAGAATGTCAGTACTCGGAATGGCTGGCCAATGTTGTCCTCGTCAAGAAGTCGAGTGCGGCATGGAGAATGTGTGTGGATTTCACAGACCTAAATAAGGCCTGCCCAAAAGACAACCACCCTCTGCCCAAGATTGATAGGTTGGTCGACTCAACTGCAGGTCATGCCCTCTTAAGCTTCATGGATGCAAATGCGGGGTACCATCAAATCCCGATGGCTGAACAGGACCGAGTCCATACTGCGTTCATCACCAACCAGGGGGTGTATTGCTACAAAATGATGCCCTTCGGGCTGAAAAATGCAGGGGCAACATATCAGCGCACCGTCAACAAAATTTTTAGCAATCAACTTGGTCGGAATATAGAGGTATATGTTGATGACATGATCGTCAAAAGCAAAGTCCACGACCATCACCCCTCGACTTAAGGGAGACCCTCGGGACGTTGAGGCGTTTCCGCATGATGTTAAACCCGAAGAAATGCGTCTTTGGAGTGAAGGGAGGGAAGTGCCTCGGATTCCTGGTGGATGGAGGGGAATCGAAGCTAATCCCGACAAAATCAAAGCAATAATGGAAATGAAATCTCCTCGGAATGTAAAGAGAAGCACAACGCCTAACCAGGGCCCGTGTCGCGCCTCGGTCGCTTCCTATCCCGGTCGGCGGATAAGAGCTTACATTTCTTCAAAACTACGAAAAGAAAAGAGTTTACTTGGGATGGTGAGGCCGAACAGGCCTTCACCTCCCTAAAAGAACACCTACTAGCTCTCCCAAAGTTGATCTCCCCCTTGCCGGGGAAACCCCGTTCGCCTATCCGGCAACTTGCGAATATGCGCTCGGCGCCGTTTTGATAGGCGTGAGAGAAGAAAAGCAACACCCGGTCTACTTCATCGGTCATGCTTTCGGGGCGGAGGCCAAATATAGCGAAGTGGAAAAAATGGTCTTTGCCTTAGTAATGGCTAGTCGGAAGCTCAAACCTTACTTCCGAGGCCCATCCTATTAAGGTCCTCACAAGCCCGGCCGCTCGGAAAAGTCGTTGAGAGCAGGAACCACTCCAGTCGGATGAGCGATTGGGCGGATCAGTTGGCCGATTTCGGGTTGGAGTATGAGCCCAGGAGGGCGATAAAAGCCCAGGCTTTGGCCGATTTTATAACAGAATGCACATCCAGCCCCCACCCGGTCGGCCAAGGCCGGTTGGGAGTTGCAAGTGGACGGCTCGTCCACCAAATCGAGATGTGGAGCTGGGTTGGTCATCAAACCCCCGGTCGGGGAAGATGGAGTATTCTTAGGCTCCAACAACGAAGCTGAATACGAAGCCCTGATCCTCGGATTGGAACTATGCATCCTGTCAGGAGCAACTATGATCGAGGCCAAATCCGACTCACAGTTGATAGTGGGTCAGGTATCGGGCGAATATGAAGCCAAGGAAGACAACATGAGAATGTATTTGGCCAAGGCAAGAGACATAATCAAACAGCTGTCCCAATTCAGTATCACCCACATACCCCGATCGGAAAATCAGCAAGCGGATGCTTTGGCCCGAATGGCTAGTTCAGCGGAAGGGTCGGCCCCCCGAACAATCATGTGGGAAGTCCTTCGGCAGCCGAGCATCAATAACAAGGAACAACTTGTACTAAATCGGACGTCTGCATGGATGGATGAGGTAGTCGGATACTTGAGGGACGGGAAACTACCTGAGGATCACAAGGAGGCTGACCGAGTCAGGCACAAGGCCGGATGGTTTTTATGGCATGAGAATCAACTCTACAAGAAGTCCCTCACCCATCCCTTACTCAAATGTGTCACCCCTGAGGAAGGAAATTACATCCTCAGGGAAATCCACCAAGGGGCACGTGGGAGTCACCAAGGAGGAAGGACCATAGGCTGGAAAAGCGCTCCGAGCCGGGTACTACGGCCTACCCTAAAAACAGACGCTCGGGAACTAGTGAAGAAATGTCCATCTGCCCGGATCCATTCGGACATTCTCCGAGCACCGACCACCCCACTAACAACAATTCAAGCAGTCTTGCCATTCGACAAGTGGGGCATGGACCTACTCGGACCATTTCCCCCAGCCTCGGGACAGAGAAGGTTCCTAATAGTCGCCAATGACTACTTCACCAAATGGACTGAAGCCGAACCACTCTCCTCCATTACGGATAAACAAGTCCAAGCGTTCATTTGGAGGAACATCATCACCAGATTTGGAGTCCCCAGAGTCCTAATTTCCGATAATGGGCGACAATTCAACAGCGGCCCTACTAGGGATTATTGTGCTCGGTTCGGAATACACACCAAGTTCTCAGCGTCTCCCGGGCCGCAAACAAACGGGCAAGCCGAATCGGCCAATAAGATCGTGCTCAAGGGAATTAAGAAGTCCTTGGAGGCAGCCAAAGGAGCTTGGGTAGACGACCTACCGGGGTCCTATGGTCGGCAAGAACTACGACCAAAGAAGCAACGGGTCACTCACCATTCAGCCTTGTGTACGGCAGCGAGGCGGTCTTACCGGTAGAGATTGGCATCCCATCTCCAAGAATGACGTTCTACGAGTTCGAGAGGAACGAAGAAGAAAAGTCGGTCAGCTTAGACCTGCTCCCAGAAACAAGGGGCAACGCCCTGCTGAGTTCCATCCAGTACAGACAAAGAGTCACTCGGATGGTTAATCGCCGAGTGAGATCTCGCCCAATTCAGCTCGGAGACTGGGTCGTTCGGAAGGTTGAAGCCACGGGCTCTCACACTGAAGGGAAAGCTAGGACCTAACCTGGGACGGCCCATACAAAGTAACGAAATTATCAAGCCGGGCACATTCGACTAGAATCCGCCGAGGGCATCCCCTTGGCCCGACCTTGGAATGCAGACAACCTTAAGAAGTACTATGTGTAAAGTTTGTTACTTGCAATAGGGGCATATATTGTAATAGCTTATTTGTAGCCGGTCGGCATTTTTGTAGTCGATTTCAAATGTAATGAATTGGTACTGCCAGTCGGCATATTTTACACCTCGTCCAACCTAACCAGTCAAAATGGTTGGCATCATATCTCCAAGTTATCACTGGTCGAAATTTCGAATTAGTCAGTCGGGATTATGATAAGACTTAACCAGTCAAAACAATTCAAACTCCTCCTGAAATGACTGCTGGTCGGAGTTTCGAACAAGTCAGTCGGGATTATGTTAAGACTTAACCAGTCAAAACAGTTCAAACTCCTCCTGAAATGACTGCTGTTCGGAGTTTTGAACAAGTCAGTCGGAATTAATTTATGACTTAACCAGTCAAAACAGTTCGGGCTCTTCCCGAAACTATTGCTGGTCGGAGTTTTGACCAAGCCAATCGGTATAAATCAAGACCCATCCAAGTCATTGTTAGTCCGTCGGAAAGAGCAAAAGTCAGTCGGCAGTATTGCAATCAACAAACAAGAAAACAAAAGCCAAAAGATAAGCTTTCATTGATTACAGAAGAAATAACTACAGACAACAAGGGCAAAATTTAAAAGAAAGCTAAAGTACAAAAGGCCTTTAAGAGCTAGGGGGAGGGTGAGGGTCAGTCACGCCCTCAGCATTGGCGTCAGTGTTATCGCCGACCAGCTCCCCCCCAGGACCGACTCCCTCGGCCACATCAACATCATCGTCAACGTCATCACCCTCGACAACATTGACGTCCACTCGACCCTCGTCCTCCTCATCCTCCTCGGAGCTGGTCCCCTCATCCAGATTCTTGGCGGTATCGGCATCGACCGACTCCTGATAACTTGACCAGATCTCGGCCCAGACCAAATCAGGATGGGACGTGGCCAAAATATTTTTTAGTCGGTCGAGGGCTTCGTCCTCCCCCATTTTATGAGCGACGCTGCCGACCTCGTTGGCATACGCCTCGGCAGCATCAGTCTTCTCCCATTCGGAGAACCATTGATCCTCCGTCTTCACTTGGCCCTCGAGCTCAACCAGCTTAGCCTCGAGCTCCACCACCTTCAGCTCGGCCGTGGCCTGCTTGGCGAGGGCATCATCCCGAGCAGTTCGAGCCAGGTCGCGGGCGAGCGTGAGGTCGGCCTTCTCCTTCTCCCACTTCGCCCGCTCGGAGGCAAAGGTCTCCTGGTCTTTCTTGATGGCGGCCATGGCATCCTCGAGTTTGGACTCGGCAATGCGCTTGTCCTCCTTGGCCCGATAAACCTCGTCAAAATGCTTTTTGGCCTTTTCCTTGAGCTCGGCAACTTCCTCAGCCAGGCTCACCCTATTTTGAGCAACGTTCGCCATCCGAGTAGAGAACTGAAACAAAGAAGAACAAAGTGAGATGAAAGCAGAATCGGAGCAGAATTAGAGAGCAAAATCAAAGGAAAAGGCGCTTACGTCGAGCCAGGAGCGAAACAGCTCGTTGGTCTCATTCGGACCATGAGTGACCTCAATATACTCCCGGTCGGCGGGAGTATAGATATGATTAATGGCGCTGTCCACCGCTTATCCTTCTCCTTCGGCTCGGCCCGGTGAAAGGGACGATCGGCGCTACCACACCCCTCGAGCTACCCCCAGGCAACTCCTCGAAGGGGGACAAGGGGGTGTATTGGGGGCTCCCGACCGGCCTGAAGTCGGATGAATGGAGAAAGATATCCCCCGTCGGTGCGATCTTTGGGGACCCCCGGGGCTGATAACCTCCACCGACCTGCTCCGCTCGGCCTCCGCACAAGCAACGGCCTTTTCCCGCTCAGCCTTGGTCCGAGCGGCGGCCTTTTCTCGCTCGGCCTTGGACCGAGCGACAGCCTTCTCAGTTTGAGCGACCTTGTCGGATGACCGCTCTTTCCTCTTTTTGCTCTTCGACTTGGCAGGGTCCTGCGTAAAGGAAGATAACGTCGGCAAACAAAAGAGCGGTCGAGCCAAAGTATAAACAATCAAAAGGGCGATTCTCACCTTCGGGGAGCGGGAACCTTCAAAGTCTTGGCTGCAATTTCGGCCTTCAACCGAAGCGGCTCTCATGGCTGCAACGTTCGGCTTGTCGGCCATTGTTGGGTCGGTTTCTTCGAGGTACGCTCGGGCGGGCTGCAGCAAAGCAAAACAAAAAGTTAGTCAAAAACACAAAGCGTAACATTGACAATACCAACCACCTCGGCCGACTCCCCGGTAGATTACCCTTCGGGAAAGTCGAGCTCGGACCCATAGCCGAGAGAAAATGCTCGTCTCGGAAGAGATTGCGATCGGGCGGCCATTGCCGGGTACGAATACCTCGCCCCGTCAACGATCCTCGCCTCGGTCGCATATAGCAAGCCGCGGCTCCTTCCTCGTCATCTAGATCTCCCACTCGGTAATTCAAAGCAATGAGGGGCTCATCCGAAGGCGGAACCAAAGGAATCCCCGGTCTCCCCGAAATACACGAAAGCAAATTCTCGGCGGAACCCTTTTTGGGAGGTGGGGAGATTGAGGACGGTTCGATACCCCGGTCGGATCACGAAAGCTCCACCAACCTGGTCCGTTCTTGGCCACCATGACCTCGACCAACCGATACGAGTGCCTCCATAATTTGAGGGTTGGTCGGACGTCAATAAGGTTGCATAGGACTTGGAAGGCGATGATTCCGCCCCGGGAGTTCGGGGAGACTTGGCGGATCGCCAAGTTATAGGCGTTCAAGCAACTCCTTCACGAAAGGGGTCAAGGGAAACCGAAGCCCCATATTCGAGGGATTTATAGTACAACTGCGACGCAACCGGGAGGGCGAGATTACGGTATGGTGGGCCTACGGGTCGGACCAAGTAGAAAGGGTCCTTTATTTGAAACCTTGTCAGTTGTGCCCCGGAGGTCCTCGGTCAGCGATTTGATCACCCCCGGCTCGGGAAAGAAAGAGCTTGGACCTCCTTTCGGATCAAGGTCGGGATACTCCGGCTCCCAGGCCGATGTGGATGCTTCTCCTGCTCCCCTCGGCATGGTCCTTACTACATCGAAGACAAATACTTGTCTAAGTAACTCCGAGAAGGAGGATAAGCCAACGACACCTCCCAAGGGTAAGGAATGACTCCCTCGGCTTCCTCCTCCACCGAAGAAGACGGGCTCGGGAGAGCGACCGCGTCGGGCACAACCGAGGGTCGGGCGGCTTATTATCGTCGACACCAAAGTTATTCCCATTCCTCTCACATCCTCGGACAATTTATAAGAGGGTGAGGTCGGAGGTGTCGACGACTCGGACGAATCTCCCATTATTTATACACAAGGGAGTCGGCCGAAGTTATTCGAAAGAAAACAAAGAAAAAGAAAAAAGCTTAAAACAACAAACGCGTACCTGGTCGGACGAAGAAACTGGAGAGGATTGATAGGAGTTGGAAATTCTTGAGAGAGAGAGAATGAGGAAATGAGCAAATGATCTTCCACTTCTCTCTCCTCTCAGGTTTATATAGGAGGATCTCGGGGGATGCGCAACGCAAACCCCCCCGCGTCGCCTAAACGGGCTTTTAATAGCGGCCCAATTGGACCTGCTCAGTCCATTAAGCGAGGAGTTCAGCGAACTCGAGCAAAAACCCTTCAGATCCAAAGGAAGTTGAAACGCCAAAGGTCCCCAGGGTGTATCTCCAGCTCGGCCAATGCCAAGGGTCCGAGCGTTCTAAGCATCGAGAGGTACGAAAACCCACTCGGACCATCTTGGGGCTCATTAGCCCCTCCTCATCCGAGTGGCACCACTCCCTACTCGGCCAACAGGAGCCCTCCTCCTTTGCCGAGTCGCTTCTATACTTGGTCAAGTATGGCCAAGTATCAGATAGCACCCACTCGGACCATCTTGGGGCTCATTAGCCCCTCATCCGAGTGGCACCACTCCCTACTCAGCCAACAGGAGCCCTCCTCCTTTGCCGAGTCGCTTCTATACTTGGTCATGTATGGCCAAGTATCAGATAGCACCCACTCGGACCATCTTGGGGCTCATTAGCCCCTCATCCGAGTGGCACCACTCCCTACTCGGCCAACAGGAGCCCTCCTCCTTTGCCGAGTCACTTCTATACTTGGTCAAGTATGGCCAAGTATCAGCTAGCACCCACTCGGACCACCTTGGGGCTCATTAGCCCCTCATCCGAGTGGCACCATCCCTTATTCGGCCAACAGGAGCTTCCCTCCTTTGCCGAGTCACTTCCATACTCGGTCAAAATTGGCCAAGTATCAGTTGGCACCCCCTCGGGTCATCTTGGGGCTCATTAGCCCCTCGTCCGAACGGATCCATACTCTGCTCGGCCATATAGGATGGGACCTGGTCGGCATCCTCATCATGAGGCAAAAGACGACGGGGTCGGCGCCCTTCCCCCAAAAAGGAAGTAGCCCGGTCGGTACTATCCTCATGAAGCAGAAACAACCCGGTCAGCATTCCCTCATTGAGGCAAAGATGGTCTAGTCGGCATTCCCTCTTCCAGCTAGAAGGAGACCCGGTCGGCGCTCCTACTCCCGCCCGAAAGGAGACCTGGTCGGATCGGCTACTTATAGTCGAAAGGAGACTGGTCGGCTTATGCGCTTTCGGCTAAGAGGAAGACCCGGTCGGCGTTCCCCGCTTTCACCGAGAAAGGGACCCGGTCGGCATTCCTACTCCCGCCCGAAGGGGACCCGGTCGGCATATCTCGCTTCCGGTCGGAAATAGGATAACTGCTCTTCCGCCACAGACAGGCCCCCCCCTCCAGTCAGATCTCCGTGATTTCCTATCTATGGCGTGGGGCTAATTGTTTGGGCTCATTTAATCAGCAGCCCCATAAGGAAGCATAGGCCGCCTAAAGCATGGGACAAAGTGGCAGTTGTGGGTCCCACTTGCAAGTTGACCTAATCACCGGTATTTGGGAAGCCTCTAAAAATGTGAAGCAATCATTGCCTGAAAAGGTAACATGCCCATTGCTACTAAAAAGGCCCATCTGTATAATGTTTCCTGTCTGGGAAATCCCCAACACTATAAAAACCAACTGCCTCATCAATGAACAGGTATTCAATTCTCACCCAACAAACTAGAGCATCTCTCTCTGGGCGTACTCTCTCTCTACCTCAATCACATCGACTTGAGCGTCGGAGGGCGATCCCGGAAACACCCCCGGGGTAGTCTAACCTTGTTTTGCAGGATTCCGGCATACGGATATCGAAGCTCAGGCGATCGCTTTTGGGGCCCACATCTCATTTCTCAACTAATCACAATCCTTAATTTCTGGACAGAAACAAATTGGGTTGGGGACTATTATCTACAAGTATCTGCGCAAAATCGAAGTTCAAACTTGTGGAATAAGTTGCCATATATCTCCACCTTCTCGAAAGAATGCTAGTTTTTGTAGCATCTTTAAAGTCAACAAGGGATAGAATGAAGCAAAGAATATCGTCTAGCAAATTGGTGAGCCTGTCATTTTTATCAATTTGTTCCTTTTATTAACAAGAACAGCATGAAAAAAAAGTGGTTAGAGAGCCTTGGGTGACCAAAAAAACAACAAATTAAAAAAAACAATGATAAAAGAGTCTAAAATTACACATCACAAAGATGCTAAAAGAGGAAGGAGTAGCAATTAAAAGGATGCCCAATATCTCATTCCGTGTCTTCCAAATAAATTTACTTGCATAGCTGAGGATGCAAAACAAGGCAATTTGGAAGACACACATATTAAGGAATACGAGAGAGATACAAATAGATAATATAATTAATATCAAACTTCCAAATAAGGAAAATATAGCAATTAATAAAGAACAGAGGAAGTGACTAGAATTACCTACAACATACTCATAAAAAACCCAAGACAAAAGGCTCTTACTAATTGCAAAAAATTCGCTACTCGTTGAAATGTGCTCCCTAATTCCCTGTGTCCCCCAACATATTTGCCATTTCTAATTTTAGCACTATTAATAAGTAAAGAAAATCTCCCCTTTCCCAATTATCCAATATATAAGAAAAAGAAATAATTGATTCTAATAATACAACATTTCACCAATTAACTAGTTTTTTTTGCCCGAGTAATGCCTCGGGTCAGTTACAATAAACAAATACGTTATTATTTTTAAATTTTATAATTTATTTTGCTACTTTTCGTATTTTTATCCATTAAAAAATTGAAAAAATCACGTTATGACGTGATAAGTAAAAAAAAAATTGAAAGGTTTGAGATTGAAAACAATACCTTAAAATGAAGTGTGGTAAGAGAATATGATATAAATATTCTCTTGTAAGTTACGTAATAAGAGTGTTAGAGATGTATATACTTATTTAAGTCTTTTTAGTTAATTATAATTATTACAAGACTTCAACATATTTTATTTGAAACATTAGACAACAAAGTCATAGTGTATTGATGGTTAAGCTCTTACTTTTCATTTCAAAGGTCACGTGTTCGATACCTTACACTTAGTTATTTTTTAAAAGTGAGGAGTACACATAGACATAAAACATTTGCATTAGAAATGTGAGGAGAGTGCCACGTGGCACAAAAAAAGCTCTTTAAATTCCAAATCTCAAATACCACAACTTTCATAAAAACAATAAAACCAACAACCTTACATTAGCTGATCCATCACATTTCATCGAAAAAAAAGTATTGCAATCATTCATCAGACACATTATCAACTACTCCCTCCGTCCCATAATATAGTGCTTATTTCTTTTTTACACGGTCTCCAAGATGTAACTTTGACCTTTAATATCTTCAATTCCGTATTAATAAAAAATATAAAAAGTTGATATTATGAAACTACACATTGAGATGAATCTAACAAGATCCCACATGAATATGTTTTTTTATATATACAAATGAGAATATTCGGTCAAAGATTTTAAAGTTTGACCCACCAAAAATGAAGTAGGCACTATATTATGGGACGGAGGGAGTACTAATTATTATTATTAACATTAAAAAAAAAACATTATATTTACCATAGATCTGTAATTAGAAGAATAAAACACAAACAAAAAGATCAGATCGATCATACACTATCCAAATCTAAAAAAATCCCTCAACAAACATACACAATCACATCACTTTTTTTTTTTTTTTTTTTTTTTTTTTTGAGAGTGCAGGATAACTCAATTGGTTAGAGCTTCCTTCCCGGTGGTTCCAGGGGATCATAGGATCGATTCTCATCCCCACCCTTGTAGCTCATTTGCACCAAAAAAAAATCTCTCTTTTTTTTTTTTACCGTATAACAAACGATCCATCAAAATCACACGATCATCAAACACGAGCAGGAGCAGATGCAACGGCAGCACCACGTGTAGCAGCACCAAGAAACGACAAAAACCCAGTAGTTTCACCACCAAGAGAAGAATCTTGATCATCAAGGAAAAGATCTTCAGGAACCCTAAAAACACCATGCGCACAAACAACAGCAACACCGACAAAAACAGCGTACATAAGAACAGAAGCAACATTCGTAAGAAAAACAACGAATATACTAACAAGAGTAAGACATCCAAGGGTTTCACGATCAGAGAAAGTCCGCCCAAAAAGAACAACGGGCCTATCGTCGGGCTTGAAGAGGTAAAAAAAGGACCAAGTAGCGAGGAGGAAAGCGAGGGTGAGGAGAGAGAAAGGGTGGGTAATGAGAGAGAGAGCGACGACGGAGGAGATGAAAGCGAGGTAATTGACGCGGAAGTAGGAGTAGTTTTTGCGGAGGCGTGTTGTGGCGTCGGAGATAGAGTCGGGCTTTGAGATGGATGTGCGGTCGATGAGTTCGGGCCATGGACGGGCTTGCGAGAGAGCGTCTTTGATTTGGTCGTGGAGACGAGAGATGAATGTGCGGAAGGTGGGGGTTGTTGTGGTGGTGGTGGTGTCGGAGATTGTGGTGGTTGAGGAGGTGGTGGGGATTGTGGGGGGTTTGGATTGAGGGGTGGAGATTGGGAGGATTGGTGGGGCTGAAGTTGCCATTGAGAAATGAGGAGAGAGAAATTTTTTGGATAGGATTTGTGATTTGTGATTTGTGATTTGTGAAATTGGTAGATAGTTTGTGAGAATGAGATTTAGAGAAAGAAAGGATGATTATTGCTTACAAGTTAATAAGGGAGAGAATTAGAGAAATGTGGACGTTGAAGGTAAGTTGAAATAAACGAGGAGTATTTGGGGATTGATTTAGATGGACTGACGATTTACCGTGGAAGGTTTTACGCGTTTGAGGATGTGGGTTGTTTTTTTTTTCTTTCTAGGGTGGACCAACTTAGCTCTGAGTCAAAGTCATTGACCTGGGTGTATTAGGAGTATTTTTTTTTTTTTTTTTGATTCATATGAGTCACGAAGATAGTACAAAGTACAAAGAAAGGGAAGGGGTATTCGAACACGTGATCTATTATTCACAGCACCTCAATCTTAACTACTAGGTCAAGACATCCTTGGTTAGGTGTATTAGGAGTATGATAGAGTCTATCAAGGCTTTTTTTTTGGTTTATTGCGTAATGAAGGAGAGTTTCAAATGAATAAACATTAGTCTTTTTTTTTTTTTGAAAGAGAAATTTCATTAATTAAAGGCTAAACGGCATCTACAATAGGTATTAAAGAAAAACAAGATACAATTAAAAAAAGGCTAAATCAAATTCGTCTTCGAAGAAAAACTACAATGAACCAGATCGAACAATACAGCGTAACCCTCTTGTATTTGCTGAATCAAGCAGCTATTGATGAGAAAGTCTATCATTCTGACATAGTTTGGGAAGAGCATTCTTGATCGAGCCATGTTGACCGCATCCGAGATTCCAATACCTTCATGTTGAGTCTCGAACTTCAACCAATGAGAACAATTTCCCATACCTAAAAACAAAAAAACCATACTCACAACTCCCATAGGGGAGAAGAAGATCTCCAAAACGAAGACTAAAAACCCCATAACAGGGTTTGAAAAAATCTCATAAAGAGAGACTAATTTATTAAACAAAGCAAGAAAATGAACTAAAAACTGAAAATAAAAGGGAAAAAGGGGCTTACCATGGATGAAATCATCCATAGCAACCCCAAATTAATGAAAAAGGGGGTAGAGGAGGCTAGGGTTTGAGACAGAAAAAAAAAGGGGAAGAGGGGGGGACGAGTAAACATTAGTCTTGATTGTACTATACACATGGTGCACCTGAGTGTAGAATAAATGAACTCGTGTTTGGAATTTCATAAACAAGATAGCTTTTGATACAAATTAAAAATAGTTCTTCCTTTTTTATAATTACAATGTTTTTTTTATAGTTGCAATGTTTTAACTTATACTCCCTCCATTCTATAATATAGTGCTTCAGTTCATTTTGGATGTCCCAAAATATAATGCTTGGTTCTATATTTAATTCCATATTTGTTTGTGATTTGCCTAGAAAAACCGTATTATATCATTTATTTGCTTCTTGAAATTAGTTTTTTTGCTTTGTTTATTTTTGACCCAATGGTTACATTTAATGCTCTTTCACCAATTATTCTCCATTTTCTCTCTTAAAATCACCTTTTTTCCATACAACATTTATTTAAATAAATAGAAAGTCTTTACTTTCCTCTTAAATTCTTTTTACCTTAATTCCCGTGAAAATGGAATCAATCACTACAGTATCGGATGGAGGGAATAATATGGAAATATATAATAGTTGATTAGTAATGTTTTGAAGTATGATATTTTAAAAAATAAATTTTGAAAATAATTAAACAAAATTTAAATTATTGCAACTAAGAAATAAAAAATAGAAGGTTCCCTTCAACAAAAAAAAAAAAAGATAAAGGTAGTATTTATATTCATTTAAATCACACTCTTGTATTCCTTTCGAATTTACAAAGCATACCCCTGAAAAATGTTTTTACTTTTTTTTTAGGAAAAGTGAGAAATGTATCTATATAAAAGAGATTGGCAACAAAATCCACAACCTTTAGCTTTTCCCCTCAAGGTTGATTTAAAAACTACAAATTTGTCACAAAGATGCGTGAATAGCATATCGCTGATTCGCTATGACAATTTTGTGATTTTGTCGAAAAATAACACTAGACCCCTTTTTTTTTTAAGGAAATCTCCCAAGTGTCCGTAATTTATATAACATGCTACTATTAACATATAACTATTAGAAATTAGGACAAGTTTTGACTATTTATTTTAGTATGTTCCTCTTAAATTAGTTGCTCATATTCCCTCCGTTTCATTTTAAT
This sequence comes from Beta lomatogona, assembly GCA_947646795.1. Lineage (NCBI taxonomy): Eukaryota > Viridiplantae > Streptophyta > Magnoliopsida > Caryophyllales > Amaranthaceae > Beta > Beta lomatogona. The sequence continues at coordinate 1,337,413 of CANSNZ010000150.1, forward strand.
CTACACACTTACACTTTTCACGCATGCCAATGCAAAACTTTGAGGACATATATCTTTAGTCTTGTATTTGTAAAAATTATAAAAAGTACATATTAATAAAATACATGTTATGATGAATCTAACAAGATCCCACATGACTATATTTTCATCCGCATATAAATCACAAATGATGGTCAAAGTGAAATTTGTGAATAATGTAAAATGTCAAAGTGTGTAGATTAAAATAAAACGGAGGGAGTATAGAATAGCAAATCAACAGCACATAGAGAAAGATACAGATAAACAAACTGCTAATCCATTCTAGGCCACCAAATGCAAGTTGTGATACCTGCTTGTCGAGCAAACCAATCTGCAGCCAACTACTGAAAAGCATGCCAAATATGACTTCAAAGAGTGCACTTACAATAATCAATTGCTCATTGTGGCTCCAGTGTAGACTAAGCTATGGGTTACTTACACTTCTGCTGGTTCGCGAATCGGACTTAAAAGGGCAAGTACTAACATAGTAACATTAACAACTTCATAACAGAGGTTCTGATATGAGGGTAATGTTAATTATAGTGTCATTTCATTAATTCAACCACAAGGCTAGATTAATATTCTACTACCACGTAAGTATAGAAATAGGTCCACGAATCAAGCTCCAGCTAGGGGTAAACTCGAAGACATAGATAATAGTATCCTTCAACCATACATCCTTTTAGAAGGTGGTTCCATTCCATCCAAAAAAGGAACCCTGCAAAAGTTCAGGAAAAGGATTCTAATCAATTTGTGAAATGCGAGATAATGTTGGACGGTGACCCATGGCAGAACTTAAACCTACGTTGCTCCCCCGCCCATTAATACAGAACTTTCTAGAAAGAATATGAAGAAATATAGCAACAAAGAAAAACTGGTAGAAGATGCAAGGGAAATGAAAGACTAGCTTTGAAGACAGTTTTACATGGTGAAAGCTTGTTTACATGTTCTATTACTGGCTAGCACTGGTGTAAAGCATGCAAACACTGTGCATGTTCTTGAATTGGATGGTCCTAAACAGCAGGAAGAGTGCAATAATAAGAAAATGAAGGCGTGATGGGCATTCCACTAACATGAACAAGATGATCAAATAACTTGCCTTGGTGTCATAGAATTTGAGGAAGAAACGGTTTTTAGGAACAGACAGCTTGCTCTCGAGAATGGAGGCAATCGCAGCACTCAATTTCTTGTTCGTGTCAGGATTAAGTCCTCCAATGGAAACAAGCTCACCATATGCTGCAGGCTGTTCAGATCCGCCAAATGCCATGGGCACTGATCCTTTGAGCACCACCATAACATACTGCAATGTTTTATTCAAGGTAGTAGGTCAAATTCAATGTCAAGATATACACATCAAACACACAAGGTAATTTCCAGCAAACAAAAAGAATATTCAAACTTAAAACGACAAAACAAAATAGTAGGAAAAAAGCCAATCAACCAAATCTTAAACGATAATTCACAGGCACCAATGTCCTTTTTCCTCAATTTGGAGAAAAGGAAGGGGTTGGATAAACTATAAGCCAATGTCTCATTTCTTTTAGACTTGTTTGGAAAGTAAGTTGCCAGTACTTTCAAGATTGTATCACCTATTGCTAAAATTGAACATGTCAGTTCAATCGAGATTAAACCTGCAAGGCATTCAAGATATGTTAATTCCTCTGAAGTCACAGAGCCTCAAAAAACCAGCAAAGATCCACCTGAAATTACCGAACTCTTCGCTATCCCATAAACTTTCCTTATCAGGTTAAGGAATGGACTAAGAATAAAAGGCCTTGGATGAATGACTTGGATGATGATATGGCATGGTAGCAATCAAAGAAGTTGAATATGGATTAACATCATGCAGGTAAAGAAAGGTTGTGGAAGAGCAATTCCATCACATTCGCCACTGTTAGTACCCAACACCACAAAAAAAAAAATTAAGTACCCCATGCAACAGCTAACTAAGACAGAGGCTCCTACTGAACAAAACCAAGTAGCTGCAGTTCAGCCTGAAATAAGAAAAGCGTACTACTATATAAGAGAATTCAGTTTCAAAAATAAGGAATCTGAGTGTGATCATTAATCAATTACATGCCACTCTTGATGATCTATTCACCATTAAGCAAGAAGCGGAGAAACAATACGGACCACTCATATCTAATGATGATAGTGCTAAAGATCCTTAAGCAACCCCCAAATATTCTAGTTGGAAATGATAACTTTCGAGAAATGACAATAGTATGGTCAGTAATAGTCTGATTAGAAGAGAGACAACTGAATTGGGGGCTAACACTGCAATCATAAGCCACCGGCAGGTTGATAATTCATACACGCCACAAATGACATGTCGTGCTCAAAAAGCCATGTTGACAAAGACTCATAAATTGTGGGTTTACAAAATAAAGGAGCTCATTGTGCTAGTGTGACAATACCAGTTGCAACAAGGTGATGATGCAGCACGAGGCAAGTTGGATGAGCAGATGCTAAATACTTCCTCCGTTCTTTATTAATCGCTACACATAGGGGAGACACACATCTCTATTATATAAGTGAAGGGGGAAAGAAGATGGTATTTCCTTGCAAAAAGTCTGATATACCTTAAATAAATTTAAATTAGGAAAAACTGATAAAAACAGTCCCAACTATTGGACATTTTCTTTAATCAGTCCCAACTTTTGATTATTTTCAGTTGGACCCAACTATTACATGACTTTGCCAAAAACGATCCCGGTGACCTGATAACCTAGAGTACCAGGTGAAAACCCATACACACGTGACTTGCACATGACTTTTACAACTTTTATTTTTGTTTTGCCTTTATTTTTTTGATTTTTTTGCTTTCCCAAATTCCCACCCCTGCTATCCCCAACCCAGAACACACCACCCACACTACACCCCCCACCTGTTCGGCTGTTCCCAACCCCAGAGACCCATCCCCACCAAAAACACCAACCACCCCCACCGTCGATTACTCCTTCACTCTTTTGCTTCCCTCACTTTATACGGCATCCCTCCACTCCATCACTCACTTCATCCTTCCTCCTTCGCACAATGACCGCCACCGGTGCCCTCACTCACTCCACAGGTGCTCTCTCTTTGACGGGGTCTCCAAGAACAATCACCTACGTCGGCGACGACAACAACACCGATATCAAACATATTATCCCCACCACAAACACCAAAAACTCACTGCCAAACACCCGTTTCCAGCCCCCGAAAACCCACGCCCACCCCTGGAAACCCACTCGCCCGACTGCTCCTCTTTATCTCTCTTCCATCACAACCTTCAATTCTTCATCATCATCTTCACTCCCACCCGAAAATCCATCCCCACATCCCATCCGAAAAACCCCATCTTTACCGATGCTTTGCTAAATGCTATGATGAAGTATAAGAAGCGTAAGAATAATGAAGAGAAGTGGAAGAGAGAGAGGAGTAGGGGGAGCTTAAAAGAAAAAGGAAAAAGAGTTTTCGTGGGTTGGGGACAGGTGGGGGTGGGTTTTTGTGGACTTGGTGCTGGTGGTGCTTTGGTTGTTGTCACCGCTTCTCCCTCGGTGTGGTGCTGCTTTGAGGGTGTTGACGGTGCCGAGGTCTGTTGCTGCTACTAGTGCCGCTTCTCCATCGGTGTTCCTCGAGTATTCAACAAAACCAAATAATTCATTTTTCTAAACATTGTTTTTTGTTTTAATTAAAAAACAGGTTGAGGAAGGGGTGGGCGGTGGCTAAGGAGGGTGGGGGAGGGGGTGGATGAAAATGGCAGTAGGGGCTTTGTCATTAAATGTCACGAGAGATGCACATGACCAATGGTTTACCTGTAGCAGGTAAACCCTTCCAAGGGACTGATAATATCAAACACAAGTTCAAGTTAGGTCCATTGTTAGTTAATTGATAGATGGGACTGTTTAAAGAAGATGTCTAATAGTTGGGACTGTTATTATCAATTTTTCCTTTACATTATCATGTATATTAAATAAACTTTTATTCTTCCTAATTGCTATATATATTGAACAAGTTAACAATAGAATTGAATTTGAAATTTCAATTAAATATTAAATTAAGGGGAATGATTTCCTCTTCTTAAATATGTGTGAAAAACTCTGATAAAAAATTATATTGACAATATAACTTGATTGACACAATCCCAAGAAAAAATAAAAACTTGAATTTCATATTAATAATTATGCTCATAATATTTTTAAAACCTAAATGTTGTTTATTTTTCAGTAATCTCTATTATATCAATCAAACTCTTTTACATTATTAATATTCAACTATTGAACCTGATACACAAATTCTTCCACTTCATTTGAGCACAACCTTTCTTCTACTTTATATCTCCTTCTCTCAATACCATATTTGAATAACGATGAACAAATAACTAAAAAACCAACGAAACATTGATTTAAGAAAAAATATTAAAAATTATTAAAATAATCATAAATGTCTGTTCGAATCAAATTTTTTATAACGCTGATGAATAACTAATTGAGAAAAAAAAAACGTTAATATGACACGCACGCATAGCGTACAAAAAATGTTAGTATTAACTATTAAGGAATACAAATATAAATAGATAAAAAGAGAGACTCATGTGATGAGGACAGAGATAGAGATAACATGTTACCAAAAATAGATATGTAGCAATTATTATGAAATTTCTAAATAACGGAAATGTAGCAATTAATAAAGAACGGAGGAACTAATTAGAAATACCTACAGCATACTCATAAAAAACCCAAGACACAAAGTTCTTACAAATTGCAAAGCATCATAACTAAAATTCGCTAAATCGTTCAAATGTATACTACTAAAAACCAGGAATTCAACTCAAACATTGTAACAGTAATGTGTCAGCTTAAAATCCCATCATCAGGAAAACAAAAATTAGGGTTACAAGCAACATCTTTTCCAACACATAAAAGCCAAAAACTATAAAAAATGAACCCACAATTTCACCACAATATAATACAGAAATGGGATAACAAAAGCACGGAAAAATAACGAAAATAAAACACCCAAAATTCGGAAATTATCAGAATAGAAGAAACTAGAAATCTCATTAAGAAAACTTAGAAGAGGAGAGAGAGAGAGTACAGCTTTAGGTTTTCCGATGAGATCGGCGACGGAAGAAGTAGCGTCGGAAAGAATGTCGGAGGTGTCGACACCGTCGAGATTGACATTGGTAGAAATGTTGAGGCACGGCATTTTCTTCTGCTTCACTGATTTTTGTTTCTATCTTCTTCTTCTTTCTTTGCTAATCAATGAACCAGCAAAAACCTCAGATGTTGGGATTTGGGATTTTGTAATCTGATTTTTTGGTATTTGTTTACATGCACTTTTAAAAGAAAGTTCTAGAAATTGCTCCATTATGGCCCAATTTGATTGGGCTTTGGGAGGATCCATTTTGGCCCAAGTAAAACAAAATTGTTATTCATCAAATAGTATTCCTCCAACTCAAAATTTGTGCCAAACTTTAATATATTGACCCCATCTCACCAAAAAAAACAAACTTTCGTAATGCGCTCATGATTAAGCCCCATTCTTTTGGATTAGGAGAAACTGAACTGAACTAAACTGAACTGTGGGAAACTGAACTAAACTGAACTACGATAAAGCTGAACATGAGAGTGTCTGAACTGAACTGAACTGAAAAGAAGTCCAAAAAAACATGGCTTAAATATAAAATTTTTTTATTGAAGTATTGTATGTTGTATTTAGGTTTTGTTAGATTTCCAGTTCAATTAGTAGGCATGTTTTTACATTTGGTATTCGTCACTATAGCAAAATTATGCCATCTCTCTCTCATTGAAAATCTTGTCTCCGCCACTGTTTATGAAGGAGTAGCTTCAGCTTTACATGCAGAAAGGTATTGCTTGTGTTAAAGCTATGGGGCTTCCATATACCACATCGAACAACTCAATATTTGGATTGTTTTGCATAATTTGGTAAGTTTATTACAAGGTGCAAGAGCCGAGACGAAAGTTAGGCTTATGGTTATCAAGTAGAGCCTTACTCGAATTCAACAACTCTCCAAGAGCAAAAGGGTGGCATGTCATCCACAAAGTTACTAGACAACAAGTTCACTAAACACATAACCTAGCTAAGGGTAAGTTTATCCCTTAGACATAACCCCAAATTCAAGTCTGTGGCTCTGTGCCACATTAGCTTTCCACTAAATTTTACTCCCTCGGGTCTTTATTAGTTTACCCGTTTCTTTTGCATGGAGTTTTAGGAGAAACAATGTTGTGGGACATAGAAAGAAAGAAAAACTATTATTTTATATTAAAGTTGAACGTATGTGTGATGGAAAGATAGTAGTCCCATTCCAAAAATAAAAACAAAATAAATGGGTAAACTAATAAGGGACATCTCAAAAAAGAATACGAATAAACTAATAAAGACCGGAGAGAGTATTAATTATTTTATTTTTCAGACTCGTTTCAGTTTCATACTTTATCGATCGAATTCTCTCCAAACTCCCCTAAACTCATCAAAAAAATGTGTATAAATATTTAATTAAACAATTATTTATGCACGATAAAGCGGATGCTACTTGGGCGCTTCTAATGGGTTGGAGGAAAATATTTTTGCTACCCACATGACTTTCATTTAACATTCACAGTCTTGAATGTAGTTTGAGAATTAAAGACCAACTTCCAAACTCTCTCAAGTTTTCATACTCCCTAGTCCCTAGTGCACAAGACTCAAGTGTCTTGACAAAGTCCTAGCACTATAATCACGTCAAATATTCCTTTGACAATCACACCCTAACTTGAGTTGTTATGTCATGTCATTGAATTTTGTTTTCCTAATTTTATTTAATGCCTTCCACCTCATGTTAACAAACAAAAGAACCTGATAACCTTTGAATAATATATTGTCTACTACCATTAAAAAGCATAAATAATAAAGCGAGCTTTCAGTGAATTAGATTGCAAAGAGAATCACATATTTGGAGATGAGATTTCATTATCATGGCAACGAATAGGGAACTCGCTTCCAAATTGCATATGACTTTTTTTGTCATTATCATCATATAGTACCCTTTTTGCCATATGGACCGTAAGAAAATATAAAGAATCACATGAAAATTCACTTCAATTTCGAGATAGATCTTGAGATGGAACCGCTAGATCATAACCCATGTCAACTAGATTGCATAAACTAGATTGCAAAGAGAATCACATATTTGGAGATGAGATTTCATTATCATGGCAACGAATAGGGAACTCGCTTCCAAATTGCATATGACTTTATTGTCATTATCATCATATAGTAGCTTTTTTGCCATATGGACCGTAAGAAAATATAAAGAATCACATGAAAATTCACTTCAATTTCAAGATAGATCTTGAGATGGAACCGCTGGATCAGAACCCATGTCAACTAGATTGCATAAACTAGATTGCAAAGAGAATCACATATTTGGAGATGAGATTTCATTATCATGGCAACGAATAGGGAACTCGCTTTCAAATTGCATGACTTTATTGTCATTATCATCATATATTACCTTTTTTGCCATATGGACCGTAAGAAAATATAAAGAATCACATGAAAATTCACTTCAATTTCAAGATAGATCTTGAGATGGAACCGCTGGATGATAACCCATGTCAACTAGATTGCATAAACTAGATTGCAAAGAGAATCACATATTTGGAGATGAGATTCCATTATCATGGCGACGAATAGGGAACTCGCTTCCAAATTGCATATGACTTTATTGTCATTATCATCATATAGTACCCTTTTTGCCATATGGACTGTAAGAAAATATAAAGAATCACATGAAAATTGACTTCAATTTCGAGATAGATCTTGAGATGGAATCGCTGGATCATAATCCATTATACAGAAAGCTTTTCAAAAATAAAAATTGAACTAACTAATAACTTAGCCATCTACCACACACTAGTTATATTCCAATTGGTACATTTAAATTGAATTTAGGCAAAGAAGATGATGTGCAATTAATCACCATGCATAACTTATTCAAAGCTTAGATTGTTGGCGACCAGCAGTAGTATCAACAACATGGCAAAAAAATCTAGTAGGAGGGATAGAAAGGTGAGTCTCAAGGATAACTCCAAGACTCTTTATTAGCTTTTTCTTCACCACTTTATCAATTCCACCCATTGATATTAATTGTGCAAAAGCTGCAGGCTCGTTTGTTCCTGTAAATGATATTGGAACTGATCCTTTCAGCACCACCATCACTAACTGCACCCACACATCGTAACAAAAAAGATAAGAAACAAAGTTAATTCATTTGATCCATTATTTTCAGCTAGCTAGCTTGTAAGAAAGACCCAAATGAAAAAAGACAATGGAATAATTCCAACAATTCTTACTCTAGGGAATAATTTGAACCAAATTAACAAGAGTTGTCATGGTCCCTTTTGTGTGGTTGTGTGTGTGCTTGGGTCTAGAGACATATAAAACCATCATATGATGGTAATTGCCTAATTGGAACCTTAATGACTAAAGTAGGGGGAAGAAATGGTCTAATTATGATCGGTTTTGCTTTAAAAAATGTACTTTCGATTAACTTGGAATGAGTCAACATTAGAGGCGTTTTCATAAAAGAGTCATCAAACTATTTTAACTAACAGGTCCGATCCTCGGTCCACAAAAATTCCCGATTCCGGGTTTCCGGTCAGGACCGGTTGGACCGGAATTCCTATTATTTTAGTAAACAAAAAGTTTTTATGTTAAAAAAAGTTTAAAAAGGTAAAAATTTAGAAATTTAAAAACCTACTATTTATTATTACTTTAGGATTATTGTTATTAAAAATATTAATTTTTAATATATCTAATTTATAAATATATTTAAATAAAATTAAAAAGATTTTTCTTTTTTTTTTTAAATATAGATTCCGGTCCAACCGGTCCAACACCGGACCGGACAAGAATTTTTCTCGGTCTAAGAAAAAGGCAGATTTCGGTCCACCGGTCAGGTCCGGTCCAGGACCGGTGCACACCCTTAGCCACACATGTGGAACAACTGTATCGACCGCTTGAATATATTTAGAACTGTCTTATCCCACCCATCTGTCTCTCTCCAGCCTAGGGGTGTTCAAAAATATCCGGCCCGTTGACCCGTCGACCCACTTCAAAAGAGCCGGGTAATTTAATAAAATTTTCTTGTTACTCGGGTCGGGTACCCGGCCCGATAAAATATACGGGTATTCTGGTTGGGTCATGGGCCGAGTTTTGGGATAAACGGGTATCCGACTACCCGATAACTTCGAGAACCAAATTTCAAAATTTGGATGCAGTGTGCAATACTTTCTGCCTTCTGGTTTGTTCACCTGCCGTTTTATACTTCTATCCACAATAACTCCTCTCTTCTCCCCTAAATGAAACTCTCCTCTGTCTCCTCTTTGCAAAAACTCACTCTCATTTAGTTTAAAACTGTTAATTTAATTAAGCTTCTTTTTAAAAGAAAAAATCTGAGATTTCTATTACTATCCCAGAGGTTTGGTTACAGTCATAGGATTTTTGCCAAGAGAACAAAGGTATGGTGTAATGATGTAATCGTTTTGTAGGGGTAGAGATGGAGTAAAGTATTGAGTTTATATTCTTTAATGTATGTCAGGTTTTGATTTGTAATTAGTAGGGAAAAATGGTTGAATTTTGTTTGAGTGGATTGTTTTGAGTGAAGTAGCAGGCAAAACATTTATATCACACTTCACAGTTCGTAATATGTCCCAGATTCTTTAATGAATATTCTGAAAAAAGAAATTGCATATTTAAATCGGGTACCCGATGACCCGACCCGAGAAAATCGGATACCCGATTTGCGGGTATCCGGTTTTCCGGGTCGGGTCACGAGCCGCTTTTCAATTGCCCGCAAATGTGGGTACCCGGTTGTGAACACCCTTATTCCAGCCAGCTGCCAGCTTAAGTACCCACAAAGGGCCAGTAAAATTATGTCATTGAGCACTTTTTAACTTTTTTAGCATGTGAATTTGACTTGAAGATTATTTTTGAAAGAAATTCCAAAAGTAGAGACTATTTCAATTTAATTAAAAGGTGATGAATATCACCTTTACTTAGGATTCAAAATTATACTTTTACAAGCCAATCAAAACAACTTTTGAAAATGTAAGGATCCTATTGTTGATTGGTAATAACTCCACTATATATATCTTCTCTATGCAAAAGAAGCTTAAGACCTTGGTTCCTGTAATCCTGTTTGTCGTGGAATATAATATAAAGTAGTACTACATTAAGAGATGCACTCATAGCTGAAACTGAAGGTATTTGGCTTGAGGATTTTCCTGACTTTGCCACTGATTTAGCAAGTCAGGATATGCTCACCTATTTAATTTAATCAATTTTTGCCTTTTGGCCATAAAAAAAAAAAAGAAAAGAGATGCACTCATACACATGTTAATTTATACTACATAGTACTTATAAAGTAGTACTACATTAAGAAAAGGTCTTAGACATCAATTTTTCTTTTTGAGGTGTAGACAGCATCATATAAATCATAAAGGGTCTTAGAGAAAATGTGATAGAGGAACAAGAAATTATAATATTCTCAACTTTAGTAATTATAAAAATGTGAAGTGACACGTTTGGTGTTGATATTTTTATTTATTTGGTCCTAATATTACTAGCATGGTAGTTAGATAGATTTTATATAATAATTCCTCTGGTTTTTTTTTATCATTTTCACTTTTTTGTGCGCGTCTTCCAATACACGTCTTTCAACTTAAATATCTTTCACTATATATTAGTAAAATTATAACGACTGAGTATTAATAAAGTACTAAGTGCCAATATTCTAAGTGAGAAAGATAAAAAAACAGAGAGAGTACTTTGCTTCTCCCAGTTTCTTTCCGCTACAATCTCACATATTTGAACATTGATTAACATCTTTCCGCTACAATCTCACATATTTGAACATTGATTAACATCTTTTAGGTACATATAACAAAGTTAGAACGAGTATATTTTATATATTCAAAATAAATATAAAGATGAATTTAACCATACTCCATATAACCATATTAATATATACTTTATATCTTATATGGGTTTTTTTTAGGGAAAAATTATGATACCCATATGAGCCACGAAGGTAGTATAAAGTACAAAGAAGGGGAAGGGGGAATCGAACCTGTGACCTATTGTTCACAGCACCTCAATCTTAACCACTAGGCCAAGACATCCTTGATTTGATCTTATATGTAGCTATAGTGGTATCGTGGAAAACTTATTGTTGATGTTACACTCCGCTCCGTAATGGTGCAAACAGATTACACTACATAGTCAAATTGGCAATAGACCCCATTACAAGACTAATTGAAGCCACCATAACCTGATACAGTGATACTCATTGGTTGTCTAGTAACCAACTAACAAAGTAACAGTCAACTATATTTGGTGTGCGATCTATTCTCTATATATAGTAGCCTTTTGTAGGCCGGCCATCAATATTTAGCAAGCTTATGTAGCAAACTAGCAATAGTTGACTTGACAAGTGACATCTCCAACTCACATGCTACAAAGTCGAATATGCCCAATAACAATAATATCACCGCTCTAGATTCAGATGTGTAGGTCGGATTTGGGTCAGAATAGATTAGGATTGAGTTGACATGCCAGTTTCGCCCATTTAAGTTTGGTTGGCTAGATAAGAGTCGTTTATCGACCTTTTGAGTTTTGGTCAAGTTAAGTTTAGTTCGGAATAATTTGGATTCACGTAGAGTTGTATATGATCAAGTCTCGTATTGGATCAACTTTGAATCGGGTCAAGTTAGGGTCAGAACAAAGTTTGGTTCTCGTCGGGTAAGAATTAGATCAATTATGGAGCAATGCATTTTAGGGACCATTTGGTTCATTTGGGCCATTTCACGCTGGGGTCAAGTTCACCTTATAATTGGAAGCTAGTTGTAACTTTAGTCCATAATTTTGATGTTTAGAGGAGTATAAAGGGTCCCTCACCTAAAGCAAGAAATTTCCTTGACCTTTTACGTTCTATTGGTTAATTTAGACGAAGGACCCTCTCAATCTTAGCCTAGACAAAATTAAAAAGCAGAAAATTTTCAAATTGTGGATATAAAAAGAAAATTATATATGCATAATTCTAACTATGAGTATGACATATATTTCCAAATGATTTCAAGTGACTGATAATCATAATTATTTATATCATTTTTTTTCTTTCCATCTCTAGTTCCTTCTTCTTCCTAACTAGCTAAAGATTAACATCATAGATTTAACCAATTGAATCAGTTGTTTCAAATCTCTAGATCAAGTTGAGAGCATCCCCAATACTCGATAGGTCAGATTATTATTATTGGATAACATATAATTAGGATTATTATGAGAAGATGGACCACAATTAGGATCAATCCTACGAATCTCCTAAAATATGTTCGCTTAAATATATACATAAACCTTCAATCTTTATTCAAATAGTTTTTTTTTTTTTGTGTGTGTGTCATTTACACTATATAGTTATATACTTACTCCTTAGTTTAGTTAGTTACCCTATTATTATCTTCCTATCATAATTCATAACTAACTTGACATGTTAACCATTAATAACTTCAACCATATATAAAAGTCTTTCTTTCACACATCATCCAATATGTCAACTTACTAGCTACTGGCCTACTGCCCTCAATCTTTAATGTTATATATCGAGACAAATCCAACAACATTATAATACAGCAAGTAATTACCAAATCACGTACCAACAAAAAAAAAACAGCTCATTAGAGACAGAGAGGAGACATACATGTTTGGGTCTGCCAATTATAGAAGCAACAGCAGTAGAGGCTTCAGAAAAGATGGGTTCAACATCAACTCCATCCAAATTCACATTTGTTGTAATATTTAGTGCTGGCATTTTTCCTCTTCTTGTAAATAACTTATCTTTTACTCCTTTTTTTTCTCTCCTTCAATATATTTTGGGTGTTTTAGAAGATATAATTGAATTCTGAGGATCTAGTAGTATTTATGGGGTTTAAATACTGGTATATTAGGCTACCAATGATTTGTATATTAAATGAGAAGTCGAATATTTTGGAGTCTGAAACGGCAATAAGTCGGTAAGTTGAGTCCATATTGGATGATGCGTGAAAGACAGAAATGGGAAGATGGGTACTTAAAGTGGATTTGCATTTAAGCCCTTGTCATATTCATACTAGCCAATGATTATCACCAAATGCCGAAAAGTAAAGGAGCACATAAAATATACTATTACAATTAGCATGCTTTTGTTAAAATTCAGTTTATAGAAGTACTTCCTCTGTTCCAAAATAAGTGAAACACTTCTCTCATTTATGTGAGCTTATTGAGACAAGTGTTTCACATATTTTGAAACGGAGTGGGAATTTCTTTTTTTTTTTCATTAATATGCGAGGAGTTAGGTCATGTTCTTTTGTGCTGAAATGAACTGAATTGGAGTAATATTGTAAGAGGAAAGTAGCTGAACTGAATCGAATCGAAATAAACTGAATTGAAATTGCATGTGCCTAAAAGAATAGGGCCTTGGATATAGTTGGATCTTTTTTGTTACCTATATAAACAAGATTTATTCACTTTATGCGTATATGGTAATATGGATGTATGAATTGAAGTAAGCAAATAAAGAAGTTACAGTTATTGTTAAGCTTTTAAATTAGGAAAAATTGACGCTATGGGGCTCAACTATGAGCGGTTGTCTTTAATAGGTTCCACTATCAATTATCCTGCGGAAGTCCTAACTTCGGGGGGGTATTGTTTTTATAGGACCCTTCAGGTTTTTAACCTGCTAGAGCAGGTCAAGGGTCACGTGACTTCATTTAAAATCACGTGACTCCCTCTTTCTCCTCCTCTGATTTCACTTCCACCTCCCTCCTCCCTCCTATGTCTTCTATCTTCCTCATCTTCTGCTTTAACTTTACCCCTCTTCTTCTTCCTTTTCTTCATCTCATTGTACCTCTGCCACTCCCACTACCAAAGGCAGCACATACCACGATGGGATTGAAAAAGTGAAGTCCAGGTTCTGCAAGTTTTCAAAATCGACCCCATCCCTCAATCACCACCACCTATTACAAAGTTGAAAACCACCCCACCCGTCTAGCACCCCGGAAATTAGAATTTGGAAACCACTCTTCCCTGATTCTCTCATTCGGTTTTGGGGCGAGTGTGGGAGAAGACAGATTGACGAGAATGGTGTCGGGGATAGGGTCGCGACAGAGGCCGTGGAGAGGGGGTTTGGATGCGAAGGCGATGTGTGCGACTGTCGCTGGGGCATTCAGCGGTGGCTCCTTGTGCGAGAGAGGAGGCGAGAGGGTCAGGGTGGAGGAGAGATAATGAGGGTGGAGGAGATAGAATGAGGGGTGAGGCTGGAGGTTGGGGTGGGGTTAGGAGGAGAGAGGGAGAGAGATGTTGTGTGAGAGAATGAGGGGTGAGGCTGGGAACGCGGCTGTAGGGGTGGTTCTGCCCCTGTTTTTCGGCCTTGTGCTGATGCAGAAGAGTTATGCGAAGGAGAAGGCAAGATGGTGAGGGTTCTCTTGTTGTGTGGTTGTGTTCCTCGCATTTTCTCTTTCCTCTGCTCGTGGTGGTGGTGGTGCTCCTCTGTTGCGCTGCCGTTAGTGAAGTTGTTAGTGCCGGAGATGTCGAGAGAAACAAGGAAGAATGAACAGGGGAGGTGTAAAGGGGAGTAAAGATTTCAGAATTTAAAAATAAAATGAAGCATAAGTTTACCTATTCAGCAGGTCAAAAGTCACCAGGGTCCAATGAAAAACAATACCCCCAGAAGTTAGGACTTCCACAGGATAATTGATAGTTGGAACCTATTAAAGACAACCGCTCATAGTTGAGCCCCATGGCGTCAATTTTTCCTTTAAATTAATGCACTACACATGTTAGACATGAATAATATTTAAGTGAGAGAGTTAGTCTTAATTGTTAAGCTTTTAAAACTTTACGATTTGCATGTGTAGAGGGTTCAGACCTATGCACTGCACTTCTTTTCCATCTTAATTGTTGTTATTTATGTGTTATGTAAACTGAACATAGCCTTTAGTTTATTCAATTGCTATTAGAGCTAGGTTTTATGTAAACTGAACATAGCCTTCAGTATTCAATTGCTATTAGAGCTAGGTTTTGTATGTTGAAAAAAAGTTTATATATTTTATTATGTCGATAATAATGAAGTTTGATGTTGAGAAATTCGATTAGTCGGTTAACATCAGCCTTTGACACTTAAAGATGAAGTTCGTTTTAATTCAAGGTGGTTGTTATAAGGTTTTAGATGGTGTGTCCAAGAATCCCACAACTATAATCACGATCACAAAGAAGTGGGTGGAGATTTATTTGAAGGTTCTTATCAATTTACAACTTTATTTCTTCAACGAAGGTTTGAGAGAAGTTGCTATAGAGACTTATGCAATAGGCTTTGTAGCTGAAGTTGGAGTCGCTTTAGATAATTAAGAGTGTCACAAACTGTCTACTACTCAAAAGTAGACTCCGAGATCTTTACGTGATAGAAGGTAACAAAATTTCCATTTGGATAAATTTATACTAAAATAATGGATTTGCAAACTTCAATATATTTTTTTTTAAAAAAATTGGTAAGATAAATTACATTAATGCCATCTCACAGGGCACCTAAATACAACCTACCCCAAAACCCCCTAAACCCCCTGATGAGAATCGAACCCACAACATGTGGGTGGAAGATGAAAGGGCTTACCACCCTTCCACTCCCTCATTCTCTTGCAAACTTCAATATATGGATCGATGAAGAGGATGTGGCTAATAGGTTTTTGTATTCCTTACCACCACCTTTATAAGCTTTATTTATGAAAGTATGATTTTGGTAGAGACATTGATGAGTTTGGAGGATTTTTGGGATGTCCTAACTAAAAGAGATCTAGTAGACAATCAAATCGGTAAGAAATGTGAGGAATTATTTAATAAACATGTGATATATATAATTATATATCCTTAAAAAATGACTAATAACTTAATTCATTCGACTAATGAGGGCACTATTGCCTAACGCCTACCACTGGTCTCTATAATGGGGAATTGGGGATCATTAGTTCAAAAGTCATCGCTAATTATGAATCAAAGAGAAGTTAGCGGTCTCTATTGATGCTTGAAGAAGAGCTACAATGTAGGTTAACTTAGCTCGTAGGTTTTCTCCATAACAAAGCAGCCATTGAATCAAGCATATTAAAGGGTGAAGCTAAAAGGGGGCTGGCAGGAGCCCGCTGCTAACCACGTTTGCGGTCCATATATTTTTATAGTGTCCCCTGTAGCTGTAGGTTTTTGAGATATATTTTATTAGATTGGCTATTATATCATATAAATACTCTTATTTGAGTGGTAAAGTAGGAATAATAAAGATAAATTTTTTTATATATATTTGTTAAAAATATTCTTGGCCCCGTTAACTTTTAATTCTTAGCTTCGCTCCTAAGTTATAATTTATATCAACAAAAAAACTATATAAAAATAAAAAAAATGATGTACTTCTGTGAGTCTTCTAGTCTTCACTAATGTAAAAGGCCCGTGGCCGTGATATTTCCTTGGCCAATATTTAAGGTGTGCCTGTAAAAGCAGTGAATAAGATAAGACCTTTTTGTTGTTCTCAACTTCTCACAAGGACATTAACTACTAATGTCACTAAGGAGATGTTGCTTACACGTGGGACAATTGGTATCTCCCTACTTAAAATTGGCCAATACTCCCTCCGTTTCTACCTCGTTTCGTGGATATACATTTTAAGACAAATTGAAGAGGTAGTGTAAAAAATTAGATCTAGTTGAAATACTACCTCCGTCCCAGAAAGATCTGAACACTTGTTGGGACACGTAGTTTAAAAAGATCTGAACACTTGTTGGGACACGTAGTTTAAGGTGATAAGTTGTAGTGTGGTTATCAAATGTTATTTTATTTAAAAAGTAGATGTGATAGGAGTTGGTGGGGTATTTTTTATTAGATGAGAGAAAAATTTGGGTAACTTTTTATTGATAAAAGGTGGAGTGTGGGTCAAAGATGTGTAAGAGAAATAATATATTAATAGTGGGACCATGCCAAAAAAAGAAATGTTCAAACTAATTTGGGACAAACATAAAAGGAAAGTGTTCAGACTATTTTGGGACAGAGGGAGTATATATATAGAATTGGATAGTGGTCGTAGAGCTGTTATTAGCAATATCTATCTGATAGATACAATTTGATATTCAATAGATTTGTTGGTACTAATATCTCTTCTAATTAGTATGTCAACACTAGAAAATTATACTATGATAATACTATTGATAAGAGGTTCGAGTACAAACTATAAGAGGAGTTTTTTTTTTTTTTTTTTGTGAATGAGCCACAAGGGCGGGGATAAGAATCGATCCCATGATCACCTGCAATCGGGAGGGAAGCTCTAACCAACTGAGTTATCCTTACTCTCAACTATAAGAGGAGTTGATAATGATATCAATATAGTTGTGCGAGATACCAACTTGAATATTGCATAGTTAAATAGCCGATGTTTTTCACAACCGAAAGGAGTTGGTCTTTACTTTTTCTTTGATGGAAGATTTTTACTTCTTTTTTGAATGCTAAAAAATAGGATGTGAAAGTGAAAGAAGTTGAATAGAATTAACGTTGAAAAATAAAGTCGGGTCTTGTTCGTAAGATCTTGACTTAGACATGCACTGCATGAACTTTGGTTGATAAGCCTTGCTTGAGTAGTTCGTGAATCACCCCATTCACACTATTTTTTTTAAAGAGGTCCACGAAATTAATATAACTTGGAGTTTAACTAGAAGTAGACTTTGTACAATAAATACATCAATTTCCACTAAGGCTTTTTTCAGTTTCTTTCCGCAATTTGGAAACCTGATGAGCGTACTTGGCCGGAAATTTTTCTTTTTTGGAAAGAGACTAAAATTGCGAGAAGACCTACTTGTATTTCTTTTCTAGAATTACTAGTATGTGTTGCACGCGATGCGTGCGTGACATCGTGTGTGAGTGATTTTGTGGAAATTCTAATTTAATCATCATTCAAGTAATATTGTTCTATTTTTATTTTTACTGGTGCATATGTAAGATGTAACTGTTTTGCAGTTGTAGGGATCTTTTTTTTTTTTTCCTGTTTTTAAAAAAAAAAATTGAGAGAAAGCAATTAGTAGTTTTGTTTGGTTATTAGAGGTATTTTGGGTAAAAGGGTGGACACCAAAAGGTCAGGAGTTCCCATTAAGGATGGACATGGGTGATGGATCCATCACTCGTTTAACCCGGTTTTTTTAAATAGATGAAAAACCCAATTTAAATGGATCAAAAGCGGGTGGTGGGTGAGAATTTTTTCACCCGTCACCCGATCCGTTTAACCTCCAACCCATCACCCATTTATTAAGTTTTACATGTAAACTTACTTACTTTTTATATTTTTGATAGAAATATTTTATATCATGTGTATCATATCACAAATTTCATTAGAAATTATACTACATGGTTTCACCCGTTTATCACCCGACCCACCCGTTTCACCCGGTGGATGACAGATGGATGGATGCGGGTGGAGTGGATGGATGCGGGTGACGGATGTGGGTGATGCTCCACCCGCCCCGAATCCTATCCATTTCCATCTCTAGTTCCCATATATAATAGAGATGTAGTTTTGACTTTTGATTGCTTTATCAAGAAAAAACCAGAACCAGAAAAACTGCCAATAAAGAGTACAAGAACTTTTAAACTTTGTGAAAGTATTATGGCATCATTCTAGAACTTTGATTTGTGAATGGGTTTGGCGATCCTATCCACAATGGGTTTAGGCCTAACATTGTAGGGAATAGGGATGTTTTTAGAACACTAAAAAAACACTTATTCGTTTCGTGCCACTTTAATTGTTGCACACACTTTTGACACAAGTTTAGATAGGAGTAGCATGTAGCAATGTAGAGAGGAAAAGTAGATAATTAGAAGAGGGCCCAATTCTAAAGAAAAGATAAAGACAAAAAAAATTACCATAAGGGATATACTGAAACTAAATTGCGTTATCCAAAAAGAAATATGTGGCAATTAAATTGGGAAACAAACGGAGTACAATATTTCAACAAAGTTTTCATTAGACCTTCTAGACTATTTTTTTGGGTGTTAGAGAGCCACTAAGCTCAATGATCTAGATGGGGTTCATTCCGGGTCTTAGGCCCCCTTCGAAACAAGATTTTACCAGCTAAATTAGATAGCATCCACATTACACCAATGACTTTTTTATATGGGTGTTAGAGAGCGACTTAACACAATGATGAAGATGGGGCAATCCCGGATCTTAAGTACCCCCTCCACAAGATTTCACCAATTAAGTTAGATAGCATCCACATCACACCAAGACTATGACTCGACAATGAATCACTTTAGAAACACAACTCATTCACACACATGGCATTCTCGCACTAATAATTAGGCTTTTTCCTATCTTTGCGTATGCCTTGGCCAAACAAAAACATAGTCATTTGATTTAATGCACAATTACAAAATATAAAATTTATTACAAGAAGTTCAAGTGATCCTTAACTCTTACAAAATGAAGGTTAAAATCAAACCTTCCCCTCGACAAAGTTATCGAGTTATTTTTTTCTAGAAAATAATGAAAAAATATCACATTCTTTCTCATAGTTAGACCTAACAATTGAATTAGTTCATGTCATTTCAAGTCGGTTCGGGTTCTGATTTTGATTCAGGTATTTGATGATTCTAGCGGGTTATTAAGTTGAGTCAAGAGTTTGAGTCATTTAGGATCGAGTGAAAATCTATTCAGGTCCCTTCAGGTTTAATTCATTTATCTGGTGGCTTAATGCAAGATGAGATCTTATATTTGTTTCAAAAAAATACGCTAATATAAAAAAACCTACCTTTATTATAAATCTAGAACATATCTTAAAAGTTCATAGTAGTTACTACTTAAATCTTAAAATTTATTGTCGGTCGTATATACCAAAAAAAATAAGATTATATACAGTACACACACGAGCCCAAAGTTTCTCCAAAGACATTTCATTATAAGCACTATGTAAATATCAATTTATAAATTTTTATGTACTCCTTGACTCTACAACAAAAGTGACAAAATCTTGCTTATTATCTTTATAACTTGCAATTCAGACATAATCAAAAATCACTTAGAAACTTGTGCATTGGACAGGCTAGATACTAGTCCTTGATCTGCTAAATCTTCCTCAACCGAGTTCAAAATCACTATTACTCTCTATTTGCTAGTCCATACCAATGATAACAATGACATTAGACAACTTGCAAGTTAACTTGACTCTTGAACAAATTCAACAACTCGAGACATTACTCTTGAACAAATTCAACAACTCGAGACATTAGCAAGACTCGATACTCAACTCGAGCGAACTCAACAACTCAAAGATACTAACAGGACTGGCACACCCCCAAGTACATGCCACCAGCAGTTTTCGTTAGTTAGGAGGCACAATATTGATGAGAAAGACAGCTGAATCAAAGCTCACAATCTTCAAGAAACATAATTAGGTGAAGCTAGCGGACATCTCAAAATGCAAATTCATACTTGCGTCAATAATAGCCGCCTAAGCAAAGGCAATGAAGAACCCAAAATCGAAAACACTGCACCTTACATGTTAAACACTCAAGAACAAGCTCAGCAGCAAAACACTTTCTGCAGTCAGTACATTAAAATAGGAGGAGCTATATATATAGAAATTACTGATACAATTTTATTACCATTATTACAACAGGGATCAATAAGAGCACCTACTTCAGATCAATCACAAACAAGACGACTTCGGTCAAAATGCACCAAAATTTTCAATCTCTGAGCATAGGCAAGGGGGGAAATAGCCCCCATGAATATAATTGGACAGGGAGATCCCCCAACACCCCAAATATACACCACCAAACTCTTGAATGGTGCTATTTTCACACAAAAAAACATCACCATCAAGGAACAAGAGCCGAACTGCAGGATCTGAATTTAAGACTGTATTCAACATTTAATCCGTTCAGTTGCCTGAAATCCTTTACATGAAATCATATTAGCTTGCCCTGCATAAATGCTTTAGACAGCAGCTTCAAGCATTGCATCCTGCCTGTGCTTTAACTGCCTGTACGAGAGAACTTGAGTAAAATATATCTTGAATGACTTAGCCAAACAAGTCCTTGAACAAGTTGGGATTCTGCGTTGTTGGGGTAACACCCATCTGCCTGACCAAGGCATCCTTTTGCAGTGCAACTTTCAGGTTAGGGCCCTTGCTTCCTTGTGATTGTTGGGGGTGGCCATTCTTATCAGCGACATTTGATGACTCAAATATGAGGTTATCATCTTTACTGAGAGTATCTGCAAATTCAGATTGTGTACTCATTGGAATATCCCCATAAAGTGACAAAAGATCAGACTCTTTGGTAGAACTGACGGAACTCAAATTATTTGCAGATGATGCACCTGGACCTGGCTCTAGAAGGCCTTCCAGCTGTGTGAAAGGATCGATTACTGATGAAGAACTACCTATATTATCAGGTTCACCCAGATCAAGCAAGTCAGGTGGAGGAGGTGGTGGTGCCATCTCTGCCACTGATTTTGTTACTTGGGATTTCTCAACATGACTGGATGCTTTTGTAGATTTATGGCTAGTTGAAGATGGCCTTTTTTCTGCTTTTGAAACACCACCAAACAGTGAAGCAGCAAGCTTCTGTTTCTCTGGATCAACTTCCACTTGCTGCTTCTTATAGTTGTAAGAACTATCCCGAGATTTTGAGCTTACAGTGCCTGCTCCATCATGTTGTGAAGCACCATTAGTAACATTTTGGGAGGAAGAATTTGAAGTAGAAGGCTGAGAGGAATAATTTGGCCTTCCCCATTTCTTTTGGACCCCATCAAGCCGTAGCTTGATTTCATTTGATCCAGCATCAGCAGATGGTCTCAGTGACACAGCCTGCTGGATCTCTCGGGTATATGATGGCTCGGGTACAGAGACAAGTTCTGTTGAAGGGGAATGTGACACCAGAGTAGGCTTTGGTTGCTCCACAGGCTTTGGAAGCTCATAGGCCTCGAACCTAAGTCCATGAGTGGATGGCTCATGGTGAGTTTGGCTTTTGAAGTTGCTGATACTTAGTATTCCAGAATTTTGATTCTCAGAGATATAAGGTTGAGCCCCATTTTCTAGAGATTGTTGCACATAACCATCAAGAAATGAGAGGCATTTGTCAACCTGCAAGCAAAACAACAGTTGTTACTAAACCTTACATGAGAAAAGAACATTGATAATTGTATCAACAGCAGAGAAATAAGGATTGTTAGTGATACAAATAGATATGGATGACATCAAGTGTTCAAAGAATCAAAAGGCAAAAGTACATTTCAGAGCCTCCAAAATTATTGAATCTTGATTTCCAAATACACTAATGCACACATGTTAGGAAATGAATAATATATGCCCATGCTCTGCATATTTTCATTCTACCCATCCAAGTCATGAAGTGCTCTGCATAGGTAACAAGTAGCCTGACCAATCGGCAGGCTCAATCGATGAACCTAATATAGAGCAACGTAAATTAATAATTTTCTGCATCTCTGCCATATAACTAATCTACCCCACATGTAAAGCTGGAAAATCTGCTCATAGTTACTAGTGATTTCCTTATTCCCAACATTCAAACTACAAGTAAAGCGAGCCTAATTCCAGAATCTAGATGCTTTCTTTATAGTTCACATGAGACATACAGAAAGTATTTTTCACCTAGGAAAGCTTTAATTGATGTACCATGCATAAAAAAGAAAGGTAGAAAGAAAACTCTTGTATTATCAAAGAAATGCCTCAGCACATAAAGCTAGAGAATACGACCTCAATGTCCTCACAGCTTGCATCAAATGGAAGTATGCTTTCAACTGCTTGAGAGTCCAAACCAGCGACAGCTTGCAGTTCATATGCGCGCTGCTGCAAATCTGTTGAGTGGGATGCTGATAGTTCTTCAATCAGTGACTGACACTGAGAGCCATAAAGATCAGAAGGTAAAGGAGTTAGCATTCCGTACATTTTACTTTCAGGTGTAAAATTAAATTACTAAAAGATTTACAAAGTTGAACAAGACTAATGGAATCTTATCTTTTCACAGGATCACCAAGATATTGCTTCCAGAAGCATGAATACAGACAAAGCAAAGTTCATTACTAAAAGTGATACAAGTAGACTGTACTTATAGCATCTACCAATTAGACCAGTCATGCGGATGCAGAAATAGTTATTAATATGAAGTCCATTAGAACATTACAATTCCACACTGAATCCAAAAGGATGCCATGACTACATGAGGATAATTGTCATACTGCTCCAGTCTCACCTAAGAAAGTAAAAAGTTCAGAAAGAAAGTAAAAAAAAGGTACCCCCTCATCCAAAAAAAAAACCCTCCAATGTACAGAGCACTTTCTCTAACTTCTTTTTTCTCTTTCTAACCTTTTTTACATTCAATAACTATTCTTAAAACCCATGACTAAGTCAACCATGAAATTATGTTGGGAGTTTGGGACTAAGAGCGTACATTTCTACAAAAGGTCGCATGGAAAGGACATTCTTCCGAGAATGAAGAGACTAAGCTATTGGGACAACAAATATCTGAATATTAATTGAGTTCCAGGCAATAAGTGGATTATTTTCATTCTAACAGGATGGAACTACCTCGGGAAGCATGTCCACATTTCTCCCTGCTGCTTTTTCAAAAGCATAGATCTTCATCAGTGCTGTTAGTGCATATCCCTTCAAAATGAAAACAGAATAGCGTAAGTAATAAATCATCATAGAAAAGACATTAAAATTAAACTCTTAAAACTACTGTACATATTGAATTTTGCAATAGCATCGTAAATCAGCATAGCCAACCTACATACTCACTTGGGTGAGGGGAGCCACCCCATTAGCATAGCCAGTATTAAACTGTCTAGAGTTTCTCATGATTGTTCAACATAGTTGGTCACAGACAAAGGAGGGCTGCCTTAAGTAGCTTCATATACTTAAGATTTTTGTCAGATCTTTAGACAAAATGCATTCCTACTACTAATAAAACACCAACTCCTATCCAGACTCTCAAGTTGGCAACTAATTAATACTCTCCGTTTGTTTTAATTGTTACACTTTCCTTTTTAGACCGTTTCTATTTAATTGTTGCACTTCACTTTATCTATATATGGTAACAAGTCACATCACATTTACTCACTTTTCTACCTCATTTGGCCCACTACATCTTTTATTAACCCACTACAAACTATTCCACCTACCCCACTATTCTCTCTCCTCCAATACTTTGATTTTTTTTTTTTTTTACATTTCCCAAAACAAATCAGCTTTTTTGTGCACTTTTGTCATGCTTTTTGTGCCTTGCCTTAATTATTCCCCAAAGTGAAGTGTAACAATTAAAAACAAACGAAGGTAATATAATATAAAGTTGAAAAAGGTTCAGAAAAAGAGAGGGGAAAAGATCTGTATCAGGACGGAGGGAGAAAAAAGGTTGACGTGACGAAGAGGAGTTGTTTTCAACTCAAATTAGAAGTATGAAAACCTTTTGGGATCCTTCATTATAAAAGTGTGAATAAAGTAAAGGGACAAAGGAGTATGAAAGAAACAAACATACAGCCAGAGGCCACAACGTCCTCACAGATTGACTAACTAGGAATTAACCCCTACTGAGGAAGCCCTTCTTTAAACCCACTACATCACAATTAGCACATAATTATAAAATTAAACATTCTATTCAAGGTTTTCTTTGCTCTGTAAACCTGAGGCATGGGTTCAAAAACTACTGTCGTAGGGTAATGAAGGCTCAAACCCATCATCATAAATAATTGGGATTCTTCATTCTTCTAAATCCACTTATTGTGTCTCTGAGACATGAGAAAGCCAAAGCTTCCACAAATTAATCATATTCAGATCATTCATATAAAGAATGATCTTCACTCCCACTGCAAGAGAACGACCAATAACCCCTCCCTCCCTCCTCTCCCCACAACCAGTGTTTTCGCAAAAACACCTGCCTAAATTATGCTCGAGTCTTCATCAGTTAAAAGAGGCTCCATCCACGTTCCTTATGAAAATTAAAGATCCCAGGTTAATGGGAGAAGTTTTTCTAGTACCCAATAACTTCCTTCTCGTCCCTTTCCAAAACCACATTCCGGCTACTATCACCAGGCACAACACGAATATGATGACCACCACTTATAACAGTAGATTTCATTACTATTATTCGCTACATCAACTTGAAGGTTCTTTGTTGCTGAGCACCCAGCTCGGTGTTCTCAGCAGAGCATTCAAGGTACTTGACTCCAACTTACTCAAGTCATTCAAATGGGAACCTTGATTAAAATAACAAAAAAAAAAAAAAGAATCTTGGAATGTGTGAGCCAGATACAACAGTTGCTCCATGGAATTCACCACCTCACCACACTGCCTCTTGTGCCAATGCATGCACTCCACACATGTTGTCTTATGTGCGGTCCCACCACCCCTTACTCGCTGCTACACATGCCAATTGTAGTAGCACTTCATCACTTGACACCAAATTATCATGTTGGTGGCCATGCCTTGCCCCTGACTAACCAACAAAAAAGCCGCCCCCACACTGAGAATCAACTCAGAGCACCCAGCTCCTCAAAAACTCCTTCCACAATAATCAAGCCAAACTGATGCATTGACCTACAAATATCCTCATAACTGCAAGCTCCCCCTCACTGATAGCTTTGCCAAGTATGACCCTAAAATCTGACCATGTATCGCCCTAGACAAAATTATGGATGACCCCCTACGGCCCTATCCCTCCGTCGAAACCCAGACTCCAGAAAACTTGAATTTGCTTTTCTTCTTAAGTCTTAACTCATGACATCTCTACCAAACCTCCTCTTCTCAACAGTTCAAGCTATTTCACTGAAAGAAAATCCAAGAATCTTGTAAATCCACAGTGCCATGGTTGTCAACACCTCCATCCATCAATTTTTATTCTGACCCTTTTCCTGGACCTTATATGACCCTCAATTATTGATTTTAGTGACATGCTGCCAACTAACAAATCAATCAGAAGCAACAAAGAGACAGAAAAGACCGACTCCTCTTGGTGACCTCTAGCTTCGGTTTAGTTTTGCTGATCAACTGATGGGGCCGATATCCAAAATCTAAAGGTTTTGAGTAAATTTAAGATCTGAAAGAATAGCATATCAGCTTGAGAAACCTGCTTGAGAATTGTCAAAGGGGTCCAACAAGGTTAAAATGTGACTTTTATGCGATTTCAGTTACATTATACGTGAAACAAGAACATAAAGATGACCTTTTTTAAGCTTGACGTTGTAGAATCGGAAATGTTACTGAGACATTTGGTATACTTTTTATATATTTTGGCTGCCAAAATGCTTTGGACATTGCAACCCATCGCCCTTAGATACTTCCGTGCTACATAGATTGCTCCCATAGGCAATGTAAATTAACATGCAATGAAATGGATAATAAACCACAAGAATAGAAGGTTTTACAAATTCAAAGAGATTAAAGACTTAGAGACCAAAAGGATTGACTAGTACCTTCACTGTGTCATCAGTTGAATAGGCTTCTGCTAAATCACAGAGCTTGCCAGTAATGTATGAAGCAGAATATTTCCCATAAGCAGTTCCATACTCCCCCAATACCCAACAAATAACCTGTGAAGAAATCATCAATGGGACAAATTAATTAAAAAGAAAGGAAGTGTGTGATCTGTCGAAAAAATTGAAAGCTTATTTTAGTAGAGATGCAGGTCGAGAATATTGAGTGAAACCTTGATTGATTTAGTAATAGGGGAAGAGAGAGACAGAGGGAGGTGTTCAGATTGTGAATTTCTGAACTGTGTGGCAGTGTGGGGATAGGATCACATACTGCAGACAGGATATTCTACTGCCTCGTGGATGAGAGATCTTAGGTTACTTTTTGTACCTTTTAAAATACCATATTATCATTTTCCTTCTCTTATTACTTATTAGTAAGGTTATTGTCGATTAAATATATACTAAAGTATATTGATGCATTTGACTTTTCAGATGCAGCTCAGAAACAGCAGGATATGGCACAGAAACCCCCTCCCTCCAATCTATATTAGATCTATACATTGAAGAGTTGCACAGAAATAAGGAAAGCGAGAAGACAGACACAAAAAGGTGGGTGGGTGGGTGCAGGACACCAGGACCAGGTTTAGAGAAACAGTAGGGGAAAAGTATGCTAAAAAGAGAATTGTATTGATTAATACAGCACCTCCAAATATGATTAGATTAATATGGGACAGAAGGACTGAGGCAGTATTTGCAAAGATATATTCTACATTAATTCCAGATTTCACCTTTGTCTCAAATAAAGGTAAAACAAATAGGAAGACCCAGGGAGAAGAGAACTGGGGCAGATTACCGATGACATAGAAGCTTACTTGAAGGAATGTAGATGGCAGCTTTGGTTCACCAATGATTCGCAAATATGACTCAACCTGCAAGTAAAAATTAAACATACAGAACTTATAAGGTTTTCAAATAGAGTCCTACTACATAACTCAGAAAGGACATGAAATGCACCTCTACATTTACAAGTCTTTAATGGAAGCAGAAGCCAATCTTGTGTATCAATTTAGTCATCTTGTAAAACATACAATGAGATATCTCACTTTTGAGTAGACTCCAGTTGATGTAATAGAATAGGTTGAAAAAAAGCTCAGAACAAAATATTTATTTCTTTTTAAAAAATACAGTTTGCAAGCTCAGAAAACTAAATCATTCTTCTCCTCTATGGACATATTATTCCTATTTATTTCACCTTAGACCCTAAAGGCCCCAAAAACACACTTAAGGATAAAGCAAGCTGATTCAAGAAAGAATCAAGACAAACAACATTTGTCCATTAGTAAAACAAAAAACCCTGGACAACTATATAACAAGATACTAAAAGACTTTTTCCAGTAAAACCTACCTAAAAACTTGCAACAATAACATTTTCAAACAACTAACAACAATAAATTGTTTACAAAACCAGCAACCTCTCTTGCAGATGTACACAAGAGCTGCAATAGAATGCAATAACCGATCCACACAATTATCTTCCTAGAGAATCAATTATTTTAATAAATCTAAAAGTACAACACATCTTTGTGACCACATACAGCTATTTCAACTTGATTCTTTCCTACACTTCAGTACCAAAGTTATATGATGAACTTTAGATCACAAAAGCTAGTAGCACAATTATCCTCCCAACATCCAACACCTTTTATGCTGGAAGGCCAGCACCAAATTGAATCTGTTTACCCAAACGCAAATGAATCCCGTATCCACACAGTTCTAAAGATAGTGAGCGTTTGACTATGTAAATCCTAGACTTCCTATAGCATCTCTAATCCACACATGCCTATCTGATCAAACACAACCTTATGGGACATATTCGTGAATCAACGAGAGGTAAAACAAAGGAATGAGAGGTCACAATGAAGAAAAATTTTGTGAAATGGAAAGAGAAGCCATTAAACAAAACACCAGGTACAACTAAGCAACTAGATTCTGGTCATTGAGATAGGGGGAGACAATACTAGCACTGGACAGTGAACACACAAGTCAAGAAGAAGAATGAAAAGAAGGGTAAGAAAAGTCTCTTCCCACTACAGAAAGTGAATTTTCCATACCACTCACATATGATTGTTTAATTCCAGCTCCTTTGACCCTCACCTCATTCATAATTAAAAAAATTACAAGGCTTCCGAAAAATAGCCCTTTCTCTAGTTTTAATGAAACTGATCTTGTTACCAAAAAAAAAAAAAGGACATATAAGCAAGTGCTAAGAATCATTAATTAATCAGATCAATTACAAATAATGCAGTCAGATGGAAATAGATCCCGATAGAAAGTAGGACAGTCATGATGCAGTGAAGGGTGCCAATTATAACATCTAGAAGGAGTGCATCTTCAAAAGGCTAGTTGAGAAGTGCTCAGAACAAAGAAGATCAAGCCTTATTCAAAGTCAAAACCAGGAACCTCAAGTAGACTTAACAAACAGATCAGCTTTGGTCTCTTAACCAAGCATAACTTACACCACAATTACAATAAAGCACCCAAATAAGCCAGAACTACCAAACTAATTTTGACCAGTACGAAACAAATCAACCAATACTAGGTTTACTAAAATATTATTGAATAATAATGACAAGCTAACCAACAACAGACCACGCATAACCTGGATCAAACCAACATCTGTTGAATATCTTATCAACCCAACCTGATTTAGATCCAAATGAAATCAAAAGTTCAGGTTCAGCTGCTCAAGTCCTTTTCAAATCAGGTGAATACAGTTTGAGATTGGAAAATACTTGATCACAACCTTTACTCATATGTTGGGTAAGGTCCAATCAATGACTCAAGAACACCTTTCGGCTCCTATTATAAATGGCAATAATATGAACTTCGCCACAAAGAATAATTATTATATGAAAAAGGACTCAATCTCCAGAACTTTTCGATGATTTGATTAGTAATTTCCCAATTGTAAAAAAGTGTATCACCTTTGAATCAAAGTAAACATATAATTTTCGAAAGCCGGCTATTAATGTGTAAAACCGAAGAATCATTCCCCAACAGATGGACCTAGCATGGGACAGACTACTGGCACTGATCCCACTAATTAAAGGTCGAAAGCCATGAAATCATGTATAAAAAATCCATATTCTCAAATTGGTCTCCTTTTGCCAGTTCTAATCCTATGCTACAGAGATTAAAAATCACAAAACATCTCAATGTGAAAACTGTCAGAAAAGGCTTTGGTAAGTTCTATTTATTGACAGTACAAGGTATGAACAAGATTTATAGATCAAAATAACACAAGAGAATCAGTCAAAAACGTACAGCAGATAACCTCAGCTGACCATCTGCAGTATCATCTTCCTCTCCAAATCCTTCTGCAATCAAACGCATTAAGTTGTGCACCACCTTAATATTTACCAAATCACCTGCATGCTCAAATACTTTGTTCATTGTCTGGAGAGAGCCAAAAGCATAGTGAGATCAGTAGGTGTTGAATAGGCAAAAGACGCAAACGATAACATAAAATGCATACCTGAATAAACCATTGGTTACTTGGGGCAAATTGCTCAGCAAGTTCAACACAGCGTGATGCAATTTCAGTTTTGTAATGATTATCATTAATACTTATCATATAGTCGATCATACGGTCAACAATAACTTCCACATTAGAAGACTTGGTCATCTTATACAGTAGTTCAAACGTTTTCCGCTTAAGGGAATCATCCGGATCCTGTAAAACAAGGTCAGAAAACATTTGATTTAGGTAGTGAAATCTATGAAAGATGGCCCTTTTTAAATCCAATATACCTTAAAGTTGCTCTAGCATCTACTTCTTTGATAATTTTATTAAAAACATAGTCACCGGCTAAGATGACTATTGGCAACCAAAAATTCATCAACCGCATAGCAAACACTGCAGTTTAAAGGTGCAACATAGAGGTGGCCAACAGACAAGTTGAAGCCCAACTGCCTGGAATCAACCTAATTGGCTGTCCAAGACTCACCCAGTGTTCACCAAACCCAAAACCAACCTTGAACTTGTATTAAAAAAGGCGGGCCACGTGTTAAACTTTAGCAAGATCAGCGCAAAGCCACAAATTCATGAGCAAATGAAGCTAAAAAACTTTAAAGGCAAAAGTTAAATGTAGCCCTTAGGCCTAAACTGCTATGTTTAAGAGACATTCTCAAGCAAAAAATGATTATAAAATTATGGATTATAAATGCTCTAACATCTGGCTTCATTCCTTAATAAGTGATAACCCTAATTTAATCACTTACTAAACCCCTTTTTTATTCTAGTTGCCACAACCATATTGTTGCTTTCTCACCCCTTTCCCAGTCCTTTATTTTCTTTTTCCTCCCGAACCGCTCATCTTCCTAAAGTTAGACCTGTCAATGCAGAAATTGCAAGCCACCACCCCAATTATGTTTAGCCAAACTCTTCATTAAACAATTATAAAAATAGCTGGACAAATGGCAAGCCCAAGAATGGACCAGCTTGGTTAGGCTTGCAGCCTGGAACCAACCAGCTACAAGCTGATCCATTTAAGCGACTTATATTTTGCGCCTGGCATAGAACCTCCACCCGCCGGCAGCACTCTAGAGCAATGGGCACATTTGAAAGTTATTAGTCATTGAGTAATTGTATTCACATTACTTTCTCTTAGCGTATTATAGTGAACATATAGCTGTATAGCAAATTTTAAAAAAGTAATTCATGCAATTTTGAAGTACTCTTTCTTTAGGTCAACACATTTTAAGAGTACATAAATTTTGGGATTCACTTTATCTACATACTGACTACTGTGGAAATTCAAGTGGACTGTGGAGATTACCTACATATTTTCACTTCTTCTACCTACAAATTTTCACTTCATCTAAATAGTCAACTATGGAAAAGTCAAGTGCACAAAACTACATAAGTACATTATGTCACATAGTTTGCATTAAATACCTTTCTCTTAAACAGCAGCAAGAAAATTGAATTTAACAGCTAGTTGGTATTCCATCTAGTTCCTTCATGTCTAATTAAATTCATAAACTTCTGAATTTACTAGTGAGTTTGCATAAAAGAATTATTTCATCTGCACACTCACAAATAGGGAATGAGAGGCAAAAAGTGAGATTACTCCATCAAAGATTCCATAACCTAATAACAGCATTCAAAGTTTATTCTAATTCATCCATGCAAAAAGGAAAAGTAGTAAACACAGCAAATTTTCCCGTCATAACCTAATAACAGCATTCAAAGTTTATTCTAATTCATCCATGCAAAAAGGAAAAGTAGTAAACACAGCAAATTTTCCCGTTTCACCTCTTGCATAGCTTAATTACATCAGATTATCATAAATTGTCAGCAAATGATGCAAATTAAACAAAAGTGCATTTCATTGCAGCAAAAAGATGGCTCAATTCAGCAAGCAAGCAACCTGTCCACCTTCTCACTGACAATATATCAATGTCTCACTCTTCTATTCACAATGTAACATTGCAAAGCAGTCTAATGCCTAAGTTATGCCCTAAGGCAGCTATGAGTAGTAGTTACCCAATGATCTCCAAGAGCTAGTAGGTTTCCTATACAAACAAAATGTTCAACACATCTCAAATAGCTGCTCTAAACATACAGAAATACAGGAACCAGATTCTGCGAACCAATCATATTCAGTTGATAAAAGAAAGGCACAGGAAAAATAAACACTCCTCCTAAGTGAAAGCAATGTCTCTAGGCAAATAAACTCACCTCCAAGCAATCTATCACTGCCAGCTGATGTTGTTCCGCAACTTCTGGGCTTAACTTTATTAATCTACCAAGGGCATCAATTCCCATGTATTTCAAATTATGACTATCACTCTGCACATTAGGTATAAATGTTGAACAAGATTGTGAAAATACACAGTTATCATTAATTAAATTCCAATTAATATAATGTCAAGAGGATATACCTTCAGAAACTTCGATATTGCGTCAGCTGCAGCTTCCAATAATTTTGCATTAGGATGTATAGCCGATGCACAGCACACACACTCATAGAGCACAGCATTCCCAATGTTGGAAGATGCATCAGACTTCCTGATCAAGTCTCCAAGAACAGTATACATCTGTCCACTAGCATGCTTATCACCATTGCCCAACAATGCCAGGATTTTGAGCAACCTAATCTGTATGTATAATCAAGGTATCAAACAAAGTCATCAGATTAGGGGTAAAATAGCATAAATACATGTATGAAGTCTAAAACAAGGACCATCTGTAATGAATCAACCTAGGGAGAGGGGCACTTTTGGTATTGCATAATTAGTTAGTTCTAATAGTAGCTTGAAGAATAAGTTAGGGAGTTAGCGAGTATCTCTATAAATAGAATAGATTAGGGAGGGAGAAAGCATGTTGAAAATGGATTACGAAATTGGGTGAGCTTTTAAGAGTTCAATGGGAGAGAACAAGCCTCTCGAAAGCTTGTAATTATCATCTTATCTTACTGTTTTTCCAGAAATTATCAATCAAAGTTCATCTTATTTCATATCAGTTCCATAAATCCAGTTCAAGTATGTCAGTTCATTACACCATCAAACATAGATAAGTCTAAAAACACAAAAGAAATCATTATACTAAACAAGACAAAAAAATTAAAATATTATTAGCAGGCATACCAAACTTGGCCTGAGTCCAGACAACAGGCTAAGCCACGGTGTATATTGAGTCGAGCTGTTCAATAGCCTAACGAAAAACAGGCACAGAACAGCTTGCAAAACAGACTGACCAACATATAAAGTACAAAGCCAAAGCTGCTAGAAACAAAGCAAACTGCACTTCAGCACCAAAAGATGACTAGGATCTTGTACTCTATACACAAGCAAACTTTTACATTCATCTCTACTCTTTAATCAATGAACATTCTTTAATCACATAGACACTCCAATTCCTGTAGAAAAGCAACCAATATCTCACCTGACTTCCAAGTGATGCTAATGTTAACCCTGCCATCAGTCTTTGGCCATGTTCCAGACCTCAAAAAATACATTCAAATCTAGAAAGACACTAGCTGTCAAACCTATTATGTAACGACATTTAGCGGAACAACATTATGCGCTGCATGGTCTTTTAAACCGTATGTAAAGCACAATGCACGCAATTCCAAATCATCACCCAAGTCCAGTGCGAGTGTGAACTCCTGCCTTTCACTAGAGTAGTTTAATCCTGGTTTTCTCTAATAAATGCAACTGATTGACCCAACTCCAATGTAAAGGGTACCTGCACTAGTAAATTTTCCTATAGCACAGTATGATAGCTCAGAGCTCGTCCTACTTCCAGTAATCTACCTATGTCATTCGTTCTTTAATAAGTATACGTCCCACAGTCAAGGCTAAGAGAGCTCTTATTCCAAGAAGACTGCCAAAGACTATTGCATTTAGGGTTCTCGCTGTTTAGAAAAATTCCCCCCAAACATCAAAGCTTTTCTTCTTCTTGTTAAAGCGAATCAGTAGGTATATATTTCGAGCACCGGGCACTTTCTCCAGTCACTCAGGATGTTTCCAGTTGGCTGCCACATTTCTAATCTTCTCTCACTTTGGGCTTAATTTTTCATCTCTTTCCACACATTTCTCTCCAACCATGTTAATCATCAGTAACCTGTGATATCATGCGGACTTGCAACTTCAGTTCTTTGACATTTTCAATTGGTGAGGGCCTTGTGGCTCCTCTTTGCAATTCCCTATGTGAAATTTTCTTTTTTGCTGATGAATTACTTGTACTATTTCCAATGTACACTTCTTTTTTTCCCTTTTCTTATGGGTACTGTTCCCATACAAACTTTGATTGGAGAAAGTGAGTAAACAGATGTTTTCAATTTAAAAAATTGATGTGTCCCCTAGTCCACATCTGAAATTTGGAAACTTCTTGAATGTGTCCTCGTATCCTTAATTTTAAAATTTTCCACGTCCAACTCTCGGATCCATACCTGAGTCAGATACTTGTACTTAACTCCGTGCATTGTAACTAAAAGCTACACTACTGCACTGCTGAACAGAAACAGAGACAACAGATTGTTTTCATGTTTATACAGTAATTCCCCTGTAATGAGGTAGATGCATTGATGAATCGTGTGAATGGGGGATCACTCAGCAGTTAACAGTACTAGTTTATATTGTTCAACCAAATCAAGGGCAGGAATACACTACTATTCTCTCTTTTTCACAATAGGGCCTTCCCAGCCAGTCACTTACTTTTCCTGCAACTCTGCGATAGAAGTGAAAGAAACAAATTCTAAATATCTAATGTTGGCAGGTCTGTTTGTATGTCTTGTCCGGAAAGAGGACTCAATGATTATTCGTTCGTCGGAACCAGAAGTGAAAATTTTGGTAGATAAGGATCCTGTAAACAAGCAGTATGCTAGAGAATAGGAGCGGAATCAGGGCATGAACCAGGACTCTCATGCCAATTTGAAAGACAGCAGCAGCAACATAGAGAAAGGTCATAGACTTTAATACAAATTCCCTGGGATTCAATGCAGGGACAGGGAGAGAATAGTGAAAGAAGGGGAAATATGAAAAAGGAATGAGCTGCTTTCTTCAACATGAAAGAATAAAAAATTAAGGGAAAAATATTCTAACTAAAAAAAATTTAATCAGAAAATTATAATTTGAATCATTAAAAATAAAAAACCTAGACAATCAGT
Source organism: Beta lomatogona (assembly GCA_947646795.1). NCBI lineage: Eukaryota > Viridiplantae > Streptophyta > Magnoliopsida > Caryophyllales > Amaranthaceae > Beta > Beta lomatogona. Next base: position 1,372,642 of record CANSNZ010000150.1, read on the forward strand.
AAAAACTAGTTTCACCCAGTCAAAATCAGTTTTAAACAGCAATATTCAATTTTATTCAGAAAATCTTGTTAAGAATGATTTCAATCCCAAAAAAAAAAAAAGAAGCAGGTGGGGAAACTATTTTAAGCCTCTTCATTTCACCTGCAGTACGCATGTCGAATACTCACCACACAGCATGAATATGGGCACTGGAACTTTATTTCAGATGAATAAAATTAAATTTGTTAATAATATGGCCAAGTCTGAGACTTAAAGAGTCTTACGTCTATGCAATGTAGGCAGCCGAATCTGAGTCACATAGGAGAGAATAGAGAAGGACCAACAGTGAAAGAGGGGAAAAGGAGAAAGGAAAGAGGAGGGAAAAGGAGATTCGAACAAGAAAGAAATTAGAGGGAGACAAGCTCAGTAATTATAACCAATCAAAACTGTTAAGTGAAACTTTGCCTTATTTACATTATTTATAAATAGTTGCAAAACTTATTGCATTGTTTAAATACCCTACTTTGAATATATATATAAACAATTGTTATAATGTAAAATGTTTTGACTTTGCTCAAATTATATTTATAAAATATCAACTTTCTATGATTTTTACTAATAGATAATAGATATTAATGATCGAGGTTGTGCATTGGCAAACATAAAAGTCAAAGTATTACAACTATTTAAAAACAGAGGGAGCAATTTATATACATTTTCAGCCTCCATATATAAAAACATTCCATCCTCCACATGCAACGTGAAATTCATCTTCCACCTCCCTGCCCCCCCCCTTTTCCACTCTCCCCTTCTATGTCTAAGAAACCAACAATCCTTCTCATCCTCATGTCTCTTACCTCGCTCACCACCCTTTCGCTCATGCATTAGCCTTAATACTTCTCCTCTACACCCTGACATAATGCTCGTTGAACGTTGCACAACCTCAAGGTTTCAACTAGTGGTTTATGCCTAAGCTTGGAGAAGTGAGTTCTAAACTCTAATGAGTAGAAAATATCACTATAAATCCCATCAACTCTAAAGAAAGCAATTGGCAAGAAGCAAAGCTGATGTCGCAAACACAGTTCGACCATTTAAACCTCCTGCAAGGAGCTAGTTAGTCAAAAGTATATGGGCACTTGCTTAATAATACTGCAGGTAACATTTGAAAAAAAAAAAAAAAAAAAGGGTCGGACGCTTGCTTAGTGATAATGCAAGTAAGTGCTTTACGATAAAGAAAAGGTTATACGACGGAAACAGTAAAAAAGTGACAGCAGAGTGGATTTATTCTACTATTCATCCATAATTCTCAGCATGTTTGACTGTTTTTCCCATGTTTCAATTAAATTTGGTTCTAGATACATTTGTCTTAGCCATTCTACTTGAATAAAAAAAAAATCCCTCTGTTCACAAATAAATCTCCACTATACTACTTTGGGATGTCCACAAATATATGTCTTGTTGCCATATATATTATAATTACCCCACTCCCCTATGTGTTGTGGCCTTGTGGGTCCAACATAAAAACTTTACACTATCAATATCTCTCTTACCAATTAGTTTTTTATTGTTTCTTTCACACTATCTACCATAAGCCTACTATCTCCTACTAATACTCTTATTCGTGGACTTGCATTTGTGGATAAAGGGAGTTGATGAAGATAAGTTACTTCCAGGACAAATATCTCTCCACCTGGGCAATATTCTACAGAAGATTGTGGGATCTTCACCATGAGCCATAGCTCCTGCAATCTATGGCACACTGCAATTTAAAACTAATTCGGTTGCATAGGGTTCTCTAAATTTCATGTTCCAGCTTTGGCCAAACCAAAGAAAGAGTACAGCACCAACCACTCTTTTGTCCAGATTACAAGGTCTCCATACAGTCTGGACTAAAGCTACAAGTGACAAACCTGAATGAATGGCGCAGGCATCTGATGATAATCATAGCTTTTGGGCAATCTTCTTTCCGCCACTTGTTTCAGAATACTCACAAAGCTTCCAACTAAATCTTTATAGGAATTAGCATCTATTGTAATCAGATCAAACAGAGGACAAAGAGAAGCACCCATGACTGAAGGATCGTTATCAGAAAGCTTCTGCAAAAAACACAAAACAAAAGGCTAAGCCAAATACTGTCGGAAACAAAGGCAATCAAATAGAAAAATGACAGAAAGTCAGCACCATGGCACAGAGCAGATTTCGTTAAACACTTAGACAGGAACCTGACTATAAGTCAACTATTCATCAATTCAATTAACTTAACATATCAAGACTTTAAGCACGCCAGCCAAAAACTGTTAACAAATTCAAGATCTAATATTATATAGATATAAAACCATAGCCAGGAATCATATACCCTGTATATTATATTTTCATCTGTGCATACCATGAATAACAAGTTCCAGGTTAAGACATTGGTACTCAGTACGTCAAGCCAGGAAAAACCATAAGGTGAAATATGACAGGAAAAGACTAGCAACGTTAATGTCTTAAGAGTCAACCTGTGCTCAATCTTGATTTAGTTTGTTGAACATAAGACCTCTCCTAAGTCCTAACAGTAAAATCCTAGACAAGCTATTATCTCAAAACGCATCACGGTTCTATGCCAGTTAGTAATACACTTTAGTCACACTCAAAAATACTCACTTAAGTCTCCATCCCTAGATAATATTACACTTACTCATAACACCTTCTGGAATGCCCCATGAGAATCACCTCACCCTATAATAGTATTACTTTCTCTTTGCTTTTCACACAAAAAATCCTTAGCAGACATAAATTTTAAACTATTACAGATTGACAATTTAATATGGGTGCAGGTCTAGCAAAAAGAGTCTCAATCCAAATAAAATAAAAACCACTCTTGAGTACATTTTTTCAACTCAAAACCCGAAATAACACCTAAAAACAACTGAAAAGAATTTGACCTAAAAGCAACCTGCAAATGGAAGTATACACAACCCAAACTTAGACATGAAACCGACCTGGTTGACAAAACTAGATTACTGTGTCATGGAGTGTGCAAAAGTCTGATAATTGGCTGCATGAAGATTACAGAGTAAAACCTTTAACAGTTTAGCACATCAAATTAGTAAACCCATGTTACTTATGGTGGACACTCAACAATGAAAGAATCTACATGTATAAAAAGTGTTCATACTTCATAACTAATCCCTACATCCTAGAAATGTCGTTTGTTCTGGAAAATCCAACTTTGTTAAAACCTTTAACCTTTAACAGTGCAGCCAATTATCAGACTTTTGCACACTCCATGACACATCCTCTTAGTAGAACAAGACTACCTGACCACACCATTCTAGTGAAAATATGAAGAAAAACAATTTCTATAAAACTAAATGCTTAGTGATCCCAAGGCAAAAAGCAATACTTCAATAATAACTGACTTGAAGAAGCCAGAACCATCCATACTAAAAAGATGTCAGATTTCAATCTGTTAACAGAAACGTACAGCCAACAATTGTCTCCAAATGGCTTTACCTGAGATATATACCTAAAGCTCATAATTACAAAATTGCAGCCATTAAACTCTGGCCATAACATCTAAAAAGTGATAGTTAGTCCTAGCCTTGTCCCTCTGCTTCAATAATTATAGAAGTTCACTAATTAATCTACACTATCATAATCATCCTTCACCTATTTAAACAGCGAACAAGAAAATATGTCATAATGCTTTACACTTCACCAATCTCTAAGCTAAGCCAAACATTCAGTTTTGATTACAAGTCTTAAGTTCCATCAATCACATTCATACCACTACTAAAAGTTACAAATGTGCAGGTATCAAATCTATATTACTCGTGCATTAAGACAAAAATCGGGTACAAATGTACTCCAAGGGCCAAATCTCACTAAATTTTAGTTAGATCTACCTATTTCTAATTTGATGTGTCCAGTATCGAAACAGCATATCATATGCACTCATCTACACATCCAATAGTTGAATCCAGCTAAATGTGTTATAATGAAGATTCATGGTACATAACTCTAAAAAAACTGGTATTTCCCAAGACAGATTCCTAAACCTAGAAAGATATTCACTTTCACTTCAATTGATCAAGATTGCAGTGCATACCATCACATTATATCATGCAACAAAAGAAGCTCTGCACTCGAAATTCTGCCAGAAATTCATGGCAAAGCCGCGTCACACAGTTAGGGCATACTTAATTTCTATCCATGGATATACTACTAAATATATATATATAGCTCATTTTCACTTCAACATTGTGTGATTACTCTTGAATTCACTGAATCTACTTACAGAATTCTCAAACAAATTGCATTCTTCATAATTTAACAAATGCCGAATTAAACCTAATAACATCAAAAAAAAATGAAAATGCACCTTGCGGAAATTGGAGACAAGATGAGAAACCGAAGACGGTGACTGCTGATAAAACCGATGCAACGCCATAACCGCCTTCTTCTTAACAGCTTCTTTAGGATGATTAAGCAACTCAACAACCTGAGGCAACACAGCCGGTATCGTCTCCTCGTTGATCAAGCGACAAACAGCATTCAAAGCAGCACAAACCACAAGATAATTATCAGATTTCAAGTCCTTTTGAATAGTATTAACAATGAGGATGATAAGATCATGATCTTCATTAAGGAAAAGCGTAACAGCTAAGTAACCAGTACGTTTAAGGAGAATATTATCATCATGAGTCATCTTAACGGCATGGATGTAGCCGAAAGAGGCGTCATGGCCAAGCATCTCAACGTAAACGAGGCGAATAATGAACTCCTTCATCTTGCGTTTAGGTATGTCTGGTTCGATGATTCGGCGTTTTAGGGTTTCGATCTCGTGGAGAACGATGCGGTCTTCTTCCGCCCTAGATCGAGCTTCGCCGATTGATTTGACGAGATCTAGGAATTCTTTCGATTGACCGAAACCGCCTTGGGAGCCCATTGCGAGCTCTCTTCCTATGGTTTTTAGCTGCTCCATTTTTGCTGTTTTGCTCTTTGCTGAGTGAGGGAGGAGAGAGAGAAGGGGAAATTTCAGGAGGAAGATCTGATGAGTGATGAGAGAAGGAGAGGAGAGAGAAGGAGAGGAATTGGACTCTTATTGAAGCGATGTAGTCATGTATGGTATGTAGACAAATTATTATGATGAGCTTGAAAGCGTGAAGTTGGAGTTTGGACGTGTAAAATGTGGGAATAGCCGAATAGGGGACCTTGGGTTGGAGTTGTTGTAAATAACTCATAGGAAGTAGGAACCGTCAGTTTATCTCGGAGATTTACGAATTTTATACTTATATCGAGTGATATTTTTATAAATGAATATTACTAATATCAAGTCGTATTGGTTAAATAATAAATAAGTTGTAATTTTCCTTTTTTCTATATTATTTTAAATAATAAAAATCACGACTTAATATTTGACCCGTACGATTTAATATTATGTCTCGTTCTTTCGAACTCAACTGAACTGAACTGCGAAAAAGCTAAACATGAAAGAGTGTATGAACAGAATTGAACTAAACTGCGAGAAACTGAACTTAACTAAACTGAAAATAAGTCCAAAAGAACAGGGTCTTAGTAACATTTAATTTACGAAAATATACAAAGTTTGTACATCTCTTAGATGAATTGCCATTTTCTCTATGAACTCATGAAGATTATCAGTAATTGAAGAAGCATTTTCTCGAACAAGTGTTCATTTTCTTTTAGACAAAAGAATTTCCTTGCTTCAATTCGCTCCAAGTAACCATGGACATAATCACTATGTTTCTGCCTTTTTTTTAATAGGTTATAACGATATTATGGTATTAACACTATTTTATTTTTTTATCGGAGAATTATTGAAGGCATAGTTCTTTTTACTAATAAGCATTGGTTCAGATATACGTAGAAATATCTATATGCACTTGTTGCAGTAGGATTGTTCACTTTTCTTTATCGTCGGTATATAATTATATAATCCATAGATGTTCGACTTCAAATATGATTAGATAGTGCAGTAATAGACCTTTCCATCAAGTACTTCATGATATTTTGAAGCACATACTGCTTAAGCTTTGTGAGTTTCAAAAATAAATAATCCTTAGGTTCAGGATTAATGAACAATAATCCTTAGGTTCATGATTAGTGAAAAAACGTACAGCCTTCCCTATTTTTATGCTTAGAAATGTTCCTTTTTATTTGTATAGAATGACAGGGTCGTTTATTCTATGTTTAGGCATGATTGATACACTTGCTACTCAAGAATTGTAGGGAAACTTTACATGTTGCACCAAAAATCCCATATATCACAACTCCAAGCTCTAAAGTCATTATCTCTTATTTATTTTTTTTTTTTTTTTATTTTTGTTTTTAATTAATATTCATAACCTCTAAATCCAACATTCTTGGATAATTTTGGTTAATTTTTTATGAATGTTTGTGTGATTGGCCATCATAGGCATTTTTTTTAGTATCGAGAGATTAAGGAAAGATTGCAAATCGATTAGTAGGATTGTCCAGAATTAAAAAATTAAGAAAGTGTTTTTTTGACACTTTTGTCTTGAAACTAGTTCTTTATTTTCTTTTCCTTTAAAATAAAATCAAAAAGCAATAAATATTCCTTGGAATGATGTAAAGTAATAAATAGGGGCACATAATTTGAAAGAAAAGTAGGGGTATTTTTGAAAGTTTATCTAGAAATAAAGGATAATTTAGTCCAAATGAATTCATAAAAATGAAAATAGGCACAACAATTTGGGACACCCAAAAAGGAATATAAGCACTATATTATGGGACGGAGGGAGTACTAGCATATACTAGCAATTTATGCACTCAATGCGTTTGTGAATTTAAAGTTTTGTGCTTTAGTTTTTAACTTTAAACGTTAGTACTTAATAATTTTTTCATAGCGTTACAGTATATCATATCACCCCTTTCCTTTATATTAAAGAGTTATGCACGTGATATATTAAATAGTTAATGATCAACACATATTTTTTTCATGATTTTTAGGCTGTAACTAAAAAAACATCGATTTCATACATGACAATGTTTAGAGGGATTTGGGCCGGTTCTCCCCACCTTATTTTCAGTTCAGTCCAGTTCAGTTCAGTTCCTAAATGATAATCATTACTATTAATTAGTTATGATTTAATTTAGTTCAGTTCAATTCAGTTCGGTTCAGTTCAGTTGTTTTATACCGAAGAGAACAAGCCCTAAATGCAATATGTACGGAGCAATAAATTGTCAATTTTCCGCTGTATTTTCGACTTGAAAATTGTTTGATGGTATTTGTTAGATACCGGATTTTGCATAAAGTTGAACAAACTTTTATAGGGACGATGGCGAATTATGAATGTATGTTATGCAAAAAAAAAAAAATTTATTGTAATTCAAATTTTAAGTAAAATAATGGTGCTTGTATTGTATGGAGTAATATTTTTGAATTGTAGTTTCAAGGTTTTTGTTTCCTTCATATAACAACTTCCCTCATTATTAAAAGATTTGGAATCAATGTTAAATGAAATATTTTTTGAAACTTGTATTAATTGACAATTATGTCAAATAGATAATTATTGACTTATTGAATATGGTTGATTTTTTTCTTTTAAATTTATTATTTATTAATAATTACATGATTTATTGTGTGAGTAAGGGTAGGGGGTCATTTCATGTGGACGCCATTTACTTCCCCCTTCCCCATTAGGGACCCATGGTAAAATGAAGGGCCTGTCAGACCGGAACCTCTCGTAGGTTAACCCGGTCTGGGTTTGCGGGCAGACACTTTGAGAATGGGGGGATGGTAAGGGAAAACCCTCTCCCAAAGTACCCTTAGTGGGGATCGAACCTCCAATTTTGATGTTAGAAGGTTCTTTCCTTCCCCTTTTCCCTTATATAATAAAGATAATAGAGATATATATATCCATACACAAGTTGAAGAATATAATGTACATCCATAATAAATGAAGTACTTTCTCCGTAACAAAATTATTGCAACATTTTGGCTTGGCACGGACTCCTAGGGAGTTTTTCTTAATGGAGTATTAGGGGTTTGGTTAGAGTATTAGTGATATGATTAGGCTTGTGAGGAGAGAGAAAGTGGGTCAAAACTGACCACCATACCAACCACCACTACCACCACCGGACCACCTCCACCAATCACCACAACCACTGCAACCACCACAACCACCGCAACACCACCTTCATCACCACCATCTTATTTCTACCCAAATCGACCTCCAAATCAAACCCAAATCGACCTCCAAATCAAACCCAAATCGCCACCCGCTTACCTTTCCCCACCACCTGTGGTGGTTTTGTCAGCGCGAACGAGGGAACCTTTCCCCACCACCCTCGACTGCCACGAGCGCCAGCAGTCGAACGCCAAACCGACCTCCAAATTAAACCCAGAAAATTCGAACAACAAACCACGAAATCGAACCCCAAACCCACAAATTCAGATCTAAGAACCCCAAACCCGTGAAATCAGATCTAGAACACAAAACCCCAAACCCACGAAATCAGATCTAGAACAATAAAACCCAAACCGACAAAATCGAACCCCAAACCCAGTTATTCAGATCGAAGAACCCTAATCAGATCTAGAACAAAAAACCCCCAAAATCGAACCCAAAACCCAGAAAAATCAAACTCCAACCCCATAAACTATCTTCAACAACAAATAATCTTCAACAACAACTACAACAAGAAAATCGAAACTAACCCACATCGAGCAAACCATAGATTTGAGCAGGCGAGAGGAGTCGGTTTCTCGAGGTGAGAAGATGGCGCGAGAGGAGTCGATCTTGCTGCGGAGGAGAGAGAAGTAGAAATAGAAGGAGGAAGAGGAGTTGGTGGCGGTGTTGAGCGGTGAGGTTGGTGATGCGGCAGTTGGTTGGGTCGTGGTGGAAAGAGTGGTGGGTGGGGGATGAATGGGTACTTCGGGAAGTAGTGATTAGTTTAATCATAGTTGGGATCTTTAATGTTCTAATGAAGATTAGTGTAGTTTAATGGAGGGTAAATTGGTAACTTTAACCTTAAAATTTTACCTAAAATGGAAAGAATGAAAATTGTTGCATTTATTTTGTTACGTCCCAAAATGGCAAATGTCGCATTTTTTTTTGTTACGGATGAAGTATATATATTTAATAACCTTTTTACCAAGGATCCTTGGGTCCAATGGTATGGCTTCCTATCTCCCACATGGGAGACCAAGGTTCAAATATTGGTGGAAGCAAAATTTCAATATTGTTGGGGGGGAGGTTTGGGGCTTGTTGGGCCTGTGGGTGAGTGGTCCTGTGCGAGGGCAGCTCAGATGAAATTCATCTTAAGGGAGCCAAAAAAAAATTTAATAACCTTTTTTCATCTAATACAGTACTAAAATTATTAAGACCCTGTTCTTTTGGACTGTACCCAAAATAACAAGAGAATCTATAAATAACGTTGAGAAGAGGAGAGACGAAACGAATTGTTGGGCCTTTGGGTGAGTGGTCCTGTACGAGGGCACCTCAGAGGAAATTCATCTTACCACGGGTTCTCGAAACGGCCGAAAGGGAGCCAAAAAAAAAAATTTAATAACCTTTTTTCATTTAATACAGTATTACAATCATTAAGGCCAGTTCTTTCGGATTGTACCCAAAATAACAGGAGAAGCTATAAATAACGTTGAGAAGAGAAGAGACGAAACGAATTGGAAAAAAAAAATGGAGCAACGGCTATGGCGGGAAACAGAGGAGAAGCTATCCACCCACACCCTCAACCACACCAGCGACAGCACCACCGATTCTATCTCTCTCCAAACACTCTCATCACTCCATTCACTCATCATAAACCCTTCAACATCACACCACACACTCTCCTCCATCCTCAAAACCCTAATTCACACACTCTCTCTCCACCACCACAACAACCACCACCACCACATTTTCTCTCTCCTCACCTCACTCTCTCTCCACCACCCTTCCCTCTATCACTCTCTCTCCTCCACTATCCTCTCTCTCTCCACCTCCCTCCTCTCAAACCCTTCCTCTTCTCCTCGCCTCGCCGCGGCCGCTCTCTCGATTTCCGCTGCAGATTCCATCGATGAGGGCCTTGTTGTGTCTCTCTGTTTTCGTCCTTGTATTTCTGTAAGGGTTTGGTTTTTGAAGAATTCGTTGAGGTTTTCAATTCGGCCTAATTTGTTGTTGACTGTTATGTTAGGGTTTACTAAAGACCCTTTTCCTTGTGTTCGTGAAGCTGCGTTGAGTGGTTTGGTTGGTGTTTGTGGTTCTGGGGTTGTTGTTGAGGATTCCGCCATTGTTGAAGGGTGTTATTTTCGTGGTGTTGTGCTTCTTACTGATCATCATGATTATGTTCGCTTGGCTGCTGTTCGTGTGGTATGTTTTTGTGTTGCTTTTTTAATGCGATTTTGTGGAAGCTTATCAACTTTATACTAACTCCGTTTCAAATTAATCTACACAAAAGTGCAAAAGTATGTGAGATAAACTAAGGAGGTGGAGAGATAAACTGAAAAGCGAGAGAGAAACTAAAAAGTGGGTTAAAATATTAAAAAGTGGATGACATGGGTGGAAAAAAAGAGAAAGTAGATGTGACATGTTACCAAAAATAGAAAAAGCAACAATGTGTAGATTAAAAAGAAACACACCAAAAAGGAAAGTGTATAGGTTAAAAAGAAACGGAGGTAGTATCACGGAAGTGATGAAGCGTAATTTAATTTGGTCCTAGACTCATAATTCAGATTAAGTTGTGAACTTGTTCGTTTACTAAAAGACCGTCTTACCATACTATTTGAGCTTGAAAAGTAGCGTAAACAAAAAGATAATTAGTGAGACGGTCTCATATGAGAATGTTACGTTGTGACCTATGAATAGCATTGCATAAACTGCTTTAACTGTGGAGCTTTTTGAGAGAGAGAGAGAGAGAGTTCAATTGTCTGTCTTTCAGGTGGGTTTTTGTGTCTATTACAGGATGTTTTAGAATTTTTAGCCTTTCAGGCAAATGCTGGAATGAGAGAGCTACTAATTGATTAACGAAATTAGTCGAGCAATATGCAGGAAAGAAAGGGGGGGGGGTGTTATAAGTTCATACAGTCGAAAATATTGATATCCCCAAATATTGATCCAAGTAGGAGTATGTTTTATGATATCCATATGTTTTCCCCCCTATTTCAGGTGAGTGAATGGGGGTGCATGCTTGCTGAATCTAAGCAAGAGGAAGAAGATAAGAGAGACTGTTTTGACGGTGTATTTCTGCAGGTACATGACCTAAACAACTCAAGATATATGTTTGTTGAATCTTATAAGAATTTTGGTTGTGAGTATAAGGATCTATGTTGGTTCTATAGTTGCTGTAATGCTGTGATATAAGAAAATAGCTCAGCCTCTAAAACTTATTGACAGATACTGATTGCTTGACTCTTATTTAGATTTTTCCTTGAAGGAGTTTTTATTGCTAAGAAAAACCATTTACCGGCCACCGCATTTGTCAGTCAGTCGCTTAGCAAATGCATTGACCATCTATTAATATATGAAGTTTATGACGAGTATTTTTTTTAGAACAGTGCTTGAATTACCTATGTATTTGTACTTGTAATTGTAGCGCACATTTTCCTTTATGCCTAATTCCCTACAACCAAACCTCTTTTGACAATTGCCACAATCATTTACCCTGGCATTTTAATACGCCTGGATTAAAGATTTGCAGATATATAAACCTTTAAGTAAACCTTATAAAAAGTAGAGTGTAGCTGCTAGTACTAATTAGGCTGGTCATGAATTTTTAACTAATAATGTTATTGTGCTATTCCTTGGATGTGAAGAAACTTTGTTTAGCCTATATTGCCAAAAAAATCTGCTACATTTGGGTTAGACCCTGTGCCATATCTGCTATATATGAAAATTGGTATGATTCGAAGTTCAATCTTAGATATACAGGATGACTTCCTATTATATTTGCGTGAGATCTCTCCTATATGAACAACAGCGAGGCCTGTGACTTGCTGCTTGGAAGTTGAACTCCTACCTTGATAATCCTAAATATACATGAATACATGATGCCCTAGGGAATCTCTATACGTAGCTCGTGAACTCTACTCTGGACTTCAAAAGAGGAAAAGAGGAGATAAAGGATATTGATAAGACTTTATGTTTGGGCGATTCATTGACTTAGGTATCTGAACTGATATGCGTTGACCTGTATCTCAACTAACAGTTTGTATGGATAGCAATATAAGAGGGAAAAGAAGGGGAATGATAGAGAAGGAAGGGGAGGAAAAAGAAAGGGAGCGGGAGATGAAGCTCCATTTTCCTTCCAAATCTCTCCAATTTGGGAAGGATCATGTTTGCTAAGAAGGGAGGGAAAATGGAACCTTCCCTCTCCCTCCCATTTCTTTCCCCAACCCCTTGTCTAAACAAAGGAACTTGTTTCCCTCCCTTTTCTTTCTCTCCTCTTCCTCCTATCTAAACAAAGTGTAAATGATTTTGTTTTATTTTTGAATCGAATACGTGTATCAGCATGTTGCTATGTTGATCTAATATATCTCTATGACACCTTGTAATTGTTAAATATTCTTCTTAGTTGTGCTGATTAATTTCACGCTTGGTTTTCCCTCACAGATCTGTTCTATGGTCAGAGATATGAATGTGGAAGTCAGGGTGGAGGCTTTTACTGCCCTTGGGAAAATTGCATATGTATCTGAATATATTTTGTTGCAGACCCTGTCAAAAAAGGTCCTCAAGACAATCAAAGAAAAACAATCCTTAGCCCTGTCTAGTTCAAAATCACTTGAAATCAACGCTGTTATTGCTGCTGGTGCATTTATTCATGGTCTGGAGGATGAATACAGTGAGGTAAAAGTAAAAATTTGGTTGTGCTCTCTTTTGGATTACTTCATGGGAAGTTTGGTGTTAATTTATCTTAATTGCTATATTTATCAATCGTGCATTTATAGTTATTGAAACGTAGACTTGCCACAAGATTTACTACTCACCAATTGTCTCAACGACAATAATTTCCAGGAAGATTACACTGTCAATATCCCATATTATTAGACCACTTAACCACTCCCTCCTTTTGACAATACCTTTTATGATTTCCTTTTTGGTCTGCTGTGTAATAAGGTTAACAATTTTTTTTAAAGTGGTTTTTTTTCTGTCTCTCTCCTCATTACATGGGCAAAATACCTCATCTCTCTCTATCTCTCTCTATCTCTCTCTCATCAACTGAGCTTCATGAATAGAGTGCCATTTCTCTATGTGAATGTCACCAACACAATAACAACAACAAGAACAACAATTGAACAAGAAGCGGAGCAATTGAATCAGGGAAGAGCTGAGCCTGATTATATCAAGGCCAAGACTTTGTTGTGGTGGGACATCGAGAATTATGCGGTACCAAAGGGTGCAACCCTCAATCTATTGCTCAGAACATCACCTTTACTCTCCTTAATTTGGATTACGGCTAAAATTAATATGAAATGAGGTGAAGGTGGGACAATGGTGTATGTAGTGATGGAGGAGAAAGTGGACAATGGGTAACCTTGCAAAATCCATTTTTTCTCTTGAAATCTATTGTCGGAATCAATTGGCGACAATGGCAAGCTCAAGAGCATGATTTTCGCGGAGCTGAATCATTATCGTTGTTGCCGATGTTAGTAACGTTGTCATGGTGTTCGACGTCTTCGTCTTGATTATTAATGTCCATTTTTTGATGAAATGCATGCTAAGATTATGTTGAGAATTATAGCAGAGGTGGTGGTGATAGTTGTCAAATGTCAGGTGGGAACGGTGGTGTGAGGAAGTAAGAGGGTGGATGCTGACTTGCTAGTGTAATGGAGGAGAGTAAGGGACAATGAGTGATGACTGATGAGGAGATGGTGGTGGCTGGAAGCCGGAAGGTGAGGGAGGATTAGAGATGGGAAGAAATAAATAAAAAACACAAAAACAAAAACAACACTAATCATAATGTGCCACGTGGCACAGTAACCTGCTAAAAAGGTTTTAATAGGTAATCAGATCATTTTGGGAAGATACCTCCTATAATTTGGATTATACTAGAATAACCCATGGTTGGGATTAACATGGGAAGAATGGCCATAGTTGGGATTATTGTTGTGAATTTTTCCTTTTTTATATTCTCCAATTGATTTTATTAATTGTACTTTATGTTACACCCAGAATTGCCAAAAGCTGTACAACCGGTAATGAGACAGTTATTTTGGATCGAGGGTCTGCTTTCTTGCTGTTTAAAGATGGTATTTGAAAGTGACAAGCTTTGACCATATGTATGGCTACCCTGAAGGTACAACGGGCTGCCTGTATCTCCTTGCGAATGCTCCATGTCGTCCCTGGTCAATTTGCTGGTGAAGCTGTTAATATATTGAGCTATGTTCTGAATGATGACTCGGTTATTGTCAGGTTAGAGGCTCTGAAGACAATTCATCATATGGCAACGTCTGGATGTCTAAAGATGCAAGAGGCACATGTGGACATGGTATGCCTGATGCCTCTAATATTACAATAAGCAAATTAATTTCTTTTTTTGACTTATACTCCACCGAGTCAACTTCCTTGTTTTTAAAAAGATATCTTAAAAGTATTTTTTTTTGTGCTACTAAATGGTTATAAAATATTCTGCTAGTATTCTGATGTTACAGAAGCTGTATATGGGGGTCATGGGTTAACAAGCATTAAAAATAATTTACACTGTCTAGCTGATTTAAGTGAAAGCCTTATCAGTACTAGTGTACTGCAGAAGTATTACCTCTAAGGCATATTTGCTTTCTGATATCTATTGCCTACTGAAAATCATATGATGGTGTCATGCTGCAAAGGTATCTGTCTTTTAGAATCTCCTATAGCTATATCCTTTTCATATCTTTTGAGTGTTTTTCATTGCTGATTTTGGTCTCATGTTTGGGTCTTGGCCTCTTGGGTCTATATGCATGAACTTCTAACCTTCTATCGCACAAGGCATAAGAGCTGATTTTTTCTAGTTTATAGCTGTTTGGTGAGGGAGTTTACATAATTGAGGTTTATTATTTAACCTAACTTAGCTGAGGTGCCCTGCAAGTTTCTTAAAGTTTGAGCTAACTTATGATATATTTAATATTTAGCCGATCATAAGTGGTAACAGGTAATTGAACAACTTGCTTTGTGAATTACTTTTATACATTTAGCTAAACATTTTAACTTTCTGCAAGCAACTTTTAATTAGTATTAAATAGAGCCTAATTCTCAAACGTCTTGTGGTTCCATAATCAATATTAGAAAGTAGGCCACTGGCCAATCTGGTATTGCTAGGGATTTAGGTAGGAAATTCTGTTGTTCTCTATTGAAATTCAACTCATTATTGTCTACTTGAAGTGGATTTTGGTGCAGCCAATCACTGGGTAGTTCATTTGATACATGTTAAAGCGTATTGATTTATATCTTCTAAAACATATTTTTATAAGGAAAATAGGTACTCTCTTTCTACTCCTCCCACGACTTAATCAAACAGGAATTTGGGAATCAAAACTTGTTTTTGAACAACACCAAAGACAGAGTGATAGGAATTACTTCCTCTTGGCTTTTTTCCTGTGTTCTTTTATTTTGTTTTATATTATTATTATTTTGAATAGCTATTCTCAACTTGTGATTGCTTTGCTTTGTGCTCGTTCTGGAACAAGTTGCTCTTGGATCTTTATACTTGTTACCAATCTCATTCTTTTGTTTTATATTGCTAATGGAACTTCTCTGGCATGTATTTCCTATAACGTTGGGAGGCATGCCGTGGTGTTCATACCTTGTTATGCTAGCCTATATGCGTAGCTCAGTGTACTATGCTATGCTATCTATGAATTGCCGTGCTAAAACAAACTCTCATTTGCCTTTATTGCAGTTGCTTGGTACTCTTGTTGACAGCCATTCTCAGATAAGGTCCAGATCCTTCAGTGTACTTGGATCAGTTAAATTGCCTGACCTGAAGGTGTCCAAATTAACTGTTGAAAGCCTCCTCGGAAGTTTGGACTTGTACCCCAAGGTTGCTCTTTCTTGTTTAATTCTCCTTGCTATATAGTAGACTCTTATCTTTGTCTGTTACTCTGGAATTCTCTGGTGAAATCTAAACTGTCTTTGTCAAATTGGAACAAGACTAGAGTAACAAATCAGATTTTGGTAGTGGATTTTATTACATGAAAATCCTTTCGTTATGTTATATTGACACTATGCATTGTTTTATTAGATTCATTATTGTTTAATATTCCCATCATTTTACATTTATTTGCGTATCCTGTGTTGTTGCAGAATGAAGGTGAAATTTTTCGTACCTTGTTCAGTTTGGGTCAGAATCATGGCAATTATGCAGTCAGCATCATCCAGGACTTCTTTCATGAGGTTAGCATTTTGCCAGGTTTCATTATGACAACTAGTTTACATATTATGTATATTGCTATATCTAATTTGAATCAATAATGATAGGGGGATGCCATTTTAGATTCTACAGACTAGCAGTTTTCATTGTCTAGATCTAAATTAAAACTGATTGGTGTTCAGTCGATTGTACAACAAGACATCAACAATACTCTAATGCCTTTAAAGAAGGTCTTACCCCTTACACCGGGAAGGAGATATGCAACTTTATCATTGCAATAACAGAGAGATTACTTTCAATCTATGATGCTTGGACGCGGGTATAGATTCGAGTCAACACACAGGATATTAAATTCTATGGAGATATGGACACGTTTAGTAAATGTCAATATATATTTTTAAATTCTCGTTATCTTTAAAAAGAAAAAAGGAGCTATCGAGTCATTCAATTTAGCCGGCAGAGCGAATTAGCCCTAACTTAGGGTCTGTTCTCTTTAACTTAGTTTTCTAGAATTCATCTTATTTTTTCTGTACTTTTCTTAATTTTTCTGAACTTTTCGGTACTTTCTCACCTTTTTCTGAACTTCTCTTAATTTTTCTGAAATTGTCAAAGTAAGTGAACTGTTGAAGAGAATAGAGAATAGATCCTTTAGTAGGGTGAGAAAAAAGATTTATACTTCCTCTGTTCTGTTTTAAATGAAATGTAGGGCCTTGGCACGGGGATTTAGGAGAAGAGAGATATAGAGAGAAAGAAAAAGAGGGACCCTTGTGATGAAGAGAGAGATAGAGAGAAGTAAGTACTAAATATGGTAAAATTCATTTATTTTGAAACGGCTTAGAATGGTAAGTGTTTCATTTATTTTAGAACGGAGGAAGTACAATTTTTGTTTTTTTGAAAAAACTATTGATGTCTATCAAATATGCACTGATGTCTATATTAACATTGCACTGCCCCATCTATCATTTTAGAGTAAGACTGCTTCTCTGACTGAGCGTGCTGTGTCCTTCAGATTGAGCCTTCCAATGATGGAAAATTCGGATGTAATAGCCCGAGAATTGCTGGATTGCTAGTTTTGGCTATTTCAGCTTCACTCAAACATGAAAAACACTTTCGTCGAATTCCACCAAAGGTTTTTTCCTATGCTGCTGCATACTTCGGGAGGATTTCTTCTGCTCTTGGTGATGTTCTGGATGTTGATTCCCTTTTGGCATACCTGTATTGTTGCGGTATATCAATGTTCCATTCTTTCTTGAACAATGAACATTTACATGCTGAGTGATTTCTTATTCCTCTTTTACCTGTGGCAAAAGGTGAATGCCATCTTGATGTACAGTCTGAAACTAGGACTCGACCAGACGTACTTCCACCTGCAAAAGGTCATCAGGAAGCGTATGTGCATGTGCTGAATGCAGTGAAGCTTATCCTTGCAACCGTGAAAAGGTTATGGCAGCTGGTCATATGCGGATGTACAGATGAAGTGCTTAAAGCATTAAGGTGGTAAAAGGGTCTATCATATGTTTGTTGATTGTATGTGGATGAAACTTTGCACTTTTTTTGTATTTGACCTCATTTCATTGCATACAATTTTCTATTCACGCTTCGAAATACAATTGTTTGGGATTGAATGCTGATGGAAACACACTTTCATAAGTACTCCATCAGAACAGGATTTTGTAGAAGAGCAAGGATAGGGAGAACAATATAGACTAGGCATTATTGGCTGAAACCCTTTTTATACATGCCTATTGACATACATGAGGTTTCCCTTTGGGGAAAAGGGGGGAGGGGGAGGGGGGTGATGAACTAAATGGCAGATCTTTCTATCAACTTAAATGACCTGAGCCAGTTTGAGGTTGACTTTTCTGAGTTAGAAGATTTAAATAGGGGCATTTTTTTGTGCCACTTTTGGACCATAGGTTGCAGATTAAATCAAATGTATTGCTTAAGAATAGACCAATATTTACTTTGTTTTATGATGTGAGCCACTAATGAAGTTGCACACATTTAACCCACCCCTACTTCGAAGGCTAGAAATCCTTGTTAGAGGCATTGGGATGATGGGATTGGTTTATTTCTGGTTTAGTTTTACATATTGAGTTGGACTCTGATAGATTGCATGTAATGATTTCTACAGTTGCCTTGTAAATTTCCAAAGTCTGAACTCTTCTGAAGCTTCTGCTAAGGATTTTGTGGCTATCGACGTGTCTTGCTCTGTAATGAAATTGAATTTACACTTTGGTGTTTCATATGCTGTTAAAATAATCTCTTGTTCTGTTGTTTGTTCTGCATCTGATGTTCCTTAAATATTTGGAATGATTCACCCTCCAGGCTCCAACAGTTATTATGGTAATTACTTCCTCCGTTTCACATTACACGTAATTTGGCACTATTTATCTTCACTAATTTGACCATCATTTGTGCTTTATACGCAAGGAGAAGTATAGTCATTTAGGATCTTGTTTGATTCGTCTTAATATGTAATTTTGAAGTATCAACTTTATATAATTTTTGCAAATGCATAATTAGAGATATTGATGCTCAATGTTTTACATCGACAAGCTTGAAAGTTAGGAATGGAGGGAGTACTAGCAAGCACTCACTAGTTTTACATTTCTTGAATCTCTAGTACCACACCATGTCATTACATCAGTGTTTCATGAAACTGCCGCTGATAGGTTTTCTGTTATTCCTTTCTTTAGGGGGAAAGGGGTGGTGGTAAGATGTTCTCAATCTTGCCTTTGTGACTGCAAATCAGGCTCTTTGTGTCTTTTCTTTGGTGTTGAGTGCTGAATACTTGGTAAACTTCGTTTTCTTTGTGCTTTCTCAGGCATTGTAAAGAATCTCTTGTGACAGCAAAGGCTGGCTCTTTAGCATATGCTGGTGCAGTATCTTTTGCATTCCAATATATCCATATAGTGAAGCTTCTCACAAAGGTATGGGGGCGCTTTGTGGTTTCCAGGAATCACCAATTGTATCAATTGAGCGACTTTGACTTGTTACTTGTACAAATTGACGAAGCGATTCTAGCTCTTAGATTTAGGTTCACTGGATTAAGTGAAGATGTTGAGCTATTTGTCATGGAGCTGCTGATTCTCAACTATCTGCTGCAACTTTCAAGCACTCGTATGCACTGCAAAGCTTTGCAGAAATTATCTAATATGGTTACATATGTGGTCCACTTAAGGAATGCAAAGTCCATCGCATGTTCCAATTTCGTGAACCGACTTGCAGAATTATCTTCCAATGGCAGCTTCTCTGTTGATGCAACTTGTGACCCTATTCAGTTGAAACAACTACTGGACTTATTTATGCTCAAGGACTTGGTACTCACTCAAGAAATCAGGCACGTTAATGCAGAGCTTGTTGTTCTTGGCTTCGACTCTGTAAGTCCTCTGCGCTTCATCTCAGGATTGCCTGCTAGTATACCACTGGACATTACTCTCTATAACGTGACGAATGAACATAGACTCTGGTTGAAGTTTACTTTGGACGACGAGATAACAGAGTTTGTCTTCTTAGACATGGAAGAATATGGCGGCGTCGAGGAGGTCAGGCAGTTCGAGTTCATATCGCCATTTTATAGGACACCGAAAGCAGATGTGTTCACATTGAGGGTTAATATAGGTGTGGAATGTTTGTTCAAGGATTTGAATTTGGTGAAAGGCCATGGGGGACCTAAACATGGCCTGACTTACATTAGCCCGGAAACAGAAGCTTATTTTGTAAATATGAATGCTTAAAATCTTTTGTAATGCCAAATGTCTCAGCTGTTATAAATATATGTAGCTTTTTACATTTTGTGACCTGATGTTGTAAATTGGATTCAATTTTAGGTCCTCTGTGCTGCACAAAATTGTGATTCCGTAAAGTTGATAAAAAACAAATAGGAAAAATCTATATGACACCCCTTTACTATTGCTTTTTCCATGAGGTATAAAAAAAAAAAAAAATTGCAGTTAACCAACTCACTCAAAGAAAAAGAATGTCTACATGAAAATGCTAACAGTAATATAGAACTTCCAGAAGTAAAATCTAACAAAAATTATATCCTTTTGACATAATTTATCTACGTGATATGTTTCTTCAAGGATTTCGTATATAACAAATTATACATTTTCGGAGAACACACATTAAGACAATATAACAAGTTCTCACATGAACATGTAATTTGTTTTTTCTACATTAGCGTAAAAATATGATCAAAGTTCAATCAAACCATACTAGCTAAACCACATCTGAATTTGACACACCTTATTTCAAACAAAGAGAACATAACCTTAACACTTCTGCATCCTTCATAGTTCATGTTTTACAAGTCAATTTACAAACAGCTTTTGGCTTCAGAATTGAAGCACAGGCTAGTCATTTACTGCTTCTGATAAGTGATCAACAAGACGTGAGACAGCGAACAATGAACAGATAGCACCGGTGACCGGTGGCTGACTGAATCACAAACAAGGTACATTGAACAGAACTCAGCCTACATTTAGCTTCTTTGAATCAAAGAAACCTGTTTTGAGTGTCCATGAAAGGTCACACGCAACTCTTTTTTACAAATACGTAGCTGAGAACAGTGTTCAAAAAGGCAACACTGAGACCAGTGAGCAAAGCTAGGTTCCCTTTCCCTACTCTTGTATGAATCATGTACAAAATTGGACTTTTCACTTCTTCTATACATGAAGTTACAGTAGAGGCGTTCCAGAAGAATTAGCATAAATCACTAACTACTCCATCTAACGCGCTGTATATTATGTCCCCTTACTAAATCCAGCCCCTCCACACTCTTAGTTATGAATTAGTGTGTAAGCTACATGACTATAGCTGAATGAAAGCACCTCTTCCCAAGAGCTTTAAGGTCTGTCAGTTGCCAACCATGACCTTCCTTGAATCGCTCGACCTGCCACCGCAATTGATGAAAGTAAAGACATCAAAGATCTTCGTAAACATAAAGAAATTTGGTAATTTAGCTGTGGTATTCAGAAAGCAAAAGCAAGATAGTTGAATACAAGTATCAAGAAACGAAGAAAATGCACCTTGTCCAAAGTATTCCCTTCTTCTCCTATTCCTCCTATAGCATATATGCTACCATTCAATCCTGCGGCCGCGAAATATCCCCTTGACTCGTTCATTGGTGCCTCGCTCATCCAGGTCCCACGTCGAGGATCAAATACTTCAACACTGGCCACCATTGTACCTCCATCAAAGCAACCAATAGCATACCTGTTAGAAAATTCCATTAAGCATTTCATGTAGCAAACTCGATTACATCATAGGCATGGGCATGGCATCCCACATTTAGCAATGACATATCCTATTGACACTATTTAACCCCATGAACAGCCACCATAAGTGACAGCCATATTACGATTATCTACAATACAACCTCATGATATCTTGTGTGAACTATGACACATTAACCTAACTACTAGCTATTCCAACCAGTTAAGTTTTGCAAATTATCAGGCGAGCTAATTTATCTTCTCGACTCTGATCTCTAGAAACTAATTCTTAACTTGAATATACTCTAGATTTCCCAGTTCTCACAATTTTCTAGTCAGACTAGTTCTGATGGATCACTACCAAATGTGTAGTTTGGAGCTACTATCCTAAAAGATGCTACTTATGACTATCCTAAAAGTACTGGAGTGCAAAATATTTATAGGTGATTCTATGGTACAAAGAAAGCTCAAGAGTCAATCATGGTATTATCAATTTGCATTATCTCCACAAGCTCTACATACAATAGGTGTAAAAGATCTCCACTTTGCTTCAAATGTTGATACATAATATTAAAGAGTATTATATGTGTATTGTTATAGGTTTTACACACCAGAAAATTCAGCAGATTGTATTTTCACAGAAAGGTTTAAAGGTAGCTCGTCAGGAAACCTGATAAAATAATAAAATTAGAATGAGAAACAAAATGAAACATCTGTTCCTTACAGTTTTTCGTTCAGCACAACCAAAGAATGACTGGCCCTCTTTGAATTCATGCTTTCGAGTCTGCTCCAAGAATGCTCTCTTGGGTCAAATCGTTCAGCAGAACTGATAATATAAGCATTCAGCATCAATTAAACAGAGCAAAAACAGAAATGAAAGATGGTGAAAGTAAAAAGGGTGGCAAGTACGATGCAAATCCAAATTGTTAGGAAATGAGAGGAGTGGGGAGGAAAAGAAAGCACGAGTAGAAATTATGCAGTATATGAGAAATGGGCCAAATAGCAATACCTTCACATTTCTTGTTTCATTATTAAGTTCACTTTACTTCGCCTCCCCCATACTTCACTTTCCCCGGTTTTGCCTAGTCAGATTCAATTATCCCCCTCCCCTCCCCTTTAGATGCTAGATCGGTAAGATTTCTCTCAGTCCCACCTCAACCTCTCTCCTTCACCAAACATCTAACACCGCCCCTCCCCCCAACACACACAAATACCATTGCCCACTTTTCGGACTCCTGCAATCTCTCCTCTCTACTGGGTGGCTCCATCCCATCTCATTTTTTTTATATCACGCACATCTGATGCGCCCTGTCTGCTCCATTAAATCCACAACAGCAAGACAATAGCCTTATCTTCCCAAGTCCCAACAGAAACTCCAATATCTTGATCCTTTATTTTGTGGATTTCAATTTCAATGAACAAATCCAAGTTTTCCCACACACAACAAATGTAAAGGTGTGTATAAATAGATAAACAAATATACTCAATAAGGGAAAAGTGTGTTCTGTATTCATTAAGTCAAGATTTTTTGAAAATTCAAAATTTATCCATAATGTGTTTGGATAGAAGCAAAAGAGTGGGGCCAGGGGAGATTTTCTTCCTAATCTTTCCAACTAGGTAGGATTTAGTTAACTGAAGTGGGTAGAAGAAAAAAAAGGATCTCATATTCTTTACCCTCCTGTTCCCCAATCCAATGAGGGGATCTTCCATCCCTTGTCTCCAAACCAAACCCGTCATACAAATAAACTGTAGGGGAAACTGAGAGCTGGCAGCATTATATTTCTTCCACATAAGAAGAATAAGTGCACCTCTCAGCACGCTATCCTCTCTACCCCTGTTTGGAGCGACTAAACTTTTGCACAATGAAGTATAGTCCTTCCAGTCCTAAATTCCAAGCATTTCCATCTCAAAAAGTTAACAATTCACATTTTATCAGAAGGTTTGAGATAATCAGGTTTTAGCAGATACGGGAGTAAAAAAAGGAAAGTTTCTAGAGATACTTTTGTCCCTGAGTAGATAGAAGCAGGAAAATGTCTCTCCTTTGGTATCAGGAAACTCAAACAATACAGCATTAAAAAAAGAACTATCTCCTTTGTTTTACTTATTATATTGACCAACATGAAAGTTGACCGAGATGCCCATGTTGCCAAGAGAATATTTCACTGCTCACTTCCAATGGAACCAAAAGATTCATTATTCTAAACTTTGGATTATCAAAATGGGTCATCAAGTGTTGAAAATAGTTTGTTGCTTTTTGAATCAACACCACTGTTATTGCAACAGTGATGCATCCTACATTGAATCCACCTTATATCACCTTTGGGCAGGAGCCATTCTAAAAGCACTATGTGATGTTTATATTACTGACTACAATTATGCACACAAAATATTGCCACACTCTATATCTTGTTATCACTTATGCATCTCAACGTACTACTAGTCCAAGACTCTGAGTATATTTTTCGACTCCTCTAGAAAGAGCATTAAGTAAAAATTGCAAATGACAAGTACATTTTGCACTGCTTATAATCATTAGGGAAAAAGGAATCAGTTATGCCAAGCAAGGACATAATAGATGCTGCACGTATATGCTTGAAAGTTGAGACTAAGTGGCAAGTGCACATATGTGAGATGCTTAAAGAAGCATGGTAGGTACCTCACCTCAAATACTCTTTCCCATCATAGCCACCAACTGCATAAATGGCACCATTAAACTCCACTGCTGCAAGGTTAAATCTCTACACAAGATTCATTGACATAATTTCCATAAATTCAACGGAATCAATTAATATTAGGTTTCGTGGCTGTACAGAAAAACAATTTTCTTAGTAGGCATTATGATTGAAGCTAAAATATTGTCACATTTTATACTGCCAAACATTAGCATGACATCAAAATCATTGCTTAGGTCTTGTTCTTCTCACCTTAAATAAGGTTTCAGGGAAAGAAAAGTTGCGTAAGGGTCACAAAATTGAGAATAGGGCTAATATATTCAGATACATTCAGATAATGACTACAAGCTCAATTCACAGCTAAGAAAAAATTCAAAGATGGGCTACCAAAGTATTAAGTTCAATTCACAATCAAAACTAACTTTGGATAAGGGACCGCAAGTTCAGCCAAGGGGACTTCAAATGAAAAGAACAAAGCCTTCATTTTAAAAAAATGATCTCCCAAATGAAGAATTTTGTGGCAACTGGCAAATAGGCAGGCATGCAGACAACATAATCTTACTAGTCAACCTTACCCATTGAACTTCCTCTCTTTCACCCCCACTAAGCAGCATACATGCACAGAGTGATTTACACGATGCATTCACATACACCTTCGGCATTTCATCTGAAAGAATATGTTTCACTACAATTGAAATGCTAGCTGCTAGAGGTGGGCATGGGCCGGGCTAGCACGCAGGCCGGCCCGTTGTCTGCTCCGTGGGCCTGTCACGGTCAAGAAATTTTATTTTAGGCCCGCACCGGCACGAGCCCGCCTATATGGCCCGTGGGCCGAACGCCCCTTTTCTTTGTGTTTTTAGCCTAAAACTGCCAAGAATCCTAAAAAACAACATAAAACACGGGCCAGGCCTGCAGGAGGCACGAGCCCGGCCCGCGGGGCTGGGCAGGGGACAAAATCTAGAAATTTTAGGCTCGGCACGGCACGGCCCGCTACTCACGGGCTCGGGCCCGGCCCGCCATTTCCTCAAGCCCGCGGGCCGAGCCCATGAACAGACCCGGCCCGGCCCATGCCCAGGTAGCTGCTCAAGTTCCAACTAAGTCATATTGCATTTCACAAGTTAGAGCTAAATCACTGACCTATATCAAACTAACAATCAAACAGATCCTAATTCACAATGCTAAAAAAAGGACTTATAGCAAGTTCACCTTCTGCAGCATTGATCTAGCAGGTATCCATCGTCCAACATCTACATCGAACATCTCCACGTCAGAAAAGCAGTGAATTCCATTCGCACCACCAAGTGCAAATATTTTGTCATGCAATGTAGATGCAGCTAAGCCTCCCTTTTGCTCGTTCAAACAAGGAAGTGATGTCCAATCATTATTTACAGGATTGTAGGATTCAACTTCAACCAAACAACAAATATATTAACACAGAGTTACATGGAAAATGCAGAGGAAGGAGAACATGAAAAACCTCAATTACCTATATCATACCACAAACCCGCATTTTCACCACCAATTACATAAAGATTGTCATTCAACTTTGCAAGAGAGGTAGAACGAAGAGAGCTCATTGGTTTCAGAGATTTAATTATATCTTTTGATGGAGAGTACGACTCAAGTGATGCTAGCCAAAATTCCCCGTCATAACCACCTGCTAGAAATATCGAACCATCTTGGTCTAGGTGCTGCTCACTGTTAAACTCCATTGTTACAGATGCATATGTCTCTGACTGGTTAGACAAGGTCTCTAGCCTTCTACAACGGTCTTGTAACTGCTTTACTTCTGAGAGCTAACAACAAAATATAATGTTTAAAAAGGAAAAGAGAGAAACTTACAGGAATAAGGGGTAGCCCACTCCTTCCCTCATGATCCTCTTGAAACTAACATGCATTGAATGTAAGAATTGGAACAGGAAGCTGAAAACACTCTTACAGAAAAGAAAAGGTAGTAAAAGTAAAATCCAGTTGTACTCTTTTACAGGTAAAAGTATACTCCAAATTCCCTGTTCATATAAACAAATGTTCAAAATATCTGGCCTTTACTAAGAAAACAAAATGAGAAGCAACACTACTTCTCTTTCCCTCCTAAAATAAACCTTTGTTTCCTCTTTGGTTAACTGTCAACTCCAGAAACAGTCTGTAAACTGTCTTAAAATTTCCCTGCATTTCACGTCTTTTAGAAGTGAGACATTATAAAACAAAGACATATTCCAAAGTCGAAGAAACACAGAGTGATGTTGTTTCCTTTTATAACCTTTTGTGCATAACCATTGTTTACAAAATTGTGTAAAGGCACTAAAACTTAAGCACATTATCAATTAAGATTTTAGTTACTGTTGTACCCTTAAGCAACAAAAACTTGATCACAACCCACATATTCCCCTCCCAGGAACACACACCTTCCTAGCAGTCTTGGAAGACACTTAATTAGAAGCTTCCTCATAACCCCTCTTTAGTCTACCCTAAAGAACTTTGGACAAATACTAGAAAAGTGATGGGAAGGCAACCCTCAATCCACCCAAAGTCATATAGGCTTACTCTATACCATAATATCTCCATAAGTTCATAGGGTGATCTCCTATGTTAGTTGTCCTA
Organism: Beta lomatogona; assembly: GCA_947646795.1. Taxonomy (NCBI): domain Eukaryota; kingdom Viridiplantae; phylum Streptophyta; class Magnoliopsida; order Caryophyllales; family Amaranthaceae; genus Beta; species Beta lomatogona. Next base: position 1,399,427 of record CANSNZ010000150.1, read on the forward strand.
ATCAAGTAGGGAAAACTCTCCAATTAGATAGTACACTTTCGTCCTTCTAGTAAAGTAACAGCAGCACTTAAATAAGAAGAGGGGTGGGGGGAAGATCAGAAATGTGAAATGTGTACTTCATTGCAGGTTCAACCTAGAACATAGGTAGTATTCTGACCATGGTACATAACATAGCCATTTAACTACACACTCTGTATTCAACACTACAACAACAAGAAGCCTGAATCCCGATAGGATGGGGTCGGCTGTATGGATCAAGAATTTATCTCCAGTGGTCCCCCACATAGACCCTCTGCTTCATAGACCTCCTGTCAAGCGCTATATGCACCCACAAACCTAATATTTTCATATAGGTTCTAACACCCTATGTGCAAGTCATCTTCGGCCTCCCCTAGCTTTTTCTAACATCTCCAGTATCCCAGCTTTCCACAACCCTATCCAGTGCATCACGTAGTCTGCATATCACATGCCCAAACAACAGTAATGGGTTCCCTCTCTTTTTTATCCTCAAAATCTGCAACTTCGACCCTCTTTAGAATATCAACATTCCAAATTCTATCTCTTAGTGTGTTCCCACATATCTATCTTAACATGCGTATTCTGCCAACACCATTTTCCGAATATGATCCTGCTTAAATGTCAAAATACTTGTACTCATACAACAGCACTGGTCTAATAACTGTTCTACAAAATTTTCTTTTAAACCTTAGACTTATACTAAGGGCACAAAATCACTACTACCACCCTCCACTTAAGTCATCCTCACTATATCCTATGAGTGACATCTTGTTAATATCTTCATTTTTCTATAAGATGGACTCAAGGTACTAAAAACACTCACTAATGAGCAACACCTTTCCATCCCATGTTACTACATACTTGATTGACTGCCTCTCAAAAGTCTCAATACTAGATTTACACTCTATGTATTCCTTTTTGCACCAAGTTAGCCTTAACCCCCTAGATTCTAATGCTTTTAATCATCGCTCTAATTAATCAATAACCTCTCTACTCTCGTCCATACAATATCACCCACAACTAACCTAAACCACAATATCTCAACCTGGACAAACCGTATCATTTCATCTATCACTGTCGGCTGCCACAAAGAGGAAAAGGTTTAAACCTATTGTAATAGGAATATCCTCTGTTACTCTTTCACACGTCTTGACATTTGTTTTTGCAGTCCGATACATGTCCTTAAGTAAGGCAATGTATTAACAAGGTATACCCTTGTTCGGCATTGCCCACCAAATCATGTCTTTCAAAACCTGATCATAATACCTCTCTAAGTTAATAAAATGCATGTGCAGAATATTGTTCCTTGCCGTGTAATAATCCATCATTGGTCTCATAAGATGAATGCCATCTATAATGGACAGTCCTGATGTAAATCCAAATTGGTTCTCCAAAATGCTCGTACATTCCCTCATCCGGTACTCTATCATCCTATCCCGTAATTCATATCATAACTCATAATTATTATCCCATGATAATTTGAGCAGTCATGGGCATCTCATTTGTTTTTGTAAATTAGTACCAAGGTGTTCTTCTGCTAGTCTCTCCGTATCTAATTTGTCTTCCAAATTTTGTCAAATTAGTCTGTTAAACTATCAATACCGACCAACCTTAGGCGTCTACAAACCTCGATGCAAATACCATCTGGCTGCTCTTTTTGGTTTCATTTTCTCCAATGCCTTTTCTACCTCTCTCATTTAAGATCTTCACATGTACTCCAGGTTTACTTCCCGCTCCTTAATAGAGATGTCTCCTTCACCATTCATTTGACTTACGTTAAACAACTTTTAATATGTTCTCTCCATCTATACTTGATTCCTCCATTTTGGACTATAATCCTTGTATTTTTTCACACATTTCCCCATTGGGAGATCCGTGTACAACACTTTTGTTCTTTTAGCTATCTAATAGAATTCTCTTTCACCATCCCCAAGTCCATTTTCTAGTATATGTGAAGATGAAGGAAGTGTGAAGAAGGTTTTGGTACACCTCAAAAGAGAATGTGTGAAGATGAATTTGGGAAGGAAGAAGTATTTCACATTTTTTTTTTTTAGAGGAAGAAGTATTTCACATAATTATTAAGAATTCGATTATAGGCACTCTCTTAATCTTTTATTCATACAAGTATAATAAAGAAGGCCTTGGAGTAATAGTTCAATAGTGTTTCAGGAGTTATTGATGATTTAGCTGAATTTCCAGGATTTTCCCCTATCTACATTAGATTGCGTACTTGTGGGCATTGAGTCACTATTCTGTTGATCATACTTGTTCCGGCTAGAAGTGAGAGGCAAGTAGGCAACAGTATTTTTTCACCAGTAATAGAAGAAAAGTCTTTTCACCCCCTTGAAGGACTCTTGGATGTTTTTAATTAATCCTACTTTTGTTGGTCTAACCTCTTCGGAAGTTTTTAATGATAAGGAACTACTAGACTCTTTTTTTCCTAGGTCAATTGTCAAGAATATGTTTAAAGGGGGTCGTAAAGGTGAAAACTGACCTCATTGTACATGTACCCTTATAGGCTATAGCCACCAATTCTCAGAAATGATACTGGTCTTATCAATTGAATTGTTTATCCAGAGTCCAGACTGTCTCCATGTCTGATAATGACAAAAAAAAAAAAGAGGAGCTTCAGCCTGTTGCTAATGTTTTCATTTATCAAGCTTCTTACAAGATAGTTCTTGCTCTGTCACAGTGTCACTTCAATAATCCATCAAGCGAGTGCGCTGAAACTGTATCACAGCTGAAACTGCCTACAATAAGGGGTCCCACAGCCAGTGAGAAAGCTCTCCAGTATTCTACAGCCCAAGGAGTAGTTGCCACAATTTTTCAGTTCCTCCAGACATGCATGGTTCAGTGCATTTGTTTTACATGAGTCACTTAGATCACTTTGATAAAGCTAAGCAAGCATTGGGCGCATCAGAAAGATACAGTGTCATCACGAATGCTGAACTAACACAAGGGAGTAGGGACGGATACAGGACCATAAATCGCAACCTAGTTTGTTAAAATTAGTCCATAAGTGTCTCACTGTGTCCCTTAGCAGCTTGTAAGTTCCACAACGTGATTCAAGGGAGGGGGACGGTGAGGGGACTAGGTAAAACTAGGACATCCACATATTAAATAGAAAAAGGCATTTAAGGACAGAAAATGCAAAGAAGGGGAGTAAAAGTGCAGTTTACCAGCTTCTTTTGAATCTGCGTCAACTGAACCATTGTATCAATAGATTCTTGCTTGAAGGTCCTCAGCTCTTGTAGCTGAATATAAGAGAAGAAGATCAACTTATGCAGACTAATCACACATATTGTAATTACAGTGCCAAGAAATTAGACTTAAAAAATAACCTCAGCTATAAAGGAGTTCAAATCTGATGGCAATAAAAAGCTCTCCTTGGTACTCTCCTGCTGACCCAGATTTTCTCCTTGTGAATAATCATCCTCATTATGCATCTTGTTTCCAAGATCCTGTACTTGCCTTGTGGGATGGGAGTCCAAGGGTTCACAAGTTTCAGCCAACCTTTGCAATTTCTCATATATCAGCCCCACTTCATGTTTTTCCATTGCTTCTATATCATTTTGTATTGGCTGGTGAATTCGATCAAGGTATGATGAAGAGGGATCTGTGAGAACCAAGGATCCATCTGACTCGCTGCAGGTAGTGGCATTAACAAATGCAGCAGGCAGTTTAATTATGTCCTCTTTTTTAGCTCTTGGGTCAGGTGGATGCTGATTTGCTATCTGCCACTTTCCTGTAGCTCTGAGCATTGTGGCAGATGGAGCAACCAATTGAGTTGAAAACAGAGTGATCAACTTGCCCACTTGAGCATGGTCTAGCTCAAATTGGAAGTGGACGGGAGAATAATAGTTCCCTTTAATGATTGGCGCAAACTGATTCTCCATCAGAGGACGACAGTTCTTTTGGACATGGATTTGGACCTGTATTTGAAAAAAATAAGTATCCAAGAAAAAAAGAATAAATGTAAAGAGTATCCTCTGACAATATCACATATTCACATCTTACTGGTTCGGTATACAGAATGACTATTAGACTGCATGTGAGCTTGTAATACCTGGGCAGAGTATAATGTTCTCTTCGAACCATCTTTTGTCCAACCATATGGATCAATGTTCATTTGACCAGGACTAGCAGCCTCAAAGATACCATGAAGTTGCCTATTTTTGTAGTTGAACAGAAACAATGGCAAACCAGGATTAATATTCTTGACATACACAAAGTGCAGGCCAGGCAAACCTGTTAAAAAAAGGAAGAATTATGGGGTGAAAAATTAAATCTACAAGGAGTGCTAAAGAACTTTAAATATGATCAGCAAACATATAAAACCGCCAAATTGACACAGAGATACACATGCCAACGATAGATTACTTCAAGAACCACAGGCAGCTCATGATGTTATAGTTTCATTTCTGAGAAAAATGGACTCCCGAGATAAAATAATCATAAGGCAGGCACTAATGCATGACCACTACAAAAACAGACAATGATAATTCATGCAGAATGAGAAGTCTGATATTTTAATATAGCATCCTCATTCCTCAATATAAAGATGGAGTAAAAATGACCCACCAAAAAGCTGCTTAGAAAGACATTCATTGATGGTGCTATCCGTGCAACCAAATATGACGCCGCCTAATTGATCTGGTTTCAAATTTCTAGGAGATAGCGCAACTTTTTTACTGGTAACCATCCTGAAAATCAAAAAGAAATCTAAGCTCATGTTATTTTATGTGCCAACTAATTAGGTTGAGCAAAAGTCAAAACAAGTAGCAAGTTACACAAGAAACCAGTCATCAACATACAACAAATTATAGAAGCATGAATGCATGATAGAGTTAGCTTTGCATGTCCTTCTGCTAACATAAACTCCATAAGAAGATTGTGACCCACATCTAAAAATACAACAGGTAGAAGAAAATAAGAACTATATGTCACTTTCAATGTCAAGGGTTGGACAAGGAGTTCTTGAGGCTCAAACTGAGAACCAGCATACAGCTCATACGTACAAAATACTTTCTCAAACAGGATTAGTACTTCAGATGTGAAGATCTAGAGCTTTGGTTTTAAAGGAGCCTTACTTACAGGAGGATTTTCTTGAGTTCAACCATCAAACTAATTACTTAATCGAACCTCCATATCAGCTCTTTAAAAAAAAGAAAAAAAAGTTGTCAACCCCCTCCCCAGCCAGCCTTTCTAGAAACAATATAATTCCTATAGATTTTGCATCTATGAGGACTTGCCTAAGCTTCAATAATATACAGCATTAAGAAAACTAGATCCTATAATCCATTAGGGAGGATCTTAACTCATCTAGGTAGATGTAATAACTGTCTAACATGCTCAGGCTTCACAGAAATGAACACACGAGTCTGTTACACATGAAAAAGCAGCAGCAATAATTCCGTACGTTACCACCTTTTTTTTCCTAATATTTCAATTTTCAAGCATTTCTAACTTCAATTTTTCACTAAACTCAAAGCCAAATATGTGGTTGATTACATGCATATGCATAGTAACAACTTGGATATCCACATTTACATAAATGTAATACTCTTCTAGAAATAGCAAGATAGTTCAAATGAACCATCTTATAGGATGTTCAAAGTGACACTCAGAAGGAGGTGTCCAAAATGGAAGGCCCCAAATTTTTCTTAAAGCGAAACTCCTTGCTTTCCTTTCTCCTCTTACAAATCTGCTCAATCTTCATTAACTTTTAATTAGCAACTGGCATGGATTACATTCCTCTTTCATAATAAAATTCTTTTTAGAGTTAAACTTCTCAATCTTCATTTTCTAAGCCCAATTATCATCATTAGCACAAGGCCACCAAAATTTTCAGGAGCCCCAGGCTTAAAGGGAAAGAAAAGAAAATGAATCCAACAATTAAAAGAACATAGAGGTTATGTAATCTGACAATGTCATAACATTCCTACAGAGTTAAGGCAGAACGATCGATTAACGTAAGAGTGCATTAGCTAGCATAACACAAAATTCCTTTCTCAAGAAACTAGAATACCATGATCAATGAACTGAATGAACCCATTTTACTACAAAAGATTCAATTATCACCCTGCTTCCTCCCACAACAAGAACAATATGAACAAGCCCAGAATAATATGTAACAAAATATAGTCAAAAGTAATCCATAAAACATACTTTTCAAAAGAGAAGGCAACCCAAGTATAAACTCCCCCAAAAATGGAAAAAGGTTCTGCCTTTTGATAAATACTGATCAACTTGTGACCCTAATATAATTAAAACTTGAAAAACAAATACAGGAAAAAAAAAAAACCATTTTAATAAATTCCTACTTCTTAATAACCCACTTAACAAATGCAAAAATCTCTTTCTTGGAAAGTTTTAAGAAGATTAAATACGATTGTACCACATATTCAAGAACCCATTAAACTACTTTTTCAAAAGAAAAATCCAGAAAAAAGCATCCAAAATTGAAGTACAAACAAGAGAGTATTCGACCCTAATAAAGAATAAAACAATAAATAGTTGTTTGATTATAGCAAATACAGAAATTTAGGAAAGTAAAGCATAATATAAATATACAATACAAAGCATAAAAAGTAAAATATAGAGAAAGAGATGAAGGAAATTACAGGGACTGCTGAAGAATGCGAAATTAAAAGAGAGAATCAAAGCAATAGAGGGTGGCCAGGAGGTTTGTGTTGTGTTGTTGGTGAAAAACCGAAAATGCAAAAACCGCCCAAGTTGCTAATGAACAGCTGAACACTAAGTACTCAAGTGAGTACCTTAGTACTCAACATTCTTCCTCCTTTATCTCTCTTTGGGTGTGGGCCCACAAGGTTTATTAATTTGACGGCGCGTTCTATTCATACTTCCTCCATTTCAAAATAAGTTAAACACTTTTCTCATTATGTGAGAGTTTTTTGAGATAAGTGTGTAACTTATTTTAAAACGGAGGAAGTATATAAATTTACTTAGAGTGAAATTTTTAAATTTGATTAGACTTGATCAACTCTAATTTTACCATATGTTTAAACCTTATTGAACGTGGTTAACTAAACTTGATCACAGTTAAAACTTATTTATAAATATATATCAACGAATCTTTTTTATTATATGTTATTCAAGACGTACTAGACCAACTTAATCATAAAAAAAGAGATAAAATTAGGAATTTGGTATGATTTAGTACATATTTAGCACGAAAATTAACATATTATATATCACATTTTAGCAAAGGAAAAAGTCATTAAATATGTATAATCGGTTTTTTTATCTTAATAATTTTTTTTCTTAATACTTCATTTTACATTTTTCTTTAACATATAGCATCAAACTATCAAATAAAGTGCGTTATTTTCACCTAGATTTATTTGAATTGAACTTATCGAACTTATTGAAATTTAATGGATTTTATTTTATAAGGTGTTAAAAAATTCATCATAATCTTTTATCTACGTATTATTCGTACATTAGTTAGTAATCCTTATTTTTTTTATAATAGTAATCCTTATTATAAGGGCTAGTAACCCCCAAGGCATACCCTTATGGCACTTTGGATTCATATCGACTAAGTGTCATTTGTTTGTTTGCATTTTCTGCATCAACAATAGGTATCATCCACATATGATTTGCTCCGCCAAAAGTAGGCTACATCGAATTTTTTTGCCAATGCGTAAAAGATTATTAAGTGGGGTCTCCATTGTTTTGTTATGCCATGGATAGAATGCACTTCGACTCGCCTTTAGTCATTTTTTAAAAAAAAAAAAAAAAGAAAATTAATTTTGACAAAGCAAAGGAAGAGTAATTGGTTGGTGGTTGGATGTCGAGTGCTAAAGTAAGGGGTTAAGGATCTGAGATCTCTTACAATTTTTTTTTTCAAAGAGTTCCCGAAGAAATGCTATGTAGTGTCCTTCATGATATGGCACCATATTAAGCTTAGCACTTGAGAGGAGGTGACACATGGCGTAATATAATTCTTACCTATGCTCCTTAATAGTATGAGTACGTAGGTTGTATAAATATCCTGGAATATTTTCCTCCTCTTGCTTCACAAATATCTTTCTCTTTCTTAGATAGAATATTATTCTACTTCAAATGATGTTTGACGTTTGCTACATACTTGGGTCTCTCCTTTCTAAGGTTAGTAAATTCACATATTTGAGAGATAATTTTAGGTTTTTTTGTTGCTTGTAGATTTACTATTGGTCATTCCTTGATTTTCACTATAAGCATATAATAACTACGAAACTTTGGTGATGACAAATAACTTTCCATCTATCAGGTTATTAAACATTATATTATTATGATGTTGTTCTCGTGCAATCCACAACAATAAAAAAACGATGTGTTATCCCGGACCAAAACATATACAAAATTCTTAACTATTAGACAAAATAACATTTAGTGTTATTATCTTAAAGCATAATATTAATAAATGAAAATTTTCCTTACCCAAGGCGTAGGCCCAAACCTAATAACTAATTTGTATTAAAACACATGTATATTTGAGATATTCATCTTCTGCATAGGCACTCAACATGACAAGACCTCGATGGTGTTGATCATAAATTTGATTGCTTGAGTGCAGGGGTTCAAGGATTGGTAGGAGGAAGAAACATATCAAGACCTCCAACCCCTGTTTTCGCTTGCTCCTCATTTGTGCTGTGTGCAAAACAAATACGATCTCACTTGCAAAGAACAAATGGAAAAATGGGGGTGCACCCTAACATACTAGAGATTAACCTTGAAACATTAGACAAAACTTTAATGTACAAAAGGAAAAGGTACAATAGTAGGTGTAACAGCGGTAGAACCATGGCCGAGCAGATCTGGAAAAAGATGATGCTCGTCTAGAAATGATGATTCTTCTCTCCGAAAGACTATCAGGAGGTTTGCAGGCTGCTAGTCGAACTTCTCATCAGGCGACCCTATGAACCAACTTGCCCTCCATACAACAGAATGTGATAGTAGTCTTTCTGTCTTCCAACCTGATGACTGAAGCTGCCATATTATCAGCATGCTAAACAAGTCAGTCGAACATGCACAAATAGAGAACTTAAAAACAACAAAGAAAAATATTTAAGCAAAACAGGTATCAAGAGAAAGTTATGCTCCATTTGGTTGGGCAGAAAAGTGAACTATTATCTTTGCTTATGTTATTTGATAGTTTAAACTTCAGATCATAAAGGATGGAACCACTTTTTCAGTATACTCTCAAGAGTAGAAATTTTTCCAGTTTGGTAGAGCGATGGATTCTCCATATTCCCTCACTATTCACCTCACTCTAGTTCCCATCTTAAGTCTAGAAAATATAGCATGGACTTAGAGCACACATCGTTACACAGTACCACGCGCATTTTCAACATTGATGACTTGCTCCAGCATAGTGGTTTCTAGCTCCATGCAAGATCCCTCAGTCACTAATATACGGGATCGAATTAGCTTGTACACTTCTTTGCCTTCTATTTCTTTTCTTTTTTGGTTTTTTATTGGCTTTTTTCTTTTCAAGAGCAACTTTCAGAATGTTATGGGATGAATTCCATCGATGTAGGACTTCCTATAGGAACTTTCTGACTGGCAACCATTGACTCCTAAGATTATGCTTCCATTCATGTCGACTGTCGTCTATGGACACTACCATTGATATATAAGTACATGCATCTCTAATTTGGTAATAGTAAGCATTGATGGCAGTCATGGCACTAACACCATCTTAAACAGATTAATTCAAAACATGGCATGCACATCGAAGCAGACTATTACCATCTAATGATATATCAAATAACTTTTGTCCAATCATCCTAGCACATTTAAGTAACAGTGGCTCCTTTTTTTAAAGTTGAAACACACATTCTTATACTCCATTTGAAACATCTTCACTGGAAATCGTTTCCCACCCAACGCAGTGGGGTGCCAAAAATCAAAGGTCTTAAAGAAAAAAAACCTGAATCACCATTCCATTCTGAAAGTGATGGCCCAAAGGAAATTCAAGCGCCACTCCAGAAAGTGATGTCAGTAGTTTAGATAAGAGAAAATAAGCTGGTTACCTTCTTGATAAAATTCTCGTAAAATTTGTCCATCCATGAACAACTTTCAACGTGCCCGGATGTACTTTTATCTGAAAGATTTGCCATTACAAGCGCATGTACGTAGGACTGCACAATATCCACTGGTGTCGAATCTTTATGCATAATGATACTGATCATCCCCTTTTCCTCCAACAGTATATACTTTGCTAGAAAAGTTATAGAAGAAAAAGGAGGCGGGGGGAGGGGGAGGTGGTTAGCCATAGGTATCCACAACAAAATACTTATCAGAAATAATGAAATAATAGATTATATAACTAACCTTTCTTATAATGAGATCCTGCACAGCAGAAGAGGTCTTTCCTGTTGGTCAAGAGACATAAGTATTCAGACTAATTGATAATTTCATGCAACAAGATCTATAATAAGAACAAAAATCAAAATGCACCATAGAATTAATCTGAAACTATAATGAACCAGAACTTTCAGTTGATTTCAACAACATCATGACTGCAGCAATAAACTTTACGAAGATAGTCTACCACAATAGCAACATAAAATTTCTCTCATTTTTCATTCCAAGTGGCATTCTTTTATATGGAGCAGTATCTATATCAGAAGGTGTGGTCTTCATCAATATAGAAATCCTATTTTGTCCATGAGTATGTCCTCCTCTAACTTTGATAATTTGGGGAAAGAAGTCCACTTCTACCATCTAAGGAAAGAAATCCTATTTTCAACATATATTTATACAACTACTCTAAATATGTGCGCCATTTCCGCTGGGTACAACTATTTTAAACAGAGGAATTACTAATTAAGGAATATTGACGTTTTTAAGACAGATTAATTAGAAACAATGGCATTTCTCTCGAAATGGAGAGAGTAATAGAATAAAATCACAACATTATTGGAATTTCGTAATGAAGGATGTGCTACACCTACCTAGCAAGTTATAAGCTATAAGAAAGTATGCTTACATTTCTGCATAATTGAGAGAAGAGACCTTTACGCCTAAGCGTATGTGACAATGCAAAAATTTGAACTTCTTAGACCTCCATGGATTCAACCACAAGGGTAAAACATGCTCCTCCATTGAGACCCTTTCAGCAGAAAGCACTACAAGAAACACGCACTAAATTAAGAGAAGTCCAGAAAGCCAGGGAGAGAGACTACACAAATGTGTAAGCTCAAGATAAGAGATTGATGCAAAATTCTAGGTTTAAGGCCCCTCAAGATTGTAATTTTGATAACAGTTCTGGAAGTATACAAACTTATGAATTTCAATTACTACCATCTCTAATTACTCCATGCAACAATGGCTTTCTTCAAAATAAAAGAGCAGAAAAGGCTGTGCGAGAGGATGTACTGAAGAGGTGGATGGTTTCCGAAGGTTTACATTCTATGTTGCCAAAAGATGTGAATATTTGAGACTTCTTGACAAATATATCAATACTATCCAAAGGAAAAAAAAATCTCTATGTTGGACGAGCTAGAATAAAGATCAAATAAGCTAAAACAAAAACACACTGTCAAAGCAAACAAAAACTTAAACTCCATTAATGATAGTCTCACAGCTAGGCTCCAGTTCCCTGACCTTTAAAGTTTATCAATGAACATCAGAGTTTTCATGCAAATGTTAAAGCAGCACCATTCTTGGTGTCAGCAAAAAGACCTAAACTAAACCCACGACAGTGCCTTCAGCTACTACTAAGCAATCTGATAACTAATGAGGTAAGAAAAAGAAAAGATTTTCTGGCAGGTTTTTTTTTTTTTTGCCATTAGGTAGGTATAGTGGTTGGAGAAGAATGATAGGGTTTTCCATGATCAGTAGTCTTCTACGGTTGTGGCATATCTAGCTTCTCTTTGGGCTCACGCTCATAGGGCATTCAACAAAGTTCGTCTTTTTGATATATTGCAAGGCTGGAGTTCTAATTTTTTTTCTTCTGCCTTCATTTATGGCAGATTTCTGGTCTCCCTACTTTGTATCATTTATTTATTTTTGCTGTTGAATAAAGAATAGGAATAACTGTTACTTTACACTGCACATGTCATATGAGCAGCAAAGTAGGAAGAGACGTGCTGATTTACCTTGACCAGTCTCCATAAAATGCTGTAGCAGAAGAGAGCTCCTTGCCCCATTTAATGTATTCAACGAAAGACAACGTACAGCCTTATAATTCGCTACATTGGAGAAATGGAAAAGACATTCAGGAGAGTACTTCCATAAATTAGAATATCGGCAGTCAAGTTAAAGTACTCCCAGTTCAACAAGAAAGGTGATATTCACCAATCACCAATGTGTAGAACAATTAAACCAACCTCATTTAGGAAGATTAAATTTATAAATAAGGGGCGTAGAACAGAACAAGTAAAGGGGTTCAGATTCCGGAAACTACGGCTATTAGAAAGTTGGAACTCACCATACATATGAAATATAGTCAAAGACAAGAAGGAGAACCAAATTGCCAGAGAGTATCCTCTAGTAACATGAGCAAGAAACATTCCCAAAGCCATTCCAGCCATTGTTGCCATTGTCTCTTGACTTCCTTCCTAATATACAACATCAGCTACTCGTTTGAAAATTATGACACAATGAAAGGTTAGAGTAGAGATGCTATGCTGGTACCTTTGCGGATATATCAGCTGCATTATCTTGGAGCGCAAAATGCTGGGTCAAAGCAGCTCTAGTAGCTCCACTAGCAACCCCAGCTTGTTATGAGGATTTGGAGAGATATATGTCAACTAATAGAGGACAATGATTTTATTTATAATTTAACAAAGATAGAAGCATGCACATTAAGATACACATAGAAAACTGTGCAAAAGTCACAAGCATGACCTCTTTAAGAATTGTGAATGGGTTCCACCATATACGATTTTCACATAATAGTACATTAAAGGGGGCAGGGGTGTTGATGGTACGACCAGGACCCAAATAATGAAAGACCAAGTGTAAAGCAAACTATTAAACAATATTAGCTTACATTATGTCTCTCTCTCTCTCTCTCTGGTAAACAAGTAGATTAAAGCTTTTATGACCTTTTGAATTTCCAGATCTAACAGCTTGTATGAAACAGATGGAACAAACAGTAAGAGAGCTTACTAAATGATCGTGACAGACTTCCCAAGCATAGAATGAATACGAATGCTGAGGGAAATAAGGGAGACAGAAGATCCATCAGCATTCCTGCAACAAGAAAGTCGAACGAATCCATAACCAATAAGACATAATCATCTACTGTAACTACTGTAAGTGACTAAGTACCATGTTAGATCTCATGACTGTATCCCTACTTTGATATCAGACATAAACTCATCAAATTTCTAATTGCAAGCATTAATTAGAAGATAGAAACGACATGCCCAAGATTAACTTTGACAAGAAAATACTGGAGTTGATCTACAGTTTAGAGTGATATGTTAAAAAATTAAAATAATATACAACAAAATTGGGTTAAAAACAATTTATAGATTAAAGATAACATAAACAATATATGTTCAATAGAAGGTACAATTAAAGAATATTACTTATTGAGTGGGTGTTGTTAATGTTCAAGTCCATTTACAGTTGTGTCAATCTTGGGTGAAGTCAATCTTAAGTCAGGTTAGTAGCAGATCAGGTCAATTTCAGGTCGGTTCGGGTCATTTTGGGTTTTGGGTTACCTTCGCGTTTCCACTTCCTGGTCCAATTCGCCTCGAGTCTAGTCATCTTCGCCAAGTTTATATACAAGGTCATATTATTTACAAAGACACGAAGTTAATTAAACTTGCTAAAGTGATTTTACACAATTCTATAGAAGTCAGGGGACTGCTCTTTCATGAATTTTAACCCTTTTGGCCTAAGAAATGGGTAATGCTAACACAGTAACACTAACCAAAAAAGTCTAAGTGGGAGTGAAAATGGATACTAACTAACTGAAAAAAGGCATGCTAAGAATAAAGGAGGGTACATAAAGCAACAATAAACAAGCAACTCTTCCATAAGATCACTGAAATAAAAAGATCGAATCCCAAAAAATGCATAAATATCAGTATTCAAAAACAAACAAATGATTACTTTTTAGAGGACATGTGCATCTACAACCAATTCAAATCTACAGAGTATTTCACTATGGCACTGAGGAGGACGAGAACAAGTTTACTAGATGTACCCTATGATTCACTTTCCAATATACAGTAGACGATTTTGAGATATCTTGATATCTTATTATTACCCAATGACCTGAATGATGAAATTACTAGCTTAAGTTCATTAAAACAGCTCTGTTACATGTCAAAATAGTTTCATTCTCATAGCACATTAGTTGCCATGTAATATCGCGTTGGCCCACTACCAAGGAGAACCATCTCTCTCTTCGATTCTCTTAGAAACAGGCTTAACAGTTAACACAGAAGCAAGGAATCTTCCAGCAATGTTGGGAGCGCTATTCTGAACTAACTATTCACTTACTTTTTGGACTACACAAGCTAGAGGGTCAAACAAAGTTGAATGCACAAAGAAGAGGATGAGAATAATACCAAGATCATTCATTAGATCTGCAACCAAACGCCACATTTTTGCATTGCTATCCAAATTTGATCCCTAACAAGACACAAGTGATATTGCCATCATAGACTAATTAAGAGCTTAGTATTGATTCAGCTCATAGTTCTTCTCTTAGTTTCCAAATTCAGCAAAGAATGATCATGAATGGTTATTAGTGCTTAGATTATACGTGCACCATAAAATAATAAGTTTAAGCATGACAGGAATTCTGCAGTGAATATCTTCTCCTATTAATGCTATATGTCAGCACAACAATGTTCAGTCAATAATTAATTTGATTCTTTCTTGGTATCTCCCCTTGTTCTGCTAAACAGACTCACTATTTCTACAAATTGTCAATTGAGCCTGGTCCTCTCTTCACACGAACAAAAACATTAAAGAGCATGTACAAATTGACATATACAGTTAATACTGCACAACTTTATAGACAGGCAGATTTCAGAATTGATATATTCCTAAAAACAAAATGATTTCAAGCAGAAAACTAGACAAAATATACCTGGTAAAAAGTGAACAAGATGCCCCCAAGCATTCCGGTTAAATCCCTCAAGAACCACTACAACATTCAAAAAGTTCAGAAATTAGTATAAAAAGTCTTACTTTACAAGTCAACTGAGGATCAACTTAATAGTATTCAATAACAAACTTCAACCTGAAAAGTAGCCCCGATGACTGTGGCAGATTTCTCACCAACTCCTATAGCACTCAAAAGAGCCTGCCAACGTGTTCAAACAATCAAACATAATCAAGGAGACTATATAAGAGATGACAAAAGCAGAAAAAATTCACCAAACAAGCATTATCAATCCTTACTTGAGTTGAAAGCATCATCCGTATATAAGTCGACAGGCCCTATGAACCAATCAATCATAAAAACTTCTTAATTGTTACACCAAATAAATGGAAAAAGATCAAAAACTTGCTACAAGTTGCAGTAACTTCATTCACAGATTGTACAAACATGATCTCAAACATATCATGTAGTAAGCATAGCCAAATAGCAAAACAAATCACTAAATAGTGTATAATGTCCACCAATTAAATAAATTATAAGGCGTCAACAGAGTTTCATGGTGAATCCATGGCAGCCTTCTCAACAACAAAGTTTAAATGTGATTATGGTCTCCAATTCCTCAAGTAGTGCAACATCGTTTGACATCAAAAAACGAGGAATTATATCAAATTTTAGCATGTGGCATTAAGAAAGAACTCGAACGTAAATTGATCACCTTAATCTAACATGATCTCTCTTAATGCCCATATCAGATACTCAGACATCCACTAATTTCTAATGATTTAGACCAAATTACACAAATTACATGGAAAATTGAATATGACACTTGGACACGTACCCATGTCAATTAATCGTACCCAAATTCAGGCACATAATTATTGCACATTTCTATACAAAAAACCCAAATATAATTTAAAGGGCAATCAAATAGTAATACAAGAACGCAAGAACATAACTTGTTTACCTGAAGTGAATCCCATATTTGAAAAGGTACATAATCCGGAGTTACACTACTAGGAAAACCCTGAATATAAAATTTAACCCATCAAAATTATCCTTCATAACAATCAATGTAAGAAACATGTAAAGAGAGAGAATAACCTCAGGAACAAAGGCACTGAGAAACTGTCTTCTCACCAGCTTGAATCGGCTGTCAAACCTATGAAAAAGAGAGGAAAAAGAAAAGAAATTTGAAGGAATAAATAATTTGGGAAAAAGATCAGAACTTTGAAAGCATAAGAGAGAATGCAGAGAGTATAATACCTTTGAATTGAAATTGAAGGGGTGGAGGAAATAGTGGCAGTTTTTGAGAGTTTAGTTGAGGAAGAACTAGTCCATTCTTCCACCACTATTTGCTGAGAAATTGACTCCTCTTTAGCCATGCCCAAACCCAGCTTCCTGAATAGAGAACTGGGTTTTCCTTTTTATGTTTTTGGTTGATAATCAGTTGGATCTTTGTTTTTGAGTGTGTTTTGACATTTTGAGAACAGTCATCAGTTATGCTTGTTGTGTCTAGGACGTGCAACACTGCTCCAAGCCTCCAACTCAAATCGACCAAATTCAATCCGAACCGAACCTAAATGTGGGAATGATCCAAACCGAATGACCCATTTGTCAGATTTTTTTTTTGAGGGCCCCTTTTCGAGAACCCGTGGTAAGAAAAATTTCCTCTAAGCTACCCTCGCACAGGGTCACTCACCCAGAGGCCCAACAAGCCCCCGCCCTCACCCTCTCCCCCCTACAATATTGAAATTTGCTTCCACCAAGGTTTGAACATTGGTCTCCCATGTGGGAGATAGGAAGCCATATCATTGGACCCAAGGGTCCTTGGTATTTGTCAGGTCTACTTGTGTCTCCGGAATTCAGGTGGTGGTGGAATAGATGATCAAAAGACAACCGTAGAACCTTCGAAAACAATTGAGTTTTTCCCATTATGGTAAAATATCGCTCCTACACAATTCTTAATTTGTTGAGAAAATAATCCACTAGAAGGACTTATTTGAGGATGAAGAATTCGTGTTACCCACTCGCTTTCTTCCTTCCTTCCCCTTCTATTTTGGACTTTAGGTTTTGGGTTTTGGGCTTGGTCTAAGCAAACTTTGGAATTGAGCAAGGTAAGTTTTAGGGCCAACTTTGGTTACTTATCATCCTATATAGCCCATACTTTAAGCAATTGAATTAGTATGAGTTTCCCAACATAACGCTTTTAGATAATTGAACCCAAAGAGATGGACTATGCTATGATCACTTTACCTGAAATAGGGTGATCTTGCTTGAATATTTTATAATTTGATTTGGACTGATCTGAAAATATCTGGTTCGGTCTAGTCTTACAGTACTGAATTTCGACCATGTTTTCACGCCATTTTATAACGAAAAACATATTCATGTGTGGGACATTGTCGGGTTTATCTCAATATATAGTTTTAAAAATCTATTTTTATACATTTTATTATTATGAAAATAAATTAATATTTTGTAATATGTAAATAGAATTAAGAAGGACTGACGTGGTCTCTTTCGAATTTTTTTAGTCTAGTTTGGTCTGATCTAACTCTGACAAGAAAAAGCAATAAGCTCTTAAATAAAGTGAAGAGAACATAGCCTTAACACTTAAAAACATGCCTTGTTGCTTAATAACCCCTCCAGTATTATTTATTTGCTACAATTTTCTTTTAGTGTTGTCTCAATCTATTTGCCACATATATTTACGGTCTTATTTTGCTTCTTACTCATTCTTTGTAGTTGGGTCGTACACCCACACACAATCGATTATTTCTCTCTACGTTCTATTTTCCTAAAATTTGTGCAAAAAGTGTTTATGTCAAATTAATTGGGAACAAGTTTACATGGTGCCATGACTAAATGCATAGGCAAGAACATGGGTTATATAGGGACATGGTGCAAAGAACACACTACAAAATATACAAAACAAGAGTCTCCGATAAATCTTAAAACGTGATAAAGATGATGAAAACATAATAGATTTTAATCATGAAAATATTAAAAATCCAATAAAGCATACTCCCTTCGTCGATTTTCATCTGTCCTATTTAATTTTCCACGGTTTAAAACACACATATTTGACTATTAATATTTTGATTAAGCTGTTTTAAAATTTTGATATTCAAAAACTACAAACCAACACGAATCTAACAACATCTTATACAACTTTATTTTATCATATATTATAATCACCTAACATATTTATAAACTTGATTAGAATATTCCAAATAAGCAAGATAAAAAGATAGTAGTCCAGGGGAGGGGCAAATATGGGCAAATATAACGGGGGCCCTGTACACTTTCTTGAAATTGGGCCCTTTATATGTAGTTTAAAAATATATATATAAGATTCGTATGTACGTCTGGCTAATAGGGACTATTTTCAGAAGTTCAAACAACAAAGCTTTAATGGATTTTGCGGATATCAATAGTTGAACTCATATTCTTATTGCTCCTTTCCTTATAGCTTTATTACTAATCCAAATGTTTTTCTTTTGTCTTTTCTTCAATTAAATAAGACAAATATATTTTGGGGCCCTTATATCTTGGGGGCCCTGTTCCGTCTCCCTAATTGCATGGGCCAATAATCGCCCCTAAAAGATAAGCATGGAGTATTTTTATTATCTTAGTTTATTTGGTGAACTTTTTTCTTAGTTATGAGTCTATGAATCTTGTTTCAACAAAATCAACAGCTATAAATTAATCGGGAACAAGTTTACATGGTGCCATGACTAAATGCATAGGCAAGAACATGGGTTATATAGGGACGTGGTGCAAAGAACACGCTACAAAGTATACAAAAGAAGAGTCTCCGATAAATCTTAAAACGTGATAAAGATGATGAAAACACAATAGATTTTGATCATGAAAATATTAAAAATCCAATAAAGCATACTCCTTTCGTCGATTTTCATCCGTCCTATTTAACTGTCCACTGCTCAAAACACACATACTTGACTGTTAATATTTTGATTAAGCAGTTTTAAAATTTTGATATTTAAAAACTACAAACCGATACGAATCTAACATCTTATACAACTTTATTTTTATCATATATAATAATCACCTAACATGGTCAAATATTTATAAACTTGATTAGAATATTCCAAATGAGCAAGATAAAAAGATGGTAGTCCAGGGGAGGGGCAAATATAACGGGAACCTTGTACACTTTCTTGAAATTAGGCCATTTATATGTAGTTTTTAAAAAATATAAGATTCGTATTTACGTCTGGCTAATAGGGACTATTTTCAGAAGTTTATACAACAAAGCTTTAATGGATTTTGCGGATACCAAGAGTTGAACTCATGTTCTCATTGCTTATTTCCTTATAGGCTATAGCTTTAACTTACTACTAATCCAAATGTTTTTCTTTTGTCTTTTCTTCAATTAAATAACACAAATATATTTGGGTCCCTGTTCCGTCGCCCTAATTGCATGGGCCAAGAATCGCTCTAAAAGATAAGCATGGAGTATTTTTATTTTCTTAGTTTATTTGGTGAACTTTTTTCTTAGCTATGAGTCTATGAATCTTGTTTCAACAAAATCAACAGCTATAAATTTATCCTATACTATATACTAAATTACAAGAGCCCAAAATCAAAGATAAATAAGAATATTACTCCATTTAAATTTTAGTCCAACAACTTGACTCACATAAAATGGTCTAAAAAGGTACTTAATGGTCATAGAAATCGGTGAAAAGTGAGAGATTTTAACAAATTGCAAAACCTTCATCAAAGTAATTTCTTCTTTATCTACTTTAACCAGCTTTAAGCTTTGGCTTTTTGACGCACAAGAGAGTGACTCCTTTCACTAATCTTTCTAACCATTTTGCTTACGATAATAATTAATCACATACACTTTAAGTTTAACTTTATCCATGCTATATATGATTACCTTAACCAAAAAATCAATTTTATAACTTTATGATTAATTAATTGTTAAACTACATGTATCAACAAAAGAGTAGAGCCGTGCAAAAATAGCTAATAAGCTTTGAACTTTGTCTCTAACACGACAAAATAAATTATTACAGCTCATGTGGGATCAGAAATGTAGCAAAAGCTTTAGACAATTAAGAGAAAAAGTAGAAGAAAATGAAAATAATATATAAAAAAAAGGAATATGATCGTAGATTCCAATACAAATGATAAAAAATTGAAGAGAGTATGGTAATGATAATCATAGCATAGGAGCTTCTTATATTTGGCTGCTTATGCAAAGGTTGAAGTGGAAAGATCACTGGGGTTTTTTTGTTTTGGGGATTAGAAGAAGCCAAACATATCATCTCATAATGTGGAGGAGCAATCTTTGATTCTTTATGTGTTAGTTTGTCCTTGGCATTACATGTAAATGATACTTCCTCTATTTCAAAATTATGTTATGTACTTATGTGGGCGAAGATATAAGAACTAGGAAAAGGAGAAAGAAAGAGATAAATAAAAAGATGAATAGAGAAATAGAAAAAGTTCATGTAACATTTATATTGAAACTTCTAAGTTCCAACAATGATAAGTGTAACACTTATTTTGGAACGGAAGAAATAATATACTTTATTATAAATTTATAGGGGAATTTCATGTTTCGATTGGGGATTTTATTAAAAATCATAGAGGACATTGTGGATGATTTTTCTGTCTAATTTGAATATAAAAAACAATGCGTATTGGGTGTAAAATGTTACACCATAACTTATGTTGTATATAACATGCATGATGAGATAGACTCCAACAATAACATGCATGATGAGATAGACTCCAACAATAACATGGACTATACACATACTGACATGAATCTCATGTCATTATGTTATTTATTTTATGTCATTTGAGTTCTTATTACGAAAAAAAAGCAGGGGTTTGTGGGTTGTTATATTATAAATTATGATTTAACAGTTACACCCATAATTTGTGTATAAAAAAAATACAAAATTTATATTATGACATGCATGAAAGAACATACAAAATAGATTATGTTGCAATAAATTAAAATACCTAATAACAGGAAATGTTGCAACAAAAAACAAATAGAAAGTACATTAGGGGGAAAATAAGGTAAAAATGATTATCTTTAGTCATATGAAATGGTAAATAGTTAAAGTTTTAGAAAATTACGGGGCTAAATGGTGATCTACTGAAATGAATTTGACTTATCTGGATTTTACTATTTATTTTTCTTCTTGAATAATCTTATTTAAACTTAGCTCAAATTGTCTGAACTTATCTTTATGTGAGCTTATCTTAAGTAATTTAAATAATGATTTGTTCTGCTTAATTGTTGTATAAAGGCTTTGTTCTTTTCAACTTATTTTTGTTTATCATAACTTATTTAATTTAAACTTATATGAACTTAACTGAACTAATCTAAACTTAACTGAATGTATTAGACTTTATTAGTCGGTATTAAACCTTAAATGAACTTATTAGACCTTATTCTATGAGTGTGTGAAACTATTTTTGGTGAACTGAAATTAACTGAACTTATTAGACTTTATTAGTCATTATTATACCTTATCTTAACTTACTTTTTTTTAAGTATTAAAGATAAGTTGAACAAAACAGGACCAACGTATTTTAAAATGCAATTAAAAAAAAATAGAAAGATGAATAAGCACTCCTCTAAGCAGGTAAATAAAATCAAAAGAAAATCAGAAAAAATAACCTTGAAACTTGAATAGTTTCTTGGTTGTTGCCCTAAACAGTTGCACAATTAAGTTGCATAATAAATGTCATGATCGTGAGGATTAGTGGGCAAAATGATAACCCCAAAGTCAAAATTACTAAGGAAGAAGCATACTTATGATGAATTAATAGGATCCCCAAATATTCTCATCTCATCTTTAATCAAGGTCTTTAAGGATTCAACCCTACCCTTGGACTCATGTCTCATTTTAGGCACTATAGTATTAGAGCAATGATATTCCCATACCCGATATTGGGCAAATTGCCCAATATCATGGCATTTCAGTAATTTTTATGACAAAAATTAATATTAAAAATTATAAAAAAAAATCATATATTGTAATTTGGGGATTGTTAATTGAAATCTACTTGATGTATTAGATAACTAGTATATCATATCTTAACACCATCTTATCATATCAGTTAGCTATTATATCATATATTGGCTGCATCTAATCATATCGAGTGAATATTATATTATATTGTATTTTATCAAGTTGCTAGTAAAATTACAAAAATGCTATGATATGGGACAAGTTGTCCAATATCGAGTATGAGAGAATACTTTCTCATAATATTATGATAAATATAAATCTCTTTCATACTATGATGGACGGTCTATGACCTTTCTTTATCAAAACAAAGCAAGATTTATGTACAGGTGAAGGGTCCTACGGATTTCATCTTCCTCTTTCAAAAACATTTGCTTGCATGGTAGGTGCAAAACTATCCTGAACCATGATACAAATGTTTGGACTACAGATTATTTCCTCTTTAGTTGATAGAACAATATAGTAACTCTCTTCTGGCTTTTGTGTCTATGGGTATACTATGAGGAGTATCATATTTTCAGCTCAACCAGTCAACCCTCAATTTTTAGATTGGGCCATTACTAATTTGACTATGATAAAAGTTGTACCAATACAACAACCTGATTCAAACCTGAGTAGAATATAATAGGTTAGGGCAATAGGTGACATGACATTTATATTAGACATGGATATTAATCAAAGGGTTATGCTATATGCAATCCTAAGGGTTGCATATAAGACATAAATACACTACTTTAAATGGAAATAAGTTGTGAATTTATGAAAATCTTATGCATCAACCAATGTAATAAATGATCAATTAATACATATTTTTTCCATCTTTAGCTTCTTGCATATAGCTTTTCCCTTAATCAAATACTCCCTTCGGTCTTTATTAGTTTATCCGTATTCTTTTTTGAGATGTCCCTTATTAGTTTACTCATTTCTTTCGTTCTATTTTTGGAATGAGACCACTAACTTTCCATCACACTCACATTCAACTTTAATATAAATTAATCTTTTCTCTTTCTTTCTATGTCCCACAACGTCACTTCTTCTAAAACTTTGTGCAAAAGAAATGGGTAAGCTAATAAAGACCGGATGGAGTATAATAAAAATAATAATCTTGCAAAGTACTACTATTTCTTACTTCCTCCGTTTCTTTTTACTTGCAACGGTTTGACTTTTACACTATTCACCAACTCTACTTAGTTTATCTTTGATGATTTTTAGTTAAGGAAAAACATATTCATATGGGATCTTGTTAGATTCATTTCAATATATATTTTCCAAATATCTACTTTTTACAATTTTTAATTATCAGTAATTAAAGATATTAATGGTTGAAGTTATGCATTGACAAGTGTAAAAGTCAAACGGTTGCAAGTAAAATGAAACAGAGGAAATAAAAATTTGTGTATGGTCCTGTTCTTTTGGTTAGAATTGAATTGAACTCAAGCGAACTGAACTGAATCGAACTAAAGTGAGTTGAACTGAAGTGAACTGAGTTGAACCGCACTAAACTACACTAAAGTGAGCTGAATAGAACTAGGGGTGCTTATCGAACGAGCCGAGCCCAAATAACACTGGGCTAGGCTCGAACTCGTTTAACTTTTTATGGGCTCGGCTCGGCTCGTGAGCTCGACGATCTTGGGGGAGCCGAGCTCGGCTCGAGCTCGTGATTAGTTTTTGCGGCTCGAGCTCGGCTCGTAAGCTCGACTAAGCTCGGGCTCGATTATGAGATCGAGCTCGATTATGGGCTCGAACTCTTTTGGGAAATTTACTTTTTTTATATCTTTCTTCTCATATATACCTTTAGTTAATATTTTAAAAGAATTACTTAATATAATTTTTAATATAAAATATTATTTTAGTATAAAATAATAATCGAGTTGTTCACGAGCTTTTGGAGCCGAGCTTTACTTAGCTCAGCTCGGCTCGTTTAAGTCTCGAGTCGAGCCACAACGAGCCGAGTTTTGACCAAGTCGAGCCAGAACTGTTTGCGAGCTTGTTAGGCTCATTATCACCCCTAAATAGAATTGAACTGAAACTGTAAGAGGAAACTAGTTGAAATTAATTAAACTGAATTGAAATGAGCTTTATAAAAACTGTATCCAAACGAACAAGACTTAAGAAATTGAATAAAGATTTTCAAAATTATGAAACCATTTGAAACCAAATAGATAGTGCTTAAAATTTGGCAACTTTCGTAGCCCATAGGCAACTCCACAAAACTAAAATAAAGGAAGAAATCACAAATTGGATGTCAACATTTACTAATGTGTAAATGGGTACTTAAAGTATGAGATTGCAGGGCCAATCCCCACACATCACAACACCCGTGTCGATTTCGCCGCGTTCACGCTTTCTTTCCCATTATTATAACTTACTATAACCTTCTTCACACTCCACTCTTTACTAGTGGAAGTTCAGTTCCTGCGGTCCTGCCCCTCAAAACAAAACAAAACAAAAAACTTACATTTTCTAGGCATTGTATTTTTGAACTCCAAATTGTACGCCATGCATAATTAGAGCTGTCTTTCATATTGTTTTTTTAACACTAAAATTTCACGTGTATAATATTTTGCGACTTTTTTTTCATACAAATGAGTAAAGATGAGTCAAGGAGTTCCGTTTCAAAATAGTAGACACGCACGATATTCAAAGTCGAACTTTAAGGGTTAAGTATTTTGAATTCATGATGATAAAACTTATAAGAAGATAATATTCTTATAGTATTTTCCAAGGCAAATCTAATGCTATAACTTTTATAATTTTTACTTGACATATTATAAGAGAAAATTACGATTAAGGCAAATTTTTGTAAAGAGTATGTGTAACACCCCAGAATTTCAAAGACCGAAAAGAAAGAAATAATAATATATTTAATAGGACGATGGCGGAAACATCGTCTTCCGGGAATGTCACTACTGCAAGAATATTGTTTAAATAACTAAGTGATAAAAACAAACATAAGTAAATACTATAAGTAAATTAATTACTTAGATTAAAATCAAAATGAGAAAACTATCTCACTAAAGAGAAGTCTAGAACTAAAACCCCTAATAGATTATTTCTCGCATCTCAACCCGAGCCCAAAATCCAAGAAAATCCCCATCAACAAAACCTCGCAAAATATACAACAAATATCCACAATCGGTGGGGAGTAACTGCAGCTTCTCCCTAACAAAAGCAATCAAAGTACGATTCGGACATAGATTAATAAGAAAGGAAATAATTAAGTCAAGTTAACTACAATATGCATTCACTTCCATATAACTCACAAATAACGCAAATGAATAATAAATAGCAAATGAGTTGGATAAAAATAAATAAATCATCTCAAGAGTACTTTTAGAAAAATAAAAGTATAGGTAAAACAAGTGTCTCGAGACAGTAAACCGAACGCTAGTGATTCGCAAATCACTTCCTAAGGTTTGTCGATCGCAATCTCCAGTCGGCCTATGGGCTTACGTTCCCCACCGCCCCGTGTCTAAGAATGGCCAAACTCCCGATGCGGGGTAGAACACGCAGAACTCCCCGACCTCTCGGACGACAACAAACCCAGGCTTACCCCTAGTTCGCAAACCAGGTGGTTGGCATGTTCTTCACCGGGGACTACATCTATCCCACCGGATGTTCTTATCTCAAAATAAAATCATAAATATCATCAAAGTATTATTCATCTCAAAAATATTCGTCAAAAGGGATGCCACCCGGCCTTATACCCATAATTCATCAAAAGTAATTCTTCAAAAATCCTCAAAATAAATCACTTACAAATTTTCAACAAATATCTCCCACAATAAAACTTAATCATCTCTAAACATCATCAACGATATTATACTAATTTTTACAGCAACCACACTTCAATCAAAATACATCACCAATTAACTCTAAATCAAATTCATTAAAAGAGTAATAACAATTAAATCATTTTATTCCATAAATCAAACCTAAACACGTGGTTACCCAAATGATGCATACTGTATACTACTGAAAATCAGAAACCCAGAATATATTAAATTATGATTTATTTCTGATTTACAAGCCCTCAAACAATTTAAAAGTGTATCCACAATTTCATCACAAAAACACCATAATAATTATGAAACTAACAAATTCGAGCAGTAAAATCACAAAAAAATTATCATATGACCCTAATGGCTCTACTGACATGGTAAAATTTTTATTTATAATTTTCGGACTCCAAAAGTATTTTTAACAGTTAATATACAGATTCCTCAAATAAGCCATTATAATAATTAAAAATATAAACAGACGCCCAAAAATTACCAACAATTTACATAACATGTAAAAACTCACGGAAATACATATTATTCAAATAAATTAAATTTTATGCCTCTATAAATAATTTTCATGAATTATATACTGACTGAATAGAAATTACAAAAAACAGATATATCAATTAAATAAAACAGTAAACAGTAGATAAAAATTATTCTAAGTCATGAAATACATTATACGCATGTAACATGATCTAAGAAAAATGATTTCATCAATTTTAACAGTCGTTCAATAATTATTATGAAATTTAGCCAAAAACGCACAAAATACTAATTAAATCAAATAAATATTAAAAATCATGCGAAAATTATTTTTCTCTACACAGTATTCACATAGCATGTGTCACGTATGTTCATGTCAAATTTCATCAAAAATATCATTCAAAAAGTATTTTAGATAATTCCTAACGTATTAATTTAATACCGAATAATACCCTAATCACTATGGTTCTAAGATAACAACTAGTTACCTGGATCATCGGGAGGAGAGCTGAGTCTAAAGAGACAATCATGAGTTAAGCATGCAATCCAAATCCTCTTCTAACCCCAAGGCATAACGAACGAGAATTGTAGCAACAAGACACTAGGCATTTCTTCTTGAACGTTGAAAACTCTTGTTTCGTACTGCTCTGATACGACCATGATTCCCGATGATCAAAATCTCAGATTCTAAATCGCTCCGGTCAGAATGTAGAACAAGACGTTATAAACGTTGTGTCCAAATTTGAAGACGATCTAACGGTTAGATCTCCGGCTACGGTTATTTTGGTGAAGGTGCGACAGGAAAAACCGGGTTGAACTTTCTATTCTTTTGCTCTTCCTTTTCTCTCTTTCTTTTCTTGAAACGGTGGGGGGTAAATGAGAATGATGCTGCTGAACTTCTTTGAATTAAAATCAGAATTTTATGGATGTTTAATGGTTGAAATAAAGGGTTTTAATGAAGGATAATGATTAGGGGGGTTACAAAGCAACAAAGAGTCATGAGAAAAAACAAAAGAGAAAAGAAAAGGAGAAGGCTCCCCTTAATCCTTCACTTGGCCGGCTGCCCCAAGCCCAACACCCACACAAACTTTCGGCCCAATTCAACAACGATCCATGCTCCGAAAGTCCGATACGCGATAAAACGGTTAATTCCTAAATCGCGCCTAAACTTTGAACATACTTAATAATAAAAATAATTCTAATAAATTATATTATAAATATAAATATAATGCACACACTAACACACCATATAATAAAATAATAATTCGGCTCCCAAATTATAAAGAATAAAAATCATTGATCTAGAGAAAATAATAAATTATTTATTTTTTTAAGAAAATAATATCATTTTAAAATAAACTAACACCAAAAATAAAGGGTGAAAATTACGGGGTGTTACAGTATGTGTCTTATATTTTAAGACGGAGGGGGTAACTTATTTATTTCGTTTAATACTTATATCGAGTTTTTAGGCTAAATCAACATTTATTATGTAACACCCCGACCCTTACGGAGCCAAGTCTATCGTCACCAATGCACATCCAGGGCCAACAACTGTCCTCAATAACCAACACAAGTTCTTCCGGCACATTTTGTCCTCACTCATGCGCACCCTGAGAAACTTCACAAGAGTTCACCCATCTCTAAACTACTCCCAGCCAAGCACGTTTAACTGTGGAATAACTAAGGAAATGAGCTCTCTAAAAAAAAGATGCATCTTGTTGGAATGAGTAGTCTGCTAAATCCCTTTACAGCAATCATGAGGGGTATTACATACACCCCTCCTTGAGAATAGCAACGCCCTCGTTGCGCCTGTGGACTCCACATATTCGGCCACAACGACCTGTGGGTAGCCCCAGCCTGAAAACTAATCACATATTCGACACACAGCCGGCCAGAATCCTCCCCAACTAGGCGACTAACCTTGGATTAATTATCCACACGATCACATATTCGCAGGGTTGCTCTAATACCATTTTTAACACCCAACCCTTACAGAGTCAAGTCTATCATCACCAATGCGCATCCAGGGCCAACAATTGTCCTCAATAACCAACACAAGTTCTTCCGGCGCATTTTGTCCTCGCTCATGAGCACCCTGATAAAACTTCCCAGGAGGTCACCCATCCCTGGACTACTCCCAACCAAGCACGCTTAGCTGTGGAGTAACTAAGGAAATGAGTTATCTAAAAGAAAGATGCATCTTGTTGGAATGAGTAGCCTGCTAAATCCCTTTAAAATAATCATGAGGGGTATTACATATTAACTCTAATATATTGCCAATATTTAGGTGCTTTTGGAAGCGAGTAGAACAATGATCTCCCAAGTCCCAAGCATAATTTTTGCACATTTGTCATATATTTTGTTCAAATGAACAAAAATGTAAAATGTGCAAATATGAAATGTAATTGTAGGCTATAGGTAGACAATATTGTACATATAAGACTGTGAAGGTAGGTTTGGTACTGGCCTGGACGGATTGATAAACCACCTGCACACGCGTGTGCCGGCTGGGCTCGGGCTGTGGAAGGACAATTTTTACAAGTACAAGTCATAACTTGGTAGTTGAATCATGGCTCTGAAAGTGAGATTAAATGCTCGAAACCTCCTATAAACATTTTCTTCATTTAAGAATCAAGGATGGCGTAGTTGGTTGGAGGTTCTCCTTTCACTTTTGTGACAGGGGGTTCGATTTTTGCCCCTTGTGATATAGGATTTCATATTTCCCTCCACTTGTAAGGGATATTCATTTTATCTCTAAAAAGAAATACATTATTTTACATTTTTAACATTAAAGTACTTTTCTTATAAATAATATACTTTTAAATGTTCAAGAGATATTGATCTTTTCTAAAATTTATTGTACTACCTTCGGTTTTTATTATTTGCAACGATTTGACATAAAGTAGAGAGGGAAAATGTCTAATCGTTGCAAATAATAGAAACCGGAGGTAGTATATTGAATTACAAATAATTACTTGGGTTTATGCAATGATATCTCAAATACATTTATCTTCATGCTATATGGTTTATAGACCACTCATAGATTGCAATTCTTCTATGGACACTTAAAAGAACATAAGAGTATTTTTTCTTGATTAAAAAAACTATATAAAAAAAGTAGTTTACTCCATAATTTCATAATGAAGTAAGGATCTCATACTTTATGATTTGAAGAAAAGTAATTTACTCTGTATTAAAAGAATGAAGTAAAGATCTCATAACTTGTGTTTTGCACGGGATAAAGGCTAGTTTACTTCATATGTATTTTCTTTCCAAATACCCTAAATTATTTTATACATCCCATTCTTGCGAAAGTTTTTCTTTCTCTTTTTATCCTATTAAGGTGAGCCAAATTATTGGATTTTCTGCTATATAAATATATAATAGACAAAAAAAAAACAAAAAAAAAATTGGATTACTCGAAGAAGACCTCTTAATTTCATTATTCATCGCACTGTAATATTCTAATTATTGCCTGGTTACGACCCATCTCACACCCTATCTCTCTTATTTCCTCACTTCATTATGCAATTACAATAATCTTTTACCAAAAAAAAAAAAAAAAAGATTACAATAACAAAGGATGAGACATATTAGTCACAAACTTTGACATTATTAAAAATAGGTAGAATTATTTTGAGAAGGCGAACAAAATCATAAAATTAGACAATTGATGTCAATTTTTCTACCAAGTAGTAATTGGTCTAGTGGTAAAGTTTATATCTTACAACATCAAGGTACAAACCCCACTAGAGGCACTTTGGGAATGAGATTCCCTTACCGTCCCCCCCCCCCAACTTCCAAGGGCATTGCCTGTGTAGTTGGGTTGATCAGATTAACCTGTGCAAGTATCTAATCCAGTAAGACACTTCTCCTTACCAAATTTTAAAACTGAGTTGCTAAAGGATGCCCTAAAATTTGTTACTAACTCCCTAAATATGTATTCTATACTGTATTTGTATCCTCTTTTCTACTATTTCCCTCACTTCTCCTTCCCCTTCCCTTCTTTCTTTCACCACCACTATGAATTGCACCACTGAAGCCACCACCACCACCAATTTTCCGACGAGCTTGACATTATTGCCGACCAGTCCACAAATTGATTTTTTTTTTTAAAAAAAAATCAACTTCACTTTCACAAGGAGACCAAATTTCAAGCACAATTCCGGGGAAAAGATCTGAAATTTCTTACCAACAAAATCATTATTTGAGCAACATAACGAATTCAAACAATATTAAGTAGGTCAAAAACAATAGATTCACTTGCTATAATCTAGAAAGAAGATCGGCCAAATCAAACCGCAAGTTGTAAACTAGTAAAATTAATGAGAAAAGTACCTCAATTTTACCATAATTATACAGTGTTACAGCATCAAGAAAACTCGAAATTGAGAAACAAGATGATTAACAAAGAGAAAAGGGGGAAGAATCGAAGATAACAGGAATCTAAATTGAGAATCGAAGGTTTAATCTGAGGCCATAATCATAGAGGTAGTAAATGATATAGATTTGAAAGATTGAAAGGAGAATGAATGAGGCAAAATCCCTACTAGCTCCACCTAATTCTCTTCAAGCTTGTTAAATTTTTAATTTTTTAAATATGGTGAGGTGTCCACCATGGACCCCCCAACCAAAGGCACATGCATCCAATAAACCCTATGAGATAAATTACAAAAACACCCCAAAGTATGATGATGGTGGTGGTAGTACGGTGGTGGTGACGCCAGTGGTGGCGTGGTGATGGTGGTGTGGCAACGCCAGTGGAAGAAGAAGGGGAAGATGAAGGGGAAGGGGAGGTGAGGGAAGGGGAGGAAGAGAGAAAAAAAAGGAAGGTATACATATAGATTATAAAAATACTATATTTAGGACATTAGTAAGAAATTTTAAGACATCAATTAACAAAACCCTTTAAAAATATTAATTTTTCTAATAAAATAATAACAATTGTTAAAATGTGAACTCTTTTCCCAAAAAACATTGCAGTCCTTGTCTTCCAAAACCAAAAAAAAAAAAACATTGCAGTCCTACTTAACTTCTCATGTCACTTCAACAGTTCAACTTGATAGTATTTTTGATTTAGCCTTGTTCAAAATTTCAACCTTGAGAAACTCCCCCTACCCCTTAAACATTCAAATGTGGAATGCCTAAAACCTCACGCGACCCCCTTTGCCAGCTTTTCCTGTTGAAACTGAAAATACCACTCCCCCATTTCTTCCCCTAGGCCCCCATTACTATTATTTATCCCATTTTTTCCTCTCTCTCTCCTCCCTTCTTTTTCACTTACCTCTGTTTTTTTCTTTCTTTCCTGTGAAAGTAACCTCTTTCTGCTCCAAATCCCTTCTTCCTCATTTACCCATTTTGCCAAACAAATTCTACCCATTACTCAAACCACTTCTTTCTACAAAACCCACATTTTCTTTTCCCCTAAAAACACATAAATTCTTACCAAAAACCCACCAAAAACAGACTAAAAACAGAGGAAAAACAGAGGAAAACAAAAAATGGAAGCATCTTCTCCATTATCTCAACTACCCATTTCAACTCCATCACCAAGCACACAAAAACTCCCAACCAAAAGAAACTTAATCACTTCATTAATGGAAGCTACAACTCTTCGTTCTCCTTCTTTCAAAGAAGACACTTATGTTCTTTCTCATCTCAAATCTTCAGAAAAAAAAGCACTAAATGACCTTAAATCTAAGCTTTCTTCCTCTCAAATTACCCAAAACCCAACAATTTGGGGGGTCCCACTTCTCTCAGAAGATGAAAAAGCTGATGTAATCCTTTTAAAGTTTCTCAGAGCTAGAGATTTCAAAGTTTCTGAAGCTTTAAACATGCTTGAGAAATCTCTTGCTTGGAGAAAACAATTTGGGGCAGATGGTATTGTTGAAGAAGAATTAGGGTTTAAGGAATTAGAGGGTTTAGTTGCTTATATGCATGGATTTGATAGAGAAGGTCACCCTGTTTGTTATAATGCATATGGTGTTTTTAAAGATAAGGAAATGTATGAGAGGATTTTTGGTGATGATGATAAACTTGATAAGTTTTTAAGGTGGAGAGTTCAAGTTCTTGAAAGAGGGATTAAATTGCTGCATTTTAAACCTGGTGCTGTTAATTCTATTATTCAAGTTACTGATCTTAAAGACATGCCTAAAAGAGAACTTAGAGTTGCTTCTAATCAGATTCTCTCTCTTTTTCAAGATAATTATCCTGAGATGGTTGCTCGTAAGGTAAATTTATGACAAAATCACTCGTCGATCGGTGTTATTAATGTTTAGGCCCTGTTCATTTGGACTTATTTCCAGTTGTTCAGTTTCTCTCTGCAGTTCAGTTTCACTCAATCCAAAAGAACGGGGCCTTAGTTATTGCTTGATGTTATATATTGTGGATTATTACTTTTAGTTATAATGTAAAGTAATTTCTAACATTCTTTTTTTTGGTGGGTGTTTAGATTTTCATCAATGTGCCATGGTATTTTAGCTTGTTGTACTCCATGTTTAGCCCATTTTTAACTCAAAGAACAAAGAGCAAGTTTGTGATTGCTAAAGAAAGCAATGTTGCTGAGATTCTCTACAAGTAAGTTACTATAAATGTTTTTTTATCCTTTCAATTGAAATTAGTTGTACATATTGGTTATTTTTTGCTGAATTATGAAGGAGAAATTAAGCATTTATTGAAGTACATATATACATACTGTTTTTTGCTGTGAACAGTGTTGTTAGATTATGTGTTTGTGGCAAAAGGATATTCATGTGATTTTTTTGCCTCACTTTTTTCTTTTTTGGACTGTCTTAAATTTCTTTGTTTCCTTTAATCTTGTCTGATTTTGATTACATTTCAAAAAGGGTACTGTTCCCTCTTATTCTTGCTTTCTTATGTTGTCTTTTTCACACTTCCTTTTCCTTTCACTTTGATATTCTGTTTTTGAATATGCTAAATTCTGAATTTTCCACAGAAAAAAGGGTATCTTCATTAATGAGTATATGGTGAATAGTGCTCCCACCTTCCAACTATGAGCTTGGAGTTGTGGTTACTAATATTGAGTGAAATTCCGAGTATCTAGTCTAGTCTAGATAACTAGTTTTCGTGTGAGTTGGGATCCTCTTATCCATCTCCGAGAAACTGTTAATCTATATCCGATATAGGAAAATAGTGCATTATCCCAATGATATTTTTGTAAAAATAACTTCCCAAAACACCTCCTATATATCTTAGGATATTGATATATTCCCCATTATGCAATTACGGCCCTATTGTTCAGACTTTGTTTTACTTCAATTAGTTTCCTCTCATAGTTTCAGTTCAGTTCAACTAATTTTAGTCTAAAAGAACATGGCCTAATATATGCATTATTTTTGCACCCAAAAATAAAAATAAACATATGCATCATTTACATATATCTATAGATTAGGACAACCTCTTCTCTTCTCTATCCCCTCATCGTATGGCAATTATATCAAAAAATTTATTTGAACTAGAACCTTGTTAAGGTAAATTTCAATGTTGAAATGTTTAGAATATACTCATATGTTCGCTGTAGTAATCAAGCTGAGCTTAACTGGGACTAAATTCTGGTAAAAAAAATAAATTCCATTTCTATAACTTAAATGTCTAATTCAACTTCTATTGAAGGTTTGTAAGGCCAGAGGATGTACCGGTTCAATACGGGGGACTGAGTCGACCGGGCGATCTCCAGAACGGTCCAGCAAAACCGGCCTCCGAGTTCACTGTCAAAGGGGGTGAGAAGGTTAATATTCAAATTGAGGGCATTGAGGTTAGTTTTTTTTTTCTCCTGAAGTGCTTTCCTGTTTTGTGTTTGTGTTATATTTGTTGGAATTTATGTGCCAGTTTATCACTATAATGTGCTTAAATTTGTATATTCTCAATTCATAGATCAGATTAAACATATTGAGGGGAAAACTGAAAACATAACTTTAAGTATGTACTTAATCTTCATTTTTCATCAAAGGTTTAAAAAAATTAGGAGACCATTTCTGTAACACGGCGTTTGGCATATAGCGTATCATTGAAGATTTAGAATTGCACGGAACATACTGGGTAAATTTTTACTTATTATTTGCAGATCTTGTTGGAAACTTCTGAAAGGTGGTATTTTTTTCTTTCCTCTCTGAAAGGTGGGGTTAGTTCTGTCGGAGTTTGAATTATGAATGGAACACTAGTTTTCAGTCATCTGATTGAATTTGTGGATTAGACTTTAGAGGGTAGTGTTCTCCTGATTTTTTTTTGACTTACTCCCTCCGCTTTTTTTTATTTGCTATATTTGTTTCCTTGGGAATGAAGCCACTACTTTAACCAATTATTTTGATTATTTTATAAGTAAAAATATAGTTATGTGTGATCTTGTTAGATTCGTCTCGACTTGTAGATTCATAATATCAAATTTTTATAATTTTTACTTAAGCGAAATAAGAGATATTAAGAGTTAAATAATGCTTTGAAAACCGTGCAAGTCAAATGTAGCAAATAAAAAAAAGCAGAGGTAGTATTTCAAAAAATATGTACTTTCGTCGTTCCTAAATAAGTGTTACATTTACTTTTTCACGTAATCTAGTGTGGTTCTTTGATCATTAAATTTTTTAATTATGCAAAGTAAAAATTTTAAAAAGTTGATATTTTGAAAGTATATATTAAGTCGAATCTAACAAGATTCTACCTGACTATTTTTTAAAATATATAATAGTGAGAAAATAGAGTCAAAGTTAGTTGATGAATAGTGTTAAATTTATTCAACTTAACACTTATTCAGGAAGGGAAGAAATATGTTAAGATGAGTTATTAACCTAATGGCGTTTGGTTCACGAAGTGGTATAGGTTTGGAATAAGGAACGAAACCGGGTTGGTATGAGGTTGGAGCTTGATACTTGATTCCATGTGTTTGGATTTATCTTGGAATGAATTTTTTTCCTTTTATTTTTATGCATGAAGGTTTGGTATGAGTCATACCCACCCCCCTTGGATTTCCAAACCCCATACCTTATGGGTTTGAGGTATGGGTTTAGAAATTTAAAATTTTGTAAACAAACACTAGGTATAGGTTGTCATTCTAACCCCATACCTCATACCTTTTTTTTTTTTAACCAAACACCTCCTAAGTTCAATTAACAAGTACAATAAGTTTAAATAAGTGAAGCAAAATTTAGATAAGTTGAAAGAAGTTTAGGTAAGTTAAATTTAGTTGGACGGAATAATTCTAAGATTGATTAGCTATAATTGGTGCCGATCTTGTTTTATAACGTTGCGTATTAGTACCTGTCAAATGTAGACCGGATGCACCATGCGAATGGTAGTCTTAAAGTTTTTAAGTAGTGTGGGAAAACTCTAAACTGAAGTTGTGTTGAGGGTATACCATGTTTATTAATATTGGAGGTTAATTAGTTTTGGCAATTTAGTTTGTCAAAGTCACATCTATTGTTGTTCTGGCATTGTTTTTTTTTTTTTCTTTTGTGTTTTTTGCTAAGTTCTTTTGGCATTGTAATAGGCGGGTGCAACAATAACATGGGACTTGGTTGTGGGAGGTTGGGACTTGGAGTACAGTGCTGAGTTCATCCCAAATGCCCAGGAAAGCTACAGCCTCGCCGTGGAGAAACCGAGAAAACTCAGCCCCTCTGACGAAGCCATCCACAACTCGTTCTTGGCAAGAGAGGCCGGGAAACTCGTGCTGTCTGTCGACAACACTACATCACGGAGGAGGAAGGTTGCTGCCTATCGCTATATCGTCCGCAAATCTGCACTAATCTAGTTTGATCCCTTTTGTAAAATAACCAAAGCATCCTAGGTTTTTTTAGGTTTTGGCTCTTTTTTGTTTGTTTGAGGTTATTAAACTAATAGCTGTTCCTGCTTATATATTTTAACTGATGCTGTCTTGTATGCCTATGGCCCTATGCCTATGAATCTATATATTCTATAGTAATATTTTTATTTAAGTAGTATAAAGTGCAATTATACACTAGGTGTAAATTTTAATCATGATGCATGTTTTATACTCATGCCACTGTTGTAATGGGCCTTTGGTAGGGGTCCTATGCGAATGCAGGCTAAAAAATTTATTCTTAGCTATTTAAGAAAGTATAATGTACTCGTAGAATGTTAATATGTAGTCCTTTTGATTTTCGAAAGCATTCAAGAATATAAAGTCATTGAATCTAAACTTACAATTGTAGTAAAAAATACAATCAAAGATTTGAGATACTATTTGCTGATAAATCTAAGAGATTAATGGAATCTTGTGAGGGTTTCCGTAGCCTTCCTTCCTCAAAGTTAAACTCTAAGGGGGCGTTTGGTATGGGGTCTTTAGGAAAGGGTAAGGGAATTAAGTAATTTGATTTCCTTAGTTGTTGTTTGGTAGGTGTATTCAATCATTCCCTTTACCCCATGGTTACCCCCTAACTCCTCTACATTGATTCCCCACCCCTACCCAAGGTATCACTTACCCTTTCTCTCCTCTACTCTATGGTCACCTTGACAACCACCACATTGCCACCACAACCATTACTCCTCCACCGAAATCACCATTGTCAACCCGAAACCCCTAGCCTAGCCACCAAAATTCCCGATCAGCCACCCAAAACCACCACCTCTCCACCGCAAACCCTAGCCCAGCCACCGCAAATGCTTGCCCACTCACCACAAACCCTGGCCTAGCCACCCCAAACCCTAGCCCGAGCCCATCGCAAATCCTGGCCGAGCCAACCCAAACCCGACGCAAAGAACCCGAAACAATCGCGTAACCAACCAAGACC
Source organism: Beta lomatogona (assembly GCA_947646795.1). Taxonomy (NCBI): domain Eukaryota; kingdom Viridiplantae; phylum Streptophyta; class Magnoliopsida; order Caryophyllales; family Amaranthaceae; genus Beta; species Beta lomatogona. The sequence goes on from CANSNZ010000150.1 coordinate 1,436,580, forward strand.
ACCGCACGACTTACGGAACCCCTTCCTAAAACCCGAAAACACCACATACTAATTGAAAACATCACTCATCACCCGAAAACACCACCCCTCCCACCCAATAACCACCGGATTCACAAAAGAACGAAGGAGTTGAGGGGAAATTGGGCGTCAAAGGCGGCCGGGATGGGGGTTGCGGCGGCAGCGGAGGAAGGGGAAGGGACAACGACGGAGAAATGATAAATTCTAAGAGAAAGGGTGGTGTGGGTGGTTGTGGAAGGAAAAATGTGTGGTGGTGGAACTTTTAGGGTTTCCTTTTGATACTTCTAAACAAACAACTTATGAAATCTAAGGGTAAACCTTTCCATTCTCCTAGTAACCCTTTCTCTAACCCTTTCCCTTTCCTCTAACAAAACCAAACGCCCCCTAATAAGTTGTGGCTTCAAAAGAATAAAAGACCAAATCTCACATTGATAAACAAAAGAGTCTTTGGCTTCTTCTAGTCAAATTCTTATAAGCTTTAGAAGACTAGAGGGAAGGAATTAGTGTTCACACATGCGCACCGTCTGGGATTGCGCAAGTGGTGGCTCGTTGGTGGAGTGTGGTATCTTCTTATTAGCAGTTATTGTAAGAGGAAAAACAATAAATCAAGGATCTCAAAGATGAACATGTTGTATGTGAATCTTTTAGGCATGTAATCACTTTCCCAGAAGAAGTATTCCGGCCCTATACTGAGCGTAGGTTGCACGGAATCCTCAATCGAGATACAAAAAAGAACAACAATATTCTTGCTCACTAAGAACAATGTCAATTAAGAACAAATGTGTAAAGAGATTTGTGATGATGAATTTGCTTTTGTGCTTGTGTTTGAGAGAGAGTTTCTAACTATACAACGATATGAAAGGAGTCTCATATATATAGAGAAGCTTTACAACGCCTAAAATTATCTTCAAAAGAACAATAACCGTTCAAAGCAACAAGCAAAGATTCGCGAAAATCGACGAAACTGACAACACGGAGCTTACGCTACCCTCTAGAGCGCATGCTCCATCGAGGAGCGGACACTCCATGAGCTTTGTCGTGGGTTTTCGTTGGTTCTTTGCTTCTTGTCAATTCTCTGCGAGCGCTCCTACACCAAAGCGAACACTCTACATTGAAAGCCTCTATATCCTATGTTATATAAGCCACGACACATTAACCAAGTGACTTAGAGAATTGTAGCATGCATTAAACCATACAAATAATCTAAATCTCCAACAATGCTCCCCATTTAGAGTATTTAAAAGATTATTGCACAAACATCACCATTACAAAACAATCTCATGCATAAATGACAGTGTACAAAGAGTACTTGAACTTCCACTTAGTATAATACACATTCCAGGTACTCGTATCCAAATGGTCTCGATGAACGATTGAACCATTAGCAACACATAATGAAAACTTGAAGATACTATATACACAAGATTAACCACTTTTTCTTAATATAAACATGACACTTAAAGCCATGTGTCCATATCAATTCATAAGTGTATCAAAGCTACTATGAGTTGTGAGTCGGATTTTGCTTTGATTGACGTGGCTCCAGCCAGAATGCAAATATGGAGTTCGAGTATGAGGGCTTCATACTCAGCTTCATTTTTTGATCCTAAAAATTCGAACTTTATGGCATGCTCCATCTTCTCTCCGATAGGAGGTTATATTACTAGCTCGGCTCCGCACCCGGTCTTGGTGGACGATCCGTCCACCTGCAACTCCCAACTATCTTGGTCTCCGACTGAGGGCATGATGGTGCATTCTGTTATAAAATCGGCCAAGGCCTGAGCCTTGATAGCCATTCTAGGCTCATACTCTGGCCCGAAGTCGGCTAGCTGATCCGCCCAGTCAGTCATCCGACTGGAATGATTCTGCTCTCTTCGTCCCAGGAAGTGTTGATAGATGTGTTTTGAGGGAGTCGAAGGCTTGTTCAGCTTCTTCATTCCAGGTGAAATCCTTTCTTTTCAAAGCCTTGAAAAAACAAAGACTCTTGTCTGCTGACCTTGAGAGGAAACGTCCGATGGCCGCCAAACAACCGGTTAGGCGTTGCACCTCTTGTACGTTCTGAGGGGACTTCATCTCCATAACTGCCTTAATCTTATCCGGGTTGGCCTCGATTCCTCTCTCATCCACCAAGAATCCGAGGTACTTCCCTCCCTTCACCTCGAAGGCGCGATCCTACGGATTTAACATAATGCAGAACCGCCTCAAGGTTTCGAGGGTCTCTCTTTGGTTTAAGGGATGATTCCCATGGGCTTTGTTTTTGACGATCATATCGCCAATATATACTTCAATGTTCCAACCGAGCTAGTCGTTGAAGATTTTGTTAACTGTTCGCTGATATGTATCCCCTGCATTCTTGAGTACGAATGGCATCATCTTATAACAGTACACTCCTTGGTTTGTGACTAGGGCAGTATGGACCTAATCATGTTTAGCCATTGGAATTTGGTGGTATCCAACATTTGCATCCATGAAGCTTAGGAGGGCATGTCCAGCAGTTGAATCGACCAACCTGTCGATTGTAGGTTGGGGATGGTTGTCTTTTGGACATGCCTTGTTCACGTCTGTGAAGTCTACGTACATCCGCCATGCCCCACTCGATTTCTTGACCTGTACCACATTGGCCAACCATTCCGAATACTGACATTCTTCTATAAAGCCTGCCTCAAGCAATTTCTTGACCTCGGCTGCTGCTACAGCGTTCCGCTCGGGACCTTGGTGCGTCAACTTCTGCTTGATTAGTTTAAACCCTTCCTTGATCTTAAGTTCGTGGCACATGATTTTAGGTCTAGACCGGGCATTTTCGAGGCTTCATAGGCGAATACATCTCTGTACTCAGTGAGTACTTGGATAATTTCCTCTCCTACTTGAGGGTCCATACTTTTGCCTACCCTCAATGTCCGACCGAGTTCTTTGTGTATGACAACTTCTTCATCGTCTTCGGCTGGCTGAGGGAGCTCATACTGCTTAGGGTTTTCAGTAATGTATACCCCCGAGGCCGCTTGTTGGTTGATTCTCCTATCGCTTTCTCTTTTTCGAGTCCTCCTGGACGTCGACTTTGTTTTTCAGGCTGTTGACATAACATTCCCTTGCTGCTTGCTGATCCCCCCGAATCATTCCGACCTTACTTTCGTAGGTTTTGAACTGCATCAGGAGCTCGTAGATCGAAATTACAGCTTTGACTTTGTTCAGGGTTAGTCTCCCCATTATAACATTGTATGGTAGAAGGATGTCCACCACTAGGAAGTCAATTAGTAGGCTTCTTCTCTTGCCTTTTTCTTCCATCCGAGTGGGCGGCTTTATAAATCCGACTGGGTGCATCGAGTTTCCCCCGAAGCTTATGAGTGGTTGATTCAGGGGTGTTACATCCTTCTCGTAATACTTCAGTTTTTTGAGGCATTCTAGGGTGATTATGTCAACGGACGAACCACTGTAGGCCAGTACCCTCTTGACCCTCGTATTGGCCACCTTACTTAAATCGATGACCAGGGGTTCATCATGTGGCGTGTGCAGAGGCCGATTGGATTCCCCAAACGTCATTACAAGGCAGTCAAATCGGGGTTGGTGGACGTCAAGGTGCTTGAGACTTTGTAGGCGGGCTTTGTGGGATCGGCTCGTTAGGCCTGCCGACGCGAAGCCACCTGCTATGACCCTGATTAATCCCTATGTGTCCCCGCTGTTTGTTCGATCCACTTCTTGTTTTCCATTGTCTTCCTTCGAGTGCTTGAGGTAACGGTTCAGCTTCTCCTGATCCGCTAAGTTGTCGAGGGATTTTTTCAACTCTCTGCAGTCTTTGGTGGTGTGGTCACACTTCTTTTGGTACTCGCACCATTGGCTTTTGTCTCGCCGGGGGGATGAAGTTCTGATGGGGTGTGGCATGGGGAACATGGACTTTTCCTTTATGTCCAAGTTCCTTTCCCTCTTTCCCGCAACGAACTGGTGGATGAACAGGTCCTCTTGTGTCGAGAAATTAGTGATGATTCCAACAGGCAGTTCCTGGAACCAGTTCAGCGCTAGTGCCTTTAATGTGGTGGGAAAGAAACGGCACCAAGTAGCTTCACAACTTGTCTGAACGCTCATTTGAGCTTTGTGTAGGGACATGTGATCATCCGGGTCGGTTATGCCCACAAATGGTTCAATAGAAGGTGTTTTGATTTCTCATGGGCTGGGGGCTTCTAAGATTGCTTGGCTGAAGAGAACCATGAACTTGAGGGAACCACTGTTGATCCGAGGGGGTCTGGACTGGGCCGAGTAACCGTGCCCTTCCCGTTGAGCGGCATCTGGTCAAGGATATGTCTAGCATCATACCCTTTACTGAGGCGCTTTTCCTTGAGGAAATGTCGTTCATCCATAGGCTTGTGCCCGCCATTACCCCTTGATGATCTTGACACATGGGTCTCCTCCCCCTGTCGAGCAGACCTTCCTTTGGGTGGATGGCGCTCATCTTCTTCGTGCATGTATATCTGCCGATCATGTTGGTTGTCTTCCCTCGTTCTAGACCGTTGCCGTCTAGGCTGGCCATGGATAGAGCGAGGGATGTTTTCTTCCCGATGGGAGGGCACCAGATCTTGCTCATTGGGGTTTGATTGTGTGCGCCCTTGTTGTAGGTTTGTCAACAATTCCATCAGGCTACGCTGTAAGGTTTGTTGAAGCTGAGCAGCTATCAGAGTGATATCAGCTGTGGATATAGGTTGGGGGTTAGCTTGTTGTAGCTGACCTGTTGGCACATGCTGATTTCCATCGAAGTTCCGAAGGTTCCTATTGGATCCCTCATCTTTGGGATGAAGAGATTGTACCGTGGGGGTAAGATGGGGAGGAGGTGAAGGTGCTCGTCCAGACATTTGAGCTCGTGCGGACGTCTGGGGTCTTTCGGTTGGATTGGGGTTTGCTTGTGAGCGAGTGTTCGTGGTTGGGGCCATTGCTGAGTGGCAATGAGGTAAACTTGCTGAGTAGTGGCAAAGTAACTTTGTTCGTAACTTCTCCACATATGGCCCCAAACTGTTTCTATCTAAGAAATTAAGGATTGTTGAAGGTTGAGAGACATGATGTGGGCCCCAAGAAGGTATGTCTGAGCTCCGTTATCCGTATACCGGAATCCTACAAAACAAGGTTAGACTACCCTAAGGGTTGTTTCGGGATCACCCCTCCGATGCTCAAGTCAGGTATGATTGAGGTAGAGAGAGAATACAATAATTGTAGAGAGAGATGCTCTAACTTTTGGTAGGTTAGAATTGAATGCATGTTCATTGATGAGACTGGTGCTATTTATACTGTTGGGAATTCCCAGACATGTAACGTTGATAAGATGGGCCTTTCTTAGGATAAGTGGCTATGGTGCCTTTTCAGGTAACCATCTTTTCCAATCTTTTTGTGGACCCCTAAACTCCTGAAGTTAGGTCAACCCCTGGGTGGGACCCACAGCTGCCACCTGTCTAGTGATTAGGATTGTGATATTGGGTTGGTCATTTATTAAGCCCAAACACATGCACATAGTGATCTCTTAGCTGTCCCATACGGTTAAGTAACATTTAAGGATGTTCATGTCCTTTTATAGTTGACTTTGAAAAAAAATGTCGTTTTATAACTGATATTACTCCACTGTTAACCCCCCTTCATTCTTCCTCTTCAAACACCGCATTTTTTTCAAATTAGTTTAGGTTGTTTTCATGATTTTTAACAGTAATGAGCCCTTCTTTCAACTTTTATTCATTAATTTTTTTCATTAAATAATAATCCTTCCTTATCTCTCTCTTTTCAGAGTTTTCAACCTAATTGTAGAAGTTTTTTTTTTCTCCTCTAGTAGGACATTGGAGTTGAAGTTCTTTTTATCCCCTTGTGAGAGATTAGGATTTGTTATTCATATGGGTTCTTTAAAAGATATAGTTATTTCTTTTAGGAAAAAATATATAGTTCATTGATTATTTGTTAGTATATAACTTATTGCAATAAGTTGAATAAAAAAACTGGTTTTCAAAACTATGTCAAAATAATAGACAATCTCATGGAAAATTCACATGAATAATTCCAACTTTCACCCGTCTTTTCAAAATAATCCAAATTTTAGATTATTTCAAAATAATTCCAACTTTTGAGAGGACCTTCTCAAAATTAGCCAAACTATCATTTTCCTTGCTCGCACTAATCCATTTTAGGCCTATAATATGTTAAAAATTAATAGTTCGGATTATTTTGAGAGGGTACACCATAAAGTTGGGATTATTCTAAAATAATTCAAAGTTGGGATTATTTTGAGTAGACCGGTGAAAGTTTGGATTAGTCATGTGAATTTTTCCCAATCTCATACAAGGTTACATGATAACTTAGGGAAAAAAGAAGAATATAATATGATTAAGTTGTACTCTGATTAGGATTGAATGTTGTACAAAATAAAGTATTTTGCATCTCATTAACTTTGTTGACATTACTACATATTGTCAACAACTGAAACGTCTTAAAGATTAACTTGCTAATGTTGAACAAGTTATGTCACAACAAAAGCTCGTATTACATACTTCCATCATTACAAAACTACATAAGAATTTTTCCGCCAGCTCTAACAGGTTTCCTCTCTCCCAAACCCTAAAACACCTCCCGCCGGAAAACTTCCCCTTTGTGGCCTCGACTGCCACGTGAGCCACCTCACGCAGGCAGTCGAGACATCTCTCCTTCTTTTTTCGTTTTTCGTAGCTGTAGTCTAGTTTTGTGCTGGGTTGTTTGGTTTTTCAACCTCCGTATTCGCGACGTCCCTCGTCGTTGTGTCGGTGCTGGTGGTTAACCCTGGTGGTACTTGTGTTGTACTTCGGCAGTCCCTTCCCCTCGTGTCTTCTGTTCGAGTTGCCCACCAGGTGTTCGTCGGTTTTTCCATTGCAGTTGGTATTCCTTTTCGTGTCTCCCCTGTCCTTGGTTTTCCCTCTCGCGTCTTTATTGTTAACTAGGTTTGTTTGTCCCCGTGTCCTAGGTCCCCACCCCCGGTTAGCTCGCGTGCCCCGAACCCGTTTATCACCCCTTCCCCAGCTTCCTTGGTCAAGCGTCTCCCCCCCCCAATCCCCCGGGTTAGTGATACGTGGTTTGTAGTTTAGGTATCCCCTCCCCGATCCCCAGGTTCTCGTTTCGGGTGGTTAAGTCTAAGTTTCCCTTCCCCTCCCCCCTGTTTAGGATCAAGTTTAATTAAGTGTCCCCTTCCCCATTCCCCGCTAGTGTTAGTTGGAGTCGGTTTAGTTAATGTGCCTAGGAAGCATTTGTTGGGTTTGTGAAAGCTACGGTGCAGGTTTGGCCGGTGTTGGTTGCCGGTGTGGGGCTATGAGTTGGGTGGTAGTTTGTGTTTTCGTCATTTTCATGTTTGTTTCTTTCCGATCCGATGACCCTTGCCTTTTTGAGAATGGTTGTGCTGGGGTGTTCGTTAGTGGTGATTGGTGGGCAGTTTACGGCTCTTGGTTTCCTATGATAAAAGAAGATCTAGGCAACCTGGTAGGTAGAGCCAATAATCCTGGAGTTAGGCATGAGGTTTATGCCATTTTAGGATTTCAGGTGCTGGTTAAGATGAGAGGAGGTTATCTCTTAAGATCTGTTGTGCGTCGGTCTTATGGGTTTTGAATTGTCAGTTTGGATCTTAGGATCCGTCAGTGGGGCGAAGTTCATCAATCTCACTCGCCCCAATTCTCGTGATGACTTCAGGTTTCATCACACCTAAAAAAAGCATTTTGTGGGAGGCACTCCAACTTGAATTGGGGCACATCAAGACCTCCACGTCTTTTGAGCTTCAGTCTAATGTGACTGAACTCCGGATACCCTCGCAGCAGGGTCAGAAGTCACTAAAGAACGTGACTTCTTTGTTCGTTGAATCAGGAGAATCCCAGGAGGCTCATCAAGGACCTTGGGATTTCGCGTCTAGTGGACATTGGGATCCACTAGCAGTTGTATGACAATCTCTCTTTGAAGATCGTCAGAGTTGTGTTTCACAACATATTTCCTCTCATATCCAACCTCACCCACCATCGCTCAAGACAAACTTCCTTCGGACTGGACACCTAATAGTTAGTGTTCTTTTTAAATCGGTTGTACGGGTTAATGTAGTTTTGTTAGTGTTTGGTTGTTTTTGTTTGCTTGTATTAGCCTTAGGTTGTACTCCAGTTTTTAATTAATGCAAATTTTTCCCGTTGTCAAAAAAAAAAAAAAAACAAAAGCTCGTATTACGTCTTGTTGCGGATCTTGTGAATTTTGACGTCAACACAGTTGCCGCCATGATTCAACAAACGAAACAACTATTATCGTATGACATTGTCCGCTTTCGCCTTCTCCTTGAAAAAATCACGTAAAGCAAACGACACAACCACCGCGGCTCAAAGTCACCCGTAGCAATAACGATTCGGTGAGAGGGTGGCAGCGGTCGAGGTGGTGGTAGGGGTCGTGGCACCAGACGTGGAGGAATAGACACTTTCATAAAAGGTTGCATGATTTAAGGAAAAGGAAGTACAAAATTATGAGAGATAAACTAAAAAGGTGGAGGGAGAACCTAAAAAATGAGAGAGAAACGTGGGTTAAAATACTAAAAAATAGATGACATGGGTGGAAAAATAGGAGAAAGTAGGTGGGATATGTTGCCAAGAATGAAAAAAGCAACAATGTATAGATTAAAAACAAACAGACCAAAAATAATAGTGTGTAGATTAAAAAGAAATGTAGGGAATATTATATTTTGTTTTTATTTGCTATCTATTGTAGATATATATGGCTTTCAAATATCATGAACTTTAATTTTCCTCTCGAAAAAGAAGACAAAATTACATTCGATTTGAAGATCATTATGATTAATCTAGTCAAAATTAATAAACATTCTATTTTTATTTTTTTGAAATTAAAATTAATTCATGGATTTGAAGTCATATTTTATAGAAGTCAAAACTAACAAATACATATCAGAAAGAAATAAATACGATTCTAATATGACAAAACCATGATCGTTGAGGATATCTAACACTTCTGAAAACCCTCATCTTTCACATTGCTGTCTGATGTAGCCTTCTACAAGGGGGTCTGGCAATCTTTTGTGGTTTTGAAGTAAAACTGGATTTAATTCAAGTGATTGTAAACGAACTACTGACATTTGTTGCAACCCCGCACAAATTTCGATCAACAAATCAACGTCTTGAATTAAAAAAATAAACCAAAAATATAGTCCCCAAACTCTCATATGGAGAGAAATAAAACCCAATATATGGGTAGAAAAACTTTCCATTAGAGAGAGACTGAAATTTATTAGAAACAATAACATAAGCACTAGTAACAAATGAAAAAAGGGGCTTATTACCGCTCAAAAGGATGACGGTATCCCCTAGGTTGAAAATTAGGATTTTGTTGAAGAAGAGAGAGAAGTGAGAAAAAGGGGAAGATGAGGTGGATTTTTTTGCAAATTCCTAGTTTACTAAACTTTCTAATTTTTTTTTTGGTGAAAAGAGAAATGCATTAATTAAAGAGATCCAAATATGAAGTTATTACAAGTTTACAATCCGCTACAAAGTTACTTATACAATAATCTAGGGGAAGGGAATAAACTTTCTATTGTAGCACGTTAGGGCTCGTTCGTTATTATGTTTTGTTTCCAGTTTTCAGTTTTTTTGAAAACCAAAAACAAAAATATGGAAACCATAAAAAGTAGTTTCCATTTTTCAGTTGTCAGTTTTCAAAATTGACATGTTTAGTATAAGTATGACTAATTTTAAGTTTATTATTATATCATATGACTTTTATATTCATAAAACCAAAAACTGAAAACTTATAATAATGCCGAACGGGCTCTTAAATTTTTTTTTTTTTAAAGTTAAAGTTGGCAACGCTAGTTGAAATTTTGTAACATCAACTCTCATATACAAAGTTTTTTTCGTTTTCACTTGTCACATTGCAAGTTATTTGATAATTATCAATTTATTAACTCTCAATCTCTCATACACAGTCTTTACATGTTCACTTAGCTTGTCACAAGTACTCGGTGTTACAGGGCCGTTTTTTAGATTCTTGTGGCCCTGTTCTGATAACAAAATGAGGTCCCTATTATAAGTAGAAGTGTGATTTGGGAAACTTTGGGAAAGAGGTATCATTAATAGGTGAGAGAAAGAAAAAGGAGTATTCCTTGTAATTGAGATATTTTTCCAGGGCTTAACCTCGATATTAGGCCCCTAGAAAATGTGGCCCTGTGCTGTAGACCTTTATGCACATGAAATCCGGCCCTGCGGTGTTATTTTAAAGAGAGGCATTAGTTGTGACCATGTTTCTAACATATTGGTGACACAAATTTTCACCATTTCATTTTACGAATACAATAATATCTTGGTTTTTGTTATAACTCATGTTCCTAGAGTTGCATACAAATGGGGATTAGCATTTTGCATTTTTCATTTTTAAGGATCTCATATATTTTTTTTCACCTTTAAGGACCTATGTTCACCATTCTATTGAGTTAACCTCGCCATTAAACCAAGTTGACTTTTTAAACCAACAAAGATAGAAGAAGTTGCTTTTAATTTTTTTTGCAATTAAGAAAAGAATTAAATAATTTAAACATGGGCTACAAATCGAGTAAAGCATACAATAGAGAGATTTACCTTTTACTTTTTTCACCTTTTAGGAACATTCATGTTTTTCACTATTTAGAACCTTATCTCAGGTCACTTAAACGTATGAAGTCAATTGATGAACCCTTAGTAAAATATACTTCCTCCGTTCTTTTTCTAATGCAAAAAATTAAGTTTTCACGCTTGCCAAAACTTTTACTATTAGTATCTTTAATTACTTTTTAGTAAAAATTATAAAAATTTGATATTTTGAAAGTATATATCGACACAAATCTAACAAGATCTCACATGACTATATTTTTCCTTACGTAAAAATCACAATAGATAGTAAAAGGGTGGTGGGTGAATAGTGTAAAGATTTCATTGTTGCTATAGAAAAAGAACGGAGGAAATATATTGTTAAATAGAAAAATGAAAAAGTAAGTATTGCTATTGTTTTATCTTTTATTTCTACTTAATGGATGCAAATGATCCTCCTCATGGATACTACGCGTTGGGCACAGGTTGGGCCCAGTCAATGGAGATGGATCGAAAAATGTTATAGGCTTGTAGTATTGCAAGTACGTGTGAGTAGGGATGGCCATGGACCCAACTCAGAAGACCCGATCCATATTCAGTCGGACCCGACCAATATTTAAGGGTTTTGGTCTAGAATTTTGAGACCTGTTAGGTCTGGTTCGAATCTAGGGTTAGGGTGCTAAAAATTGGGTTTGGGTCCGAGTTTGATAGATTCAAACCCATATTAGACTTAGACCCGCCCCGTGAGACCCATTTTCTTTTACATATTGCGCGCGCACACACACACACACGCAAACACACACACACACACACACACACACACACACACACACACACACACACACACACACACATACACACACATTATATATAAGGAGCAATGAAACTTTTCATCCTAATATTTGAATTTTTAGATTTTTACACAGCGATTAAGTCAAGTGACTTAAGTTCTCGAGTTCTAAAATTCTCATTTTATCCTTTGCCAACCAGGACTCAAGCCAACTTGTAATGGATGTTTTAGTTTGGAATATTTTGTACAAAAATTAGACTATTATTTTGGTATTTTATCATTTTAATAACTTAAAAAAAAAACAGTTGCCCCTAGGTTGTTTTGGCCTGTGTAGGGCTGTTTAAGTTGTAATATGTTTGGTGGCTTAATACAACTTACTTCTTACTTAGCAAAAAAAAAAAGGGAGTAAAAAAAACGCTGACTTAAGAAAATAATGAAAACACATAATAAGTTAAAGACCTATTTTAGACCGCCGTTTAGGACCCAGGACCCACCTGGGACATTGGATTCGTGTAAGGGTATAGATTTTCCAGACCCTGTGGGTCTGGGGTAGGTCTGGATCCAAATAAAAAAAATCTGATATGGGTCTAGTTGGACCCGCCCCAGATCCGGCCATGCCCATCCTTACGTGTGAGGAAGGATGTACTCTAGGGGCGAGTTATTGGACTGAACAAGTGTGCGAAAAGAGTGAGTTTGGCTGGGGTGATGGGCTAGGTGTAGCGGCTGATGGGCTAGAAAAGGGATATGATTATCAGACCTAGGACACATATTCTGCAAGATTAAACAGTGACTAAATTGTTGAAATGTGGAAACAAATTTTTAACAAAAGTCACCCGGCGGGAAATTATCAATTTGTTTGTGGAAAGACCAAGGCAACTATAGCCACGATGGTTATTTGGATAGGGTAAAAAGACAAATGGGGTAGATTTTGGAACTAGTTTATGAGGAGCACCATAAGATATATTTGGATAACAAAGACATCCAAATACTCGTCAATATTATAGGACAGGGGTTTGCAAAATACACCTGAAGTGACAATGTGTAGAGTCTTGGTAGGTAAAATATTGAGAAGATATACATAGTTGTTTTAAGAGCCAGGGCCGACTATGGGCCTGTGCAAGCAGACCCATAGCACAGGGCCTCGTATTTTATGGGCCCCCGTATTTTCTTTCTCTTTCTTCTGTAGTTCAGCCAAAGCACATATTACTCTTATACGGGTGCAGTTCTTTCGGTCTTCTCTGTCTTCCCCTAATAACTGTCATTTTTACAGTTCCCAAAATAAGAGGAAACTTTCCAAGTTCGTTCTTAATTCTTCTAGTTTCTCGTTAATTTTTCTTCTTTAACCAAAACGTTCATTGAACCCTCTCATCTTCCTCTATAATGATGTAATTCACAAATTAAATTTTCTTAATCCTTGAGATACTATCTAAGTATCAATGGCAGAATTAATATTAATTTCTCCCCAATAGATAATTTATTAACGCCTAAAATTTTATGCCCTTACATATTTCCATCCAATATTAACCTATTTAGAAGAGTAAAAGATTTAAACTTTTGTTTTTTTAGACGGCAAAAAAATTCAGATTCATTTGGGAAAGGATTTTTGGTTTTATACTTTGGTTGCTACTGTTGTTGGTAATTTGACATTGTTTGGGAAAAGAGTTTTGCTGGAATTTGATGTTTGCCAAAGAAGAACAATAGAATTTGTGGTCTTGCTGATTCACATGTCAACTACTTTCATTACATAATTATTCTTTTTTTTAGTATAACTTTTTTGGCCGAGATAGTAAAATAATTATCATCTTTGTAAGTAGATTAATAATAGCTTGATTTTGTATTGATTTGTTATATACAATTTCAATTTAGTTTGAGTTTATGGTTTTTTAAGTTGCAAGAATATAAATACACAATTGTAATACTAATATAAAAGATTTTTTATCATCTAAAGTGACAAAAGTTTAATACTAGGGGCCTAATTTGAAAATCTGAACAGGGCCTCCAAAATGTTTGAGACGGCCCTGTTAAGAGCCTGTACACAAAAGTGGAAAGAAAGGTGGTATGGTACTGCAATGTGTGTTTGATATTATTTTGAGTGCGAATCATGCGCTCAATTTTACCATTTTGGGTGGAAGTGTAGAGACACGAGAAATGTTATGGAATCTATACTAATATATTAAAAGGTGTTCCTATCAAAGGAACAGTACCACGTGGCACTATTCACTATATATGCGCCATGTAGCTTCGCCACGTCATCTTATGTGCCATGTAGATTGTTACGTCATCTTACAAAATAAATATTGTTTGCCACTAAATTTGAACATGCGACCTCTTGCAAAGAGAAGTTTGTCCTTACCATTTCAACCAACTTTTTTTAGTGCTTCATAAATCCACATAATGTTATATATTCATTACAAACATAAAGTAAATTAAATATTAGATTTTTTATAAAATTAAATTTTACAAGAGTGGAAAAAATACATATCAATTTGGAAGAAGAAAAAATGTAACGCCCGGGCAAAGCCCGGGCCAACACGCTAGTTATGATGTATAAGAAGACTAAGAGAAGAGGCTCCAACATGTCCTAGTCAATTATGCCTGGAGGATGGAGAGACAACAACAATAGTGGTGGGAAGGCTGGTTGAGGACAACGTTGTAATGGTGACAGGATATAGGTCTCCCGAGCTCTCACACCTCGTTATATGAATCAAATTCTGTAGAAACAAAATTGTAAATGGTAAATTTCCAGATAGAAATAGTATTCTGAACAATTATGTTAGCTATGGTTAATTAAAGTATGGAAAGGCCAGTTGAAATCGACATGTACATACCACCTTCATTTGCTTTTCATGCTACACATTTCATGATTGATCTATGTCATTTGGTTGTATTAGTATCAGTGATCATTGGTGGTAAAGTTATTATTGAAATAACCAAACTGCAATGGTCCTATATTAATGTGGCTAATGGACGAGATTGTTGCGGATATGCAAAGTTTGTGATGATTAATTTTTTGAGCTCATAAGGAACAACACATTTTATTAGGATGCATATTTGGCCCAATGGGAGATTGTTAGAATAAAATTATAGGGCCACATATCTATACTAATATATTAAAAGGCTTGTCCGACAACGTATACACGCCACGTGGCACCTCTCTTACTCTACTAGAATTGGCCAATGTGTACATATGTCATGCCAACTAACAAAACTAAATTGGCTTGCAACAAGATTTGAACCCATGACATCTTGCTTTACACATAGCACAATTACCATCTCAACCAACTTTTAATCATGCTTTAAATGTCCATATTATTATATTTGTACCTTTTAAATGTTGAGTTTTCTTTATTATATTTTAATGCTAATGGAAAAAAATGCATATCAAGTTCGGAAAAAAATAGCACCCGGGGCAACGTCCGGGCCCAAAATGCTAGTGTTACTAATTAAACTGTGATAATCATCATCATATATATATAAGCCAACTAAAGTGGTCCATAAATAATTTAACTTGGCTTAAAGTTGTAATTGTCATGAAATAATTATCGTGTAGATACCAGAGCAATATCACTACTTTGGTGACGAGTCAAATTAGAAATGTTGCAATTAAGTGATTTTATTAGATTGCGGTTATAGCCCCAAGTGTTTATTTAGTAAGGCATGCTCATAAGGTTTATTGTGCTATTATGGATAATTAAGGGAGAGTAATGGAGAGTTAACTCTTCACCTTCAACCGTTACAAATTTTTGGGTTTTATATCTCATCTATGAAGACTCAATAGAGCATCACAAACTTTAGAAAATACTACACTGGAAAGTCATAATAGAGCATTTGGAATTATAAGAGACGTAGTGTGGAATTTCTCTCATGGAAACTCAATGTAAGTTTTCAATTCAATTTTAATATATTTCATGGATTTACATGGTTTATATATTTTTATGGTTAGCAATCTCCTTCATGTAAGTCTTGTAGTCAAGTCAAGTATTCGCCAAAGCTAGTAAGTGTTGCTAGCATTAGTGGGTCCTAAGTGTCTGTTTGTTTCATTATTGTAAATTTTACCGATGTCAAAAAAAAGGACACGGCCATGCGGAGATTGTCTCAGACTCCCAACAACTAATTAACCGTGGAGGATTATAGTGGACACTGATAGGAATTTATCAATTAAAGGTAAAAATTAATATCGTGAGAACCTATATTGATACCAGCAAATCAGAGTACCAATTAAAAATGCTAAATGTGTCATTTAATTTGTTAATTGAAATGTAATGTCGTAGCTCGCGAAACTAGAATTTTGGCATCTAAATTCTTTTAGTCGTTGTCTAACAATACAGTACAATATCAAATCTAGATTAGAACTTTATGTATTTCGGGGAAACCAAATTTGTAATTAAATTAAAGTCAGCATATTGAAATGAATTCCAAAAAAGCAGTACTATGTTATGATATTTATAGAGTACAGGTTTAGTTTCCAAATCCTGGGAACCAAGGCAGGTAAACTTTGATCTCGAAGATAACTAGTTTCCATTTAAATTTGAATTAAGAAATTAATTAAGTAAAATTTGAGATGGAAATTTTCGTTCTATTTATATCTCTTAACCGATAGAATGCTGATAACACAAAATTGGACCAAATTTATCTTAGTGTACATGTCTTGACTCTTGCGCTAGATACTACCTTTATCATTAAGAAAAAGGCCCTTATTAGTTATTACCTAGTATTTTGGCCCGGGCGATGCCTCGGGTCAATTACAATAAATAAATATGTTATTATTCATACATTACATAATTCATTTGTTACTTTTCGTATTGTTTTTGTCAAGTGAGAAATTGAAAAATTAACGTCATGACGTGATAAGTTAAAAAATCTTAGAGGTTTCATTTTCAAAATAATAGCTTAAAAGAAAATTGGGGTAGGATAATATGTCATCAATAGTCTCTTTGGTCGTCGTACTACCATGGTAAGAGTTTTAGAGATCTAAATATTTGATTAAATGTTTATAGTTAAATATAATTATTATAAGATTTTGTCATATTTTATTTGAAACTTTAGACAATAAAGTGATACTGTATTGATGGTTAAGATCTCACTTTTCATTTCAAAGGTCACGTGTTCGATACCTTGCGGTTACACAATAATTATATTTTTTAATTGAGGAGTTCACATGGACATAAAGGCATTTGCATTGGATGCTCGAGGAGAGTGCCACGTGGCACATAGGCTCCCTTAGGAACGCCTTTTAATCAATATATACTAGTATTTTTTGCACGCTATGCGTGCGTGTCATATTAACATTCTTTTTCTCAATTAGTTATTTATCAGTGCTACAAAAAAATTGATTCGAACAAATATTTATAATGTTTTTTTTAATATGTTTTTCTTAAATAAATGTTTCGTTGGTTTTTTTAGTTATTTGTTCATCATTATTCAAAACTCTATTATATAAGTAAAGGAAATACAAAGCAGAAGAAAGCTTGTGCTCAAATAAAGTGAAAGAATTTGTGTATTGGATTCAATCGTTGAATATTAATAAAGTGGAAGAGTTTGATTTATATAATAGAGATTACCGAATAATAATCAACATTTAGATTTTAAAATCTTATCATTATAATTATTAATATGAAATTCAGTTTTTATTTTTTGTACGGATTGTTTCAATCAAGTTATATTGTCAATTTAATTCTTTATCAGAGTTTTTCACACATATTTAAGAAGAGGAAATCATTCTCCTTAATTTAATATTTAATTGGAATTTGAAATTCAATCCCATTATTAACTTGTTCAATATATATGGCAAGTAGGAAAAAGAAAAGACTATTTAATATTATATGACAATTTAAATCATTAAGGATATATTAGACTTTTTGTAAGAGGACACCATCTTCCTCCCCCCTTCACTTATATATATATATATATATATATATATATATATATATATATATATATCATATAACTAATATATAAAGCAGAGTGCAAAGGCCAGATCACGAGGCGGCGACATTTGGCAAAAGCCAGATTACGAGGCCGCGACATTTGACGTCCTCATTGGTGGACGCCATTTGTCGCGCTCATAAAGTGCCATGTCATTGTTTTTTTTAATATAAATAGAGTTTTTAATTGATTAAAATATAAATAGAGTTTAGGATAAGAATAAATAGAGTTGGACTCATAATAAAAAACTTAAATATAGTAAATTGGAATTAGCGATTCAATTAACCTAATGCAATTGAAATTAGGGATTCAATTAGAATTAGGATTGTTATAAGATATTCAATTAGAATTAGGGTTGCTCTACAAAACCTATTCATGTTAGAATAAGAATATTAAAAAGTCTTGCAAACAATCGCGCTCATAAAGTTCCATGTCAATTTTTTTAAAATATAAATAGAGTTCTTAATTGATTAAAATACAAATAGAGTTTAGGATAAGAATAAATAGAGTTGGGTTCACAATGAAAAACTTAAAAATAGTAAATTGATTATAACTTTTAATATATACTTCGTAAAATTATAATTTTTGTACCATTGGAAAGTGTTTAAAAAGCTCTTTAAAATAAGATCCATTTATGCTATATTTAAAATTTTATATTAAAGTAACCTATAAAAGGAAACATTGTCTATATACTAACGTATTAAAGTAACCTACTGTAATTGGAATTAGCGATTCAATTAACCTATTGCAATTGGAATTAGCGATTCAATTAACCTATTGCAATTGGAATTAGCGATTCAATTAACCTAATGCAATTGGAATTAGAGATTCAACATTTGGCAAAAGCCAGATCACGAGGCCGTGACATTGGCAAAAGCCAGATCACGAGGCCGCGACATTTGGCGTCCTAATTGGTGGACGCCATTTGTCGCGCTCATAAAGTGCCATGTCATTTTTTTTTTAATATAAATAGAGTTCTTAATTGATTAAAATACAAATAGAGTTTAGGATAAGAATAAATATAGTTGGGTTTACAATGAAAAACTTAAATATTTCAAAACTCTACCTCTTCTTCACGAAAAAGCCCCGGCATTTGCCCGGGTTCCAATACTAGTATATGAATAAAGGAGGAACTTTTCGGGAGCATAGGGAGCTCCTCAAGATTTCGAGGCCATAGAGCGCGCCACGTAGGATTGCCACGTCATCAAATTTTATTTTTATCTTTTATAAAAATAGAGTTCTACATATATTTAAATACATATAAGGAGTTTTGGATAAGCAAAAATTAGAGTTTGGTTTTGAATAAACAACCTAAATTATTATATTATGTAAATTGTGTATAACTTTTGCTACGTAATTCGGAATATTATAATTTTTGTATTATTGGATAGTGCTCGGAATATGCTCCAAAATAAGATCCATTTACAATATAGTTTTACAACTTATGAAATAGAGAGTGCCACGTAGATTGCCATAGAGTTTCGCTTTAAATAAACAACCTAAATTATTATATTATGTAAATTGAATATAACTTTTTTTGCCTAATTCAAAACATTATAATTGTTTACTATTGAAAAGTGCTGGAAATATGCTTCAAAATAAGATCCATTTACGATATAGTTTTATAACTCATGAAAATATATTTAATTAGATGAATGGTAACGCATTATTTAGTCTTTCTTTTAGAAAGATAAAATAATAGCTATAAGTACAATGTACTATATGTGATTATAGCATTTTATCATAGGTTTGATTTACAGGATTAAATATATTATCTTTCAAAACATCTACTTTACTCAAATGAACCAAAACAATTTAGTATTGAAACAAAATTTATTAAGGAAACTTTATTATTACAACAAAAACTAAAATCTATGGCTATAAAGTTACATATATATTAGAATTTTAGATGATGAAAAAAATAGAGTTTGATTTAAAAAAATAACCTTAGAAATCAGGATATTATAGAGAGCTCCATGTAAGCATGGCATCTCATTCTTTTTAATTTTATTTTTTTAAAAAAAATAGTGTCCAACATATATATAAATACATATAAGGGTTTTGGATAAGTGAAGATTACATTCTGATTTTAGATAAACAACCTAAATTATTATAATATGTAGATTGAATATAACTACTTTTGATATAAATTCGCAATATTACTTCTTTTTACCATTAGAGAGTGCTCGAAATATGGTTTGAAATTAGTTCCATATACAATATAGTTTTACAACTTATGAAAAATTATTTATTTAGATGAACAATAACATATTATTTATTATTTATTTTAAATACATATAAAAATAAATAGCGTATCATATGTGATAATAACAATTATATCTTTCATAATCATACTTTTAAAAATCGAGTTATATAAAGATAAAAAATACATATCTATAACTTTGAACCTGTAGCATACCATGGTGGCATTACATGACGAATCAAATGAAAGTTTGTCAACAACATTGCAGAGATATTATGTAATTGTCTAATTATTTTATTCCTATAATATTTATCGTATACATAATAATTTATGTTAGTCTTTTCCATATATTTATATGTCAGATCTTATTCTTTTCTTCATGAACTTAATTCTACGAAAACTAATTAGGAAATCAAGGTTAGCATTTCTAGACTATTTGAGGTCACGAATCATAAAAAAGGAGAAAGCTTGATATGATCATGATAGATGATGAGGTATTTTTTTTCTCTTAAATAGTATTTTCAATTATTAGTAGAGACTAGTTTTATATTTAATTAATTTTATTCATGATACCATCATTATGGTCTTTTTTTATAGTGATTATGTGTCATTAAAAGTTAAAATTGTGACTGACACTCATGTTTTACTCTATTCTTTCTTTCCTGCATCTATTAAATAAGTACCCTACTTTCATCAAGTATCATTTGGGTATTCTTCATGTTAAAATTGTGTTAGCTATTGTTAGTCATACCAATTATAGGGATACCATTTAATAATAGACTTGGCTACAATATTCAGTTGAATATTAAAAATTATATAATTTATATATCTCAATAACAAATTTAGAAATTACAATATAATGACAAATTCTTTCTTCGCTATTTTTCTACTGCAACAATGGGGTTTATAATGGTTTTTAAGGAAATGAAAAAAATGGGTAGTTTAGCATAGATGTACCCCTTTAATTAACAAAAGCAAGGGATAAGTAAATCCTTATAAAGTAAAACGCAACTTTATGAGGTGATTTGAGTAATTAATGATAGTTGCTTATTTTACGAAAAGTGGAGTGGTCCCAATAGATGAAACTACCCAAAGTGGTGATTATTGTAATAGAAAAAGAATGGAGAAAGTATGTAAATAAAATGGTGTTGAAAAATCTCATTTCATAGCAACACAAAATCAACAATGTTAACAAAAAATTAGCAAACAAAATATAAACAACAACCCGTGCAACGCACGGGCTTCAAAACTAGTATATTAGTATAGATGGGAAAAGAAGTGCAATATTCCTAGGTCTTATTCGGAATGATAATTCAAAGTTAAACAAGTGACAAGCTATGAGCTATGATTATCTTGACTTGACAGTTGACACACGACCTTGATGGCAAGCCAATCGCAACGCTGAGCGAAGAGTTCTAACAAAATCTCTCACATTCTTGTTGAAGCCGTTTTTCATCTGCATAAAATCAAATTCGGAAAAAAACTTTACTACATGAAGTTTACTGAAATATACTCCCTTAAATTCATGATAAAGTGATGTTTAGTGTATGTGCAATACATTTTACTCTTTTTTTTTCCCAAAGCGATTCAATTACTATCATAAAAAATTGAGTCTTGTTTGGCTTATAGAAAGTAGATTATATAATCATAAAAGGTGGTGGTTAAGATATGAATGGGGCATTACCTGTGCAACAATTGTAATGTCTAGAGTCAAACTCTCAAATGGTATAACACTAAAATTAGTAACACTCATATCATACTTGTCTACCTCCGCAAATAACTTGGCCAAAACCCCTTTTTGTTGTTCGCAATATAATCTCAAGGAGAGTGTTTTCCCAAATATCTTAATTTCAATTTCAGGAAGCGAAACGTCCATATTATTTGATTCATTGCTATTACCACCATTACCATTGGAGCCAATACCACTGTCACAATTGTCATCCACAGTGGAGGGAGTTTCGTTATCATCCCCCCCTTTATCATCATCGACTATCAATTGAGATTTTTTAACTACTACCACGGACTCAAGAGTTCTCTTTGCAGCTACATCTTCAAGAACCTTAACTTTTTCTTTAAGTTGCTTCATATATTTAATCGCCTCTCCTAAAACATATGTTTTGTCCACCTGCGTTGTAAGACCATAAGGTTTAACAAAAGATTAATCATTGTGTCCCAAAGTCGAGTTTATAGGAAAATTTTATTTATATAAAACAAATCCAAAGCTTTATCATGGTAGTCGTTAAACATAAAAGTAAACATAAAATAAAAAATCTAAAAGTAATTCATTATTGTTTTTGTAAAGCTTTTAATAAGAAATTCATCGTAAGTAATAATAATTATGATTAAATGGGTCAAACATGTTATATAGTAATTTATTTATTCAAATAGGTTGGATAAGAGTTGAGTTTTTCCAACCCGTTTATTTTATGGGTTAGATTTAGCTTCATGCTTTTTACATACACCTTATTATTAAACAAAAACAAACTCAATCCAACTCATTAATCTGTTTGTCTATCGTACCAGGCAACCACCTAGTTGGTAATCTACCCACTCAAGATATACTGTATAAATAAATATTTGTACTCTATTTGTAGTGGGTAGATATCCAATGACCAGAGAAATGAAGTCTTCTAACATATTATATCTTTTATAAGTCAACTTTCGTCACACTTTATTGTTTTAAAAGGTCAAAAAGCTGCACAAATTGTTTCTTACATAAATCACATATACTTGCACCAATATAAAAAATACGTTTTCTATTTTCTAAAATAAGATCTTCTGCCAAAAGATTATTATGAGATACTAACATTGACGAAATGGTTAATTTCTACATAGCACTCAAATGGTTGAGGTTTTGAAACGGAAACTTTTATATACGGGGAAACTTGAGGTGCCAATTAATTTTAAATTTCATTAGCACATAAATGATTGGGATTTGGAAAACCAAAACGTACCGGAAGTAAGAAAATCTTAGGTACCAAAAAATTTATGTGCTTCATAGGTAAGAGTGCAACACCAAGAGGTTTAAAATTTGCACTATGATCACATTTATTTCATTCACAATATAAAAAGGGTGAGTTTCCCTAACCAATCAAAACTTTGTGCTTCGTGAGAGAGTTTGTTAGGTTAGGCCCAACCACCTGATTTGGAAGTGCACGACACAGTCGACACTTATCTAGGCTTTGGATTTGACACCCTGTTAGGTTGACCCGCAATGAAAAAGAATTTGAAACCGTATAATTTATGTGTAGCTGCTAGGTTTATTACCTCTCAAATTTCTGTTGTGGTCGAAGTAATCAAGATTTAAGCCCATATTTTGGAACTATGTTCAATAATTTCAAGAACTTACATCAAAGTAACTAGAAATAGTTGCTCGACCAATATCTGACTCCTGTTGAAAATTGTAAAAAACTAGAAGTATGTTCTGGTTATCATTTCATTCGTTGGTTCAAGTCGCTTGATAATAGAGCCTCTTCTTCATCTAATGGCTCTCATTGGAAGTAGATTTGGTCACTTTTTCTCCCTCAGAAGGTAAAGTCTTTCTTATGGCGAGCTTGTTCTCGTGCACTTCCCACCCGAAAAGGGCTCGCTGCCCGCATAAGACAGGTGAGTGCTGCCTGCTGTCATTGTGATGTATTTATTGAAGACGAACTACACGCTTTGGTGTATTGTCCGAAGGCTCGAGTTGTATGGGAAGAGTTTGGCTTGGTGGAGAATATCATTGGCGACCGTAAGATGGTTTTTTTTGCTGACTGGTGGTGTTGGGTGTCTAACCAATTGCAGGAGGAAGAGTTGTGTCGTATTGCTATGTGTTGTTGGGGGGTTTGGAACGCTAGGAACGAAGCCATTTTTAAGAATTCGAAACGAGGCTATAAAGAGGTTGTAGTGTGTGCATTGAATTATTATGAGGCGTTTATGGAAGCGAATGGGGTAGAAGATGAGGTGCAGCCCAAACATACCTCGTCGTGGATAGCTCCTCCTGTGGGGAGAGTGAAAGTCAACTGTGATGCAGCATTTCGTGTAGGTGGTGTTGTTAGTTTTGGGGTGGCTGTCAGGGACGAACATGGTGGGGTGCTAGTTGCTGCTACGCGGCAGGAATCGGCAAGTTGGGAGGCTCATATTGCTGAGGCGAAGGCGGTGCTGTTTGCTATGAAGGTGGCTCTTAATTGTGGCTTTAATGATATTATCTTGGAGAGTGACTGCTTGGAAGTGGTGCACCACCTGAAGAACTCTACTTCTAATTTATCTACTCTTTCTGTTGTGTGTAGGGATATCTTACTTCTTTGTTCTTCTTTTAGTTTGGTTAGTTGGAGTCATGTTAAAAGAGAAGGGAATCTCGTTGCCCATCTTCTAGCCAAATCATCCCCTATGGAGTTGGGTGAGAGATGTTGGATTGGTGATGGAACTGATTTCATAGCTGATGCTGTTGCATCTGACTTTTGTGATGCTTTTGTTATCCAATAAATTTCTGTTTCCTCTCAAAAAAAAAAAATCAAAGGCGGACCTATGTGGGGGCTTAGGCGGCCTGTGCCCCCAATTTTTTTTTTCTTAAAAAACTGTTTTATTTAATCCTAGCCGTATTTTATTTTGAAATAAAAGAACTTCTGCGTCCTTCCTCACAAGCTATCACAAATTGGGGTTTGCTCTAGTATGATGTAGAAGGCAAAGTTTGAGGAAAGAAAGGAGTATACCTTCTTAAGGTCGGGAACAATAGCAGATAGAGAAATGAACATTTGGCTGAGTAATTCCCGTCTCCTCCTCTCAGCTATGATGTGATCTTGCACTTGGTTTGGCTGTCGTTTTCTCTTTGTACCACCGCTTGTTGCTTGCTTCCTAGTCCCTTCCTTATTCCTGCATTGTTGTATATCTTCTTGGACATTTGAGCTATGAATCTTATCATTATCCTTGATGTAATTGTTGTTGTTGTTGTTGTTGTTTTTGTCATTCGGTATTTGAGGAACAATAAATTGTTCGATGACATCGCAGTCAAAATCAAAATGAGGAGAGGTGGTATGACTCTCACCGGAAAGAGTATAAGGGAAATCCTCACCAAGTGTAGCAGCAAGTTGCTCATCAAAAGATGCTTCTATAGTTTCACTTTGTTGAAATTGGTGGTAAGAGTTATTGATTGAAGTTGGAATTGATAGATCTACGTCCATTTCCTACACCAAGTAAAAAGTAACTAACCAAGTAAATTACTCAACTGAAAAAAATTAGTCTTTATAAATAAAGATACATATAGATTAACAACAACCAATAGTGAAGCAATCAATAAAAACAGTCGATTAAACCAGCCAAATAAAGCAATCAATTACCAAACACCTTCTTCATCTCATCACGGCTCACTTAGGCCCTGTTCTTTTGGACTTATTTTCAGCAAAAATAAGTAAAAATAAGTTCAGTTCAGCAAAAATAAGTTCAGCTCAGCAAAAATAAGTAAAAATAAGTTCAGTTCAGCAAAAATAAGTAAAAATAAGTTCAGTTCAGCAAAAATAAAATAAGTTCAGTTCAGTTTAGCCAAAATAGGTTCAAAAGAACAGGGCCTTAGTTAGGATGACCAACACCTAAGTTAGGTTAGTCAGACGCAAATTAAATACTACTCCATCCGTCTCTAAATAGAGTTCTCATTTTCTTTGGGCACAAGTATTAACGAGAAATCATAAGTAGGACCTTAGTTGTATTAAACCAGATTTAAAAATTAAAGTTGGTACACTATTCATGAATTATTTATTGAGGAGAGAGAATATGGGGAAGTGGATAATATAATAAAGAAAATGAAAGCTAAATAATATTTTGATTGGTAGACGCATACCAAATAAGAAAATGGAAAATCTATTAGAGATAGACATAAATATAAAAATAGGAATATAGGAACGGAGAAAGTACATGTTATAAGTGATTTTCCACCTTATTTAGAAAGTCACGTTTTGGAATGGGAAATTGTCTCAAATGCACAATTTTGACATTTAATACTTTAAGTTAGGTATTGATTAAAATTATAAAAATATATAATTTTAAAAGTACATATAAAAAATGCAAGTTAAAGTGAAACATTGACTTTCAAAAAGCTAGACTGACAGGAAAAAAAAAAAGTTAAGATAGTACAATACAATTATTAATAAGCTAGGTCATAATTTGCACCCAAATAATATAAATTAATGAGGTTTGTGTATGAATATATGTCCAAGTCCAACTTCCATAGCCCACAATTCTTTTTGTAACATCGATCCAACAGTTCTTACCTAAATTATACCTTTTATCTTCGTCACTTTTTTCTAAGTGATTAACAATGTTTGAAGGTAAGTTAATGGAAGAATAGATCAGCACATTTTTTCGTTAAAATTTTCATCCTTCACAAGAGAAATGGCGAAAAATATTCAGAAACAACAAAGAAAATATAAATATATACTATATCGAGCAGCATTTTAGCAAGAACAGAAATAAAGGCGAGAAAATACAATGTCATTAAAGATCTTACCAGTTGAGCTAGCCAAGCTTCCATGGTTGTCAATTTATCTTAACTCTTTAATTAACGTTCTTGTAGAGCTGTAATTGAAAACAACAACAAACAACAACAGCTTTGAGGAGGGCGGCAGTATTAGAAACTAGAAAGAAGTTTTTTCAAGAGAGAGAATATAAGAGAACTGAGAAGTTAATTGTGTAATGCTATATTTGGTCTACTGAATCTGAGATGCTTATTCTCAGCCTTGTTTATATATAGCCATTTAGTGAGTGAATGCATAGTGGTTGTAAATTTTAGTGTTTTTAATCCTTGAAAAGTTGTGAATGTTCCGATATATTGGTGGCGTTTCATTGATTATCGTCGAGTATTTTAACGTTAACAGACTTAACTCGACGATAATGGGATACAATGGACATTGCTACACCTACCCATCGGGTAGACAACCCATTACTAATGGAGCATTAAAAAATAGTAATTATATTGAGTTGGATTCCATTACCACAACCCTCAACAAGTGTTTATTAATGATGGGTAGTCTACCCGGTGGGTAGACAAAGTTTTTTCCGGATACAATAATGGGAGAGTGTGACGACTGACGATATCAAGAAGGGGTCTGCTCGAAAGATCGCGTTTCATTGTGTTTCGCATGTTAATCAATATGTTAATCAATTTGTGTTTCGCATGTACTACCTGCTCCTCTCCTTTCTTACTTTTTTTTTTTTTTCCTGTGGGGTCCTATCTCTAATTACTATAAATATTATCGTTAATGATAGCAAGATTTATTTGATACAGTATCTACATTTATTGCTAAAAAGCCATACATTTATTTGAAACTAACGAATTATACACAATATAAAAAAGATTCCACAATCATTGAGTAGATCTTGCAATGTGGAATATCTCTTGCATGGATCGCTGAAAAAATGCAGTCATTTTAAAGACACGAGATAATCATTTGTTGTAGTAGCATGGATATCTTCCATCTGATTCTTTTAAGTGTATCGTAAAGAAAGACTTATGTTCCGATCCCGTATAATTATTTGCTAATGTACCAATTTCACGATAATTAAGAAAGAGGAAACAAACAACGATTCCACGATAGGGAGACTAAAGAACAACGACAAAAGATACTCCATCATAATGTAGGAGACAAACAAAAACGACAAATTACCCTCATAACATATCAATTTATTTTATTGAACTTAAAAGAGAATAACCGAATTCAAGCGGAGGGAAATGGTCGAAAATAAGACTAATTCCAGTATCAAACGGCCGAAGAAAGAGCAAGCCTGGAAGGAGAGGGAGAGAGAGAAGAGAGATAACGGATAGGGTTCTCTAAAAGTAATAATGCGCACTATAAAAGCAAAATATCTAAGGAACTATGGCTATTGAATATAAGTTAAAAAATATGCATCCAGAATCACTACTATATTTATATAATTAGATTTATCTTTAGATATACTTTTATAACATTATATTGTTAGTTTTTGTTAACAAAATATATTGAGGATAGTTAACATTGAATGTTTGACCTTGAACATTATGCATGTCTTCTAAAAAGAAATGAAGGCAGTATGGATTTAGTAGTAAGTTGCACATTTTTGTTGTATATATGCAGTTCACAAATTAAATGATGATATCGAGTATTTAGCATGACACAAATCTTGTTATATCGGAGATTGAACTATTAATATATAGTGCGTTAAAATTGAATTTTACGTCCCGTTTCGATCCCAACAATAGATTATCTCGAAAATCAAAACTTTGTACAACTCAAGAGCATGGTCTAAATGGTTTAAATAGAATTTGATCTCAAGTCTTATAATCCTAAATTGTGGTAGTTAATTAACAGTTGACATTAAAATTCAATATACGGCTTAAACTTAGTCCTAGTCCTATCCAATCCAATCAAATTTTGGATTTCAATTTTTCAACCTAAATCCAACAAGTAAACTTAGGTAGTATTAAATAATGACAATCGGGCTAAAGTAATAATTTTTACCTACCTAGTAGTATATGTGCATTTCACCAATAAGACTGATGTAGTATATTTTTAAATATTTTGCCAAGTCATCTTGAAATATTTAATATGAAAAAATTCAAGAAAAGCGAAAATTTTATCGTAAAGATAATCAAAACCCTCTTTTCATTCACTTTTTTTTCATTAAAAAATCTTCTAAAAACATATTCCGCGAATAACTGTTGTTATTCTCAAATAGAATTTGATCTGAAGTCTTATAATCCTAAATTTTAGTAGTTAATTAACTATTGACATCAGTAGTAAAAATTCGGTGTACGACTTAGACTTATTAGTCCTATCCAATTCGAACAAAATTTGGATTTCTATTTTCCAACCCAAATGCAAGAAGTAAACTCAGGCAGTATAAAATAATAACAATCGGCTAAAGTAATGATTTTTACCTACCTAGTAGTATATGTGCATTTCACCAATACGGATGATGTAGTATATTTTTAAATATATTTTGCCAAGTCATCTTGAAATATTTAATATGAAAATTTTCAAGAAAAGCGTAAATTTAAATTATCGTAAAGATAATCAAGACCCTCTTTTCATTTACTTTTTTTTTTCTTTAAAAAATCTTCTTAAAACATATTCTGCGAATAACTGTGGTTATTCTCAAATGGTTGTCATAACTCATAAGCAGAAAGTGTGCAGCTAAAATTTCCAGCCAAGCTCAATACATCATGCAATACATAAAACACTTTGTTCGCCTTATTTCGATTATGAATTATATCGAACTCATTATTTCATACTTGCAATATACTCCTTCCTTCAAAATTCAAATGAAAATATTGTCTTAACACTTGTAACTGATCTTTGTGCTAGATTGTGCTAGATAAGTAATCAATGCTCCATTGTCAAAAAAAATAAAATAAAAGGTAATCAATGTATTATGTCTCTCCTCATGTCTTTGCTCTCCTTTTACCTTCTTTTTAAGAGAAATTTCATTAAATGAAGGTCAAACCGCATCTACAATAAGTATTAAAGAAAAACAAGATATAATCAGACAAGATCAAATTAAATTCGTCTTCCAAAAACTACAATGAACCAGATCGAGCAATACAGCGCAGCCCCCTTGTATTTGCTGAATCACGCAGCTATTGATGAGGAAGTCTATCATTCTGCCATAGTTAATTTGGGGAAGAAAATCTTGATTTAACCATGTTGACCGCATCCGAATTTTCAATAATTCGATGTTGATGGTCTTGAACTTCAACCAATAAATCTCTCGTACCAATTTTTAAACTTCCACGTGGGAAGGGACTAAAACTAAACTCCAAACTCCCATAAGAAAAGAGAAAGAACCCAAAAATTGGGTAGAAAACTCTCAAAAAGAGAGAATGGAAGATTATTAATAACAAAAACAATAAAAACGAGAAGAAAAAAGAAGAATTAGGGGCTTACCATCATCGAAAGGATGATGGTAGCCCCAAACTAGAAGAAAAGGATTAGGGTTTTTTTTTGGAGGGAGAGGAGGAGGCTAGAGTTTTTTTAAGTGATTTGTAAATTTCTCTCCGCTGTCCTTTTACTTAATTTGTCACTTAACCAACTTAACTGTAAGTACACCTCAAAACAAAAAACTTATTTGTAATTATTTTCTGGCGCCGACGTGCGTTATTCAGGTGAAATCGGGAATACTAAAATATAATATATAGCTTATATATTGACGTAGGGCTGTGCAAAGATCAGGGTCGGACCGAAATCTACACTGGACTGGACCGGAATTTGGACCGGACCGGACCGAAGATTCTGGTTCGGTCCTCGGTCCACAGAAAATCCCGATTCCTGGTTTTCGG
Organism: Beta lomatogona; assembly: GCA_947646795.1. Classification (NCBI taxonomy): domain Eukaryota; kingdom Viridiplantae; phylum Streptophyta; class Magnoliopsida; order Caryophyllales; family Amaranthaceae; genus Beta; species Beta lomatogona. Next base: position 1,466,381 of record CANSNZ010000150.1, read on the forward strand.
TCTTGTCCAAACCCGAAAATTTCCGATCCGGACCGGTGGACAGGAATTTCTGCTTTTTTAGTAAAAAAAAAAATTATATGTTAAAAAAGTTTAAAAGTTAAAAACTTAATATTTATTATCTTTAAGAATATTATTATTAAAATTATTAAATTTTTATGTATCTAATTTATAAATATGTTTAAATCAAATAAAAAATATTTTTTTTTAAAAAATATATAGATTCCGGTCCAACAGGTCCAAAATCGGACTGGGCCGGAAAAATTCCTGTCCCAGTCCAAATTTTTTCCATATTCTGGTCCACCGGTCCAGCCGGTTCCGGCCCGGTCCTAGACCGATGAACACCCCTAATTGACGTGCCTGAAATATGATACACGGAGATTGATTTCCAAACAGCGAGAAACGGCATAAAAAATACGCAAACCTATCTTCCCATAAGTATTTTATGAGCTTGGATTGGCGTCTCAGGCATCTCACAAAAGGTTAACAAAAGTTAGTATAAGCTGGTATCAAAATTCAGTCAAATTAGTACCAAAATAGAATCGATACCAAAGTAACTATTACATGGTATCAAAGTTAAAGTCATTGTGAAACCAATACCCAATTAACTCTTATTTGGTACAAAAGTGTAATACACTTTGGTACCAATTTGACTGAGTTTTGGTACCAACTTATACTTTACTTTGGTACCTATTACTTTGGTAATCTTTGTGAGATGCTATTTTGGCATCTCACTATGAGTTACCAACACTCGAATTTTATTCCCTTCCTCTTTAGCAAGTTGATTTATTTGAATTTTTTCACTGCTTATATAATTCATACCAAACTTTGATTTTACTACTATATAAAAGAGTGGGTCTTGGGTGTAACATTTTACACTATAACTTATTGTATAACAATATCTCACATGTGGGAACTAATATAACTGATGTATGTTATTATAAAACTCTTTTATGTTATTATTGGCGTGTTTCATATTATTTTGGAGCTATTTCATGTCATTTTTAATTTTGTTTCATGTCATTTATAAAATTTCTCCATGTCATTATTGACATGTTTTATATCATTATTACCGACTTCTATGTTATTTTTCAGCAAACTTGTATCATTTTCGCCTATTTTATTCTTATTTCTCAACACTTTATATATTCCTTATCATTACACAAACTGATAATCCCTTTGTATTCTTTTATCTTTCTCACTTGGAATCTTGACACTATTCATAATTAGAGAGAATGTTCTGGAAAAAAAATTCAATATATAAGGAAAAATATAGTCATGTGTAGGATCTTGATTGAATTGTCTCACGGAGTACTTTATTAATATTTAATCATTATAATTTTCACTAATATACAATGAAATATAATTTCCCTTACATATAATTTTCCAAAAACCTCTCATACAAAAACCTAAGCTAGAGCCAAGAAATATTTTCAACATCTTACTCTAATCCTTCCTTTGCCAGAAAATTTGCTATAGCATTAGATTCCGTTGATTTGTAAACAATTTTCAGATTTTTCCATGAGTGTTTTGGCACGACGAATCGAATTCTACTCAAATTACTTTCCAAGGCCCACCGCTCGTTGCATTACACCATTCTACTGCATACATAGATTCAAACTCAATAGTAATATTACCATTTATTAGCCAGTCGCGCTTTGAAGATAAGAGAATACCCTTGTGTATGACATAAACTTTATGGTCTGTTTGGGAACTAGTATATCATTTAAAATTCTGGAATTGGAAGAATTGAGCTGTTTGGCAACTTGAATAATTTGGAAATGGATTTGATCCAAATCCGAGACACACTGATTCACCGTTCATATACAAGAATTTCAAATTACACTTTATAATCTGTCATTTCAAATTCCCATTATTGGCATTCTCTCTTCAGTCTTGTGTCTCCTGGCTCTCCTCCCTCTGCCCTTGTCTCTCCTTTTTCAGCCACATCATTGTTTCGGGCAAATTTCACAGTAAGGCTAATTTACTTGGATAGGGGGTTGACAATTAACTTGCAATACTTGGCAAAATAAATGAGCGAAATATAGTGCAAAAATAAAGAAATAACACAAGGCAATTTTACGTGGAAACCCTCTAAATGGGGAGAACACCACTGGGGAATCAGTGTTCCGCCAATCCACTATCAATTTGCAGTACAAGTACACTGGTTTTGCCTGATTGGTAAGGTGGACGAGCAACTCAGGCTAGAGAGAAAGAGAGATGGCAAATTAAGAATACGAAAGAAAAATGATGGAGAGAGATAGAGTGAGTGATTGAGCTAAAGTGTTTGTGTTATGAGATGATATGATTAAATGCTACATAAATGAGCTATTTATAGTGTAATTAAGGCTATGTTGTTGTTGGAGGATGTAACCATTTCCCCACTAGTAAGCTTTAGATCCTCTTTTCTAGGGATTCCCCCATATCTTTGTTAAGTTGTTGCAACCTCCTTGCTGGTAGATTGAGAAGTAGATTGAACCCAAAGAAGCGTGAGAAGACACGCCTTAGCCTCAACTTGGAGCGCTGAAGAAGCATACGAACCTTGACCCTGCGAAAAGGAAGTATTTGCCTGGCTGAAAGTGGCAACCCAGGCTGCATCTACCATGCATGTTTTCTTATCCCAAGCTCTATCAATTCTAATGATAACCTCTGGTGTAGCATGAGGACGAAGTCCAAAATGTGCGTTTACAAAACCTGGGGGAGGGCAATTACTGAGATGATGCTGATTGGAAAGATCCTCAGCCTGCATAAACACCGCATGTTGTTTATGACCTTCCTCTCTATGACGCTGCAGGCACTCCATTGAAGCACGAGAGTGTCTGAAACATGTTTATTGCGAGTCTTCCAGATAACCCATAGTAAACCAACAAAAGACGGAATAAGATAGAGTGCCATGAACACCTTCCTTCTTTGTAAAAAGAAGAATATAGTGAGATAACCAATCTGTAAACAATAGTGGTGATGTTGAAGTAATAGTTGGGTCAAGATCCACTAGTTGCCAAATGCCAAGCTGCCAACGCAAGAGGACAATTTCTGAAAAGATGTTGACAATCTTCCCCATAGATTGTTTAGACTCCATTCTGAGGATTGTTTTGAATTCCAGTTGATGCTCCAGAGGTACATTCGGTCTAAACTTGATAAAATACTTATGAAGATTCAACATCTGGGCTGATATGGAGCAGAAACGTTCAAACATATGTTTAAGGTTGATACAAGCCTCCTTTGAAACGCGAAAGAAAAATAGAGAATCATCCGCGAAAAAAAGGTGTGAGATGACTGGTCCTTGTCGTCTAACTTGAATGCCTTGGAAGCTATTAATGTCAACATCCAGAGTTGTCATACGAGAGAAAATATCCATCCAAAAAAGAAACAAGTAAGGAGACAAGGGGTCTCCCTGTCTCAACCCACATTGGGGCACAAACGGTCTCGTTGCTGCTCCATTTATGAGTATCCGATAATAAACTATTGTCATACACTGCTGAACTAGTCGAACCCAGTGCGCTGGGAAACCATAATCTGTTAAGATTTTTGCAATAAAAAGCCAGTTGACACGATAATAAGCTTTATTCATATTAAGCTTGAGGGCTGCTAGGTAGCGAGAACCCGATCATTGTTTGTTGATGACATGTAATAGTTCATGAGAAATTAGGAAGTTATCGTCCATCTGACGTCCCGTAACAAAAGCATTTTGGTAATTTTCAATGAGTTGAGACATGAGAGGTTGTATTCTCTTAACCATACACTTGGAAATACACTTGTAAATAACATTGCAAAGGCTAATGGGACACAAGTGATTAACCTCTTATGGGGGATCGCACTTTGGAATAAGGACTAATAATGATTGATTCCATTCTTTGAGAAAATTAATCGATTACAGTGAAATTGGTTCATTGATGAAGAATGATTCGGAATCACAACAATTATCAATTTTTCAAATACATTCAGATGAAGCAGGTAAAAGAATTCACGTGACTATAGAGTTTAAACACCTTTCAATTGCATCTTTCCATCACTCTCTCTCTTCTCTCTCCCTCTCTGATTTGCGTGCACATGGAAAGCAAACAAAAGTAGGAAACCAAAGGGCGCAAGTTTCCGCCGGCATGGATAAGAACTCAAAGATCCTCGATGGTGGCACATCACGATAAAGAGGAGGAGAGAGAGAGAGAGAGAGCGCAAAACCAAGAGAGTGGGTGGTAGCGAGAGAAAGTGAGGGTGTAAGAGAGGAGGATTGCTACACCATAAGTTATGGTATGTATATGTTACCCCCCACCCAAAAAAAGTTTTTGTTAATCCGAACTTTGCCCCATCTCCCAACTTTAGATTATTTTTCGTACAATCCTCAAAACAATTTGAACTACTATTTTTCCTACATAGTATATTAAACCCAAAAGGATTAGTGACAGCAAAAAACAATTACATTTTAGATTATTCTAAGAAGTTTGCCTCAAACTTGACATTATTCTTGAATTATCCAATATTGGGGTAATTCTGCGAAATATATGAAAGTTACAGTTATTCTTGTTAATTTTCCTTTATAATAAATGTGAACAATATAAATTTTGTCTTTCCAATTTTATTAAATTTTAATTAAGCATTGGGTTCCCCTTTTGCCTTCCCCTAGTTTTTTGTTGAAGCTTGGAAGTGCGTCCTCTCCGTTGTTTCGTTTTTGGTTGTGTTAGTATGCTTTTGTTGTTTGTTAACTCAATCGGCTTGATACTTTTATTAATTGCTGGAGGTAGTCTTAGTATTCAAGATGTTGAATCTGATCTACGTGGTTGGTTAGGATTTGCGTGGCAAGAGATTTCATGTTTGGGGTTTGTTTTATCCAATTTTGAAAATCGGATAGCTCTTCGAGATCTAACAATGGTTAGATTTCAATCTTGCTTGGTAATGATTTTATCAATCATTGCCTTGACAAAAAAAATCTGAAGGCGGCTCCCCAATTTGTCAATTGGGTTTATAGCGCGTCAACTCATTTGAGCTTCTCCTTTGAGGAGAAGCCTGTAATACCCTTCCAAAAGATTGAGTCACAAAGGAATGTGACTCTTCCAGGAAAAGAATCCCATGTGACAGAAGGTCACTGGGATTGGCCCTGTTGCGGGCTCCTAATCTCGCTGTTACTTTGCTGCCCCGCTCATGAAATCAACCCTCTCCTCCCACGCCTTTCATCAGAGTTCTGGCGATCGCCATCCACCAGCAGAAGAATTTCGCTACAATTATCTATCAACTCACCCAGATCGAGCAATTTTATCTTAGTTTAAGTTATTTATGTCTTTGTAATTGTTATGTAAGAGCGAGTATAGCTCAGTTTAGTTTCTTTGTGTTTGTTTGGTTGTATTAGTGTTAGGCTGTACTTCCGCTTTTAATTAATGCACATTTTTCCCCGTTGTCAAAAAAAAAGTTTTAAGATTTTTAATTAGAACGCTTTTTGAGCATTTGGTATGAAAATTATTAATGTAATGTTATTAATGAGTTGTTGTGAACATAAAACTCAAAACCTACTACTTCTGTTCGATAAAGATGATTCTTATTACCATAAATACAAGAGAATCAATGAAAAGGTTTATGACTTTTTGAGTACGATAGAAAGTTATAAAACATACATGTGATTTGATAAAACAAATGGATCCATTTGGTAGGGTAAGGGATGTTTTCATAAAATGAAATAAAGCCAATTAGGGATAAATGAAATGGTCCAAAATGGAAAGCTAAACGATGTTTGTGGAATGAAGGAAATATGTAAAAAGAAACCTAGAATAATCTCAAGATGAAAAGTGTGGTAAAGTTTGAGCAAAAGGAGTATACCTTTTTAAGACCAGGAACAATGGCAGAAAGAAAAATGAACATTTGGCCGAGGATTTCCAGGCGCTTTCTCTCGGTTATGATGTGATCTTGAACTTGAGTTGGTTGTCGTTTTCTCTTCGTACCACCATTCACTCCTTGCTTATTTGTTTCTTCCTTATTCTTCAATTTGCTCTTTTCTTGGACATCTAAGCTCACAATATTATCATTATTATCGTTATTATTATTATTATTATTGTTGTTGTTGTTGTCGTCGTCATCGTTAGAAATATGAGGAGGCATAAATACTTCGATAAAATCCCAATTGAAATCCAATTGAGGAGAGTTATCGGTGTTGCTCTCGGTATAGAGAGAGGGAAAATCTTTGTCAAGTGTAGTAGTAAGTTGTTCATCAAACAATCCTTCCATTGTTTCACTTTGGTGAGTTTGGTGGTAAGTGTTGCAAATTATAGTTGGAATGGCTGGATCTACTTCCATATCCTAAATGAAGTGAGAAAATAAGATAATTACTCAATGAAATGAAACCAATAAACATAAAGATCGATTTGTTTGATTTAATTTGAATATAATAAAAATCTATTTGGCTTACAAAGGCATGCTATACAAAGCTAATAAGTTTTCCATTAGTAACAAACATAGGAATGTCATTTGAGACTTATATTTTTCAATATAGATTTTTGTTACAGGTGCAATCAAGTATAAATGTGTTTTTATATATATTATTTCCATGTAACATTATCATTTTGTTATTGGGGTAAAAGTAACAAATATTCTAGATGAGAAGTAATTTTTTTTGGTGCTATGAGAAGTATATATATATATATATATATATATATATATATATATATATATATATATATATATATATATATATATATATATATATATATATATTATGATTTTATTTTTGGTTAACACATTGTCAACACATTGTCATGATTAAATGACATTAAAAAGTTATCAAAAGGTTAGGTGTAGGGTATGTTCGTTTCAACTTATCTGAACTTATTAGACATTGTCCTTATTTGAACTTATTTATTTTTATCTGAACTTAGTAGATCTTCTTTTGTGAATGGTGTCAAACCTTATTTTTTATTATGTTTGTTGAACTGAAGTTATTTGAACTTATTATACTTTATAAGTACGTTTTTATTAAACTTTATCTAAAGTAACTTTTTCTTTAAGGACAAAAAATAAGGTGAACATAATGCACCCTTATAACATCACAGATACTGCCTTAGTTTTACAAAAATATACTCACTTTCCTAAGTGATACATTTAACAAAAATTTACTCACTTCTTTTTTATCTTCTGTTTTGGAACATGAGGCCCGGCATAATTTTTGTTTTATTACTATTTACTCACATCTATCAGACTATCCTACTTTGTAGTAGTAATTGTTTCCCTCCCCTTAACCCTACCTTTTGGCTTTTCCAGTTCTCCCCACCAACTTCTCCTATATTTCTTAGTTCTTGTGAAAAATAAAAATGAGTAAAGTTTTCAGAAATCCACGAATTAATTTGGTTATAAATATAATAAGAGTATAAGACAGTTTTTCATTTAACTTGATGCTTTTTTTTTTTTGAACCATACCCGGTTTCCGAAATCCATTTTTGGATCCCGACTAATCCGGATTCGAGCCGGGCCAGGCCCCAATTGGGGGGGAAAGCTCTCCCAACACACTCTGCTGCGTTCCCAGACCCCGAGACCTCTAGTTAAGCTAGAACAACTCCCTTACCAGTTGATCTAAGCATGTGTAGGTATTTAACTTGATGCTTGGATGTTCACTTTATCATATTCCTGAAAAAGAAAATTAAAATGACGAGATATTAGCACTCAGCAGCCAGGATGAACCTCAACCTCAGTCATGTGATTACAAGTTCCAATAAAATGACTGGTTTTAAGCACATGTCTATTTAATGCTTCGCTACAGCCTACGCCCTACAGTTTACCACTAGAAATCTTTATTTGTCGATAATAATCGCTAGAATCCAGGTTTTTAACTTGGTCCGTTTTATTAAAGTTGTTTATAACTACAAATGGGTGCCCGTAAAATGGAAAGTAAATATTACTAAATCTAAATATTTACTTTCTTTGTTTTAGAAAAAATAAACAATTTCCTGTTTTATTTATCTCAAATTAGTAGACACTTTCAGTTTTTACCATGGTTCCACAATTATATATTAGTTCTATTATACCTCTTTGGCCCACAATCTATCTCTATCAATAAAAAATACCAAACTTTTTCTCCCTTTCGATAAAAAACCCACCAACTCATACCATAACTAATTTTTAATAAAATAACATTTGACAGAGCCGGCTAATAGGGGGAGCAACCTGAGCGACGGCTCAGGGCCCCCCTTTTCGATGGGCCCCACCTCTTTGAAAAAATATGGCAAAAAAAAGTTATTAAAAATTTTTTTTAGAGATTGTGCTTTTCTTCTAAGTAAACTCTCCTCATCTTCAACCTTTTTCTCTTAATCTATTTACTTCCCAACTTTTCCACTCCCAATTCTCATAGCTATAACTTATAATATTTTTAATGTTAGTAATTTTTTCCTATTTATTCTTTCTAGTTAAACCCACAACCATGCCAACAATATTTATGTTGTCCTCTCCCTTTTCTCCCATCTCAAGTTCTTGTGGTGGTCGGCGTTTTGGTACGATGGACGGAAAAAAGTTCCGACAATTTAAATTAGTTTCCAACAGTATATATAAGAAGCAAAAATTCCAATAATATCAAGCGCAAATTTCGGCAAATACGTCTCCGCTGTTTAGGGGGCCGTTTTTTAGTTTTCGCTCAAGGCCCCGAAAATGTCCGAGACGGCACTGACATTTGAAAGCTGCACTACAACTTATAATCACCTTAAACTAATACGTGTCTTAATGAGTATTCAGATTTTTCTTGGATAATGGGAATAAGCATAAACTATTGATTGATTAAGAGAAAAAGTTAGTATAAGGTCCCACATTATATAAGTATAAAGAGACACCAACAACAACAACAACAATGATGATGATGATGGTGTTTTTATAACAACAAAATTAATTATAGTGTTTGAATTGAAATGGTAAAACTGAACTGTAAAAAAACGAGGTCTTAGCAGAAGAACCAACATTACATGAGTTGAGTGAGTGGCCTAAAGTAAGTTTTTCATATAAGAACACGGGAAAATTATTTGAGTATTGATCAAAATAATACACTAGACAATTATTTGAGGAGTATTTTCACAATTTTCTATTAATTACAATGCTTTGACTTGTAATGTTTGACAATTTGATCTTAATATATTTAAATATTTATTAGAAGAATTTCGACAAAGTTGATAGTTAATACATCTGTGACTTTTTAATTGCGACCAAGTAGGTTGTTGGCACACACAACTAGGAACGAAAGTGGTGAGAAAAAGTGGGTAAAGGCTACATATACACTGATACACTGGGTGTATGTGGGCCACACATACACTAAGTGTATGTGTTACTACTAAAATATATGATATTACTAAAAATATTACAAACTTACAATATTTTAACAGATAATTTTATTTTTAATGATTTGTTCTTTATCTTTGTTTAAAAAATTTGTTTTATGAAATTTCTTTGTTTAGATTTCTATGAATCAAAAGAAATGCAATTTATTTTCTAGATTATTCATATATTAGCTTCATCTTATTCATCTTCACATTTTTCTACTATTGATTTTTTACTAAATTTTCCTGTCGTTTTCAATTATTTAATTTGTTTGTAGAAAAATAATGTTACATTTTCATCCCTAACATGTAATAAAATTCAATTCGAGATATAGTATTTCAATCGTTTAAATACATAAATTCAAATATCATTGAATAACAAAACAGGTTCAAATGATTGTAAGTTTATAATTTTTTTAGTAACAATATACATTTTAGTAGTAACACATACAAAAGGTATGCATTTTAGTAGTAACACATACATCCAGTGTATGTGTGGCCCATATACACCGAGTGTATGTGTATCATCTCTCGAAAAAGTGGGAGCTAGGAAAGAAAATGTAGGTTGGTATTATAGATAGTTTTCCTGAAGTTAGTGCATATGGTTTGGTCGACATTTTTAATTAAGGTAAGTGTAAAAAGTATCATAAAACCAAAAATTATTTGGTTAATATCCATTCAGATAATTCTGCATTTTACTTCTTTTATTTTTTATTTAATTATCTACACACTTTCTTGTTTATAACACATTATTTCTGTAGAAGATATACATAGTATATCTTAGTCAATATATTGTAGTTAGTGTAATCCCTTGATTTACTCCTTGATTTATTCATTTAGGTTGATATTCAATCCCTAACTATTAGCTAATGTACTTAGACAAATACTCTAATGTATTAAGACGTATTATATTGATAGAGTTTGTGAGAAAGCTTAGAGAGAATGGTGGAAAGCTTAAATTATATTGATGTAATTGTATGTGTATATATAGTACATGGTAAGCAATATAATACGTCTAAATACATTAGAGTATTTGTCTATAGCTAACAGTTAGGGATTGACTATCAACCTAAATGAGTAAATCAAGGAGTAAATCAAGGGATTACACTAACTACAATATATTGACTAAGATATACTATGTATATCTTCTACAATTTCTACTTCCTCCGTAACGAAAAAAGTGCGACAAACTTGGTGGGCACGGACTCCTATAGACTCTAGAGAATTTGGTAAGTGAAGATTAGGAGTTGTATTAGGGGAAAAGGAGGAGATAGAAGATTACATAATCAAACACTACTTTCATCACCGATCACCGCACCAACTACCACCTTCACCGACAACTACACTAACCACCACCATCACTAGCGTCCACCCCAACCAACCACCGTCTTCACCACCACTCATCGCCTTCACACAAACTACCACCAACAACCCCTATTATAATTTTTGAAATTGAAGGATTAGAACTATATTAGTAATATATAAATACTATCTAGTTTTTAAAGTTCCACAAATCTAAATTAGATACAGTGAAGAAGGTAGAAGAAAAATAAACTCCTTATAAAATAGATGAGGGATAAGGAAAATTAGCTTGTAGTGATATACTCCCTCCGTCCCTCAATCGACTCCTATTTCTAATTAACTTTATCAATCGTAGCTAATAGTACACTTATTGAATTATTCCGAGCATCAACCTCCTTTAAAGTTACAAAACTATACTAATGATACATGGAGCGTACAATTTCAAAATTACATCTTGTTCACTATTTGTAGGTTAATAAAATTTTCAAATTTTCAATTAAACAAAACTTATCTGACCTGCAAAGCTACAACAGATATGAAAAGTGGAGTTAGATAAAGAAAAAGATGAAATAATAATGCACATAAAGGTAATTAGAGAAATAAGTTAATGAAATGACCAAAAAAAAAAAATGAGGACTATTACGATTCCACACTTCCAAGTTCCAACCCTTAGTCAATAAATGAAAAGATAAAGACACAACCCCCGCACTCCCCAAATACTTTAAAAAAGTAAATTAGAAGTAGATCAAGAGAGAATAGTGTCATCTTCCACTATTTTTTTAACTAAAGGTTAAATAAATGGCAAAGCAATCTGACCTTGATTCATGCAACATGATACTTCCATGATATGCCTAATTTGACCTTGTTTCAAAATCATCCTAATATACCTATTTCTATATTTTCCAACTGATTACAAAACCGTTCAATGATTCATTTGTAAAAGAAATAAATTGCTAAATGTAGTGGAATGGATTGTTAAAACTTAAAAATACTAAATAAAGATGAACTTCTGCTTGCTATCTCCATCATCATTCATCCAGAAAAATGAAGGAAGAGAAAAAGGAGAGGATTTTTTATTGGAAATAGATGATAAGTTAAAGAGTCATAAATATTAAGTTGTTAGCTGCCTACAACATTAAGAGGGAAAATAATTAACCTAAACATGCCACATGGACAGTTTTATGGGGGAAAAAATGGAAACAATGTCTTATTGTTGGAGATAACATAGGACTCTATTTTGTTATAGATAGATTTTAGTATGTTATAGTTAGATTATAGTTAGGTTTCTTTTCCATATCGGATTCCTAAAACTCTTGTATATATATATTGTGATGTCTCAATGAGAAAAGGTCAAGCTTTGCCATTAATAATATTTTACATGGTATCAAGAGCAAAGATTAGTACAACAAATAAATTTTTTTTCTCTCCGGACCTCACGTCCATCGCAACCAATATTTTTTCTTCTCTCTGCCGTGGGTTTACCGTACTGTTTGTACGTTCCACACATACTCCCCTTGAAACTTCTTTTTGTCTCTTTATTTCATCTTTGGACACCTGTGTTCAAGATTGATAATTTCAATCACTGCATCTGCTTGCCGCTTACAAATCCAAACCCCACAAACTTTTTTTATCCGCCCCCTATAATTCACCATGGCAGGTGATGATGAGCTGGCTTCACCGCACAACAAAACGCCACCCCCACCTCCTATAAACATAAATTCACCTTTTTATCTTGGCACGGGTGATCGTCCCGGAGACTTTATCACTCCCATCCGTCTCAAGCTTGATAATTATGATGATTGGGCTGCCGATATTTAGATGGCTCTCGAGGCCTGACGCAAATTTGGTTTTCTGCTCCATCACCGCCGCCGGCCCACCCTACACGCAAGAGGATTGGGTAACAGTCAACGCCATGATTGTTTCTTGGCTCACTAACACTATTAATCCTGAGGTAAAATCTACACTTTCAAAATTTCGTGATGCTCACCGCCTTTGGGATTTGCGTACTCGCTTTGCATTGGTAAACGGCCCTAGAATTCATCAAATAAAAACTGAAATTTCTAAGTGTGAGTAATTAAAATCCATGCCTGTTTCGACATATTATGGAAAATTAAATAGTTTATGGGAAGAACTATACAAGCATGAACCTTTAATCTCTTGTAATTGTTGCTCATCTTGTGATGCGGGATCACGTCATGCCTCTCGTCGTGATACTCAAAAATTGCATGATTTTTTAATGGGATTACACTTGGATTATGCCCCTTTACGTTCATCAATTTTATCTAGCGATCCTTTACCTACGCTCGATCTGCATATCATCTTCGAGTTCGTTCGGCCAGTCTCACGCACGAGCCTCCGCCCCCGACTGCTGTTCTCAGGTTCGCTGCACAGTCCACGGGCGTGCTCGTGGCCGTGGTCGTGCGCCGCCCCCTACTTGCTCTCACTGTAACAAACAAGGCCATGCGGCATCCTCTTGTTGGTCTCTTCATCCTTGCGTTCATTGTCACAAGCCCGGTCATGCATCTAATTCTTGTTATGAAGTCATCGGGTATCCGGATTCTTCTTCGCGTGAAAGTTCGGGTCGCGGATCGGGCCGTGGCCGAGGAGGTCGAGGTTCGGCTAAGGCCAACAACGCCACTGCTTCCTCCTCGTCCGCTCCTTCGTCTACTTCCTCTTCGGCTCCTCGGCTCTTTTCAGTCGGCCTTAGCAGGTCTTATTGGTACTGCAAAAATTTATGATGATCGCCTTAATGGTATGTTCTCTCCTACTGATTGGATTATTGATACAGGGGCTACTCATCATGTTACTGGTGAGAAGTCATGGTTAGTTGATGTTCAGGACGTTCATGATTGTCCTGTTGGCCTCCCTAATGGCTTCCTGTTACTGCTACTCATAAGGGTTCTGTTCGACTGTCAGCACATCTTATTCTCACTAATGTTCTCTTTGTGCCTCAGTTCAGTTGTAACTTATTATCTGTCTCTCAGTTATCTACTGACTTACAATGTATTGTGCAATTTAACTCATCTATGTGTGCTATACAAGACCGCATGAGAGAGCTAATTGGAACGGGGCTTAGACGGGATGGACTTTATTACTTCTACAAGGATGCTCCTGTGACTCCTGCTTCTCTACTGTTGTTACTTCAGCTTTTGACCTTTGGCATAGGCGTATGGGCACCCCTCTGAACGTGTAGTTAAGTTGCTTCCTCCTCTTTGTGGTCATAAGGGTAGTTTACATAAAGGGTGTGAAATTTGTTTCCGTTCTCAACATCCTAGAGACAAGTTTCCTTTAAGTGATAATAGAGCTAGTAGGATTTTTGAGAAAATACATTGTGATTTGTGGGGTGCTTATAGACATGTTTCTTCTTGTGGTGAACGTTATATTTTAACTATTGTTGATGATTATTCCCGTGCTGTGTGGATTTATTTTTGGAAGATAAAACTGAGGTTTTTCACATGTTTATGGCCTTTGTTGCAATGGTTGATCGTCAATTCTCCCAAACCATTAAAATCGTTCAAAGTGACAATGGCACGAAATTTAATTCCTTTCTTGACTATTTCACTGCCACTGGTATTATTTTCCAAACTTCCTGTGTTGCCACACCACAACAGAATGGGAGGGTTGAGCGTAAACACAAACATATTCTTAATGTGGGCAGGGCTCTTCGTTTTCAGACTCACTTGCCCATTTATTTCTGGGGGAGAGTGTTCTTGCAGCTGCTCATCTCATAAATCGTACTCCCTCTATTTTGTTAGACAATAAATCTCCTTTTGAAGTTCTATATGGTTTTGCTCCTTCTTATGATGCTATTAAAACCTTTGGTTGTCTTTGCTTTGCTCATAATCACAAAACTAAGGGGGACAAGTTTGCAAGTAGGAGTAGAAAATGCATTTTTGTGGGTTATCCGTTTGGTAAAAAGGGTTGGAAATTATTCGATTTAGACACCAAGGAATCTTTTGTTTCTCGTGATGTTAAATTTTTTGAAGAAATGTTCCCTTTTGAATCTCCTCAAGATGCCAATATTGACCCTCTTACATTATTTCCTAATGACTCATTTCCCATGCCTGATTTTGATGAATTTCCTTGCCTCTCAAATCCACAAACAATCTACCATTAGCCCACATATTCTGACCCACCTCAATCGGCTATTTCTCCCTCTTCCCAAAATTCCGCACCACAAAATTATTCGCTTGGCCCTAATCCTTCTCCTCCCTCGTCTGGCCCAATCCTTCTTCCCTCACCTGACCCCGTGTCTACCTCACCTGGCCTACATTCCCAATCTCTCTCGCCTAAGCCTGCGTCGTCCCTGCCAGGCCCAAATTCTCCCTCCTTCTCGCCTGGTCCTTTATCGCCCCTGCATCAGGCCCACCCGCCTTCTTTTTCTTCCTCTTCTCACACGGGCCCAGCCCCACCTTCTTCTTCTCTTCCTTTGGCCTCTCAGCCCACACGCAACACTACTTCTCCAATGCCTGATCCAAATTCTACTCTTTCTCCTAACATGGGCCGTGGTAAACGTGAGAAAATTCCCTCTGTATTATTAAAAGATTTTGTCACTCATTTTGTGGTAGCTGAAAGTCCATCTCTTCCTGCTTCGTCTCCTTCGTCTCCTTCATGTACTCCTTATCCTATAGCTTATTATATTAATTGGCACAATTTTTCTGAGAAGTACAGAAAATTTCTTGCTTCTGCTATTTCTCACACTGAACCCAGATCTTTTAAAGAAGTTATGAAGGATGATGGTTGGAAAGCTTCTATGCATGATGAAATTCATGCTTTAGAAGATAATGGTACCTGGACACTAGAAGAGCTTCCTCCTGGGAAGCGATCTTTAGGCAGTCAGTGGGTTTATCGCATTAAATATTTATCTGATGGGTCTGTGGAACGTTTGAAATCTCGTCTTGTTGTCCTAGGCAATCATCAGGAGGCAGGTATTGATTATAATGAAACTTTTGGACCTGTAGCAACAATGACTACTGTTAGGGCCTTCTTAGCTATTACTGCCTCCAAAAATTGGGAACTTCATCAGATGGATGTTCATAATGCTTTTCTTCATGGTGATCTTGATGAAGAAGTTTATATGAAACTTCCTCCAGGTTTTGAATGTCCTAATCCGAATTTGGTATGTCGATTACGTAAATCTTTGTATGGTTTGATGCAGGCTCCTCAATGTTGGTTTGCAAAGTTGGTTTCTGCCTTGAAAGGCTATGGTTTTCTTCAATCTTACTCTGATTACTCTCTATTCACTTATACTAGTGGGACTGTGCAACTAAATGTTCTAGTATATGTTGATGATCTTATTATCTCTGGTAATGATTCTGCTGCTCTAACTCTGTTCAAAGCTTATTTGAGTGACTGCTTCAAAATGAAGGATCTTGGAGCCCTGAAATATTTTCTTGGCATTGAAGTAGCTCGCAGTACTTCTGGATAGTTTTTATGTCAGCGCAAGTACACTTTGAATATTATTTCTGAAGCGGGTCTTCTTGGTGCAAAGCCATCTGGCTTTCCTATTGAGCAAAATCATCGCTTAGCGCTTGCTTCTGGCGCATTATTGGACGATGCGGCGCCCTACATGCGCCTAGTTGGCCGCTTGATTTATTTGGCTGTTACTCGCCTTGACTTAGCCTATGCAGTTCATGTTTTCTCTCAGTTTCTGCAGGCCCCTCGTCAGGAACACTGGGATGCCGCACTTCGTGTGGTTCGTTATTTGAATGGTACCCCTGGACAGGGTATTCTTCTTCGTTCTGATAGTGACTTATCACTGCAGGGATGGTGTGATTTTGATTGGGCAGCTTGTCCTCTCACTCGTAGATCTCTCACAGCATACAGTTTCTCGCTCTTCAGCAGAAGCTGAATAGCGTTCCATGGCTGCTATTACTTGTGAGTTGAAGTGGCTAAAGGCTCTTCTTTTGAGTTTGGGTGTGCAACATCCAAAATCTATCCCTTTGTTCTGTGATAGTCAGTCTGCGTTGTACTTGGCTCAAAATCCAGTTTTTCATGAACGCACAAAGCATATTGATGTTGATTGTCATTTTGTGCGTGATGCCATCACTGAAGGCCTCATTTCGCCCTCTTATATGTCTACTAGGGCACAGTTAGCTGATATTTTCACTAAGGCTCTTGGCAAGTCTCAGTTTGATTTTTTGTTGTCCAAGTTGGGCATTGTGGAACCCACACATGCTCCAACTTAAGGGAGGGTATTGGAGATAACATAGGACTCTATTTTGTTATAGATTGATTTTAGTATGTTATAGTTAGATTATAGTTAGGTTTCTTTTCCATATCGGATTCCTAAAACTCTTGTATATATATTGTGATGGCTCAATGAGAAAAGGTCAAGCTTTGCCATTAATAATATTTTACACTTATGAATTAGTAATAGTTATAGATACTAAATAATAATGAACTTCTGCTTGCTATCTCCATCATCATTCATCTAGAAAAATGAAGAGAAAAAGGAGAGAATTTCTTATTGGAAATAGATGATAAGTTAAAGAGTCATAAATATTAAGTTGTTAGCTGCCTACACGTTAAGAGGGAAAATAATTGACCTAAACATGCCACATGGACAGTTTTAGGGGGTAAAAATGGAGGCAATGTCTTATGAATTAGAGGTTGTTTGGTTGCAACCTATTTCCCTTGGAAATACAATTTCCTAGGAAATAGCCTAATGATATTGTGTTTGGTTGGCAAAAGCATTGGAAATGAGAATTCCAAGGAAATGGAAATTCCTACAAAGTGTAGGAAATTATTAACCAACCCCCCCTTGGTAAATGCAAATTCCCGTGTCAATTATAAATACCCATGCTCAACCAAACACACATACTTATTTCCTAGGAAATGGAAGAATGAAATTTATTTCCAATGAATTTAGATTTCCTGTGGGAATTAACATGGCAACCAAACGACACCTTAGTAATAGTTATAGAGGACTCACGTGAATAACGTATTAACGTTGCATTGTTCACGTTTGTATTATACTATAATATACCAGATACGGAGATTTGGTTTCACACAGAAAAGAACGACATCAAAGACACGCATACCTGTACCCTTTTTGGGTATTTGTAATGTAATAGAGAGTTTAGATTAGAGTAACCCTTGAGTAGTCCTTATAAATTTGAGTCTACAAAAACATTTTTTTAACAAAAAAAAGTTAGTCCCAAAATCGATGATGATTATTCAGTGAAAATCTAATGCAACTTGAGCCTGACTTCTTGTTCTTGGTGAAAGAGGTAAGACTCGAGAGATCTAAATGACTAAGGCCCTGTTCTTTTGAACTTATTTTCAGTTAATTTCAGTTCAGTTAATTTAATTTCAGTTTATTTCAGTTAATTTCAGTTCAGTTAATTTAATTTCAGTTCAGTTAATTTAATTTCAGTTAATTTAATTTAATTTCAGTTCAGTTAATTTAATTTCAGTTCAGTTAATTTAATTTCAGATTAATTCAGTTAATTTCAGTTAATTTCAGTTTTGTTCATCTTATGTAATGTTTTAATTATTATTTTTAAATTATTATGATTATGATTATTATTATTATTATTTTCATTATTATTTATGATAATAATAATTAATATTATTATTTAATATTCATTATTATTATTATTATTATTATTATTATTTATGATAATAATAATTATTATTTATGATAATAATAATTATTATTATTATTCTTATTTATTATGATTATTTTTATTATTATTATTTATTATTTATTTTTAATTATTATTATTTTTATTATTATTGTTTATTATTATTATTTATTTATTATTATTATTATTTAATATTATTATTATATTATTATTTATTTATTTATTTATTTATTTATTTATTATATTATTTTTTTTATTTATTTATTATTATTATCATTATTATTATTATTTGTTATTATTATTATTATTATTATTATTATTATTATTATTATTATTATTTATTATGCATTATTTTTATTTATTTTTATTAGTATTATTGTAATTATTTAATATTATTATTATCATTATTATTATTATTTATTATTTATTATTTATTATTTATTTATAATTATTTATTATTTATTATGTATTATTTATTATTTACTTTTATTATTATTATTTATTTATTTAGTATTATTATAATTATTATTATATTTACTATTATTATTATCATTTTTTATTCACTATTTGTTATTTATTATTTATTATTAGTATTATTTATTATTATTATTATTATTATTATTTATTGTTATTATTTATTATTTATTATTTATTATTATTTATTATTTATTATTATTTATTATTTAATATTATTATTATTTATAATTTATAATTTAATTATTATTATTTATTATTATTGTTTTTATTATTATTATTATTATTATTATTATTATTATTATTATTAATATAAAGTTGAACTTAACTGAACTTAAATTAAATAATAAATAATAATAATAAATAATAACAATAACAATAATAATAATAAATAATAACAATAATAATAATAATAATAATAATAATAAATAATAACAATAATAATAATAACAATAAATAATAACAATAATAATAAGAATAATAATAATAAATAATATCAATAATAATAATAATAAATAATATCAATAATAATAATAATAAATAATAACAATAATAATAATAATAACAATAATAATAATAATAATAATAATAATAATAATATAATAATAATAATAATAATAATAATAATAATATAATAATAATAATAATAATAATAATAATAATAATAATAATAATAATATTATTATGTGAATACTTATTGATTATTGTCGATAATTATTATTTTATAAAATTAAATATACAATTCAGTTCAGTTTCTCTCATTTCAGTTAATTTCAGTTAATTTAATTTAATTTCAGTTAATTTAATTTAATTTCGGTTCGGTTAATTTAATTTCGGTTAATTTAATTTAATTTCAGTTCAGTTAATTTAATTTCAGTTCAGTTAATTTAATTTCAGTTTAGTTCAGTTAATTTCAGTTAATTTAATTTAATTTAATTTAATTTCAGTCAAAATAAGTTCAAAAGAACAGGGCCTAAATGCATGTACCATAATGACAGATAAAAATTAGGATTATTAATTAAAACACAAATTCTTGAAGAAGACCGTCTGACTTTAGTAGTAACGTGAAATCAACTAATGTCATGCTAACAGTGGATTTATACTTAAACGTTTGGACCTATTAGTTATACTAGAAAAACCATCACATTTCCCTCGATTTATTTTTTCTCTCTCCTCTCGCCAATCTTCATTTCTCTCTCCTATGCTCCTCTCCTCTACCAACTCTCATTTCTCTCTCCTCTACCCCTGCCATTTTTCTCTCCTCTACAGTCTACACTGCCATTTGCCTCTTCTCCACTCAACTTCCATTTCTCTCTATTTTCTTTTTGAACTTTTTGTTGGAAAAGACCTATTAAAATAGCTATTTTGTTGGGAAAAACTATTAAAAACTTTTTTGTTGAAAAAGACCTAATATAATACTTATCTTTGTTACTTAAGACCAACTTGACGTTTTTTGGCCAAAAAGTCAATTTTTCGACATTGACTTTTCTTCCTTCCCTTTCTTACTATGGGATCAACCTATTTTTTTCTATCCTAATCCCTTAAAATGGGAAGCAAGAGGAAAGGGTTTGGTAGGGTTAAGGGTTTAGGATAGAAAATAAATAGGTTGGTCCCATTTAATGACAAAGGGAAGGCAAGGGAAGAAAAGTCAATGTCGAAAAATTGATTTTTTGGCCGGAAAAAGTTGAAGTGGTCTTAAGTAACAAAGGGAAATATTATAATAGGTCTTTTTCAACAAAAAAGTTTTTATTAGGTCTTTCCCAACAAAACATCTATTTTAATAGGTATTTCCTAACAAAAAGTTCTATTTCCGAACATTTGAAACTTTCAACTAACGTCCTTTTTCGCGTCTTCTTCAATCTTGATAATGAGAATCTGGTGATGCTTAGTTTAGTTTCTCTCGCTTAAACAACAATATTGTTGCATCAATGCTAAGTAAGTATATTTCTTAATTCCCCTAAAAAAGAGAGTGTATTCTTTAATTCTTAAAGTTCATTGTTTCCCTCTGTCAATGGTCTAAACTCTAATGTATCTCTTATTATGAGTTATGGTTTTTATGTAGATAGTTATAATTTTCGTCGTAATATATGTTATGGGTAAGTAGTTATGGTTTTCTGGTAATTAGTTAACATCTCCAAGTAAATAGTTGTGGTTTTGTGTAAATAGTTATATTTGTAAGGTTAATAGTTATGGTTTTTACTTATTAGTAATTATTTGCATGTTATTAGTTATAGTTTTCATGTTATTAGTTGCTTTTTTTTTTACGGGATGTTATTAGTTATAGTTATGGTTATGGGTAAATGGTTATATTTCTAAGGTTCTAATAGTTATGGTTTTTAGTTATTAGTAATTGTTTGCACGTTATTAGTTATAGTTTTCGAGATAGAATATGGTCTTGGGTGGATACTAAATAGTTATGGTAACACTTGTCATTTGTTATGTTATTTGTTATCGTTTTAGGTTGTTAGTTATAAGTTTAGATAAAAGGTTATTGTTTTGGGCTATGATTATGGTGGTTTGGTTGATGTTATGGTTTTGGGTTGATAATAATTGTTTATTGGTTATTAGTTATTAGTTTTAATAACTTATTAGTTAACATATTTTCATTAAAAGTTATTTTGTAAAAATAGTTGCATATTTTGCAATTAGTTAATATTTTTTATAGTTTAGTTAAATTGCATTGCTAAACTATAATCAAACACGTGTAAATCATCGCGTCTCATATTGGTCTTAATGTGAGATGATTGCTTCATGTCTTACTTTTTCAGTTTTTTAGGTTTTTGAGATTTGAGAAAGTTGTATTTATTTAGTTACCTTATTTATCTAATGTTGCACGCTGTTGAGCCGCTAATGGTCATATTACACAGTTTTTTTTGTTTAATCTGTTTTAATTTTTTAATACTACTTTTGTTATAAAAAAAATTGGGGGGGGGGTCTTGTATCACTCAGGATCCCACATGGGTCCGTCTAGGGGTGTTTATAAAAAACCGAAAATCGGTCCAAATGGGTGGTAATTGTACCGGTAAAAAAGTCTTAACGGTACGGTTTTCGAACCGGTAAAAGTAACGGTTAAAAGGTACGGTTACAGTTATGATTTTGAGTGAACGGTTAACCGAAATATTCTTTTCCTCTATTTAATTATTGTGAAGCATTTTCCAACAACTACATTAATTCTAATATTAGTTACTAAGTAACAATAATTAGAGGAAATATGTGATTGTTTGGAAACTTAAATACTAATTTAAACACTACAATTAGGAAACGGAGTAAATTCTTAATGTTATTATGTTTTCCAATGGATTTATTATCCACTTTATAATATATTTTATATTAGAGTATATATAGTATTAAAGTTGATGCACAAAAAAATAGAAAATATATATTTACATTAATTATAAGTAAAATATAATAGTATAACTTAAATAACGGTTAATAGTTAACCGAAAAACCGTATCGAAAAACGGTTAACCGCGGTAACCGGTCTAAACGGTTAAGGTAGTGGTTCACAAAAAGAGCGAACCAGAATTTTTGGTTACCAAACCGAAATGTTGTTTCGGAATGGTTAACCACCCATGAACACCCCTAGATCCGTCTTGAGTGGAAATAAGATAAAATTTAAAGAAAGGAGAGAGTATGTATATCACATTCGTTCCGGGAACACTAGGGCCCTGTTCTTTTGAACTTATTTTGGCCGAACCGAACCGAACTTATTTTATTTTTGCCGAACCGAACTTATTTTTTGCCGAACCGAACTTATTTTTACTTATTTTTGCTGAACCGAACTTATTTTTGCCGAACCGAACTTATTTTTACTTATTTTTGCTTCGAACCGAACTTATTTTGGCCGAACTGAACTTATTTTTCTTTGAACTAAAACGTATTAACATAATATTATCAATACTCATTATTATAATAGTCAATAAATATTAACATAATATTATCAATACTTATTATTATTATTTTTTTATTATTTTATAATAATAAATAATAAATAATAATAATAAATAATAATAAATAATAACAAATAATAAATAATAAATATAATAAATAATAAATAATAATAATAATAAATAATAATAATAATAATAATAATAATAATAATAATAATAAATAATAATAGTAATAATAATAAATAATAAATAATAAATAATAAATAATAAATAATAATAAATAATAAATAATAAATAATAAATAATAAATAATAAATAATAAATAATAAATAATAAATAATAAATAATAAATAATAATAATAAATAATAATAATAATAATAAATAATAAATAATAAATAATAAATAATAAATAATAAATAATAAATAATAAATAATAAATAATAAATAATAAATAATAAATAATAAATAATAAATAATAAATAATAAATAATAAATAATAAATAATAAATAATAAATAATAAATAATAAATAATAAATAATAAATAATAAATAATAAATAATAAATAATAAATAATAAATAATAATAATAAATAATAATAATAATAATAAATAATAAATAATAAATAATAAATAATAAATAATAAATAATAAATAATAAATAATAAATAATAAATAATAAATAATAAATAATAAATAATAAATAATAAATAATAAATAATAAATAATAAATAATAAATAATAAATAATAAATAATAAATAATAAATAATAAATAATAAATAATAATAATATTAATAAATAATAAATAATAATAATAAATAAAAAATAAAAAAATAAAAAAATAAAAAAAAATAAAAGAATAAAAGAATTAAAAAAATAAAAAATAAAAAATAAAAAAATAAAAAAAAAAAAAAAAAAAAAAAATAAAAGAAATTAAAAAACAAAAAAATAAAAAAATAAAAAAAAATAAAAAAAAATAAAGAAAGTAAAAAAAAATAAAAAATAAAAAATAGAAATTCATCATTATTATAATTATAATATTAATAATAATAACAATATTAATAGTAATATTGAAAATAAAAATAATAATTACAACATTAGATATAAGACTGTACTTATTTTTGCTGAACTGAACTTATTTTTGTTGAACTGAACTTATTTTTACTTATTTTTGCTGAACTGAACTTATTTTTACTTATTTTTGCTGAAAATAAGTCCAAAAGAACAGGGCCTAGCTCATAATTCAACGATGATGAGATGTTTGACCTACTCCTCACTTTCATAAGAATGCAATATTCGACGATGATGAGAATGCAATATTCTTCACATGAATAATGCAATTAGTATTACCTGCCGTCGATGTGCATTATTCACGTGAAGAATATTGCATTACTCGCGTGAAATACTATAATATACTCCTACTACAATTTCGAGACATGGAGATTTGGTTTGACACAGGAAAAATGGCATTATAGACACCGAAGACACAATAGCAGATAGCTGTCTACCTAATTTTTTTTTATCTTTAAAGGGTACGTAAGATAAATCTCTCCGTCAAAAAAGAAAAAGAAATAGAGAGTAATAAGATAGATCTCACCAAGAGAATAACGTATGGGAATCATCACCTTGGAGATCCACGGACTACGAGGGAGCTACTTATAAGTTATAACTCATGTATCTCGGGACATCAATAATTAATAAACTCCATCTTTTCTTACCCCCGATCTAGTTAACATTGTCAAAGGTATTACGCTACCTTCTCACCCTATGGTTGATACCCCCGTTTGGGGTCCCACCTCAAACGGTCTTTTCTCTGTTAAAACAACCACCTGGCTGGCCCATAATCTACCAAACTCCGCCCCATGGCCTTTTAAATGGATCTGGCGACTTGATCTTCCGCCAAAGCTGCTTATTTTTCTATGGCAAATATGTCATCATAGTCTACCCATTCGTCAAATCCTGCATGCTCGTCATATCATCCCCCTTGATCACTGTCCCTTATGTAACAATGATGCTGAAGGTTTGGACCATTTATTCCTCTGCTGTCCCAACTCTAGCTCCCTTTGGCAACTTCCACAAGTCCGAAAATGGCTTGCCTTCCCAACGCTTCAAACTTCCCTACTAGAACAACTTACCCTTCTCAAACGCACAAGCTTACCATCTCACGTTTTGTCTTTCTCCTTTGGCATTTATGGAAGGAAAGAAATGAGATCATCTTCCACAACTCGTCCTGGAACCCTATTCGTGTGTTTCACAAGGCTACTTTCGCCCACAACGAATGGGTTACCCGAACTAGCCTTGACATTAGGCTTGGGTCGGCTTCTCCTCACAGAGGAGCACCATCCCCTCCCCATTCCCCCCATCTCACATCCTCGTGGCCTAGGAGCCACCTCCACCTCATTCATTCAAACTCAATTTTGATGGCTCCGTCACCAACTCATCAGCAGCAGGAGGCATCATTATCCGAAACCATGTAGGCGACACTCAATAAGCATGTTCCTATAACTTTGGCAACACGTCGGTCCTTATAGCCGAGGCATCGGCACTACATCGTGGTGTTCTCATTGCTCAACAGTGCGGCATTCAAGATCTAATCATTGAAGGTGACAACCTCTTAGTCATCAATTCACTCAAAGATATTTGGTCTACCCCGTGGCAGATTGATCATATCATAAAGGATACCAAATTTCTTCTTCAGCAGTTCACTTCTTGGGAAGCACATCACATCTACCGTGAAGCAAACT
This sequence comes from Beta lomatogona, assembly GCA_947646795.1. Taxonomy (NCBI): domain Eukaryota; kingdom Viridiplantae; phylum Streptophyta; class Magnoliopsida; order Caryophyllales; family Amaranthaceae; genus Beta; species Beta lomatogona. The sequence continues at coordinate 1,491,648 of CANSNZ010000150.1, forward strand.
CAGCAGCCGACTGGATTGCAAATGTCGGCCACTTAGTGGATTCAGTTTTTCATATTACTCCTTGTAACAATTCCTCCCTTCATGATATCCTTGTAAACGATGCCTTAGGAGTTCCCCTCGTGAGGAGGGTCTCCTAAGCTCTCTTTTTTCCTTACCTTATAAAAATAAAAAATAAAAAAATTAGGCCATGTTCTTTTGGACGTATTTTCATTTCATTTCAGTTTAGTTTACTCTCTACATTTCAGTTTCTCTCAGTTCAGTTAAGTTCAATTCAGTTCAGATTATCTCATTCCAAAAGAACGGAGCCTTAGTGGCTAGACCTGGTTATAAGGCAAGCAAATTACTGATCATTTATTGGCTAGACCTGATTATTAAGCATGATATTGGTAAAAAAAAAAATTAAAAGGTTTAGATAATTAATATTTGCATTAGTAGTATTGGAGAAGTGGAGAGAAAATAAAACCATCTTATAATACAATTAAGAAGCTAATTTTTTCATTGCCAATTGTTTTTTTCTCTTCTTTCATGGATAACCTGTCCCATATTCAAATCTCACTTATAAATTCAACAATATTATCGTTCTTTATTGAAAATGATCCAAAAGGGTTTATTGTTATAAGGTTATAAAGGTCAAATAAGGACATACTTTCTTCGCTCCAAATTAATGCAACAATTGGCCCAGAGATTTAGGAGAGAGTTGGAAGTGGGGTGTTTTGTTAATATTTATGTTTAAATAAGGAGATAGAAAAGTTGTTTAGTGAGAGTGATCCCATGTGTATGTATATCTTTTTTCCATTTATAAAGTATTGTATTAATTGAAAAACAACTAAAAAAGGCAAGTGTTGCAATAATTTTGGAGTGGAAGAAGTATATACCAGTTCATCCCGAAGAACAGGGCCTTAGGAAATTAATTAGAAATAACTATACCTTGCTATAGATGAGCATATCATATTGACCGAGCCACACTAAATAGAACACTTATCCATTTTAGGTCGTTTCAAAATAAATGAGACGTTACCATATTTGGTATTTACTTCTTTCTATTCTATCTTCATCACATGGGTCCCTCTTTTTCTTTCTCCTATCTCTTTCTTCTCCTAAATCCTCGCGTGAGGAAGTATATATAATCATTTTTCTTTACTCAAATTTTCTTATATTTTTATGCTCTCTATGTTGTTTTATGGCCTTGTTTATAAGTTCAACTTATTTTCAGTCCTTATAAGAAAAATAAGTTCAGATAAGGTCTAATAAGTCCAATTCAGCAAAAATATGGTTCGACACACTTACAAAAAAAAAGGTCTAATTGATATAGATAAGATCTAATAAAGAATAATTCTGATAAGTTCATATAAGCAAGAACAAGTTGAAAATAACACGCATATATGATTCGCGTAGATAAAATATGTCAGTCGATTTTTAAATTCTTTAATAACAAGATGGATTGTTATTATTATTATTATTGTTGTTGTTGTTGTTGTTGTTGTTGTTGTTGTTGTTGTTGTTGTTATTCTTGTTATTATTATTATTCTTATTATTGTTCTTCTTCTTCTTCTTCTTCTTCTTCTTCTTCTTCTTCTTATTCTTATTATTATTATTATTATTATTATTATTATTATTATTATTATTATTATTATTATTATACTATTATTATTACTATTACTATTATTACAATTATTATTACTATTACTACTATTTTAAATATTATTATTACTACTACTACTACTACTACTACTACTACTACTACTACTATTACTATTATTATAATTATTACTATTGCTATTACTATATATTACTATTACTATTATTACTATTACTACCACTACTACCACTACCACTACCACTACCACTACCACAACCATTACTACTACTACTATTACTATTACTATTATTACTATTAGGGAAATTCTCATTGGTAACCTTGTAGTATTGGGAATTATATTTGGTAACCAATCTCATTGGAAATTCTCATTGGTAACCTTGTAGTTAGTAAATTATTACCAGACGTGACATTAATGAGGTAATTGGTTAACTTTTCGTTAAATGTCATCCCCACCCATGACAGCTCACTCCACCACCTCACCCCACCTCCACCTCCACCCCCCCCCCACCCCCGCTCTGCCCTCACTCCACCCACCCCCCAACCCCCCACAACAACCCCCCACTGGCCCTATGCGGTTCCCCCCGCATTCTGCGAGCCAGCCGCCCCCCCCACACCACTCTCACCATGGAAATGAAACGAGATCCACCCATGCGTTGGTTCCGGGTTGGTGGTGGGTACCAGATTATGCGAGACTTTGAAGCCTGTTAAGGGTAGGAGAGGGCGGCTGGGCAGCAGAGAGGAAAGAGGGTATGCGAAGGGGGAAGGGTAGGAAAGGGGGGGGAGGGCAGCAGCAGCGAAGGAGGGAGGCGAAGGGTGGTGTGGGGGGGCGACCTGCGGGAATGCGGTGGGGGAAGCTGCAGAGGGGGGTGTGTGGGGGGTTGTTGTGGGGGGGTTGCGGGGTGGGGGGTGGAGTGAGGGCTGGCAGGGGTGGGGGTGGGGGTGGGGGGTGGAGTGGGGGCTAGCATGGGTGGGGATGACATTTAACGGAAAAGTTAACCAATTACCACATTAATGTCACGTCTGGTAATAATTTACTAACTACAAGGTTACCAATGAGAATTTCCAATGAGATTGGTTACCAAATATAATTTCCAATACTACAAGGTTACCAATGAGAATTTCCCTTACTATTACTATTCTATATACTCTCTCCGTTTCTTTTTAATCTACACACTTTTCTTTTTGGTCTGTTTCTTTTTAATCTACACAATGTTGCTTTTTCTATTTTTTGTAACATGTCACATCAACTTTCTCCTCTTTTTCTACCAATGTCATCCACTTTTTAATATTTTAGCACACTTTTTACTTTATCTCTCTCACTTTTTCAGTTTATCTCTCATACTTTTATACTTCCTCCTTGGTTCTCCCCCAAGGTGAAGTGAGTAAATTAAAAAGAAACGCAGGGAGTATTACTAGTACTATTATTACTACCACTACTACCACTACCACTACCACTACTACTAGTAGTAGTCTACTACTACTATGACTATTACTATTACTATTATTATTATGTAGGTCGGCATGATTTCTCAAATAAATGGTGAAAATCAACTGCATTTTAATTTGAGCTTGACTTCTTGGTGGAAGAAATAAGATTTGAGATATCTAAATGCATGGACCAGAATCACAAAATACAATAAAAAATAACAACGTTAGAATTGCAAAAATATTATGTCGCGATTTCGGCATTCGGGTGAGCCTATAGGCACACTAATATGTTTAATAATGAAAGGCAACATATTGGTTGTTAGGAAATAAGATAGTATTTACCTTATCTTTGTATTATTGTTATTCACAAATTATTAGAATAGACAGTCTAATTTTAACATAAAATTAGACAAAGTCAAGCTTGGATTTTTCTAACTAGCTCATTCCATTTCACTCTAACCCAACATTATCCTAGTCATCCCGTTTCTTCTCCTTCCTTTGTTTTCTTGATTCTCGAACGACAACAGACAATTGCAAAAAATAACTCGACAGTCTTACCGAACGGATTAAACTAATCACTGAATGGATTAAACTAGTCATGGAATGGGTTAAAGAATGTCATTACTGAATAGATTAAATTGGTCACGAAATAGATTAAACTGGTCCTGAAATTGATTAAACTAGTCACTATATTAAAAAAAGTGACATGTTCTCTTCTTAATATTGGGCTTGGGCCGTGCCTAATTTTAAATTAAAAGTATGCGGTCTCTTACAATACCAACTGATTATTATTATAGATTGATTTGAATTAGGACTTTGTCCTTTAGGTTGGATTTTCAGATGAATAGAAACATAATACAAATTGACCAAACTTAACATGGTATCAAGAACCACATAATCTTACAAACCCAATTTTTCTCGAATATAAGGAAAAAAAAAAACTCAAGAACTGACCTTCCAAACACATCACACCGATACTATCAGCAACCCCTTTCCTAAAAGCTCTCTCTCTCTACCCCCAACAAAGAAAACCCTGGCTTTCAGCCACCCGCCGCAGGCTCGCTGGTGGCCGCAGGTCGCCGGCGAGCCTGCTTCACGCTCCTTTTTTCGTCGTTATCCCCTGTTTCCCCTTCAGCGTAGTAGTTTGTAGTTTCGTTGTTGGTTTGTAGTGTCTAGTAGTAGTCGTCGTCAGTCGTTGTCGGCACTCCTCCCCCTTTCCCCGTCGCAGTGGTCAAGTTAGTCGGCTTCCTCTTCCCCTCCCCCGGTTACGTTCGTGGGCTTCCCCTCCCCCTTCCCTTGTTGCGTTCGTGGGCTTCCCTTTCCCCCTCCCTTGTTGCGTTAGTCGAGTCCTAGTCGTGTCTCCTTTCCCTTTTAGTGTTTGTTGCAGTTTATGTGCGCCGACTTCCCTTCCCCTCCCCTGCTATGGTTTTCGGTAGGTGATTTTCCTTTTTTCTCACTTTCGTCTTCCCCTTTCCCTTCAAGTTACCTAGTTTGGTCAAGTTACCTAGTCTAGGGTTTGGTGTTACGAACCTAGTGATGTGTTGTTTAATGTTTGTATCTTCCAGATCCAATAGCCCATGCTTTTTTGTGTCTCGTTGTGCTTGGGTGTTCGTTAGCAGTGATCGGTGGGCAGTGCAAGGCTCTTGGTTTCCTATGACAAAGGAAAATCTAGGAAACCTAGTGAATAGAGTCAATATTTCTGGAATTGGCTATGAGGTTTATGCCACTTTAGGTATTCGATGGTTGGTTCAGATGAGAGGTGGTTCTCAATTAAAATATGTTGTGCGTCGTTCTTATAGGTTTGGGATTGTGCAGTTGGATCTTCAGATCCGTAAGTGGGGCGATGGTCATCAATGTATCTCTCCCCAATTTTTCGTGATGACTTCAGATGTCATCACACCTAAAAATCGCATCTCGTGGGAGGCACTCCAACTTGATTTGGAGCATGTGAAGACCTCCACATATTTTGAGTTTCAGTCTTGTGTGACTAAACTCCGGATACCCTCGAAGCAGGGTCAGAAGTCACCAAAGGACGTGACTTCATTGTTAGTTGACTTGTTAGAATCCCAGGAGGATGTTTCCCTTCAAGGACCTTGGGGTTTAGTGTCTAGTGGCCAATGGGGTCTAATTGCTGTTGTACGACAATCTCTCTATGCAGATCGGCAGGGGTTCGTATCTCAACAGGTTTCCTCTCATATTATCAAGTCTTTTCCGTCAAGACATTTACTCCAACCTCATCCACTATCGCTCAAGACAAACTGGTTTTGGACTGGACACACAATAGTTAGTTTGTTTTCCATAAAGTTTGTACGAGCTAGTAAAGCTCTTGTTTGTGTTAGTTTATTTTAGTTTGGTTGTATTCCCATTAGGTTGTACTCCAGTTTTTATTAATGCAAATTTTCTCGTTGTCAAAAAAAAAAAAAAAAAACAAACACATCACACCACCACTCCTACCTGTTGCCTTCACCTACTCCACCATGGGTGACCCAGACACTTCAATTACTATGCTAGATTCAGTATATTTTTTGGGATCTAACGGTAATCCCGACAACTTAATAACTCCTATTCAATTGAAAGGATATAACTTTGAATAATGGTCGTGAGCAATCCGCACCTGCTTGAATGCAAAAAGTAAACTTGGTTTTATTATGCCATCCCCAAACCCACGACTTCTGACCAACTTGCGGATTGGAGTAATGTCGACTCCATGCTTGTTTCGTGGCTATTAAGCACCATCTCACCTTGTTTACGATCGACTCTCTCATTTTGTGATGACGCTAATGATTTGTGGAACAATCTCAAAGAACGATTTTGTGTATCGAATGGCACCCCGGATTTGCCAACTAAAATCCGCCATAAGTGATTACAAGCAAACCCATGGTGAGCTACTCATTGATTAATGCGGCAAGTTATCATGCCTATGGGATGAGCTTGCCTAGGAGGAGATCGTGCCCAAGTGCTCAAAAGGCACCCTGGGTTGTGAAGTCGCCCAATATGTTGAACAACTAAGACCCGTGATCGGCTTCACTGGTTTTGTAATATCCCTCATGATTGCTTTAAAGGGATTAAGCAGGATACTTATTCCAACAAGATGCATCTTTCTTGTAGAGAGCTTATTTCCATGGTTACTCCACAATTAATCGTGCTTGGCTGGGAAGGCATGAGTGACCTCCTTACACTTAAGCTCCCCAAGATTGCATGACTGAACTATTTAGAAGAATTATTTATGACGTTTCATTTTGCAAGATTCAGGAGCTCAGAAGCCAAAAAACTTTATTTACCATAATTAGCCGCTTCTCAACCCCTTTGAGCCTTTGTATCCTATTTTTACTTAACTCTTATAATAAGTCATGGTCAAACTTTCCTCAAGCGGAGTACATGTCTAACTTGTGTTGTATTTGAGTTGTTTTGATACTAATAAAAAAATGTTTTGAGTATCCAAAAACGTTATCATCATCGGTATCTTACTTTGGATCGCAATGGTTGGTAGAATCGAATCGGCAGAATCGGATCTTATGATCCTACGAAATTAGTAAAATAGTGAAAATCATGCTACAATATGGTAAAAGACTCATGTTAAAAATTAACACAGTATAATAATGAATTTTTTCATTAGCAAATGGTTGACAATACTTCAATACTCTAAGATTGAATTAACATGCAACCAAAATCTAATAGGAGAAAGATAATATGCTGAATTACTTTATGAATTGTTTATGATAAGATCGAATCGTAGCATCCTAGGATCGTAGCATTGTATTAAGATCCTACCATGTGATATTTTGTAGTTGGGTAGGATAGAAAGATCCTATATAGGATTGGGATTGATGAGGTCCTTTCGAATCGTAAAATCTTAGGATTGTTAGATTTGATTCGGGATTTTAATAACAATGCTATTCAATTTAATTGATCTAAGGGCCCAAATTGGCTCTTTATTTTAAAACACGATCCTTAGCACTTTTAGCACTTTCATTAGAGTCATTAACAAATATAGTGAATGGACATATTGCTCCACCTTAGACTCTCCTTTTTCTAGTATAAAGAAAAACAATTATCCCAACTGATTCAACTCTTTAATGTAACTTGGCATCCCCTAGTATAATACAATTAAATTTGGATGGAACAATAATAACCGTTTTTATTTATTTTTTGGCATCGAGAAAATTTGCATTAATTAAAACAGAAGTACAGCCTAATGCTAATACAACCTAACAAAAACTAATTAAAACTAACAGGAGCTTCGATTGCTCGTACATACTTTATAAAGAGAAAACTAACTATTAGGTGTCCAGTCCAAAAGCAGCTTGTCTTGAGCGATTGTGGGCGAGGTTGGGTTATATGTCTTGATGAAAAAGACCTGATATGAGAGGGAATCTGTTGAGATACAAAACCCTGACGATCTCAAAAAGAGATTGTCGCACGACATCTAGTAGACCCCAATGTCCACTAGACGCTGAATCCCAAGGTCCTTGAAGAAGAACATCTTCCTGGGACTCTGTTGATTCAACTAACAGTGAAGTCACGTCCTTTGGTGACTTCTGACCCTGTTGCGAGGGTACCCAAAGTTTAGTCTCATTGGACTGAAACTCAAAATGCATGGAGGTCGAAACTTGCCCCAAATCAAATTGGAGGGTCTCCCGCAAGATGCATTTTTTTATTGTGATGACGCTTAAAGCCATCACGAGAACTTTGGGCGAATTAGATTTATGGAATGCGCCCAACTTACGGATCCAAAGATCCAACCTCGCCATCCCGAAACTAGAAGAAAGACGTACAACAGATGTAAATTGAGAACCTCCTCCCATTTTAGCCAACACTGGGATTCCTAATGCGGCATCAACCCCATGGCCAACTCCAGGATCATTGGCTCTATTAATCAGGTTTCCTAGATCTTCCTTTGTCACGGGAAACCAATAACTTTGTAAAGCCCACCAATCACCACTAACGAACACCCGAGCACAATCGTACACAAAAGGCAAAGGTTATTGGATCTGAAAAAAACTAAACTAATGCTAAAACATAAAACAAACATTGACCAAACTAAAAAAACCAAGTACTAGATTCATACTAGCACTAAGACAAAGACACAAACGGGGGAGGGGGAGGGGGAAACTAGACCAAACCAGGGGAGGGGGAAGGGAAACACTACCACAAACAGGAGAGGGGAAAGGGAGACACGACACAAACCATGGGAAGGAAAAGGGAGACTCGAAACTAAAACGGGGTGAAGCGTCACCGGCCACCAATGAGCCTGTAAAGACGGCGGGGCTGGAGGTTTGTTTTAGGGTTTCTAGGTTTCGGCGCAGATGTTTTTAGGTTTTGGGAGAGTGTTTTTTTTGCATAATAACCATTTTATTGTTGCTGGCATGTTGCTTTGAAATAACCAAGGAGTTTTTGTTATTGCTCAAACTCATAATCTCTATTATATATGGGAACTCCTCACCTTTTGGTGTCCACCCTTTTTACCCAAAATACCCCTAATAACTAAACAAAACTACTAATTGCTTTCTCTCATTTTTTTTTTAAAAAAAAATCCCTACAATTGCAAAGTAATTACATCTTACATCTGCACAAGTAAAAACAAAAATAGAACAATATTACTTGAATGACGATTAAATTAAAACTTCCACAAAATCACTTACACACGATGTCACGCACGCACCGCGTGCAACAGATACTAGTTTATAGAATATGTCCCCACCCTAGCATAAGCTATTGCCCTCCACAATCGCCTTCTTTTAGCAATTGAGAACGCCTATAAGTGATACTTTAACCATCATTAATATTGCAAGAAAACTACCAATGCCCTTGGAAGCTTCAATTCCTCTTTGACATTCGCTTGCTCTTAACTAGATTCAAGACAATCATATCAAAACATATACATCGCAAAACTAATTGTGAAGTTGATCCTCTAGCAAGCATGGGAAAGTCTTCTTGACTTGTATTGATATTGATTTTTTTTTTCCGGATCTTAAACATTCTTATTGACTTAAATTACGTCAATAGAGAAGACCGTCCTAGTTAGGTTTACTTTTCCTTCGGGAAAAAAAAAATCTCAGCTAAATATATAACGTGTTGTTATTGCATTTCTCCAACAACAAAGTGATATTCATGCGCAAGGACTTTAATACTTCCTCCGTTCTTTTATTATTGCAACATTTCCTTTATTTGGAAGTTTGATATTAATTGCAACATTACTAAATTTAACTATGTTTTCTCTCTATCTCTCTCCTTATCACATGGGTCCCTTTTTTCATCTCTCTTTATCTCTCTCATCTCCTTAAAAAAGTATGTAACCCCTACATATTGCAATTATTAAAAAACAGAGGAAGTATCTCAGTTTAAAGATCAAATTTTGGCTCCTGAGTCAGTGAGTCTGCTACTAGTAAAAAAGAATTTGGAGGATATTCAAGAGCTATAACTAATGTCATTTCTGAACATCCAACTTCTTAATCTTATACAAACATATTGAGGCATATCGTCGTATCACTAGCTTTTGTACACCAAAAAGGATGCTGTACCAGTATAGTTGGTTGCCAACGCCTTTCCTGCTGAGGTTGGCTGAGAAAATGCCAATTGCGAGCTCTCAAGAACATGGTCTGGACAGAAGCTTTTCCTGCACGTACAAAATTGAAAATCAGAACAAAAAGAGGTTGTAAAATACTTCATACCAGAGTAATTAACAAAATAAACTGATAAAGAGTCCTGCTGATAAAACCATTTCAAACTGCACACAGAGATATAAGCAAAACTTTTGGTTCTTATTTCGTTTTACTTTAGGTTTGCTACTACTTTGTGCTTCTAATTGAATAATTACCACTCTGAAAACATCTCCGAAGACAGAATATTGGTTCACAAGGAAGTTGAGGCACGTCAAAAGTTATATACTTCCTCCGTTCTGTTTTAAATGAAACATTGGGTGAAATGACACTATTCATTGATCAATTTTGACTCCAATTTATCGCCATTATATAAAGAAAAACATAGTCAAGTGGGATCTTGTTAGATTCGTCTCGATGCATACTATCAAATTATAACTTTTTTATATTTTTTACATGTGCACAACTAAAGATATTAATGATTAAAGAAGCACGTTGGGTTACGTGAAAAAACAAACGTTTCATTTAAAACAGAACGGAGGAAGTATAAAAATAATGAGTTAATTTAGAGTAGAACATGCAATAGGAATCCTTTACACACTCCACATCACACTACTCTGGCACTAACCATAGAAGCTCTAACCACAAGGCTCCCACTATCCAAAGTTTAGAGATGGTAAGTCAAACTCATCCTTATAAATGCAAAGAGGGTATGCTGAAGACAGTCGGATGTTTGATTGTTGCCATATTTTTGCAGCATTTTCCCAACATAAGTAAATGTCAAGTAGCCCTAGTCACATTCAATTACCTTCAAATAGCTTACTAAGGCAGGAAAGAAGAGCAAAACAAGAAAATTGCACTTCTAAAACACAGGCTACAGGGCTGGAATGCACAGTTCCTAGAAGCCGGGAGACATGCCACTTTCAAGATGCTTAAGCAATGACTTTCTGTTCCTTAAAAACTCTAATGGTGTGCACAGCATAAGACAAGCCCTACTCCAATACTTACCACCTAGATGCAGAAGATGGCTGCTATAGAAAAGAGCTGTTTTTCCAGCATCTATCTAAGCTTTCATTGTAATACACAGGGCTAAACCATCTTCATTTATAAGACAAATAGACAATACCCAGATGCCTCATCCAGATTCTTACAGTAGTACAGTATTCTCTTCACCGTAGTGCCCTACTTTAGACTCCCAGACACACTCTGAAGTCTAGTTTCCAATAACTACTTGATGTTATCTTCTATCTTATTTGTTACGGCATCCTATCAAAAATGCGGTTGAAAGTACTGCAATTCCACAATGAGTTTTACATAAGCATGAACCATCAACAAAACAACAGCAAATATTAGTGTCTTTAAGCAAACAGTTGATCCCCTCCTCTGTCCTGCCTAGGCATGTTAACCTAAGATAATGGACGATGACAACGTATAGTTAACATATAATAATGATGTGGAAATGCTGCAACAATATGGCAACACTGAGCAATATGTGACTCTCTTTACCGTGCTTTATGCCAACGATAATAACTGCTGAAAACCTGGCCTGTGATTTCATTCCAATACAGCTAACTGTCCTCTTAATTTCTCCAAATCCAATCATGAAATAATTTCCATACATGCACAAATATTCTACAGCCACATAAAATAAGATTAGTCTTGTATGAAGAGACAATGTGCTTATCCAAAGCTAATTTTCCTATAAACATGTGAAAGGCTATCTCTGAATACTCATAAACAAAGTGCACACATATTACATATATAATAGGTCCTAGTATGTAGTCGAATTATTAGTAGTGTTGATTTATCTTGAGAACTTAATAAAGAGACTCTTGGCTGACTTACAGTCTCTCTGTCTATATTAAATATGTGGTGGATCTTGGCCATACACTAAAATTACAGTTACACTGATTTATCCAAACAATATTATGACATGAATAAGTGCAATTTCACTTTCCTGCTAACATTCTAATGATTCTCTTCTCATCCCACAGATAAGAGTCTATCTCTTGGAAACTCATACAAGACCATGGGCAGAGTAAAAGATATCGGAAGTGCTGACGTACCTCACAGCATCCAGCAATCGTGTTGCAATGTGTTTTCTTCGGTTTGATAGACTGACCCAAATCGCCCTAATGCCACAAGAAGCCAGTGTAACTTCCTCTTCGCAAACGATTGATCCAAGTAGGTTTGAATCCATTGCCTCCGAGCTTCTACTAGTAGAACATTTCTTGGAAACTTCCCTTTGAAAGCATATGCCTCCAAACTGCAATGTCTTCGATTTAGATATTAATTCTTTTCCACAAGCGCCATCAGAAACTTTTTGCACCGTGTCTGTAAGGACCTTGTGTGCCATTTTTATTGGCTCAACAATCACACAACCTGCAACTCTTTGTATGGATATAAACAAATACACCTGTAATAGCCATAAAAGAAGCATTACGAACAAAATCAACCCTTCGACACCACGATGCTGAATGCAGTAATATGACTCACAATAGTTCAATACAAACCTTACAGTGCTCATCGAAAATCCATCCATCGCCTAGTTCAATCTCCATCATCTTCACAACCTCTTGAACCTACAAAACAAAAAGTGTCCCAACAAAAAAGATAAACATACAGAGCAACCATCTCAATCTTGTCTAAACACACAAGAGTATCATCAACATTAAGTAAAATCTCAACCTTCTTCCTCTGAGCTGGAGGATCACAACTCGATACAACGATAATACGATCCTTTTCGAGAGACGGTAAATGAATCACCCTCTCGTGGCGCCAACCCTGTAAACTAATTCAGCAAAACTCAACCAAATTTGGAAAAAAGATTTATAGTTTTGTTGCCTTCACAATTGCAAAAACACACCTTAAATGGAATTCCATGAGTATAATTCTTGTGAAAAGTACTGTGAACCTTCTCATCAGTTTCATCCCCTTTTGTATACTTAATTCCACAAATCTTACATGTATGAAGAAGAAAATCAGATTGACCTAATTCCAAATGAAACTGCGCATAGTTTCTCTTCTTGTTTAAAATCTTCCCTTTCAATTTCTCACTCTTTCGATTTTGCTCTTCAGGACTTTCTTCCTCAATTAACCCATCACTTGTCGATTCTCCTGCCCTAAAATTTAGGGTCAAATTCTCAAATTAGACTTAAATACACGATCTGGGTATTAATTAAACGTAGATAAATTGAGCTTAAAATGAGTAATAATTTGGGAAAAGAAGTGAAATACCTGGTAATTTGACGGGTGTATTTAATTCGAATCTCTGGGTGCTTTTTTGCCCTAATTCCGTCGAACAAATCATCGAAATTATGGGTCTGTGATGCAGATTGAGGAGTAGATGAGTGTTTGAAGAAGGATTCGATTGTTTTCTGCATTTCTTTTGTTACTGCAAATTCAGCAATTTCTTGCAAATTAAAAAATGAGCTCTGATGTTGATAATTTACTCTGGATTTTAACCTCCCTCCATTTTTCTGATTTCTGGGTCTCAATATTTGGGGTATGAAGGTTTATGTTTCCGCGCCAAAAACTTCAATTTCACAGTTGTAAGGCGGGCTATACAGCTGTGCATACCCGGGCCGGCACGACCCGACATGATATTGACCCGACCTAGCATGAGAGGCTTGAGGGTCGGCCTTGGGCTGTTCCTAGACAACATTTTCAAATTTTAAGCCGAGCTCAACAAAAGGACAAATGGGTCGGCTCCCCGTTTGACGGGCTCATTTTCAAACCAAAACTAGAAAAATATAGGCCCTGTTTGGCAATTAGCGGTTAGCTGTTAGCTGATTTGACTAGCTGGTTGTATTAGCTGATTTGACTAGCTGGTTGTATTAATTGTTGGTAAAAAGGGGTTTGGTAGATAGTTGATAGTTGATTGTTAATTGATTGTTTAATATGACTAATAAGGACATTGGCTTAATATGTTATGTTTAGGGATACCTAGGTAAGGGTGGTAATTTTAGATAACTTTAGGACATAAATGTAACTTTTTCTTCCATTCTCAAACCTCTAATATCAAAAAGCTCCTCCCCCAACTCTTGCAAAAAGAGCTTTTTGATCCCGAAAAGCTATTTCAAACCTCTCTTTACCAAACACTCAAATTAGAGGATTAACTAGTCAAATCCTCTAATATGACCTCAAACCTCTAATTTTGCCCCAAACCTCTCTTTACAAAACAGGGCCATAAAATTCCTAAGGTAGGCGTGACACGCACACATGTGGGTTGGGCTATACTTGGGCCCTTCTTTCGAAATAAGGTTCTCATTTTTAGCGAGCAAGTTACTTAAGGTGGTAATTTCAAGTCCAGTTCACTTGAGTTCAATTTCATTTCAAAATTTATCTATTTTTGCAGATCATCCTCAAATAATTGCAGTCACGTCTTTAATAAAGTATTCATAATATATGTAAATTTTATATTTAAAAATAAAAAAAAAAATCTAATAAGATCTCATATTTTAAAAGATTTATAGTCAAATTTTAATAAAATTCAAAAAAAAAGGTGCTATCATTTGAAATGGTAGCAAGTATGTAACTTTGATATATGTGTTTCAAGAAAATGTGTTAGTTCATTGTGATTTGTGACTTGTGAAATGAGAACAATAACTAAAATTATGATCTATAAAGGAGAATGCTACATTGACTCGCTCAATGTAATTTACCCACTATAGAAAGAGCATAAAAAAAATATTTATTGGGAAATTCTACTTAGTATCCTTGAGTTTTAGACTTTTCTACACGGCAAAAAATAATATGTATTGCATGTATTTTTTTTAGTCTTCGCACCTTATACTTTGAAAATATTCATATATACTTCATTTTGACTAATATGAGGTTGAGGTGGTGAATTAGTGGCATCGCTTCTTACCTCATATCCCTGAGTTCTAGGGATCAAACCTCATGGGACTCATTTGAGGATTTCCCTTAATCCCCCCTCGAATGAATCCCCTTCATCTTACCTTAAAAAATTCATTTTGACTAATATGACACATTTCCAAATTATAGGGATACTATTTGAATACTAACTAATAAATCAAACATTGATTCATCATCCCAAATTTTTCAGTAAAACCATATGCAACAAGGAAAAAAAATTCTACTAAAAAAAGGCAACAAAAGAAAAATAGAATTAAAGAAAAAAAAAACTACTTTTTTGAAACCCATAAATTCTTGAGACCAGCTTATTAATGCATGTATATACTAGAGTATGCATGTGTCATACTTAGGGATGACAGTGGATCTTGGATCCGTTCCAGATGCATGGATCCATATCCATTTAATAAGATATGGATCTTCAGACTCTGGATCCGATGGATGAATGTGGGTCGAATCCAAATCTAGAGTATGAAGGATCGGATCTGAATCTTATTTTTGAGATCTAGATTCGGTGTAAATCCAACCCGTGGATCCGTTTTCCACTCTGAAATATATTGACATATTTATTGCTAAGTGATATCTAATTTTTAAAATAAGTGATTATTAATATGTTTACAGTTATTTTGGGTGCTTCAACAACGTGTTTTCAAGTAAAGAAAAAATATACACGTGGATCCAGATGCAGATCCGTGGATCTGATAGATTTGGATCTGGATATAACCTTTAGGATCCAACGAAACCAGGTCGGATTGGGATCCATGTATAAAAATAAGTTTTGGATCCATCAGGGTCCGTCCAGATCTAATACGTTCCCATCATCATACTTGTTGAGCCTTCAAAGTTTTGAGGAAGGAACGTTTTCTTTGAGAATGTGCTTTCTAACACCGGGAAAATGAATGTTCATGAAATAATCCTCCCAATCTAAGCTTTTGACATCGAAGTTGAAGATTTTCTTCTCTTCTAGAGACATTTTTCCAAATAAAGTTTGAGTATTCTTAATATTGAACCTGGGCAAATGAAAATGACAATTAGCTCAAATTCATGGTAAATGTCCTAAGACTCTTATCCTTTCAACTTTGAAGAAAATATTCAACATATTGTTTTGATTTATAGAGCCCGACTCAAGGTTATACTCCCTCCGTTTCTTTTTAATCTACACACTTTCCTTTTTAGTATGTTTCTTTTTAATCTACACACTGTTGTTTTTTCTATTTTTGGTAACATGTCACATCTACTTTTTCCTCTTTTTCCACCCATGTCATCCACTTTTTAATATTTTAACCCACTTTTTAGTTTATCTCTCTCAATTTTCAGTTTCTCTCTCCACCTTTTCAGTTTTTCTCTCATACTTTTGTACTTCCCCCTAGTTCTCCCTCAAAGTGAAGTGAGTAAATTAAAATGCAACGGGAGGGAGTAATTCATTTGTATTCATTTAGATGAAATATTTACCTGTTGATTAACAAAAGAGGATAATGGAGAAAATTAGAAATAGTGATGAAGATAAAGTTGTTAAATTTTACCTTAATTTGAGGAACAATCTTGTACCATATATAGCAGCCATGCGAACAAGTTTCATATGTAACTTATCATCTCTAGTAGCATTCAATCCAGCCAATATATATTCATCAAATGTTGTGAAGAATTTCATGTCTTTAACTTTGATCACGTCTCCGTTTGAGGATGTAAGCGGGTGCAATTTAAAGTAACTATGACAAAATTTGAAAAAGTTTTGGCATAGGAGTGGATTCACCACAGATGAAGCAACGTGGTAAACATGTATTCCAGAGTTTCCTAATTTCCCATGGTAAACAGTGGCTGCTAGCATGGCATTTACAACCATATCTATTGGTACCTAACAAAAAGGATTAAGAATTTACAATTAGTATAATTTCTAATTAACAATTAGTATGTCTTTCAATAAAATAAACAATTAGTGTGTTTGCAAAACATCACAAACGAAGCCAAGGCTAAATACAACAAATTTAAGAGACCTATGCTTGAAAATTTTCCTATGTCAACCGAGCACTTTAAACGACGGGATGAAATTAGGGGATCGCTTGTACATTTAGTTTTTGAACTTGAGGTATATATCACAAATATGAAAAATAGAAGAAGAGAAATGGAGAGGATTCTAATTTCACTTTGGCATGTATTTTTCCCCTTTGACCAAGGAGAACGTGAGAGAGAAAGGGATTATAAGTAAGAGAAAGATAAAAGGTTAGCCCATATGAAATTGGTGTTTTGTCAATTAGGTTAGTCAACCTACTATTTTATGAAATTGAGCCAAAGGTCTCAATAAAAAAAGGACCCTAAGTGGCAATATGTCCTGATTCAAGAAAAGAAAGGGTGGAGTATGAAATTATCATTATTGTTAATTAGAAAATCATTTTATTAAATACATCCTCCATATTTTTTTATTTTACCTCTTTTTTCCACATAGTTAGCTAGAAGGGTTAATGACACAATCACATGAGTCACATAGGTGTGTTTAATAGGAGATAAGTGAAAGAAAGTAGAACAAAAAAGACATCCCATAAAGCAAAGAGGGGAAAAACAGAGCTGAACTTCTATTCATCGCCCTGAAATTACTTAGAATTTCCCCAACTATCATGTAAATGTACCATTATACCCTTGGCTGCTTTTAGAACTCTCTCTCCACCACCACCTAAAACCACTAACCACCAATCGCTACCTCCAACCCACTTACGATCACCACCGACGACAACAATGTCTTCCGACGAGGTAAAAAAAAATTAAAACGAATTCCATGAGGCTAACGTGTGGCCTGCACGTTGGCCCCCCATGGACACAATGTCTAGCCTGGACGTTGTGTCCATGGGGCCAACGTGCAGGCCACACGTTAGCCCCATGGAATTCGTAAAAAAAAAAATTCCTCATCGGAATTTTGTGCTCGTCGGTGGTGAAGATGAGAGAGAATATGAATTAGAGGAGGATTTAAGTTGGAGTAAAAATAAAAAAATATAGTAAGGGTATAATGGTACTTTTAGAGGGGAGTTGAGGCGATTTTAAGTAATTTGGGGCGAGGAATATCACATCAGATACAAAATTAATATAGATTGGAACATATTTTATTTGATATCATGTAAATATTTATTGCTAAGGTCATGTCCAATTCATCTTAAAAACAAGATCTATTAGTACTATATATTACTCTCTCCTTTTCCTTCTAATCTTCCCATTATTATTTTTTACTTTGTTTTATCTCTCGAAAAGATTCGAAATAGGAAGCACAAAATAAAATGGAAGTAATAATATATTTTCAAGTCTATAAAATAAATTAAATCGATTCATTCATATACTTTATAAAATAAATTTAATTGATCCATTTATCCCATGAAAGTAATTAGATTTAATCAAATAATTGTGCAAGATGTTTTGATTAACTAACTAGTTGTTGGGTCGGGCGTTTTCAAGGTAATTTAATAAGCTAAAAAACAAGATGTATAATTTGGGGTTGACATTTTGCCATAAGCATAAGTCATATATCAAAGTAATAGATCATACGTTCTAGATCCCTTATGCAAAGTTTTTGATCATTTCCTAAGGGAATGTTATGTTAGCGTGTGAATGTCATGTCGGATTCACAACGCCGCCACCTCAATGTATGAGGTAGGGTGACACGTGGCGGCATGCAATGCTTGCCCACACGTTTTAATAATATATATAGATTAGAAAAGTTTAATATTATGATATCACAAATTATTAGAATAGACGGTCTAATTTTAACATAAAATTAGACGAATCCAATATTGAATTTTTCTAACAAGCTCATTCCATTTCACTCTAACCCAACACTATCCTAGTCATCCCTTCTTTTCTCCTTCCTTTGTTTTCTTGATTCTCAAACTACAACATACAATTTTAAAAAATAATTCGGTAGTCTTACCGAACGGATTAAACTAGTCACTAAATGAATTAAAATAGTCACTTAATGGGTTAGAGAATGTCATTACTGAATAGATTAAACTGGTCACAGAATAAATTAAACTGGTCCCTAAATAGATTAAACTAGTCACTATATTAAAAAAGGTGGCATGTTCTCTTCTTAATATTGGGCTACCGTGCCTAATTTTAAACTAAAAGTAGGCGGTCTCTTACAAAACCAACTGATACGATATAAATTTTTTCGGTTTTTTCACCAAATACCCCCGACAAATCACGAAATTCACCATATACCCTCAATGTTTCAGATATTCAGCATATACCCCTGAGTTTTAAAAACTGTGCACCATCTACCATTTTTCTAACTAACCTTAAGTCGCGTTAGCTTTATTTACGATATTGCCATTATTAACCCCGAACCCTAAAAAATAAACCCTAATCTAAATGCTAATCCCTAAAATCTAATCTAAACCCTAATCTAAACCCTAATCCCTAAAATCTAATCTAAACCCTAATCCCTAAAATCTAATCTAAACCTTAACACTAAAAACTAAACCCTAATCCACCTCCTCCCCCCTCCCTCCCCTCCACCAGCCCCCACCCCCTCCCCCTCCTCCCTCCACCGTTGCATCCCCACCCCCCTCCCGCTCGACCCACCCCCTCCCCTCCGCCGTGACCCCCCACCCTCCTCGCTAGCCCGGCCCACCCCCTCCCCTTCGATTTCTCTCTCCTCGACACCCTCTCCTCTCTCTCACTTGCACCTTGCCGCGAAGGTATGAACTTCATACCTCCGCTCACAAGAGCAACGAAGACCGGGGAGCTCCGGTGATGCGATCGAGCACCGACACAAGTGCGGTGATGGCGGCGAAGATTGGTGGTGCGGCGTGCGTTTGGCGGCGTGGGCGGCTTTCGTTGGCCAACGAAGATGCGGGCGGCAACGAATAGGGAAAACAAGGAGGATGAGAAGAAGAGCGTCGGAGCGGAGCGTGAGAAAGGGGTTGAAGGCTGCGGGTTTCAGACGATGTTAGGCGGCTTTCTCAATCCTCGATGCTTTGGTGTAGCAAAGAAGAAAACGAAGGGACAGAGATGGTATACTGAACGGGGGAGGGGTGGGGGGTTGCGGCGGATAGGAGGGGGGGGGGGTGGGCTGGCGGGGGAGGGGGTGGGGTTGCGGCGGTGGAGGGGGAGAGGAGGGGGTGGGGGGGTGGTGGAGGGGAGAGGGAGGGGGGTGGGTTAGGGTTTAGATTGTAGGGTTATGGTTTAGATTAGATTTTAGGGATTAGGGTTTAGATTAGGGTTTTGATTGTAGGGTTAGGGTTTAGATTAGATTTTAGGGATTAGGGTTTAGATTTTAGGGTTAGGGGTTAATAGTGGCAATATCGTAAATAAAGCTAACACGACTTAATGCCCGTTAGAAAAAGGGTAGATGGTGCACAGTTTTGAAAATTCAGGGGTATATGGTGAATATCTGAAAAAGAAACATTGAGGGTTTATGGTGAATTTCGTGATTTGTCGGGGGTATTTGGTGAAAAAATCAATATATTTTTTATTTAATAATACCATTATACAATTATACTCCCTCCACTTTCTTTGTTTTTCCTATTTATTATCTTTTTAAGAGACAAAAATTTAGTCAATTTAGGAAGACAAAAGAGAACGGATGAACTAATATTTTAACCCATGCATTATGTGAGTTTGAATGCTATTCTGTACGATATCAAGAACTTATAACTTTTATTTAGAGGTGGACAAGTAATTAAGATATATCTAAAATAAAATAATACTTCCTATAATTTATTTACTTGTAACATTAAAGTAACGACACAAAAATTTAGAAGAGGAAATAGATAGAGAGAGATAAATAAAAAGACCCCCATATATTAGGAGAGAGAAATAGAGAATATATTACCAAAAATGTCAATTTTTTAAATAATATGCAACACTTGAAAATGAAAAATGTTACAACTTACAAGTAAAACACAGAGAAGGTATAAAATATGAGGGCACAAAGTGTACAAATAATGGTAAATGAAAGAACACTATTAAAAGTACTTACAACATCTAGAATTGATGTGGGGTCACCTAGAATTCCTTCAAGCTGCCCTTTTCCATAAAGTACCATAAGTGGTTCCAACCCCCTAAATTATGATTCCCACAAATTAATTACGAAAAAAGAAGAAGATTAATTATGTCAAAGACTCCCTTCAAAAAATATAAATATATTATCAACTTTTTTTTTTGGCCAGTGGTAACTAGCTAGTGTTTTCTTTTATGTTGAATAAAATTTACTTGTTCTAGATGGCTATTATTGCTAGAAATAAGAAATAGAAAACAAACATTTAGCCCATGTTTGGTTAGTGAAAAAACAGGCCCAAAAATGGAATGGATTTAATGAATCCGTTATAAATTGTTTGCTTGGGCCAGAATGGAAACCCAATCCGTTTCTTTTGTTAACCCATTCCCCTCATTTTTTACCAATCATTTATGTGGAGTAATAAAATTGGAATCATAACCCTAATTTAAAAACTCAGCTGATCCGACATTCTCCATCTTTCTCTTATATTCTGCTATCATCTCTCCACGCTTGCAACTCCATCTTTTTCTCTTCTCTCGCTATCTCTCGTGTCAATTGTGTAAGTTTCTATCTAACATCTTCAATTTTACTTCAATAGATTCCTATCTATTTCCTTTCCTTTAGTTCAACCAAACAGGGGAATGGAATGGGTTAAAGTTGAATCCATTCCCCTACTTCAATGGATTCCTTTCCATTTCCTTTCCTTTAATTCAACCAAACAGGGGTTTAGTAGCATGAACAATTAAGCAAGAAGTGTTAAATGCAATCTCGACTAACCCCCACCTGGGACCCATATTGTCTATCCGTGAAATAACCCTTCACGCTTTCTTTTTTCTTTATCATCTTTTATAAGAAATCATCAACAAAGCTATGAAACTTTTTTTTTTTCCTTATGATAAACGTAAAAACATATTGGACTTGTTGTAAATGATGCACTAATTGTTAATCCAAACATGTCCCAATGTAATGTAATTACGGTTTTTTCACCATATACCCCTGACAAATTGGGAAATTCACCATATGCCCTCAATATTTCAGACATTCACCATATACCCCTGAGTTTTAAAAAACGTTCACCAAATGCCCTTTTCCTAACGGACGTTAACTCGTTGTTTGCATTATTTACAAATTTCCTAAGGGGCGAGGGCTGCGGGGGAGGGGGGAGGGCCTGCGGTGCGCGAAGGGAGGGGCGAGGGAAGGAAAGGGGTGAAGGGGGTGTTAGGCTGGGGAGGGGCGCTGGCAGGGGGTGTTGGGTGGGGGGCCTACGGGGGTGGGGGGGCTGCGCCCGGAAATGGGGGTGGGGAAGGCAAGTAGTTTGGGTGAGGGAGGGCCGAGGAGCTGCGGTGGGCGGAGGAGGGGCGAGTGAAGGCGCGGGGGTGCTAGGGGGGGGGGGTCTTGGCAAGGGGATGTTGGGGTGGGGGGCCGACGGGGGTGGGGGCTGCGCCGGAAATGGGGGTGGGAAAGCAAGTGGTTTGGGTGGGGGAGGTGGTGGTGGTGGTGGTTAGGGTTAGGGGGTTAGGTTAATTAGGCATTAGGGTTAGGGGTTAGGGTTATGAGTTAATAGTGGCAAAATCGTAAATAATGGTAACGACGAGTTAACGTCCATTAGCAAAAAGGGTAGATAGTGCACAGTTTTGAAAACTCAGGGGTATATTGTGAATATCTAAAACATTGATGGTATATGGTGAATTTTCCAATTTGTCAGGGGTATATAGTAAAAAACCCGATGTAATTAAGTGTCTAGAATAATTTCGTGCAATATGTCCAAAATTAATAACCCTGTTTTGTGCAAATGATTGGAACGCCCGGTAGAACTAATGCAAATTGTATAAAACAATTTCATCCTATTTCGTTCAAATTGAAAAGAACAATGCATATCATGTCTATAGACAAACTTTCATACAAATGTCAGTAACATATAAACACCAGTTAATATTTTGCATTCAAAGAAAGGAAACATGAAAATAATTAAGGAATCACTAAGATAGCGTTATGATTTCAAAAACATTTGTCTTGGGATGTTTAATAAATTAGTGCAAAAAATTTATATAGTGTAAAAAAACTATTTATTTTGATAAAGTTCATGCTCAAATTAAAGGTGAATATATATCAATGAAATTCATGCGTACCTGTATCCCTCAATCCATCCAGACATCGGCTCAGTACAACTGCTTTCAATTAAAGTTGGCCGAATGATGACTATTGGGAATTTTGCTCTTTGTTTTGTTATCAACATCTCTCCCATGGCCTTTGTTAGTTGATAAGTATTTGGCCATCCATGAATTTTGGTCCTATTTTTTTTATTTATTTCAACATGACACAAAGTGAATAAAAAAAACAGGTAGTAGACCATGAAACAACAAATTCTTATGAGAAAGATATATATTAAAATTTATGCTACTAGAAAAAAAAGCTCTTCAAAGAAATACTATTGAGTAGTGTATTGTATATTCGAGTGTATAATATAGATGGCACCTTTCTTCCTTACTCTATTTTTTAAAGAAAACAAAAAAAAAATATGATTGTGACTTTGTGAGAGTCACTCTACTCAATTATAGGGCTATTTCTCTATTTTTCTGAGAGTTTTTTTCCCCAATTATTGTAATGTTTTTACTCATTAAAGAGAGTCTTATTCAGATCTTAATTGCTTTAAAATAGTACAGGAAACTTTTTTTTTTCTTAAATAATGCTTTCAAACTAAAGCTATGTACAGTCTTCTTGCACATGTAATACTTTCTTATTATCTTCTCTAGATTGCAATCTTCATATTTTAAGTATTGGACCTAACTTTAGGTAAACAAATTCAAATAACCTATTGGACCTAATTGAAATTTATTGAACAGGAGTAGAAGTTTACCAGACTTGATTGAGACTTATTAGATGGTTTTACAACAGATATCCATTAGAAATCATATAATTATCAATTAAGAAATTATTAATAATGACAGCTATAAATTACTATATCTTACATAAATAAATTAATTGATAATTACAAATTGATTAGATATTAATAAGGGAAGGGGGGAGCTATGGTGTCTCCCCAGGAAATTATTTTACTACCCTCATGAATAAATTAACTACTTTGCCAAAAAAAAAAAGAAATCAAACTCAAATATAGCATAAAAAAGTTTTAAAAAATATTGAACACAATTATATCTCTATTATATAAAGTAAGGGGGGAGCTATGGTATTCCCCTAGGACATTATTTTACTACCCTCATGAATAAATTAACTACTTTGCCCAAAAAAAAGAAAAAAAAATCAAACTCAAATATAGCATTAAAAGAGTTAACAAAAATGTTGAAAACAATTATATAATAACTGAGCCACCATAAATGATTACAATTGTCTACAAGTATTAATGCATTCATATTAACAAATCAAATTTTGACTCATATGCGAAAAAAAAAACGAGTTTCTGTCTCGAAAAAAAACCAAGCACGCATCGCGTGCAAAAAATGCTAGTACAAATAAATTAAAAGGTGTGCTTGACAACGTCTATGCGCCACGTAACACTGAAGCCTGGGCTCGAACCCCTGACCTTATGTAAGGATTTCCATAAACTCACCATCTGATCTAACATCTTTTAGTGATTCATGTTTCCATAGAATTATAGATATGTGTTGTAATTAGTGATGTGGCAATCAATGCCTATTTCCAGCCATAAAGTTTATTTTCTTATTTGTTTTTATTTTGGCTTTGTAATTTTCATAAAATAATATGTTCATCTTTTTCTTTGTTTCTTTTGTATAAATTTCTTCACCATCTTAGATGCAAATTATTTTATGCAAATTACAAAGCCAAAAAAAACAAATTAACCATCTTTGCTTTCTTGTCCTTCTTCACCTTCATTAATGCAGCTGGACCATGCTATTTCAATCCACATATTGTCCTTAAAAGTATATGTAACTCTTTGCTTTCTTGTCCTACTTGCCTTTTGATTTAAATATTTAGAGTAGCCATTGCCTATTGGTTGTGTAAATTTAGGGAAATCCTCTAAAATTGAAGGTCTGATTCTAATAAATTAATAAAATATTGTTAATTATAGGTAGTTATTTGGATAGGTAATGTGATTAGTCATTTTCTTAAAAGATGGATAGTGAAATTAGAGGTTTTATTTATCAAACTTTGTTAGGAATCAAGGTAGTTATTTCAAGTGAAGAAGGGGACTTTTTTTTAAATCAAACAATGCACAAATACATATGAAAGATCCAATCAGAGTAGCAACCCCAAAAATTATGATCCTAAGCAATTAGAATAAGAGCATTGTCTGACAAAACGATTTATTTATGCACCTTACGATGTTTTTCCTTATTGTTTTGACACACACTTGACATATTTCTACTGTCGAAAAGTAAGAATGATGCTAAACTTCAGTCAACATTATCCATTGCATAAAACAACTTACAAACTACTACATGGTATTACAGACGACATAAAGCAAATAACATGATTTCCATAAACGATACAAACAATAGTTAAACCATACAAAAAAGAAAAAACAGTACCACCCGGGGCAACACCTAGGCCACACACTATTTAATTAATAAAAATGTGTGATCTCTAGTCATTGAGGATGATTTGTAATTGCTTTTCTAATAATAATCAACCACTGATAATTCAGTTAACATTGATTTATTTGTTATTAACTTTTTGGAACTTATTAGACCTGATTGAACCTCATTGAAACTTATTAAACCGAATAGGACCTGAATGAAACTTATTAAACCTGATTGGACCTTATTAAAACTTATTGGACCTTATATTATTGGACCTAATTAGAACTTATTTTAACTTACTCGAAATTATTTGAATTT
The DNA here is from genome assembly GCA_947646795.1 of Beta lomatogona. Taxonomy (NCBI): domain Eukaryota; kingdom Viridiplantae; phylum Streptophyta; class Magnoliopsida; order Caryophyllales; family Amaranthaceae; genus Beta; species Beta lomatogona. Next base: position 1,516,947 of record CANSNZ010000150.1, read on the forward strand.
ATTACACCAAAAACTTATTTTTTAAGGTGAATAAAGCGCATTCTAAGTCAGTAGCTTTTAAAGAACGGAGGGAACACGATGGATGTATATTCTTCACCTTAAATAAATAAATATAAGGTTTAATAAGTTTAGGTTAGTTTAGCTTAGATATATATGATCAGTTAAGTTCATATAAGTTCTTACACCTTATATTTAATTGTAAATAATACAATGTGTATTTCGATAAAAGAGAAATGCAGTGACTAATAAATCATGGAAGAAGTATTAAACTAGATCTACAAATTATTAGGTGTTTCCAAATAGAGTTAGGTGGGGTGGGGATGGGTGTTGTGGCCCAAGACAGCAGCGGGGTGGTACACTGGTACTTTGGTCTGCAACACGTAGGGTGCGTGCTTAGTTGAAGGGAAGGCTCTCTGTTTCGCAGTGAAGTTGGCTCGTGCTCACAACCTTAGTCATGTCATCTTTGAGACGGATTGTTTGTCTCTTGTTTCTAGCCTATCAAAAGGAGTTTTTTTCTTGTATGATCTTGATTCTATTATGGAGGATAAACTGTTTTTTAGTAAGAGTTTTGTAGTGGTAGATTGGTCTCATGTTAAAGGGATAACATTTGTGTGGCACATCACCTTGCTAGAGTTGTACCTTTCCGAGTTGAGCAACATTGGGAGTGTCATGTTCCCAATGAAGTAGCTCCCTATGTACTTATGGACACTTTGTTCCTCCATTAATCTATGTTATAGCACGTTTCCTTTCCAAAAAAAAAAAAGCACAATTCTTTTTCCCTCTTTTGGACGACTTAAAATGAGAAAGAAAACATCCCCAGGCATATAAGCAGCAATGCCAGCAAAAGCCATTATACATTTATACCTTTTCATCCCTAACTTTGCCATCTCTGTTGGTAGTTCATTGTCTGAAATGCCTGAAACCAATTCTGTAACCATCTTTAATTCAGCTTCTATATCCAGTGCTACTGGTGTAATCAAATTCGAGTTTTGCCTCTCCTCCATGCTTTCTACCATAGCTATGATCTTTTCAGGAATTACTGCTACTGTTTCCTTAGTGACATAACCTACAGAAACAAAACAATCAATATTAGGTGGTGCTCTTTGAAGTCTTTACCTCTGGAAAGTAAATGTTACTTTTTCCACGATGAGTGTGCTCCATTTACTTTTGGTCTGACATTTACGGGTCAAATGCTTGAGAGTAAGGAGGCGGATATGGGATCCCAAAACGCCAGACTTGCAAGATTCGAAACCAAGACTTTAAGGATCTAAGTATGTAAGAGTCTTGCTTTGCTTGCCAAGTGACCGTTTACGATTTGGTAATTAAGTAGTACGTTTAAATGATGGTGCGAGTGCGATATATGAGTAACCTCATATATACATTATAAATAATAATGTTACTTTAGTTGTGCTTGTTACTTGTTCCTTGTACATAATCTCATATATGCATGTATGCGTTTATTGTAACCCCATTATTATTTAGTAATTCTTATCATCAACCCTATGTATACATCATTAGAAATCCCGTTTATACTAATTGATAACTCACCCCACACCATCACAAATGATATCATATCACGACTCGATGCATATAAGAATTTGTGTAAGCTAAAATCGAGAGAGTAGCCTAGCAAGTTTTATGTCTCATATTGTGTACCAACCCCTTTTTCATTAGACATAAATGTTTATGAGGTGTCAGAAGTAAAAGGGTTGGAACATTATATGAGACACAAAATAAAACATAGGATCCTAAACTCCTAATTAACTAGACATTATGATACCATAGATCACCGTAAAATATTTAAAATAAAGAAAAATAAAACCTAGTGGCACAAGTTCACAATACTAGATTTAATACCAGTAGAAAGGTGCAGGAATAGAACAAGTTTCTTGCAAGTCATTGCGTAGCCCAAAAGTCTTGAAGGTCCTCTCACATTAGAATCAAGGAGTACATCATACCTGTAAAAACTCTTCTTTTGTCACATTAGTATCAAAGAGTACATTACTAGCTTTCAGTGCGTATAAGGCATAAATTAAAACAAATTGTAATGTTATAAAATGAAAATAAAATTTGGGTATCATGCTATGTATAAAAAAACCCTTATATTAAGAATTTTTTCGTATACTAAAATAATATATTCTACCTATATCAAGCTCTTTTAATTTATTTAGACACGATGATAAAGTTCTTTTAGTTGATCAATGCATATCTATACTAATATATTAAAAGGCGTTTCTAAGCAAGGAACGATGTCACGTGGCGCCTTCGCTTGGAGTATTTTATGCTATGCAATCCACATATACTAAAAAAATTAAAAATGTATTATGTAAGATTCGATCCCGAAATCACAAGCATATATACTAATGTCTTAACCACTAAACCAAATGATACTTGATGTTATTATTTCAAAGTAAAATATTGTTAAATGAAAGATATAATTACCGGGGCGTAGCCCGGGCCTAAAAACTAGTTATGTAATAAAAATATTGCATCTTATTTATGAAATAAGTGTATTCAATCAAGTTTATTTTACAAACTTAGGATGCTATATCCCTTCTCTCCCTTTCTCTCCTAAACCTTGGCCTCCATTAGTGAATTTCAAAGGGGCTTCCATCGATTTTATCGGTGGATAGCCCCACCTTAATTTTAATTTTCATTGTTGTTTAGCTTTGTTTATGTTCTTTCTTGTTTGAATAATACTTCCTCCTTTTAAGAGAGGATCGTTTCTCCCTTGAAAGAAAGGGTTTATTCTCTTCTCCTTGGGAGAGACTTTAGTTTACTACTTTGTTTCTAGATGAATTATCGTAATTTTGGATCATTGATGAAGAATTATGCGATGTCGAAGCAGATTTCAGATCTACAATTACAATCAGTGGCATCAAATTTAATTCTATTTCAAAACTACAGCATATCAGAAGACCCCCTCGTTGAAAGTTGTATCAAACAACGATGTGGAAGAGGGTATGCGGAATTGTTAGATCTACTACACAACGATCGTGGTTTTGCAACTTCTGAATTTTATTTGTTCAAAATTGTTATGTATTTGTCATTCCTGATTTCTATTGTAGATGTCGTATAACTCCTTTATTAATGAATTAATTTCACTTTAAAAAAAAAAAACTTAGGATGCTATAATGGATCTTCTTCTAAAGTACTCATATTTCAAGTTTTTTAAGTGGCAAAAAATCTATTCCCTTCGACTATTTTTTTTTTTACATTCGATCGTCCCATATTAATTAATTATCATATTTCTTCTAAAGTATATTTCATGTTTTTGACATATATGTATATGTGTGTGTATATATATATATATATATATATATATATATATATATATATATATATATATATATATATATATATATATATATATATATATATATATATATATATATATATATATATTAATTAATTAATTATTATATTTCTTCTAAAGTATATTTCATGTTTTTTGACATATATATGTGTGTGCGTGCGTGTGGGGGGGCAACTTTTACCAGTTTTGGGGCAACTTTATTATATTAACGGTAATTCTATATATTTCAAGGGTAACTTTATTTATTATAAGAGTAACTATTACCACTTTTAGGGTAACTTTTATCACTTTTAGGGTAACTTTATTATGTTAAGGCCTTAAGGGTAAGTTTATATTAAGAGTAGCTTTGAATTTTTTTAGGGTAACTTTTAGTATTATAAGAGTAACTTTTATTAGTATAGAGTAACTAACTGTCTAACTTTAGCTCTTGAGTCTTGATAGTTTTTTCCCAATACTGCCACCTTCTTCCTCGATCAACCTTCATCTTCTTCCTTTTTTTCCACCAACTTTGTGTGTTTCAACAACAATGGCAATGAAACTCATATACCCATTAATTTATCAACAACCTCATATCTTTGTTCCCAATACAAATTAATGTCCGACTTTGAAAATCAATATTAATCAACAACAGCAGCAGCATCCTTATGAGTGCGAGCTAAACGCCTCTTATAAGACTAAATACACAGATCGAATCAAACACATTTGCACCAATCGCAGGCACATCATCAGGTTTCACAACAAGTCAACAACGAGAGGATCCAAATTGAAAGGAAGAACATAAGCTAGGGTATCGGGAAACTAGTCTAGAATGTTTTGGAGAGATTTGAAGGATATTGGAGATGACAGACGAGTCAACTCGGAATGAATCGGAAGAAGAAGCTTCACTTCGAGGGATATTAAAAGTTTTACGTCGAGCGTAGACTGTGATTGGATCTTTGGTTGAAGATGATGGTGTTGATGATGGTGGCGCTAGGTGTTTTCCGCCATTGATGAAGGAGGAGAGAGAAAAAAAACGGAAGGGTTAAATGTGGGATTGGATCGTTAGAGGAGAGAGATGGAGTTTTATGAGCAGAGAGAGTCAGAGTGAGAGAAAGGGAGAAGTGAGAATATTGGTCGCACGATAAATAATCAACGGCCCATATGTCTTGTTTTCGGTTTTCTTATTAAAAGTTCTTTTCACAAGATCTTGTGAATTGAATTTGTCTGAACTGAATAAACCTGAACTGAACTGAGGTGAATTGAATTTGTCTGAACTGAACTGAATTTTCACTAATTCAGTCCAAAAGAACAGAGCCTTAATTGGCCTATAAATTTTAATTTCGTTAGTTATTAAGGGCATCGTATTATTTGAGGGTATATGATGAATAAGTTGAAAACTTGAGGATATTATTGGTGAAAATATCATAAGTCTTTTTTTTAGAAGAAGAAATAATGCAACTTATGCAAGTTCACCTCTATCCCCTACCATTTTTTCTCTGCCCTCCGTTTCTCTCTATAATAGTTATCCAGACCAAGTGTTAGCATTTTTTTTTGACAATGAGAAAACGTACAAACTAGGGAAGTATACCGTTAAATCTAGGAACATTTAACCTGTTACGTTGAGCCGCCGTAGCTAAGAGATGAGCTTGTTCAATACCTTCCCTGCTAACCTTCAGGACTTGACACCAAGCGAAACTACTTCCTAAGCGTCTGATATCAGCATGAGTGTGTTGAACAGCAAAATCCAAAACTCGCTTCGACCTCAGGTGTCGAACCAGTAGCTCAGAGTCTATCTTAACCAGAACGGAGGAGAAGGAGAGCGCACTAGCCCATCTTAAAGCTAATAGGCATGCTGTTGCTTCCACTTGGTGAGCCGAGGCAGCATGGAAGATATGGTGCTGAGAAGCTATGGGCTGCAAATCCTGATTATAAGCAATCCACGCTGCACCTGCTGCCAATGAGAGTTTGTCCCACGCCCCATCAACCAAGATAGTAACCTCCGGAGGGGTTGGAGCCCCATGCCCAAGATTCACATAGACAAACCCGAGTGGTTGGTTAGGTCCGCCTACATTACTTGGATTCTGCTGGCCGCGTTGGAGAAACACCTGGTGTTGATCGCTACTAAGAGAAATATTAGCCTGTAGACCTTGTAAAGTAGCATGCTTGTGGCGAAAAACTTGATCGTTCCTAGTCTTCCATATAACCCACAAGAAACCAATGAAATCGAGTAAGCGAATGCCACCAATACCATCCTCCTTCCTAAACTGAAGGATACGTTCCTTAAGCCACTGACGAAATGAAACGGGGGGACTCATAATGAAAGAAATTCCAAGGTGACTTCCCTCCCAAGCCGCAGCAGCAAGGGGGCAAGTATAGAAAAGGTGATGACAATCTTCAACATCGCCTAAGCAAATAGGGCAAGCACTGGACTGCCCTATATTCCGTTTACATAGATTTTCATGAGTGGCAAGACTATTATGGAAAAACTTCCAACGAAGAGCTTCCATTTAGGCATGATGTCCGTTGTTCCCCAGATGAGGCGAAAAATTTTCACCCTTATTGGGGTCGTCATGCTCTAGATGTCATGTTGATGTTGCTGTAATAAAGTAGCGTAGCCAGACTTGGTAGTGAACATACCGGAACGGGTGAAGGGCCAAACTTGAGAGTCATTTGTGAGTGAGGAGATGGGAAGCTCAATACCTAAAATTTGCCTAGCGCTTTTAGGCACAAAGATACGACAGATCTTCTGAACATCCCAGCCCTGATTATCTTGAAGAATAAGATCACAAACCCTAAGTGTTAGCATTTAAGTTAAGGAGAAGGTAGTTTTATCGTCTCGAATCTTGATTCTCATTTTCTCCATCTCTTTCCTTAAAAGATCATTCTAATTTAAAGATGGCTAGGGCTACTAATTGCTCCCTCTATTTTGTTTGAATCTCTATATACTTGTTAGCGTTTTCGCAATTTTTAATACACATCTTTTAACCATAATTATAATCTTTAATTTTCCATGCGTAAGATTGTAAAAGGTTAACCATTAAAAAAAAAAAGAGAGGAGATATTATTACAGACTAAAGAACAAATTAAAGTTGGTTAGCTTAAAAGAGATGGTAGGGGAAGAAGAGTTAAACCTCCCATGCCAATTAGTATTGGCAGCAGAATTTATAATCACGTCAATTTGGTCGGCAATGACGCAGCCCACATTGGCACTCATGCCAAGATAAGGATCGCTAAGATTTCCAAGCACCGGAACCAATTTGCTTCCCATGAACTCCTCATATGTGTCTCCATGCTCATATTTCAACCGCTGGAATACTTCACAATCTATGATCTATTCACGTTAAAATGAATTAGGGTTTTTAAAATATCACGTTCTTCCGACTTCTCATAATTAAGGATATATTACTATTAAAAAAAATCTTTACAGACCAGTTGTTAGACTTTTATTCTATATCTATCACTTATGAGGTGAGATGACATGTGGTGGCGTGCAATGCTTGTCTACGCGTATTAACAACATATATACACACACACATATATATATATATATATATATATATATATATATATATATATATATATATACACACATATATACACATATATATATATATATACACAATATATATATACACACATATATACACACATATATATATATACACATATATATATATACACATATATATATATGATTGTTCTAATATATCACACTTAAAATATTTTAAGTATAAATTGAATTTTTTTAATTATATTTAGTATCATAAATTTACGAGAAAAAATAAATCATGTGAAATCTTGTTGGTTTCATTTCAATATAGACTTTTAGAATTTTTTTTCCCCATAATTTATACAAAACTAGACTTGTGACCTATGTCATACACGATTACAAGGGTGAAATATGTTACTTCCTCCGTTTTTTCTTACATGTGACACTTTTGAATTTCACGGTTACCCAGAAAAAAATTGGAGGGGGGATTAAGTAAAAGTAATTGTAGGGATTAAAGAAAGTGGGACCACCTCCACCCCAGCCCAACCCCTTCCCCCACCCCTCCACCACAGCCCAGCCCCCACCCCCTCCCCTGTCCTCTCCACTCCACCGCCCTTTCCCCGTCGATTTCCCTCCCCCTTCCACTTGCCAGCCCCTCCCCCACTCCCCCTCCTCGTCGATTTCCCTCATCCCCCCACCCTCCCCTTCGAATTCCCCAACCCCCACCCATCCCCTTCGACTCCCCTCGAAGCCCCCACCTAGAATTCCATAACACGAGATCCGCGCACAAGGAACACAGATCCACTTGGCTGCGCGGTGGTTCCGGTTTGGCTGCGTCGTATTGCGGTGGCGGGCGGAGCAGCAACGAGAGAGAGGGGAAAATGCGGCGTGAGGTGCATCGAGAGAGAAAGGTGTGAGCGAGAGGAAGGGAGTTCGTGCGGTGGGTGGAAAGGTGGCTGGGTAGGTGGAGGTGCGGTGGGTGTTCGGTGGCTGAGTGGGTAGGTGGACGTGCGGTAGGGTGGAAAGGTGGTTGGGTAGGTGGTGGTGGCGGGAAAACAAGGAAAGGAGCAACGAATAACAATGGGTGGGTCGGGGTGGGGGGGGAGGAGGGGAGAGGGAAGGGGTGGGGGAAGGGGTTGGGCTGCTGGGGTGGGTGGGGGAGGGGTGGTGTGGTTGATTGTTAATTGTTGATTTTGGTTAATTTAAGTTAAATTAAGTAGGTTTAATTTTAGTTAACCCTTACATGTAAGGGTAATATGGTAATTTAATAGGGAAAAACTTACTACTTTAGGAAAGAAAAAAAAAGTGTCACATGTAATTTGCACCATTTCGTTTTAGGAAAGTGTCACATGTAAAAAAAAAATGGAGGAAGTATATGAATAATACATTTCTTTGTTAAATTAAACATTACGAATATAATTTATAGTGTTAAAATAAAGTGATGGTACGCAATAATTAGATAATACGACAATATATTGAAAATATATATTATGAAATGATTATATATACATGATCATTTTTATCAACTATACTTTTCATATTATCTCAAGGATCCTAACTATTATAATTACATGCTCCCTCCTTTTCTTTTTAATGGCTACACTTTGAGTTTTGACACTATTATCTCAAGGAAAAATATAATGATGTGAGATCTTATTTGCTTCGTCTCGATATGTACTTTTGGAATATCAACTTTTTGTAATTTTTACTAATTCAAATTTAGAAATATCAATATTCAAACATTTACATTGATCATAATAAAAAGGTAAAGTGTTTTTTTTTTATAATCTACAAAAAGGTAAAGTGTAACTATTAAAAAGAAACGGATATCTAACTTTTTGCTAATTGTTATTCACTATATTATATTTAGTTTGCTTTAAAATATAGAAACTTGGCATTTGAAAGAGGCGATAAGTGTTGCTTTCTAGGTGGATGTATTCGGCTTTAGCTATATATAATAATTCGCTTATATTAGGTAATCAGATACATAATAATTAAAAGAAATTAACAGTCTAGGTGGTCGTTTGGTTGATCATAGGAATTGAAAATTCCCATGAATTTTCAATACACGTGATATAAATTCCTTAATTAAATTCATGGGAATTTAAAATTTTTGTTTGGTAGTGTATAAGGGAAGTGGAAATTCATGGGAATTTCTACTTACCTAGGGGGAGTAGGTTAGTTAATTCCCCCATTTTGTAGGCAATATAAATTCATGGGAATTTCTACGTTCCCCATTTTTAAAATTTTTTGTCAACCAAACAACTAGCCCATTTCACAATTTCTAGGAATTTGAAAATCCCATTATTTCATTAGCAACCAAACAACCACTAGATGTGCATTAGAGATTAGACAAAAGTTCATAAGTCAATGAATATAAAAAAACTAAAAAAAAAAAAAGAGTGAGTATATGTGTAAAGTTTATTCTAAATGTTGTGAGAATATGAGAAGATTTATTCCAAAAAAAATTATGGTTTTTCTAAAAGAGTAACGTTGACGGAGTTTTTATTTATAAGAAACTGAACTTACTTCATTTTTTAGTCGTTGTTTTGCAGCTTCAGAATTCTTTGCCCTAATCAAGAGATAAATCTTTTGCACCCCTGGAACTTCTCGCAACAGCTTCTCAACAAAAACTGATGCCACCCACATAATTAGATGGGCAAAGAAGATTAGATCTTCATCATCTACAAAGAGGCTCAGCTCAGCTAAAGCAAAATTAGTTTAAAGAAGTGAAGAATTTACCTTTGCCTGTAAAACCAGTGGCTCCCGTAATGAGGTAATTCTTGTGTTTAAGGAAATTGATAATTCCAATGCCATTAACAGTTGGCTGCCTGTTCGACATGGCGAGTATGGGCGAGAGACGACTAATAAAAGATAGATGGAGGCAATAAATAGCATATATAGTTGGACTTGCGGCCAATTGGTGCTTATTTTTTTGTTAAATAGTGGGACTTAGCTTGTGTTGTTGACTAGTAAATTAGAGTATTACTATATACTGTTAGGGCCTTAGGGGTGCTAATCGAGTCGAGTTGCTAGCGAGCAACTTGAGCTCGACTCGGTCAAAGATCGACTCGGCTCGAAATCTTAACGAGCACGAGTCGAGTAGGGTCTTGCTCGACTCTGTTCTATTCGTTAAACTCGCGAGCTGGTCGATAATTTTTTATTATACTTCCTACGTTCTGAAATAAGTGAAACACTTATCTCAAAAAGCTCACATAAAAGAAAGAAGTGTTTCACTTATTTTAGAACGGACGAAGTATATTATTTTCTAAGAATTTATTTCATTGAATATATAAGATATTTTAAAAATTTAGAAATAAGGTCCAAATTATCAAGCCTAATAAAATTTTACCTCATGGTCTATGGTCATACTTCATAAACTAGTGACATGAGTTTAAAAGAAATAACAAATAGATAAAAAAAAAGGATTTTCGAGCAGTCAAGTCGAGTTGCGAAAAAAATTAACGAGCACGAGTCGAGTAAGAGTTTGGCGAGTTTTTGAGTCGAGTCGAGCAGGGTTTGAATAGACGAATCTACTACTCCTATATATACTACTCCCTTTGTAAATAAGTGTGACATTGAATAGTCGAATCTAACAAAATCTCACTCTCCACTTAGCCAATTATTTATACCCACCTCATACTCGACTAATCCACCAGCTTTTCACAAGAAATCCACCCATTTGGTATATTGGACAAAAAATTCAACTTATGTTTGGTTTTAATAAAATCAACATATAAACATGTCATAAATATAAAACCCATTTGGTATAAATGTTATAAATGTAAAAGTAATTTAAATAAGGGTGGATCATGCAAAGTATAAAATGAGACGGATAGGGCTGGGGCAGATACTAAATTTCACACCTGCTTTATTGTCCACCGTGGGAACAATTTTCATCCCCACTAACATCCCTATTTCAAACACCTTTAAATGTTATTGTGTTTTATAATAGAATAAAGGTTTTATTTGTAATTCTTTTTCCACTTATGAACGAATGTTAATACTTCTTTTCAGTTTTTTGAATAGGGATATTTATTTTTTCACTTGGAAAAGAAAGTAAGAAAAAAAAGGTTGAGGAAGGAAAAGTAAACATAAAAAAGGGGTCACCTGAAAAATATACGTCAAAGAGTCAAATGTCCAATTTGAAAAAAAAAACCCTAATTATTTGTTTGAATAATAGAAATTGGAAGGAAAGAGATGGATATCATTTCCTTGTTTGGATACAACTAGGGTTGGGAATGAGCTAAGCCTGCCCGTGAACAGTTCGAGCTCGGCTCGATGAAAGCTCGGTCAGGACTCGGCTCGCTAAGGGTCGGCTCGAGACCTAACGAGACAAGCCACGAGCTAAGCTAAGCTCGACTCAAAAAACTCGCGAACGGCTCGAGTTACTTTTTTTATTTAAAATAATAATAAAAATAGTATTATTATTCATTAGTAAAAAAAAAGGCAAACGAGCTCAAGCCGAGCCTCACATTCCAACACACGAGCCCGAGCCGAGCTCCATTTCTTAGGCTCGACGAGCCTCGAGCTTGAGCCGAGCCTCGTTTTCGATACTCAAGCTCGAGCGAGCCTACCACTATTCGGGCTCGACTCGGCTCATTCCCACCCCTAGATACAACATGGGGGAATGAAAGAGAAAGGAAGTGAAATGATATTTTTTTTTACTCTTATAATAAACCAAATCCAATATTTCCAATGTTTGAAATATTTGAAAGAAAAGGATATGCAAGCTCACTCTTTTATGTTGTTCATTTCCTCTTCCTCCACTTCCACTCTTCATCCATCCTCCACCTTTCCTCCCATTATTACTATCAAAATGAAGTGTTAAATAACAAATTGCCGCAATAAATAAATTGAAAAAAAATGTTATTGAAACCATCCTTCCTTGTGTGGATAATCATTGATGAAAGAAACAAGCACAACACGACAAATGAGTAACCAACTAAGGAAGTATAGTTAAGCTGCACGTTGAAAGATCCGATCGATAACCAGCCAACAAATCAATAATCAGATTGTAAGAAAGGATATGTATTGTAATTTGTAGTATTAAAGTTTTTGGCAGATCACCAACAAGTCTTAGTTATTACTCTTAGTTATTACTTTTAAAAGAGAGTAGTTTATACTGTTAAAAATGTGATTGAGATTTAATTTGCTAAGATCTTGTCCCAGTCTTGTGCAATGCTGATTGAGAATTAATGAATAATCAAGAATGTGTACCTTTTTTCTAGGTGTCAAGAATGTGTACTTTTATAATAAAAGGGTTGTGATTTGGAAAGAACTTCTCTTTAACATAACCTTTTTTTAATAGAAATTGTACCTTCAACCCTATTAGAAGTTAAAATCATATTAATTGGAAGGAAAATATTTAAGATTGCCGGATTTGCCACCAACTAAATCAATATTGAGCATTATGAACTTAAATATAAAATATAGATACTAATAAAGTAGATGAATTGAGCACAAAATAAAATAAAATTGTATTGCATATATTTTTTTCAATGCGCTTGAATAAATAACAATTACGCACAAGTCAATACGGCCCAATTCATTAAGCAAAGGCTCCTGAATTTATCTCCCCAAACGTGGAGTATGATTCTTGGGAGTGGATTTGGAAGGCCCCGGGCCTTCCAAAACACCACTTTTTCCTTTGGCAAACATGGTGGAACAGAATGCCACAAATGATAACATAAATTTTTGTGTTAACTCCTACACAAAAAATTACCCCTTTTGCCCGCAAGAATCATATTCTCAGGGGCTGCCACCGGGCCATGGAAATCTGGAATGAGAAAAAAATTGCAATTAATCCCTCAACATCTTTTAATGATTGGTGACAATTAAATGTCATCAAAGACCATAAACAACCTGCTTCTTTGATCCCCTCTAATGTTGATTTCGTTTTTACTATTTGGGGGTTATGGCTAAGACGAAATGCTTGGGTTTTCAACAAGAAGATTATATCTTCTTCCTCTTCTATCAAAAATTCCAGTTGGGCCGCCACCGAATGGTTCAACTCTGAGAGCCAACCTAAGGTGGGTAAAGCTCCCAACAATCCTAATCTTAATCCTCATCCTCAACTCAACCCTAACCATTCTACCTCGTCTAGCCTCCCTAACCACACAACACCTACTGCTTGGACTCCCCCAACTACACCCAACCTGAAAATAAACGTAGATAGCTCTTTCTTTGTTAAAACCAAAGAAGCTTGTTTAGCTGCTGTGTGGAGGGATTCGTATGGATTGTGGCAAGGAGGAGTGATTATGTCCACCTACTGCTCCAATGCAATGGAGACTCAGACTCGAGGCATTCGAATGGTTATCAAATGGGCCAAATCACATCATTGGGACCGTATTATAATTGCATTAGATTGTCTTAATGCGATTGATGAAATAAAAAACAACAGGAAGGTTAAAAATTACCTATGTAGTATGTAATAATATGCATGATTCTAGGGAGTTGCTCCAAGAAACTGCAGGACTCGAGCTACAACATGAAGGTAGAGAAGCCAACAAGCTTGCAGATGCAATAGCAAAGTATGCTCAAGGGAGGAACGCATGCTCAAACATTTTGCAGGAATTATCTACCCCTCCCCCGGAATGTATTAAGTATTTAGCACAAGACTTGGGTTATTGTAATATGATGGTCACTGATCGTGAACCCTTTGATCATGGCTAGTAACTGTGTACTAAGACTATTTAAGTAATATAAGTTCCACTTTTACCCAAAAAAAAAAAGGCTCATTGCCTCCCTGGAATTCATGGGGAAGGATAAGGGTGTATTAGGTGTTCCCCACTCACAAAGTGTTCCTACTTACATTTGACTTCATAATCTAGAATTTGTGACCCTTAACAATAATCATAGCTTTAGTTAGTAATCAAGTAGATAATATAGTAAAGGATTTAGGCCAAAGGTTCGTTGGTCTAATATATGTTTTTTTTAAAAAAAAAAAATTGGTATGAAGAAATCATCTGGGCTGCTCTCGCACAAGCCCCTATCTAGAGGCCCATTACAAGCCAGACACCCCCAATCCCCCAACCCTCCTTCAATCCCAAGCAAATACTAGAAGATGCAACAAGATGATTGCAACAAGATTGACCTCATCAACCATTAATTAAAAAATCCTCAGGTAATTCTTGATTGCAAATAAGAAATTAAAATCCTCTTGATTGATTAAAATCCTCAGATGGATATAAATCCTCTTAATTGCAACAAGACTGATTAAAATCCTCAGGTGTTGCTATTTTTAATGACATTTCTAAAAAAAATTAGTTTTCTCTTGATTGATCTACATCTTAATTAAAAATAAGAAATTCATTTCAAACAATGGCGGGCCCCACAACCTGGGCTCTTGGTGGTCAATGAATCACATCCTTGTGTTGAACTGTCAGGTCTGGGAAACATCCATGCAGGCAATGCGCTTAGGCGTGTTGTTATCAATGAGCATCCCATGATGGTTTTCTTGCAGGAAACCAGACTTAAGGAAGGTGAGATGGAAAACATTCATAGAAAATTAAAGTTCAAATGTATGATTGATGTAAACTGTGAAGGAGAAGGTAGGAGTAGAAGAGGGAGCTTGCTCTATTATGGACGGATGAGTGGAAGGTTAGCCTTAGTTCTTTTTCTATAAGGAAAAGTTGAAACTAATAATCCCACCTTTGCCTCATCTTCTCAAAACAATCCCACCTCTATACCCCATCTTCTCAAAATGAGCCTTTTACCGGTTTGCGAAATTGGTAACTTGTTTTAGAAGGCGACTTGCCACGTGTCACCTTCTGATTGGTTTTTTTTAATTTTTTTTTAAAATAAAGAAATTTATAAAAAACATTTTTCTTTCCCCTTCCCTCCCCTGCCGGAGCCCCCATCCCCATGCCGGACCAGCCGTCGTCGGACCTAGCCGCCCTCCCCTGCCGGACCCAGCCTAGCCACCCTCCCTTCGCTGGAGCCAACCCACTCCCCTTGCCTCTTCCTCGATTCCCTCCCCTTCCCTCTTCCCCTATTCCCTTTCTACCGAACCCAAACCCTTTGCCCGATCTATCCACCCTTCCCATGCCTCGCTAGCCCCACTTCCCTTCCGCGCCGGTGAAGCCCCACCCTCCGTCCCAGTCCCTCCCGTTCGATCACAACCGGACCCGCTTCCCTCTCGTCGACGACAACTAACCCCGCCCCTAACTCCTTTCCCTAGTTTCGTTGTCGGTTTGTGGCTAGGCAAAGCAACCTCCCCTTTCCCGACTAGTGGGTGGGTTTCGGTTCGAGGTGGTGGGTGTCGGGGTGAGGTGGGGTTTCGGTTTGGTGGGGTGGGGTTGGTGGTCAAGTGGAAGGGGGTAGGATTTCGGGGTGGCAATGAAGGTGGGGTGGGGTTCGGTTCAAGTGGTCGTGGGTGGTGGGGAGGGGGGGTTGGGCCCGATTTTGTTTAGGGGTGGGGTGAGGTTCGGTTCAGGTGGCCGTGGGTGGTGAGGGTCGGGGCCAGTTTATTTCAAGGGTGGGGTGGGGGTAGGGATGAGGTGGTGCCAGTGGTGGTGATGGAGGGGCTGCCATGAAACAACGTTGTGAGGTGGGAGGAGAGATTAAAGGAAAAAAAAATAAAAAAATTTAACCTGCTAAACAGATTGGAGGTAAAAAGGCTCATTTTGAGAAGATGCGGTATAAAGATGGGATTATTTACAGATTTCGAAAAGGTGGGATTGTTTTGAGAAGAGGAGACAAAGGTGGGATTATTAGTTTCAATTTTTCCTTTCTATAAACCATATTGATACTATGATATCGTATGCGGGTATGGAGGAATGGAGGTTCATAAGGATGTAAGGGTGGCTTGAAGAAGGGACTTCCTACTTAACTTTGCGCTACAAGCATTCCTGCAAGAAAACCATCATGGGATTATTAATAAATTTTTAGTTCCATTAATGAATTATTATTAACTTTGCGGATATTTAAGAATTATGATTATTAATAAATTTTGAGGTATTGCTTAAGTGATGTTGGTATGTTGTACCCTTTAGCATGCTTGTGTGGTCAATGAATTATGATTATTAATAATTCATTCCATTATTGAAGAATTATGATTATTAATAAATTCATTCCATTATTTAAGAATTATGATTATTAATAAATTTGTAGTTCCACACTTAACTTTGCGGTACAAGCATGCTAAAGGGTACATACCAACATCACTTAAGTAATACCTCAAAATTTATTAATAATCATAATTCTTAAATACCCGCAAACTCTAATTACTTTTAATTTAATTCTTATATTGACATGTCATACTTTTATTTGTTTATCCATAAACCATTTTCTTTAGATTCATGCAATGCTCAACAATATAAATATGTCCATTTTATCTATTTATCTATACTAATATATTAAAAGGCATTCTTAAACAAAGAATGGCGTCATGTGGCGCTCTCCTTTAGGGTGTTATACTCCATGTAATCCACATACAATTAAAAAAAATAGAAAATACATTGCATAAAATTTGATCTCGTGACTTTAAACTAAAATTTTTATACTAAAGTCTTAATCACTAAACCAAATTATGTTTGGTGCTTCTCATAAAAAAAAGTTATGTTTGATGCTATAATTTTAAAGTAAAATATTAATAAATAAAAATTATAATTATTTGGTACATAATCCAAGCCTTAAAACTTGTTTATATATATTTTTAATTAATGATTGACAATTAATTAAACAAAAATAAGTGGTCCACAATCCGTGTTGCATGATTGCTCGGATGGGCAATTATTGTTCAACTCTCATCACTGCATTAAAGTATTCATATTATTATTAAATTATACACACGTTATGGTTTTCTATAATTACGGTGATTCACGTTGTAAGACTATTAAAAACAAAAACATAATGAGGTTATGCTGATTTGCGGCATTTGCCAACCTCTACTACTTGTGAGTTGTGACTTGTGATAGAGGAATCTGCTATCCAGTATGTATACTGATTATTAATTATTGATGACCAACAATATGGATCAATAAATATTATTGTTTACTAGATTCATATCAATGACTGAAAAAATTACTAAGAATGGTGTTTATTGATGAGGTGCATTTCACTCATCATTGATGTGCTTCCTTCGTTTTTATTTAGTTAACTAGTGTGTGGCCCGGGCGTTGCCATGGGTGTTACTTTTATTTTTTGAATGATTGAACTTTTGTTTGTACTATTTATGCACATCGTATTGTTTACTTTGTTTCGTTTATAATATCATGTATTTTGTAAATTGCGATACAAAACAACTAATTATGACCGAAGTTCAGCATCATTTTTACCTTTGGGACAGTAGATATATGTCAAGTGCAATTATGAAAATAATACTCCAAATTCATGGTTGGAGGAAGAAGATGACCGTCACTGTAAAGAGTAAAGACATATAAAGGGTTTTGTGGACTTAAGAATCAATAAAAAATATTAGATGAGATGGTAAATGTATCTTAACTCTTATAATTACTAAGAGGTTAGGGGTTCGATTCAAGACAATAGCATATATTTTTGAAAATGCTGATGACCTGACTACTGTTGATTAATTGTACACATGGCATAATTCTAGTGCAAGCGGGAGGGTTCCACGTGGCGCATAAACTTTGGCAAGCACGCCTTATAATATATATATTTGTATAGATTATATCCAAAGGGCTGGACATGTTTGGCAACATGCATGTACCTTTGAGCATCAGTATCTCTAATTATGCTTAAGTAAAAATTATAAAAAGATTTTTTAGAATACATATTGAGACAAATCTAACAAGACCATACATGATTATATATTTTTCCTTAAGTATATATAATACAAGAGGGTCATAACATAGTTTGTAAACAGTGTCAAAAGTCAATATGGTACAACTTAAAAATATATATCTCTATTTAACAAACACCCCAAAATTCCTCCTACCTTTAAAGAACTAAGAGGCGTTACCACCGCGTTGAAATACAAGGCATTTAGGAAATCAGAAGTCAAAACTCAAAACATACTTAAATTAAATCTAGTGTCCGGAAGGCAATGGATGAAAAACAAGTCCAAGTAAAGTAGATATGTGAAATACAAATGGAAAGCATTGACGCCCTAAAAACCCAAACAACAAATCCATATTGAAATGTGATAAACTTCATTGGGCCTTACACAAGGCCTCGTCGGAGAATAGTTTGACCACATACAAGGTTGACGGAGTTCCATCTTAAAATCAATTGGTGATAGGTAGGAGTGTTCATAACCGGGTACCCGGTTTTTCTGGTATCCGAATATGTGGATACTTGAAAATGCGGCCCATGACTCGACCCGGAAAAGCGGGTACCCGATTTTTTCGGGAATCGGGTGATAGGGTACACAGCTCCATATACTTTTTTAAAAAAAAAATATAATAATGTCGTTCACAAACCACAACTTAACAGTGTCTCGTGAAGCTACTGCTACTACCTACCTAATGTCATCCCAAAATGTAACACACACTCATACAAAAGCTATTGCCAAACTTGTGCAGCTACTGCATTCCTCCTACCTACTGCCATGCCAACATTTAACAAAGAAGCAAATTACAACTTAAATCGTATTTATTTATGCAATGCAAGCTTACTGACAGTGGCTATATGGCCCCAAATTCAAAAGCTTACTAACACGGTAAGTCATGCAGCCAAAAGTTGCCAAGAAAAAGTTTTTTTAAATAAAGATAACCGGGTACCCGCGAGCTCTTTATATGCGACCCATCACCCGACCCGGATTTCATTCTTTTTACCGGGTCGGGTATCCGACCCGATAAGAATAAAAAAAAGATTTTGACCCGGCTATTTTTGTGCGTGTCACGGTGTCAGCGGGTTTTCGAGGCGGGTAATTCGGGACGGGTTTTTCTGAACACCCCTAGTTATAGGTGGAGTAATCTACCAATCTACATGTCAGTCATTCTCTATCTAATTATTCAATGTGGGACAACTATTTCCTAACTCATGTATGGGTTATACTCTTAACAAAATGTCTACTAAGCTTAGCTTGGCTTATTTGGTGGAGATTCCACCTCATGACTTCAGGATTAGCCGATTAAGGTTTCGAATCCCATCAAATGAGGGGCACTTGGAGGAGGTTTACCTTACCTTTCCCCCCACTTTTTCCAAGTGCTTGGGTCTTTCGGTGGAGCTTCTAACGATAATTTGAAAATAAACCGGTAATGAAATTAACGGTTTATAACTTGTAAAAAAAACGAGTTTCTCTATCCTACATATAAAGTATGGAGGAAGATAAGTTCGATTATAGTCCAAAGTAAGAAATACTTTGCGTTTTAGCATTATACAAGGAAAAAAAATCGTTACTCGAAAATTCAGATAAGTTGAGTAGAACACGCCCCAACCAGGCCCCCAAATAATCCTAATAGTAAAACTCAATATTCGCGTCGTGTTCATCGCACCGTGCTCCGCAGGCGGCGCCACCATTGCCTTTTGTAGCTGACCATTACCCTCTAAAGTCTAGAGTTTCACTAAAACTCTAGAGGATCCGAACTCGAGTCGGATCCGAACTCGAGTCGCGGACCCCTCTTTAGTCTTTACACTCGCTCATACTTCTTTCTCAAATCTCAGCCCTAAAAGTAAAACCCCCATTAAACCCTCCACAACCAAAAACTGAAATTCTCAAACTTCTCTTCTTCCCTTTCTCTCTCCTCTTTCTCCCTCCCAAATACTCCCGTTTTTCCATTGTTTTCTGTTCACTCTTACTTAAAGAGAAATGGGTCGTTCCAAAGCACCTTCAAAGAAGCCACAACCCCGTGGTGTGGATTTCAAGGTTTACAATTTTGAGTTGCTCATTCTAAACAAAAGTTGTTCAATTTTATTGGGTTTGTGCTTAATTTTGTTTTTTGTTTCTCAGAAATTTAAGAAGAAGTTGGGCAGGAAGTTGCCCCCTCCTACTAATGCTACCAATACTGAAATTAAATCCAAAGGTAACATATCAAATTACTCTATATTTCGTTTTTGGGATTTTTGTGTTTTTCGTTTTACATTCATAGCCAAATAGCCAACCATATGCATTATCAGTTACCATGTTTATGTTTGTAACTAATTTGATCTTAGAATGAGCAAATAGTTATATATTTGAGCTGCTGATAAAAAAAATTAAATATTGAATTTATGTGAGTTATATGATTTCAAGCATTATATTGGAAATTGGACATGTTGATTAATGCTGGGACATGTTGAATTATGTGAAATATTGAACCTTTTTTCCGTCAAATGTTGATGTCATGCTTCTGAATATCTCGCGGAAATTGAAGTTTTGATTCTGAAGAAGACACAAATTGCTCAATTATTTTAATTATTCTAAATATTATTGAATACATCAATGTTCTAGATGGGAACTTAGAGTTGTTGTATCTTTTTCTTCCCCTTATTAGTGCTTGTGTTACTTCCAATGAAACAATGGCTTATTGTTATTGATGAATGGTTCGTTTTTGATCTGATTTGTGGGCAGCTATAATTCTTCCGGAACAGAGTGTGGCTTTGGATAAGGCGGGAGTACCTGTGAGCAAGAAAGGCCTGACATTGAAGGAGCTGCTCCAGCAAACATCTCATCACAATGTCAAAGTTCGTAGAGGTTTGTGTCTGTCTAATAGCCTTTATTGCCAATAAAGGTCATAAGTACGTTGGCGATCTATAATAAAAGACAATGGCTCACAAATGTTGATTTGATTTTGGCATGGTGGACGAGCAACCATATGCATAAGTTGAATGAAGATTTATTAGTTCCTTCTGAGTGCCTATTATTGATAACTAAAAAAATACAGTATATACTAATTTATTTGGCTCGGTAACGGCTGAAGTTTAAAGTTTATGCAGATTTAGGCTGGTTTATGTTCTGCCTTTTCGTAGAAAACAGATCACCAACATTTTTTTCCTAGTAGTAATTGTTTTCAGTGATTATAGTGCTCTGTGATATGGAAATAACATTTGCTTTTATTTGTCGCAGACGCAGTGCTAGGTATTAGGGAGTTATTGCTTAAATTCCCAGCAGAGTTGAAGTCCCATAAGAATGCTGTCATTGAGAAATTGCGTGAACGTATTAGTGATGACGATAAAGTAGTTCGTGAAGCACTGTATCAACTATTTAAGTCCATTATCCTTCCAGGATGCAAGGAGGTAAACTTTATTTACTTGCTAATGCTATTAGCCTATCTTTTTGCCCTAGCTGATTAGGTCTTTTAGCAATTAAGCTACTTTGTCCTTCAGAATGTGATACGACATGACAATGTTTTTTCTTATATATTAATAAAAAAAGATGGTCAAACTTTTTATAACATTAACCACTTGAATAGTATATGAGTAAAACC
The DNA here is from genome assembly GCA_947646795.1 of Beta lomatogona. Classification (NCBI taxonomy): domain Eukaryota; kingdom Viridiplantae; phylum Streptophyta; class Magnoliopsida; order Caryophyllales; family Amaranthaceae; genus Beta; species Beta lomatogona. The sequence goes on from CANSNZ010000150.1 coordinate 1,538,044, forward strand.
TAGAAAAACAGAGGTAGTAGATAGTTATATTTCTATTAAAGCTAATTGCATCCATATCGTAAAGTTACATTTAATATTGCATTGATACCATGAAATGATCTACAATCTTAGTTTGATATTATGAAGTAACTTATTATGTTGCATAAGTATTGTAGAGTGACAAATCTAATACGGAAATTGGATGAGAGAGAGTATATATCATGAGTAACATAACGTATCCAGATTTTTGGATGCTTTACCTATTTTGGCTACTCCCCCCTTTGTGTAAGGTTGGGCGTGTGTTTGCTCCAGGGAAGCCCAATAATAGCCCTTCATAATTATGCCTATCCTAGATGAGCATTTGAATCCATGTTGTTGGCGTCATGCCACTTGATCCCACCTGGCGGCTGAACCATGGGAGAATGGAACTTTGAATTTTTTTATATTTGAAACTATGATATCTTTGTGAAATGTATTATGTCTGTAAAATATGCTTTGACTGAGCTCGATATTTGTATATGCCAATTAGTTTAGGTATTGATGATGGATGTAATGGTGAAAGTCAAGGATCTATTAAGTTTTACCCCTAGTCAAAGAATCTCTTCACGTATGAAGATTATGCATGCTAAATGACTTTGGATTACTGTATCTTATTAATAGTACAAAGAGAAAATTATGATAGGGAAAGGTGACATCAATAGTTTCTCACCATTGGGCTTGATTAAGTGGTCCTACTAAGATTTTAAGCCTGGAATCGAACTTCTTAGTCCTGGTATATCTGTATGGTAAAAGTAGACTAATGCTTGTCTTGTGAAGCTTCAGACTTGGCTCAACATATTGGGGTTAGCAGGAACTAAAAGGACGGCGAACTGACTCCACTCGGCTATCATGCCATATCGTAATCAAATTACTATTACATAATACTAGGTTGGGGCCTTGGGGGGATGTATTGAAATTCAAGGGCTAATATTGATACTTTATGTGGGAATTTGGCCCATGGAATCTGCATGAGGTTGTTGAATTTACTTGTCAATTTTTTTTTTTTTATTCCGGCTGGATTATATTTAATTCTTCTATTTGGCAATTATATCTGTCTGCTTTTATTCTCATCAGTATGTTGGTTTATTTTTCTTTTTAGGACATTCAGGGGGCACCTATATCTCTTATTATGGCCTATATATTTAAGGCAATGACGCATTTAGCAATTGATGTTCGCTTTATGGCCTTCAAATTCTTCGATCTTGTGGTTCAGAATTATCCTCCAGCCTTTTTTACATATGCAGAAAAGGTAGTATCTGATGATTATTTAGTTATTATTTAGTCTGTGGTTCTGCCAATGTCTTGCAAGTTTGTATCCTAACAACTTAAGTCATTGATGATTTTTTTTTTTATCATACTTCATGAGATTATGGGTAGTCTTGTAATTGTCTGTTATGCGACTTGTCCTATCTTTTGCTTTACGTGGTAATGATGGCGGTGTTGGTGGATGGGGCTGGGGCTGGGGTGTGTGTGGTTGGATGTGGCTGGATAGTGGAGTTAGTTGTTGAGGTTAAGGGTTTAAAATGGGATGCCACTAACCTATAGTCAAGGATTTTTGGGGCAGTGTTGGAAAAGAAGGAACAGGATTATTGGGGTCTAAACAGAGAGAACAAGGCTTTTGGGGTGAATTCATTGATAGGATATAGGTGCTGTACTGCTGGGACTGAGAAAACCCAATTTCCTTTATTAAATCTTGTAATCTAACATGCCCTAACTCCTTTGAATTATCAGTAGGCACTTGAGATATGTAGTTAATTGTTCAATGCGCCGCTTGTCGAGATATTGGAACAAATAATACTACAGATTTTTGAGGGTAGAGGTTTTACTTCTAATATTTTGAGACTATTGTTTTAGGCCCTAAGCTACACTGATGGATTTGTTCGACTTTGTCAATAAATTACTTCATTATAGCGCGAGGGCATGAGTTTTGTGTGCTTACTTCCCTCCATTTGTATATAGGTGAAACCCTCGTGGAATCTTCCAAATTTATATCTTTATTGGTTTTTAAGAAGAAAAAGTCATCACTCTTCTTGACTATTGTGTTGAAAAGAAACAGAAGTACAGAACCAATTAAAACAAGTTCCTAACACATAATCTTCCAGCTTATTTTGTTGGGAGGCTTGGGCTGTGATGCATGCAGCCTTATACCTATAGTTTGTTTCAAGTGCTCTGTTGGACCCTTGATATGAATATTAATGACTAATTTTCATGAACTTTTTATGATAATATATATATTTATATATTTATTTTATCCAGTTTTGTAATTTGTGATATTTCATTTGACTTATAAGCAGTACTTATATGAGGATAATGCACCTCTGTCTCCCCACCTTCTTCTTCCTTCTCCTCCCCCCCCTTCTGTTTCCTCCTCTCCTATCTTCTCGTCCTGGTTTGATGTTTGATCTTTTTCCTTTCTCCTTTCTGCTCTCCTGATTGACTGCAGGCTTTAGACAATTATACAGATATACTACAGAAGAACCAATTCCATTTGGAGGACAAAAGCAAGCTCAAGTTTGCTCTTTCTGCCCTTGTGCGTTGCTTGTCATTGTTGCCATCACACGAAAGAGAAGTTCTTTCTTCTGCACAGGTTCCATCCTTTTTATATTAATATTAAGCGAATTTCAACTTTGATATATGGTTTAGCTTTTTTCTTGCCAATTTTGGTTATCTTTCTTAACTGATCCTGGAATTCACTTCCATATGTTAAACAATGTCCAATTTCTTTGATTGGCAACCTGGGATCAACAATGAACTGATGGCCCTTGATGTCATGTTTGTTTATAGTTAGAGAAGCAGATGAAATTCATGATAAAGTAAAAGTCATTCTTATTACCCGGAGTTATTCACTTTGTAAACAGTTGATCTTATCAAACTCAGAAGATTTTTTTTGGTGAAATTAGAACTAATGACATTCGCATCGTGGCTGTCCATGTAAATTAATCCGCTGATGTTGCTCTTCAGTGGTTTGTTTAAATCATCAAGATCCAGATCTTGTTATATGTATTGTAGCATTGTTTCGCTTTCAGTTCCACTGAGGTCTTAGGAAAGCTTTTGTTTACATAGAGAAGCAAAACGGCTTGCTATTGAACTTTTCTTGGTGCTAACTGTTAACCATTCACTTTATACCCTTTGGTAATGATGTCTTAAGCACATCTCAAACCCAGGGGGCTTGGCTTACCAGTAAGCTGGAGTCCAGAACCAGGAATACACTACTCATTTTGCTTGCATCGATTTGCAATGTGCCAATGTACTTCATCTGTGTCGATGTGGAATATAAAAAGCGCTGAAAAGTAAGGAGGACAGAAGGTAATGAACCGTGAAACACTTAACAAGTTGAATGTGTCATACATTCCGATTATTTGGAACCCTGACATATGGACTTCTAGTACAAGTTTATAAGGAGCTTGTTTTAGACTATTTTGGAACCCTCATTTTAGTGAGAATGACATTTTCGATGGTGGTAGGATAACTTAAGAACTTCAACTTTGTGATGTACACATCACAAGGAAAGAGAGGGTACAAAATCCCATCCTAAATTATGAAGTGCATGGGGTCCTTGTTCAAGCCAAATGTGCAGTAACATGAAGCAACTTTCTCTCTAGTCTAAGCAAAAAGATGATATAAAGGATAGAAAAGCTGAGGATTTTGTTTCTAAAGACAAGCAGAAATTTGCGTAAGATAAGAGTCGTTACTAAAGCTATATCCTCCAACGACATGCTACCTTAAGCTCCATTATCAACATTTTTTCTCTACAATGGAGAGAGGATCGATGTACTTTTTGAATTTCCACCTCAAATAAACCTTAACACTGGAACTGGGGGATGCCATTTCTCAGTGGTGAATCCTTATGTGTCCTCTAATATTTTACAAAAAAGAGTGGTCAGTTCTCTCTTCGGTCCTGGATTCGGTTTACCTTACATTCTTTCTACAGCTACCTGCAAATCAATACCAGTGATAGGTTGCAAGTGTCATTTGGAACGCAGTGGCCCATGAGAGGTAACTTTCTTTGGATAGTTGTCTTGATTAAACTCATTTCCAGCGATAGGTTGCAAATCCTAGGGCCAAATAGTCTTAAGGTTGGAAAACTCGCTCCTTTTGTTTTTCCCAGTTGGACCCTTGGCAGTTATGCTGGCTGTTTATGGTGCAAAGACAAAATTGGATTTGCCCATCCCCCATTTGTGAGCATTTACCTGTAAATTATGTGGCATTGGCTGTTTAAATGTGTAGAGAGTCGTAGAGGCCAGCGATGTAGACGGGATTCACCTCAGGTCTTGTATACCACCCCTACAAAACTTTCCAACTAAGCTAGCTCACATCCACATATTATCATAGTTGTGTGTTTGTAGCTATGATACTCGGACACGGCATTTTGGCCGGCGTACCCGTGTCGATACGATCCGACACGGATACGGGTATGAAATACGGGTCGGATACTTAGGGTTACACTCGGATACGGGAGAAGTAGAAGGAGAGAGAAACCCTAGATGTATAATTGAAGGTAAGATCCATAATAACTGCAAACCTGGGGCTTTTACACATGCGGCAAGGCGAGCCTAACACCATCGTCATTGCGCCGGCAGATTGTCTTCTCCGGCAAGGGCAATTACATCAATTTTTTTGCAGTCGAAGATAACTGTACGTTTCTTTTTTTTCTTCCATTTTCCTTCTTTTTTTCTCTCTCCTCTCTTTTTTTTCTCTCTCCTCTCTCCTTTCTTTCCCTCTCTCCTCTCTCATGTGACTGCTGCGTTAAGATGCAGCTGGCATCATTAATTCTTTTTATTCTTTGCAGCTTTCTTTTGTAGGGTTTTAAAATTTAAACGTAGCACAAGGCCACATGGGATTTTTTAACCTAGTCTTGTTACAAACTGGGCCTGCTATATTAGATTTAGAGTAGTACTATTTCAGCACACACAATATTTTTATTGAAAATAAAGAACACCAGTCAACTACTTTAGGGAATTAGCTAACACGAAGTATATAAAATACAAGTAATAATATATAATATAAATTTAAAAATGCCGTATCCCCGTACCCGTATCCAACATTAGGACGGTGTTCCCGTATCCTAAAATTTTAAAATCACCGTATCCGACACTCGGATCCGTACCCGTATCCGATACTCGTACCCGTGTCCAAGTAACATAGGTTTGTAGTATATCTATTTGTTAGCTCATTGAAATAAGCCTTTTGTGGGTGAATACCAAGTGCTTCTTTAGTATAAAAAATATGGGAAGTAGAAGAATGCAGATTTGTTTGGTTGACAAAAACATAGGCAATTGCACTTCCTATACAATGGAGGAAGTGACTACCTAGGCCTTCCTAGTTCCTAGGTAAGTGAAAATTTCCATGGTCGACCAGACAAATATTTTCACTTCCTAGGAAATGCTACTACATGAGGAAAAATATTCATAGGAAATATGACTTCCTATGCTCAACCAAACCACCACAAAGACACAGCTTCATGCCCCTTGTTTTAGGGAAGAACTCTTGAAATTAAGAGAATAGGAGCTGTTTGACTATTATATTCACATTATATTTAGTTCATTAGCACTTGAGTTTTGCAAGGATTCAATCTTTTGATCAGGATTCAGTGTAATCCACTGCATCATCCCTTTCAATCTTCGCTGTGAATTGTGATGCATTTGAATCTAATTTCTGTCATGAAAATTCCTTGCGTCAGCTCATGTGTGCCCTTGAGGCACCCTTTCAAAGTCACAACCTGTGCACTAACCTGTGCATCACATGGTATGACCTCAAAGAGGCGTTGATTACTTGCATAGTGCTGCTATTGTGTTCAGATAATTCTATGAGTTTTAGGACATGATAGTTCTTGTCCCTAGCGCCAAAGGAGATGCTTCTTGTAGCTAAATCTTTCTTTCTTTCTCACAAGAAAATACATTAGTTGCATGCAATGAAGAATCATATACTTTCTCTGTTTCAGTACGATAGCCTTTGCTGATGTTTTACCCATATTAAGAATTTGGAAAGTGGCCTATGGGAGTAGTGCATACTTAAGTCCATAGAGAGATAAAGAATAACTTTGTCAATCACTTGAAACATGCTGTCAAGGAATATGACAATCGTACTGCAATGGAGGGAATATGCATTTTGGTTACGTCTCTGGAGCTTATACTCTGTTTTTGGGATGAATTACATGTCGTATGTTGCTATATAATTGCATCTCTTTGATTTTCACTTAGTTTTTTTTGAACATGAGATCTAATTTCTCTCCCATATATATCTATAGATGATTAGTTTGCAATTGTCTATTCTGATACAGACTAGCTCTGAGAAAGAAGTACTGCATGCTTTTGAGAGAGATGTGCCTAAAGATTCTACTGGTATGTGACAAATCTCAAACTACACATTGTATGTGCTCTTTTATTTTAATGCTATTGAATTGAATTTATTATTGCCCTACCATCCAAGATAATTAGATGCATGCTGAATATTACTCACTACAACTGCATGCTGAATTTGAATTAGCGATGCGCATCCGATTTGTTATTTTGGAGACTCAGCAGTGAGCAAGTGCATCCAAATGCTATGTTAACTTGGGTACACTTGTCAGAAACTGTACTTAAGTGTGGAGTCGGCTATTTTGTGAAACTTTTTCATGATTTTTTGGCTTTAAATGAAGTGTCCAAGTGTCCTTCCCATGTCTGAGAATCTGACATCGGTACTTGAGGTGAAATAAGAGCCTGAGTAACATACTCCAAATGCAATGAAGTAATAGAAATTGACAGATTTACATGGTAGCAAGTGAAGCATATGAACCTATTATCATTTACGTGGTAACAATGTGGATGAGTCCTATAAATTTTGCATTCAGAAAGCTTCTCGTTCTTTTTGTTGCTAGTATAGACCCCCTCACACACTTATTGTCTAGTGATTTGTCTTCTCCGGTACAAAGGACAAGTTATTGGATTCAGTGTTTGATGACCATTTTATCTCAAGAAATGCCACTTATAGAGTCTCAATAATATGTGGGCTGAGACGTGAAATTTTTGCCTGCGAGTCTAAGCACCTGTCATTAAGCATATATACGGGATTCTTCATGCATCAAAGCTTGTTCTGCGGATGATATGACTCTTGAGATTCCATCTCTAACCTTATACTTTGAAGTTCCTAGTGAAGCTTTTAATTTATCTTTTCTCTTTATCTGGGCTTAGATAGCCATATGCAGTTTCAAGTTTGTGATATTGGCATATTCCTACTAGGCATTTAGCTAAGATATCAGTGTAGCTAGTTCTAAAGACTCTTTAGCTGGAAGTTCAGTTACAGTTTTCTGTTCAGATGAGGGCTATCTGCTGTTTTAATACAAAAAACTCAATTGAATGTATTGCCATTTTTATGGAATCTCTGCTCTCTAGTTTCAGGTCATATTCATCAGCACTCTTACTAGCTTCCACTGAAATGCGCATGTTTACCACCTGTATCTTCTCACAGGTGCAGCGTTATAATTGTGGTACTTATCCAGTTATCCTGCACATGTTGGCATCACTCTGGGTCTTTGCCATATCTCCTTAAAATGTCCTATTTTATAGTGCCAAATTACCAAATAGGTATTAGAAAAGTAGGAAAGCTTGCCACATTAGAATAAAAAACATTCCAGCAACGTTTTAGCATGTTAAAAGAGCAACAACGACAAATACAAATAAATACTGGCTGGAGTCAGTTCTTGTACTTTACTTTCCTCTTACCATGAAACTTTTGATTATTGCCAAACATATTTCTCAACTGCCTGAAGTTCATCAAAAATTAGATTTTGTGATTTCACGAAGTGTATATATAATATATTACAATATCATAAAAGAAAAATAGTTGAGAAAGTGCAAAATAGGAATTGCCATACACATTAACTGCAGTCAACATTAAGGTGTATCTGGCATTCTCACTCTCTTTGCACATGAAATTGTCGCGGTAAATTTTCTTACATATGCTGATGTGGTAAGTAACTCCCTTCTTATTATTTATCAATCTGGTAGTTCCAATTGTGAAGTGTATTGGAATTTTCCTTGGCAAGAATCATTCCTTGCGTAATTACCTCAGAAATTGTTACCCTATTTCTCGTTTCAGTCACCTACTCATAAGTTGCGACCCAATTGTTGGAGCCTCCTTTATCCAATATACACGTTAATGTCCTCAGTTCAAGTCTCTTTCCATAATAAGGTTGTCTTTGTGGTAGCTGGCTTAAATCTTGAAGACAACTCATCCATAAAAGTCTGTATGATATTGCATGTGGTATTATGGTGTTGCCCACTTGCCCATATCATTTTTTGCTTTGTAGGTGAATCTTATTTAATAGTTTGTCTGACAAAGGTTTACCATTTTCCCCAGAGGCTTGAATATATTTCTCAAATGTTCCATTAGTTTTTCAGCACTTCTTTTTTTCTAGTAGTAAGATAAGGCATACATTTCGATTGCCCTCCTAACTCCAAGTTCCCTGAATAGTGTTTTTATTATTAATTTAGAATTTAGAGTTTTATGTGTGAATTCTCTTTTGTGAAACCCTTATGAAAAGCCGATAATCCTTTTTCTGTAAGTTATTTCATTATTTCTGAATCTTTTCTTCTCCTTTCTGTTGCTTCAGCAAGTCGAGTTTTTCAGGTTACCCTTATTTTAGGGTATAAATGATAAGCAGGGATGTCTGGGCATTCTTCCAGGCTTTTTCTGCAATTATGGTACCCTGTGTCCTTACGCCTAAGAGAGGTGGATGTGGCTTGAAATCTTACTAAGATTTTTAGTCACAGCTTACTTCCGGCCCATCATTTTATCTACAAGACCAAAAGCATGACCAAACGGAAGTTTAACTGATGAGCATTTGAGTCCCACTGCAATGGAGATATTTTCAAATACCGTGTCAAAATTTATGTGTCTGTAATATAAAATGTGGTTAATAGATATTGTGTTTATCGTGTGCGCTTCTTGTAGGGCATTTTCTGATTGTTGGTAAACTGAAGGACCTTGTGCCAGTTCTGGTCAATTGCTATTATGGCTTAATGTCGGTGGCCCACTCTCAACCACTGCTTGATTCACATTCTTTTGACTGTATGCTATCTATACTTCAGAGCATAGATCTAGTTGTTCAGTACAATGTCTATGGCATCAGCAAGTATCAACTGGATCTACATACTTCAATGTCTGCTTTTGCAAGCTCAGAGATCCGTGTACAGGATGAGAAGTTCCCTTCTTTGATGCTGGATAGATTGTTTGCTGCTTTCCCCATGCAACCAATACGTTCTCTGCCTGAGGAGGTATTCACTTGTTTTGAGTAAAATTCACTTTTGTGGTTCTGTTATATGAATTTCTCGGAATATGTTCCCTTATGATGTATGCCTGATACCACAAAGTTTTATTTTTCAAATAGGCTGGTCGCGTTGTTTGGTTAGTTATAGTATTTCATGATTTAGAATCTCTTTTCTGAACTCAAGGGGAGAAAAGCGAGATGGAAACTTAGGCTCATGAATTCCTTTCAAGAGTGGCTTGCTCTCTGTAGTGTGAGAAATTGGCTGCACTGTTGTGCTAGTTTGTTTTTTGACTAGAGTGGTTGAAGTATTGAATACTTTTGCTGTTTTTCTGATTTATTATTTTCCTAATTCTTATTTTTAGAATTTTCATATGCTTCTGCTGCTTTTCTTCAAGCTTCTGTGCTCGGTGAATCAATTTAGCAAGTATTACTTTCTGTCCATTTGAGCTAATTACAAGTTTGGAGCTATAAACTATGTGCAATTTGGATCTTCAATCCTGACAGTGAGGTTCTTAACAGTTACCATGGGAAGTCTTGATGCATATGTAGCACTGTTGATAGCTTATATGGCCTTAAACAATCATCTTAGATCATTTACAATAATAAAAGGTAAAGCTTGTGAAAAAAATATTGGTAATGTGTAGACAATTTTATCATTTATACAGGCCCTTGGAGATTGTGATGTGTTAAACTATTGTCATTTGGCGTTGGAAACTTGTGGTTACTATCGGTAAAGTTCGATCTGCTTATAGTCATGCAGGCATAGCTCTTCACTAGACTCTGTTATGTCCAATTTATTTTTACTTGTTTTCTGAAAAGCTTAGGAAGGTTCAGGAGAATTAAGAGAAGTTCAGAAAAATTATGAAGTTAAGAAGAAGTTCAGAATAGTTCAGAATAATAAAGAACAGTTCAGAAAAAATAAGTTGAATAGAGCAAACCCTTAATTCTTTTGCATAAATTTTGGAAATAGAAATGAATTGGATCAGTTTTTGAAGTTGTCTTTCCTTCTTTTCTTTAACAACGACTGAATCCTGTTTACGGCCCTAGCCAATATTTCTATTTTTGGGTAATATAGTTAGAAATGAGGAAAATCTCTTTGATTAGGCCCAATACAAAGCATCTCAGAAAAATTAAGAAGTTAAGAAGAAGTTCAGAATAGTTCAGAAAAATAAAGAGAAGTTCAGAAAAAATAAGTTGAATAGAGCAAACCCTTAATCCTTTTGCTTAATTTTTTGGAAAAATGGATGAAAATGGATCATTTTTTGAAATTGTCTTTCCTTCTTTTCTTTAACAACTACTCCCTCCGTTTCATTTTAATTTACTCACTTCACTTTGGGGGAGAATCAAGGAGAAAGTGCAAAAGTATGAGAGAGAAACTGAAAAGGTGGAGAGAGAAATTGAAAAGTGAGAGAGAGAAATTAAAAAGTGGGTTAAAATATTAAAAAGTGGATGACATGGGTGGAAAAAGAGGAGAAAGTAGATGTGACATGTTACCAAAAATAGAAAAAACAACAGTGTGTAGATTAAAAAGAAATGGACCAAAAAGGAAAGTGTGTAGATTAAAAAGAAACGGAGGGAGTAGCATTTTTGGCATGCTATTATTGCTATGCGTGCGTGTTATATTAACATTTTTTTTTCTTAATTAGTAATTCGTTAGTGCTACAAAAAATTTGATTCGAACAGACATTTATAATTATTTCTAATTCTTTTTAATATGGTTTTCTTAAATCAATGTTTTGTTGGTTTTTTAGTTATTTGTTCATCATTATTCAAATATAGTATTGAGAGAAGGAAATATAAAGCAGAAGAAAGTTTGTGCTCAAATAAAGTGGAAAAATTTGTGTATCAGGTTTAATCGTTGAATATTAATAAAGTGGAAGAATTTGATTTATATATCATAGATTACCGAATAATAATCAACATTTAGGTTTTAAAATATTATCAGTATAATTATTAATATGAAATTCATGTTTTTATTTTTTCTTCTGATTGTGTCAATCATGTTATATTATCAATTTAATTTTTGATCAGATTTTTTCATATATACTCCCTCCGTTTCCTTTTAATGGTTATACTTACACTTTTCACGCTTGCCAATGCAAAACTTTGAAGATATATATCTCTAGTTTTGTATTTGTAAAAATTATAAAAAGTACATATTAATAAAATACATACTAAGACGAATCTAACAAGATCCCACATGACTATGTTTTTATTCATGTATAAATCACAAATGAGGGTCAAAGTGCAACTTGTGAATAGTGTAAAATGTCAAAGTGTAACAATTAAAATGAAACGGAGGGAGTATGTAAGAAGAGGAAATCATTCTCCTTAATTTAATATTTGATTGAAATTTCAAATTTAATTCCATTGTTAACTTGTGTAATATATATGGCAAGTAGGAAGAAGAAAATATTATCTAATATATATGACAATTTAAATTCATTAAGGGTATATTAGACTTTTTGTAAGGAGGACACCATCTTCCTTGCCCTTCACTTATGTAATAGAGATTACTGAATCCTAGCCGATATTTCTATTTTGGGTAGAAATTAGGGAAATATTTTTTATTAGGCCCGATACAAAGCATCATTCTGAAGGGCCATGAAAAAAAAGCATCATTCTGAAGGACCGAGGAATAATAATTAATTCTTTAGTGAGAGCTCTTGATGCTGAAAATTGGATAGCCATAATAGTGGTATATTTGCTGCAATAGTCAGAAATGTGAAACTATCCAAAAGAAAGAAGATAATACAAAGAGTAGTATGAAAAGGAAAATGTTACTTTTCTAATGGGACTTTTCAGTACCCCTTTCATTGGCATTAACGATGCAGAGGTTATCACTTTGAATGAAGAAGGTTTTGAACATGGTTTTTATATCTCGGATGTGCTCAAGATCGCGGTAAAGGTCACATAACGACTTTCACGGGGAATATGGACGGTCTGTGGCCTAATCTCTAGGTCGCAGTTAGCTCAAAAACCTTTATAATGCACTGACTCGACTGAGCACCATTTTTCTAGATGCCTTTGCTTATGCTTGAGAATGTCCTCTCCAAGTGCTTTTGCTCGTCCACAAATACGAGAATGAAATCTAGCTTCTTTACACTTAAGTGATGAATTTGACCAGCCTCATTATTTACTACATAATCTTTTTTTTTTTTTTGAGGGGTTTTACTACATAACCTAGTGGAGCTGACGAATGTTAAGAACAGTGCCTTGTATGTATAATCTTTTTTTATCTTTGTTTTTTTGCATTGCATGATATTGTTGCTTGCATCCCTTTTTTGTTGTCCCTTTCAAATTCTCACATGAAGAATGTATTCAATGCAATTGGAACTGTTTTTCTCTTGTCCTCTCCCCTGACAAGTGTTAAGGAAGTAAAAACCGTGTCTTATATGTATAACATCTCTAGTTGGTCTGCTTTGCTGCTTGCATTGCATAGTGTTGCTTGCTTTTCCCTTACTTCTCTCTCATTTTCTCTCTTTCTCTCTCCAGACATTCCTGCTTGTGGATTTCCCTTGAAGTTGGTGTCCCTTGGAATTTGAGCTGCTAAATTTGTTGCTAGTTTGATCTTGCTAGCAGTAGGAGTTATACGTGGTGTTGGTGTTTGTATGACCCACCTTTTTCTTTTTGGTTGACAGGATGATCACTGTGATCGCAGATATTTCGTATTAAATGCTGTGATATCCCGAATATTTTTCACCTTCAACCAATACATCTGTCCACTTCCTGTTTTATGTGATAGATTCTTGAGCTTTTTCAAAGATTGGCTCTCCGAGGTTCGTTTCTCTTAGTACATATCCTTTGAACTCAAGATATATATTATAGCTGGAATGGCTAACCGGTTAAATATCTGTTTACATGTGAGCATATCAATTGATTTTTCCTAATGTGGAACTGGAGACTAGCTTTTCATGTTATACTGAGATAGTGTATAAGGCATCAAGATGCTAGCAATTCATGCTGCATGTTTTACAGGATTTGATGCTGCTAAGGTTTTGACAATTATTAGAAAAGGAAAGAAAAGAGAATAAAAAAAGGGTACTAGATTCTAGCTCATCCCAGAATTGGTTCTTTGTGGATTTTAATACTTGCTTCCTCTATCTCTTGCTCCCTCTTTTGTTTTGATTTTCCTAAGACTTTGTCTTTCGTTGTGTTTGAATAAATTCAGAGACAAAATTTATCAGTAGTGTGTAACAAACAGGAACACTGTTAGTCTATACTGTATTTTATTAGAAACAGCTAATAGCCCATCATCTGCATTCAAAAGTCACTGCAGCTGAGTGCCCTAATCAATAGACCGTTGGTTTTCTGTTGCATTTTTTGGGCATTCACTATCAGTTCATCACCACTGCTGCAAGTTCACTGATTGCCTTGCAGATCTTTTTTTTTTTTTTTTTAATATAATGGGCCCTTCATCCTTGGAAAGTTGATTCATTTTATTTGCTCTGTTGTATCTATGAGTTACTCCAATTTCTATCTATTTGCAGCTATATAGAAGTAATGTCTCTGATAATGCATTCTATGACAAGCATTTTCCTTCGCTGGTTCCTTTTATTCCAAACCTGGTATCAACAGTAGATCAAGAGCACCACCTTCTAAAGGTCTGTCCCACTCACACATATTTTTTGTTGCTTTTTATCCTGAAAATTGTGGCAATGACGTTGTAGAGCATGGCAAGATTTTCTTGCTTATGTAGAGCTGATCTGTTGAGTTCAACTTAAATCCATGTATGTCATTACCTTATGCATTACATTAGGGGTTCATATCCTCATTAGAATTGCTGAGAAGATGACTCTTATGTCATTTGTACTTCCAGGTTGGAATTCAATTAGTTTGATTGATATATAATACAAGAAAACCAGCAGAGGGTTGTTGGTTCATGGGGAGTGATGTCTACTCCATGGTGACAAGGGAGAAGGGATATAATTTTAATACTTCACAAAACCAGTAGAAAACTGTCCATGTTTAAAAATGAAGCAAATTAGTTTATATATATGGAGTAAAAGAATCTTGAGGATTCAACAATTCTGAGTTTTGATGTCAATAGATCATCTGTTTGCTTAAACAGTGAATCCTTTTTAAGGTGGATCTTTTCCTTTTCTTTTTGGCCCTGATAAGAAATTTTCCACGTATGGGAGAGCAGTTAGGGTTCTGGAGAAAAAGATGTCATCAGAAGAGAGTGAACAGAAAGTGTATGCCGTTTTGCTTCTTTGTAAAGGGGGGCTCCTCAGCCTATATACATGTGTCCAAGGAGAAGACAAGTGCCACTTAAGGCTGAACCTGGAAGACTACTAAGAAATAATTGGTGATGAGTAGTAATCTGCTTCCTGTATTTTGGAATACCAGTGGACGTGATTAATAGGTGATGGATTAAGGACCTGTTTCCTTGGTATGGGTGGGGATAGGAGAGACCATGAGATTATCTTGCGCCAAATTTGAAAGAGGTCAACTCTGGTGCGGATTGAGATAGGCTAAGAGTGGTTTGTATTATGAACATATTATTCCTAACAACATGTCCTTGTTGAAGATGATTATTGCACTACTACTTTTGGTACTTCTTTATGAGACTCGGGATTTTATGAAGACATGGAAAGCCAATCTGATCTGAGGGTTTTGTTAATGACTATGATCTGATATGAGCAAAAAAGCTGATGCATAGTGGCACTGATCATAAGTGGTATGTGGTTGAGCAGAATTGATGCAGAGATAGATGAGTGTTTTAAAAACTCGTGTGTCTTATCCTGGCAGATTGCCTCGCTCAATTAAGGAGATGTGATTCAATTGGATGTTGTCTGGACATGTACTACTCTTTCTGCCTTTATCTTTAAGGTTTAATATATTTTAAACTAGAGGCATTTTGCTGTTTCACAGCCTCTTCTAGTATTTCTTCGTTCTTTTGATGACAAGCCTTCCGTCATCAAACTAAATGGATCAGTAATACGATTTTCTAGAGCAGATCATCACTGGTGAAGTTTCCGGAGAAAGAAGTTGGTAAAGAATTCCGATCTGGAGAGGATTCATGTTCTTTTTCTGTTAGCTTCAAGTTGGATGAATGAGTCCAGGGGAAGCTGAACTTTTGTTGACCAAATTTGAGAGTAACATGTAAAGGAAAAGAGAGCAAGTTCTGCTTCTCATATTAGTTTATTGTTCATGTAATGGCAAAGAGAGTCATCTGTCTGTCAGCTGATGTTCTGTTTTGTGTCGTTTTGAACTTTGCACTTGGTGAATCGCTTATTCCATTTGATACTTCAAATTGAACTCAGTGTTCTATATTGTTGAACTCTCTGATAAGATAAACTTTGTTTTCATTATTTTCTCCTTGACAGGGTTTTTGTGCAATTGTGGCTTTTAGGAACACCATTGGATATATACTATACTCTAATTGATCTTTGCCTCACATTGAATCTTGCCTAATATTATGATATTCGGGTCACTTATGAATGGACATAATTTACATAAAATGCAGGCTTTCACCACAGCGTTTGGAAATTGCAGTCCAGACTCATCAATGAAAATGGCTTGCCTGGAAGCAATCGAAGAAATGCTAGTTCTTGTACGCTCTTAAATTCTTAAAAATGCTGTACCCTATTTTATATAACTTGATTAGAAGGAAAGGTGCAGGAGGGGTTTATCATTCTGGTGTCTTGAAGATAATATAAATTATTTGCCTAACCTCCAGAAACTGGTATATCTGATACAATTCTAATGGTTCGTAAGAGAGAGAGAGGGGGGGGAGAGAGAGAGAGAGAGAGAGATACATACTCGGTAATGGGTAAATAGGCCATATTGATGGTTCAGTGTGAAAATGGGTGGAAGGGTAGATTCTTTTTCTTTGGTCCTCTACGATTGCATGAGGTAGTATAAGTTGGTCATCCTTATAATTTTATCAGCTTTGAGGTGTCAGGATGATGATTATTGTTTCTGTTTCTAAGGCTGTCTTCATTATTTGCAGAAACAAGATATCCTATTTTCAAATGCAGGAGATAAAGAAATACTGGATTGTCAGAGGACTTGGATTAATGAGATTGGGTTACTACTGAATTTACTTGGTACTAAACATCCATCAAGCTCCCGTGTACGAGCGCAACCTTTCTTAAAAATATAAATTGGAGGCTTTTCATAGTTCTTTTCTTATGGACACCATTTTCTTCTGTGTTTTTTATCATGAGTTTTTTTATTCTTTTTTGTTGACATTGTATCAATTCAACAGGCAGTGTTGCGTCTTCTGCTCCGCTTAGGACAAATTGGATTATCAAACAGTGATCTTGCTGTGGAATATAACAAACTACAGGATGAGTTGCGAAATTATTATTGCATTAGCACAGAGAATGGTGAACTTATCTCTTTCTTCTCTTTTTCTATGTCCTTAGTTGTCGCATTTGCATCATTTAGGAGGACCATATGGTCCTTGGAACAAAAAGGAGGATTATTAAGGGAAAAATGTACTTCCTCCATTCCTAAATAAGTATGATGTTGAGTAAATTGACACTATTTCAACTAATTTTGACTCTATTTTCTCGCTATTATATAGAGAAAAACATAGTCAAGTGGGATCTTGTTAGATTCGTCTCAAGGTATACTTTCAAAATATTAACTTTTTATAATTTTTACTTTTGAGTTTTTATAGATATCAATTATCAACGAAGCACATTGGGTTACGTGAAAAGTGAATGTAACACTTATTTAGGAATGGAGGAAGTATATTATGGTTCAGCATGTAATTCATAGATTGTATTTGAACTTGATCAATTCATTGTATGCTCAATTATGCTACTGTAAATACTGGCCTTTGCAAAATATTACAACCTAAAAGATTCCTTGAATACCCTGATTAAAACCCTTGTTAACAAAACAACATAACTGGAAGCTAGAGGGTCACTTCACATGTCACTTCAGTCCCTGCTCACCGAGTCTGACTATTGTGGTAAAGCTAAGTTGCACTGTCGTTTTCCCGCCGATAAATGCACTGACGCTGTGGCTTTTGCATAGTTGAGACCCTGTTTTGTTTTGAGTGGTTCTGCTGCAAAGCTGAAAACCTGAGTACTTGTTCTTTTGGTATCCGTCTTCTATTGTGTTTTCTCCACTTCTGTCTTCTGGATCATTTTGAAATCCTCCCCTGCCCCCGCCCTGAGAAGGAAAAAAACTTATTATGAAAACTTATTATGATTATTTTTGTGTTGCAGGTCATATATGCTATGGCCCTTTCATGGAACTTCCAAAAGATTCTCAAGAGATTTCGATTGGTTGTCTCTACTACTTCTCTTCTCTGAAAACACACTTACTTACCTCACTGGCATTATGCTGCTTATGTAAGCAATCCTTGTCTTTTAGGTATGACTATCATTTAAAAAGCAAGATAATTGTTGCCAAATATTAGGTCACCTAAAATAATAGATTTGGTAATAACCTGTGGTGTCTTAACTCTTAACATAGGATTATTTATATCATCAACATACAGTGGAACATGTCAAAAGAGGCCTTTGGTCCTCTATGCTACAGTTCCAAGAGGAGCAAAATCTAGCTTAATTCATGTTTTTTTAGTGTTTGGAACTTTCTTATATCTCAAGTTCTAGAGATGACTTACCTAAAAGGGAAGCAACTTTTTCTTTATTTTTAGCAAGTTGGTTGAGCTGAATCTTTGATATTTGTTACTTACTGATGTCAGCTGATTCCTTGGAGTCCTCTGTCTTATTTCGGATCATGGAAGTACTGCATTCCTCTTACAGAGCTGGTCACATCCATGTTGCAGACTATATCAGTTTCTTGGTCACTTTAGTTTCACAATATGGCATTAATACTGGTAAGTAATATTGTTACCATTTCCTGGCAGGTCTCTTTTGATTCTTTTTTAAATTCTGAAGCAGTTGCATCTCTTGGTTTGTCATTAAGGATACTATGTACTGAGTTCATTTTAGAGGTAAGAGAAACAATTGTTTGGTAGGGAGTTGTCTGATATGTCTTGGACCGCTGGTTGAAAGTCAGGGATGATTTTAATCCCTCATTCTTTTGACCTGATCCATTTCAGCCTAAAGAAAGGCATCAGCTAAAGCAGATAGAAATAGAGAAAGAGGCATCCATAATTGTGGCAGCAAGGATGGGTTTTCCGGGGGGGTGTTGGGTGTTGGGGGTTGGGGGTTTTATTTGGGGAAGTGTAAAATATCATGAGTTTTGGGGACTGTAAAATATCATGAGTTAGCTACATAAAGTCCTCCGTGCTGGGAGGGGTTGGAGGTCATCTAATAACCCATTCATTGGGCCTCAGCCTTTTATTTGAAGAAATGAACAAAAATGAGGATGGCCAAGGGATTGCTTTTCAGGAGGAAGGAGATTAGGTGCTACTTTTGAGCCTGGGATGCAAGGTGCACCTAGTGAAGAGTCTCTTTTATGGAAGCCATAAGAAAAATTTATGTTTTGGATTGGAAGGAAACTCCTCTGTCCATTTACTACAAAAATTTGTGTAATTTATGGCGTTGGGATGTTGAAGTTGGCCAATGCAGAGGCAATGCCTCATTTTCACAGCGTCATGAATTTAATTATGGGTGTTACCATGCACTTGTTTCTCCTTCCATGTGAAGCCAAGTTTTTAAAATTTGTTGGTCTTTTTTTAAAAATAATCTGTAGATGAAATATGAGATCTTTTTCTCATTAGTGACTCATGGGCTGTGTAAATCATTGAAAACAAATATTGTGGTTGCGATCACGGTAACGACGTCATGTAAGTGGGCATCTTGCGGGTTTTACGACGTGCTTCACTTTGTATTAGTTACAAATTGAAATGGTCCATTTACCATTGTAATTCAAGAGATCTAAAAAAATATTTGGTAGATGATACCTCTCTGCCCCTTAGAAATATTCCATATCCCATCTTAGTTTGTCCCAATTAGATTTTCCATATCCTCTTTTGGATTGGTACACACTAACTACCCATCACATCTACTTTTTCCCCCTTCTGTAAAATATTTCTAGCTTTCAGCCATACCTATGTTTTCTCTTCTCTCAATATACTATTACCCACTCTATCTCCTATCATATCTAATTTCTTTTCTCTTCCCAATATAATTTTACCATGCTAACTATGTTCCAAAATATCAAAATAAAGAAAAGAAAAACCATGTTTTCATAAGATATGGCTGGGGAATACCATTTTAGAACCTTATCATGTTTGTGTATATAACAAAGGATATAACAAGGAATATTAAATCTGTGATGTTTGCCTCTTGTACAATAGGAAAGTTTTGAATAATTGTAAAATTTGAAGTCGTTTTTTAATTATGATGTTGGTGGCCTAGAAAGGGATTTGCTAATATGATTTGATCTAATATTATATTCTTGTTGAATTTGAAGGATGTCTTATCTTTTGCAGTCTTTTGCTTTCTTTCATGATCATCTTTTCTATCTAAAAGTAATAATATTTGTTCTTTCTTCCCTGTTTATTGCAGACGGAACATGTAGGACAATGGAGAAAGAGGCTAACATACTGATTTTTAGATCTGTCACTGGACGTGTCTGCTCTTTCCTATGTCAGATGGGAGATCCTTCTCTACTTTTTCAGATATTAGAGGAGCTTATCCTTGATCTTGTAGTGAGTTGGCTGAATCTTTCCACCTCATATATAGCTTTCATTATTGATTTCTTGTTTCCCAGCCTTCTCTTCCGAACCCACCCTTGGGTGGACTATGTAAATATCGTCCTTTTCTACTGTTGATTGGTCCACACCACTTGGTTATCTCGCAGGGGATCTCTGACTTCAGTTTATTTTCTTTTTTTAGTCACAGAAATTACCTACGTATAATACTTGTGCATTGATGGGAATGCTTATGGTTGTGGATTCCAAACCAACAAGACTTTCAGAGAAAAGCCTTATTAAGCTTGGGGATGTTGTTTTGGGCTACATGATTGATGTTGCACCTGTAAGTGTTTATTTTGTTTCCCACTTGGTCCTTGTCTAATCTTGACCTCTATCTCAATCAGCATGCATGCATGCACACATATTTGCAGGTTTCTTTATTAGTTGCTTGTAGTTCGTAATGGTAATGAGTACTTGTTTTAGTTATTTTTTCCAGATTTGGATATCAAAACTGTCTGAAATGCTTTAGTTATCACATTTTTTGAGGCATATTTCCTTTTCTTCAATTGACCATGATTGAAATCTATCGAGTTGAAGCCTTTCTTGTGGAGCTTCTTGGGCTGTTCGTTGCATTCTGGAATGCATTCTTTAGTTATTTTGCACTTATATATCTTCTTCTATCTAAATATTGAGCTGCCAGCCTCATCTTTATTTAGGTTTATCTCCATGGTTTTGTTTTCTGAGTAATGATTGGATTCTATCCTTGTTTATCATTATCTTGTTTTGAAATATAAACAATTTTACAAGTCATGAATGCTATCTGGCCCATGGGTATATACTTTTGTCTTATTTGAAAATAGATTTTCAAGTGTTAGATTATACTCCATCCGTTTTTTTAGTTGACTTATTTGCTTTTATCACACATATTCAGGTTAGGGGAGAGAGATACAAATCAAGTGGGTAAAGTATAGGAAACCAAAGGACCCGCCTCTTAAAAGTGTCTTTTTCCCTTCAAAAAGTGGCTAAAAAATGATATGGGTCAACTAATAATAAATTTCCCAAAAAGGAAAATGAGTCAACTAAAAAAACGAAGGTAGTATTGGCTAGCTATATTACTCGGACTCTTTGTTTTACTTCAAGTACCTGTGTTGGATCCTCAACAATACTCCGACTTGGTTATTTTTAGTTATTGGGTAACGAGAATGACCCTATCGGACCAGCACATCTCCCAGGCAACTAATCTAGCTTAGTTGGTTAGACCCTGTGGGAGTAGGAGGGAACTGATAAGGGAATCCCCACTTCACAGAGTTCCTAGTGGCCTAGTGAGGTTTGATCCCAGACCTCAAGGTCATAAGGAACATCAATCACCACTAAGCCAAGTACTACTTGGTAATCCCACATGGTTATAAGCATGAACACTTTTCATGACATAGGTGAGTCTGATGCTTGGATATGTAGATTGTTTTAGACACGTATATGAGTCTGAGTAACATGTGGGAAGTTTTATAAATTTGCTCTTATCTTTGGTCTGATCATGATGCTTTTCTTGATTTTGTACTATCGAGATTCTATGTTTTGTTTGGATGGTTTTCGATTAATGAGCATTATATAAGAGATGACTGGAGTTCATGGTCTTGATGCAGTTGTTTCCAGAACATGAGGAGAGGCAAATGGCGTCGAAAAGCTTATACACATGGCGTGATTATCTCCTTCCTTGCTTTTTTCTGTTGGATAGAAGCCCTGTATTTCCTAAACTTCTGCTAGATAAAATGGGGTCTTTGATTGGTGAAGCTTGTGAACTACCTTTCTTGAGAGATGCTCAGCTTCCACAAGATCATCCAAGGAAAATCAAGTCTATTGTCTCCATCTTTGTAATGATGTCCATGGATGCCAAAATGCGAAGAGTTCTTTCTTCCTGCAAAAAGGACATTGACAACATCTTTGGGAGCATACTCTTAGTGCAGGTTTGTACATTGGTTTGAACTGGCATACTTTGAAATCCTTTTACTTTCAGAGAATGGGATGCTTTGCTCTAAATAAGGTAAAGATGAGCCGAATCGAGCTCAAGTTCAAGCCTACATGACTCAACTTGTGATTGAGCTCAAACTTGAGTTTGACTCTAGCTGAGTTTTCACCAAGTCATTTGTTTGCAACTAAATTATGAATAGAAACTATTTTTTTTTGGGAATTTTATGAATTAGACTTCATAATGTGTTCAATAACACTCTTCAATACAGGTAATTAAATTGTTTTTTAACACTATCCTCATGATGTTAAGTCGAGTTTATTTAACCATGTGGGGAAGCTCAACTCAACTCCTTAAAGACTCGAACACATTATCTTGAGTTTGCATTTTTATTTTTTTTTGTTGTGATTGAGCTGTAGGAGTTAAATTTTCATAGACAATGAAAGATAATCACTCTGGCATTAAAGAAGTTGAAATCATGAACCCTTTTGTTGCGTTTTGCTCCACAATATCACTTCTCTAAATTTGAGGCAACTTTATAACAAACACTAAACAAATTGGCTTAAGCTTTCATTAGAGCTCGACTAAGGTTTTTAGAACTTTGCTAATATCAATTTCTACTCTTCCACCACATGTTGATTGGAATTTTTCTGTTCGTTTAAAACAGTCCTCAGTGATTGGCAGCATGAACATGGAACAGCAGCACAAGGTACAAGGTGATGTAGAGAGGTTGAAGAATCTGATTAACGAGGTATCCAGCATGACATCCTGAGAAAAAACAGTTTCGAGTCAAACTTCCATATTATTCTATCCTGTTGCGAGGTATCATGCGGTAAAAACTCTCATCTGGGCTTCATTTTTTTTCCTCTTCAGATTATTGCTATTTTGTTACTCCATGTATTGGTAATTTATCCAGTGTATCATCTCCCCCCCCTTCCCCCCAACTACACACACGCCCATTCAGACAGGGTATGTAAATGCAGACAAATGAGAGAACTTTTGCTGGGATACTGGAAATGTTGTTCTTGTACCATAGTGTTCAAGCAAAATTCAGAACTGCCTAGTGAGAACAATGATATATTAGCAGCAATTTAGTACTTCATATGTTAGAAAGACTGAATTTAGGCGTGTAGGATAAATTTGCACTTCCTTTTGCTCCTATGGAGAGACATTAGTTTCAGCACTGATCGATTTATGGAGGGTGAAATATATTACTCATTCCACCCCTTTGATAGTGAGCGCCTAGGGGCTAGGACTCTCGCTTAAGTTTCATCGCCGATCAATTTATGCAGGGTGAAATAAATGCATATAGTTGCATAAAGCTGTTTGAGAGTATTATATTGCTTATGTCTTGTTGTTCTTCCTACTCATGTTTCACAGGGATTCTGTAACCTTGAATATTACGGCTATATCACGAAAATTACCAGTACTTGGTTGTATATCTCCACAATCTTTACCGGAGCCGTCATGCATATGGTTCAAATAAGATCGTAGTGTGTAACCTATCGACTATGATCTGTAGCGGAAGCTATATTGGGGCGCTAATATCATTGCCATCTTCCCCTCAATTTTGACACAATTTTGTTAGGTATATGCAAAGCTTGTCTCTATGTTTTACACTTGGGTTTGTGCTCACTGTAAAGTTAAATGTGTTATTATACGTAATTCTTTCACTTTTTAGATGTTTGGACATTGCTGATCATTTTTACTTAGGTTCCCTTTCTGTAAACTTTACATTATTATGGTCGAGCCCTTACAAAATGTCACAGTAAATACAAAGTTGATTTCTGGTTTTGGTTATTCCTTTAAATGAACATTATAGAGAAATTAGTTACGAACTTTCTGACACCTTGCTTAGTACTCCCTCTGCTTTTATTTAGTTTTTTTTTTTTTTTTTTTTTTTTTTTTTGATAATTGCAAAGATAGAATTAAGTAATACAAGAGGCACATTTTCTTGCTTTAGTAGCAAGGTTGTGTGCCTTAATAACTTTGTCTCTACTTACCTTAAGGATTCTCTTTGGAATTAAAACTACTAATAATAAGCAAGATATCTTTAATTATAGAATAAGAATCAGTCATAGCAAAATCTAAGTTCTCGATCCCCTTAACAGAATACTAGAATCTGTCCAAATTTCAACATCTGCTAATTGTTTATGTTGTATATCCTTTAGACTGAAAAGCATGGCATAGGCTTCTGCTTGGTTACTCGAACTGGCATCCATTCTGTTGCTTCCTTCCGCTTTCATTATGCCATTCTCCATTAATGCCCATCCATAAGCTGCCTTACCTAGGTCATCTGGTTTTGTGCTATTATTTTTCCAAGCTCCATCAATGATTAAAGTCATAAAATTACTTGTCTGTGTCCAGTTTTTCGACCAGCTATATTTCTTCACGCAATCCAATATGTTTCTCTCAATTTTGAGAGATCTTCCTTGCGAATTGATTAGCTGATCTTGAAGCTCATGGCTTTGTTTCCACCTCTGTTTCCAATTAACCGTATTTTTGAAAATTTCCAGTGGTCTAAGAATTTCCCCTTGTTGAAAAATCACTCTATTCCGGTGCAACCAAATACCCCAAAGGGTAGCAATGAACTCAAAGACTCTTGTGCCATTAATATCATCATTATGCATCAAGAACCAAATCCAATTCCTTGTCCATTTCTTAATATTACAATGACGAGGTTCTTCCGCCCTTATGCCAAGATTTGAGCTCTTCCATATTCTCATCGAAATTTCACAATCTTTAAACAAATGAGTATCCGATTCCTCGTGATTCCCACAAAGTGGACAAGGACTCTCGCTTAGAATTTTTCTTTTTCTAAGGTTTACTCTGGTGGCCAAAGCACCATTAGCTAGCTTCCAATAGAAAATTTTCCATTTTGGCCAGAATTTTAGGTTCCATAATTTCTTCCAGAATAAAGAGCTGTCTTCAAGGTGTAGGTATTCTTTCGCGCTGAACAGTAACCTGACTTTATCTCATACCTACCATGTTTGGACGGAACCCAAACATAGACATCTTCCTCTTCTTGCGCAGAATGTGAATTGTCTTAATAGCTTCGCCACACTAGTATCAAACCATTTGAGGAGGTAGTCATCATTCCAATTTTGTCCCCCGTATAAGCTCACATACCCTCACTGGTTTTGTGTCTATAGCATTAATAGCATTTTGCTTAAACCCAATTTTTCCTTTTCCAACCCAGTTTATGCCTAAAATGCTTGTTTTCATTCCATTCCCTACTCTAACTCCTACTCCATCTTTTAGGGAATACACACTTTTCATGATACTTCTCGCCCCCACGAACAATTTTGCGGGATCTTGCCTTTGAGACTCTTTTCGAACCAGTTGTTAGAATACTTTCCCCTAAAAATCTGACTAACTAGAAGGGAATTGTTATGCTGAATCCGCCAAGCTTGCTTGAACAAAGTAGCTTTGTTGAGGATTTCCAGGTTTCTCAAACCTAGCCCCCCACAACTTTTGGAAGATTCAAGAAGACTTTTTTTCCTCCAGTAAATTGGCTTTTTATTCGTGGAAGAAGTAGAGCTCCACCAAAATTTGATGAGGGAAGAACTAATTTTCCTTAAGATTTTTTTGGGAAATAAATAGATAGCCATGATGTGGGAAGCATAAGCAATTAAGATACTATTGATCAGTTGCAATTTACCTGCTTGGTTGACTGATGAGAACTTCCAGGAAAGAATAGTATTGACAATTTTTTGAGGCAGATCTTGAAATATGTTGAGTTTATGACCATTTACGTCCATTGGGCAACCCAAATATTTGCCCAAACTTTCCTTATGTTCAACCTTGAGGCCTTTACTTAGCAATCTTATGAACTTCCTTGGTGTGTTTCTGCTAAAAACTGAGTATGATTTCTGTAGATTGATCATTTCACCCGACAAAGAACAAAATTTTTCCAAAGTATTTCTTAAATTCCAGACATTATCCAGCGTGCCATTTATAAAGAACAAGGCATCATCCGCAAAGAATAGGTGAGATAATTCTGGGAAATTGAACTATTAACTTTAACCGATTATTTTCATTTTTTTATAAGTAAAAAATATACTCATGTGTGGTCTTGTTAGATTCATCTCGATGTGTAGATTCATAATATCAATTTTTTATAATTTTTACTTAAACGAAATAAGAGATATTAAGTGTTATATAATGTCTTAAAAACTGCGCACCAATAATGTAGCAAGTAAAAAAAAAAAAGCACGATGGAGTAATTGACTACTAGCTTGTACAAGTTCTACTGAAATCTATATCATACTGTAAGGTCTTGTTCTTTTGAAACAGAACTGAACTTATTTTCTTTTTGCTGAAATGAACTTATTTTTACTGAACTGAACTTGTTTTTACTTATTTTTACTAAACTGAACTTATTTTTACTTATTTTGGTTGAACTGAACTTATTTTTACTGAACTGAACTTATTTTTACTTATTTTGGTTAAACTAAACTTATTTTTGCTGAATTGAACTTATTTTTGCTTAATTAAACTGCATTAACATAATATTATCAATACTTAAAATTATAATAATCAATAAATATTAACATAATATTATCAATACTTTTTATTATTATTTTATTATAATAAATAATAAATAATAAATAATATTAAATAATATTAAATAATAAATAATAATAATAATAAATATTAAATAATAATAATAAATAATAATAAATAATAAACAATAAATAATAATAATAATGATAATAATGATAATAATAAAAAAATAATAAATAATAAATAATAAATAATAACAATAATAAATAATTAATAATTAATAATTAATAATTAATAATTAATAATTAATAATTAATAATTAATAAATAATAATTAATAATTAATAAATAATAATAATAATAATAATAATAATAAATAATATATAATAATAATAAAAAAATACTAAATAATAAAAAATACAAATTCATCGTTATTATAATTATAATATTTATAATAATAACAATATTATAGTAATATTGAAAACAAAAATAATAATTACAACATTAGACAATATTGAACTTATTTTTGCTGGACTGAACTTATTTTTACTTATTTTTGCTGAACTGAACTTATTTTTACTTATTATTGCTGAGCTGAACTTATTTTTGCTGAACTGAACTTATTTTTACTTATTTTTGCTGAAAATAAGTCCAAAAGAACAGCCTAATTGTACATTGGAGACTACTTTTTTGCTCATCATTGTTTTGGAAAGTCTTTGAGCAATGAGCATTAAAATAGCATTGGGTATGCAGTTACCTGCTTGTACATTGGTGCTTATGAAATTCTTATTACATTTCTATATCCTATGTCTTGTTTTATGGTCCCTTTTTTGTTTCTTATAAACTTCTAATTGTGCCATTCTCACCTCCTCATACTCCTTTTGTCCCAGAATACTCTTGATACTTTTCTTTCTCGTTTATTCTAGATTAGTTTGAACACTTTCATTATAGGATTAGTCTTATTTTTATTATATTATTTTTCTAATACCACTTTATCCCAATAGTAAAAAGAGTACAATCTCTTACTCTTATCTCTTTTAATAAAGATTATCTTGCTTCCAATAGAAAATACCCTACTTACTCTTGTCAAATCTACTTTTTGATAAAATAAAATTTGATAACAGCTAGGGATGTCAATGGGTAGGGTCTGGGTAGGGTAAAGCTAGACCCTTACCCATACCCTAATTTTTGGATGTAGACTCATACCCTACCCATACCCACAGGGCAGAATTTTTTAGGACCCTTACCCATACCCGTAGGGTCCGATAGGGTCTGGGTAGGGTCTAGGGTCTAAAATGGGTCCAATACAAAAATAAATCCGCTTACATTTTCACATGTATATATAATCGTTAAGCACAATTTCGTATATTAATTTTGCAATTAGCACACATAATATCACGTACATTCCATACCAATATATATTTTTTGCACATCCCAAAAGTCTCATACATCTAAATATATTTTTACGTGATTGCGATTTGCGGTTAGGGTTCCTAACTGAGGGAGGGTTTTAGTTTTATTGCAAGTCTTCTGGAAGGATATGTTTATATATATATTTATTTTAATTTTAAAAAAATAAAAATATATATTTTAGTTTAGATGGGTCTATGGGTAGGGTTTGGGTAGGGTCTGGGTATTTGAGGAGGGGACCCTTACCCTACCCTTACCCGATAGGACCAAGACCCATACCCTACCCTTATCCATAGGGTCCAAAAAATTAAGACCCATACCCTAATTTTAGGGTAGGGGCTGGATGGGTCTGGGTAGGGTCCTGGACCCATTGCCATCCCTAATAACAGCATAACAACTTATCTTCTAAAAGTACGTATTCAACCAAGTATTCAGGTTATTTTATAATGGAGGGAGTATTATATACTAATATTATAGGGTAATTCCTTCATTTCTCAATAATGATAGAGAAAATACTGTTATCACCAATATTTAACCAACTAACTGCAATTTTTAATTACTCAACCACCTCATAATTAACTCATTTTTTCTCTATCATCAACCCCCTCCTTAAACCTTGCCAAAGTTACATGAATCAATGAATTAATGTTAATTTCAAAAAAAATTACCTTAACCTTCCTCCTTTTGCTCCGTATTAGCTAACCTCACTCACTCTACAGGCTACGGCACCCTTCCTTCGAAGATTTTGGCCTTGCCTCCTTCCAAGACCGCACAAAGAGCAAGCACAGAATAAAAATACTTCTTCCGTCACAAAATAAGTGACACACTTCTCCTTTTGTGTCGCTTATTTTGTGATGGAGGAAGTATTTTTTTTTCTAACATCATGGTCTACGTCTTTCCTTGTCTTTTGTCATCAACACCATATGGCTCAATTGAAGCCTAGTTCGTTGTGTGCCTCTTTAACTATCAATGAAGCCATTATTTACCTCCTCCAATGATGTTGCATCTGCATGTTGTCCTTACCGGTTTTGCCGGTGATTGAGAAATGATAGGAATCTAACAGTTAAATGCATCTAACAAAAGTGTCTAGTAGAAAAATAGTGAAAATGTGACACAAAATTTGGGTTTGTATAAGGAAACATTATTTTTTTTATATATACAAACACTATTTTTGTATACAAAACTATTAGATGCATCTATCTATTAAATACCTATAATTTTCTCAACGATTGTGGCTTTAATAATAAACTTTTCCACTCCCTTAGTATGAAATTGATTTTGGCCAATTATTCAACGTCTCCCACGCGTTGTTACCTATACCTTCCCCCTTATGGTTTATTTTGCCCTTTCATGTTTTTGTTTTGTTTCCCTCTCAAGTAATGTGGTTAGTTTCTCTCAGTTACTTATTGAGGGTTTCTTAATGTGTTACTGTGAGTCCGTGATACGCAAATAGTTGCATATTATAATGACATTTTTATGATTTTGAACAAATTAACGAAATTTTTTGGGATTTTGTGAAAAATAGGGAATATTCCCTGTTTTGGGAAATCTTTTTCTGCAAAAGTATCGAAAACTTCTTTTTTGCCGGCAATATCTTTTTTTGATTGAGATTGTTGTAATTTTCTTTGTAATTAGTTAGGTTTCTAGTGTTTTTCTTTCATTTTATAATAGTTATCATTTTTGCTAAGTTTCTAGCTTTGGTTTAGTTTGAGGTGGATTTGATAATTTTGGCTTATGGGATTCCTTTAATGTGAGTGATTTTTCCGTTTGTGAAGCATAGTAGTCAACTTTGCAAAACTTAGGCCCTGCTCTCATGGACTGAAGTGAATGAAACTGTGAGAGAAATTTGTCGAACGGAACTGAATTTCCATTAATTCAATCTAAAAGAACATGGCCTTAAGACCTACTTGAAGGTTCGTTTGCTTGGGTTTGTGGCTCTGTGCAACCTAAGTTGCTTGTAGTGGTCTTCTTTCTTGGTACGTTTCTTCTTGTAAGTGTTTTTATTTGCAAAAGATGTAGGGTGGCGCTTCTTAATAAACTATTAAACTCCGATTGGTTCTCTCTTAACTAAAAAGCATATATAAGAAACAGATCAAGAATTAAACTTTTTTTTGGCATTTTCAGCCAAGCAAATCATAATATTGACATTGAAAAAGAAGAGCATCCTTAACAACTTTCATACATGCTGACATTCATCACAGCTCCATCATATTACAATATACCAAGTGCAAAATTTTTGTAAAAAGTAGAAACTCGAACAAGAATGGAAGATCTCTTGTACAATTTGAGGTTACCAACTTCAAACACAGAAAACCAAATACAACAACATTAAACTAGCACCAAAGAGAAATACAACATAAAATGATATGAACACAAGTGAGAGAGATGCTAGAAGATCACTAGGGAAGAAAAACAACATATCTACAAGATACAGATACAACATATCAACGAATGCTCTCTATCGACCATCAATAGAGGTAAAGGAATCGGCAAAACCATTAGGCCTAGCAGGGATACTACCTTTGCTATCTTCGAGACCCGCATAACTCATATCTTTCCCTTCAGCTTCCTGCC
Organism: Beta lomatogona; assembly: GCA_947646795.1. Classification (NCBI taxonomy): domain Eukaryota; kingdom Viridiplantae; phylum Streptophyta; class Magnoliopsida; order Caryophyllales; family Amaranthaceae; genus Beta; species Beta lomatogona. Next base: position 1,568,337 of record CANSNZ010000150.1, read on the forward strand.
ATCCCTTCACCATTTGATTTAGTGGGAGACTATAATCAATTCCAGAATATTCCTCGGTATCCTCATCCCATGGCTTCCATATTTCAACAAGTGGAGCTAGTACATTGACAGCATGACCCATATCGGGTCGTTGATTGGACTCTCTGGCTGTGCAGTGGCCCGCTAACTCGGCGACTGCTACAATGCTGTCCACTGTTTCCTCTGTCACATCGACAATAGGATCGATGGCAGCTAATAGCTTCTCTCTGTCTGATTTAATCCGCCAGAACCATGCTGCTAAGTACTGCTGCTCCTCAGGCCTGTGCTCATCGAGTGCCATTAACCCTGTCAATAATTCCATTAACACGATACCAAAGCTGAAAACATCGACCTTCGTTGTGACTTTTCCTGTGACTGAGGCAAACAAACAATAGAGTTAATCGATGCTTGCAAGTTGCACTATTGGACTTTAGAGGTAGCAAGACATGCTAATATTGATATCAGATAATACTAAGGGGGTGTTTGGTTCAAGCAATATAGGTATGAGGTATGGGTTTAGAATGATCAAAACCCATACCTTGTGTTTGGTTTATGTTTTTGCAAATTTAAAACCCATACCTCAAACCTCCAAGGTATGGGGTTTAGAAACCTTAGGGGGGAGGTGGGTTTGGCTCATACCAATACCTCTAGGTATAAAATAATATGAAAAAACTCATTCCTAGATAACAACCAAACACTAGATATGAGGTATCAAGTTCCAAATACCACCTTGGTTTCATTCCTCATTCCAAACCCATACCAGCTTGCGAACCAAACGCCTCCTAAGTGCATCAGTCAGTAAAATCCAGCTTTTCACGATAATAGCAAAGAAACTTTCTGGAAATGATGATAACTAACTTTTCAAAAAAGGAAACCACAATAGAATGAACATGAAAGAAGAGAACTGTTAGGACCATACTACATATGTTGCATCTCAAATCAAGCCAAATATATCATAATTGTTGTTTTCGTCTCTCTACTTTTAGGAGAAGGAAATGCTATCTGTTGATGACATTAGTAGACCTGTCAACAGGCATTTTAAATTCATATGCTTTCAAGCTTCAGCTATATTCGAGTCTGTTGATTTCGTATTTGGGTCAAACGATGCTTGTTCAAGACCCAGAGTAACGACTTCAGGAATCTGAAGACACTATCTATGTTCTATTATTTTTCGCAATTTATGAAACAAATTCTAACCATACAAATGTTATCTATGTCCAACAAAAATCATGCTAAAACCAACAATATCTTTGGCAAGGGTTGGTCGAGTCAAAAACAGGCCGGGTCGAGAGTTCCAACAAGAATTTCCAGGTTGTTTGAGTTTTTTGTCACAATCTATTTTATTCAAACCCCACTTTTTCAAGTCAGGTTTATTTTTGATAGGTAAAGAGAGGAGTGATTTATCCATAGTCTGGAAACCAGATGTTTCCATCTGTGCCCTTTCCTTTCTCCAAGAGATTCACTTTTAAGCTTAACAGATCTATATGGACATCCTTCCTTCTAAATCTTAGACCATCTTGATTCTTGTCTAAGAAATTTTAGTATACGCTTTACTAAAAACTAATAAGGTCACAATAACACCACCGTCCTTAAAGGTGTATATGTCTTTTCAATCTCAAAGATATAAGAAGAAGCTAGTTGATTGGGAGAATGTATATCTATTCAGATCTAAAGTTATAAAGTTTAGTTCCATTAAACCCAATTTCAGTTGCACTATCCAAATTGATTGTGATAGATTCCTTAACACCACCCCCACCCCCCAAAAGAAAAAAAGGGCTGAAATTATCTTATCTAATGGATTTGCTGTGCGGAAAGAAATTTGAAAAAGATTCAATCTAAATGACAATCTAATTTTTCTTGAAAATAGTTATACAACTACTTCATTCATACCATGGGGTTGTCAGGAGTAGTATTTTGTTTCACAAAGGAAAAGAGCAAGAAAACAATCCAATATCATTCGGAGAGGAAATTGGTGTTAAGGATACAAGGACAGTATGAAAGCCACAATCTCTTAATTTAAAACACCTATGCTAGCTATTAACCCCTTCAACATTTGGTTCATCTGATTTATGGTAGAGATACACAAAACAAGTAGATAAAACCCTACAAACAAGTTCGGAGTTGAGCTGCATTGTTGCAGGTCAGCTTGTTAAGTAACTACTATTACGTCCAAATATTAGATATTGTTCGAGGTTATGTTTAAGTTTTAGTATGGGGTTACAATCGCACTGGTATACAAACTGATACGATAGCGCATAAGATCAAATAATAGTGCATTAATAAACGACAATTTATGCAAGTGAATGAAAGTTAGATAAGTAGTCAGATCTAATGGAATGGAAGGAAGTAAAAGATGACTAGTGTCTCTTTATAGGACCAAAGAGTTCAACTTAATCCATTTAAAAAAGTAGAACAATGATTGCTTACCAGCATATTCGGGTGCCAAGTATCCAAATGTTCCAGCCAGCCTGGTGACCATAGATTGTTGCCCCTGATTAGGAGCAAGTTTTACCAGCCCAAAATCTGAAACTTTTGCTTTGAAGTCATCGTCGAGTAAAATATTGGAAGGTTTGAGGTCTCTATGCACAAAACTCTGGTGCGCCAAGCTATGGAGATATTCCATCCCTCTTGCAACATCCAAAGCAATATTTAACCTCCTTTTCCATGAAAGAGGCTGCAAATTCAAAGTCTTCCAGTGGAAAAGATGACTGCTAAGAGCCCCTTGAGGCATATACTCATACACCAAAATTCTCTCATTGTCTTCAACTGAATATCCCAAAAGAGATACCAAATGCCGATGACGAACTTTAGACAGTACTGCGATTTCAGATCGAAATTCATCAAACGCTTTGCTGCTAATTACACCCGCTTCCATTCTCTTCACAGCTATTGTAGTTCCATCATCTAATTCCCCCTTGTAAACAACTCCAAAACCACCACGACCGAGCTCATTCTCAGAGGCAAAGTTTTTGGTCACATTTCGGAGAACTTGAACTGATATGACCAAATTTCCAGCTTCAATGACATGGGAATCACCCGTCCCACTGCTATTCCTGCTAGCGGAACCGCTTCCAGCTGAATTACTGCCTGTGGTGTTATTAGCGACAACTACTTTAACGGTATTATCGGTATCTGATGGGTCTCTTGGGTGAATCACGATAGAGTTGGGAGATTGGTGAACATATTTCTTCCGCTTACAGTAATATATAGACAAAGGAATCACCATTAGTACAAGAGCAGCAACACTTGCAACAGGAGCTACAATAGCAACCACTTTAGATCTTTTAGAGCTCCTATTTTCTGATGTTTGAGAAGAGCCAGAGCCAGAGCCAGAGCCAGAGCCAGAGCCAGAGCCAGAACCAGAACCAGAGCCTTTGGAGGGTGAGGTTTGACCATGAGGTGACGGATTTTCTGATGGAGGGGACGCAAGTGGAGCATTACCTTCAATAGCAAGTTTGACATTTTTGCTAAATTTCGGCCATGGAGGGGAAAGATTGTTGTTACTTAAATCTATCGTTGTAAGGGACTTCAAGTTGGTCCAGTTTGAGGGAACTTGACCAGCGATATTGTTATCATGGAGTAAAACTTTTTCAAGGGATTCAAGCATCCCAAGTGAGGGACTTAGTGTACCGTTAAGGCCACGATTAGGCAAATTTATGACGCTAACCTGTTTATTGTCATTGCAAATCACTCCCAACCATCCAACACATGGGTTATTAGTTGACCATGAAGCACTAAGGATTGACGGATATTCTAACCCATCCAAGAAATCGAGAAGTGCCATAACTTCCGGAGCACAAGGAGCTCCTTGAGTTTTTTGACAAAAGTAATTTGAATCATATGAAACATTCTTAGTCTTAAACTCAGGAATCGGACCCATGAAATGATTATTGCCTAGATCCAAGTTATTCAATTCCATGTCAGCCAAGCTATCCGGAACCAACCCAACAAGTTGATTCGAGTTAAGATTAAGATCCTTCAAACTGGCCAGACTACCAATATTGGAAGGAATAACCCCACTAAATTGATTCCCATGAAGCCAAGCAGTAGTTAGTGACTCCATTGTCACAATAACATCTAAAGGACCATTCATCCCACCACCACCCTGTCCATTTAACCAAAGTGATTGCAACATAGACCCATTAAAAGTCGACGGAATCCCACCGGAAAGTCGATTCAACGCCAACCTTAACTCAGAAAGTGACCCCAAAGTACCCAAAAAATCAGGCAATGGACCTACTAAATTGCAAGACACACATGAAAGAGTAGCTAATTGAGCTGAATCTTGCAACCCTAGAGGGAAAGACCAGCCAGAACTAGCATTCAAATTTCTATTATAATCCAATGCCATCACTTGTAAACTAACTAACCCATCAAAGAAATCAGCAGGAATTGAAGTGAAATTATTAAAATCCAAATATGCAAACTTCAAATCTTTTAACCCATTAAAAGAAGGTAGCATACCAGTCAAATTATTGTTCTGAAGACCCAAACTGAACAGTTTATCCAGCTTGTTGAAATCATGAGGTAAAGTTCCCTTCAACCCTAAATTTTTAGGTTGAATTTGGGTAACTTTCCCATCTTCACAAGACACAAAAGGCCACTTATTTCCACATGGGTCATCATCTCCATTGCTGGGCCACTTCAAAAGCTCAGGATTTTCCAACCCTTTTCTGAATTCTTTCAGAATTGCAAGGTCACCAGGATCTGTAACACTAAAAACCACTGTAATTAGAGAGAAAACCACAGTAAAAACTAAAAAAAGCTTCCTTTTTTCCCAGTTAACTTCCATAACTGGCCTCATTTAAGCTTCTATGTGCCCAAACCCATGTCACATTTTGCATGAACAAGTGAGAGAAAGCTCAAAATAAGTGTCAGAAGAGAGAATGTGCAAGAAAGGTGGATCTAGAGCGAGAAAACTTCAACACCCAGGTGAAAACTTTGAGTGTATGTTTCAGAAAAAATGGAAAAATGTATGCTTTTTGAAGTATTGTTTTCTGGGTTGCAAATCTAATGAAATAATGGGAATTTTGTGATTCTCTCTCATTTAGTGTAATGGTCCACTTCCATAGCACTATCTGTGGCACTCAGTACTACAGTATACAGGAGGTGAGAGAAAGATTGGAGGGTAAAACCGTTATTTTGTGAAGGTGGGGTAGTTAAAGAATGAGATCTGAAAATTAGTGAGAGGATTAATGGAACAAAAAGCATTATTTAGTGGGGTATAATTATTGCTGTAATGCTGCATCTGAAAGTTGATGAATATTGAGCTGGAATGCTGGATGTGTTTTGTTTCCTTGAGGACTGGAAGGTGCTGTTGTTTGTTGCCACCGAAATGCCAAAACTTTATTTAATTCCGCCACCAAAATTAATTATTTTTCGTTAAATACTAGTCGAAAATTGGCCTCAACACCATTAACTAGGGCTCGGGTGCACCTACCAGTTACCACTATAAATTTTGACTAGTAGCCAAAACAGTGTCTGAGTGCAGGCCGGAGGTACCTTTTCTCACCGGTGACTAGTAGCCAATCTCAAGCTTTCTCTCTCTAAAACTCTTGTTCTTCACGAAGAAATCTAAAAATTGTTCCTGGAAGGTTTTGTAGTATCGCGAAAAGGTAACTCCGTCGTTATTTATGATACACACCCGTCCCAGACGAATAGTTTGTGGTGTTTTGGCTACTAGTCAAAGTTTGGGTGTTGGGTACACTCGAACCATAGTTTGTGGTGCTTAGATTGATTTTACCTTTCTTTATGTAACATGAAGTATATACTTAATTAAACTCCCTCTTTAAAAAGAATATAGATGATTAAAAAATGAATAAAAGTAAAGTAAAGTCTAGCAAAGAAAAGTACTCGATATCCACGGAGTATATGGGTGTCGTATACATGCCCAATACGGATATGTCTAACAAGATGAAGTACTTTTGTTTCATAGCTCGTAGTCAGGCTTTCCGAAAGTAAAAGGTGAAAGGATAAGTGAATTCCTATTCCCAAAGAACTCATGAAGAAATACAGATATTTGATTCTATCTTTCAAAATCATAAGATATTTGACTACTAGATCTAGTATTGTATTTAAGTATTAGAAAAGGATAGTTATAAATAGTTTATCTAATTGCTTTTAGGGACAAGAACATCAACAAAGTGATGTATGACATGTATGTGATAATGTTTACATATCTAGGAAGACAAGCATGCAAACGAAGATTAAGCATTCGTTGTTGACATAAAATGTAATTAAAGAGATTAACGAACTGCTCTAACTCCAAATCTCCTCAAAAATCTAACCTGCTCCTATTTATTGTGGCAAATACTCCCTCTATCTTTTTTAGTTGCTACATTTTACCATTTAGATATGTCTCTTTTTAGTTGCTACATTTGTCAAATATTTCTACTTTTAGTATGTGGTACCCCACATATTATTTACATTTATACCTTTATTTTTGTCTTCATCACACAAAAACAACTACTCCCTCCGTAACACATTACTTGCAACAATTGGACTATGGGGATTTCCTAGGCAAAATTTGGTAAGTATGGGTAAAGGAGATTAATTATGAAAAAGTAGGAGAGAGAAATCACATGGGTTGAGGAAAGAAGAAGTAGGAGAGAGAAATCACATGGGTTAAGGAGATTGATTATCAAAAAGTAGGGGAGAGAAATAAAAAAGTAGGAGTTTTACATGCAAAATTTTGTCATAAATAGAAAGGATGGAAATTGTTGCAAGTATTTTGTTACACCCATTTTTAGCAAATGTTGCAAGTAATGTGTTACAGAGGGAGTACTTTATGTTGTATTCCTCTACTTTTCAATAATCCCTACATGTTTTATTGGTCTGTGTGCTAAAATAAATATAGCAACTAATAAAAGACAGAGGAAGTATTAACAAGCTCTATAAACTAAAAGAACAAACATCATACTTTTAATTTAGATTTTAGATAGTGTCGGAATCTTTACTCTCTTTTGTCTCGGTGTATGTAAATGTAGGAGAATTATTTAAGGATAAATGATGCAAATCATGCAATAGGACTATAGAAAGATGTAGAAAATTGTATTTGAATGGTTTCATATGAAAAGTAGTTCTGTGTGGTCCATATGCCCCATGAGACATGAGAGAGGACAAATGTCTTGGATTCTTCCTGCTGCTTCTTCCATTGCTGATGTCTAATGTTTCCATTCCTGATGTAGATTAACTAGAAACTTCATCCAAGTTGTAAGGTTGATAAATTTTTTGGAAGTTTCAAAAGAAAGCAAAAAAGGATATTGTGAAGTTATATTTAAAATTCTACTCTACAAGAATTCAACAAAATTCAACAGCTCTCTAGTCAAATAAGATCGGAAAAACATAAAATACGTGCTTTTCCTTGGAAATATTATCTAACCTTAGCTTCAAAAATCATGGTAAAGGTCGAATTACTATTTTTAGATGCACATGGAACAAGGGGTGTGTCAACTTTTAAGCTCTATTTGGTAAAATATAAAACATTTCCAATGAGATACGATTTCTTGTTACAATATATTTTAAAAAGAAAAACAGTTGTCAATTAGCATACTTCATTATATCCGAACAAAAAAAACAATTCCCTTCTCAACTGGCCATGATTATTTTTTTCGAAAGCAATCTATAGCATTAAGGCCTAAACAACTTCAAAGATATATTAGTGGCTTAATTTTCTTCAACTTCTAAATATATACTTTGGCTTTGAAAATTATATTTTGACTTTATCTAAAAAATAAAACATAATGTTTTCACCCTAATAATGGTTTATGTGTTTTATCGCTTTGTTATGTTTAGGCCAAATCAACCATAAACTGTAGTTTAACTATAATGTCACATCAATCCACAATAATAATATTTTGATTTGTGACTTAGTGTGATTTAACAGCGCTCTTGACACCCCTAATTTTTCAGATTTTAAGAAGAAGTGGTCTACTATATCGGAACCACTTGTAGGTCAATCTTGCGCAACTTAGCAGGCAAGACCCTTGCAAGTATGGAGAAAGGATAAAGATCCCTATGTCCAAAGTTTTCCTAGTAGAGATTGATTACACATACTTTAAGGTCGTGAGATACAATAAACTTTACTTCACCGAGCATTACTTGAATTTAACACCCCACATTTATATCACTTTCGTTTCTTGGTGAAGGCTACCAATTAATTGTGGATCACGCTACGCGCGTGATTACAACCATGTACCTAATTTTACCAGTTAGGGTTAACCACTCTTTAATCCTCGTAACGTATCCACTTCGATGGACAACAAAAGAAAGAGGAAAAGTTTTTCCACAATAAATTTGACTGTTAATTGCATCTCATGCATTGTATTCTTTATAATTATGTTTCCAATTTTCAGCTATCAGATTTCAATCTTGACATTGTTTGACATAAGTATGACTAATTTTAAATTTATTATACCTCTTACATCATACTTCTTTTCATCTTTTGTTTTCTTTTAGTTGTACCTAAAGTACTTTGCGCGTGTGCCTATGCATAATTTAAAAAACTCTAGTTATGCATAAGAAAAATTATAAAAAAATTGACATCTTTAAAATACATGTCGAGATGAATCTAACAAGATCCCATATGACTATATTTCTTCTTACGTATATATAATAATAGAGGGTAAAAACGAAGTTAGTGAATAGTGTCAAAAATCAATATGATACCACTAGAGGTGGCCATTGGCGCGAGCCTAATCGGGCTCAACCCTGAATCGACACGCAAGAAGACCGATCCGGCCCGGCAGCTAGATGATTGGGCCTGAACCGACTCAGAACTGCACAACCAAACGGGTTCTCGTGGGCCAAATTGATGGGTGTGGAAACCGGCCCGGTCCTAGCCCTAAATCGGATCGCGAACAGCGCCCAGTATTGAACTGGGCCTTGAACCGTACGCAACCCTGAACCTGCCAGTTAAATCGGTTGAGAAAATGCATAAAAAATCTTTATCCTTGGCCCAATTATCAAAAACACTAGTGTATGTGGACGGTATCAATAATTATTTATTGTAAATAATAGTGCATATGCAATTAAATTTTAAAAATCAAAATGAAAACAAACTGAATCGGTGCGACAAACATGAACTGGCTCAGCCCGCCCTGAGCCATGAATAAGATTGAATCCAGGTCGAACCAGTTTAGGTTTGAGAAAAACCAACCATAAACCTGAACCGAACAGGTTCATGCCGGTTCAGTTCAAATTCATGCCGAGTTAAACCAGCCCGACATACGAATCGGCCTATCCCCGACCCTACCTACGAAATGGCCTAGCCCCGGCCCGACCTACGAAATGGCCTAGCTCCGGCCCAACCTACGAAATGGCCTATCCCCGGCCCTTGGTCATGTCTAGGTACCACTAAAATAAAACGGAAGAAGTATGACTTTTACATTTATAAATCCAAAAAACTTGAGAACTGTCAATGATTCCGAACGAACCCGTAAAAAGCAGAAGTCCATGTCCATAAACATAATGGGCTAATAAGTCGGTTTGCAAAAACTACCCCGACCCACACAAAGCAGCATCCTCCAAAAAAACACTAAAACCTCCAACATCTCTTTTCTCTCTCCTCTGAATTTCACAGCACCTAAAACCTTTCCTCAATCCACCGATTTCTAGGGTTTTATCGGCGAAGTAGTCACCATGGTTCGTCCCCTTACTTTCTCTCTCCTCCATCAAATCACTACTGTTCTATTTCTGCACTTTTCCGAAGCTCCAATCCTTAATTTCAATGTCGAAACATTTTTATGCATTTTTCAAGCTTTTCTGAGAATTTAATTTGATTTTTTGACAGCCTCAAGGAGATTACATCGAGCTTCATAGGAAGAGAAATGGATACCGTCTCGATTACTTCGAGCGTAAGCGTAAGAAGGCTGCGCGTGAAGTCCATGAACGCTCCAAATATGCGCAAAAGGTAATTTTTCCATTTTATACGTTTTTTGTTTTTTGAATCGATAATTACAATGTTTTTTATTTTGCTGATTTTGATTGTTTCAATTTTGGTGGCAAACAACAGGCTTTGGGTATCAAGGGTAAGATGTTTGCTAAGAAACGATACGCCGAGAAAGCTTTAATGAAGAAAACGTAAGTTGTCTTCTTGTAATTTTGTTTTTGTGTTAAAGGATGTTAACTTGTGTTAGTTTCAATAAGCATGTTTGTTTTCCGGTTTTTTAGAGATACTGGTGAATTAAGAGTATTTAGGGTAGAATTATTGAGATTTGAAGGTTATATGATGGAGATTGGAACAAATTAGGATACTATTTGTAGTGGAGAGATCTCATTCATAGCTAATATTGGTGATGGCTTTCGGTTGTTATTGGGTTGGGTTGTTGTTGGTTTCATTGAGGTTATAGATGAAGGATGTAGATTGTAATTTGTGCTTGCGAATAAGCGGGAGGATGGTGGTAAATGAGGTTTTATGTCATGTGGTCAATGAAGCCTGTTTGGGTTAATCGTACTATTCGTGGCGGTTTTTTGAAGTGGAGGGTAGACATTGCGTAGTTTCTTTAGCTGACAACAGTGTGTAACAACGTGGACCTCCTGGATCAAGCATAGGGCCTCAATGTGGTATTTAGAGTGTTTCTTAATCCTATGGGTTTTCTCGGATATGTAAAGGCTACAGTTTTTTCTATATAGTGGACAGGTATTTTGAGATTGTGATAATGTAAGGCTTAAAATAGTGATGTCTTTTTGATGAAATTGGGTGGTTAAAACAAATGGGTAAAGAGGGTCAGTTTAATAGTCCCAGGAGGTGATGAAACTATATTAGTTGCATAGTAATTTGGAAGAATTAGAGATAGGGGAAGGAATTTGAATTATCTGATGCTTGTAGGTATGACAGCTTCTGAGAGCTGTTCATTCTAGTGAAGCTGATCTGTTGCTCAAAATTTTGAATGCTCCTCTCCTTCATCCAAAGCTTCCTTTTGTTCATGTTGAGGTGTTTTAGCTGTACTTTTTGGTTAACTTGGATGCTATATCAACAGACTTAAGATGCATGACGAAACTCCAAGTAGGAGCAAGGTGGATGAAGTTCAAGATGGAGCTGTCCCTGCATATTTGCTTGATCGTGAGCAAACGACAAGGGCTAAGGTTGGTTTAATAATTTTTCTTTTGACACTGTTCCTCTATACTCAGTAAGCTCTAAATACATCTTCTACAACATCTTTTCAATTGATTTATTGACATGGATTGGTTCTTTCCAAATTTTAGTACACTTCTGTAGATAGAGGTTTAGAATTAAGCAGTTATTGGCCATATTGCTATATGCAATTTGTAAGAACTCTTTATTATTGTTGACGGTCATTTGACAAATTTCACTGAAACTGTGAACTTTCTTTTATGCTGAACTTGTTTTCCACACAACCTGAGCTAGAAGCCACCTTTGAGACCTCTGCTTTTGTTTGCTCCCCATTGATTTGACGAATGTTATGGACCTGTAAAATTTGTAGGAACGTATGAATTTGTTATCCCATCACCGGGTCTAGAAGCCATCATAAATTGCATTAATTAACTATTGCTAGTGTGCTATTGTTGTGAGTATCTTCATGCCTAGTTTGTTTCCTGTGAACAGCAAGAGCTTGAACAGCGTTGTTTTTGGCTACTGTTCCTTGCCTGAAAAATGTTTAATAAGAAATTAAGAATGTTCGATGAGGTGGTGTTGCATGGTCAAGACTTTACAGCTAATTTTAATGGACCCTGTTTAACTGTGTTGTATCTTCACTCATTGTTTAACCAATGAGTATGATGTTACTCTTCTTTTATTAGCCATGCCTGAGGCCTTCTATGAGATCTCTGGAATTCTGTCAGCAAGGCTTTAGCATTGCACTAGAGCTAGGAGCCCTAAATTATTAGTTCCGACATAAATAGGAGGACATCAAAAGGCTGAGTGTACCTTTTTATGGTCTGTCAATAACATGTCTTCTGGTTGAGGGTTGCTGATTGACATTTTGGTGTCCATAGAATGGTTCCTCCAAGAACAATGTGCTAATAGATTTTGGTCAGAGAAAGAGGCCTTGGAATGTTTTTGTTCTTTCATTAATCTACTGTACTTGCTCTAATATGGCTTTTTTTGGTTTTCTATATGACTTTCTGAGGGTAATTTTTAGTCTCACCTTTATTGGTTATAATCAGTTGGAACTTGTTTATTTTGTTTTAACTTGTTTCTTTTGTTTTTCTCTTGTATCTTTTGAATAGATCCTTAGCAACACAATCAAGCAAAAAAGAAAAGAGAAAGCTGGGAAATGGGAGGTTCCATTACCCAAGGTGAGTCCAACTTTACTTTGGTCATGTTCTTATCCATATTCTATTTCTGAGCTTCTATCTGCTTACTAAATCCTGGGTAAAGGCAGATTTCTCATTTCATTTGGACCTCTACATTTTATTTTGTGTTTTTTGAGTTTTGGAATCACCTTCTTCTTGGGGATTTTGAACTTTTTTCTCAAGTTCCATGAAGAAGGTTGAAAATAGTAGAGTTTGCTTTTTGAAAGTGCTCTTAACTTTGAATTTGTTTTTTTTATTGTTCCTCAGGTTAGACCAGTTGCTGAAGACGAAATGTTCAAAGTTATAAGGTCTGGGAAAAGGAAGAGTAAGTATTTCTTGAGGTGCCCTTATATGTTTATTGGGTTTCTTTTGGTAGTTGGTTTCCACCTTAGACGGATTTGGTGGTGTATTGGATTCATTTATTTTGTCTAATTAGGCTGGCTTATCTTTTATGTGCACTCTGCTATCTATTCTTGAAAGCCACGGAACTGTTCTAACTCGAGGAAATTATTATTTTATTTTTGTTGCATAACTTCTGATCCTCCCCTTTATGTCTTCTCTTCCTGGATTTCTGTTTTGTTTTACCTTATTACTTTTGCAATGTTAGTCAAGTATCTAATAGATCTCGTATTTCTCTTGCAGCCAAGCAGTGGAAAAGAATGATAACAAAAGCTACATTTGTTGGTCCTGGTTTCACCAGAAAACCTCCAAAGTATGAACGGTTTATCCGCCCATCAGGATTGCGGTTCACCAAGGCCAATGTCACTCATCCTGAACTAAAATGTTCTTTTAATCTTGAGATCATCGGAGTAAAGAAGAACCCCAATGGTCCTATGTACACCTCCCTTGGTGTTATGACCAAGGGTACTATCGTTGAGGTATGCTCCTCGACTCCTCATTTCATATCTTTTCATTTTAATGCCATAGTACGTCTTAACAGAAAATGTGTTACTAACCTGTTTATTTCTTGCTTACTTTAGGTCAACGTGAGTGAACTAGGTCTGGTCACGCCTGCTGGGAAAGTTGTATGGGGTGAGTAATTATTATTGGCTTGTCAGTCGTAACTTGTGTTTCCATCTTTTCTTTTTGCCTAATTGGTTTTTTGTGGTTATTTCAGGTAAATACGCTCAAGTGACAAACGACCCAGAGAATGATGGCTGTATAAATGCTGTTTTGCTTGTTTAATCAGGTTTTGTTAGAAGGGTTAGTAAAATCACCTGTAATTTTGACAATGTATCAATACTAAGTGGGTGATAACTGTTATAGAAATATTTGTTCCGAGTTTTTTCTGAGCCCTGTTGGTTGGTGCTATATGCTCTCTTACCGTAAGACATCTTTGGTGAGAGTCTGAGAGACTGACGTGCTAAAAACGGTAACAAGAAGCAACTTCTGTTATATGTTGTTTGGTATGAGGGATGGGGTGATGCTAGTTTTATGAGGTCAATTATTTTCACTTAGTTTTTTGTCCTCAACTTTAACACATTATGTTACCTTTCTTGATCCCTAGAATTAAACATATAATTATCATGCACATTTGCAAGTCGATCTTGCCGGTAAGGCCACAAGACATGCGTATTTGATTAGTACATCTAGGAATTTGAAAAAAAGAGAAGGAAAACTCAAGTTTCAAACAGAAAATAAACTTGCTAGCTTAAGAGACTCAAACACCAAAAAGAACAGAAAAGTAAATTAAATTGGGGCCCACAAGAAACAAAGTGTTGAATGAGAGGAAAAGCAAGTGATTGAAATTCACTCTCCAAAAAGCATGAGAGTGGGGGAGTATCTCAAATCAAGAGAGAGAAAATCATTTTAACTATCTCTCAAAAGAGTGTAAGAGAGAGAAAACTCAACACTTTACTCAAGAGTTGAGAGTTTCTCAGAGCGGGAGAAATTTCCTTCACACCATTGTAGCATCTCCCCAACATTATAGGAGAGAAAGAACTGAAGCAAATGGAAAACTTACTAGATCTGAATCAGCCAATCTCCATGGATGAGAGCTCGAACAACGACCCTTTTTCCGACAAAAATCAGGTACGCCATTAATATTCGAAATTAGAGGTTGGGGGAAAGATGTTGTTACACAATTTGTGAATATAGGATTGGGGTTTTATTAAATTTTAGCTAATTTGTGAATATAGGATTGGGTTTTATGAAATTAGATGCCTTGAACTAGTATGGAAATTTATTGAGTATAGTATTCGTAAAACTTAAATTTGGTAAATTGGTAAAATTTGGAAACACTTGAATGAAAATGGTTAAGTGATATTTGCAAGAATGCACATCATTTTTTATGTTTAATTGAATAGTGATATTTGCATGAATGTAGTAAATAGAAATAGAAATTAAAATACTTCAACTTTGTCAATTGATATATTAAAGTATTTAATTAGTTTAGAATGTTAAGTGCAATTGACACCGTGCAATTAGTTTGTGAAATTGGCACCATTCTAAACTTGGTTCCAATACTTTGAGAACAAATTTATAATTGGTAATTTGGTATCAAAGTATCTAAAAATATGGTGCGAATTGGTTGGTACCAAAAAAACAACCTTGGTATCAATATTTTCATACAATGGTACCAACTTGTAGCTTGTTTGGAACCAACCTCACCTAGCATTGGTATCAAATTGTCCTGAAAATTGTAGCAGGTCTGGTACCAAGCAAACCTTAACTTGGTGTGAAGTATTCCAAATAATTGGTCCTAAGTCGTTGATGGTTTTGTGCCGAACGAAATTAAAGTCGTGCTAAGCTGTAACTTATGTTTCCAATTATTAATTGATCAAAATATGCTGAATGAGGATGGAGTGGTGGACAAATCAGAAGTACCAATCCATATAGGGGATGATGTGGATGGTTGCAGTTCTGGAGATAGACTTTTTGTTGATGAGTGCACTGATGTTGTACCATTGGCAGTTGATCATGATTCAACTCCGACGACTAGATGTGGTAGTAATAGTGTGTTATGCCCTCCAACTCCGGGGATGTTGTTTGCCTCTTGCGAGGATATTCATGAGTATTACAAAGCCTACGCAAAACAAGAAGGATTTGGAATCGTTAAGTTATCGGGATCTTACAATGCAAGAGGTGAGAGAAGGAATTACACTTGGAGGTGTGATCGTTGGAGCAATCAAATCCATAGGCGGTGGGAGAATGGAAAAAGAGTTGTCGCTGGGGAGCACAACTTAATTGTTCGAACCACCAAAACAAAAAAATGTGGGTGTACGGCTATGATATATGCCGTTAAGAGCGAAAACGATGAGTGGAAATTGAAGAAAGCGGTGAATAACCACAAAAACCACGCCCCTACCTCTCGCAAGTCACGATACATATCCATGTATCGGAAAGATGAATTGGATAGCCACGTTAGGAGGAAGTTATTTGATGATATTGAGGCTGGGGCCCGGGTTCTCCAAATTCACAATAGTTTGGCGCTACAAAAAAACGATGTTCAGAACATGGCTATCACCAAAAAAGACTTGCACAATGTAGTCCTCAAGTATAAGAGGTTGAAGTTAAAAGACGGTGATGCAGAGGCTATGCTAGATTATTTTACTAAAATGATGAAGATAACTAGAATTTTTTTCACATGCATAGGCTAGATACAGATGGGTCTCTCAAGGACATTTTGTGGGTTAATGTTAGGAGTAGGGCTGCTTGGGAGGACTTTGGGGATGTAGTGTGTTTTGATGCAACATACTTGACAAAAGAGTATGAAGTACCGTTTGCCAAGTTTGTTGGTGTTAACCACCATGGCCAAAGCATATTGCTTGGATGTGCATTGGTATCCCATGAAGACACTAAAACTTACCAGTGGGTGTTCCGTACATGGTTGACATGCATGCGAAAAAGTCCGATCGGTATCCTAACCGATCAAGCAGTTGCAATGCGGAGAGCTCTATCCATTGAAATGCCTGATGCGCGACATCGGTGGTGTTTGTGGCATATCACCTACAAATTTGTAAGAAACTAAGGGCGAAAGAGAACTTTCCGGATATAAAGAAGGCACCCTTAATGCACCGTAATCTTCCGATGGCTTCTTGTCAGCTTCGTAAGCCATCTTCAATGCCTGATTTGTCCAATAACTCATCCTTGGCAAACGCCCCCAATAGATGGGTGGCCTCCTAAGCCGGTCAAGGTAGAATAGCTGCCATTTGTTCAACATCATTTGCATGTGTAAGGTTGCTACGACAACGAACTTTAATGACATAAACATGCAAATATTTGTAAAAGAAACTTACAGCAAGGAAGATAGTATAGCCGCCACAACCTGCAACATAGTCATCCGCCTCAAATTTCCTCTTAAAGGAACATACTTGTACCATAAGAAAATCGAGGGTCAAGGAGCACCAATTGTAGCTCTGGGGTTGCTGGCTACAATGACGATAGGAAGCATGGAGCTCGGGAGGAAGTTGGGGTTCGTCGATGGACATAAGAACCATCCCAAAAGTAGAAGTAGAAAACAAGTCTTGAACTCCGATCCTCAAGTTGTTGGGGTGTGTGGTTGTACTTGAAGTCCTGTACCAAAGCAGCGACCCTCCTTAGATCAATCCTAGTCCCTGGGACACCATAGACTGTAGACAACAGTCGAATTTCAGCCACCATGTTTACATCCTCCAAGTCCACCTCAGAGGACAAGGCACGTGGTCCCATAGGTAACCCAAGTACGCAATGTACTTGGGTTGGGACAAGCATAAAACCCCACCCATCTCTAGCTACTGGCCGTGAAGACTCGACGTCCACTCGAGTCAATAGCAAATAGCATAGACGACGGGGAAGGCTCGTGATCCCCATATTAACGAGCCCCTGAAAGCCCATGCCGTGTATGGCAGCAAGTCCAGTATTACAAACATCATTCTTGAACAGCTTGTACAACGCATCAACTCTACAGGTCAAGTTCGGAGCCTGATAGAAAACCAAGTAGTAATACGATAAGATTGACAATCAATTAAAAATGCGCATACAAAATGCACCTTAATGGAATTATGGGATAAAACAGATTCATATTGATGAATATATGTTTGAGCATTTGATGCAAACATGTATATTCTCAGACCAAACTTATAAATTCTAGGCACTTGGTACCAAATTGATCTTGTATTAGTACCAAATTGATCTTGTATAGGTACCAAAGTGATCTTATATTGGTACCAAAGTGATATTACATTGGTACCAAACTGATCAAGTTAACTTGTACTGGACTTTATCTATGAACATCATTGTAATAAAATAGGGTGTTCAGAATATAAGAAAAAAACTTATAAATGAAACAACAACAATGATAAACGAAATCTAAAGTAAATTAATAAATATTAATATTCCAATACATTTTTATTTGAACACACCAATAAAGAGTAAGTGGCTGATTATATTATTTAATATTGAACAAACTAATGAAAAGAGTAAGTAGCTAATTTGTATGGATGATGGTTAATCTAAATTTAAATAGCTGATTATATTATTTATCATGACATTATAATTTTCTTTAAAGCTTGTTCTATTTATAATTTGTACACATGAGCATACTACAACGATGAAGTAAAAAAAAAGAAAACTATCAATAATCACAATGGCATTTTTATTTATTTATTACTCCTCTAAATATTCTACATTTCAAAACTCACCTTTCCCTTGGATTTTTGCAAGTAGTAGGTGACTATAGTCTCAGTTTCCCTTAACCTCATGCCAAGGCGCTCGCCCTCAACCTCAACCTCAACCTTCTCCTTCTTTTTAACCTTCTTCTCCTTCTTTTTTTGTTTCGCCTTTTCCTTCTTTTTCTCCTTCAGTTTTAATTTCTTTGCCTCTTTTTTCTCCTTTTTGTTGGATTTTTGCTTTTCCGAAGAAACTTCTTCACTTGACGAAGAAGCTACAAAATCAGACTCCGGACTAGATGAGCTAGCCTCATACTCATCCGTGCTAGTGTCATTCGTGCTAGAGTCATTTGACTTCGAGTCCGAAACGACGACTTTGTTTTTTATTTCCTTCTTGGCCCTCTTAGAAGGGCCCGCTTCATCCCCGTTTTTTCTTTTGGTGGTGGTCCCCAAAATAATTTCTTTCTTCGCCATAATCCTACATTCACACACATAAATGTTATTCTCAAAGTAGTATAACATTGATACGAAACTGATAATTAGTATCTAAATGTGATGAGATTAGTATCAAATCATAAATCAGACAATACCAAAGTAATAAATATCAGGTACCAAGCATACACAATGAATTAATAGAACAATGCCTAATTCCATTATGAGTTAAATGCTTAATTTTGACTCTAGATTTAGTTTTTATATTATTGACTGTGTCGGTGATACGACGAAGCAATATGCAGCCATCTCAAATCAAGACCTTTTGATCATTCAATTCCAAGCAAGCACCATATTTTGAAATAAGTTCGAGCTGGCTGTGGACAATAGATAGGACTTGTATATATATCCTAAAGGAGAATGTAGAAGTGTAGAGAAGGATATTGTGACGAGTTTTTTTCAAGTTAGAAATGTAGAGAAGGATATTGTAGAAAAGAATAAGTTTTGCAAAACTCGTCACAATATCCTTCTCTACACTTCTACATTCTCCTTTAGGCTATATATACAAGTCCTCTCTATTGTCCACAGCCAACTCGAACGTATTTCAAAATGTGGTGCTTGCTTGGAATTGAATGATCAAAAGGTCTTGATTTGATATGGCTGCATATTGCTTCGTCGTATCACCGACACAGTCAATAATATAAAAACTAAATCTAGAATCAAAATTAAGCATTTAACTCAGAATGAAATTAGGCATTGTGCTATTAATTCATTGTGTATGCTTGGTACCTGATATTTATTACTTTGGTATTGTTTGATTTATGATTTGATACCAATCTCATCACATTTAGATACTAATTATCAATTTCGTATCAATGTTATACTACTTTGAGAATAACATTTATGTGTGTGAATGTAGGATTGTGGCGAAGAAATAAATTATTTTGGGGACCACCACCAAAAGAAAAAACGGGGATGAAGCTGGCCCTTCTAAGAGGGCCAAGAAGGATATAAAAAACAAAGCCGTCGTTTCGGACTCGGAGTCAGATGACTCTAGCACGGATGACACTAGCACGGATGAGTATGAGGCTAGCTCATCTAGTCCGGAGTCTGATTTTGCAGCTTCTTCGTCAAGTGAAGAAGTTTCTTTGAAAAAGCGAAAATCCAACAAAAAGGAGAAAAAGGAGGCAAAGAAATTAAAACTGAAGGAGAAAAAAAAGGAGAAGGCGAAACAGAAAAAGAAGAAGGAGAAGAAGGATAAAAAGAAGGAGAAGGTTGAGGTTGGGGGCGAGAGCATTGGCATGAGGTTAAGGGAAACTAAG
Organism: Beta lomatogona; assembly: GCA_947646795.1. Classification (NCBI taxonomy): domain Eukaryota; kingdom Viridiplantae; phylum Streptophyta; class Magnoliopsida; order Caryophyllales; family Amaranthaceae; genus Beta; species Beta lomatogona. Next base: position 1,587,952 of record CANSNZ010000150.1, read on the forward strand.
ACTATAGTCACCTACTACTTGCAAAAATCCAAGGGAAAGGTGAGTTTTGAAATGTAGAATATTTAGAGGAGTAATAAATAAATAAAAATGTCATTGTGATTATTGATAGTTTTCTTTGTTTTTACTTCATCGTTATAGTATGCTCATGTGTACAAATTATAAATAGAACAAGCTTTAAAGAAAATTATAATGTCATGATAAATAATATAATCAGCTATTTAAATTTAGATTAACCATCATCCATACCAATTAGCTACTTACCCTTTTCATTAGTTTGTTCAATATTAAATAATATAATCAGCTACTTACTCTTTATTGGTGTGTTCAAATAAAAATGTATTGGAATATTAATATTTATTAATTTACTTTAGATTACGTTTATCATTGTTGTAGTTTCATTTATAAGTTTTTTTTGTTATATTCCGAACACCCTATTTTATTACAATAATATTCATAGATAAAGTCCAGTATAAGTTAACTTGATCAGTTTGGTACCAATGCAATATCACTTGGGTGCCAATGCAAGATCACTTTGGTACCAATGCAAGATCAATTTGGTACTAATACAAGATCACTTTGGTACCAATGCAAGATCACTTTGGTACCAATGCAAGATCACTTTGATACCAAGTGCCTAGAATTTATAAGTTTGGTATGAGAATATACATGTTTGCATCAAATGCTCAAACATACATTCATCAATATGAATCTGTTTTATCCCATAATTCCATTAAGGTTCATTTTGTAAGCGCATTTTTTAATTGATTGTCATTCTTATCGTATTACTACTTGGTTTTCTATCAGGCTTCGAACTTGACCTGTAGAGTTGATGCGCTGTACAAGCTGTTCAAGAATGATGTTTGTAATACTGGACTTGCTGCCATACGCGACATGGGATTTCAGGGGATCGTTAATATGGGGATCACGAGCCTTCCCCGTCGTCTATGCTATTTGCTATTGACTCGAGTGGACGTCGAGTCTTCACGGCCAGTAGCTAGAGATGGGTGGGGTTTTATGCTTGTCCCAACCCAAGTACATTGCTAACTTGGGTTACCTATAGGACCACGTGCCCTGTCCTCTGAGGTGGACTTGGAGGATGTAAACATGGTGGCTGAAATTCGACGGTTGTCAACAGTCTATGGTGTCCCAGGGACTGGGATTGATCTAAGGAGGGTCGCTGCTTTGGTACGGGACTTCAAGTACAACCACACACCCCAACAACTTGAGGATCGGAGTTCAAGACTTGTTTTCTACTTCTACTTTTGGGATGGTTCTTATGTCCATCGACGAACTCCAACTTCCTCCCGAGCTCCATGCTTCATATCGTCATTGTAGCCAGCAACCCCAGAGCTACAATTGCTGCTCCTTGACCCTCGATTTTCTTATGGTACAAGTATGTTCCTTTAAAAGGAAATTTGAGGCGGATGGCTATGTTGCAGGCTGTGGCGGCTATACTATCTTCCTTGCTGTAAGTTTCTTTTACAAATATTTGCATGTTTACGTCATTAAAGTTCGTTGTCGTAGCAACCTTACACATGCAAATGATGTTGAACAAATGACAGCTATTCTACCTTGACCGGCTTAGGAGGCCACCCATTTATTGGGGGCGTTTGCCGAGGATTAGTTGTTGGACAAATCAGGCATTGAAGATGGCTTACGAAGCTGACAAGAAGCCATCAGAAGACTACGATGCAGTGAGGGTGCCTTCTTTATATCCGTAAAATTCTTTTTCGCCCTGAGTTTCTTTACAAATTTGTAGGTGATATGCCACAAACACCACCGATGTCGCGCATCAGGCATTTCAATGGATAGAGCTCTCCGAATTGCAGCTGCTTGATCGGTTAGGATACCGATCGGACTTTTTCGCATGCATGTCAACCATGTACGGAACACCCACTGGTAAGTTTCAGTGTCTTCATGGGATACCAATGCACATCCAAGCAATATGCTTTGGCCATGGTGGTTAACACCAACAAAATTGGCAAACGGTAGTTCATACTCTTTTGTCAAGTATGTTGCATCAAAACACACTATATCCCCAAAGTCCTCCCAAGCAGCCCTACTCCTAACATTAACACAAAATGTCCTTGAGAGACCCATATGTATCTAGCCTATGCATGTAAAAAAAATTCTAGTTATCTTCAGTCATTTTAGTAAAATAATCTAGCATAGCCTCTGCATCACCGTCTTTTAACTTCAACCTCTTATACTTGAGGACTACATTGTGCAAGTCTTTTTTGGTGATAGCCATGTTATGAACATCGTTTTTTTGTAGCGCCAAACTATTGTGAATTTGGGGAACCCGGGCTCCAGCCTCAATATTATCAAATAACTTCCTCCTAACGTGGCTATCCAATTCATCTTTCCGATACATGGATATGTATCATGACTTGCGAGGGGTAGGGGTGTCGTTTTTGTGGTTATTCACCGCTTTCTTCAATTTACACTCACCATTTTCGCTCTTAACGACGTATATCATAGCCGTACACCCACATTTTTTTTGTTTTGGTGGTTCGAAAAATTAAGTTGTGCTCCCCAACGACAACTCTTTTGCCATTCTCCCATCGCCTATGGATTTGATTGCCCCAACGATCACACCTCCAAGTGTAATTCCTTCTCTCACCTCTTGCATTGTAAGATCCGGATAACTTAACGATTCCAAATCCTTCTTGTTTCGCGTAGGCTTTGTAATACTCATGATTATCCTCGCAAGAGGCAAACACCATCCCCGGAGTTGGAGGGCATAACACAGTATTACTACCACATCTAGTCGTCGGAGTTGAATCATGATCAACTGCCAATGGTACAACATCTGTGCACTCATCAATAAAAAATCTATCTCCAGAACTACAACCATCCACATCACGCCCTATATGGATTGGTACTTCTGATTTATCCACCACTCCATCCTCATTCAGCATATTCTGATCAATTAATAATAGGAAACATAAGTTACAGCTTAGTACGACTTTAATTTCGTTCAGTACAAAACCATCAACGACTTAGGACCAATTATTTGGAATACTTGATACCAAGTTAAGGTTTGCTTGGTACCAAACCTGCTACAATTTTCAGGACAATTTGATACCAATGTTAGGTGAGGTTGGTTCCAAACAAGCTACAACTTGGTACCATTGTATGAAAATATTGATACCAAAGTTGTTTTTTTGGTACTAACTAATTCGCACCATCTTTTTAGATACTTTGATACCAAATTACCAATTATAAATTTGTTCTTAAAGTATTGAAAACAAGTTTAGAATGGTGCCAATTTCACAAACTAATTGCACGGTGTCAATTGCACTTAACATTCTAAACTAACTAAATACTTTAATATATCAATTGACAAAGTTGAAGTATTTTAATTTCTATTTACTACATTCATGCAAATATCACTATTCAATCAAACATAAAAATTGATGTGCATTCTTGCAAATATCACTTAATCATTTTCATTCAAGTGTTTCCAAATTTTACCAATTTACCAAATTTAAGTTTTACGAATACTATACTCAATAAATTTCCATACTAGTTTAAGGCATCTAATTTCATAAAACCCCAATCCTATGTTCACAAATTAGCTAAAATTTCATAAAACCCCATTCCTATATTCATAAATTGTGTAACAACATCTTTCCCCAACCTCTAATTTCGAATATTAATGGCGTACCTGATTTTTGTCGAAAAAAGGGTCGTTGTTCGAGCTCTCATCCATGGAGATTGGCTGATTCAGATCTAGTAAGTTTTCCATTTACTTCAGTTCTTTCTCTTCTACAATGTTGGGGAGGTGCTACAATAGTGTGAAGGAAATTTCTCCTGCCAAAAATCCTATTTCTTCCGCCAATATCCCGCCAAGCTAAGAGAAACTCCCAACGGTTGAGTAAAGTGTTGAGTTTTCTCTCCCTTCACACTCCTTTGAGAGATAGTTAAAATGATTTTCTCTCTCTTAATTTGATATACTCCCCCACTCTCATGCTTTTTGGAGAGTGAGTTTCAGTACTTGCTTTTTCTCTCATTCCACACTTTTTTCTTGTGAGCCCCCAATTTAATTTACTTTTTTTTTTGGTGTTTTGAGTATCTTTTGGACTCAAACAGTTTTTACGTTGGGAGTTTCTCCTTATCGAAATGTATAGTGAACTAGGTTGGTGATGAGCCGATGGTCAATAATGAGCAGATGGACTAATGTACGGTTGAGTAAGTCATCGATCCTTGGGATCTTTTTTGGCTTCTTTATCTCTTACATCAACATAACTGGCAATATCTGTATTTTGATTGTACATATAGAGGCTTCATGGGCTTCTCTATCTCTTGTTTTTTTTGAAGAGAAATTATTTATAAATCGGTAGGGCATCTAGCCATCTACAACAATAATAACCCTTACGTAAAAAGTAATCTAAAACATTAATATGAGATTTTTCAGCCAATTTACTATATAAACGTTTTGAAACCGCTTCTTTGATATGGTAATATTTCATTGAAAATTAATTTCGATGACTCAACATCTTTTATACCTAATATTATAGTAAATTGAAATATGATATTCTTGATCTTCAATCAATAAGTACGATTTCTAAACATCTTCAAACTTCCCAGCTAAACAAAAAACCAAGACTCTCATGGCGAGAGTAGATAGAAGTATCATATTAATGTAGACAACCCTCATAACAGGAGGTACAGTTATTAAAAATAAACTATAGGCTAATTAAACTAACAATAAAACGATGATAATAACAAAATTTAGGGCTTTGCACTGGTATAACAATCGACAGAGAATAAAACTGCTAGGGTTTGGAAGATATAAAGGTTTTCTTTTTCCATTATGTTTCTCCATCTCTATTCTTTGAATCATTTAATTTAGTTGCCTCATTTGTATTTTGATTGTCGATAGAGGCTGCAAAAAAATTCATTTGTACCCTAGTGCTTTGTGGAGCTTCTAAAAGAGAATCCACAACAGTACTTCCTTCATCCCATTTTAGTTGTTATACTTTGGGAATAAAAAAAATAAGAGAGCATCATTTATTATTATGTTTTCCATTTTCTATATTACTTTTGACCAATAAGAATTAAGTTTTGTTTTTTTTTTTTCTATTTTTTTTTAAGTTGGTAAGATAAATGACCCTACTAAACTGGCACCTCGCACATTGAGTTTAGCAGCACATTAAAATGAACACTAAAACGTACGTAAAAAAAAACTACTGAAAGCATGAGTTGAACATCAAGTTGTGAGGCATGAGTTGAACATCAAGTTGTGAGGTATGTATGTAGTCTTGTCTTACTTTAATACTCCTAATATAGTACTTCTTCCATAACACTTTCTAGATTCATCGGACAAAACTGTCTTCAACAGGGCCGAATATAACCGCCACCATATGTCATATGTGCATTAATGTTAGGCAAAAGATGCAGTCTGGATATTCAGAAACGTAAAGCTAACCACTAAAACAAGGATAAAAGAACCGTTTTTATTGCGATCTAGAATTACCTGCTTCATGCATGTGCAATGTAGCTACCATTTAATTAAATGATTAAGTGATTAATAATAGGAGCTTAATTAAGTTCATTGGATGCTCCTCTTCAGTTCTGATTTATTTTGCACGTCCCTTTTTTTTTGGGGGGCAATCGTGGTGGTCTTTTAGGTATAATTTTAGGTACGTTTTTTCCCGGACGTTTTATATTACTCCCTCCGTTTCTTTTTAATGGTTCTACTTACAACTTTTCATTTCAAATGCCAATGTAAAACTTTGAGGATATATATCTCTAGTTTTGTATTTGTAAAAATTATAAAAAGTACATATTAATAAAATACATCTTAAGCACGAATCTAACAAGATCCCACATAGTATGTTTTTATTCATGTATAAATCACAAATGAGGGTCAAAGTGCAACTTGTGAATAGTGTAAAATGTCGAAAGTGTAGAACAATTCTGATGAAACGGAGGGAGTATTAACTAGTCATTCTAATATAGATATCAATTCCGATACTCCGTCCGTGTCCAGGTAACTCATTACTTAGGATGAATTCCCCTTTGGGTCAATTTGTTTGTATGTCTTTTCAGTTTCATTTCGGGTTCGATATGGACCATGTTCAATTCAATCAATTTGGAGTTTAGGTTGAGTTAGTTTCGATTAGGATGGCTAGTGTCGAGTTATCTTAGGTTTAGATCATGTTCAAATTGGGTCATGAACGTGTTAAAATATTGGTCGGATCACGTCATTCTTATGTTCAAGCTTTTAACAAAGGTGTATATTATACTTACCTATTTATTTTCTTGAATGAAATGTCTCAATTAGAAAAGCCAAATTTTGTTTATAAGCTCTAACCAGTATATAATCAAGAAATAAGGCAATATCAAACACTCCAATTTCAGATAACTGTTGATGTTAAGATCAAACACTCAATCACCAAAATAAATATTCTGAGTAGATCTTCGCTGTATGGACCACATCGGAAGTGAAAAACGAGGGAGTATTTGTAATTTCATAATGAATTCACTTTATAAGGCTGAGGACTACTCTACTTATTGCCATATGGTTGTAGGGTGTAACCTCATTTAGTCTTGTGAAGTGGACTACCTATTCAGCTAATGGGTGCGACTTTAGCACTATATATAACAAGCGAAGAAGAGAAATTAGTTTACTTTATAAGGCTAATGATACAATTTTTGACTTGTAATAATGATACAAGGTTAAAAACCAAATTGTGTAATAATTTATCAGTGGATTCCAGTAGAGATCAAGTCTAAAAAGCAGTTTTGGAGTGATAAGAAGGTAACAGTTTTTTACTTAGAGCATTCCATTGGCTTTTCAACTTTATAAGTGATAAACACAATCAAGGTCTAGGTTCTGCATATGATATGATCTGTTACATAGAAAAGGATATGATGAAAAAGTCAAAAAACAACAACGAACATATATGTAATACGTACAAATGAAACCTTACTTTTGTTCTTGATTCCCCTTGATGCAAGTAAGTTGGAACTTTAAATGACTAATGTATATGGTATAAATTGTCATAAAGTCATTAGAAAAAAAGTTGATAAATCATCCCTTCTCATGTTATCCAGCTAGAGCTAGTGGATAATGTCATGAAATGATAACGAGAGGTAGAACCCACTACCTTGAGACTTTTTTTTTTTTTTTTTTTGCCCCCACTGGGGACCCTTTAGTAAGAAGAAGGGCCTCTTGGACCAGAAGCCTTTATCGCTTGAGTTAAGCTAGCCCATTCTGGTCAACGCTTGAGAGTAGGGGAAATAAGGGAATCCCTCTTTCAAAGACTAGTAGGTAGTGGGGTTCGAACTTGTGACCTCAAAGTCACAAGATGAGTTTCCCACCACCTCCACCAAGCAAGCTTGGTTTACTACCTTGAGACTTGAGTCCTTGACAAAGATAGGTAGGCAACAATTAAATAAAAAGGGGAAATACGAAGAATAAAGAAATCATGGTAAAGAGAGTCGCAAAGGTAGTAATATAAGGTAGATTTTTTTTTTTCAAATCTTGGGTACTAACTAATAACTATAAACGTTTACTAATTAAATATAGATGATTTCTTAAAAGGAATTTATGTCAAATAATCCTATATTTTAAGTACTTTTCACAAGTAACAGTCAAGTTTGTATCCGTTTTGAAGATAACCCTAACTTGTACAATGTAATTAAACTTAAATGATAAGGTGCTAATATTTTAACTACTAAAATGATTACTAGTGTTTGGGGAGGACCTAAAATAAAATTTCAGATGGTTAAAATGACTTAAATGATAAGTTGTAATTTTTACTTTTTCAAAATCAGGTGACTGAAATTTTGGAAAATCTTTTCAAAATTTTGATAACAACTAATTTCGCCAAAATAATTTATCAACTTAAGCAACTAATTGTGCCAAATAGTTAAGCTAGCTAACCTTATCGGTTAAAGACCGCACTTAGGTTTCAGCTTTATCTTATCAGTTTTAGTTTATTTTCAACTAGTATTGCCCAACAGAGCTATATATATAATCCTTTTGAAAATTTCACGTATAAAACTATCCTATGTACCTCACAACTTCTTATTATATCTAAATAAATATATTAAAAGGCGTTCCTAAACAAGGAACGGTGCTATGTGGTGCTCTCCCTGATGGCTTTTTACTTCATGTAATCCATGTACAATAAAAAAATTAGAAATTGCATAGTGGCTTTGATCCCATGACCTCATGTTCATATACTAAAGTCTTAACCAGTATACCAAGTGGTATTTAGTGTTATCATTTTAAAGTACAATATTAATAAATGAAAATTTTCCTTACCCGGGGCATAGCCCGCGCCTAATAACTAGTTTTCACGTAAAACAAGGTTGTAAAAATGAAAGTTTTGAGAAAAAAGAGAGATGCGGGAGTAGTTATATAGGATTCTTTACGTTAATGCCATCACTTCTGAATTCACTAACTTTAATTACATTTTAAAAGTTGGAAGTTATCTCAATTTGGGGTGCAAAGGGTTTATTTGAAAAAAAACACTTTAATTTAAATATAAGATTACTTTACATAAAATCCCTGCTTTAAATTAAAAGGCAAAGCAAAATAAAATCAAAGAAGCTTAAGTACTTACTTTTTTTTCTTTATTCCTTTGAGGTGAAAGCTTATGTACTTTGTGCAATTGTATTGTATTAAAGTTTTTTTTTTTTATAATTTTTTGTTGAAAATGTAAGTGATATTATTACCAAAAACTCAGAGAGCCACCATCAACAATACAACCTTTGTATTGTATTAAAGTTTTATTCCAGAAAGGGAATGATTCTTTGATAAGGTGCTTTTAGAGATCATAAGCTTCAATGTAACATATTCCACAAACTTCATAAAGCTACATGATTTCAGTCAGATCTGACTCGGCAACAATTTTTTATGCTTTGTGTTTAACTTTTTTTTTTTATTTTATTTTTTCAGTTTGATATGGTTGGTTTTTTCAATAAACTTTTCTCCCCTAAAACTATCATAAAATAAAGGAAGATTTGTCAGAAACAACCTTTTATAAGACAATTTTTGTCAGAAACAACCTTTTAAATTTTTTTTTGTCAAAACAAACCTTAAAGTTAAATTTTTTTTGTCACATTAAACCTTTGCCCGGAAAAAGACCCTTGACTTAGTTTTCAGGCGTTGACCACCAACGAAACCACCCCCCCCCCACGAAATCAGCCCATCGTTTTCCCCACCCTCGAAACCACCGCTTTCTTCCCCCGCCCTCAAAAGTCAAAACCACCAACCCTCACTTCCCCCCACCACGAAACCACCCCTTCCTTTTCTTCGTTAGGGTTTAGGTTTGTTCGGGTGGGGATTTATGGTTTGAGGGGCACGGTTGAGGATGGAGGGAGGGGTCCGGGGTCGTTTTGGGGGTGGGGGAAGTGAGGGTTGGTGGTTTTGAGGGTGGGGGAAGTAAGCGGTGGTTTCGGGGGTGGGGGAAAGCGAGGGGGCGATTTCGTGGGGTAGGGGGTGGTTTCGTGGGTGGGGCTGGGATGGTCAACACCTAAAAACTAAGTCAAGGGTGTTTTTCTGGCCAAAGGTTAATGTGACAAAAATATTTTGGTTTAAGGTTTGTCTTGACAAAAAAAAAATTAAAAGGTTGTTTCTGATAAAAAGTGTCTTATAAAAGATTGTTTTGACAAATTTTCCTAAAATAAATTGTCTTGCTCATTGCTTTGGAGATATTTGAGGAGTTATTGATACATTTGGGACACATTTTGATTTCTTCACCTTTTTAAGATCTTTTTTTTTTCACCATTTATGAGCCTGAAGTAATCTACTACAATATAATTAACCCACTTTGCTGAATTTGTCAATTTGGTGCCCTAGTATAGTTAAGGCTTCCACTATTTCTAGAACTTTGAGTTAATACCTTATCATTTATCTACTCCCCATTCGCCTTAATTAAGCTAATGATTGGAGGTTCAAGATTGATTTTTATATTATGTCATGCCTCCTCACATGAGAGCCCATAATATTGGGCTTGAAGTGTTGATGTAGCATAGGTTTCTTTATTTCTTATAACCAGTGCTAACTATTCTACTTTTATGGAGGATAGAATGAGATTTGGACCTGTCTTGTCACGCCGGTTCCCACACCATGAAAGATTAGTTTTGGCATTCTAAAGAGCTAACCTTTTCTGAATATCATAATAGTATAAATACAATTTAAGAGTTACTATTAATCTCTAATTCTATCCTTCCTAAATTATGTATAAATCGCCTTTGGTGTACCATGAGCATGGTATACTCAAGGCTAATTTTTTGCTCATTGTTCATTTAAAATTATCTAGATGAGCAAAATGTACTAAAGAAGGACATTTCCAAATGAGCAAAAATTAGTATTGAGTGTACCATGCACATGATACACCCGGGTGTATGATGAATGAAAACTCTCAATACACCCTCTCCCTATATTATTATTTTTTATTTTTTATAAAATCCCTTAAAATAATTTATCAGCAATACTTTGCATGTAATGTAATTTGTGACTGGTGAGGAAGAAGGTTGATAAGCTATGGAGTGTTCTGATTACTGATCAGTGATCACCCTTTGCATGTTCTATTGAGTCACCCTATCACTATATTTTCCTGTTCCTTTTCAATCTTTATAATTAATTATTTTCATGCATCCGAACATCGTCATTCTGTTGCCATATGCATCCCTCAGCAAAAGGTGACAGTTTAATTTTAACATCTTTTTTTAAAGTTCTATGTCCTTGCTCAAAAAAAACCTATGTCCAAATGGTTGCCATACATTCATGCTGTGTGATCAGCTCAGCATAAGTTAGGTACATCAACATACAATGCACTTGCACAACATACCATGGAAAGGAAGTAATATAATTAGACTTGTCACTGATAGATCGGACCCATAACCCGATCCAAAACAATCTAGAATGGTGGGTCGGTTTTGAACAAAAGATTGTAACTCGAAGTTCGATTGTATTCAAATTTGAACAACCTACTAATTCTTGGGTCAAAACTGATGAGCCGATTCATTGTGACCCTACCAATGAACTGAAATATTGCATTTCCAATGATACTACGACAAGTCTCTTGTCAAAAATACCTTTAAATATTGTACTTCCTCCGTTTCTTTTTACATGTTACACTTTCACTTTTTACGCATGTCAATGCAAAACTTTGAAAACATATATCTTTAATTTTGTATTTGTAAAAATTATAAAAAATACATATTAAAAAAATACATATTAAGACGAATCTAACAAGATCCCACATGACTATATTTTTATTCACGTATAAATCACAAACGATGGTCAAAAAGAAATTTGTGAATAGTGTAAAATGTCAGAGTGTAACATGTAAAAAGAAACGGAGGAAGTATTAGAATTGTTAGTCTTAGCATAGTTTTTATTTGTTGGCATTAGACAACACCATTGTATGATTTGATTTGCTTTTCATTATAATATTTACTTACTTCATTTTGTGGGATATATTGCATATGTTTTGTTAATTATGTGGTTAATGGATCGATTACTTCGTATTATTTGAAAAAAAGGTTGGCGATTTTCCATGTGCTAGAGGATTATTTGAAGGTCAATTGCAAGCTACTGCTGAATGATTTTGATTTAAGAGTAGATTTTGAGGCAATGCTATAAAAATGTCGATTGGACTCATTTAGATTCCAAGCCTTTTCCTAGGTTGCAAAACATAGGATTATAAAGGCTAAATATGTTTTCGAGGGGATAGCTGAAGATATAATGACAAAGCATAATAACTAAAATTCTCACTTCTTTGTCGAAATTTGGTAATATTGTCTTAAGTAACAATCGTATTTACCTTGAGTGGTCTTTCTTTGCAATAATTAGTTGTTTCCGTATACAAAAGAATCCATAAATTTAAGCCTTTTTCCACCTTAGAGGATGGAAATTAGTTATATTTTACCTTCAATTACACCCAAGAATGTTCATGTTTTTCCTCAAACACATAACAATTATTTCTCCATACAACCTTCAATAATTTAAATACTACATCCGTTTCTTTTTAATAGTTACACTTTCACTTTTGACACTATTCACAAATTTCTCTTTGACTATCATTTGTGATTTATGGTTAAGAGAAAATATAGTCATGTGGGGTCTTGTTTGATTCGTCTCGATGTGTACTTTTAGAATATCGGCTTTTTATATTTTTTACAAATACAAAATTAGAGATATAAAGGCTCAAAATAATGCATCGGCATGCTTGAAAAGTGTAAGTATACCTATTAAAAAGAAACGGAGGTAGTACATAATTCAACCTTCATTTCAACTTGGATCATTTATTTTATACCTTATAAGTGGCACATTCAAGCAATCTTATAGACGTAAAAGTAAGTTCTGATGGCCAATAAGTTTAGGGTCTGTTCTGTTCAACTTATTTTAACTTATATAAGATTTTATAAGATCAGATAAGATCAGATAAGATAAAATAAGATAAGATAAGATAAGATCAGATAAGATAAGATAAGATAAATAAGATGTTAGACACACACAATAAACTATCTTATAAGATAAGATAAGATAAGATAAGATAAATAAGATGTTAGACACACACAATAAACTATCTTATAAGATAAGATAAGATAAGATAAGATAAGATCAGATAAGATTTTATAAGATCTTATAAGATAAGATAAGATAAGATAATATAAGATAAGACAAAATAAGTTGAACAGAACAGACCCTTAGTATTCTTTTTTAAACCTAAAATCACGTTATACTTTATTCTATTATATTTCCAAGCTTATGTAAGTTGTTTAATTATTCATTTCAATTAATATTTAGTTAACTCATTCTTGTACATAGTTTGTATATGATTTTCTCTGCCTTTATATTGTTTTATTCACCCCTATTATTATGGACAATAACTTGTTAATTACATTCCTATTAGTTTGATTAAAATTCAAGTGACCACTTTATATAGATCTAGATATCGTGCTTATTTCACCCGAACTTAACTTATCTTATTTAATACGTTGGACCTGATCAACCCTAATTTTACCTTATGTTTACACCCGATTAGACTTATTAATTAGTCCTTAAACTTATTTTTTTTAAGTGAAAAATATCAATTTTGTTTCCGGAAACCCGGTTCCAGTCCCGATTTCACTAGGTACCCAATGAATAATGAATCAACAAATTCGAGTCCCATAATTGAAACCGGTTATAACCAAGTCCTCATTTTTAGACCCAGATCCGGTCCCGATGAAACCATTTCCGGGTGGAGACCCGCCTAGTCCGGGACCGGGTACCCTTTTTTGTGCTCACCCCAACATCTAACAAGTATCAGGCACCAGGGTCATTGGAGAATCAGTCACATGATACTCATAGCAAACAGGGGTTCCATAATTAATTTTCAATTTCTCCGAGGACACAAATCCTCCTCCGTACAATAAAGCGGGCCCTTTTAGCGAAATGAACCTTCTATGAGTTCTATCAAATTGCACCAATAATACTAATGATTGTCACACCCTTCATGAGTACCATCTCTACCACCAACGCCCAACATAAACCTTCATTCTAATGTGGTAGGGCTCCTGCTTGACACCTCTGTAGCACGGGTACTTCTTCTAGGTCACGTACTCGTATCTGTACCCGTACCCATACCCGATATAATGTGTTTCCTGTATGGGTACACGTACCCATTCCTAAAATTTTAGTCTCCTACCTGAATTCGAACCTGTACCAACTTAGGTTGACACTGGAATTCCATAATATGACATATCTTTCATAGGACACTAGTCACTACATAGATATAGAAAAACTTTTACCCTTACAGTACTAACCCATAACTACCAACTCAAACAACTGAAGTACCCAAAAGAACACAATTTTTCAGACCCCTTCAATATATAGTGGAATACAGTGCATATTTTAGACTTTACAGTTCCTTTTAGCTAGTTACCACTACCGACCCACACAAAGTTTTAAGAGTACAATGACCCTTTTACTGTCATGAAAAAAAAAAAAACACCAATAAAGAGAGATCAAAGCAAAAAGAAACTTGCAATTTGCAATGTAAAAACAATATAACTAGTAGTCTGCTTCAAAAGCCGACCTAAGAAGTTAATATTCTCCCTGCTTAAGAATATATGATGTATCTAGTGGTAGTTTCCTGTCTTATACCAAAACATATATCAATTTAAAAATCTTTTATAAGAGAATTTAAATTTGGATCAAAAAGAAATTCTGTCAGCATATATACATGGCAAAACCTTTTGTTATCAGCCACATTTGGAGCTCACTAAACTTTGTTGTTTTAGGTTAATATTTGTCCTATTGTTCTAATAAACAACATTAACATATGCATCATTGAAATAAGTACATTTCTAACTTTTTGCTCTTGTATAAATTTACACCCAATTCAAGAATCTCTTCACATCATTTCTCCATCATTTCATTACTTTATTTACTTAAGATAATATTAGGAGATTTAGTTTGTTCAACTATTAGCTAGGCTTATCTAGGTTTGAAAATGGAAATGGAAAATGGTGGAAATAATGGGATTTTATCAAGGGCAATGAAGAAACTTGAAAACATATTAGTGAAGTTAAAAGAGAAGTGTATAGTAATAGTTAAAAATATGAAGAAGATAGCAAAGGATGATCCAAGGAGAATGATCCACTCTCTAAAAATGGCATTAGCTCTAACTTTAGTAAGCATGTTTTACTATGTTCGACCTCTCTATGATGGGTTTGGCGTTTCAGGGATGTGGGCAGTCTTAACTGTCGTCGTCGTTTTCGAGTTCAGCGTAGGTAAGTTGCCTAAAATTCTCTATGTATCATCACTAAAATTGAACTAAATTTGTGTTCATGTTAGTCTTTTCTTTCTAACATATATGGATTTTCTCCCTAAATAGGTGCAACTATAAGTAAAGGTCTGAATAGAGGCTTTGCAACCTTAACGGCTGGTGCACTAGGGGTTGGGGCTCAACACTTAGCTCTTCTCTTTGGGAGCAAAGGAGAGCCAATTGTCCTTGGCTTGTTGGTGTTCTTATTAGGTAAAGTGCGCGCTCTTTATGATACTCGATCACTAACTAGTTTTTACGCATACTATATATATAGCTAGCTCCGTTCAGATTTGGTTGTCACAATATAATTTAAAATTACACTATTAATGTAACAAGTAAATCTGCGTAACTGGAGTGCTTAGGGCCTGTTCTCCCCAGCTTATTTTCAGTTCAGTTTTGTTCAATTCAGTTCAGTTCAGTTCAATTCAGTTCAGTTCAGTTCAATTCAGTTCCTAAATGATAATCATTACTATTAATTAGTTATAATTTAATTCAGTTCAGTTCAGTTCAATTCAGTTCAGTTCAATTCAGTTCAGTTCAATTCAGTTCAGCTCAGTGCAGTTCAGTTCAATTCAGTTCAGTTCAGTTCAGTAGTTTTATGCTGAAGAGAACAGGCCCTTAGTCGTATGTAGCACGAAAATGGTTGGGTTATTATTGGAAACAAAAATCGGAAAACTAACCTAGAATAATCCATCCATTTTCGGGCTTCATTAGCGAGGAAACAACCAACAGAAAGTTTAGAAAAATATTCTTTTCGAAAATCGGGATCGTATCCGAGAGGTTAGGTTTTCGTACTCTTGCATGGGGCTAAAATGAGGTTCATATTTTGAATATGCAGCTGCAATGTCGACATTCACACGATTTGTGCCGAGCATCAAGAAAAGATATGATTATGGCGTACTCATTTTCATATTGACGTTCAGTTTAGTGGCTGTCTCAGGATATAGAGTTGAAGTGATCATAGAGTTGGCTTACCAAAGATTGTCGACCATTTTAGTTGGAGGTGCAACATGTTTGATAGTCTCCATATTTATTTGTCCCGTTTGGGCTGGCGAGGATCTTCACAATCTCATCGTTGGCAACATTGAAAAGCTTGCTAAATTCTTGGAAGGTACAAGGCTACATCGACTACTAATTCATAATTTTCTCCCATTTGCTAAAATAATTCGTGTTCCACTTCCAGTATGTTCACTGAGATTTAATATATATTGAAGCGAATTGAACAAAATCCTGATGTACGTAGTAAAATTTTATACATGTTAGTAAGAAGAATTATGACAAAATTAACAAACTTTGACCTGAAAAATATGGAACAACTATGTGCAAAAGGATGGAATATACTAGAATGACAATTTGTTCAAGGAAAAATGCTCAAGTAACTACATGCTGACAGGGTTTGAAGAGGATTATTTTACGATTCCTGACAATGACATGATCAACACAAACTCCAAGATAGATGGCAAATCCTACCTCCACAGTCATAAGAGTGTCCTTGCTTCCAAAAATAATGAAGAAAATTTGGTATGTGAATTTTCTTTTTAATAAAAACTCTTTACAATTTTATATTTACACCATACTATATGTTACTTTTCAGTTTATTTACATCAATTTCTTTCGATTACTGCCATCACTAATTTTTAAAATTGTGTTAATGGTGCCAATGTGATAAAAAAGAGTTGCCACTCTATATGCAATGAAACTTTTTTGTGTGAAGAATACTTAAATGTACTAAGTAGTAAGTAGTAGTATATTTTTTTTTCAGGCAAATTTTGCGCGATTGGAGCCATGCCATGGCCAATTTAGGCTCTGCCATCCTTGGAAACAGTACGTCAAAATAGGAGCTCTTACTCGGCAATGTGCTTACCACATAGAAACTCTTTGTGGATTTATCAACAATGAAGTTAAGGTATACCTTAATGTCATAATATTTTTGTAATCCATACATAGCTGAAAACTACGTACATTTTCCACACAAATATGGAATGGCTAAAAGTAAAAGGAAAAAAAAAACAACTTCTATCAGTTGTCACGTAGTATGTACATGCATCATAAAACCCCAAATGTAAAATAAACTTTCTTATTTAACAACCATATATCAAAAATCTATAAAGAAAAGTAAGGACAATTTTGCGCTTATAGGTAGACAGGAGACATGTCAACTTATGAGAAGTCGATTGTCTTACTTTGTTATTTCTTATTCTAGACACACTAAATATGTATAAATTTTATCGCAGGACAATCAACTGTTAAAAATCTAAATTCCATATCGTTTTTTATTTTATATTCATAAATCCATATACCTATATTTTAGAGGAATGTGAAAACGTAAAAGGGTCAGCTTAGTTACTACAATAACGACAATTCTTTTGTGTATGTGTCCGTGTGTATCCATTTACAATCCAATCCACAATGAATTTTAGATTTTTAGTTTCAGGCTAATTATATTGCTTAAATTAGACCCTAAAGGCTTAAGATTTAAGATTATGAATGGAATATGAAATGTGACTTAATTAATGACCATAGATGCAATTTTCAATAATTATTCTACAGGCACCATTGGGATTTCGTAGACAAATTAAAGATTCATGCTCTAAGATGAGCATTGAAACAAGCAAGGCGTTAAGGGCAATGGCTTCATCCATTGAAAAAAAGGCTAACCCTAAGCAAGTATATATCCATGTAGAAAACTCAAAGCAAGCTGCAAAACAACTTGAAGATATTCTCAAAACTATGTTATATGGACCAGAAAACATCATAGCACTCGTCCCTGATGCTACGGTCGCATCGATACTCGTTAATATTACCAATTGTGTGGAGAAATTAGCAGAATCTGTCCATGAACTTGCCAAGCTAGCTCATTTCAAGGAAGAAGTAGAGGCCACGGTCTCACCGGAGACCGCGAAACCAACGGCGAAACTTCACCGAGGCATTGTGAATCCAATGTACGATGATGGTGATTGCAATGAGGCCAATTGTGTAGATGCGATAATATGTGATCAGAAGCCTCAAAAGATTGGGAGTTGTACAGGAGAAATAGGGGTTGCTAACAAGTGCTCAAATGTAAATAATATTGTTAGCCCCTCACTTATAATAACATGCACGTGAAGCTCTATTTTTGGTTGAGGCATGCATGGTTTAAGCTAACTTTTCTTTGTAGGGTTTATGTCTATGTACTTGAGTAATTGAGTTGAGGAAGATTTTCTAGTTTTCCTCCTCATTTACTTCTTTTTAGGTTATTATTGTGCTGGTTTTTTTATATTATTGCAAGGTTGAGGACAAATACTTATTCTCCCCCTCGATCACAATAAAGTGGCCGCAAATTAAATATTTGTAGAGGTAGCTGACAAATTGTTGTGGCGAGTGGGAGTAATATATATAGTCCGTAGCCATACAATAATTTGTTTCATTTGCTTTGCATATGAAGAGTCTCCTTTCCGACTCTTCATAGAAGGTGGGAGAGGGTGGATACTGATGCGCAACTGGTTGCTCCTTTGTTGGTGTTTGTAATCTAGTGGCTATTTAGGATGTAAAACTCTTTTTGGTAAATGAGAAATTTGTATTCGCCAAAAAAACATTTGCTTGACATAAGTATTGAAGGGGATATATGGTGTTCAAGTGTACACAAGTGAAGGACCATAGCATATTATATGTTGATTAATTCTATTGATCATCATCTTGGAAGTTAAGACTTGTTGGATTCTTTATGTTATATATGTTCCTTGTGTATTTTTTTTGTTCTTTACGCTTACAATATATATTAGGGTCAATGATTCAAAATTTGACCATCTATGATTTGAGAATACATTATCAAACATATAGATAAAGTAATACGAGATGTTGTCAGACTCGTATCCATTTATATATACAATATATCAAATTTGAGTATATTTTTACAAATACATAGTGGATTTTTTGTACGAAACTACCTTATAAATGACCATTTGTAAAGAACTACCTAATGTATTTTTAAGAAAAAGAAAACTACCTCATAAAAAACAAAAGTTTGTGTAGCACTAGCATTTGAAGGATTTCGTTACTAATTGTCGTCAATGGGCTCGATTAAGGTTGAAAATGTCCCCCACTAATGATAAACAACTATGCATAAACCATAGTTGTAGACTATCCAAGACCAATTTGCATCCTCCATTCCCATTTTCAATCAAAAAGCCCTTAACGCTAATTTTCGCTGTGAGACTTAAAATATCCCTTTGAAACCCTAAATTAGAATTTTCAACCCTAAAACTTTCCACTGCGATAATTTTGACACCAATCATCTTAAATGTAGAGAATTATGTGCAAGAAAGAATAATTTCGTGTAGTGCTATTCAATATTTTTTTTATGGGGTAGTTCTTTTTATTAAATTTTTTATATTAGGTAGTTATTTACTAAATGAACCACCCTTTTGGGCGGTGGTAAGCCCCTTTTCTCCTTTTGTTACTAGTTTTTTATGTTAATGTTTTTAATAAACTTCAGTCTCTCTTTAATGGAGAGTTTTTCTACCCATTTATTGGGTTATATCTACCCATATATTGGGTTTTATCTCTCTCCATGTGAGAGTTTGGAGACTTTGTTTTTGGGTTTTTGTGTAATTCAAGAGGTTGATTTGTTTATTGAAATTTGTACGGGGTTGCAACAGATGTCAGTACTTCGTTTACAATCACTTGAATTGGATCCAGTTCTACTTCAAAACTACAAAAGATCGATAGACCCCCTTGCGAAGGCCGCATCGTAACGGCGATGTGAAAGACGAGGGTTTTCAGAAGTGTTAGATCTACTCAACGATCGTGGTTTTGTCATATTAGAATTGTATTCATTTCATTTTGATATGTATTTGTTTACTTTTGACTTCTATTGTAGATGTCGTATGACTTTGAATCAATGAATTAATTTTTAATTTCAAAAAAAAAAAAAAAATCCAATGAATAATTAATAATATTAATGATCAAAGTAGTACATTGAACATCGTGTAAAAGTAAGTGTAAAGATCAAACACAAAGAAAGTACCTGATATTTGCATAGGAGCATTATTAGGGGTGTAAGTGGATTGGATTGGATCGGATTAGACTTTGCCAAATTCAAATCCAATCCAAAGTTTTTTAGACTCGAGATTTTGAGTCCAAATCCGATCCAAACTTTTTATGAGTCCAGTCCGAAACTTTTTTCTTGAGTTCAAATCTAGTCCAGTCTAGTCCGATTATTATATAATATTTTTTTCCCGATTTAGGTTCCCAATTTTTTCGAATCATTAAAACTTGAAAAATTGCACTCATTGCATCCATTTCATAAAGTAAGTTACATACATCTTTTAAGTCTTATAAAATGCAAATTGCAAAATATAAAAGGCGTCAAAAGGGTTAAAGTAACTTTTGTCTTTCCAGTTCTCACTTTAGGCTTTTGGAGGGTAATTAAGTGAAAATGTTGGTGCCAGGTAAAAGATTTTAGAGCGGCAATGTTAGAAAGTCCAAAATTTCAACAAAAACATTGAATAATTTTTTTAAAGTATACATTATATATATATATATGCAAAAATATTTTTTGGACTGGATTGGACTCCAAAGGGGTGAGTCCAAATCCAGTCTGAAAATATTTGGACTCGAAAATTTGAATCCGACAATTCAAATATTTTTCAGTCCAGTCCAGTCCGACAAGTTTAGATTGGACTGGATTAGACTCTGGACTTTTCGCAGTCCACTTATACCCCTAAGCAGTATCATTTTTTTTTTTTTTTTTTTTAGACATTTGCGGAACATTATCATGTTTTAGGAGTAAAGAGAGTTTCATTTTGCCTCCAAAAAAAAAATCAATTGCTTTCTTCACAAAATGGGGGATGCTCGTGCGTGCATACTTAAAAATAAGAGCTTAATTGCATAATTAATTAATGGCTTCAGAGAATGAGCTTAATCGATCTCCATCACTCCTTAAATAGCCTTTAGGTACAGCAATTCTTAAGATACTCCACTTTGTCACACTTCTGGATCCCCACTATACGAATCAGCCAAAAGTAGCATACAGTAGAATTCATCTTTTCTTTATTCCATAGAATGTACCAGAAGGAAGATACATTTACATAGCAAGGGAATATGTATAGTATATTCTGAGTCAATTTGTGTAATATTAATTTAACCAGTGCCATAAACCAAAAGAAAAAGCTGAAAGTTGGATCCACTAACAGTATGTAACTGTCACAACATTAAACAAGTCTTTTGAGCTCGTTTCCCTGCTTAAACTATGGAAGGCTGGAAGCGCAACGTAACTATTTGCGACTTGCGAGACTATAGAATGGGCTGAGGGCTGAGGGACACTATTGTAATTTGCATAGGTCGAAATACCTGATAAAATAGGTTAAAAGATGAAAGCTAAAGAAACAAAATAGAATAGAATAAATAATACTCTTTTGTCCCTAGGCCTGGGCATGGGCCGGACCTATTAACGGGTTCGGCCCGCGGGCTTGGGACAATGGTGGACCGGGTCCAACCCCTTAGTGGCGGGTCGGAACGGCCTGAAATTTTCAGATTTTGTCCACGGGCTTGTGCCTCCTGTGGGCCAGGCCCATGTTTTATGTTGTTTATTTGGATTATTGGCAGTTTTAAACTAAAAAACAAAGAGAAGTGGTGTTCGGCCCACGGGCCATATAGGCAGGATCGTGCCGAGCCTGACATAAAATTTGTTGACCGTGGCAGGCCAACGGCCCACATAACGGAAAACGGGTCGGGCCTCGAGCGGGCCTGAAATACTCTTTTGTCCCTAGACCTGGGCATGGGCCGAGCCTATTCACGGGTTCGGCCCGCGGGCTTGGGACAATGGTAGACGTGAGTGGCGGGCCGGAGCGGGCCTGAAATTTTCAGATTTTGTCCACGGCCCAGGCCCTCGGGCTCGTGCCTCCTGTGGGCCTGGCCTATGTTTTATGTTTTTTTTTTGGATTATTGGCAGTTTTAAACTAAAAAACAAAGAGAAGTGGTGTTCGGCCCACGGGCCATATAGGCGGGATTGTGGCGAGCCGGGCCTCGAGCGGCTTGGGTCGGGTTGGCCCGCGTGCTGGCCCGGCCCATGCCGTACAAAATGGAGCGAAATTAGATGATTAATGGTTGAGATAGTCGTTTGGTGAGCGTACATATATGAAAAGATCAGGGTGAACGTGCAGCTAACACACAAATATTGCTAAGGCCCGCTAAGGGATAATTTATTGTTTTATCTGAACTTATTAAAAAATATTTTATAAGGTCTTTGAACTGATCTCAACTTATTGAAGTTTATCTTTTAAGGTCCTAGAACAAACTTGTGCTTATGTGAACTTACCTGAACTTATCTAAACTTAATAAACTTATCTAAATTTAACTGAACTTATCTAAATTTATAAAACATAAAACTTTTTTCAAGATCAAGACAATGCAAATTAAACTTACTTTGATTAGAATTTTATCGTGCAAAAACCAGGTTTAGTTAATCAAACCGCTCAATCGCCCATTGATTGAAGAATCTCCATCAGCCAGGTAAATTGTAACCTCTTTTTTTCTCTTAAAGTTTAATGTACAGGAAAACGTGGCTAAATAAACAATTAGCAAGTAATGACTATTAGTGAGGAATAAAATTTGTCCTCTAGTTATCTTTACTCAGTAATTAGCTATTAAAGAACTAATTAGTGCTTATCCCAATAGTAGAAAGCTGAACATTCTATTCCATGCCTGCATACGCAGGACCGCAGTACTGAGTCCACCATCGCGATTACAAAAATTATGTACTTTGACAAAAGAGTAGGGTTAATTCATTGGATCCTTCATTAACTAGAATAATGTTGGAGTTACATACTTTTTTTTTTTTCTTTAAAAGATGCAATATATGTATAGTAAGATTAGTAACCATTATTAATCTACCAATTTTATCCCATATTCTCTTACAAATTATAAGAGAATATATAATAAATTGAGATCTTATTTAATTCGTGTTAATGTATATTTTTATAATATCAACTTTGTATAATTTTTGCTTGTATAAAAATTAAAAATATTAAGGATCAAAGTAGTGCATGAAAAAATGTGTATTATGCAAATGTTGCATCCTTTAAAGAACGGAGGAAGTATAATATGTCATATTTAGATACCAAGCTGTTGAACTATGCCTTGAATAAATTATTTGGCGCTAGAATTAACCAAGCACGATACTATATAAACTATGTAATTAACTTCTACCTCCATATTATGAAATATGTACTCTCTTTTAAACCTAATAAAATCGTTTCTCCTCTAGCTGTGGACGTAGCTAACACATTATTAGTGAACCACGTTAATTCTTGTGTCAATTGTTCATTACTTATTTGTTTCGTTAATTGTATCTGTCACAACACAAGCTTTAAATAATTAGAATGATTTTTCTTGGATACATTGTATACATAAACAAGTACAACATGATGATCAAGTAAATTGCAGTATTGCGTTGTTTAGAGTAATTTCTCATTTTACATGAAAGCTTAAATTATTACTCCATTTCATACATTCTAGCCTTGCAAAACCCTGACCTTGTATTTCGTACATTCTAGTCTTGCATAACACTGACCTTGCATGACATATCATCCCTTAGCTTTGCATAACCTTAATCCTTGCATAGCGTCTCATGCATCCTTAGAGAGTATTGCATAAACTACACAAATAAAATAACTGTAAGAGAGAATTTTGCATACAAAATTTCCTAGGCCCAAGACTTCTGGTTAGGAGTACATGGTCTTTGAAAATGTACGTTGTTTTGCTGGAATTTGTAGGGAGTCTCGAGCAACCCTTGCTAGTGATATGCATAGATTAACATATCCCGGCTTAGGCTATGCTCAGTTCACCTAATCTTTCCTAATGTCAACTAAACTGATCTGATCTGAACTTATTTTTTCCGATCTGATCTGATATGATCTGAGCTTATCTCATCTGATTTGAACTCATCTTTTATAAAACATATTATTACTAATATTATTATTACTTTGTATTTCATTACTAGTATTACTATTAATATCATTTTATTACTATGCACATTTTTTAATAATAATACTCCCTCCGTCCCAGAAAAATCTGAACACTTGTTGGGACACGTAGTTTAAGGTAATAAGTTGTAGTGTGATTATCAAATGTTATTTTATTTAAAAAGTAGATGTGATAAGAATTGGTGGGGTATATTTTATTAGAGAAGACAGAAAGTTGGGTAACTTTTTATTGATAAAAGGTAGAGTGTGGGATAAAGATGTGTAAAAGAAATAATATATTAATGGTGGGACCATGCCATAAAAAGAAGTGTTCAAACTAATTTGGGACAAACATAAAAGGAAAGTGTTCAGACTATTCTGGGACGGAGGTAGTAATAATTATTATTATTATTATAATATAAATAATGTTATAATAATAATATAAATAATAATATCAATATTAATAATAATAATAATAGCATTTTTATTTTTATTTTTTTTTGAAAAAAAACACATTAGTATATGAACATACAATTAAAAATAAAAGAGCACATATTTTAGGTAAAAAAACATATTGTTCATGGTAAAGAGAATTTAGGTAGTAATGAAAAGAACATATAATGATATAAAAAAAAGAACATATACTGAAAGAGCATACAAAATCTATTTAAAGAACACATTTTGAAAAATAAAAGATAGATGTTATTTTTATATTGATGACACGTTTGGATTTAACTAACAACATGTTCTTTGTTATATCAATAAATTGTTATTTTTTTTTTTATAAATAAACCTATAAATATATATAATCATATGATCTTGAACAAAATTGTTAAATATTCTTCTTATATTGTCGTCTTGTTCTATATAAACTTTGTTTTTAAAGATAAGTTGAAATCCCTTGTAGGGAAAATTTTAAATGTGATGCCAACACCATTAGGTTATCACATGCTACTCATGTTTTATATAAACTGGTAACATATACTTTATATTATTCTGCCAAAATTGTTATAAAAACAAACATCATATACTATTGTCATGTTTGTTGCATGTACAATATCAAAAAGAACATCGCATATCAAAATTGTTAATTAGAACAAATATAAAAAGAACACGTACAAATGCCAAAAGAACATTCCTCTTCTTGAACACAAATAGCTTCAAATAGTGACATCAATAACATTTATAATAATAGCAATGACATTAATAATAATTACCAATAAATGTACTAGTAAATAATAATAATAGTAGTTGTAATAGTAATCGTATAAAGTAGTAATAATAATAATAATAATAATAATAATAATAATAATAATAATAATAATAATAATAACAATAACAATAACAATAATAATAATAATAACAATAATAATAATAATAATAATAATAATTACAATAACAATAATAACATTTTTTTTAACGGAATAACAATAATAGCATTAGTAATACTAATAATCATCATAATAATAACAATAATAATAAGTTTTTAAATATAAGCATAATCTGAACTTATCTAATCTGATCTGATCTGAACTTATTTTTTCTTATCTGAGCTGATCTGATCTGAAATAAGTAAAAATAAGGTGAACTGAACATAGCCTTAATCATCGGTTCGACTTTCTTATTTCGTAACTTGATTTCTTATTAGTATATTAGGATTTATTTATATAGGAGGTTTTACTTGTAAACACATAATCGTCATTATGAGTTTTTTATTTATCTTTTAGTACTCCATTGCAATCGAATGAAGTAAGTTTTTATTATTAGAGCCCTGTTCTATTCAACTTATTTTTATTTCTTATAAAAAAAGATGTTCAGATAAGTTTATTTAAGTTAAAATAAGTTCATATAAGTTCAGATAAATTCAAATAAGGACTAATAAGTTCAGTTTAACAAAAATAAGGTTTGACACACTCACAAAATAAGGTCTAATAAGTTCAGATAAGTTTAGTTTAGCAAAAAAAAAGATTAACGCACTCACAAAATAAGTTCTAATAAGTTAAGATAATTAAGTTCATATAAGTTCAGATAAGGTCCAATAAGTTCGTAAAAGTTTAGGTAAGTTCATATAAGTTGAAAGAACAGGGTCATAATGTCTTGACAACTAATATTTCATTTTCTCCCTTTCTTTGTTTAATTTATTATTTCTAGTTATCATTATTGTTTCCACTAAACCTATATTCAATTTCATTGCTCTATCGATTATGAGTCACTTATTAGATCTAATTATGTCCTTAATAGCCCCATGTGAGTAGCTTAATTACTAGGATTTTGGAAATCTGTGTATGAAAACAAGGGATTGATTTGATTGATTTAATTACTTAGCTTACTAGTCTTTTTTTTTATCTCTTATTATTGAGTCCTTCATGCTAGTTTTACAAGTTAGGCCAAACTTATCTATTAATCTTGCAAGTACCGGATTATGCATTGAGAATTAAGGCAGCTGATTATCGAGTGCACATGTGGGCTAGATAGTTAGACTTACTATTTACCCTATAAATCTGAATTTAATACATAAGTGAAGAAATATCATATGCCCAATATGGAGCAAATTGCGGGTTTGAGTAGCCTTAAACTATGTTCAGGCCAAAGTTGAGCCCATCCTGAAAAGGTCTTAATGCCACATGCACGTTTTTAATGAGGGGTTCTGTTGAGGATAACGTTGTTATCCTAGTTGATAGATAATATATCATCTACAATATATCCAATTAGACTCCTAATTTTTGTACAATAGATAATTTGTATCTCTTAATTCTATCTTATTAACTTTAATCATATCTCCTAATACTGGACTCATATTATCACAACAATATCATATATGAAGATAATCTATCAACTAGGATAACTATGTTATCCTCAATACGTTACTTGGTCATATCCTTCTTTAGCCATCCAAGAGTCTGACCATTAGATTGAATAGATATCATAAGGGTTAAGGTCAAGTTGGACATTACCCAAATAAACAATGCAAGCAAAATTTTGCTATTGTGTGCCTATAAACTTATGAGTTCCTTAATTATTATTTTTTGCGCTTAGGCCTCCAAGATGTCAGGAACAACTCTAATTGTTTGATTTATGTATTGCTTTAGTTTACTTAGCATTCTACCACTGATTATTCTTATAGTTTACTATCTTAATTTAGTTTATTAGTAAAGCTATTTCTCTATGCTTTGGCCTTATTTGTCTGACTATATATTCCGTTTTGTTTCCCATCCCCGTCTTTCGCAACACTTCAGGTTTACTTCTTTTGTTAGGTCTCCATTCTCACGACGTTCTAAACCCAATTCACGTACCACTTGAATCGGCGAACAACCTAACAGCTTCTGCGCAAAAACGAAGAAAAATCATAGTTAGAAGGTATTATTAGGATTATATTTGATAGTTGCGAGTGAGTAACACTGTAACAGTAAGTTAATTGATAATTGTTGCCCTACTTAATCACTTCGCCCTAAATACATGTTGAAGTGCCCTTAATGCCCTTATATAACCCCTCCCAATCCACACTCTAATCTACTCGCGCTCTCCACTCTCCTCCATTCTCTCACTCATCACCCTATTATACCACCACCAACCACAAACTCCACCCAAATCACCACCAACCACCAATAGCCACCACCACAAACACACATTATTGGAACTACCACCAGCCATAACCAAGCACCATTGCACCAACACCTATGGTCGGCTATGAATAACTACTAGGACTAGGAGTGCCTAAGACTTAACCTAAGCACCCTCTTCACAACCTGGGGGAAAATGTGATCTGGACATGCATGCATAGTCAACGCCATTACTTAGGCTAATGCACCAAAAATGACATTTATACCTAGAGGTGGGCATGGGCCGGGCCAGCATGCGGGCCGGCCCGGCCAACGGTTTGGGTCCGACCCGGCCCGTTGTCCGCTACGTGGGCCGTGGGCCTGTCATGGACAAGAAATTTATTTTAGGCCCGCACCGACACGAGCCCGCCTATATGGCCCGTTGGCCGGCCCACGGGACGAACGCCCCTTTCCTTTGTTTTTTAGCCTAAAACTGCCAAGAATCCAAAAAAACAACATAAAACACGGGCCAGGCCCCCAGGAGGCACGAGCCCGTCCCGTGGACAAAATCTGAAAATTTCAGGCCCGGCACGGCACGGCCCGCCACCCACTGGCTCGGGCCCGGCCCGTCATTTCCCCAAGCCCGCGGGCCGAGCCCGTGAACAAGCCCGGCCCATGCCCAGGTCTATTTATACCTCTTTCAGAACCTTTTTGGTGATAAAAAGTAGCTTTCAGAAAAATATACAAAGTGAAACACCTAATGATTTCAAACTAATACTAATGGTTTCTAATAGAATTCTAATTGATTAAATTTTCATGAAAAAATATAAACATGTCAAGCTAGCTAACTCCTTAATACATTTTAGAAGTATATTATTCATGTCCACCAGCTATTATTAGTGGGCCGGGCTTAGCCTCTCCATTTTATTCTAATGATTTTATTAGAATATTGTGATCCAAAGTCCAAATCCACTTTTTTCTTCGCGACATAACAACTTAATGTAGCTAATCATCCTATGTGTGAACAACTCTTAATCACCTTAAACACAAATCTACTCACCACCAATCATAGCTACATATTCTGTTTCATACTAGTAATTACAACCCATATTCTATCTCTTTTTTAGGAGGAAATTACAGCTATATATTAGTAATGCATATTTGTTTCCTTACTTGTAGTTGTGCTGGTGAAATTGAATTTTACCAAGTTTCTCGGACTCATACAAAGATAAATAAGAAACAACACATAATTCGTACTCCCTTCGTTATCTTTTATTATTCCTATCTGGAATCCTTTTATAAGAGGAAACTGGAGATTTTTCGAAAACAAGAGAATAGTTTTATAAATAGTGTCAATTACTCAACGTAACACTTATTTAAATTCGGAGAACCATTATCTTTTACTGTTACTATTTGAAATCTTTTTATCTTTCGGAAACGAGGGAATATTTTTATAAATAGTGTCAATTACTCAACGTAACACTTATTTAGATTCCGAGACGGGCTTCGTAATCTTGGCTACTAATATCCCCTGAAAATAATGCGGTAGGTACAGTGACAACTGACAAAGTTGAAAAACAGAATCACACTTTCTCTCTCCAAACTTACGTTTCCCACTAAAGACTCTGCTACTATTTGAATATTCTCCCACAAGGCTACAATTATTATTATTAAGGTAATCTTTTCAATTCAACCCCTGCATTCTCCTTTTTTTTGAGGTATTATTATGATTTTGATTTCCTTATTTTTACAATGATTGATTTTTTATATGTTTATATGTAGTAGTAAATAGTAATTGATAAAATTGCAGTTCATGGGTTTTTTTTTGTGACAGATTAAAATTAAAAACCCACCTTTTTTGTTTTCTTGGGAAATTTTATAAATAGCAGAAACATGAATTATAAAATTTTAGATTTTTTTTTTTGTTGTTTTAATTTGAACAGTCAAATCATCCCAAATTGTTAATTATGAATCGTGATAAAATCGATTTATGGTTTAATTTTCCATGTTTGGATGATTTTTTAGTAGTACCCAAATTTAGGTTCAAAATTATTAGTACTTATTTAAGTGAAGAAAGTGGTTTATGTTAATTTTATAATCATGGCAAAGTATCATGCTTTAGTGAGCGTGCAATTTCAGTTTCAGTGTTATGAGTTTTTATAATGCTAAATTTTATGTTTGAGGTTGAATTTTGTCAACTTTGTAATCATAGATGCGTTTAGCTTAGTGGTAACGTAATGATGTGCAAATCCATAT
Organism: Beta lomatogona; assembly: GCA_947646795.1. Lineage (NCBI taxonomy): Eukaryota > Viridiplantae > Streptophyta > Magnoliopsida > Caryophyllales > Amaranthaceae > Beta > Beta lomatogona. The sequence goes on from CANSNZ010000150.1 coordinate 1,617,472, forward strand.
CTTTATTACTTGTTTTTTACGCTTTAATTGAATTGCTGATATCACTTTGTTTGTTAGGAGAGATTGGACGTTATAAATTATAATTAATCTTAAGTTAAGTGTAAACTCAAATATAAAATAGAATTATACATCTTCATTTTTTTCAATGGCAACGTTTTGATTTTTAAGTTTAGCAGTACATAACTTTGACCATTAATATCTTTATAATCTTTTTTGACTCACTAGCACGTGTACACACGCTAAGCTTGTTATATAGCTTCAGCGCAAGTGCACCATGCTCTCGGGTATATGATATAATTTTTCGATTTTCACTAGAAGTTAGGGAGGTTCTCAGCTGCTCACTGTTATTAAAGTATTAGTAGATTCCCAGTTGATTGATTGTTTAGTCTTATAATGGGCCATGTGTTACATAAACAATCAAGCTTAAGGTGTTTATCTTCTTAGTAATCATATAAGCCAGATCTTTGGAGCTAAATTAGATTTAAGTGGACTCATATTCCTGATTGTGAAATAAGATAAGAGTAAAACTATTATCAATGATGTGACCCATTCAATTATTGTATCATTTTTCCACAAATTATGTGTGTGTGGACCTTATATGGCACACAATTCACTATTTTTCTGGTAATATCCTGAGTTCTCATTGTTCCCAAGGCTATCTTCATGAAGAATATTAAATATTGGACAAACTAATTGTTGGACATTGCTACATCTACCCACCGGGTAGACAACCCACTACTAATAGTGCATTAAAAAAATAATTATTATATTAAGTTGGATTCCATTATTACAACCCTCAACGAGTCTTTATTAATGGTGGGTAGTCTACCCGGTAGGTAGACAAAGTTTATTCCGTAATTGTTACATAGTATTGAATTATTCTTGATTTGTGGAAATTTCTGAGATGACTAGTTGAAGACTGACTTATGATAAGATAATAAGTTTGCTTACCTTAAATAAGTGAAGGCAGTCATCCAGTAGTAGACACAGGAGATCAGGGAGCTCTTGTATCTGTGATAGGTGGCTAAGATGATTGAGGCAGTAGATGATTCTCTAGTGCAGGATGGCACTGTTAACATTCATGGACAACCAGCTGACAGGAAGAAAACTGGGAATTGGAAAGCTTGCTATTTCATCCTTGGTATGGCTTTCACACTGATCAAAAAATGACTTTTGTTTTCTCTATTCTGGAGACAATTATGAAACTGTATTGTAATTTTGTCAGGGAATGAATGTTGTGAAAGGCTGGCTTACTATGGAATGAGTACCAATCTTGTGAATTATTTCATCGAACGTATGCATCAAGGGAATGCTACTGCTGCAAAGAATGTCAATAACTGGTCAGGGACATGCTATATCATGCCTCTTCTTGGTGCCTTTTTAGCTGATGCATACTTGGGTAGATATCGGGTTATTGCCATTTTTTCGATCATTTATGTTATTGTAAGTTTGCTTCACTTTTCCAATCTTTTCTTTAGATATATGTGACTGCTTGATGTCTTATGTGCAATAGCCCTGATGTTTCATTGGGTAGATGGTAATGATTGTGATAATTGTAATGAATTTGAGAAGAAAGTATGATCCTAATGTCGATGTTAATGCTTGCCCATCTACAAGCACCTCATTTTCTTCATGAAATACCATTACTGCTTTAGATGCAGTATTATTTGGTAATTTATTTTTCTGAAGAAAAACACATGTTTGGGATGAATTGGGGTGAGATTTTCTATACAAAATTACGTATAAATTTATTACTTTTAGCTTCATTTACTGCCGACTATCAAACAAGCCAGAAATGACATTTTAGCTGAAAGGGTCGTGTGTGTAACATGAACACTTCTATTTGTACACAACATTTTTAAAGTCCTCTTCCTCTCAAAAAAAATCTGTGTAAGTTTCTCACTTCAAGTTTCTTCTGTTAATTTTCTGGCCTTTTACTGGAAACTGTAACTGAATTCAGTATTGCTTAGCATGTGCATGATGCTAGATTTTGGAGCTCTGTTATTATGTTAGGCACCCTTCAACTTGATCCACTCTAAAACACACCTTGTATGATGTAGGGAATGACTCTCTTGACAGTGTCTGCTTCTGTGAATGCACTGAAGAATTCAGTGGCGGTTGCATTTGTGGCTCTATATTTGATAGCCCTTGGAACGGGTGGAATCAAGCCATGTGTCTCATCTTTTGGCGCAGATCAGTTTGATGAAACTGATGAAAAAGAAAGGGAAAAGAAAAGTTCCTTCTTCAACTGGTTCTACTTCTCAATCAACGTGGGTGCTCTAATTGCTTCCTCAGTTTTGGTTTGGGTCCAAACTAATGTTGGTTGGGGATGGGGCTTTGGTGTCCCTGCTGTTGCTATGGCCATTGCAGTTGTGTCTTTTTCTCGGGTTCTGTCCTTTACCGACTTCAGAAGCCTGGAGGAAGTCCTCTTACTAGGATTGCTCAAGTTCTGATTGCTACCTTCAGAAAAATCAATGTGAAAGTCCCTGCTGATAAAACCATTCTGTACGAGACACCTGATGATGAATCCAATATTGTAGGAAGCCGCAAGCTAGAACATACAGATAAACTAAGGTATGTTTATCGCCATTTTTCTTTACATCTGATGCTACGATGTTTTGAGTATGGCTAAACTGAAAACCGTTTATTAACAAACAAGAGAAAGGAAAATGGGGTGAGGCCCAAGCGAGTGGAATTCACTTAAAACGCTCTCCCTCCCTCTGGTTCCCTATTTGGTCTTTTTCATGATGTTTTGTGCAGCTTCTTATGTCGAAAATTTTCGATTTCAGGTGTTTTGACAAAGCTGCAGTACCAACTGGAAGTGATGACATCAAGGGCACTCCAAACTCATGGAGACTATGCACTGTTACCCAAGTTGAAGAACTGAAAGCCATCATCAGAATACTTCCAATTTGGGCCACAGGGATTGTTTTCTCTGCAGTATATAGTCAAATGAGCACCATGTTTGTATTACAAGGCAATACCATGGACCAACACATAGGCCCACACTTCAAGATCCCATCAGCTTCTCTTTCGTTATTCGACACCCTGAGTGTTCTCTTTTGGGTCCCAATCTATGACAAACTCATTGTCCCATTTGCTCGAAAGTTCACTGGCAACGAACGTGGTTTCACTCAGCTTCAAAGAATGGGAATTGGCCTAGTGATTTCCGTCTTTTCAATGGTTATTGCTGGGATATTGGAGGTTGTTAGGCTTAACATGGTGAGGAAACACAATTACTACGATATGGAAACGCTCCCTATCTCGATCTTCTGGCAAATCCCTCAGTATTTCCTTATCGGTTGTGCTGAAGTTTTTACATTTATAGGTCAGTTGGAGTTCTTCTATGATCAGGCACCTGATGCAATGAGAAGTTTGTGTTCTGCTCTCTCTCTTACAACCAATGCTTTGGGTAATTACCTGAGTTCTTTGCTAGTCACAATCGTTATGGATGTAACAACGAGGCACGGGAAATTAGGGTGGATTCCGGACAATCTTAACCGAGGTCACCTTGACTATTTCTACTGGGTTTTGGCAATCCTTAGTGTTCTCAACTTGTTTGCTTATCTGTGGATTTCCATGAAGTACACATACAAGAAGGCTACTGGACATGTGAAGTAATCTTTGAACAGATTAATATTCCCTTTGTGACAACTAAAGGTCTTTCTTAAATGATTGTAAATTCTTAAAGCATGGTTCCATTAATTGTCACATTTGATTGGTGTTGTTTGGTACTTTATTCTTGGACAAGTTTTACAGTTGCTCATTTTAGTCGAATGAAAACAAATTCTTTAACAGAAATTATGCAGTTAAAAGATTAGAAATTTATAACAATGAGGTTTGTGTATTCTAATTTCAGCCTCAACTCTTCTTTCTTTCTACTAGAACTTTTTTGTTTGGGAAAAGAAGACGGGTGAGATTTCGAATACATATAGCATCACTTTCAGTTAGTGTAATTGTATGATCATTCACAAGTCGCTGCACAAAACTATTGGATCACCACTCTTCGTGGCCCGATTAAGTGTCAAGCAATGATAAAATACTCCCGAGGTTCGGATTATAATCCAATTTCATGAGCAATTATTTGATATTTTAGATACATGTTGAGGTAGTTTCGGATTTATGTTAAGTCGATGGTTGTCAATTAAAAATGCCTAAATGGGCATTTAATCCAATCACAAAGTTCAACAACTAGCATGTGCCGGCTAACTTGGTTGGTAAAGTTGTATAGAGGTGGTACCAGACACCTACGATTAATCGTTCTCCAAAAAATATACAGTTCTGTAAGCCTAAAGCAAACCAATACACAGAGAAACAGATGATAACAAATTAATGGGCAAATACAATGCACAACATGAAAAATTTTGGTCTCTCTCTATGTTAATTACTACCACTAGACTGAAATGTACGAGGACTACAACCAAAACAATAATAAAGCAATGAAGGTAAACTAAAGGCTACAGCTCGGAACTTTGATCATATTTTCACAATCAAAATTCTTACAGCACAGTAAAAAATACATCTACACTCATCAGATTCCTATACTACATAGCAAAGCTAAAGCAGAAATTTCATGGATGGTTACCGTAAATATAGCACACCACCCACAAGCCATAGGAGGAGCTCTATGAACTATAATAAAAATAACCTACTATACAAGTATGCACAAGATATTAGTACTGCTTCCTAAAGAAATTCTTCACCAATGATAAATAGGATCCTCTACATGTGGAGGCAACAGATTCAGGTCCTTGCTATGCTGTTTATCATAATTCCGTGAGCCTGGTATCGCTCCAGTTGCAAGCCTTAACAGCTCGCTCCCAGTGAAACAGTAGTGAGCCAATGCCAACCCTCCATCAACCATACTAGACAAATTGGGCATTGAAACTGATTTTGTCACGGTATTTTTGTTGGATTTGAGATTGTTTTCATCCATTTTCAGGATATTTTCAAGATCAGAATATTCCATAAACCTCTCAGTGGCTGCTTCCCATGAAAGTTTGTATCTTTGCTCGGGAGTAAGTGGCTCAGGTTCCTTGGCTAAGGCTTCCTTCACCTTGGTTACAAAGTCCTCGGAGGTCTTGTATGTCAAACAATTAGGGAATGACCTGAAGAACTCATTTGATGGATGGTCTGCGCAAACTACAAACTTGCCCATTGCGAGTGCTTCAGCAGTGGCTGTACAAAGCACGTCGCTGATACTAGGGTTTACGAAAACTTTGTATCTGCAAGCAACAAAATTCAAGTCATGGTCGGAAAGCCAGGCTTAATCTATACTAGCAATGAAACACAGAGGTACTCCTAATTTTGTAGGATGAAAAGAAAATAGATAAACAAGAGGTTCATACCCATGGAGAGAATCATCAGCATGGTCCCTTCCCTTTTGGAAATTAAGGTTGAGATTCAATTTTTTGGCTGTACTCTGGACATCATGTGAATCCTCCCCATTACCAAAGACATCCAATTTAAGGCAGCTGAGCTCACTCTTGTGCTTTGACATCAGATCTATTAGTTCTCGATACCCCTTTGCCCAGACCATCTTGCCCAAGAAATATGCGCCTTTGGAAAAGGCTTCCTGACCAGCTGCCCTTTCAGAGGCCAGCTTATCTCCAATTTCTAGGAATTTTGGATTAACACCATGTACATTACATATGATAGACTTGGGAAGATCCTGAGTGGCAGCTGAAAGCCGAAGAACCTGGGGTACAGTAACCAAACATTTATTCTCCCAATGAAACAGGAAAAATAATACATTATAGGAATATAACAGCTGATATAGCATATATACGTCTGACTCGGCACACACAGCTCAAATCGTAGATCAGCCCCTTTATTAATTAGTAACAAGAAGTCAAGAAGCTTAATCTTACCTTGTGACAATGCGCTCTGGCCACAATATTATTAACATGCTTCACAAAGAAAGCCTGTATAGCCCCATTCTTCTCTCTCTTTATATATTCCAGATAATTAGTGTGTACGACACCAACAACATGATTGAATTTATCAGTCCACCGTTTACCATGATGATACCAGTTCAAATGCTCTGGTTCTTCAAGGATAGCAATGTCAGCTTCCTTTGAAGAGATGAATTGAGAAGTATCACCAGTTGGAAGTATGCTTCGCCTCTCCTTTGAGAACTGCAAATATATACCAGCATGTCAAAGCATAGAGTAGAATACTACTGAAGGAATCCACTATTTAGCATTGACATAAATCATACCTTTCCAGGGTAAAAAGATATTTTGAAATCAGCCTTGAAACCAATCCTTTCCTCCAGCCAGTTTCGTATATAAACCTCCTGTTCTTCTGGCGAATTGAACGTGAGCTTGTTCGGATAAACTAGTTCTTGGTCACCCTTGCAAAGCCACGGAACCAGAAGAGTTACTGTCTGCTTTGCCGATTTAGCTAAATATGCTGCACGAAACAATGGATTTACTGCTGTTCCCGTCATCCAAGGAAGGCTAGCAGTGGTGACAATGGCAACATGTCTTTTCCTGTCTAATGGGTTATGCTTCACAAGGTCTGACCAAAAGCCACCATCATAGTGATGTCCAGTACTCTGAAGGACACTGGCTATCCTTAAATCTAGTTCATCATTGATATTGTCACCCTCGATCACAGAAGTTTCCCCACCAGAAACAGAATGCAGAAGAAGCTGGTTTTTACGTTTACTACACAAATTATCAACGATCTTGTCACATAAATCTGCAAGCAAGAATTAAGAGCAAGTATCAACATTTTGATCCAAGGTTACCCAACATAATAATTATTAATTCTAATAAGGCTTGCAAGTGGAATGCATAGAAAGCAACGAAATGATGAGGTCGCTTCCATCAACCCCGAGTTTCAAAGTAACCTTGTATATCTGATATACTCCCTCCATTAACTTTTTATTTGCTATATTTTTCTTTGCCACAAAAATCTTTGTAACACACCAGACAACATTATCAAGAGCAAGTGAATTAGAAGCTATCTTTTGAATTACTATTCAAAAACTACAAGATACCTAAATAGCCAAATTTGCAGAAAATATCAAAGCAAACATAATGCTCCCCATCAGGCACACAAGACATTAATTTTTAGATGTGCCTGAGGTCTATATGTTCAGAAATTCATAAGAGCGCTAAGAAACGGTATATACCTTTTCTAACACCAAGTTGATCCAAAAAGGGTTCAGATTGCCTCACAAAATATGCCAGGAGTTCAGGTACATCTAATGGTGGTACTTCCTGAAACAAACATGCAACAAATGTGAATCTATGAGTCTAATTGTGAAGAGGCAAGACATAGGATTAACTTAAGAAAGAGAGGAGAGAAATATTTCATTTGCCAGCACTAAATGTTGCATTAATCTGAGCACTAGCAAGTAGCAGCTTAGTATCAGGATCATCAATCTCCACTTCACTAGTAAAAAAAATACAGAGGGTACAACTGAATTGTTACTGTTCCTGCAAACTTCTCCCTTACTTCCTTGAGCTTATGAAGAAACATCTACTCCCTCGGTTTCTTTTTAATTTACTCACTTCACTTTGGGGGAGAACCAAGGAGAAAGTGCAAAAGTATGAGAGAGAAACTGAAAAGGTGGAGAGAGAAACTAAAAAGTGGGTTAAAATATTAAAAAGTGGATGACATGGGTGAAAAAAGAGGAGAAACTAGATGTGACATGTTACCAAAAATAGAACAGCAACAGTGTGTAGATAAAGAAATAGACTAAAAAGGAAAGTGTGTAGATTAAAAAGAAACAAAGGGAGTACTTATTAATGCACAAGTCAAACACCCATTACACATAAACCTGTATAAGTAATTAAGTACTGACACAGCACTCCTGTTCCCAAAAATTAAGAGTTTCCCGAGATATATTCTATGAGCTTTTACTAGGAGAGGCTTACATTTAGTGCTCGTTTGGTTATAAGTAGGAAGTATAGCTTCCTAGGAAATCCTAATGCACATGAAAATATATTTCCTAGGAAATGCTAAAATTTGTTTGGTTGGATATGGGAAGTTCTAACTCCCATAGGAATTTTCACTTACCTAGGGGGGACTAGGTAAGTTATTTCCTCCATTTTGTAGGAAGTTAATTCCCATAGGAATTTGTATTTCCTACATTATTGTCAACCAAACAAATGCACATGAATATACTTCCAAGGAAATACAACTTCCCATGAATTTATATGGCAACCAAACAATACCTTACAATAATACTTAGAATGGGTTGAAAAAACAAGAGACTCCAACTGCTGCTTGTAATCATTTACGTTAATCTCTGAAGTATTCATTTTCCAAACAAAAAAAAAATTAGAAGTGAGTTGGCTGACAAATAATTCAGAAAAAACATCCATCTAAGAATTGATAGTGCTATAGTTAAAATAAAACCAATAGGGAATCATGAGTATCACATATAGATCCTCTGTCCACTTAACCTTTCCTCTTCCTAATGAATAAGAAGTATTATTTATATCTAAATATCAAGTTGTTAGACACAAATGAATAAATATATTGGATATGAAAGAGGAAAAAAATGAGAAGAAAGGGAATAAAGTTTTTTTTTTTTTTTTGGGGGGGGGGAACAATATATAGACACCAACCTTTGTATCCTGGGACTCCCACCGAAATGCTTTCTGCAAAATAAACATTGGAAAATACATAATCTATCAGACACTAGATGATCATCTGTAATGAAAATTCAAGACAAGCTTCTTAATGTCAACAACTATCAAATATCATGCAAATTGATCTGTCCTTTTGCTTTCCATAGTTGACACTTTTTTATGATCACATGAAGCATCCCCTATCACAAATACTTCACTAATAATATTAATTACTCAGTAATGCAGAGTGGGGACATATAGCTATATAAGCAGGCACAGAGAGGCAGAGTGCCCATCACTTCAAAATACTAGGAACTTCAAAATACTAAGAACTTGGTCGACCCAACTACAGAGTTGTGAAATGCTGAAAATACCAAGCGTTAAAAATCATAATCCACAAGAATTAAACCCACTGTCAGGTCTCACTCATTAAAAAATAGCAGTACAGCCAATGCTAATACTCTATGAAGAGAAATGATAAATCTATAACAGGTAGAGGGCAACCTCCCCTCTAACCTCTCACATGAATTACTCGCAGCAGCAAATTTACTTTAATAAGTTGCTAGACTGAGGAGCGACTTTACTATTGATGTGAGAGCTTAGAGGTCATGCTGCCCTAAACCTGTTGTAGATTTATCATCCCTCCTCTCTGAAATCTTAAATCCTCAGTCTAATAGGGAATTAGGGATCACACATCCTCCATCAGAAAATACAAGATGAAGCTTCAATTATAATTCTTCCCAAATTAATGGTCCATTTTCTAAATTTACTGTTATAGCCTTATACGTATAAATCTAGTAACGCAGTCTAGTTCTTCCCGGTTCCTTTTCTATACCTATAAGGCTATAAACCCTAAGCCAAAAGTTGAAATTCATTTTTCCACATGACAATCACCCAATCAAGCCACCTCTACAACGCCCAAAGCATGACCTACTTTTTTTCTTGCCTATCCTTTGTATGACAATCAATACTTAAGCTGGAAAAGAAAGAACTTTTCGAGCTAAGAAGAAATCATGAAGACCCTCTGGGTAGATGAAACAAAAAAACACAAGGACTGAAACCACGAATTCCTAAAAGGCTAAAACTGTAGTAGAAGAGGCTTGCCTGAACTAACACTTGCTATATCATATTGCACAAAAGTTACTACTTCAATATTCTTTTCAGATATCTCCACAGCATTCATACATACAGCCAGTCAGCCACAACACAAATCCCAGCCATCCACATTCAACCACGAATTCGAGCAAATTGACGTCTCAAGCAATACATCAACATAACATATAATCTAATAATAACAACAAGAAATGCTAAGAAATCATGGAGTACTTAAAAAAGAAGAGACATAGTTACCAAGCTAGACTTGAGTTTCTCCACAAGCTCACTATTTTTCCAGGAGCCAAAAATCTCATCAGGAGATTTCTTCACTTCAAAATCTTTCAATTTAGTCTTTAAAGCTTTAATTGGTTCCCAATCCTTAAACCCTTCTTCTCCATCTGCCTCACCTTCCCCTTCTTCTGTTTTCCAATCCCACCTAAAATCCCTAAACCTAACATTACTCCTTCCCCTATTCCCAACCCTCACTCTTTCCCTTCCCTCAACATCAACCTCATCCACAATCGCATTTCTAATCGCCGATAAATCGATACGAATACTCGGCCTCGTTGGACGACTCCACTTCTCTAGAACCTTCCGACTGAAATCCGGCGAAGAATACGCCCTCCGAAACTCCGACAGCTTCGGCTGCAACCGCTTCACGAAGTCGATTTCCGCCGGAGAATTCGCCGACAATGACTTTATCGGCGGTACAGAAAACGAAGAAGCTGAATTGATGAAATTCTCCAACTCTCTATCAAATGAAGACGCTAAATTCTTGAAGGAATTCGCTCTATCTCTCATCAATCGGAGATCAGCGTCGGCAGAATCTCTCACTTCTCTCCAACCTTTCGATATGAAGGATAAAGCGCTCGCCGGTGATCCTCCGGCGGAAGTTCCCGGTGAAGTTCGCGACGTCGCCGACGATGTAGTTGCTTGAGGGATGAAATTGTTCATGATTTTGCCCTAGAATTGAGAAAATCTAGGGTTTTTTTTAGGTGTGAAAATTCAGTGTTAGCTGATTTTGGGTGAGGTTGGAAAGAAGTGAAGTAGAGAAGAGAGAAAGAGAGAATTTGAGGAAATTTTAACGGCTTTTCTTTTTTCCGATAACCAGAGAACTTCCATAAGTGGGGTGGGGTGGAATATAATAGAGTATATTATAATCCAGATTCCAGAGTTTACGGTCACATACTCACATTAATAGGTTTGATAGTGATATCGTGTTAAAGTTGGGACCTTACCGGACTAGTTTTATGCGTATGCAATGCGTGCGTTGATGTACAAAAAATATAATTGGTAAGTGAAAAAGTTGGAAATAGTAGGTTTGATAGTGATATCGTGTTAAAGTTGGGACCTTACTGGACTAGTTTTATGTGTATGCAATGCGTGCGTTGATGTACAGAAAACATAATTGGTAAGTGAAATAGCTTTAAAATTTTATTTCATTACTAAAGTAATGACATTTTCTTTAACAATATATCTATATCAATATATTAAAAGGCGTTTATGATTTGGTGATATCATTTTAAAGTGAAATATTAGTAAATCAAAATTATATATAATTACTCGGGCGTATCCCGAGCCTAAAAACTAGTTTATATATTATTTTGGCATTTAAGGGGGAACAACAAAGTTCTAAAGTGTTCCATTATGGAATAGAGATAACCATCAAGGTTTCAAGGATTGGTGGCGTCAATATATTATATTTAGACCCTGTTCTTTTGGGTTAAACTAAACAAAAACAAGATGAATAGAACTCAACTGAAGTAAAACTGTGAGAGGCAAGTAGTTGAACTAACTGAATTGAACTGAACTGAAACGAGCTGAACTGAACTGAAATAAAATTGTGCCCAAAAGAACAGGGCCTGGGTGGGAGAAAAGGATAACATAATTTTAAAGAATCTAAGACTATTTCGAACTTTTTTCCTCTGCCTCAGTCCATGCAAAGTGCGGAAATGGGAGGTTTCAACGGGAAGAAATTTGTTCTTAGGCGGAGACAGGATTCGAACCATAACCTGTATTCGAGGTTTCATTATTCATTTGTGTTATTGATGTGTCATATTTTTATATAGTTTTTAGGTGCATTTAGGTTGCATTGTAGGAGCATTTAGATGCATCGTAGTTCATAATTGCATACTATTACCTAATCTGCGAAATATTACTCCTCTTGTGCGTTTTTGGTATTATTTGATGAATTTCAGGTATTGATAACATAATTGGAGTATTATTGGACAAGCTTGAGTACTTAGGAGCAATTGGGAGCAAGCTACATTGATAAGGATCACTTTAGAAGTGTTTGAGTGCAAATTGGAGCTTAATTGGAGTTGGAATTCTTTGAAAGAATTATGGAAATCGAGTTATGTTCACTCTTTTGTCCATAACTTTTGACTCAATGCTGATATTGGGTTGATTCCAATGGCATTGGAAAGTAGGCTTGAATAGCTTTCCAACGATATGTTGCACGGCCCGAGGCAAGTTGTATTTTGAGAGATATGGGTTTCGCAAGTTGGCCCAGTCTGCCAGAAACTTCTTACGCGCACGCGGTTTTGATAATTTCGACCATTTAATGATTTATTTGGTTTCCTTATCTTGTAATTTTGATTCCCTACTAGTATTAGGACTTAGATCTATTATCTATTACTGACTTTTCAATATCACGTTATTCTTTCTCTAGTTTTCTCTCTAGTTTTATGCCCTAGTTTATTTCTATGGTTACTTTGGAGATTCAAGACTCAAGCTTTGATATTCATCTTCAATATTAATCAAGTTTATTCTCTTCTCTTCTCTTCTCTCTATTATATATTAATTATGTTTTCTATTATGTTTATTGCTCTTTTTGCCATGATTAGTGAATAGTCTTTTTATCTAGGATTGAGTTGAGCTCTAGTATGGATTGATCATGTAAATTATTCTCTAATTCCCATGTAATTCGATTGTATGTTTAGGGTTTGATAAGATTGTTGTTATTGTCAATTGTGCATCTTGATTTAGCCCTAATTTATATTATCAACGAAAGTTGGGATTGAGATTAGGAATATTTGTTTGATGTTAAATTGTTATTTTATTAATTGAGTTCATCAACGAAAGTTGGGTCTTAATTTAGATAATCTTGTCATTGATTTGAATTCTCCCATGAAAATAGGTGAGAACTAGAATTGAGAATTATTTGAAATTGGTTCTTAATGCTTCTAATTATGTGTGTAAGCCATGAAAATAGGAGACATACATGTTAGTTAGGCCTTTTGCTATCACGAAAGTGAGCTCTAGGTATTGAGGAATGACCGAGTATTTAGTTTCGGTTCGCGGTGTGCTTTATTACTGAGTCATAAGGGAATGTCAATCTCGCCTAAGCTATACTTGAATAACTGGGATGTGAGTTATATTTTGATCATTTCATATTAGTGGTGATACTTAATCTTAGTGTTTTAATTGTCATATTTTGTTATTAGTTTATAGATTCTTCTGGATATTTGGATTGTGTAGCTATTTCATAGTCTAAAATCAACTAATGTTTAGTCTTGCACCTCCTCGAGTTCGACCCGTATGTCTTACGACACCGTACACTTGCGGTATTAAAATAAAACTCCTAACGGTTATCATAGGTGGTAGGACCGAGGTCCAATGTGTATTTCAAGAATTACAATGTTAATATCTTAACAATTGCACAAAGTTTAGTATATAGTACTTTTTTTTTTTGACATGTAGTATATAGTACTTTTTCTTTTAATAGGAAATACAATTAAACGGATTAGGCGAGAATGAGGGAGTGGAAAGGTCTAAGCCCTTTCATCTTCCACCCAGGTTGTGGGTTCAATTCTCATTAGGGGGTTGGGGGCTTTGGGGTAGGTTGTATTTAGGCTGCTTGTGAGAGGGCGTTAATGTAATTTATCTTACCAAATTTTTTTAAAAAATTAAACGGATTAGCTGGAAATGAAATATTACTTTGGAATGATAAATGACAAGATAAAGAGCACAATAAGACCTAGTTCCTAATCTCACTTTTGAGCAAACCTAAGGGCCCTAATCATCACTTTACCCCTAAAAAATATGATGTATATATATAAATAATTTATAATTATCACTAAAACAAATATTATTCATTTGGCAGATACACATAACAAAGAAGTATGTCTTGGAACTCTAGTCCAAGTGCATATAAAATTTAGCTACAAACCAAGAGAAATTGGGGTGGTGGGTTCATAGTTGAAATAACCCACACAACGTCTCAAATTCAAGCCTCCAAACTCCAAAGAGATTCTAGCTTAGTTAATTGAATGTTGTGGCAATATTGATTTCTTAAGATGGAAGTATGCAAACATTGACCCATCCTTCAAAGTGTAAATATGACCAAAGTGCTCATCTATGAATAATGATGTTTCTAGGAGTTTCATTTGTGGGGTTTCATTACACTTTCCCTTTCTTTCTTTTTTTGGCAACACTCTTTCTCCTTTTTGTTTGTTAGGGAAATATCCTTTTCATGTTTTATAACAATAGTAACTTCACAATTTTATGAGATTCAGGGGCAAAAAAAACAGTATCAATAAGAAAAGTAATTCTTCATATTGTCAACTGGTCTAAAAAACTTTCTTCAAGTATTTTAAGAAAGGTTTCTAAAATCAAACCTCCTAACTTAGATTTGGACGAAAACTCAAGGTTAAGAATATGATTAAAAGACCTCTCGCATGAGAGGGGCAACGGATGATGTTGGGATGAGTTGTTCACATGTAAGAAGATAGTAAAAATAAATTATATAAAAAATTAAGCCTGCATTTACTACCTTAATTGTCAATTGATTTGTAAGTCGTCTAAACCTTTTTCCCATTAATATCTTAAACATTATTTTTGTAATAGCTATCATTGCCCCACACACAAACATTTATAGTGCCACAAAGCTTTTTTTAGCTAATGTAGTTGACATTGACGACGAAATTAACTTTAGCGAAATTTGTTAGAACCAACCTTTTAAATACCACTTTTTGCGAGAACCAACCTTTTAAAAATTTTCTAGCAACTTCAGACCTTAAACATAATTTTTTTTGTTGGAACCAACCTTAATCCATTTTCCGACGTTGACCAGCCGGATTCCGGCGTTGACTCACATAAGTCAGTCACGTGAGTTGCACATGACTCGTGCTTTGCTCCATTTGAACCCTTTCCCTCATCCCTACCCCTACCCACCCGAACCACCCTCACCTCAGCCCGGCCCATTGGCCCGCCCCCACCCCATCCCCCACCCACCCACCCACCCACCCACCTGAACCACCCCACCCCAAACCACCCCCCCTGAACCACCCCACACAATTTGTTTCTCTCTTCACCAAACCCCAAACCCACCAACGTCAACCACACCACCTCCACCACCAACATCGAAACCCATCGACCACCAACAATACCTCTGATATGCGGCGGCGAAGCTTAGAGCAGGGCTGGTGGCGCAGGTTGGTGGTGCGAGAGAGAAAGAGCGTGAGATAGAGGAAGCAGGGCCGCCAGCTGGCGGTGGCTGCAGTTCTAGGACACTGGGAGTGGTCGGGGAATGACACGACATGCTGGGGTGTGGTGATGCAGTGGTTTACTGGGTGGTCAGAAGGCCGTGATGGGGCGGCAAAGGGGTCGAAACAGAGGAGAGAGAAGGTAGAGGAAAACAGGGGAATTTTTTGAGTTTCTTTGGGTCGCGTTTTTTAGCGAAATTAAGAGAGATTACCGGCGAGTTTGTGAGTGAAGTGAATGGTGAGTGTGGTGTTTAATGGTGTCGTGGTAGGAGCTTGCGGGAGCCCGGAACCGGAGCCTGGGTAGGAGGAGAAGGGGAAGGAGTGATCTGGAGTAGGAGGAGAGATAAAGATGTTAGGAGAAATTGGAGGGAAAGGGAAGAAAATAGGAAAAAAAGAGCCATGTGTCTCGCACATGTCAGTCAACGCCGGAATCCGGCTGGTCAACGTCGGAATCCGGCATAAGGTTATTTCCAACAAAAAAAAAATTGTTTAAGGTCTGAAGTTGCCAGAAAAATTTTAAAAGGTTGTTTCTCGCAAAAAGTGGTTTTTAAAAGGTTGTTTACTTGTTTATGACAAATTTCGCTTAACTTTATGTATTGAAAGTTTTGTTCTTTCTTCACCACACATATTTATGACAAGTCGACCAAGCCAAAATTAAACTATGATAGTGATTCTTCCATTCAAAGGCAACAATCTGTTGAAATCAATCACCATCCATGATTCATGTACCAAACATGTATGTGAATTAGAAAAACATTTATATCTCACCCCAAAAAAAGGAAAACATTTTCTCCAAAACTAAAATTAATTTACTAACAAAAGTCATGCAGGATTTACAAAATAAATCAAAACTAATAAATTATAGTATACCGTAATTTACCAAATAAAATTCTCATTTTGGCAAAACCACAATCGTTGTAAATAAGATCTGACAATTCTATATAACTTCTTTTATACTATTGTTTGATACAACTTTTATATCTTGCCTCCCTGTATTCCTAAAGATCTTCCAATTCACTGTAGCAACTGATGCCATGGTTAAAAGCATAGAGTGTGAAATTGGACTATTTTTGTTTATTAAGTAAGTGATAATGTGGTTGTGAGATAGTGTAAAAAAACTTCAAATCAAACAAGTCGGATAAGGTAATGTGGAAAGGGACCAAACCTGTACCAAATAAGAGGTAAAGTAAATGTAGGAAGATCTTTTAAAAGCGAACTTAAACGAAACGTATAACATTATATTATTTTGAAATAGTTATACATTGTAAAAAAAACATATTTTTTTTTGCGTGAAATATAGATATAATTAAGAAAGTCAAATAAAAATATATTAAGGAACAATTGGAATAAAAATTTATTCAATTAACTCCTTCAAGTAAAATGGTTCTGAACAACTATCTTATTTAATCCAAGAATACAATTTTGGCTACCGCTTAATAAAAATTAGCAAGTGCTTAGTGTGTTCTCTTCACCTTAAAAAAATAAGTTAGTTCCTCCAAATCTTGCGCGTGAGATGCAAGTCTCAATGAGGCTGAAGTCCAAACACGGAACCAGTCACCCCTTTTAAACCCCTCATTTTGAACTCTAACTTTTCGATCTTCCTCATATACAAAATTTTTGCTCTATCTTCTTCAAATTCTCCCTCTCAAAGGCAATTCATATCTTGTTCATTGTGTTCGAAGGTAAGTCAGCTTCAATTTTATAGCTTTGTTCCCTCAATTTATTTTGAGTTTTTTTTTTTAAAAAACAAGGTTAAATTTATTTTGGCTTTCCACAATTGCTAAGTTCTCACTCCAGTGGAAAATGACAACAACCTGTAAGATTCGTTGGTTGTGGTCCAAAAGTGTTGTAATGACTCAACGACGAAGCAAATATTTTCAATGAAGAATATGAGAAAGAGTATGGTACTGAGAAAATTTACGGTTGTGGTAGAGAGGTTAGTGGTAGGAGTAAAGAAGATGAAGAAGTGAATTGGGAAATCAAAAGGAGTTCAGGGGGCGTTTGGTTGGGGGGTTACAAGAAAGAGAAAGGGAATCAGTAAACTGATTCCCTTACTTGTTGTTTGTTTAGGGGGCGTTTGGTTGCCACGGGGTAAAGGGAATGAAATCAAGAAAGGGGAATGGAGGAAATGGAAAGCAAAACCCTTAGATGTTAAGGGGTCGTTTGGTTCAAGGTATGGAATAAAAAGGAAATGTAAACAAATAGAGGAGATGTATGGTAACAAAAATGGTTAGCTTTATTAGGTGTTTGGTTCAAGTCATGGAATGGTAACCATTACCACCAAATAATTTATTTTGTTACTAGAGGGGAGGGAAGTGTAACAAATTGGGGGAGTCCATTACCACCAAGTAATGGTAATAGATTGATGAGAGGTTGAACCAAACAAAAAGAAAAGGAATCAATAATTAATTATGTTTCTAGAGTCCAAAAATCACGAACCAAACGTGCTCTAATTGTTGTTCGGTTGGTTTCAATGTCAATCTCTTTCTTCCTCCTCTTACCATCCTTCCACCATAACACCACCCCCTCCCCATCCCACTAGCGTCGGCGCGCCGCCGCCTCCCCCTCCCCCACTCCTCTTCCCGTAGCATGCACTTCTCCCACTCCCCCTCGCGCAGCGGCACTTCTCCCCTCCCCCTTCGCGCAGCCCGCTGCGCCTCCTCCCCTTCATGCAGCCCACGTCACCTCCTCCCCTTCGCGCAGCCTGCATCGCCTCCTTCCCCTCCCCTTCTTTCCGCCGCTAGCAGTCGCCAGGAGAGTGTTTCCGGGCTGTATGGTTGTTGTCCAGGGTGGTCGTGGGGTTGTTTTCGGGGGTTAGTGGGTGGTTTCGGGCGGTTTTAGGGGGATAGGGGGTGGCCAAGATTGCTGGAGTGGGTTTTCCCGTCGTGGAGGTGGGTCTTTTGGGGGGGCAGTGGGTGTAGAGGTGGGGTTGTTGGTTAGGGTGGTGAGGTGGGTGGTTCTGTAGGGGTAGGGTTAAACTTGGGTGGTCAAACTTAATTGGTCAAGGGTTTTCCTTATCCCCATTTAAAAGTGGAGGGGTGTGTGGGTAATCAAGTTAGAGGGATTTGGGGGTAAGGACGGTAAAAGGGGGGAAAACAAACCCCCAAAACAAACAAGATAAAAGGGAATCAAGGGATCCTGGTCCCTTTTCGGTTTCCCCCAAACCAAACGCCCCCTTAATCCATTTAATCATTCCCTTTACCTCATGGTTACCCCCAAACTCTTGTACATTGATTCCCCAACCCCCAAGGGTTTCACTTATCCTTTCTCTCCTCTAACTCTAGGGTCACCATGACCACCACCACTTGACCACCTAAACCACCACACCTCCACCTTAAACCACCACATCTCCACCTCTCCACCACCTCTCCACTTAAAACCACCATCCACTCACCCAAAACCACCACTTCTCCTCCTGAAAACACCACGTCGCCATCCAAAACCTAGCCCATCCACCTAAAAACACCGCAAGGCCCATCGAAACCCCCGTATAGCACCCGAAAACACCATCAGACCACCCCGAAAACACCACTGAACCTCTCGAAAACACCACACTACCTGCCAAAATACTAGTGCAACCACCAAAACAACCACCTTATCTTAGCGTCACTCCTAGCATTGCGATTCTGCAATCTTCTTCTTGCAATTCCATGTTATTCAACAAAGTTAATGTTTCCAAAACCCTTAATTTTCGACGCTTCAAATCTCTTCCCTCTGTTGCTTCTCTTTTTCACCTGTCCCCATCAAACGTATCAAAGTCCAAAACCCTCCCACCCCTCTCACCGAAAAAACCAGCGCAGCCAAAGAAATGGCCACCCTTCCACCCCTTTCACCGAAAAACAGCCGAAATACTAGTGGAGAGGAGGCGACATGAAAGGCTGAGGGGGCGGCGGTGGGGCAGGGGAATATAGGCGGCGTTGTAAGAGAGGAAGGGTGGCGACAAAGGAGAGGTTGGACGGTGGTAGAAGGATGGTGGTGCATTTAGAGGACAAGTTGTGGTGGTGGAAATATTAGGTTTCCCTTTGATAATATTGAAACCAACAACTTGGAAAATCAAATGGTAAACCTTTCCATTCTCCTTGTAACCCTTTCTCTTTCCTCTTAACCAACCAAACGCCCCCTTAAAAGAGAGAATAAAACACGTGCAAGTTGAAGTAAAAAGTCACAAAATTCGGAGGAAAAAGGAAGGTTAATGCCGAATAATTGACCATTTTGACCGAAAGTTCTAAGTAAGGTATTAAAGTTAAGATATTTATCTACTTTAAGATACTATTGACAAAAAAGATAATATCGATACTAGCTCACAAAATCTGTGTCAAAGAAGGTACTAATTAGAGGTGATCATGGGCCGAGTTGGGTTTTGACCAAAAACAGTGGCTCGTTTTGGGCCAAAGCTTCGTGTCAAAATTCTTGCGCCAAAACCTGCTGTTTCCGGCCGAGCTTTTCGGACTAAGCCAAAAGTAGCCTCTTTTTCCGGATTTAGGTTGGCTGTGGCCCGACTTTTTCTGCCAAAAAATTCGGGCCTAACCGAAACCACGTACCGAAAAATTATGCCTAAAACTCGTCCATTTTCAACCCAGATCAGACCCATGTTAATCACCTCGAGTATTAATTCACAATTTTGCCTTTTTTAAAACACACTAGTTATTTAGTGACAATATCCACGTAATTGGTTGGTAAAATTGGGCAAAAATCCAAGTATACCCTTGAGTAGTTGTGATATTGCATACTGTAGTGCAAGGTCAAAATCGTCAGTCCGTCCACTTCAATTTCATCATCGCTGTTCTCTCTCATCTTTCTCCTGCATTTCCTTCTTTTTGTTCAATCCTCTGTAAAATTTCTTTCGATCTACCAAACCCATTTTTCTACCAGAAATTTTCTAACAGGTTTCATCTTTTTCCCTTTTTCTCTTTCCTCCTCTACTTTATTTCTCTTCTGTTTAATGTAATGTAAGTGTAGAATTGTATGTTGCAGTTTTTTTAGTTATTCTTCTTCATTTTGCTTTCTTCAGCAGCTAATTAAAACTTTAGATGGTTCAATATTATGTGTTATGTTTATTGTTTTTATACAAATATGGTAGTAACATGAATTGGGTAACGTTTATATTTGGTTGAAAATCTAATTTGGTGATATAAGATGTGTGAATTGAACGATCTTCTACACATTTAGGTATTTGATTTTGGTTGTAATTCTTCTATTTTCATCTAGGTTTTGGGAAAATTTGTTTATTTATTGTGGTGTGTGCAGAAGAGGAGATGAAAGAGAGTACTGGTAACGGGCCGTTGATTTTGGACATAGAAGATTTCAAGGTAAAAAAGCTAATTCAGAAATTTAGAACTTCACTGATCTTTGCCTGTATGTCGATTTTAGGGAGTATCGATTTTATTGGTTTAAGTCCTTGGTGATTGAATGGTTGCATTGCATTGCCCTGCCTTGCACCCTATTGTAGTTGATGATGTTGAAAAAGTGAGTTTTGAGGGGTTATTTCTTGCTTTGTGTAGGGGGATTTTTCGTTTGATGCGTTGTTTGGTAATTTGGTGAATGAGTTACTACCATCCTATCAAGAAGATGACGCGGATGCGCATCATGATGGACATGGTAATTTTGGTGCCAACGACGTATTGCCAAATGGGACATTGCGGATTTCATCGGAGGCTACCAAGGTAGCACAAGGGCTCTCCATGCCTTTGTTTCCGGAAGTAGATTCTCTATTGACGCTCTTCAAGGATTCTTGCAAGGAGTTAATTGATCTCCGACAGCAGGTATTCTTTAACATGCTTTGAAAATTAAGGATTGATTGAAATCTAGTGCATAGGTTTTTATATTATGATGTGAGCTTCTCTCGTTTACTTATCGCAATGTGGTGAAATATGAAGGTTGATGGAAGGCTCAGCAGTCTTAGAAAGGAGGTCTCTCAACAGGATGCTAAACATCGAAAGACACTTGCTGAGGTTAGTTTACTAAATGCATATATCTTCTTTTTGTTAATATATCCCTGTTTGATAACATATTGTTAGTTTGCTTAGAATTTTTCTCATTTGAAGTAATAGGATGTATTGTGCTTGGCAATATCAGTGTACCTAATGCATAGGTGTTTATCATGTGTCATCAAAAACTACGGTTAAAGCTATGCCTTCACTGCTTGCTCCCCTCCAATCCCGCTAACTGTTTTAAGCTTGAGTTCGATGCTCAAATGTTTCTTTTGAAATTTGTGGCTTTCGTGATTCTGAAAAAGGTGTTGGACTTTTGCATGTTAAAATGTCAAGAGAATTGATGGGCAGAAATGTATATTCATATCTCCTATATGTATTACTTTCAGCTGGAAAAAGGTGTAGATGGGCTATTTGATAGCTTTGCAAGGTTAGATTCGCGCATCTCAAGCGTTGGACAGACTGCAGCTAAAATTGGAGATCATCTACAGGTGAATGTCATTTTCTTGAAAGCTATGTTATATGTATCTCTTGGTAACGCATATGAACTTTTCTTTCCATCATAACCTTGCCATGCCATAATACTATGTATAAGCTTTAGTTTATTATGGATCTCTCATTTTACTCTATGCTAGAGAGTAGAGATGTTTGTGTATTGTCTTTATATTAATATTTCCTGATTATGCTGGGTTTCTATTGCGGGTGTTAATGAATGTAGTATCTTCTATTGCCAGAGTGCAGATGCTCAGCGAGAAACTGCAAGTCAAACAATTGATTTGATAAAGGTATCAGTGGTTGCTGAAACTTCATCACAGTTTGTTAACTTTAGACTAATTTGTATTTGTTTGTAAACTTTACAGTATCTGATGGAGTTCAACAGCACTCCTGGAGATCTTATGGAACTTTCACCTCTGTTTTCTGATGATAGCCGTGTTGCTGAGGCAGCTTCAATTGCGCAGAAGCTACGTAAGATGCCACATTAACTCATAAAGTTGTGCCTATAATGCTATTGCTTCTGACGATCATTATATCTCAGATGCCTGATTAGTAAAACAGAGAAACTGTACCTATGTTTTGATCCCTGTTCACGCTTTGAATCTTGTAGCAAATTGTTTCACCTCTCATGCTGTTTGAACAGGGCAATTTGCCGAAGAAGATATAGGAAGACAAGGGATAGGAGTGCAATCAACTACAGGTAACGTGACGGCCAGTAGAGGACTGGAAGTCGCTGTTGCTAATCTCCAGGAGTATTGTAATGGTTAGTCTGTTATTCATTAAGGAATCCTGCTTAGCCATCAATGCAATTCTTGAAAACCTAAAGATATCAAAGTCACAGTGTGTTTTCTGAAAACTTGGCGCCGGCTACATATAATAAAGATATCATTCTTGCTAATGAATCTAGAGGAGATGTTAAGGGTTCAAGTGTTGAAAACTTTGCTCTATAACATTGTGATCTGTTTAGTCTTCTAATGCAAATCTGTACTTTTTCCCTGTATGGACTGCCTAGGATTTTCTGGACCTTTACTGGATCTTTGATCTCTCCTTATAATCTTACTTGTTTTATTTCGCTTTAGAATTGGAGAATAGATTATTACAAAGATTTGATACTGCATCTCAGAGAAGGGAGCTATCAACCATGGCTGAATGCGCTAAAATATTGTCCCAGGTACTTACATCTGTACTATTGCCTTTCTAATAAGTGATATGTACTTGTGTCAAGTGGTTCGTCTTGTTTACTTCATGTACTCATTAATAGACATATCTCTATGTATCATATTTTGTTGAACTATGATTTGTTTTTAAGTTGCTTGATGTATTTGATGTGATGACTTCTTGAGTATTCCTCTTGGTCTTAATCGTAAGCTGATTATTTTCGAGCAAAAGTTCCGGTTTCAATCTCGTCCTTTGTTCCCAGGACATTAGTGCAGCCATTGCCTCTTTTAAGGACCTTTGAAGGATTTGGTCTTCTCTGCATTGTAGCAGCTTTTTCTGCATGGGTATCTGGACAATATGAAGAATTCTTATACTTCTTTCTATTATTATGATTCATGAAAGCAAAGTCAATAAGCAAAGTCTTCTTCATTTGTTTTACAGTGTCATTTATTGCCAAAACCCAGTTGGCCTTATGCAGGCTGGGAGCTGAGGTCTGGGTTTACGCAGATATAATGGTTCTGTTGGTACATCTTCACCTGGCTCTATTTGGCCAAGTTTTTTCCTTGAACCTTGTAGGAGCTCAGATCACTTTCATAAGAGGGATATATGTAGCATACATACTCTTCTAGTTCTTGTTCAAGTTGTAGGCTGCAGCTTATCAGTTATCCCCTACCTTTTATGATAAATCAGAGGGCAATAAAGTGGTAATGGTCATAATTACTAATCCAAATCCATCCAAAATTCCCAATCTTCCTTTTCTTTGCCTGGGTTTCCAGCTGGTGCTCTAACTTGTTGGTTCATATCATTTCGCCTTGCAGTATTAAGTCCAGTAGAAGAAATGGATTATCTATGTGTAGTGATGGATCTCTTATGTTGTTTTGAAATCCTCAAGTGAGTTAGCTCACATCCGCACGAAATGAGTCATATAGCTCTTTTTGTCACCAACTCGCATGTTTCGTGGTTTTTTTTTTTTTTTGGGAAATTCTCTCTAGTAACTCTGTACTTTAGCTTATTGTTTATGGTAGACAAAAAAAAAACTTAATGTTGCAAATGACCCTGTAATTAGTGACACTGTTAACACGTGACATTAATGATGAGTTTCCGTTAATATCTAGGATTAAAATGTTAAACCTAACCACCCAAACCTCACCACCTCCCCTCACCCCACCCTTGCAGCCCCCACCCAACAGCGGCAGCCGCCAACCCGACCCCACCTCACCGTCAACCCCAAGACCGCAACCCAAAGACCGTCAACACAACCACCACGAAAACCTCCCCCTCCCCTTCCCCGACTCCGAAAACCTCCCCCCTCCCCCCTCCCCTTTGACCCCAGAAAACCTTCCCCCTCCCCTTACTCTTCCCCGAATACCGCCCCTCCCCTTCCCCACCCAGAAAACCCCCCTCCCCCCGCCCCGAAATCCTCTCCACTCCCCTTCCCCGGCCCCGAAAACTGCCCCCCCCTTCCCCAACCTTGAAATCCTCCCCTCGTACCTTCCTCCCATTCGGTTCGTGGTGGTGGTGCCACCATTACGGGCTTTGTTTGGAGGCGTAATCCTTGGTTTAACGTTTAAACCTAATTATTAACAACAAAACATCATTAATGTCACATGTTAACAGTGTCATTAATTACAGGGTCATTTGCAACATTAAGTTTTTTTGGGTCTACCATAAATAATAAGCTAAAGTACAGGGTTACTAGAGAGAATTTCCTTTTTTTTTTTTTTTCTCTATGAATACTCTGTCAATCCTTGCCCTTAGCCAATTATACTTAGGTTTCACTCCTAACCATTAATCTTGTTAAGCTTCCTGATATATTGTCATACACTCATACTAAACCTAATTTTAGAATTTTTTCTGAGATAATATGCTCTTGTGAAGAATTGCTCTTGCAGACTACTGAAAACTCAGTTTGGGCAGAGCTTCTTAATTGTTAAGACAACCCCGCTACAGTGGATCCGATTGTCAGAAAGTAGTTTTTTTTTGGATTGAACTGGCTAACTGGGTTCTTGAGCTGCAAGACACATAAGCATTTGTTTGGCCCTGCTAGTGAAGTAATCGGAATGCGCTTTGAGTTGGGCACATGTCAGAAGCCAGAGGGCGATCACCACTGTGGTGCCTTAAGGCATTTCACAGTTAAAGTTTCCTGTAGAAATAGAAAAATCGTGAATCCAGTGTTCGCTTTTTGTGATGCATTATTAGGAAACTTTTAGGTTTATAATTTAATATGCAATAAGTGGCCCTGTGAAAATATATACGAAGACATAGTTAATCAAGGAAATGTGTGCCTTAGGTTGCCTCTCAGCTTGTGACTAGGGTTCTAGAACTGTATGGGTTCCATGCACATAATGCCTTTTGACACTCTGGTGCTGAAATCCGCTCTTTCCTCCTCAGCAATCGAGGGGGTTTAGAAGCAGATGCTTCATCCCTCCTTTCGTGCGCATACATTTGGCCACTTTGGTTATGGATTATCCTCTGTATTTTGTTCTCGTAAGCATTTGAAGACAGTAAATATTCTTCCAAAGCCTCCTATCTTAAATGATAGGAGCAGTGGCTGGAGAGTTATCCTTCATCGAAATTCAAAAGTGTGCATATCTGACTTCGAGTAGCTCTCGCTACCAGAATGAGTATATAAGTTTCCTGTTATTGGACTTTAATTGATTCAGTGAGAGAATTCAATCAGCTGCAGTATTATGCAAAAGCTTCTCTTTGAAATTTGCATTTTCCTCTTCTGTTTGCAGGGAGCATTTTAAGTTTAACTTTAGTTGCCCCCTGAGAATTTTGGGCATGAAGACCATCAGGGGATTTTCCTGCATCAGTTTGTATGTGGGGACACATTAACTACAGCAACCCACTGTGATCCACACTAACTGTTTAAAGGAGGATGGAACATCAGCAGCCTTGGTGCTGGTAGTTTCTGATATTCATTGCATATTGACATGGTCTCATATTATTAACTCATTTAGGATATAGGAGTCAGATAGTTTGGATAAAAGATATTTTTCAAGGACTCGTTTTGCATCATTCGGCAGCATCCATGGCCAAATATAATTCTTTATTCAACTCATTCTGTGTTTTTTCCTTTGTCTTACCTTTATACATACTAGTTTTTCCCTGAAAGGTCAATCCCCTTTCAATCCTTGAGCAGGGATTCAACTCATTCTGTGTTTTTCCCTTTGTCTTACCTTTATACATACTAGTTTTTCCCTGAAAGGTCAATCCCCTTTCAATCCTTGAGCAGGGATCATGGAGTTCACTTCTCAATATTCTTTGCTTTCTCAAATCTTTTGTCATGTCTTGTATCTTCTGCATTCTTTAACATATGTCTCTTCGTTAGGGGTATAAACGAGTTAAGTTGACTATTAACCTATTCGAGTTAAGCTGGATAAAAACTTACTCAAATTCGACTTTGGCGCGAGCCCGAGCTTTTAGATTGCCTATTCAATCTTGGCTTGATAACACTTTTGGCTATTTGTGTACGAGTCGAGCTTGCGTGTTGAAATTGGAGCTTGTGCTTGTGCTTGTGCTTGTGCTTGAGCCGAGCTCAAGCGAAGGTCTTATCAAGCTTCTTGTATATACATGCTAATTGTGTCCAGACAGGAAACATATTCAAGATAACAAAAATAATTTCTTATTTTCCTCTAAAATATAAGAACCAGTTTGTAGAAAATCAACATGGGTAATCATTACATTGAATAAGAATTTTTTCCTCAAATGTTGAGTTTCCCACCGAGCTTGAATAAGTTTTAGAGCAGTTATAAACTTATAATCCATCATGAACAAGCTCATAAACGTTTATGAACGAGCTGTTCGTGAGCTTAAACGAGTCAAACTCCAAGCTGTTTGGAAGTGATACTGTTGTTGGGGCTAGTTTCTTTCCTTTATGAACATGATTTGACCGAGCTTTGGATGAACTTATTCATGAGTTGACTATGAATGTATTGCCTCCTTACACCCTTTTGGTCTCTATCTCCGTGTCCACCATCTCTTTCTCACTCTCTTTTGCTGACGTATTTTAGTTAAGCACTCTCATAAAAGTAATTTTTATGTCTAAAAATCATTGTTGGCAATCACGTATTCATGTGTACGACAATATCACCACTTAAGAGGTGAGAGACTACATTGATGAAGTAATAGTTTATGTTTCAATCATCTGAGAAAAAGTTTGAGATTGTGTTGTTTTTTTTATTGTCCTTTGTAGCTCATTTAATGCTCAGTGTGGTGCGCAATAGGAATCATGCTGCTGATATAATTGACTTGTTTCACCCTTTCTGAGCAGTTTAACCGGGGAAGCAGCGCCATGCAACATTACGTGGCAACGCGTCCAATGTTTATTGATGTGGAGATCATGAACGCAGACAACAGATTGGTTCTTGGTGAGCAGGGTTCACAAGCCAATCCTAGTAATGTTGCTCGTGGACTTTCCTCATTATACAAGGAGATAGCAGGTTGGTTTTTCACTCTTGATGCTCATATCGTTTATGTAAAAAGAGTCGAAAAAGTATCAACAAAAAGAAAACAAGAAGCTTTTTCTTCGCGGTGCAAGAAGCAGTGAAAGGCTTATTCTATAATCTTGGAAATGTGAGTATTTGTTCACTTTCAGATTTTTTTTCCTTGAATTTTTTTGACAGATACTGTAAGAAAAGAATCTGCTACGATAATGGCTGTATTTCCTTCTCCAAATGAAGTTATGGCAATCCTTATTCAGGTATTATATAAGAAAATAATATGTTTCCCATTTTCTCCCACTGTTATTTGTGAGGAATGTTGCTTAGAAGTCACAGATGTGTAATATGAACTTTTCTGTTGGCAAACCCCTTTTTTTGAGTGTTCCTGTAACTTCTTGCAGAGAGTTTTGGAACAAAGAGTCACGGCCCTTTTGGACAAGCTGTTGCAAAAGCCATCTCTTCTCCATCCACCTCCATTGGAAGAGGGTGGGCTTTTAGTAGTAAGTTCTGATTTTATCTCCTTGGCGGCCTTTTTATGCTCTTATATTTTTTGTGTACATTTGGAGGAATTCTTCATCCTATTGCCATGTTTGTTGCAGTACCTCAGAATGTTAGCTGTGGCATATGAGAAAACACAGGAACTTGCAAGGGACCTTCGTGCAGTGGGCTGTGGAGATTTGGATGTTGAAGGTAATTTGTTTTTGTTGCTCATTCTTTCGAAATTTTGTTGCATCGATAATGGCTACCTGAGGATCTTCTTAAATAAAGAACAGCCCTTTTGTTTTAAGTTCTTTCAGTATGTTACACTTTATGCCATACAAAAATCTTATTCTTCTATGGATTTGTATGTGGTACTCTTTGAAGTTTGAACGCACAATTTTGAACCCTTTTGGCAATTAAACATGGTATGAGTCATGAGATATTCCCTTCATCCGTGAAGAATAGACCATATGTGATTGGGGCTCAATTTTAGGAATTGAGATGAAGTACTAGAAGTATCCTTTTCTATGTACGTTTTACATCTCCAGCATGCCACTCTACTCCCCCCCTCTCATACTTTCAGTGTAAAAGGTACCATTAAGGGACATGGTAATATGAGCAAGTTGAAAGTTTAGCTTACTAAATTAAAAAGGTTTGCTATTATCTTAGGAAAGTCTAAAATAGAAATATGTTATATTATTTAGGGACAAATGAAGGGGTGAGGATTACGCAGTTTTGTCTTACTCTTGTGGTAGGACTTTAAGTGGTCGATATAAAGGGCTAATTCTGATGTTTACACAAAATAGCATTCGAATGAAGTTGGCAATACTCTGATGGCTCGTTTGGTAGTTGGTAATAAATTGTCTTAATGGTTTTCTGAAGAAAGACTCGTGCCAATGTTTATGGTAATTGTACTCTATTGAAATCGCCCTTCCCAACCGCAAAACCTCTCACCTACTCCCACCCTTCACCCTACACCAGAAATTTCCCTCTCCGACCTATAACAACCATCCAAAAATGGACAGACAGGAAGTAGATCTAAATTTGAATAACGTACCTTGGCCAAGGAGAACACCACCAATAATCATGAAGGTATGAAAAAGTTACACTTTGGCGGTTGGACTTGTCCGTTTCAAAAGTGGAACCTCTTGTCAATTCCCAGTTTAGCTCATTTCTCACGCCACCGACAACTCGACAAGAAAACTAAGATAATTGTTTGTGGAGGTGGATGGTGTCAATGATGGTTAGGCTACAATGTGGGTGAGGGTGAGGGCAGGGATGATTATTGTTTTGATGGGAATGACGTAGCATGAGGATAATGATGGGGTTTTTTGGCTCTCTTGAGGAGGATGTTGGTGTTTTTTGGCTCCAGTGTTGGGATTTAGGGGCCGCATGGTATGTTGGAGGGGTGTGTGAGGGGGGGAAGTGGGTCTATAAATATTTTGTATTTAGTTGGTTAAATTAGGGGAGTATTGGAATTTTACTACACAAAAGTTTCCAAATATGAAATGTCGCAACTATTGTGACATTTCCCAAAATGGAAAGTGTTGCAACTTAAATCACGCGAAGGAAGTATTTTTTAATATCTTCTAAAAATGTGTAACCTTTATGTAAGAGTTGATTGAATTCTGTCTTTATGTGTCAGGTCTAACGGAATCTTTGTTTTCTGCACACAAGGAGGATTACCATGAACATGAACAAGCCTCTCTTAGACAACTATACCAAGCAAAGGTTGGAGCCTGTGCTGCCCCTTTTTGCTGTAACTTGAGAAATTTCAGATTTCAATCTTGTAGCTATTGTGAAATCTATGTTTTGCTTGACGTATAATCTATTATATAGATGGAAGAATTGCGTGCTGAAAGTCTTGCTGAGTTAGGTGGAACTGGGAGTATTGGACGATCTAAAGGAGCTTCTATAGCATCTAATCACCAACAGATATCTGTCGCTGTGGTGACAGAATTGGTACGTTGGAATGAGGAAGCGGTAGCAAGGTGCAATATATTTTCTTCACAGGTAATTTTATTTCAAGTTCTGGTCTTTTTCTGCCTTTTGATGGTTGTGCATCACCAAATTTTTAATTCAAAATCCATGAATGTCTCTCCTGCACTCATCCACAGTCATCGGTCTGCATTTTCTGGATATCTTTTGCTGTGTTCCTTTTTTCAATGTGGAATAGAGCATGCCGTACTGTTATGTTGACCTGAGGTAATAATGTACCTAGAGTACTGTTCAGGCCCTCTTCTCTTCACCTGATTTTTCCTGAACTGAATTTAATATTACCGAACAGAACTGATTTATACTATTTTTATTTATTGAAACTGATGTTTACTGATTAAATTTGCCGATTCACTATTGTGTTTGTTCTATGAAATCACTACTATCTACTGAGTAAAACTGATTTTTGCCAGCTTGAACTTATTTGTACTGATTGAAACTTATTTTTATAAACTGAAGCATATCTTTGCTAAATAAGATTTTTGAAAGTTTAAGAGAACAAGGCCTTAAACTGGTTATCCTTAAAACGGCATGTCCTGCAAGTCCCATGAATCGCTGTATCTACTTTCCAGATAACTTTGGAAGCTCAGAAATTCAGTGCCTTTGTGCATGTAATTCAATTTTTTGTGGTACTCAAGACTTAGAAAATGTTTGCCCTGCTATCGGAATTCTATTACAATAAGGGGTCGTCTGGTTTCAACATAGTGGAATGAAAAGGAATGGAATCAGATAAGGGAAGGAGTGCTAATAGTAACCATTACTTTTATAATGTGTTTGGTTCAACCGAGTAGTGGAATCAATTACCCATGAACTTTCTTTCTTGTTGTTTGGTTCATTAAAGCAGTGGAAGCACAATTGTCATCAAATAAGAAGTATATCTTTCTTATTAAAAGAGAAAGAATTATATTATTTATATAAAACGGTACATCATTCTGTAGATAACATTTTCTCAATTGCATAATTTTTTACTTTAATGAGGTAAACAGAGTTTATAAATTCTATGAAAAGCCACTACAAAAAAATACCGAACTTTCTAAAAGCAGATTCCACCGTATTAGCAACTGCCCATAATTGCTACGTGGCTATTTGGCAGATTTGCAGTGTGGTTTCCTCCATGGATGGGAGGAGTGAGATAAATATTTTCTTAAGAAAATTAATTATTTTTAAATTGAATTTCCAATCAAAATACAAGATTAAAATGAGGAAGTATGCCAAGGGTAGAGAGATTGAAGAGGAGAGAGAGTCAAGGAGCGGTGGGTAGTGGGCTATGACCCCGAGCGTCTGAGCGAGAAAGCAAGCTTGAGGGGAATGAGGCGGGTAACGGGAATTCTTACCGTAGTCCTTGGAGGTGTAACAATTTGGCGGTATTGGTTTACGTCAAGTAATGGAAAGGGTTTGCCTACTCTTCAAATTAAACAAATTGTAAGGGAATCCCTTACTAGATTCCGTATCAAACCCTAAAATTTTCCCAACCAAGCATGTAATAAGGATCTACTTTCCGTTTGACTTGGTCTGTATCTTCATCTACCTGTTACTCTCTCAAATGCTAATGTAATTCAGGGACTTTTGATCCGAGCCTGTTGTGTTGGATGTAGTGTTATATAATTTGCTCATAACCCTGCGAAACCATGAAGCAAATTGGGGGAATTGGTACGTAAGTCATACGCTGTTACAGTCGTGAATTAGTTTTAAAACTGGGTATAATTAGTTATTAAGTTTCCATACCCTTTCCATACACCAAAATGTCTGAGGGTCTAGGTAACAGTGACTAGGAGTGATATAACTATGGCTGGATTTGCTGCTGTCTGCATCTAACTCTGTATTATTATTTGTCTATTAGTCCAAGGCAGTATAGACTTATAGTCCGTATAATTGCTGTGATCGTTGAATCTTGTGGGGCATTGCTAATGGTTTTTGTTTGATATATCTTTTGCTATTGTTTTTCAGCCATCTGTTCTTGCAGCAAATGTAAGGGCGGTGTTCACATGTGTCTTGGACCAAGTAAGTTGGTGGTCTTCTGCTTCTGCCATTACCTTTGGTTACTAAAGGTATGACAATTTATGTTTCATGATTACTTGTGTATGATCA
Source organism: Beta lomatogona (assembly GCA_947646795.1). Taxonomy (NCBI): domain Eukaryota; kingdom Viridiplantae; phylum Streptophyta; class Magnoliopsida; order Caryophyllales; family Amaranthaceae; genus Beta; species Beta lomatogona. The sequence continues at coordinate 1,649,232 of CANSNZ010000150.1, forward strand.
GGTCAGCCAGTACTTGACTGAAGGCCTTGAAAGGGCTAGGGAAGGCTTGACAGAGGCTGCAGCTTTACGGGAAAGATTTGTTTTGGGAACAAATATTAGCAGAAGAGTGGCCGCTGCTGCTGCTTCCGCTGTAATATTTCACGACTTTCCCGCTGAACAGGCGTTTAAAAATTTTCATAGTTCTAATTACAATTGGAAGTACAGTATACTTTTCAATAGTATTTGATAGATCATGATGTTTACACTTGACAAACAACTTTTATTTCCGTTTTTTTTTTGTTGGCATTGGGCTTTCCTATTACTTGACTCACTAGATGTCAATTGGCTATGTGTAGGCAGAAGCAGCTGCAGCCGCTGGTGAAAGCAGCTTCAAATCTTTTATGGTTGCTGTACAGCGTTGTGCAAGTAGTGTGGCTTTAGTCCAGCAAGTATGTTAGTGGAAGGTTATATTGTTGCCTATGTTGATCTGATTGTCTTTAAAATGCATTACTCAAGACAGTTTTCTCTTCAGTATTTTGCGAATTCTATATCCCGGCTTTTACTGCCTGTTGATGGGGCACATGCTGCATCATGTGAGGAGATGGCCACAGCGATGTCTAAAGCAGAATCTGCAGCCCATAAAGGACTACAGCAATGCATTGACACTGTGATGGCTGAGGTTTGATACCTATAATTCAAAATGGGTTTTTTCTTTTTTCTGATTTGCCTGTCTTCAACAAGACTTCAATGTTGCCTTTGCAATTTTCTCTATTTGCATGCTGTACTGCCGCCTTCACGTTATATTATCTAGTAGGCTTTAATATGCATTTCTGGCTTTTGTATAGGTAGAAAGGTTGTTGTCAGCTGAGCAGAAGGCAACTGATTACCGCTCACCAGATGATGGGATTATTCCTGATCATAGGGCTACTAGTGCATGTACTAGGTATCTTTTCTTTTTGCTTTATATTGGTTGCCTATGTTGCTTTTGGCTGAAGCCGAGATCTGAAGCATATGCAATTCCAGAGCTCAAAGTGCATTTCTGCTGTTGATTGGTTTGATTCCCTTGAGGTTCCAAAAGGAAGGACCTCACTAATCGTGTTTACAATCAATGACGGTCACTTATCACATAGAGATGTTTAAAATCTATGTTAGAAAATGAAGTTTGTGCACTAATGTTGTTCTTATGCGATTTTTTTACACCTGCAGAGTTGTTACTTATCTCTCCCGTGTCCTGGAGTCTGCTTTCACTGCTCTAGAGGGTCTCAACAAGCAGGCGTTTCTTACTGAAATGGTATAGAAATCTGTTATTTCCTATCATGTTGATGCAATTTTTACGTATTTGCTAGACTGTTTTTTTATATATATATATATATATATATATATATATATATATATATTTTGATTATATTGATGTTACATTAATGAGTTTCAGTTTTGTTTGTGGTTTATGATGCGCCTTTTGTGCTCAAGTGTACATACTGTATCATTTCGAATAATCTATGCTTTTTGTGTCTTATCATGCATTCTAATGAATAGTCTGAGTGTCTCTCTATATATGAAGATACCAAGTATATCAAGGTTAAACCCAGTCTGTGAAATGGTTTGGTGATAGGACTCTCCATCCAAGGTTGTCCATTTTGCTTCCTAATTCACATATATCAGTTGAACCTTGTGGGTTATGGTTTTGTTTTACTCAGATCTCATATTTTCTGTGCGAGAGTAACTTATGGAAACTGCTTCACAACACCTGTTACAGTACTTTATACTACTCCCTCCGTTCCCTTTTGATGTTCCTAGTTTGATTTTTATTGTGTCTAAAAAGATTTCAACTAGGAACATTGATAAGGAGTAGAGGGAGTTCCTTTATTGGTTTTCACCCATCTTATAACTGTGACGTGTTTACCCATTCAGCAGAAATTTAATTCCACTTTGGTGCCATGAGATTTGGCATAATTCTGCTTTGATACCTTGTGTTTTCATTTTGCTTTCCTCTTTAATTATTTTTCCACTTTAGAGGCCTGCAGTTAATACTGTTAAAAGCTCTGCTTAAGTAATTCTTTTTTGTGTTGCTCTTGTTTTGCGTTTGAACTTCGCTCCAAATCGAAGCAAAATTCTCGCTTTTTATTTTTTTATTTATTTTTATTATGGTGCGTTTAGAGATTTAGGACAAAGACGGGAAAAAAAGGAAATTATTTATGTGGTCTATATGGTGTTTTTTTGGGGACTCTGGGTAGGTGAGGGTTTCCGATATGCATATCTGTCATCCATTGAACATGCAGGCACATGACTTGTTATCTAAACTAAGCTGTAGGACACTAAGGTCTAGAAGGATATAATTTTTAAGGCACTAAGATTGATTTAATGAATTGGCAACTAAGTGGAACTAATGGAATTATGCCAAATCGCGCTGTACCAAAGTGGAAAATTCCCATATAACAATGTAAATGATGTGTGCCAGTACTTAGCATCATATCTCATCTTTTTATCTGGAACTATTAGAGAAGATAAATGCCTATGGCTTTTGAGATTCACTGACATTCATAACATTTTCTGGGTTTATGCGTTCTTGATAGTTGTGGCACTATGGAGTCCTTAAAAATATTATAAATGAATGCATGAGAAATTGAAAATATTTGGATACACAGTTGTAAATTCAAAAAACATAAAGCCATAAGCTGTGCAGGAAAAGCGATGATATGTTGCTTGATGTACAATAGTTATGCACTTATGCACTTATGCTTCCCAGCCAGATCATGATTTCATGGGGTAGTTACCTCTTGTTCGCCAAGTTTCTTTGTTAAAAAAAGAAAAGACATTATCTACCATATGAATGCTCCGTTACATGCTCAAATATTCAAAATCCTGACATCCTTGAACCTAGAGACAGCAAACCTAATATTCATCAGAATGTTATTTTAATACTGGACAATGGAAAAGAAAGCTGCTAAGAATTTATGTGGATGATTTGTTCTTTGATAGTTAACTTTTTTTTTTTTCAGGGAAACCGCTTGCATAAGTTGCTGCTCAGTCACTGGCAGAAGTTCACTTTCAATCCCAGGTAACATATCTTGTATAGCACCATATGGACTTTTTTCACCATCTCTCTAGACTGGAAGTACATTACCCTGGAGGAAGTATTAACAAATTTCTGAGATTGACGATAGTGTAAGTCTCAGCTTAAGAGTTATGCAAATTCGTCAATCGTGGAGATATGTTTCATCATCGCTCTTTGCCTTCTGGGTAACTGATTTTCACAGATATATTGTTTGTAGTCTTGATCTAGATTACAAGGGTATCATATGATTATTTGTGATGCTATCACATAGAAATGTCAATATTAGGGGGTACCACGTCAAATTCAAACGCTTCCAGTGGTACCATATGGAAAAGTCAATAGTCCAAGGGTATCATATATAATTTTTCCCTAAATTTTGAAATGGTAGAAAATTAATTCTGGATCTGAAGAAGTTGCTCGTTTAAGCTGGTACACTAATGAACCAGATATTTCGACAGTAAAATAAAAGAAGATGATGATGATTTTGATTACTTCAAATGGATTTGCGGAAAATAAAGATTATCAAGTTTTCGAGTGACTTGACACACTCCCAAAGCTAACCACTAAATGAACTCTCAAATATTTTCTTCATACGTTTTTTTCTCACTAATCCCCTATATTTACAGAGCTAACTCACTTGCTTTCTCTCCAAGCTAGACTACTTATTTTATTTACAATATTACCCCTCCACTATACTCAATGCATAACATACACTGGGTTGGGGAAGGAGTGGAAGATTCTTGATAGAGATGGCCACTGGTGCGGGCTGGGCGGGCTGGTTCGTGGGCCCTAGTTAGGGGTGAAAGTTCGGTGTACGGTTTGGATTAGGGCCTAATCCAATCCGATCCGAACAAAATTTGGATTTCAATGTTCCAATCCGAATCCAAACCAATTAGAGTTTGAATCTGATCCAATCCAATCCGTATTTTCATACTCTAGATTGGATCCGATCCGAAAATCCGATTTTTTAAAACTCTAGTTTTTCGATGAAATAAATTAAGCACAATAGCAGCCTAGTAGATTTAGGAAATGAGGAATTAAGTGTTGTTAGGGTTTTAGGGGAAGGGTTGAAGTGATACGCCTATTGGGCTATGGATTAGGCTTTTCTAAAAAAAATCCAGTTAAGTACTTGAGCCCAATCTAGATACATAATACAAGGCATATTGCTATTCAGTTATATTGGATTTTTGGATCCAATCACCCTCAATCCAATCCGATCCGAAAATCCATTTTTTCAAAAGATCTCAATCCGAATCCAATCCGAACACAGTTTGAATCCGATCCGAATTACTAATTCGGATTGGATTGGATTGGATTTTGGATTTTATCCGAATAACTTTCACCCCTGGCCCTAGTGGGCTGGGCTGAGATTTCACGGCCCAGGACCAGACCGTGAAATTCATGGTTTGGGCGGGCTGGTCCACGGGCTGAAAAATCTTGGCCCACACCGGTCTGTTACCGGTTTTCACGGTTCGGAAAGCGGTTCTGGCGGTTAGTGGGCCTAGCGGGCCGGCGTGCCGGCATGAGAATTTTTTATTTTCAAAATTATTTAATCATTGGAATCATTTATTATTGTTACATAACTCTTTAAAATTAATTAAAATATATACAATTATTAATATTAATGAATAATTTCATTATTTTTGAATTTGATTGAATTATAATATATACAATTTGATTAAAATATATACAATTTGATTAAAATATACACGATTTGATTGTAATTACTTGGTATGGGCTGGTCCGGTTCATGGGCCGGGCTGGACCGGTTTCGTGGACCGGGCTGGGCGGTTTTAGTAGCGGGCTTTTGTGGGTTGGGCTCAAAAAATCTGGCCCACGACCCACCCACCAATTTCACGGTTCGAGCTGGGCTGGATCGGGCTTTTCGCGGTCTCAACCCACACGGCCCAAGAGGCGGGCTGGGCTGGATGGGCTCGATTGGCCCGCATTGTTGGCCATCTCTAATTCTTGATCTAGTTATGTGACTTCCTACCCGAAAAAAAAAAAACACTAATAGATTAGATAGTATGGTAGAAAGATTCATATGAATCTTTCTACCGTACTATCTAATCTCATCGAATATTGCGGATTCTAGCCTTCTCATTTCAATTAAGAAACGAAATTGGTATCCTTTTTTTTCTTTCCATTTTTCACAGCTGTATCTTTGGCTGACTGAGAGGATACAGTGCTAAATGGTACTACAAGGTTATAAGAAGGGGTATCGCCAATAATGAATGGCGTTATTCATGAGGGTGCGGTATTTAAAATGTGCTTACTCTTATTACTTTTTTTTTTTAACCTTGGGGGGGGGGTGTTAAGTAGCTGGGAGATTAATTTTAGTAAAGAGATAGTGGTCTTATTGTCGTTCTGTGTCTTGTTGAGTGGTTGCGATTAATGTTATAGATGCAGTATGGTGTTTGTTCGTTTCTTTCTCGTTTTAGTCTGAAAAGTGCGCCTTTTCTTGGAAAATGAAGTGGTTGCTATTAGGGTGATCACCACAGCAAGTTGTGTCGTGGTCTTTTTCTAGTGCCTTTTGAAATTTTGTATCTTACTCCTTCAATTCTGGTAATATTACATTGACATATGGTTTCGTTACCTGGTTTCTGTTTCTACTTTTCAGTGGGGGGTTACGACTGAAACGTGACATAACAGAATATGGAGAATTTGTGCGCAGCTTCAATGCTCCCTCTATTGATGAGAAATTTGAAGTGCTGGGAATGTAAGATGCTTGAAACTGAAATCACATAGTAGTGTATCTGATATTTGTCACAACTAACATAACCTTTTGCTTCTAGCTTGGCCAATGTCTTCATTGTTGCTCCTGAAAGTCTGTCTACTCTGTTTGAGGGGACACCAAGTATCCGCAAAGATGCCCAAAGGTACTAGCATTGCTATATTTTTGTCCCATGAATGTGATTGTGGTGGCACTACAAGTTCTGAATTTGTCCATCTCTTTGCTTTATATATTTTTTAAGTCTTATTTAATGAGGCTCATTGCCAATTATTACACTTTCTCTTTAATTTTCTCTCTTATTCTGCATACATCTTACTCAACCTTGGATCGACCTATTGTCTCGTTATTTAATGAAAAAACCTACAAATTGTTTTGTCATGTGTTTCTCTTACCTAGTTGTACTTGTCTTAGAATTTCAAGCAGCATGCTGTACTAATTCTCAAATCATACTATGTCCAGAAATAGATGTAACCTTGTCCTAACTAGGGGTGTAAATGATGCGAGTCGAGTTCGAGTTTGAGCTAGCTCGACTCGACTCGTTAGCATTTCTAGTCGAGCTCACTCGAGTTGAGTTTGACCGAGCTTTGACCGAGTCGAGTTTTGACCGAGTAGATTTCGAGTAGCTTGCAAGTGCCTCATGTTAAAAGCAACCTTAAGGTAGAAAAATGTTGAATTTAGGTATATTTTGCTATTGATAATTGGGTTTTTGAGCTTCTCACGAGTTTTCGAGTCGAGTATCGAGTTGCTCAATTCGACTCGCCAGCATCTCGAGCCGAGTTCGAGCTCGAGTCGAGCTCACTCGAGCCGAGTTTTGACCGAGTTGATCTCGAGTAGCTCGCGAGTTGTCTCGTCTCATTTACACCCTAGCCCTAACCCCTTATAATTAAGGACTTGATAGTATGATACAATATTACCTCCTCGTCATTTGGTTTCAGTACTGGGCTGTTGAGTTGGTGGCATATCAAAAACTCTTGTAATAAACCATTACTAATATCATTGGGAAACGTGACAACTTTTTTCAAACATCCTAAAATAGTCTGTATTCCGAATGGAGGGAGTTCTTTATATATGTTGGAAGATATGAGGTTCAATTTCTCAAATCCTAGAATGCCCCTACTTGAAACCTCAAAAGGAATAAGAGAAGGAGAAGCTCTCCGTGAAGCAAATTTTATTTGGTCAATAGTTTTCTTAACTGAATTTATTTATTATATGCTTTCTCCTAACAAATTGCACTCTGATTTTCGTTTCCAGATTTATTCAGCTTCGAGATGACTACAAGTCTGCCAAACTTGCGGCAAAACTCAGCTCATTGTGGCCAAGTCTTGGTTGATTTGAGGTTGCTATTTCGAGTGAAAAGTTCAATTTACTTCCAGGTTCGTCTATGGAGAAGCTGTGATTATGTTATAGCTTTTGCCAGCGTGTTTGAGCTACGTTGCTTTGATCTGCACATCACGGCCATCTGGTACCAGTAAAACTGTTTCTTCGGATCGAAGTTTAAGGAAGTCTGAAGTTTCAGCTGCATGTTGGAGTTGTATAGAAGTTGGCAGTTCTTTTTTTCCAGCCTGTATTTCAGTTATTTATTCTTTTGGCGGCTGTTAGATTTGTACATTTAGGTAAATCTGGTTAGATCTCATAATGATTTTTGTTTATGTTCTAGTATTAGACCCTTTTCTTCGGCTTGTGTCACAAACAGAAGATTGGTTTTCCTTCAATTAATTATTTGATTTGTTTTTTATGCTTTATTTACAAGTATGATGTCTTGTTAGAGAGAAACCTTCTTGTAGATAGTTTTGAAGTATGATGTAATTTGAATATGTTCAATTGTTTAGAAATGACAGTTGCGTAATCTTGGTCTTACGGTGTTATGCATTTGTTTAGCATATCAATGTTGTATGTGTTTGTAACTAAGCTGCTATTATAAAATATTGCTATATCCAAACTATGGCGATGCTCTAAAAAGTTTCCGACTTTTGATTATTCCATATTAAGCCCAACGAACCTTTGTGATTGGGGTAAGATAGAGGTTGAAAGATGTTGGGGGAGGAGTTTGACACCCTCTTGTCTTGTATCGGGTTCCTGCGCTCCGTCGATAACTGGTGTGTTAAACATATTTGAGAAGCTAAACAACGATGAGTCGATTAATATATTGCAGGCATGTTCACTTCGGCATAAAACAACTAAAATAAATTGAACTGAACTGAATTAAATTATAACTAAATAATAGTAATGATTATAATTTATAAATTGAACTGAAAATAAGTTAGGGAGAACAGGCCCTATAGAGAATTCTTATGCAATGTTCTCAAACACCTTTCTGTGTGAAAAAGGGTAGCATATTCGTATAGACAATCACAGGGAAACCAGATGTGTCTTTCGGATCAGGTACAGCATACAATAGTACAGAGTAGCAATTAGGTTGTTTCCATTAATCCACAGTTCACAACCTAGTTCTCACACACAAAAGTGACAATTGACAAATAAATTGTTCTCGAGGGATAATTATCAGGGTACCAAATACACAAATTAAAAACCGAAGATTGTTAGAAGTTGAAATGAAACCCGCATTTTCAGAAGAAAAAAAAAGTACACTAGCTGACACGAGGGCCTGGAAGCTCTGGGGTGAGTGCCTGAAATGCACCCAGAGTTAGCCGTCTAGTTAAATCTTCAACCTCCAACTTCATAACATCCTTCCTCATGCCAATATCAGCAGCAACTCTGCTTGTACAGTATACACCCACGGCAACTGCAGCCATCCCGTAGGGGTTGGTCGTTAAAAATCGCAAGGGTGTGGAAAGAGCAGCTGCAATTGGACCCCCGATTAGTGATACTGCTTGTCCACTTTGACCCATAGTAACTTGGTCAACCACTATGAGCCCTGTTTTGCAGTATATAGTGAAATCCTCACAGTTGTTCTTGAAGACATTGTAGAAACCAAAGCCATTGTTGAGAAGGAATTTTGCTCGGTGCACCACAGTTTCCGCAGGATCTGATGCTGCAAGAGTGCATGTCCCACCACGCAGTTTTGCCACAAAAAGGGAGGGGTTGACATTGTATTCAAACCTATACAAGATGCCACCAGCAAGAAAGCAATCTAGACATGACGAGACGACCCCATGCCCATCTTCAGGAGGAATACAAGTAGAGCATGGTACATAAGAGCGAGTAGGTCCTGAGCTTACTAACAGAATATCCAAAACAGTCCCTGTTCCTACTTCTTGACCCCGTCTAGTGAAGTGGATCACTTTATTGTCCCCAACATATATACCTACATTAGTTAATAAGGATATGAGTTATGACAAGTCAAATTTCCTGCAAATGGCGAGTGAAGAAGAAAGATTACAAAGCCATTACAAATGACCTTGATTAGCTTTGTAAAGTTGGAACTCGAGTTAGCACCTCACAAGCTTAGAGAGCACATATGAAAGAATCTATTTCTAACATGAAAAAGAAAAGAAATCTCAAATTCCTAAGTGAAATTGATCATTGTTTATGGCTATTCAATTTCTTCGATTTCATAACTACTATAAGATGCACATATTCTATCAGTAAGGCCATGTTCTTTTGAACTGAGATTAAGTAAACTAAATTGAATTAAATTGAACTGTGAAAAGAAACTTGTTGAACTGAACTGAAATTAAGTCCACAAAAACAGGGCCTAAATCAACTAATTGGAGTCTCTGATAAATAATCACTTATCTAACTGATACTCTTTAGCCTCAGCTTTTACACATAATTTAGAGTCATAAATTTCTTACTAACTATTAAAATTCAGGGTCACACTACCGTAATCATATAACTTGTAGATGATTAACTGTATGCCAGGTGCCAAACAACACGTAATTGCATAAAAAGACCACCATAAAGGATAATTACATTTAACAAGGCCAGTCACCAGGACCTGCAATCCTACAAGAGCTTAAAGTCTTGAAAAGCCTGGTACCCTTTTTTGATACCCAGCAATAGCAACAATTTCTAAAAGCTGGATTCAGAAGATTACATGTCTTACTATGGACAAATACTAACTCACCATAAACTTATGATTTGTAGCACAAATACGATCACAGTACCAACATCTAAACTCAGAATATATTGGTGAGGGTATAACACTAAGGTTGCTAATATAAACATCACATAACTTCCATTTATAAATGCAAGTCTTTATTTGTCGTCTATGACTATGCATCATTACATAATTAGTTTAGTACAGCAGAATGATTTTATGCAGTTGTCTTTTGAGTGCTTCCGTATTTCAGTACTTGTCCAGTACAAGTGTGTAAGTTGTTCTGTCACCCTTAACCTCAAAATACACATACAACAAGCATATGGAAATGCGTAGGGATTTGATGCTAATAAGACTTCTGCGAAACCATATTCACACCAGTTCAAACTAATTCATTCATAGCCACAATCATGAAATAACTCCTTACCAACAACGACAACAATACAAAAGCGTTAATCCTAATAGGATGGAGTTGGTTGCACGAGTCACGATTCTACCTCATGTAGTCATCCACATAGATTTTCTGACTCCATACTCTTCTACTGAGTTAAAAGAGAAAGCAAATAACAACCTTTCGGAGAAGAAAGAAAAAAGAAATACACTTCTACGAGGATCTTCATGTCTGACATACTAAAACATAAGATTCCATCCCAACATACACTTCAAGAAGAAGGGATAACTATTATAACAGAGAAGAGAGATTGACAAGCACCCCAAAAAGTAAGCCAAATAAGGGACAACCAAATTACCACCACCACTCCCCAGCCCCAACTAATGTTAATACAGTAACAAACCCTAAAATATATTGCATTTGCAACTAACGTGCACAAGCAATAACCTCTGAAAGAGGCTAGAAAATTTGAAAGTGGAAACTGATACAAAAACAGGAAATGACTAGAATGATAAATGATCAGGAACATGTCACTATGTCAGTCATCCGCAACCAAGTCATACACTGGAAGTAAGTTTAAACTTAAGACTAGAAGTTCAATAGAAGTACTATTTAAAAAGCGATCTCAAATTCCTCAGAAGAAACCCGATTCAAAAGTCACTATATATATCAAAAGAGCAGATTCATTGCCTATGACAATAACAATGAACATTGGTTCTTCAACTGCTTCAATTCTCGACATCAACCTTAGTTGAGTAAATCAAACAAAGAACCAGACCTAAGAGTGAGTTCTAACAATTATCCTTCCAATTCCCCATACATTAGTTCGAACTCGACACTAATTTGCTGCATTAATCCCTCTGGTCAACTATACTTCAATCAAGTTACTAAATTTTTGCAACGTCACATAATTAGAAGAACAGTAAATTCAAAAATGAACCCTCCCCACTCAAAACCCAAAACAAAAAACACAACATCAAATTTACAATGGAAGTTCTAAAACATACACCAACAAATGTTCATAAATTTTATAAATAAACAACCACAATCATCAAAAATCAGGAAATAAAGCATTAAAACAAAAGGAAACTAAAATAACCACCAAAAAAGAATATCAAAATTGTATAATATGATCAAATTAAGCAATAAAATCCCAAAAAGAGCCAAAAAAAAAAAATTTACCATGATGGGCGTAAACGTAAGCAGTCCTCCAAGAGTAGATATGATCCCCAGGTTTAAGGCTGTTTCGATCAACCCTGTTGGGAATTTTAATAATTAGTGCCAAAAAATGCAAACTTTGACAAAATTAGAAATTGGATTAATATAAATTGTAAGATGTGACAAAAAAAAAAAGCAACAAAATTAAGAAGATCCATGTTTCAAAATTTAGAATACCTGTTAGAAAGCAGACCCATCTTTGATATGTGAATTTTTTTTGGGGTCTTTTGATGTGTTCCTTAATGTGTAAGAAAATGGGGTTTCTGAGTTATCAACAAAAATAGCGGTGGCAGTAAGCAGTAGAATTTTATGCAACAATAAGTAAGCGCGTTTTTTGTTTTTCAGGGGAATGGGTAAGAAGATTGTCCTAAATCTGATGGTAATAGGGATTTTTTGAGTAATTTTGGGATAAATTAAGAAGATTTCTTAAAATAATAAGGGCTATTTTGTGAAGTTTAACTTTATATATTTCATCTATAAAGGAAAATATGTTTTTTTTTAGGGGAAAATAGTAGGTGAATATATTAATCAGCAGACAAAATGTCTATGAGAACATATGGGGACACCTCAGCGGGACGATGACATTCCCAACGATGTTCAACGCCAAAAGGAATTAGTCTTGCTAGGTGGTGGGCAACACACTATTCCCATCCCGTAGCACATGAGACCATTTAAAAGAAGCAAAATCCTTACTAAGCATCATCACATCTTCTAGTACGTATCAAGATCAGAGTAGAAAATTACACCTTTGACTAGTCTATTCACTATAGTTAGGCAATCTGTCTCGAAGATAACATATGTGCATCCATGAACACGAGCTAGTTTGAGAGCCATGCTTAGCGCCTTTCCCTCCGCAACTTCAATGGGTCACCATGCTCTAACTCTTCATGTAGCTGCAAAGAGCACGTCACCTTTACCATCTCGAGCCACTACCCCAAGCCCAACCCAACCATCATAACTAACCAAGACGTCGGCGATCACCTTCACACAGCCACCAGGCGGGGGTTGCCACTTCTTGGAGTGCCCTGCAACAACTCTTATCAATCCTCCATAAATGCGGGTCGAGTAAGCTCCATAATCTGCAGCAGCTTTATGAGCCAACTCCACCACTTGTTCATTCGCTCGGCACCAGCTCTCAAATACCACCTTATTCCTACGTTGCCAAACAAAGTAACCAAGATAACCCAGCAGCACCAACTTCTTCTCATCAACCTCCTGCCATTCATCCCAAAAATCAACCCAAGCTCCGCCTTCTTCACTCGGCAACATGTCACTCAGACCTGCAAGAATATGTTAGAAAGGGCAGTTTATATACTTTTTTGTCAAAAAAAACCTTTTATATATTTTCTAGCAACTTTAAACTTTAATATTTGTTTTTGTGTGACAACCTTGTTTATTTTTCCAGTCTTTGACTTTGTGATTCCGGCATTAACTTATTACATCCTCCCATGTGAGTAGCATGTGACTCTTTTTTTTTTCATCTGCTCATCCTTTCCCTCCCTTTTCCACCACCGGAATTCTCAAGTATCTCCACCAAAATTCCAAATAAGCATTTTTATTGAAAACCCAATTGAGAAAAAATAGAATCTCAATAAAGAAAATTAAATTCCATATTATTGGATTTTAGAAAAATGTATTACTTAGGAAATCACATGGCGGGCGATCGATTTCGCTTTAAATTCGTCACATTTCAACAACTTCATCCACTTTGGCAATACCTTCAGAATCTGCGATGTCAACGGTGTCGGCGAGGACTCAATTGCGGGAAAGACACGTGACGACCATTGATTGGGAGGAGTAGTCCTGTTCGGAGGAGAGATTATCAATGAGTGGCCAAAAAACGGAGGAGAGAGAATGGCTGACGTGGCAGGCGAATGAGGCGATTGTTGCGACAACGGAAGATTGGACGGCGGACTCAGGGTTGCAGAAGTTCTGGGATGTCAGGGAACTATGGAGATTTTGGAAAGAGGACGTAGTCAGGTTGGGCATTGGGAAATGGAAGAAGAGATAGAAAGAAACCAAAATAAAAATTACTTGTTTAACGAGTCATAGGTCATATTGGAGCCTTTTTGGAATATATTTATAATAGTTAGGATCATTCATAAATAATCCATAGTTGGGGTTATTATTAATAGTGGACGGACCATATTATATAATTGAGATCATCTTGGTCCTTTTTTCTTGTAAAAAAAATGGCGTTAAATTAGCGTGCTAAAACTTCCTCTTATTCATATTAGTTGCAGCATTGGAGTAGACACAAATCTTAAGGAATGCATGTGAAGTGGAGAGAGATAGAGAGAAACAAATAAAATGGACATTTCTATTTTGGTCATAAAAATCTAATGGTTTCAAATGGTATTGACTATTGAGCTCAAAATTTAAAGCCTTAAATCATTTGGATCATTAGATTTCCAGGATCATAATTATTTATGGCAACTATATGATTTTCACAAAAAAAATGACCTATCAAACAAGGAGAGAAATGAAGATATCATTATCAAATAAAATAATGTTATACTCCCTCTGTCCCAGAAAGATTTGAACACTTGTTGGGATACATAGTTTAAAATGATAATTGTAGTATGGTTATCAAATATTATTTAATTAAAAATTAGATTTGATAGGAGTTAATAGGGTATTTTTAAATTCGAGGAAAGAGAAAGTTGTGTATTTTGATAAATATAGAGTGTGGACAAAAGGGGTATAAGAAAATTAAATACTTCATCCGTTTCTAAATACATGCAACATGTTTACTTTTACACATGATATTGATAATGCACTACTTTGATGGTTAATATCTTTAATTATCGATTAGTATAACTTACAAAAATTTATATTTTGAAAATACTTTTTGAGACTAATCCAACAATAAATTATATGATAGCATCTGTATGACTGAAATACGATCAAAGTTAAGATTTGAAGAGTGCAAGGTTTTCAATGTTGCATGTAATTAGAAACGGAGGTGTAGTATAATTATAGTAAGATTGTAAGAGCAATGCAAAATGGATGTGTTCAAACTATAAGACAAATAAAAAAAGGAAAGTTTTCAGATTATTTTGGGACGGAGGAAATAACTAATTCAGAACTTCCTAACAACATTAGTGTTGTAACTAAGGTCCCGTTCGGTATTACTGTGGTTTTCTGTTTTTTGGTTTTTTGATTTTCAAAGTCATATGATATATGTCCTATAATGAATAAAAAATTCGTCAAATTTATTGGGAACATGATGATTTTGTAAACTGACAACTAAAAAGTAAAAACCTCTTTTTCTAGTTTCCATTTTTTGGTTTTTAGTTTAAAAAAAAATGAAAACTGAAAACAAAAAACGATAACAAACGGCCCCTAATATATTACCTTTGTTTATTTTTAAACTGATCTACACACTTTGACTTTTACGCTTGTGAGCACAAAATTTTGACTATTAATATTTTTACTTATGTACAAGAAAAAATTATATTGAGTTGGTATTTGAAAAAATGTATGTCGAGACAAATTTACACATGACTATATTTTTCTTATATATAAATCACAAATGTGAATGGTGTCAAAGTAAAAAGTGTGTAGATTAAAAAGATACAAATGGACATGGACTCTAATAGAGTATAACTGAGGAAGTACGATATAATATTCGGAAGTGATACTCCTTCCGTCCCAAATTAATACAGCTTGGCACTCACAAATGTCATTGTTAATGTACAATTTTGACTATTAAAAACTTCCTAAAAACTTTAATTGTCTATGAGAAAAAATTAAAAAATAAAAGTTGATATTTTGCAAACATGCATTTGAACAAACCTAACATCATCATATACTTACATTTGTTTTTATACTTCTATATTAGTATAAAAACATGGTCAAAAGTATTTTTTTTAGGGGAAACAAGCAAGCTAGTATTAGTTCAAGGACAATGTGTCTATAAGTACATAGGGCGCCACCTCTACAAGAGCATGGTTTTCCCAAATTTGTTCAGTACCAAAAGGAACTATCTTAGGCCCTGTTCTTTTGGACTTATTTTCAGTTATTTCAGTTCAGTTAATTTCAGTTCAGTTAATTTAATTTCAGTTCAGTTAATTTCAGTTCAGTTCAGTCAGTTTAATTCCAGTTCAATTAATTTTAGTTCAGTTCGTTATTATTATTATTATTATTATTATTATTATTATTATTATTATTATTATTATTATTATTTATTTATTTATTTATTTATTTATTTATTTATTATTATTATTATTATTATTATTTTTATTTTTATTTTTATTATTTATTATAATAATAATTAATATTATTATTTATTATTTATAATTATTATTATTTTATCATCATCATTGTTTATTATTATTATTATTTTATAATTATCTATTATTATTATTTATTATTATTATTTATTAATAAATAATAATAATAATAATATTATGTAAAGGAAGTACATGAAGAGAGGATATAGCATCTAGATCCGAGAGAAAGATGGCGTTCTTTGAGAGACAGTTGATGAACACTTGACAATCAAATTCAATAATAACCTCCTTAAGCCCAAAACATCATCGCTCGTCAAAATAAGTTATATGAATAGTTTATATAGCTAAACTATATCAAATAATATAAAAGTATCTTTATATAACCAGCTTTTAAAATTTAAGATCTGTGAATGGTTTTGAATGGAAGGAGACGTTTCCCAATTCTCATCTATCAATTGTCTCCATCTGCAGCAAATACTTGAGTAAGAAACTTGGTATTCTTCACTTTTTAACAAAAGATAATACAATCATGACATGCGTGTCTCATTCCTCCTTTCTATCCCCTTCAAGACTTCAACATTTCATTAAGTGATATTGAAAGGACAGTCACATCACTGGAAGTCCTATGTCCCAATATAACCTTGAATTTGTTTTTATTTGTAATCTTCATTTTAGCACCAGTAGTCACCACTTCTACCACTAAGTAAACATTAATGTATACCGACTTGATTGGAGTCTTCAAAGATTCTAATGAAGACACGCACTAAACAACTAAGGCCCCGTTCTTTTGGACTGAACTAGATTGAAACGAACTGAATTGAATTAAACTGAACTGAATGAAAATTGTGAGAGGAAACTAACTGAACTGAAATTAAATGAACTGAAAATAAGTCTAAAAGAACAGGGCCTAAGTTAATACGAATATAAAGTCAAGTTAGTACCAACTAACAAGTTAAAATTTAGTACCAAATTTTTAAGATGACACCAAATAAAAATTTGGATAGAGTCAACTTGGAACCTAATTGAATAATTGTAACTTGGTACCAACTTAACTCTATGTGGTACTAAGTTGACTCCATTTATTACCAACTTACTTCTTCATCCTATGAAATTACGAGCATGCCCTTATTTAGTGGAGCCTTTGGAGACTCCACTAAATTGTCACTGACTCTTTCTCGACTTGATGAGTCTTGACGAGGAGATCACAAATGAAAAAGCAGGCTAGATATTACCATTTCCGTCTCGAAATACTTACTACATACTTCTTCGATTTTTAATACTTGCAACATTCCCTATTTAAAAAAGTCATCTATTACTTGCAACATTGACATTTTTGGCTATATATATATATATATATATATATATATTCTCTTTCTCTATCCTAGTATATAATTTTATTAATCTCTCTCTATGTGTCTCCCATCCTTGTTACTTGTGCACATTTCAATGTTGCAAATATTATAAAACGAATTAAAGAAGTATAAGAAAGACTAACTTGCTGTTAATGAAGCGGAAAATTAAGGGAGGCTAAGTCAAGAAAGGATCGAAAGTGTGGTGGGGGTCATGATTATATGAAAAGTAGACAAATATTTGGGAGTTTTAAATAGAAAGAAGACAAAAATAAAAGATAATATTAATACTTTTTTTCCGAATGCAGAATATTGGTACTTTACTACAGGACTTGGTTACCAAATAAAGGAATGTAGCAAGTAAAACGAGATATATTTGTTAAAAATGTAGCAAGTAAAGAAGACGGGTAAAGTAAAGTAAGCTAAACAAAAGATATGAGTGTAGTAAGCTTCACATAAAGTGAAAATATAAAAGTATTCTCACTACATTTATTAGACAAATATTAAGCTAACTAAAATTTAGCAAAGTAGCCTCACTCATTAGTGACAGAGGGGGAAAACTAGGCCGTTACTAGTCTCCTAAAGTCAAACAAAAGTTAACTAGACCACTAAACTAAGTAGAGTGGCAAGCAAGGGTCATTCTTCCACAAGGACTAAGGAACATCGAAATGTGTTAATTTAACAATAAGCTAGACCGAAGAAATCTTCAAGCTTTGGTTAAGCTAAGGGTAAAAACTATTGAAATCAAATTAGGAAAGGCACTAGGAATGGGAAAATACCACAATCATAGTTCACATCCAACAACCAAGTAGAGGTAAGGGGGTTGACATGTATTGGTGATATACAAAGGGAAATAAACGAACCTAAACACCTCTAAAATCGTTGTTAGGGAGTTTAGAGTCCTAATTATGGCAACAAAACCTATATTTCGAGGCGTTATCACCTAACTAGGCCAAGTTAGGAATTGAAATCAAACCCAAGTTAATACCAACCAACAATTGATGCGTACCAACTAATCAATCAATCATGAAGGTCAACCACATAAAAGTAAACTATTAAATGGGCAACAAAGGATCAAAGATGATGGAGCTCACATCAACTAAGTCACCAATCGACATCAAAGGTTGAAATTGCACAAATCCCAAACATAATCAACCCAATAAACTCTACACATGAAAACAGGATGCAAACAATGATTGGGCTACTCCCAATCCTAGTTAATGAACTACTCACTATCCATTATACTACCAAACATCCTAAACATGGAAAAACTAGCAATAAATCACCAATCTAAAAATAACAAAAATCAAAAATCAAGACTTTAAAGCAAAAACAAAACAAAATCTAGTGAACAAACAAGAAGAAACTAGGAAAATATGAAAACTTTAATCTAGATTAACTATTAAACATGAAGATTAAACAATGAAAACAATTAAAATAAAGCAATAAAAGAAGAGAGAGAGAGTAAGAAATGCTCATTGATAAATTGTTGAATCTTCAAATACAAGTTGTCACCCTTGAATCTCCAAATCTTCAATCTTTCTTTGAGTTTTCTCACTTTTCCCCTAAACTAAGTTATGGAGGCTAATCCTCCCTAAAACCCTAAAAATCTTCTAAAACTAAAAGTAGGGAATAAAATAAAACTTGGCTCCTCAAAATGGGTTAAGGGGGGTATTTATACTCCCCCTCAATTACATCGTCGTAAACAAAATAGGCCGAAGAAAAACGTGCGAATAACAGCAGCCCGGGCGGGCTGACCAAGGCACCCCGGGCGGGCTGGGTCAAGGCCCGGGCGGTGCAGGGTGGTCGGGCCCATGCTGATCCACCGGGCGGGGCATGCTATCCTTCTTCGTTGAGGCAGAAGCTCCACTCTTCAGCAGCCCGGGCGGGCAGGACACTTGCTCGGGCGGGCTGAGGAGCCCGGGCGGGCCAGCAGACGCGCCTGATTTCAAAGAGCCATATCTCTTTCATTTTTCATCGGAATCAGGATTGTGACCACTCGTTGGAAAGCTATCGAGCTAAACTTTCATCTTCAACTTAAATCACTAAAAAATATTATTTGTAGTGAAAGTTATGACCATTTTAATATGACCCTTGTGCACAAATCCTTCCAAAAGCTCTTATTTTGGCAAAATTGCTCCACTCTATGCTTAGTGTGTGGTATGGATAGGTGGGAAGTGTGGTGCAGGATAAGCTCTATACTCCCTCCGTTTCATTTTAATCTACACACTTACACTTTTTACGCATGTCAATGCAAAACTTTGAGGACATATATCTTTAGTTTTGTATTTGTAAAAATTATAAAAAGTAAATATTAATAAAATACATGTTATGATGAATCTAATAAGATCCTACATAACTATATTTTCATCCGCGTATAAATCACAAATGATGGTCAAAGTGAAATTTGTGAATAGTGTAAAATGTCAAAGTGTGTAGATTAAAATGAAACGGAGGGAGTATATTATAGCACTAAATCAAGCCACACCTCTAACTTTAGTTCCAAAAAGCTTACCTACATAGAAAACCAAACACAAAGGGGAGAAACTATACATATAAAATAATGAAATGAAAATAAATAAAGAAAACAATAATAACTAAAAAGGAAATAAAATTAGAAGAATAATTGCGAAAATTAAACTGAAACGACTCTAATTAAGCACAAATTATTACCCTATGAGTGACATAAATGTCTCTCATCAATTACTTATCATAAATTAGCCCGCCCTCTGCATTATCTTTGCTCCCATTTTAAGGCCTTGTTCTTTTGAACTTATTTTGGCTGAACTGAAATTAAATTAACTGAACTGAAATTAACTGAACTGAACTAAAATTAGATTAACTGAACTGAAATTAACTGAAATGAGAGAAACCGAACTGAATTGTATATTTAATTTTCTAAAATAATAATAATCGATAATAATCAATAAGTATTAACATAATATTACCAATACTTATTATTATTATTATTATTTAATAATAATAACAATAATAATAATAAATAATAATAATAAATAATAATAACAAATAATAATAATAATAAAAGTAATAATAATAATAATAATAATAATAATAAATAATAATAATAATAAATAATAATAATAATAAATAATAATAATAAATAATAAAAATAATAATAAAAAATAATAATAATAATAAATAATAATAATAAATAATAATAATAAATAATAAATTGTTAACTAGACCTAACTTGGGTTGACTTTTGCTAAGAAAAAAAAAAATCGTCTTCTTCATCCTCTCATCTCTTTCTCTCTCTTGTTCTTCATCTGTTCTCAAGCATTCATCAATGGTTTCACCACTTTCTCTATCTTCAACTAAAAAGCTCAATTTAAATTCTTGTAAAAAAAGGCAGTATTCAACCACCACCGCCAATTGTTACTTCGAATTGTTAATTTAGCTCCAATAAACTTTGATGTTCGAGGTTTCAGATCTGAGGTTTTGATTCTTCCTTTTAGAGTGACAAACGGACGAACCGCACACCACCCTCCCAACTCAGCTACGAACGACACACCACCCTCCCAACTCAACCGCCCTTTTCGCAACTCTCCCACTCTGGCTCAAAAACACCATCGAGAATCGAAGACGAACAACATTAACCACGAACTTTAGATCTGAATCAAAGACGAACCGCAACGAGAATCGAAGACGAACAACACCAACCACGCTCACTCAACGTTCCAGATCTGAATTCATTGTCGTAGCCGTTGTTTTCGTTCTCTCGTCATCATCTTCATCAACAACCACCATCACCATGCGACATCAGCTTCACCCGATAATTTCATTTCAATTTTTTTTCGATTTTTAATCACTAACCACCATCAATTTTTCGTTTTTAATTTATATAATATTTTTATAATCTAATTCATTTTTTGTTTGTATAATATTTGTTGTTCTTTAATTTAGTTTGCAGATCTGAATTTTTTCGAATTTTAATTTAAGTTGCACAAAATGGAGAAAATGAAAAGGCTCTCAGCTTGTTTCGGCAATTCGTTGTTATCTGATTTTTGTAATATTTTCATTTTGCGTGAATTTGTGGTTAGAAGGTTGAGTGTTGGTGTCTGTGATTCAATTTAGAGTGATCCTACGTCATAGCAGGGGAATGAATGAAGTTATATCCATTGCTCTAATTTAGTTTTCATGATAACCATTGATGAATGCTTGAGAAGAGATGAAGAACAAGAGAGAGAAAGAGATGAGTTTGGTTTTTCTTTTTTAAAAGAAATGCAGTAAGTATTTTTCTTTGAAAATAGTTAACGCCGTTAACAATTCCGTCAGGTATAATGACAAAAATCAAGTTCAGGGTTATCGGAGTTGGGGTGGCAATGAGTCGAGACAACTCGCGAGCTACTCGAGATCGACTCGGTTAAAACTCGGTCAAAGCTCGACTCGAGTGAGCTCGAATCGAACTCGAGCTCGAATCAAACTCGAGCTCGACTCGAGATGCTGGTGAGTCGAGTTGAGCAACTCGATACTCGACTCGAAAACTCGTGAGAAGCTTGAATACCTAGTTATCAATAGCAAAATACATAAATTCAACATTCACCTTATTGTTGCTTTTAACATGAGACACTTGCAAGCTACTCGAAATCTACTCGGTAAAGCTCGACTCGATCAATGCTCGACTCGGTCAAAGCTCGGTCAAAACTCGACTCGAGTGAGCTCGACTCAACTCAAACTCGACTCGAAATGCTAACGAGTCGAGTCGAGTTAGCTCAAACTCGAACTCGACTCGCATCATTGCCACCCCTATATCGGAGACAGGGCTGCCAAAGTCAGGGTTATATTGGAAAAAGGCCTATAAGTCAGGGTTGTCTGAGATAATATCTCTAATAATAATAATAATGATAAATAATAATAATAAAAAAAATAAAAAATAAAAATAAAATAATAATAATAATAATAATAATAATAATAATAACGAACTAAACTGAAATTAACTGAACTGAAATTAAATTAACTGAACTGAATTGAAATTAACTGAATTGAAATTAAATTAACTAAACTGAAATTAAATTAACTGAACTGAAATTAACTGAACTGAACTGAACTGAAATTAACTGAAAATAAGTCCAAAAGAACAGGGCCTAAGAGGAGGTTAGCTGAATGTGACGCCAAATTGTATGTAGTATTAAGACCATAGGTTTAAATAATAATACTGGTATCAATGTTGTATAATCAGCCGGTTGGATCCCGCAAGATAGAACACATAAGCTAACCTCGGGGGTCAAAAGTATTGCTTATGTATGATGGAAAACATAGCTGAATGACTCAGATCATGGGGTATTTATAGTGGCCGGAGTATTTCACTAGCATTAGGACACTTCCTCATTGGCTCAACAAATACTAATCTTATAATCAAGACTTCTCTTTTTGGCCCAATGTATCTATCCCATGGATCATGTCCAACGTGATGGATCAAGCTCAGGCCCAATCCACATGGCCTAAAAGAATCTCAGCGATATATTTAGGATAAGGCCCACATGTACAAGTAAGTTTACGGGATCACGGCTAATATCTTGGCAGAGTACTCATGACGGTTTAAGTGGTCTAACAAACTAGTAGGGAACTTAGACACCCCATATATGAGCTCTTATCATTTTCCTAGTGGTTTCAAATTTGGATTGGCTTAGTTTGGGTTTTGGTTCAATCTTGAATTTGGTCATCTAAAATAATGAAACATTTATAGTTTTTTCGTCAACACGATTATTCTAATATTTAAACTGAAAAATCTTTCGATTATTTTGATTATTAGTGATATTATTGTATATTTTCCTGATGGTCATAGATCGATGGAATATTTATACTTTTAGAGTAGGATACTAGCATATTTTTTTTCATGGAATTTTAAACCTCTGTCAGTTGGTCAGATAGAAATGATTGAGGTTAATAAAGATACATGTTGCAACCAGGTCGGGTCAATAACAAGTCGAGAAGAAGAATGGATTGATTTAATAACAAATTGGGTTAGAAGTGGGTCAAGTTAGGTGTAATATTCCCCATGATATTTTCAAATGATTTAATGTACTACTCGTAACAACAATATGCATTTTTCCTTTAGGGAACTCATTTACGAAGATACTCTTCATTACCGGAAGAACATGTGTTGGTTTGTGAGACCAGTTATTAATCCTTGATGTGCATCTGGTGACGATCAACTCGCCTCCCATTAAGGGTCGCGGTGTTACATTAGGATCGAACTATTCAGATCGAAAACGGGTAGGGTTGATGTAGCATTGAATCAAAGATAGGTTGAGTTGGATACAAGCCATATGTATTTAAATCAAGTTTCAAAACAAGTCGATGTTGGGTCACTTGGGTCATGTCCAAGAACCCTCACTTGAGAGTTTGCAGTTTGTTTGTGCAAACATACTGCTCCTTCGCTGGCCGAGTCATGAGGCAATATGTCTTGTCTTTATGTAATTCATATGGAAGGCAATAAACTACCCCTCGTATGGTGTATCCGTGTATTCATTGTCTTTGTCGGCTTTCACCTGTGCCTAGAACACTTAATGATTAACCTAAAAAGAAGAGGAATACTCCTATGGAAAAGGGTGATTCTTTCTCAAAGGGTAAAGAATACCACAAGAAGCAAAATGAAAACGAAGATTTATTGTTGCTTCTGAATTCTTCTTTATTTTATTTTTTATTGCTTTGTAATAAGGATTGCATGCCATTTACTTGACATAGTAGCAAATTTTTGTTTTATATGTTGAGCAATGGTAAAATAATACCATGAGCAAATATTTTAGTTTTAATTTTTTTTTGACGGGAAATATTTTAGTTTTAATTAATTAGACCAAATGAGCTCAAATTTGCAAGAAGGAGTAACCCCTCGATATTATTTAACAAGGTTTTTCAAGCATTTAAATGTCTATCAGATTTGTTCCCTAATCAAACTTCAACTCTTTTTACCCCACTAGTATAAATAGGTATCTCTATACCTCATAAAATTCACACCAAAACTGAGGAATCCATCTATTTTCTTAAAGTTTAAACTCTATCTTTGTTTCTATTAGCCTATCCTTTCTCTTTCCATATATATATATATATATATATATATATATATATATATATATATATATATATATATATATAAAACCCAAGGCAAAAACATGTCATGCTGCCACATGTACTCCCCCTCCCCCACTCAATTAAATGAGAAATATTATACACTAAAATTGTGTGTTATAAGACTCGAACCCATGACCTCTCATTTGAGATACAAATGCACTAACCAACTACTCTATGATATTATCTCATATTGGTCATTATGGGAAAAAGAATATATTTAAAGACAAGATGATTTTCTATTTTTAAGACAATTAAATACAAATGTATATATTAATACTCATTAAGCTATCTATACTAATATATTAAAAGGTGTGCATGACACCGTCGATGCGCCACGTGGCACCCTCCTCCTACCACCAGTATTTTGCCACGTGTCTATTACCCAACAAAGTCAAGTGGTCATTATTTAAAAAATAAATATGCTGAAGCTTGGGCTCGAACCCCTGACCTTATGTAAGGATTTCCAAATAATCACCGTCTGATCTAACGTTTTTTAGTGATTCATGTTTCCATTAAATTATAGATAAGTTGTAATTAGTAATATGACAGTCAAGAGTCAAGACCTACTTCCAGCCATAAAAACTATTGGTTACTTCTGTACAATAACTCATCTCCTTGCTCCATCTCCCCTTTTGAAATCCACTATGAACGTTAGAGTACTCTTCTACTTCGTAATTAATAGCTTGCGAATTTTTCTTGCTTCTAATCGAATCTTATTGTTCTTCTTCGAGAATACGAATCAAGCGATGGAGTTCAAAGGTCAGACTTCAGAGGGCAACGCCATAAAGGTTAGTGAAATTGTTAATCTTAGCAAAAATCCCAATTTAATTCACGATTTATCACTCCTAAATCCTATTAATATTCTCATTGCACATTGAAGTTCAATTATAAATTCAATAATTGCATAATTTTGTAACTGACATATACCCCGTCTCTATATATAACGAATAGGGTAATTGTGTGATCCTCAAACTTTTGTTGTTCCTCTTCAAGAAGGTATTATCTATTCCGACATTATTTTTTTGGGTTTTTGGCATAGATGCAACTTTATTTTACATAGATGGAACTTTTTTTTTTCAATTCTCTTTTATTTAATTAACTAATTGGTTTTCTGTTCCCTTTTTTTGGCAGAGGATTTCTCTAATCAATCAACTTTCAATTTTCACTGCTTTTGTTTCATGGAAAAATATATGAGCAACCCCCCTAAATCCTAATAGACAATCTTGGCTCCACTGGTGGTTGGAGGGTCCCTTGGATGAGAAGAAAATCAAATCTGCGCTTACCTTTTAACTTCCATTATAAATGGGTTTTTGTCATTTTCATTTATGCAAATTCATCAGATCTCCGTAGGTTATACTTCTTCCACACCCCCAACCCCCAAAGCCTCATAGGGTCACTAGGTAAAAAAAGATGACTAATAAAAAAAATGCTAGAATCACTCTAATTAAAAAATATTGAACAGGTACTCCAACGAAACAATCTGTCAATAAAGGTAGTTTTAATTAGTAAAAATAATCTCAGTTAAGTTAATATAGGGTGAAGTGAGCGAGGCCTAAAACGTTGCTTTCTTTTGTGTGATGCTAAGTTGAAAATTGGCTTCTATACTGAATTCACCCACTGTCTTCTTGAATATATTATTATGAGATAATTTCTTTTGTGTGATGCTAAGTTGTAAATTGGCTTCTATATTGAATTTACCCACTGACTTCTTGAATATTATTATGAGAGAATAGAGGTAGGGAGGGGATTATATTGAGTACGACATTTCATCTTCTACATGGTTTTAATATTTGAGGTATACAAAAACTAACACTTGTATTATACATATAACAAAAATGCAGGGATGACGATCAACAGGACAACTCAACGACCAAAAAGTAGCCAACCAAGTATATAACAAAACTCCAATCGAAGCAGCAACCGAAAAGATTATGATGCTTAGCAACTACAATAAGAGCATTGTCTGCCAATAAAAGATTAGTCATGCACTTTACGATGTTTTCATTATTGGTTTGACATGCACCTGACATATTTCAACTGTCCCAAAAGTAAGGATGACACTGAATTTTGGTCAAGATTATCCACTGCATAGCGCAACTTACAGGTATTACGAATGATAAAAAGGAAATAACACGATTTCCATAAACAATAAACACAAGAGTTAAGTCATGTAAAATGTTAACAATATCACCCGGAGCATCGCTCGGGCCACACACTAGTTGTTAATAATAACGTGTCATACTTTTCGGCAATCTTATATTAAAAAAAAAAAGCTCTTCAATTTTTTATAACCACCGTAATTAACACTACTACACCATTTCATTGCATCGGTTGTATTCTTACCTATTAACCTACATCTAAAAAAATATTGTATTATATTTTTTATAAGTAATTATAAATTTATATATATGTACTCTCTTGAAGACGAGGTTATATTGATGAATAATTCATATTATAATTTACTATGTAGAAAATTTAATAGGAACTGGAAGATCACTTCCTTTGCACAATCCAATGCATATAACTCTTTTTTTTCCACTTTTCTCAAGTGTTTAATTCAAGACTTCAAATTCACATTGATAAATTATTAGAGACGTCGCCCGAGCCAACAACTAGTTATTTGTTTAATTCTAGACATGTTAGATTTTTCATTATTGCTATAGCCTATATGTAGTATCATGTTTTAGGAATTTATTTTTTAAATTCGATAGCCTCTTCTTATGAGTTAAGATAAGAACTACTACATCCGTTTTACAATACATGCACCATTTCTACATGACATATAAAGTTATAAACCAAGGGTGAAGAGAATCAAAAAAGAGAGTGATAATTAAATTTCATCCAAAAAAAAAATAAACATACTTAACGTTGATGCATTGTTCCAAAGGAAATATTGTTTTTTACAATTATAAGACCCTGTTCTTTTAAACTAAACTAGTGAACTGGAGTGAAATGAACTGAACTGAACTGAACTGAAACTGTGTCAAAAACGATCCATGCTAAATTTTTGTTTTAGTGGGATTAGCGCCATCACAGTTAAAATTCCCCATATCAGCAGCAGGCAGCAGCCACAGCAGATGATTGCGGAACACGTGCACCATCAGATTTTCTTAATCACAGAAAAAAAAGAAAAAACAGTAGATAGCTAATATCCAATCATATTATCTGACACCCCCAATCAATGTTTCTCTCTCTTCCTCACACACATACTTTTTTTTTTCTCTCTCCTCTCCATTTTCTCTCTCCTCAAAAAACTCCTTAGTTCCTCCTCCATACACTTCACCAAATCAACTTTCACAACCTTATTTTTCTTTCTTTATTCAATGTGCTAAAATTCCCAATTAATTTGAGTTTGATTTCCCAAAAAATAAAGCAAAAAAATGGCAGCATACTATCACAATCATCATCATCATAATAATAATATTAATAACAATAATCATGGGACAAATTCAGAAATCCAAGATCATAGTACTAATAATTTTCATACACTAATTCTCATGAACCCAAATTTAGCTGATCCTCAACACCACCAACAACACCACCAACACCAACAACAACAACAACAACAACAACAACAGCTACAATCAAACAACATCCTCCTATTAAACTCAGCCGCCACCGCCGCAGCCGCAGCAGCTCTTCCTCCACCACAACCACTCCTATCCCACCACCACTTTGTCCGTCTGCCTACTTCATCATCACCGCCCCAATCGAATAATATTACCTTGTACGGATACCCATCTCATGAGGCGCGTGACTTGCCACGCGCCAGACAAGGGCTCTCCTTGAGCCTATCTTCTCAAAACCCCGCGCTAGCGGGTGGGTCCCACCAAGCTGGAGATGGTAACATGGTCTCTGGTGGCCAGAATCAAGTATACGGGTCTAAGTACTTGAAAGCAGCTCAAGAGCTACTTGAAGAGGTAGTACATCTTGGTGATCATGATACTAGTGTTATCTACAAGAATAACACTAGTACTACTAATAATAATAATAATAATAATGATAATGATAATGATACTGATGGTTCAATCAAAAAGTGTGGTGGAGGGTCTCCGTCTAATGAAAGAGACGGAGGCCGTGGTAGCGGTGGTGGTGGTGGTGGAGGTGGCCAACTTAGCACAGCTGAGAGACAGGAGATTCTGATGAAGAAGACTAAACTTGTTACCATGCTTGATGAGGTATTATATATTATAGTGAAATTGTACAAATTTAATACTCTTGCTATTGTTTTTTTTTTGGGATCTTATATGTTATGGAATTGAGTTAAGGGTCTTTTTCAACTGACTTTGATTCATCTCCTTTTAACAGCAAATTTTGTGTTATTTGTGTCAGAACTTTCTGTTAGGAGTTACTATCAGTCATACTTGTTATTTTTTTTTTATCATCTTTGTTTTCTTTTCCTTGGTGTCTGTTGTTGTCAAATTTTTTCAAGAACATATATACAATACTTTTTTTCTTCACTTTCAAACCCCCTTTCCCAAAATTTTACTAAGTATTATTATCAATTCAATTATTATACTTGATACTTTTTGTTGGATATGTGCAAAAGTATAATATTTTGTTGTCATTGATGAAATTGTGTGATATTGGTAATTATAGGCAGAGCAAAGATACAGGCAATACAATCACCAAATGCAAATTGTGATAGAATCATTTGAGCAAGCAGCAGTGGGATCAGCAAAGACATACACGGCGTTGGCACTGAAGACGATTTCTAAGCAGTTCCGGTGCCTAAAAGATGCAATCCAAGGGCAAATCCGAGCAGCTAACAAGACGTTAGGTGATGATCAAGAAGGTGGTTCAGGATCATCAGCTGGTGGGAAGATTGAAGGGTCAAGGTTGAAATACATTGATCATCAGATTAGACAACAACGCGCGCTTCAGCAGCTTGGGATGATCCAAAACCCCAATGCTTGGAGGCCTCAAAGAGGGTTGCCTGAGAGATCAGTTTCTGTTCTTCGCGCTTGGCTGTTTGAGCACTTCTTACACCCGTAAGCATGGATGATTTGCACATTTGCTAACGTGTTACTTCACTGTATTTAATTCCTTGAAACTAGTACATGTTTTGATGATGTTGAGCTTGGATTTTCAGGTATCCCAAGGATTCTGATAAGATCATGCTTGCCAAACAAACAGGACTTACTAGAAGCCAGGTAAATTCAAGGGGGAAAGTAAATGTTTGAATTAAGAATGTGTTTGGTTGGGCGGAAATAAAACATTATCCAAGAAAAGCGGTTTTTCTACTTTCCTTCATTGGTTTTGTGAAGGGGCGAAAACATTATTTTCTCTCTAACTTTTCGTGCAAAGATCCAAACAACGAAAAACTAATTCATAACTGCGTTTTCCATCCAACCAAACAGAGCCTAAACGATGATAGCTACACATTTCGGATAATGAGAAGAGCATTCTTTTAATTGGTTTTATGTTTTATGGTGACATTTAGGTATCAAATTGGTTCATAAATGCTCGTGTACGTTTATGGAAGCCAATGATTGAAGAAATGTACACGGAAGAGCTTAAGGAGCAAAAAAGATTATCAGAAGAGAAATTAGGAAACAGCAGCAAGGAAAACAGCAACAATGAGAATGATTCAAGCGCTTTGAATTACATAAACAACCAAGAGAAAACCAACATTGCTGAAAATCATCAAGTTAAGAGCTGTAAGGAACAAAACAATGCTGCTTCTACTTCCTCATTCATTTCCATTCCATCGAATTCCGCCATTCCCTTCAAAGGTAATAATGCACTGGCTCATCAGAACCAACATGGGTTCACCCTTTCGAGTTCATTAGATATGGAAGATGGGATATCTCCAAGAGGACCTAAGAGACAGAGAAATGATGAAGTTCTTCGCTACGACGAGAGTAATAATGGAGAGATCATGATAAAGTTTGGGAATGAGAAGCAAGGAAGAGAGAATGAGAATGGGTATCCCATTATATCTGGTGGAATGAATTTTATAGGAATGGGAGGAGGGGAGTTAGGAACATACCCAATTGGAGAAATAGGCAGGTTTGAAACAGAGGATTTCTCTCCACAACCAAGGTTTCTTCATGGGAATGGGATTTCCCTTTCCCTTGGACTTCCTCCCTCTTGTGAGAATCATCCTCAACAACTCGAAAATCTTTCGGCTACAAACCACACATTTCTGTCACCAAATCACACATTTCTGTCACCTTCTTTTGCATAGAACTTAGATATATATTGTTCAAATAGTTAAAAGATTGGGATAGTATATATAAGGATATTGGGAATGTATATTAATTTTGTAGCATATTGATGTTATATATGGATAGTAAATAGATTGGAATGTTATTAGTATACCTAAGGTTGCAATTATAAATATTATACTATGGTATTCCTGCATGACTTTGAGCTTGTTTTGCTAGAATAAACAGCCTTTTATTTGAAGAATAAAGATCTCTTTTTTCAAGTTGCATATTATACTAATGATATATATCAATTATAAGTATCTTTCTGAGTTGATTGTTTGTGAATTGTGATGTTTTTTGCGAAAATGACTAGGAAGTGCTCATTTGGGTCAGTGTCTTGTTACATGGCCATATTGCTTCATGTATGCTGACACTTTTTTTTGTTTTATAACTTTCTGTTACACTATAATAAGATCTGTAGGAAAACTTATGTTCCCTGATGAAAGCAACATGACTAGTCCAAGGAAAAAAGGGGTGGGGAATGTTGAATAAAATTGAACAATACTGCTATCAGTGGTAGAAAATTTCGTTGTGAATGCTGTGCTTTCATTAGACTACTTAACAAGGAGTACACCTTGATGCTGAAATTGGCTGCTCGAAATCGCTTCGAAAGTTAGCTCAGCATCTTTCAGTTGTGCAGCGCTGCGCTGTTATAAGCCATTGAAGGGAACTTCTTCAATGTGCTCTATTATTACAGAATACAGAAGAAGAAAGACATTTTAGGTGACTGTTTTATAGCATTTCTGTTTCGAGCAAGGGATATGAAAACTGTTTTGGCAAAGTTATGATCTTCTTCGGTTTAGTGATGCTTATCAACTAAATAATGTTAAGGAGTTGTATGAAAAGATTATAGGATCTCGTTGCAAAATACTCCCTCCGTCCCATAATATAGTTCACATTTCTTTGTGCACAGTCTCCAAGACGTACCTTTGACCTACAATATCTTCTATTTTGTATTAGTAAAAAATATAAAAAGTTGATAATATAAATGTAGACATTGAGACGAATCTAACAAGACCCCTCATGAGTATGTTTTTTTGTATACATTATTGAGAATATTTGGTCAAAGATTTTAAAATTTGACTCCCAAAATGAAAATGGGTACTATATTATGGGACGGAGCCACGGAGGGAGTAGTAGTCTAGTAGATGTACGTGGTACGTGTTTTGTGTTGCAATAGTCGTTGGATGGTCTACTAGCTGTTAGAAAAATAACTATTAAACCAATGGCTTAACATATGATAAGCCTTCGACATACCTAGCTATTACGATGATAAAATTAAATTGTACTCAATTATCAATCCAAATTTCTGTAGAATTTGCGAACGGTAGGTACACTCAGTTGCTCGCAGTCCACTACTTTTAATTATCAATCAAAACTAGTATTTAAGATAAGTGGTGGTTACGTCTGACTTTGTCAAAATCTAAAATTAAAGCAAATGAACATGTTATATACATAAAAGAAGAAAACAAATGCTTCCTCAATTTTTTTATTTTGGTAAATTTACCTTTCTTGCTTTAACGTTTTTAGCGGTTTGGAATCCTGTATGAAGCAGATGGCAAATGTCCAATAAATCAGCACAAACACTGTTTTTTTTTTTTAAAAAAAATTTGGTACGATAAATTATATTAACGCCCTCTCACAGGGCACCTAAATACAACCTACCACAAACCCCCCCAAACCCCCCTGATGAGAATCGAACCCACAACATGTGGGTGGAAGATGAAAGGTCTTACCACCCTTCCACTCCCTCATTCTCAGCACAAACACTGTTGTTACAATCGACTTCTAAATAAGGTATTTCTTACTATAATAGCCACATCATATAGAACCAAATACTCCAAAAGTAGGAAATATATAATTCACACCCTTAATTCCATTAGTGATGAATAAGATCTTCCAATAATCTCCCATCCTTGTCGGTGCGTGTCTGAGGGGATACAAGTCCAGCCGCCTAGCCTTTAGCAATCCGTAGATGTTGGTATGAGGTGTAGGATGAGCATCCTACACCAGCTCCAAAACGCAAGGCAAGAAGAATAAAACGCACCAATGAACATGCAAAAAGTAATTGATTTGACAGCCAATGTACATTCCCTTACTTCCAGTGTACATGTCGAAAATTCAAAAAGTAACTGATTTGACAGTTACTGTTTCACCATTTAATAACTGATTTGATGACTTCTTATTATTTACATTGTTGTACATTAAGTGAAATTGATTGTACATTACTGGGATGTTTGTTTGTACATTCTTGTTATTTACATTGTTGTAACTAGGATGCCAAATGAATACTTTTATTCTATTATGTTTCTTTGTACATTCTTGGCTTCGTGGTTGTTCATTAACAAAATCAAAATGTACAATGACAGAAAGTAACCCAATTCCTGAAACTGATGTCAAGTGAGTAATTTGCAATCTTTATTTCTTTGTACACTGGTGTGTTGATGTTTGTTCACTGATGAAATTCAATATGTACAATTCAATATGGAATGCAACTATAGGTAGAGCTAGTAATCAAAAAAAGGTACAACAACCAACGCAATAAGGATAAATCACAATGTACATTGATGGTCATTACTTTGATCACTGAAAAAATACAAAATGTACACTCGTATATTATTGTACAACAAACCATATGCATTTGTACATCAAAAATATTGCTGGCCCACTTTCAAAAATGGGAGAGCTGGCCCACTTTCAAAATACTGCCAAAAGTCAGCCAAATTTTTTGCTCTCCTAAAACTAATAAAACGACGTCACTTAGGGGAAGGTGTAGGATGCTCATCCTACTCCCCATTCCAGGATCTAATTTGCGAGCCTTTAGTCCACGAGACAAGCATAATTCATAATTAAGTTGTAAGGGAGAAGAAGAATACAAATAACTAAAGTAGAAGAAAAAGATTCCTTGTTTTATAAACATTGGACAAAATCCATCTCTATCAAAACTTTGTTGCATGATTACTTTCTAAATCAGGGTGACCAATTGATGCTATATGCTACATACGATCTACAAAAATTATTTTTGTTTAAAATTCTTAAGTACTACAAAAATTATTTAAGTAACTCTTTTATAAACAATTAAAATACTTAACATGGTTAGACTTTTTCTACACTTTGGTTTGACTGCATTTTGTGAATTATATGTAAGGAAAAATATAATCATGTATATCTTGTTAGACTTGTCATGATATATGCTTTCAAAATATCAATTTTTTAAATTTTTTACTCATAGGTAATTAAAATTATTAATGGTAAAAAATATATATTAACAAGTGTGTCGAGAGAAGTGTGCCAAGCATTGTGGTTAGAATCGCGATCCGAATCGTTGGATCCTACGATCCTACGATCCAGTTTTAGCAAAACGATCCACATCGTAAGCAGAATCGCAAGGTTGGTAGAATCGCAGCGGGATCGGTCAGGATCGTAGCAGGATCGGTAGGATCGTATAGGATCGGACGATCCCGTTTTTCACTTAGATTGTTGCAAGATCTATCAGGATCGGAGTAGGATCGGTTAGGATCGGTCAAGATCGGAAGATCCTACTTCTTTACTTATTAAAATGATCCCTAAAGCAACTAACTTTTTCTTTAAGTCCAATAAATGATAATCCAACTTCATACACGCAAATATTTCTCTTCTCTAATCTTTTATGACTCTTGCGAAGCCATATTAACTTTGAAATATCAATATTATGTGAAAAATTATAGGTATCTAGCATCCATATTGTTTGAAAGATGTGTATTTATTTATTTGGAAGCATTTTTGTTACTCTTTTTTACAATTTGGTAGGATCTTACGTTAGGATTAGATTCTACTGATTCGATCCTACCCCCCTTACCGATCCAAACTGGAATCCCGATCCTAACAACATTGGTGCCAAGTATTTTGACACAGAAGAATTGTACTAAAAATAAGAATAATGGACAAAGGGTACTTACAATATTTAAAACTTGTTGATATCATTTGCTTACAAGTTACTACAACGGATACCAAGATTAATAAAATACTAGAATTTGCATGATGAGCCAATGAGGTATATGAGCATAAGACAAATGATAATCCATAATCCAAACGTCAGCAAACCATAGTGTTTGAATTACAAAAGGATGAAAGTATTAAATATATATCCAAACCTAAAAGACAGTGCATGTTTGATGATTGATAAAGAGCAATATATAGGTGAAACTTTAAAAGATAGGATAGTTGAGCTAAA
The DNA here is from genome assembly GCA_947646795.1 of Beta lomatogona. Classification (NCBI taxonomy): domain Eukaryota; kingdom Viridiplantae; phylum Streptophyta; class Magnoliopsida; order Caryophyllales; family Amaranthaceae; genus Beta; species Beta lomatogona. The sequence continues at coordinate 1,683,710 of CANSNZ010000150.1, forward strand.
TGGATCACATTTGTCAAAGGATTAGGAATTTTATATTTTGCATGAGATTGCTTGTCAGAGAAGGATACCTGATTTTTATCCTTTTTCACTTCATTTAATATTAATATTAACTAGTGACTTTGTTTGGTGTCTTATGTCTATAGGGATCATATGGAGATACTTATCCCACTTGGCTTCTTTTAAACCTAGTGTCGGAGTTAATTTAACATAAGAGGATGTAATTAAGGCCATTTAGAAAAGATGGTATGTAGTATGTTGAATTATAATAACATCTTCCATAGTTGCGTAGCATACTTAAGAATATGACTCACCAAGAACTGAAAAATTAATCGCAAAATATGTGATGGATGAAAGAATTTACCACTCTTTTATAGTTCTACCTCTTGATTCTGATGAAAATGGATATTATGGAAATTAAGGAGGAAAAGGACGACAAATAAGAAGTAGGGGTCTGTTCTCTTCGACATAAAACAACTGAACTGAACTGAATTAAATTGAACTGATTCCAACTGAACTGAACTGAACTGAATTGAATAGAACTGAACTGAACAGAACTGAATTGAACTAAATTGAACAGAATTAAATTATAACCAATAGTAATGATAAAAATTTAGGAACTGAACTGAACGGAACTGAATTGAACAGAACTGAATTGAATTGAATTGAATTGAACTGATCTAAACTGAAAATAAGTTGGGGAGAACAGGCCCTAAGTGAACACATATAGGTCTCAACTTTATTTCCATACTATTCTAACATTTTCTTACCAATTATACGTCATAATTTTCATAAAAAAATATCATTTAATATAATACGCTACTTGAATTATCTTTCTCATTCCCTCAAAAAAAAAATATTTCTCATCACTTAACTCAAAGACGTATTAGAATATTAAATTATGAATCATTACTTTTATTTTATGAAAGATGGCAATTTTACATAATGTTTTTTTAGATATACAATAGACCTTCGGCCACCTATACTATATACCACAATTGCCAAGGGATGATGTCGGGGAAAGAGAAGGTAAGATTGTCATCCTTCTTAAATAATTACAGCATAAAGGATCGGAGGCACAATTTTTAAGCAGCCCATATGATAAGAAGAAATATAAATAAATAGAGAGGCTCACGTGACGAAAAGAAAGATAAATAAATAAATTAATTAAATTGAATTAATAGTACAATTTTTAAAATCTCTTGAAAAGAGAAGTGTTTAAATCATTATTATGAAATTAAGAAAGTATATGCGACAATCATTTTCAAAGTGAGTGAGTGTACATTAACTTAGCTCTAAGACATAAAATAAATGCCCATGTAAAGCATTCTTAATTTCTTATTGTAGATGTTTTAAAATACTTATAGTTTTTTTTGGTGAAAAGGGTAAGGCAAATTTAAATAACTGTGTCAAACAGCTCAAAAGAGCAATCCCCACCAAGAGTACTGATACATTCCGCTAAATAAGCTTCCATACAATAGCTAGGGGGAGGGGTCAAATACTTATAGTTACAACATACCTTTGTTTTGACATACGAGTTATCACCCTCTCTTTACGTTTTATACATGAATCTTTTCAATATTTGTATATCTCTATCCTATCAAATGAGTCTACAAACTACCAAGCTTGCTTGGTGGAGTGATATTGTAAGCTCACCTCATGGCTTTGAGGTCACAAGTTCGAATCCTACTACCTACTAGTGCTTCAGGAAGTAGGGATTCCCTTATTTCCCCCCTACTCTCAAGCGTTGACGCAGTAGTTGGGCTACTGACTGCGATAGGTGTTGGCTCAAGAGGCCCTTCTCACCAAGGGGTCCCCAGTGGGGGGAAAAATTGAGTCTACAAACTTATCGTACAAGTCGTGTCGCAACTTTGAAAAATTAAAACAATAACAGTTAGGCTATTCAATCATCAAAGATGAGGAGGACCACAGTCCACATAGCTAAAGAAATTATCCCAAACTTAGTTTGGTCATTGTCTTTGGTTAGGAGCATAAGGATGATGATGCTACTAGCTACTTCATATATGATGTTGGGTCCCACAATTAATATGTCTATACACATTTTCAAGGGAGAATTAGGTTCACAGAACTTGGTCTTTTGACAACTTTCCCCTTTAGTAGAGCTATTGTCTTTACCCACTAAACATCAGTGGTCAGTGGGTTTTGTGGGCCATGCCCTTCTTAAGAAAAGAAGAGAAAAAGAATATGAAGTTGGTTGCAAATTACCCTTCTTGCTTACTTTTAGATTCCTAGTCCTCTATTCATGGCAATGCATTGATCCTAGTTAGGCAAAAAACATTGAAATGACTTTGCTTATATGCTTCAACATCTTTGGTTTTATTGCATGGGTGGGTGATGGAATAATATAAATAAATGTTACTCCCTTTGTTTTTTTTTTATCTTTCTCATGTGAAATCTTGACACTATTTATGTCTAGAGAGAATCTTCTCAAATTTTTTCAATTTATAAGAAAAAATACAGTCTTGTGGGATCTTGTTTGATTAGTCTAAATTAGCACTTTATTGACATTCAATCGTTATATTTTTTACTAATATATAATGAAAGATATTTAAGTTCAAAGAGGTGCATTGGGAGACGCGCATAGGAAAGTGAGAAGGATAAAAAAACCACAAATTATTAAAATAGGCGGTCTAATTTTAACATAAAATTAGACGAATCCAATATTTATTTTTTCTAACAAGTCCATTCTATTTTACTCTAACCCAACACTATCCTAGTCATCCCTTCTCTTCTCCTTCCTTTGTTTTCTTGATTCTCGAACTACTCGATAGTCTTGCCGAACGGATTAAACTAGTCACTGAATGGGTTAGAGAATGTCTATATTGAATAGATTAAACTGGTCACAAAATAGATTAAATTGGTCCCTAAATAGATTAAACTAGTCACTATAGTAAAAAAGGTGCCATGTTCTTTTTTTAATATTGGGCTTGGACCGTGCCTAATTTTAAGCTAAAAGTAGGCGGTCTCTTACAAGACCTTCTGAAAAAAACAGAGGGAGTATATTGGTAATGGTCATGTAAAGAGAAAGTATTAGGGGTGAATAAATTAAGATTTGAATAGAATAAATAAAAAATTATTCTCATCTTAATGTGGGTTTTTGGAACCTAAAAAGATTAAGGATAAATGGTGAAACTTTCCTTTACCTGCTTCCTTTTGGATTTGTGTAGTTCTATGTCTTAATCAAAATGATAATGTAAACATGTACTCTCTTTCAATATGGGGTGATATTTCACCATCAAAGTTGTCTTTTTTTCTTTCATGGAGGAGGCTAATCATTCATACATGCGAATGAATCTACTATTATATTTGACCCATGTCTCTTGTCCAAATATCATTCTAGTAGCCGCAAATCGTTCGTCTGACAAGCCTATGTGTAACTTTTCCCCCCTAAACAAAAAGGAAATCAAGAAAAATATATAGTGATTAGGCGCCTGTTTCTTCCCAATTTATTTTGGTTCGGTTCGGTTCGCTTGATTCGGTCGGTTGATTCGATTCGGTTCATTCGCTTGGATTCGATTCCTAAATGATAATCATTACTATTAATAAGTTATAATTTAATTCAGTTCAGTACAGTTCAGTTCAGCTCAGTTCAGTTCAGTTCAGTTCAGTTCAGTTCAGTAGTTTTATACTGAAGAGAACAGGCCCTAAGAATATGTTCAAGTATCTTGCTAACACTATTTTAATTGACAAAATTTACCCATGCTAAGTAATTAGAGCGGTTTAAAATATGATGTGAACCACACAACAACATTATAAACCATTTGATGTGGTGCAAATCATAAACTTGGCGGAAATTATAAAAATATTTGTTTGTTCTCAATATATTGAAAACTGATTGACAAGGCTGTGAGGGAATTTAAACACACTTCTCGCAAGAAAATTATTTGCTAAACCACAAACCACAAACCACGGTGCACCAAACCTTTTTAACACGGTGCGTATTGGTTTGAGCCAAAATGCGATGAGGTTTGGTTCGGATGAATGCAAAATTTGCGGTTTTATTTGTGTTATGTCTTAAACTGTAATGATTCCACAAGCTTTGTCTGTGCACTACTTATATTATATAGACCACTTACCTTTGCTTTTCATAACTCTATTTGGCGAAGTTTATTAGTTTATGATATATATGCTCTTTTATATTCTTTTATTAATTAAGATAAGATACGTTCATTATGGATTATATATTCTTTCACATTAAATCGTACGTGCTTTCAAGAGCATGATACACATTGTACTCCTTTATAGAATCTAATTCCCCTCACTCCTCTATAGAAGTATATAATAAGTCTTAAAAGACTACCTTGCAATAATATTATCGTAAGACCACCTCACATTTTCTTAAGTTAGAGGGACCAATTTTTAATTTATAGGGTTCATATTTGGACAAAGGGTCTTCTTTTAACTTAAAGGCGTCACTTCTACTTTAAATGATCCTTTTAGACCAAAAAGTTATTCTCATATTATCATAAATTATTGTAAGATAGTCTTATACTTCCGCCATTCTAAAATAAATGAAACACTTCTCTCAAAAAGTTCTCACATCAAAGAGAGAAGTGTTTCATTTATATCAAAATGGAGAGAGTATAAGAATTTGTAGTTCTACATATCCTAGCTCATATAGTTTGTACTCAAAAATCATTTTTTTTGTTTTCTAGTGTGATATCCTAGCTCATATAGTTTTTTTTTTGTGTTGCTAAAGAGGGGCCAAGCCCCAAAATATCCTAGCTCATATATGGGCATAATCTTCCCAATTTGAATAATATTGTTACATTTAGTAATATATGGGCATAATCTTCCTAGTTTGAATAATAAGTTACATTTTGCCTTTATTTATGTGGTTAATGTTTAGCCAATTTTCTTAATCTTGAAAGACAATTATTTGAGAATTTTACCATGAATCATTGACTAAGCAATTAGCCATTTGACGATAATTGGCGTATAGAAGTTTTTCAAAAGGTACTGTTCAAAAACTCTTAACTTGCCTCACCAGTTTTGATCCTCACTTCCTAACCTTCCTTCAACTGTTATCAAGTCCCACGTTTTATTTTGCAAACCCTCCTGATGAGTTGGGGACGAAACCCCAACAAGTTCGGTGTAGAGGCGCCAACTCCAGCATTTCGGAAGCAGTCATGGAGTTGTTAGTTTTTGTGATGATTTATGGGTCAATTAGTTTCAGTTTTGCCTTGGTTTATGTGTGATGGTTTTGCTAGGTAGATCTGGTTCTTCTATGTCAAGGAATGATATTGGAAACCAGATCAAGATTGTAGTTCATCCTGGATTTTACCAAGCGTGGATAGGTAGAAATCTAGGTATCTATGTGTTGGCAGAGAACGGAGGTATTTATCCAATTCAAGATCCCTGTTCTTCAGTTTGAACATAAATCTGTCGTGTTTCGATCTTCTTTGTTAAGGATTGTAAGTTCTGGTTGTGATCTTCGGATCAGGTGGTCGGGTGATGAATTCAAGCAATTCATATCACCCTATGTTTCTGTGATGACTTTAGGAGTCATCACAACTAAAAGACGCATCTAGTGGGAGGCCCTCCAATTTAAATTGGGGCAAGTTTCGACCTCTACCAATGCCGAGTTTATGCCTCTTGAGGCAAAACTCATGATACCCTATGTACAGGGTACGGAGTCACGAAAGAAAGTGACTTCAGTAGCAGTTTTATCTTTAGAATCCCAAGAAGATTTCTCATCTCAATAGCCCTGGAATTTACTGTCTTGTGAACTAGTAGTTCCACAAGAACAAATTTGGCAATCCATTTTCGAAGATCGGTTTCGTTCAATCTCACGACAATATCCATCACAAGTCAGAGGGTATTCAGTTGCAAGGCACAAGAGGCATCTCCACCAACGTTCGACCCAGGGAAAGTAGCACGATGGTTTGTAATGCTTAGTTTGTTTTATTTTAAGTCGGTTGTAAGAGCTAGCCGATCTCACTTTAATTTTTGTTTGCTTGCGTTTTGCTAGGATGTATTAGCATTAGGTTGTACTTGTGCTTTTAATTAATGCAAATTTTCCCGATGTCAAAAAAAAAAAACAAAAAAGTCCCAAGTTTTGTATGCAGATGTATTCAATTAGATCCAAATTTAGCTAATGTAAGCATCGATAAACATGTATATTCTTCACAAGAACATTGGTCAGACATAAGGTTCATGAAAATCACTACACCTTAGGCTAATCATATAGTTGAAGCACCAAAAGGAGCCAGTCTCTTTCTGGCAACCTTAGATCTATAACACCATACCTCAAATGCCTCAGTTAAGTCAGGATACTGAATATGTTGATCATTCAGCCATTCTGTCAAAATCTCTGCCTGATCCCCTGAGGGCAACGCGAGTATGATTGAAACAAATGCAGATTCCAACGTCTGCCACACCTCAGAATCAATTTTTGGCCCTGCACTATCCTCTTCAGAGTCGGATGGGACTGTATTAACCATAGGTTTTGTAATTCTTGCAAACGGTAGCCATAGCTTCACCGTTTGAAGCCTCTTTGCCGTTGGCAAAACAACATTTCCATACCCTACTGCTTCTAAAACTTTTGTAGCTACCTCAATAACTTTCAATCTTAACTCGAGTGTTTCTGCTTTTGCACTTTCTTTCTCCATAAGCTCGATTATCATATCAGAACCCTCCAACCAAAAATATACTAGATCTCTCATTATTTCAAGTTTGCCAGAAATTTGACATGCCCATGATAGATCCAACAAATATGATTGTAGCAGCTCAAATCTTTCAGCTTCAAAAACCACTGCTTTGAGCTCTTTTACTGAAGATTCTAGAAGAGCACTAAATCTCAACAGCAGTCTCTTTATACATTCTCTTACCTCGAGTTTTACCTCATCAAATGAGGTAAGAAGAGGTACATCATCATCCTCAGCGAGCATGTACTCAAGCTGCTCTTGAGCCGAAGATTTGAGATCCTTTAGTGAAGGAGGTGGTGATGATGTGGCAAATCGAATGGCTGATATAAATATCCTCCAAATGGCATCATGATCAACTGGTTGAAGGCGGGCAAGAATAGGGTTTGCTTCGAGTCCAATGGCCGGTATGGTTTGTAAAATTTCCTCTTCCTCAGCCTCTTCCCAAGGGACAGCCTCCAAGTACTCCACGGAAGAAGAGATGATATGAGGGCATCCCAGCTCAACAGCCACTCGAAGGATGCCAAGGGTGTTTCGAACTCCATGCCAGCTTTCAGAAATCAAGCTGTCAGAAACAACATAGAGAAGGCGTAGAAGAGTGATATTGTAGTCAAAGTCAGATTCTTGGCAATAAACCTCAACACAACTGCGTGCATCGAGAATCTGACATGTTGGCCAAGTGTCAGAAAGACGGTCAGCAAAATACTTACTTTTCTTGACTAGGATGGAGGAGTGGCAATATAGCCACTCATCACGACCATCAGGTGTCCGCACCCTAACAACGACATCACTAGTTGATCGGTCATTAAACTTGAATGAAGACCCTATTCCAACTTCCTGTTATAGGGCCCATTCAAAACCAGAAAATAAAGCATAAGTACAGAGCATACGATATACAACCAAAAGGGTTAAGACATTGGTCACATAATAATCCCTAATGCCCAAAAGAATAAAGGGAAGTTATTTTTTCCAATCATAAGCTATTGGAGTTTGACTCGATAAAAGCTAGACTTGAGTGAGCTTGGATAAGGATCAAACTTGACTGAGGTTCTTAACAAATGGAGCTCAGCACACCTCATTTAGCTCCAATAACTTGTCAACAGCTCACTTTTTTTTAGACTGACAAATTTTCAGGTAGCATGATACTTTTACTTTATGTTTCCAGAAAAAAATTAGTGCCTGCATAAATATGAGAACTAATTGGATAGATTCAAGCGGAATAAAATGGGTATGCTTTGAAAGAAGCAATATGTTACTTAGCTACCATAATAGAAAGATGTAAGGATCTCCAAATGCAAAATTTCACAACTAAAGCGTATTTATGTGGAATATGTGTGTGTGTGTACATACATATAATTAGAAAAAGGATCTAAACTGTACTATGATCTAGTGAGTGTTATCAGTTGTTTTGTTAGCGAAATCTCTAGACTAATAAGCTGTCAGTAGTGCATCTTAAGCTCGAGTCAAGCATACAGTTTTTGAGATAAGGTCCGGGCTATATCGAGACAAACTGAACTATGGCAAACATAGGGCGTGTTCTCTTGACCTAAAAAATCTAACTTTCAAGTCTCAACAAGTCCAATCAGGTGTTATCAGGGTTCATCAAATCCAAACGGGTCTAATAAGTTCAAAGAAGAGAACGCACCCTGAAGCAAGCATGATATCAACAGGGCACTGAATGCATTAGAACAAAATTGTTATACACTTTTTTATCTGACATTTATTGCCATAAACACTTGCAGGGATATAAAAATTAAGAAAAGAAAGCCAGGAAATAACATGAGAGTCCAGAATTGCACCATTAACTCTCAACGAAAGAGCCATCTAGCATGACTACTTACAGGCCTCTCCATTCAATTGATAAGCAGTTCTGTGTGTGAAGCTACCAATCATTGCAGCTACATATACACAAAACAAAGAAGGGTGAGTTTTTAATAGTTATATAACACGAAATCCAATCCGAAAATTCAAATAACAATCCGCATACAAATAATTCAAGGGAGCAAGATTACATAAATTTCAAATAACATGTTACAATTAAACCCACAAATATAAAACTCTAAACTTTTATTTATCATCTTCTTATTCTAGGATTTAAGATTAGAACCCACAATTGGAAAACTCTAAACTTTTATTTATCATCTTCCTATTCTAGGTTTTAAGATTAAACCCACAATTAGAGAACAAACAGTCCAAAAGAACTCCAATAGGAATAGAGTGATTCACATTTCACAATAGTCAAAATTACAGTATTCACATTTCACAACATCATCTCACAATTAAAAATTTGCAACATCTCTAATCCACTATTCATATATTTCATACAAAGCAATAGATCAAACTACTAAATTGAGCTGATTGACTAATTTCAATTCAAATAACCTCCTAATTAAGTAATCTCAATTTAAATAACCTCCAAATTCACTAATTTCAATTTAGATAACCTCCTAATAAACCAATCTAATTGACTAATTCCAACTCAAATATCCTCCTAAATTGAGTACTCATTTTAATTCACATATTTCACAATATCCTCCTAAATTTCAAAAAAAACAGAAGAAAAGAAAAGAAAAGCACGACTCACATTGTGCCGTTGTGCGAGATCTGGTACTATGACTCCACGAGAGAGAGAGGAGAGAGAGAGAGTTGTACAGTACTGTCGAAGAAGCTATGAGAGTGTGTTGTGCTTCTCAAATCAAAGTCTGATGCGATAGAGTCCAATTCACATTTTTATGGGGAACTAGTTATTAGGCTCGGGCTATGCCCGGTAAGGAAAATTTTCATTTATTAATATTATACTTTAAGATAATAAAACTAAATGTTATTTGCTAGTGGTTAAGACTTTATTATATGTTCTTGAGGTCCCGGGATCAAATCCTATACTACGCAATTTCTAAACTTTTTTATTGTTGTGGATTACATGGAGTAAAACTCCCTTTGGGAGAGCGCCACGCGGCACCGTTTCTTCTTTAGGCACGCCTTTTAATACATTAGTATAGATTGGGGTATCGATGTACGCTTAGAGCAACCCCAGCAGTTGCTCTCCATATGGGTTATGAGGAGAGAGAGTATAAAAGTAATATTAGTTTATTAGGAGAGAGAAAAAATTTGGCTAAAAAACTGATGCCCAACTCTTCATGATGGACCCAAGAAAAAGAGGAGCAAAGAAGGAATTGGAAGAGAGAGAAAATATGGTGCGGTAGGTGGAAGAGTGAGGAATTAATAAAATAAATTAATGACCATAAACTATAGGGCAAACAGCCAACCACTGGTTGTGCTCTTATACTCCAAGGGGGTGTTCATAAGTATCCGATCCGCTAAACCGGATATCCGATCCGATTTTTAAGTTTTCAGATATTTCGGGTCGGATATGGGTCGGAAATTTCATTTTCGGATATCCAAAACATTGGAATTTTTTCGGATTTTTTCGGATATCCGCTCCGAATTATCTGTTTTTGAGACCGGATATCTGAAATATCCGATGAACAGATCCGAAACTTATTTTATGAACTTTTCCTTTGAAAAATGTAATTTTTAAGTTTTCGGATATCCGAAGCTTTCAGATCGGATTCAAATCGCTTTTTCCCCTGATTCGAAATTTTCGAATATCTGGAATTTCGGATCGGATTATCCGAAATAAACATCCCTACTCCAATCAACCTTCTTTTTTTATTTATTTATTAGAAAAGGAAAACTTAGGCTAGACCTAGTTAATTAAGGGGTCAACCTAAAACATCCTTAGAAAAATCAACATCATAGGGAGAGAAAGAATACAGAACAGTGGACACAAGAGTGGCCTCTATTAGCCATAAAGTCCGCTGCTCTGTTAACCTCCATGAAAACATGGACAAACCGGAAGTTAGAAAACTAGTCCAGATCAAGACCTGCATAAAAAATAATACTATTAATTTCCCACGGGATGCTCCAAATTTTCTTAATTGAATTACTCACAGCAAGCTTGTCAACTTCAATTACAATATTCTGGGTGTTCAGCGAAATGGCAGCCCTAATTCCTACTCTAAGATCCCAAACTTCAGCTTGAAGAATCGAAGAAAAATGCCCAAGAGCCTTAGCTCCTGCAAGTAACACAATACCATTCTCATCGCGAATAACAAAACCAAATTAAAGGAAGAACTACCATTACTAAGTTTAGAGCCATCAAAATTTAACTTATAAAAACCCGAAGAAGGGGGAGACCAAATAACATTCTGCCCCGAGCGAGGAACCTTTGGAAGTCTAGAGTAAGGCCCATTACCACAACTAGGAGGATCAAGATCTCCCCTATCAGCCTTTTCCCAACTTGAAGCAAACTTCTTGATAATAATAGCAGCATGAAAATTAGGAAAGGACTCCTCATTAAAAAATAATTGTATTCCTAAAATACCATATAAATCACCAAACTACAGAAAATAGAGCTAAATCCTCATTAGACACCACAGAATGACAATAATTAAGCATTTCTCGAAAAGACATACTACCCAAATGGGGAAAATTCGGTAGAGCTCGCCAACTGTGACCTTCATGAAGCTGAGCAAAATTGTCAACTATAAAAGAACAGGAAAAACAAAGAATATGAATTGTTAAGTCCGAATGATAGTTACAAAAAACACATGCCTGAGGAAGAAAAATACGACTTCTCTCCAATCTAGCCTTAGTAGGAAGACAATCATTGCAAGCTTTCCAAAGAAAGTTTTTGACCTTTGGAGGAACCTGAAGCTTCCAAATCCACACATAATCCATTTTAACAACACTATGAAACAAACCTTGAGCTAACGGCGCACCAGATTTTACCACTATTCACGATCAGCTGAAAGCCCCCACACAAGAGAATCAGACTGTGGATGAACAAGAAGAAAGGTAGAACATACTTGCTCCACTAAATCATCAGGAAGATAAACAACTAACTTAGGACGGTTCCAACTCTTACTATCAAGCACAAATTCGCTTATCTTTAAGCGAGGAGAATTAGGGGGAGGCTGCACCACTTTCTTTGAAGGAAATTGAAGCAACCAATTATCATCCCAAAAACTAATACTTTTACCATCCCTAGTTTGCCAACGCAATCCTTGGCAAAAAAGCTTACGAAGACCCATAAGATTTTTTTCATTGCCATGACGCTAAATTTGAAACTTTGTGAGTCAACAAATTTTTATTTTTCTTGTTTTTAACTAATTTCACCCATAAATTATCATTATTCTTAACCAATTTCCGTAGCAACTTTAATTGAAAAGCTATGTTATTAGTGTCAACCTTTCTCAAACCTAGACCCCAAAACATTTTGGTTTACAAATCCTATCCCATCCAATAAAATTCGCTGAAGAATTAAGAGAATCCTTGTTCCAAAAGAAATTCGATGAGTTTTATCTAACTTACCTAAAAGTAATATTAAAAATTTGCATTGGAAAATTCATTTTAGTTGCAAGATTGGACTGAATCAAAACAGATCTACCTGCCTGAGAAAGAGAATTTGCTTTGAACTTAGGTGATTGATTGTTGACTTTACAAACAACCTTACCAAATGTCTCTTTAGTAATCCTAGAAGTACATAACTGGGAAACCAAGATACTCCCCTAAGTCATGAGATTCAGCCATCCCAAGAATAGCTGCAAATTAAAGTTTACTTTATCCAGCTCAAAGACATTATATGTAACTTGAAAAGTTGACTTATGATAATTAACAATTTGTCCTGACATAGCGCAAGTATTTTCCTAGAATAGAACGAATTATCGTACATCTACTTTCATAAGCTTTTGCAAAAATCATAGTATCATTTGCAAACGTCAGAAAAAACCCGAATTTCCAACCGAAACACCAACTAACTTATCCTTTTGGGAGCTAGCAAGAGCAAACTTTCGAGCCAATAGCTCAACACACAGAATAAATAAGTACGGGGACAAATGATCTCCTTGACGAATTCCACAAGACGGGTTGAAAGCCGAGCCTGGAATACCATTAACTAAAACCGACAAAGAAGGAGTAGAACTGCACACTTTTATCCAGTTTATACACCGTCTGCTAAATCCTAGTTTTCCTAACATGGTTTAAATGAAAGTGATAGAGAATATATTTGGGATAATATTTTCTCATCGATTTAGGATATATTTGTATAATCCCTATATAGTTTGGATTCCTAACATGGTTAGGATCATTATTTTCTAAACACTATATATATTGATCAATGGGAATGCTCCAAGATTAAGGGAGTTTACACAATCTAACATGGTATCAAGAGCGGGTTAGATCTTGGGATTGTCTTGAGAATTTTCTCTCTTGCCGGTGGGTTAACATATTAAAACCACCGGCGGGATTCATCATAAAAACACAAAAACCGCTTCCGCAAAATCTTGATTTTTGTATGTAATTTTTCCAGCTATACACATTTGCTTGGTGGATTTTGGATTTATCGAATTCTTGCAGTGATGACACATCATCCTGTTCAATTTGCCTTGCTCCAAGTCTTTGTCTTTCATTATGCCACAAAAGGACTTGCTGCCAGTTAGTTACTTGGTTTTCTTCTACTTCCTCTTCCTCATTACTTTGGCACGTAATACTTTGATGAATCAGATCATCTATTTCAATTACTATATATTACCTTTTGTTGTCATCTTGTGCCTTTCATCCACCAATAGCATACCACCAACCCTTGTGCGGTGTTTATGAATCTCTCATACATTACTCTCTCCATAGCCAATAGCTTATTTCCTTAAAAATAAAATTTAAAACACATTGTTTTTTTTCCCACGAACACACCATTATTTTACACCAACGTTGTCTAGCAAAACCCCACCCACCTCCATTGTTGGATAGTCCTTCAACCCATCATAGCAGTTGAAGCCAGTGCAAGGTATTTCTCGTGGGTGCAACAACGAGGTTTTTAATTATGTGTTCTACTATTTGGAGTTCTCTGAACGTGTTGTTCCTCCGTAATAACACAAGTTTTAGTTCCAGCGCCCTTTCTGTCATCTTCTACTCCGTTTGCAGCTCCTTCAGCACAAGGCAGCTCCTCCCAGTTGTGTTGGTTTGATCTGTATTTTCAAAATTTCAGATCTCATGATTTTTTTTTCCGTTCTACTGTCTAAGTGGGACATTTAGTGTTTTAGTTGTTTCCTATTAAGAACATATTCAGTGGTAGTTTCTATTTTCGTTTCTTCTACAGTAGCTCGATGATAGCCATATATTCGGCTTCACCACTTAGCCCAAATCCGCAACTCGCTTGCGCCTTTCTCCTTTGGCCACCAGCGCTCTCCTCTGCGTAGATTGTGGTTGTTGCTTCCCTCGTCTTAGGTTACTGTTGCTTCTCCATTTGATCTTGGGTTATCATATTATCCTCCATCGTCCGATGCATGATTCAGATCCGGACAATACTTCCGACTTTCTCCCGCTCCGACTGCGGGGGTGTGATAGAGAATATATTTAGGATAATATTTTCTCATCGGTTTAGGATATATTTGTATAATTCCTATATAGTTTAGATTCCTAACATGTTTAGTATTATTATTTTGTAAACACTATATATATTGATCAATGGGAATACTACAAGGTTAAGGGAGTTTACACAATCTAACAGAAAGGACATTCTAATCTATCATAAGTTGATTCCATATCTAACTTAATTGCAATCCAACTAGACAATCCTCCCTTTTTTTAAGAGTGAAAAACTTCATGTGCCAATAAAATATTATCTTGAATTAACCTTTCAGGCACAAACGCCCCATGAATGGGGCGAATGATTTTACCCATTACTATTTTAAGTCGGCTAGTAATAACTTTAGAGATAATTTTATAAATAGTAGAACAAAGACTAATTGGTCTAAAGTGATTTGCACAAGAAGGATTATCAATCTTAGGGATTAAAGCTAGAAAAGTATGATTTATTTCCTTTAGAATTTTGCTAGAATGGAAAAAAGCTTAGCTTGAACAGCACGAATAACTGAGTTATCTACAAGCGTCCAATATTTTTGAAAAGAAAGAAAGAAGGAAACTCGTTGTTAGGTCCCCGAGACTTATTAGGAGCAAGATCAAAATTAGTACTTTTAATTTCATCACCCGAAACATCAGCAGTTAAAAAATCATTATCTTCCATAGAAATAATAGGGGTAATAAGCTCAAAATCTTAATTGCTATCAAAATGACAATTAGTATTGGACATAAACCGCAAGCTAAATTCACTTGTGATCGCATGAGCAATTTCTATAGGAGAACTGATAGTGGAATTGGCCTCAGTATTATACTCCTTTATTAGATTTCGGCTACGACGAATGGAAGCATGAGCATGAAACTAACTAGTATTAGCATCCCCTTTCGTAAGATACGTTGTTTTGCTTTTTGCTTCCAATATTCATGGCTAAATAAAATTAGTTGACCTCTCTTCAAAAAAAAATGTCTTGTTTATTTTGTAAAGAAATGTTCATTTGATTATTAACTAGTTCTTGTTGAATAGAAGCTAACTTTTTGTCCACAATCCGGAGTTGGCGAAACACATTACCAAACTGAGATTTATTCCAAACTTTTGATTTGTCTTTTAGAAGTTTGTATTTTTTAACTAAACAAAACATAAAAGACCCATCAAATCGACTACACCAAGCTTTCTTAACCAAAGTATCATAATATATTCGCAAGCACCACATCTTTCCAAACCGAAAGGGAGGGGCTTTGATATAAATCTGAGGCATATAGTCTAACGAAATGCAACAATAATCAGAAGTTGTGAAATTATGATGATTAACTTTTGCTTGGGGAAAATTTGCTAACCACTATATACTAGCAATGGCACTATCAAGCCTTTCAAAAATATTATTATCACCAACCTTCTTTTTCCTCCAAGTAAATCTTGGGCCAACAAAAGGAATTTCAGCACAACTAACTTGGGAAAAAACTTTATTCATAATAACAGTTCTACTAAAACTAAAATCAGCTCCACCAAACTTATCTCCAACTTATCTAAAGAAGAACCAATCTCATTGAAATCGCCAATAATTATAAAAGGCATAGTGATAGAATTAACATAACTTATAAGTTCATTCCAAAAATCCAACTTTTGCTCTTTTCTAGCAGGAGCATATATGAATACCACAACAAAAGAAAAGTTAGAATATAGCAAAAAAATAGAACAAACCATGAATATACTAGATTTATATATAACAGCCATACTAAAAGGATTTATATTACATGACTTCCAAAATAACTAGATCCCACATGCATACCTAAGGTTGGGATGTAATAAAAAAACTAGAACCTTACTTAATGAGCAGTACTGAGAGAGGGAGGGGTTTGTGATTTAACTTTACACAACATCATGATTTTTATATTACAACTATTACAAAAGTCCTTCACATCAGGCAAATCATATTTCTACTGGTTCCTCTAATGTTCCAACAATCAATCGACATATATTACTTATCAAAACATGATAATTTTTGCAGGTGGGAGGCTAACAGCTTAATTTCTCTTCCTCTTCAGAGTAGAAGAGGCATCATCACTCTCCATGTCTTCATCTCTTCTCCTAATTATTGAACCAGACCGAGAAGAGAGAATGACTGGGAGAGAAGGGTCCATCCCCATTTGCTTTATTTGTCTCACAATGGAGTTGTCAGAATGTAGTGAGAAATGAATTCTTAGCAAATGAATTCAGATAACCAAGGCTGCCAGAATCAGCATTCTCAAGCAAATATGTAGTATCTTCATTCTTACCAGCTGAAGAGGCATGAAAGCCTTGATCATCTAGCATGATGAGCAAAAATATGAGATTCACCCAGCAGATCAGAGGGACAGTAGACTCTTGGAGGCGTAGGAGAGCAAAAGGGGGAATGACTCTCACCAGCAACATCAATCTCTTAACCAGTTTTAATACCCCGAATTTTAATCTCGTTTTATTAGCTACTAATTATGTTTATTATTATAATTACGTCTTAAAATTTTCCGAAATTATTCTGATGAAGGTTATTTTCTTAAATAAGTATATTTACTTTAGTTATACAAAAATGATATTTATTATGATAAATAATTTTATTTACAATATAGTTTATGACTTTAATAGTTAGATAAAAATCAAAGCTAAAACACTTGAAAATAGCAAAGTTTGACATTTTGACATTCAAAGAAAATAAGAAAGGAATAGGAATGAAGAAGACTAATGTTCAGCTTCTCCAAATTCACGGTCAACCAACCAACCACCATCTCCCTCTACTCCCTCTTTGTTCCCTACTCTAAGCTCCCCTATTTGAACCACCATCCATCATCTACTACCTCCATTAATGTCTCCAAAAATCTTTCTATAAATGCTCAGTAAAAATGGAGCTTTGAAATCTCACAAGTTCAACAACCCATTTCTCTCTCCTTCCTCGTGTCCCTCGTGGGCATTGATACCCCAAACCCCCTTTTATATTTCTTTCTTCCTCTCAACCGTGAGAACCCCAAAACCCAACCCCTCTTATTTTCTCTCTCTTCCCTGTGAACCCCGTTTCTCTCTCCTTCCCCCCTGCTCGCGTGGCTTCTCGTCGGACCCAAGCTCACCGGAGCTCCCTTTGAATCCCTGCTCGTGTTTTCTCTCGGTGGGGGTGGTCTATTCTCTCCCTCTCTCACTCACGTCTTCTCTCTCCTCTTTGTGGTGGAGGTGTTGTGTGTGGTTGTTGTTCGCTTGCTTGTTGTTGGTCGTTGCCGCCGCTTGTTGCCGCTTGCCATTGGTGGTGTTGTAGTTGTTGTTGCTTCGCCGTGTTGTCGTTGTTGGGCTGCTGTGATTGTCGCCGGCCACCGCGAGTCGCGGCGCCACTTCCTCGCGTTGCTGCTCGCAGCCTCGCCGGGAGCTCACCCGCGCGAGATGTCTCCGCCGCCGCCGGAGTGGAGCTCCTTCCCCTTGTCTTCTCTGTTTCGTCCCGCTCCAAGTGAGCGAGAGGTACTACTCTCTTCTCTTCTTCTCTCTTATTCACCCCCAAATCAAAGATTTCTATTGAAGTTATGAACTCTAGAATCCCGTGTTTTCATTGTTGTTATCCCGTGTCCGATGTTATTGATGACGTTAATGTGATGTACTTGTTGTTAACATTCTTTGTTGTGTTCTTTTTGTTGTTGTTGTTGTTCTATTGTTGATTGCCCCCCCTTCTTTCTACTTGGTATTACTCCCTCCTAATAGTGTTATGTGATGTGCTATATCCCTCTTCTCCTCTTCTATTCTCGATTTATACCTCTTGTCTAAATAATATTATTTACGGAATGGTGAATAGCCGATTATATGATGGCTTGGAGTTAGTTGATGATTTTCTATTGAATCCTGATTATCGAATTGGTTAAAATATTATGTGGAGGTTATTTACTGTTTTTGAGGTGGCCTTGATTATCAATTAAAACTTCAATTGATATGAATTGTTAGGTCAGTTTTAGATTAAGGATAATGATGTTACATATACATAAATTATGAATTTGTATATCAATTAGATTGGCCTTAATTAGTAATTGTAATTTGTTAATAGCAAAGAATAAAATTCCTAATCAAGGTTGTCATTACAAAGGTTTATAGCAAGTAAGTAGTGTAACAATAAGAACATAATCTTGGAATGGAGTTATGGAATTGAAGAGTATTTGGAGAGAAATGGTTGATCTTAAAAGGTTATTAATATAGAATTGAATATGTTAGTTTTGTTGTCTCCAAATCAAAGAGTTGTAATTGAACTCATGAGGGATTCTTATCTAAGAAAAGTGATTGAGTTAGTTTTATATAATTTAGCTAGATGAGAAATACTTGTTAGTTAACAATTAAAGAATTGGAATGCTACGAATTAATAAGAGGCAATCTATCTTTCCTGACTCTAATGTTGTTAGAAAATTATATACCTTATAAATATGGAATTAATATGTCTTATGTTTCCTTAAGTAATCGAAAAATGTGAAAAGATGAATCTTGTTCTTATGAATGTCGGGTTAGGAATTATATACTAAGAAATGATATATGTTCACGTATTCTTAATATGTTAAGTATACCGTTTAAATCTGAAATTATCTGAAGGTATGAATGACTCTTAAATGATTTGAGATACGAAAATACTGCTATGTTTCTGTTGTTATTCTTAAAAGTACTTTAAGTTATGAGACATGCTTATGATTACTTTCCACGATTAATGATATGTTTTGCATATGGATTGCGGGAAATGAAATGCTTTATGATGGTTATGATAATACGATGCCATGAAATGATTATGAATCTGAATTAATAGACGAACTCAAGTGACGGTTGTATTTATGAAATGAGTTAATGCAACCACGATGAATGGATTGAGATTATGATGAATGAAATATGTTCACACTGGAGTGAACAAATGATGACGTAATTGTATACGTGATTGATGTGATGACGTGAATTAAAAGATGTTAATCACGTAAAGTGAAATATCGGAGGGAAATGATGAACAAGGTTGCCCTGTATGAGTGGTTCAGCGGCCCCTACGGGTTCTCTCGGTTACTATGCCGATTATTCTCGTTATTGTCTTCCTTCTATCTTGTTGTGATCCAAGTAGAAGGGGTGTGCACACTAGGGACTCTGTTATTATGGCCATTATGTTATCCGTAGGTGGTTACGGGGATTGACCCCGGCCTACAATGTTGAAGTAAGTGGTTACGGGGATTGACCCCGGCCATCGGGCGTTCTCTTTCCTCTCCTTAAATAATTGGATTAATTAAGATTAATTATGTAATTGTTCATTGTATATATATGTACATGTGCTGGTATGGAATATGTGAGAGTCGTAGACACCAAAGCATGTTTTAAGAATATTTTATGGGTTAGTACTCAGCGTTGTGCTGATGTGTATGTCAATGTTTTGTTTTGTCACTACTGTGGCCTGTCACTTGGTGGGTGGCAGTGTTACAATAGTTTCAGGTTGAAGTTCTGGAGCATCTGTTCCAAGATAGAAGCAGTTACGTGCTAAGGGTACAGCTATGATTGTTTTATGTTTCCTTTGAGGCGAAGACGTTCCACTTTGTAATAGTTAAATAATTTAATTGATTTAGTTTCATTTCTAGTTCTGGTTGAGCAATAGTGCTCCTGATTCTCTTTAGCTGGTACTCCGCGAAAGCGTTGAGTTTTGGGATTTGGTATATTTTATTTGTAACAGGTTTTTCAAACATTTTCCCATTTTGGGTTGTCCAATTTACAAAGGAAACTCTGCCGAAATTTTCAGAAAATATTAATCTATTATTAAATTGTTTCTTTCAAAAGTGTCAAATCAAAGTATTGTCCCTGTAAGTTTAATGATTAATTTAGCCTTGCATTTATTTCCAAGGAGATAAGTGCGGCGGTAACACGCCCGTTGGGTCGAACCTTCGTGGATTTTCCCCCATCTCGAGTTTTATTAAATGAAAAAGGGTTCGGCTTGGCGGGGGTGTTACACCAGTGGACTCAGTAGGATGAAGAAGGACTAGAGGTGCCAGAATAGTGGCCTCATCATCAAAGAAATCATATGAAATTAAGGGATTAGTCATAATCAGCTTTCCCTTACCTTTTCCATGCATGGGAGGGGGAGGATACTTACCAGCAGCTTTCTTAAAATCAACATCAACATTATCTTTGATAGTAACACCTTTCTCAACAGGAGTAGGAAGTATTCTAGCATTAACATCTTTAGTATCAGACTTGAGAAAAGATAGAGTATGGTTTGAAAAAACTTTTTTAACATGCTTAGACTTCACATGAAACACTCTTGCTTGCTCAGTAGTGGAAACATGAACATCTTGTCCAGCAACCTTAGCTATAGATTGTAAAAGATATTTTTGTATAAGGTTCTTAAGCAATTGGACAATAATCTTTTTTATAGGAGAGTTCAGTAAAGGACATACATCAATCTCATGAGCAACTTCCCCACAAAAAGAACACCCCGAGGAAAAATGCTCATACCAAATAACATAGTCATGGACTAAATCACCAACACGACAAACTTCAACAAACTCAAGTAAAGGACCTTGAATATTGACTCTCACACATGCTCTAGCAAAACGAATCTTATTTTTGAGAGAACTTTGATCCAGTTTAATAAAAGCCCCAATATCATTAGCAGCAAGTAAGATGGCTATATCAAAATTAAGAAGCTCAGTAGGAAGGCGAGGAATTTTTACCACAAGTTAACCCATTTAATCTCTTCAAGATATGGGTCAAAGAATGGCTTCCAAGGCTGGAGAATGAGAAGATCTCCTTGGATATGACATGGTCTCTCACTCCATACTAGTGCAAGATCTTGAGGATTAGAAAATCTTAGCAATAACCAATGATTGCCCATCTCAAGGTAATCAACCTCACCTTTTAGAAATTTCCAATCTGCCTTAGTGCGAGCCTTAATGGTACGCAAATCCTTTGAAGCAGACAACATTTTAGCAAATAAACATGTTCTAGAAAGTTCATCAATATCTAGCTTGACCTGAGGGAGGTCATCTACCACAATTGACTCATGAAACACAAGAGGGGGATGGGGTCATGAATATGAGCAGACACCAAAGGGGGTGCAAAAGAGGGGATATTGGGAAGAGGATCAACAGAACAATTCTCAATAATAAGCTCATTTTCACAAGGAATATCACCATTTCTAGGTTTAGGGTTTACTAAAATAGCATCTTTGAAGGAATTAGGTTTTGCCATAATAAATACCAATGAACTTGCAGAAGTATTAATTCTAGACAAAGAGAATAACAAGAAAGAATAAAGGCTGAGAAAGGGAGATGTGAGATGAAAACTTACTAGAATTTGCCTTTTATAGGAAATTTCGAATACAAACGCAAATTTGAATACCTGTAGAGGAAGATTTGGCTCAATCTGGAATCCAGCTAACGAATTGATAAATATCATCACATTAAATGCAATAGATCAGCAGAAAGCCCTAAAAAAATTCAATTGCAGAAGTAGCTCGTCTGGAAATACTCCTACTGGCACCAATAACAAACCGAAAAAGGAGGAATTAACTCCACTGCAGCACACCACTTCAGAAAATAGAAGTAAACTCTCACTCGCATTTAATGCATTGACCTAGAAAACCCTAGGTTCCCGATCTATTTTGAACTTGAATTGTAGAAAAGAGAAACCCCTAATCCAAGTGAATGCTTTGTATTATGAGGCTCTAGAGAGAGGATTAGGAGTAATTACGCACAAACAAAATACTTTATCTCTCTGACTCACTAGAAGTAATGATTTTCTAGCTTCATAGCTATAAAATTGAATTGGGGAAAACTGCAGAAAAGCACTAATAATACTACTTCGAGCTCCAATTAAAAGTAACCACAAAAGTAGACGCTTCCTCTTCAATCGGAAATTAGCCGAGGGTAATAATGAGGAGTTTGGCGTGGGAAAGGAGATCGGGGAGATGAGCTGGAGTGAAAGCAATTTGGGGCTTTTTGCTAGGATTCTCTAGATCACATTCTCTTTCTCTCTAACATCTTTTTTTTTCTTTTCCATGTATGTACCTATTTAGGGTTTGTTCATTGAAACTAAAATTTTAGTATGTCGTATTTTTTATTCTTCCAAAATTTTCTCAACTTCTTTGTTTTAATTCTAATTTTTCTTTTTTTGATTCCAATCAACCTCCTTGCTTCCTTCGCTATTGACATCAAACAAGAAATACAAATTCTCATATAGGACCATTTTCCTATGGTAATACGAGTTGTATGGGGGTTGTCCAAGTTCCCTTCCCTAAAGGTCCCGTGGACCGCCTCAACCTCCGTAGATATTGAATCGGTTGATCATGCATAATATTAGGACTTTGTTGTTCATACTGGTTTAATCGTGTGATGTCGGTATGATCCTTGCATGCCAAGTGTCTTGGGCCTGGACTTGCTCCAATAGGTTGGCATCGGTCTATGGGCTAAATGAATTGACCTAAGTGATAAGTATTGCTTGAGCCAATGAGAAGCTTTCCTGATGCAAGTGAAAGACTTCCGGTATCTATAAATACCCCATGATCTGAGTCATTCAGGTACATTTGGCATCATAATTAAGCAAGACTCGAGAGCTACCAGTTTTCCCTTTATTGACTTAAGCATCTGAGGGGCGTCCCTCATACCCAACCCCGAGGTTAGCTTACGTGTTCACTTTTGTAGGATCCAGCTGGTGTATATATTTCTCTTGACTCAGATATCGGTTCTCCATACCAGATATTACATACCCTGAGGCTTACTATTTACCTTAATAGGGTCATTTATATTAAAATGATCCTTTTAAGTTAAAATGTGACCCTTTAAAGTAAAGTGACCATTTTGACTGAGAAAGTGACCCTTATACCTTACAAAGTCACATTTTTCTGCAAAAGGAGGTGGTCTTACACTAATATTATTATTGCAAGTCGGACTTACAGAAGACCAACTATATATATGGTTCAACTATAATATTGATATTTATACTTTTAGTCCCAAGTTCATGACTTGCAATGAGTGATGACCATTTTTATTAAAAAAAAATGCATGAGGATGACATTGAGGCGGATCTAGAGTTCATATCAAGTGGGTTCAACCGTTCAAATGAAGTAAAAATCAAACTATCGAAACAATACAAAGACACACTTTTTTTAAGGAGAATGCGACAAAAACAAGAACAACCAATTAAAACAGAATTATGCATTGATAACGTGGAAAAAAAAATGATCTCCTAATATCTTAAAGCGAAATCCTTTAGCAAAGGAAACAACCTATTGTTCTCAAATTATATGTTACCAAAACTAAGTTTCATATCTGTTATTAATAATGTTCTTTATAATAGTTAAAGTGTAAGTGAAGACTAAAAATCAGATGTTTATCAAAGTCTACTTGTTACTCGTCAATTTGTGAGTTTCCACCAATTGTGACAAAAATTGAACATGTGAGAGAAGATTATGGAGCAAAAATTTATTAATTAAGTGTAAATTGTTTCGAGACGCAGCTAATTATTCTGATTGATGTTTCTCAATTTCTTGTTTATAATTTAATTCACAAAAGACAGATCCTAACTTGCAATTACTATATTTTTTTTTTTTTTAAAATACAGTATGTTTTCATGGAGTCATGGGCAATTGGAAATTAGGAATCATGTCAATATTCATTACTATTGGAAAAATAAAATTACAAAATGATTTTAAGAATATATGGGCCCACTTCATGCATGTAAAATTTGACATGTAGTATAACAATCTTCTATCCCGCATGGTAAATAAGTGGGGTTCAAAAACAAGCCCAATCTGCTTTCCTCACATATTTTAACTGAATTTGACACACAATACATTTCTTAGTGGAGAATCAAGTGGGGTGAATTGACCCATGTGCTATGAACCTCCATCCGCCCCTACATTGAGTGAATCCCATTGCATGAGGTAGAGCGTCGCCATCACGTGTTGAATTTAGGTTTCCAATCTTGAACTGAATACAAAGTCTCCCATGGAAATGGTTGATTACATTTGGGATAATGACACTGTTAGATGGTTAACTAGTTTTTAGGCCCGAGCTACGCTCCGAGTAATTGTATCTTTTATTTATTGATATTTTACTATAAAATGATAACATCAAGCATCACCTAATTTAGTGGTTAAGACTTTAGTATATATGCTTGTGGTCACGGGATCGAGTCTTATGCAACACATTTTCTACTTTTTTTTTATTGTACGTGGATAACATGGAGAATAACACTCTAAGAGAAAGCGTCACGTGGCATCGGTCCATATGTAGGCACGCCTTTTAATATATCAGTACTAGCATTTTTTGTACGCGATGCGTGCTTGGTTTTTTTTCGAGACATAAACTCGTTTTTTTTTTTTTTTTTTTTTTGCATATGAGTCAAAATTTGATTTATTAATATGAATGCATTAATACTTGTAGACAATTGTAATCATTTATTGTGGCTCAGTTATTATATAATTGTTTTCAACATTTTTGTTAACTTTTTTAATGCTATATTTGAGTTTGATTTTTTTTTTTCTTTTTTTGGGGCAAAGTAGTTAATTTATTCATGAGGGTAGTAAAATAATGTCCTAGGGGAACACCATAGCTCCCCCCTTTCTTTATATAATAGAGATATAATTGTGTTCAATATTTTTTTAAACTTTTTTATGCTATATTTGAGTTTGATTTTTTTTTTTTTTGGCAAAGTAGTTAATTTATTCACGAGGGTAGTAAAATAATTTCCTGGGGAGACACCATAGCTCCCCCCTTCCCTTATATAATAGAGATATAATAGAGATTAGCCTAATGTGCACGCTATGCATGCGGCAATATTTTAGTAATAATATTGATATTCAAGCGTTAAAAAATTGATTGAATGACAGTTTAAGGGTGCAGACATTTTTTAATCTAATAAAAAAATAATTGATGTACTAACAATTACTATTTAAATACATAGTAATTGACAAATCAATAGGCAAAAAAAAATTGTTTCATAACTCTTAGTATTTCAAGTTTTATTAATTCTCATAAAAAACCACGCACACTTGTCAATCCAAACAACTTAAAATAATTTTTTTAATGTATTTTTAATAACAATTTTAAGTTTGTATTTTTAATAACAGTTTTATCTAGTAGAGAAAAGCATTAAGTTTGTATTTTTAATAACAATTTTATCTAATGCATTATCCTAAATACTCCCACATTCCCAGAATACTCTTGACACTTTTCAAGGCACGTAGTTTTAGATGATAAGTTGTTGTTTGGTTATCAATTATTATTTTATTGAAAAGTAGATGTGATATGAGTTAATAGTTAGTAAAAGTAGTATTATTTTATTTTAAGGAGAGAGAATGTGGGTCATGGTTAGACTTGGTAGGTAGTATGAGTGGTATTATTTTATTTGGAGGAGAGAGAGTGTGGGCCAATGGTTAAAAGGTAGAAGGATTAAAATAATAATGGGTCATATCTAAAAATAAAAGTGTAAAGAGTATTTTGGGACAGATGAAAAAGGAAAGTGTAAAGAGTATTTTGGGACGGAGGGAGTAGTTTTTTAATGTGTCTTTGTTAATTTATGGTAAATTTCATTTTTTTTTGTCAAACGTAATTTATGATTTGCATTGATTGTGTTATAAATTTTATTTGATTAGGCCTTGAAAAGCAGTGTATTTGTTTCCTTAGTTTGTTTCATATGTATTTGAATATGACATGTTCACACTTGTATAAGATTGATTGTTTTTTTAAATTTGCAAAAGTTTCCTTATTATGGTATATGCTTTATTTGAATTTGCAAAATATATTTAATTGCTAAGGTAATGTGAGGGATATTTTGGACTTTTCCAAGGGGGAGATCATAGCTCCCCTTTTTTTTTTTGAAGGGAAACCCCGAAACTAGGAGTTATTATTCATTAAGCAGAAATTCAAAGCCACTACATCATCTACCATGCTTAGACAACCACTTATCCACACTCTTGTACTAAACTCAAGAGGAGTAATATGAGCCATAGCATGAGCTACTACATTAGCCTCCCTAAAAACATGATTAAAAATAACAACATCAAACCACCTTGAAATCGCTTGAATTTCACGAACAATCATACCAAGACTTGAACCATCACTCTTCTTCCCATTTATTAAATTAATCACCTGAAGATTATCACACTCCACCACTACACTTCTAGCTTCACATTGAATTGCCATTCACCTGAAGATCATAGCTCCCCTTGGCTTATATAATAGAGATAGATTAGATTTTCCTCTCTTAATTTATTTTTCTTAACTTTAGAATCAATATTGTTTATGGCAATTTATAGGCCTTGGGCGGGAAAGAAAAAAATGGACCCCTTATTAGGGAAATAATTATATCTATCGAATAATTTGAGAAATTATATATGCACATTTTTTTTGGAGTTGTATAAATTCATATCACATCAAATTTCAAAAGATGAAGCTAAAACCAAGTCTAAATACATTGATACAACTCTAAAGTATAGCAATAGCAGAATTATAGTGTAGCATCTTCCTTCATAGATTCTTCCATTCACCAATAACTCCGTTGTCTATATATGCGTAGTGATGATGCAACTAAATAAAGTAACTTTATATGAATAGCTTACTAAAAAAAGCTAACATATTGGCCCAAATTGCAATTAGATTGATTTTTTCCCCAATTCTTGTTTACTCC
The DNA here is from genome assembly GCA_947646795.1 of Beta lomatogona. Classification (NCBI taxonomy): domain Eukaryota; kingdom Viridiplantae; phylum Streptophyta; class Magnoliopsida; order Caryophyllales; family Amaranthaceae; genus Beta; species Beta lomatogona. Next base: position 1,710,428 of record CANSNZ010000150.1, read on the forward strand.
AAATAATTCTTGTTTGCTCCAAATAATGAAAGTGAGATGTATTAATGATTAAGATTTGTAAATAACCTTGCAATTTCCAAACAAATGGGAAATTTGGCTCTTGGAACTACGTCCTCCGTTTTCTTTTGTTGTTCCTATTTGGAATGAAGGGAGAAACCAATGCAACAGAAAAAATAGGCAAGATTCCACAATTTTAAATTGATGTAAGTCTAAAAACACCTTCCAAAGGATTGGATGATGATTCTAAACTTTAGGAATATAGAACACTCACTTTGACAAAGAAACACTCGTAACTATGGATAGTTGCCAAACCACAAGGACTAACTCAATGGCTTGGGGTTCTAGGCCAGAGATAAGACTCACTCAATCTCTCCTAGCTAGGCTTATCACTCAAGACTCACTCAAAGCAATAAGGGTTAGCAAACACTTGAGACAAACTCAAAGTATAAACTATAAACACAAGGTTTTTTTCAAAATCACAAAGCTCATTTTCATTGATCCATTGCTCACATTATATAGAGAAATGAGCAGCAAAAGGAAGCCAAAAACCCTCTTGAAAACTGTCCATAATGAACAGACACAAGGAGTTACAAAACTCCTTAAATCACGCCCATCGTTATGCTCAATTAGTGAGCTGTTACAAGCATACTCCTAATCAACAAATGATGGCTAAATAAGCTCCTAATCACACTCTAAATAGCTGGCCAAATGGAGATACTTTAAGAGTAATCTCTTGGCTTTATTACAAGCTAAAAATAAACAATAAAAGCAAATAAAACACTCTTGCCCATACAGAACTATAGGCTGCTCATATCACGCCTATATCATGCTAAGCTTTATTGTTGTTGCTGCATTTAGACTTCAATCACTAACCCATGTAACACTCGTGTCAAATTTGGACTTGAAATCAACACTAGAACACCACTTGCAACCTTGGATTGTAAGATGATCCAAATCCAATAATTTGAAAGATCATCTAATATAATATCTTGGGTTGCCATGATGCACATGTATCATAAATAAAATAAAATAAATTAAAAATTACGATTCTAACCCTTTGAGTTAATCTATGTTAGGCAACCAATAAGATAAAAGTTTGAGGGGGTAAAAGAGTAAAAAATGACTATTGAATAGTGTGAACATATTTATTGGAGCTTAAAACCAATGGGGATTTAAGTCATAAAATTACTCTATGTATGGAAAGATTCAAAATAGGAACAAAATATTGAAATTTTTCAATGGAGAATACGGGAACAACAAAAGAAAACGGAGGGAGTACTAAGTGAAGGAGACGAGGAGTTTTCTATTAAATGAACTTGAGTAATTGTATTGTTAGGGGGAGTGGAGAATCATTGAATGCAACATAATTAAATTTCATTTTCCTTTTTGTTTTGAAATGTGTTAGTAAACATGGTTGAAGAAGGGAAACTAGAAGAAGGGTATGGGAGAGCAAGAGTTATTCATAAAAGGGTGTCATATTTTGGACTTGTAGTTTAAGGAGGTGAGTATGCTGAGTTTCTGCTAGTTGTAAATCAATATTATTTTTTGTCGTTTCATTATTATCTTCCCATGATAGAAATATTTCATTAGTTGATAAGACTATTACTTCTTTGATATATGCCTAATAATTAGAGTATTAGACTACTTAACATATACCCCTAACTATATCATTTTATAATTGTTTAGCATATATATTGAGGCACTTTGTTTAGACCCCTTTAAGTTGAAGTTAGGGCAGTCGTTCCTCCTAGGCCTTGGGTACGACCGACCGTGTTCAGAATTTTTCATGAACAATGTTGAGTTTTCCAGTTAACTATTCTGTAAAGAGTCTGTTTTTGAAGAGACGGTCTCACGTTAGTGTTAACGTGAAACCAGCTGATGTCATGCTGACATCACACTCGTGCATTAAACCAACAACGAAATTAGTAAAGTGCTTGGACCTATTAGTTATGCTAGCCTTAAATTGCTTCTGGATGAATTAGTTAATCGCTGAAGTATATTAGTTATATCACGGAAATTAGATTACAACGCATTTTATTAGCTGTAGTTTTAGTATCACGCATAAATCTCTTTCTTCTCCAATCCATAGAGACACCCTAAAACCTGCATTGATTTCCTCCTCCATTCTCTGCCTACAACCACCTGAATTCTTTGTATAATTTGGTTGTAAGTAAAATATTTGAGCAAGAGTTTGCGATGGCAATGTCCACCAACACTTACTTTGTTGTTGTTTCACCTGACAAGATGTCTACCATGTTTCAAGTGAAAGAAGAGTTTGGCACAGATTCATCACAAAGGGTAATGTATATTACCCATGATCAGACGATAACTTGCACTTGCAAAAGCTTTGAAGAAACAGGTTAAATCACTTTTGGTACCGAAAACTTGCATTTGAAAGTTTAACTTTTTATATGAAAAACATAACTATTACCTAAATGTTATTAGTTATTAATTTTTTCGTAATAGTTAAATAACATGATGTAAAAGTTATGCTGTCAGGATCGTTATGTTTTCATGCCTTGAGAATCATGAACATGTGTTCAATCACAACAATACCACATATGTACATGTGCAAAAGGTGGATTAGATTTGCAAAGAGCGAAGTGTGGAAAATAGAAACATATAGAGAAATTTTTGGAGCAGTTACAAACAACGTAACCCCATAGCGATATGAAACCGCAAGAAAGTTCTAAAATCTCATTCTCATAAGTCAAGATAATGTAGATGCATGAAAGGTGCTGCAAGAAGTCTACGAATATACTGCTACTAGTATAAATAAAGTCTTAACTACAAAACCAATTTTAGAAGAATAATGCTCATCAAGTACAACTAATTGGTTATTGTGAAAAAAAACAAATTAAGAACCAAACTGAAATTGGTACAATAATTACTCCAAATTAAATGCTAGGTTTTTAAGTTATTTTTTCAAGTTGTCTTTTGTATTTGACAATTTAGATTTATAAAAAAGTTATTTCTTCGTTTATATTGGAAACTAAATAATGCTCAATAGATCTTAACTAATTATAGAACAACACTAACTAATGTACTGGACATGTTAACTAAAAAATAACGTAAGTCTACATATAGATTACCAGCTCTAAACTATTGTGCTAACATAACTAATTCGCCAAAAATATTAACTAATCCGCCAATTATATTATCGTGAAAATTTGTGAGACGCGGTCCGTTTTACGTTTGGGCAGGTCTCACGTTAAGACTAATGTGAGACCGTCTTTTCCAAGAATTTTTGTTCTGTATATAGACTAATGTGATAAAGTTTTTTTAATACTCCTATTTTTTTTACAATCTATATCGTATATGTAAGAATTTGATAGATAACTAGTCTGTGGGAGTCTATATCTAAGTTTGTCAAAATTATAAAACGAGTTTCTATTAAAAAATAAATAAATAGATAACTAGTGCAAGTAAGCATTTTTGTCAAAACTTGTATCACGTAACTTAAATGGAACCATATCACGAAACTTGAACGAAATTGTAGCTTTCTAGTGCTTTCAAGAAGTTAAATAATTAAGAAATTATGGGAACAGATTGCATCTCCAAGAGCATTGATTGGAGCCTATCCTTTTACCTTGAGAATGTTGTAACATTGTCAAATTGTCATGTTCTTAGCCTCAACCTTTTGTCCCTTTTTTTACCTATATATCTTTGTTATCTTCAAAAGGATCAACAAGATCATTGATAGTCTTTTTTTTTTTTTTGACAACGGAGAAAATTTGCATTAATTGAAAAGAGGAGTACAGCCTAGAGCTAATACAACCAAACAGAAACAACTAGCACTAACAAGAACTACATTAACTCGTACATACTTTGTAAGGAAAATACTAACTATTATGTGTCCAGTCCGAAATAAGCTTGTCTTGAGCGATGGCGGGTGAGTTTGGATATGAGAGGAAATCTGTTGAGATACAAAACTCTGACGATCTTCACATAGAGATTGTCGTACAACAGCTAGTAGATCCCACTGTCCACTAGACGCGAAATCCCAAGGTCCTTGATGATCCTCCTGGGATTTTCCTGATTCAACTGACAATGAAGTCGCGTTCTTTAGTGACTTCTGACCCTGCTACGAGGGTATCCGGAGTTCAATCATACTAGACTGAAACTCGTAAGACGTGGAGGTCTTGACGTGCCCCAAATCAAGTTGGAGTGCCTCCCACAAAATGCGTTTTTTAGGTGTGATGACCTTTGAAGCCATCACGAGAAATTGGGGCGAGTTAGATTGAAGAACTTTGCCCCACTGACAGATCCTAAGATCCAAACTGACAATCCCAAACCCATAAGATCGACGCACAACAGCTCTTAATAGAAAACCAACTCTCCTCTTAACCAACTTCTGAATTCCTAAAGTGGCAAAAAACCCCATGCCTAACTCCAGGATTATAGGCTCTACCTACCAGGTTGCCTTGAACTGCCCACCGATCACCACTGACGAACACCCCAGCACAACCATTCACAAAAAGGCAAGGGCCATCGGATCTGAAAGAAACAAACATGAACATAACGAAAAAACACATCTCTAACCGCCGACACACATTACCGACGCGCCGACGCACATAAACGAAACTAACATCACAGGGGAGAGGGAAGGGAAGCTGACGCACATAACCGACTCGCCAACGCACAGAAACGACGCGCCACTAACACTAAAGGGGGAAGGGAGACTCGACTAGGACTCAACTAGCACTCGACGAAGACACTTGACAAACGTAACAGGGGAAAGGGGAGGGGAAGCCCACGAATTGAACCGGGGAAGGGGAGGCCGACTAAAACCTACAGACGCAGCGGGGAGGGGGGGAAGCCAACGACGGCGACGACTAAGACCTACAGACGCAACGGGGAGGGGGTGAAGCCAACCACGGTGACGAAAACTACCAACGAACACGAAACTAGGACAAGAAAGGCGAAAAACAGGGGAAAACGACGAAAGAGGAGCAAGAAGCAGGCTCGCCGGCGACCTGCAGCCACCAGTGAGCCTGCAGCGGGGCTGTACGCTAGGGTTCCTTTTTGGGGGTAGAGAGAGAGAGAGATAAAGCTTTCTAGGGTTTTTGAAGACTTCTCTTGTGATGGTGATCCATGAAGTTAAGATCCTTAATAGTCAATACTACTAAAATTTCAAAGCTCGAGATGTAGATGAAGACCAAATAAAAAAGTAACTAGTGTCTAATTGCTTCATATTTTTATTTGACGCCATCCTCATCGTGTAAATCAAGTTTTGACTGGGTAAATGAGTTGTATTAATATATGGCTATCTTTTTCAAGTTGTTCACAAGATAAATGGATCAAATCAGATCAAATATAGGTTTTCGCTCTATTTATAACTAAGGTGTCACGTTTTAGCTGTGCTAGCATATTGGATTAGAGACTGCCAACTTAATTAGTCATTAATGAATTACTCCATATCATAGAAATCATTAGATTTTGATCATTAGCATTATACTATTTTACATTAACTCTCAGTCCATTTCTTTATTTTTAAGTGGCTACTATTGGTGCTTTAGTTTTGGAAGTACAACGTCGGCGTGAAATTAATCGACTAGTGCATTGTTAAATGGTGATAAAGCAACTATGTAATTATGGGACAACATACTTCACTTAGGGACAGAGCAACTCCAGTTTCAACCCCCCAGCAACATATAACTCCGGGAACAGCTCAACCATGTTAATCAAAGTGTCGGCAATTTCGACTTCATGTAGGTCTTGTTAGTGATAGTTGTTTCTGTTTGGTTGTATTAGCATTAGGTTGTACTTCAGTTTTCAATTAATGCAAAATTTCTCGATGTCAAAAAAAAAAAAAAGTTGTCGGCAATGGTGCAAAATTTCTTATTAGTTGATGGTTCGTGGCATAAATCGTCCTATAGAGCTGGAATGGGATTAGTCCTAGAGCATCAGAATCTGGACCCTAGTATGTCAATTGGAGGGGCCAATTATGGAACGACTAGCTCCGCCATCCATGTAAGGCTCCCAACTTCCTTGTATGGGCTGCAATGGGCTGCCTTAGTTCATATTGACACGATAAGTGTTCTAACATATTCTCATAACCTGGTGGCAATGTTAGAGGATGAATGACTAGTGGACAAAAGCATAATGTATGCAGTCTCGGAAATAAAGAAACTAGGGAAATCCATTTGGTGGTGCAACATTCATAAGGTGCCTAAGAACATAGTTCATCCTGCACACCAACAGACTTCCAAAGTTTAGACTACTTTATTTTCTTTTGCTAACGTGTTCTCTTATGCTCTTTAAGAATTTGTTAAAAAAAATTAACGAGAAGATGGACAAAAGGTCGTTGTGCTAGTGTCATATTGTGAATAGAAGTCTACAACAAGTCGAGGGACTGAAGGAGTTGTGAGTGCACAACAAGGTGATGAGGAAGTGAGAGTTAGTGGTCAACTAATAAGTGTTAAAGGGAACCTTAAAAAAAAAGGCAAGTGTTTAAGGGGTATTGTTAGGTTATCCTTACGACAATTTTTTTTTGACATCAGTGAAATTTGGATTATTTGAAAACGGAATTACAACCTACTGAGAGCACATCCAAACTACAAACGGAAAACAAATAAACACTAAACTAAGCTTTACTAGCTCTTACACACCATAGAAAGTAAAATCGACAAAAAGTTAAACACCATCCTGTTACCTTACCAGTCCAATATTTTGTGTCGAGGATATTATGGAAATTACATAGGGAACTGTCAGGGGATGTTTGGTGGAGTTGACCTTTATGTCTTAGCTTGCACCAAAAGAACTATTGAAGTGTGATGGAACCTGCCGAGATTTTAACCTAAAACAGTCTTCAATAATGGATGGCCAAATTTGTTCTTGTAGAACCATAGGTTCACAAGATGATAAATCACAAGGCCATTGAAATGAAAAACCTTCCTGGAATTGTAAAGATTGAACTAACAAGGAAGTCACTATATTCAGTGGCTTCATACCCTGCAATAAGGGTATAATGAGTTTAAAACCCAAATTTTGTGGAGGTCGAAACTTGCCCAAAATCAAATTGGAGAGCCTCCCACGAGATGCATTTTTGAATTGTGATGACTACCAAAGCCATCACATGAACAAAGGGTGATTTGAATTGTTTGAACTCATCACCCGATAACCTGATCCGAATGTCAAAGTTTGCAATCCCTAGAGAATAAGACCAAATGACAGCTTTAAGTTCTAAAACAATCTGAGAACAAGGATCTTGATATTGATAAACACCTCTGTTCTTTGCCAACACACAACTACCTAGAGTTACGCCTATCCAACTCTAGCAACCTCTAAGATTAACTTTACTTTGAACCTGGTTTCCGAGATCTTTCCTTGTCTTAGATAGATCAGATCTAGTCATTGCTATGGTAGCTTCATGATTGTGGAAAGTTAGACATAGCACCCCAACGCTATTCTTCCTAATACTCAACAAAGAAGCTCCTGCCTTCCGAAGGAGCTTCTCAAACATGAAGACAAATTCCAAGAAAATAAGGCACAATCTCGAAAACCAAAGAACTCAACCAAAAATTTCACTTTCCAATCCATATAAACCAAAAACTTCACTTTCCAATCCATATAAAGAGAAACAAGGAGACTTTGAACTGGTTGAAGCGATAATGCTAAGGCAGAAAAGATAGATTATGAAAATTGAACAACATACCACCGGTTCTAAAACCACAGCTTCGAGATTTGAGTGACCAACACGCTCCACTCCTTCCTTTAAGCATGCCACCGGATTCCACTGCGGCCGCAACTGCCGCACCACCGTAGGAGCATTTAGATGTATCGTAGTTCATAATTGCATACTATTACCTAATCTGCGAAATATTACTCCTCTTGTGCGTTTTTTGTATTATTTGATGAATTTCAGGTATTGAGAACATAATTGGAGTATTATTGGACAAGCTTGAGTACTTAGGAGCAATTGGGAGCAAGCTACATTGATAAGGATCACTTTAGAAGTATCTATACAAATATATTAAAAGGCGTGCGAAAGAAAGCCTATGTGCCACGTGGCACTCTCCTCAACTTTCTAATGTAAATGTTTTATGTCTATGTGTACCCCTCACTTTAAAAAAAGAAATGTGTAAGTGCAAGGTATCGAACACGTGACCTTTGAAATGAAAAGTTAGAGCATAACCATCAATACACTATGAATTTGTTGTCTAATGTTTCAAATAAAACATGATAAAGTCTTGCAATAAATATACTTAACTAAAAAGACTTATCAAGTATCTACATCCCTAACACTCTTATTACGTAACTTACAAGAGAATATTGATGTCATATTCTCTTACCACAATTCCTTTTAAGGTATTGTTTTCAAACTCAAACCTTTCAATTTTTCTTTACTTATCACGTTGTGACGTGAATTTTTCAATTTCTTAATGGACAAAAAATAAGAAAAGTAGCAAAAGAAATTATATAATTTAAAAATAATAACATATTAGTTTATTGTAACTGACCCGAGGCATCGCCCGGGCAAAAAAAACTAGTTTGAGTGCAAATTGGAGCTTAATTGGAGTTGGAATTCATTGAAAGAATTATGGAAATCGAGTCATGTTCACTCTTTTGTCCATAACTTTTGACTCAATTCTGATATTGGGTTGATTCCAATGAAATTGGAAAGTAGGCTTGAATATCTTTCCAACGATATGTTGCACGGCCCGAGGCGAGTTGTATTTTGAGAGATATGGGCTTCGCAAGTTGGCCCAGTCTGCTAGAAACTTCTTACGCGCACGCGGTTTTGATAATTTCGACCATTTAATAATTTATTTGGTTTTCTTATCTTGTATTTTGGTTTCCTACTAGTATTAGGAGTTATAATTATTTATTAGAGGTTTTCTAATTAGAGGAGGACGGCTATTACTCAATATCACGTTATTTTGTTTCTCTAGTTTTCTCTCTAGTTTATGCCCTAGTTTGTTTCTATTGTTACTTTGGAGATTCAAGACTCAAGCTTTCATATTCGTCTTCAATATTAATCAAGTTTTATTCTCTTCTCTTTATTATATTTTAATTATGTTTTCTATTATGTTTATTGCTGTTTTTGCCATGATTAGTGAGTAGTCTTTTAATCTAGGATTGAGTTGAGCCCTAGTATGGATTGATCATGTAAATTATTCTCTAATTCCCATGTAATTTGATTGTATGTTTAGGGTTTGATGAGATTGTTCTTATTGTCAATTTTACATCTTGATTTAGCCCTAATTTATATTATCAACGAAAGTTGGAGTTGAGATTAGGAATATTTATTTGATGTTAAATTGTTAATTTATTTATTGAGTTCATCAACGAAAGTTGGGTCTTAATTTAGATAATCTTGTCATTGATTTGAATTCTCCCATGAAAATAGGTGAGAACTAGAATTGGGAATTATTTGACATTGGTTCTTAATGCTTCTAATTATGTGTGTAAGCCATGAAAATAGGAGACATTCATGTTAGTTAGGCCTTTTGCTATCACGAAGGTGAGCTCTAGGTATTGAGGAATGACCGAGTATTTAGTTTCGGTTCGCAGCTGTGCTTTATTACTGAGTCATAAGGGAATGTCAACCTCGCCTAAGCTATAATTGAATAACTGGGATGTGAGTCGTGTTTTGATCAATTCATATTAGTGGTGATACTTAATCTTAGTGTTTTAATTGTCATATTTTGTTATTAGTTTATAGATTCTTCTGGATATTTGGAATGTGTAGCTATTTCATAGTCTAGAGTCAACTAGTGTTTAACCTTGCACCTCCCTGAGTTCGACCCGTTTGTGCTACGACACCGTTCACTTGCGGTATTAAAATAAAACCCTAACTGGCACCAACCCTCCAACGGGATTCAGCTTTGCGCCTCTACCGAAAGTATAGAGAAGGAGGAGAGAGAAAAACCCAGAGTTTTACCCTCGATGCTCCATATTGCCTAAAGATGGTGAATTGAAAGATATAAACTATAGATTATAAACTAAAACAAGGAAAGGGTTGGGGAGCTCGACGGCCACCAAGGATGAGCGCCGGGGCTGCTCAGGCAACAGTCGAGCCCCTCATTGGGGGTACTATGCACTGCTCTGTGGCTTTTTGGGTTGGGAGCTTTCCCTGGGAGGAGACCAATATTTCTTGGGTGTAACTGTTACACCATAAGTTATGGTGTTACAATCAAAAACCATCGCTTCATTTATAAAAAAAACTCAAATGACATGAAATAAATTACAAAATGACATCATATTTATGTCATTATATGTATAGTCCATGTCAAATTGGTTGGAGCCTATGTCATTATATACGTGTGTGGTTTTCTTACATAAAAAGTTATGGTGTTACATGTTACACCCAATACGTACTCTATTTTTATAGTACTATTTTTAAGATTTAAAACCAACAATAAGAAAAATTGCTTTAAGATTTTAACGTGGGATAAAGGTTGTTTATAGAATACTCAAAAACCGAGAAAAAAACAAAATAATAACAAGTAGGATCATAATGTTTTCTAATTCTCATAATTTTTATTTTTATATCTAGGGTTTAGGAAAACTGAAAACCCAAAATAATGGAACTGTGGGAGTCCAATCTGGACTTGCACAAGTCGCAAGGGCCTTTTAGTTATTTTGCATAAGTGCTGAATGTGCAAAATTTATATTGAAAGTGGTACCAATATAGACACTTGCAAATTGCAATACCAACTCTTTGCATAAACGAGCGAAATATCCTTGTGAGAGTCTAATTTAGACTTAGAAGCTCTCCAAGGAACAACCCTATTGGCTGTCTAATCCTACTTTACCTAATCAATTGGTTTCTTGTTTATCTCAAAGGATCTAATCCTACTTTACCTAATCAATTGGTTTCTTGTTTATCTGAAAGGATCCTTCATTAATCTTTCAACTGGGTTGCTACAAGCCTACAACGACATAGACGTGTTATCCGACTGAATTCCATCAATTCTTCCAATTAATCCTGCATATTATAACATGATTAGTCCATTGTCTTTTGTTTGTCTCCATTTTTGGAGTTTAGTTGAGTTGATTTCATCAACAACGCGATAGTCCATTGTGTCTTTTGGGTTACTGCTTGGCTTGCGACTTACGACAAGTAACTCTCCTAATAAGTTTGGTTGATTGATTTGATATTTTATCTTAAGCCGTTAAATTATGAATTAAAATTTGCTAAAGTCTACGTGATGTACACTAAATTAATGTGGAACAAAAAGTCATGCATGTGAAAATTATACGTAAAATACATAGTGACTCCTATTCTGACATGTAACATATATTCTAGTAGTTCAGACATGTCCCTTGTGACACATAACATATATTCTAGTTGTTCAGACATGTCCCGAGTTCACTGCCTCTAAAAATATGGTCACTATGTTTTAAACAAGGGTCAACTTAATGAAAATAAGGATTACTTAAGGGTAAATGTATGAAGATGGTTTTAGTTTGTGAAAAGTATTTATAACAAGGAATAGCTATATGTTAACAAAGCCACAAACGTGACTATGTCTAAATGGATACTTTAATTATGAGTTAGAGTATATGTTACAAAAAAGGTCGCTATGCCAAAAAAAGGGTTACTATATTTAAATAGGGGTCACTATGTATTTCGAGTACAGTTTTTTTGCGCTTGTGACCTTTTGGTCCACAATAACGTTGTTATGGACTAGTTCCACGCAATTCTTACTCTTAAAATTTTTCTATGGGTTCAGAAACTTAATTTGCATAGACAATTAGACAAACAAACCAAAGAACTTATATGGTATATATGATCTGAAATAATAAAGTTTTTACAATTTATATCCAAAGAAACATTTTGATGTGAAAAATAGATAAGATAGTTTTATTAAATGCATTCTTATTGATAAGAAATGTAAAATAGTTAATGGTGTTAGATAATGTAAACTCCTCAGTTCTATCATATTCCATTGATTAATATTTATAGGATTACAATGAAGTGCAAATCATATTAGGAAACTAACAAGATTTGTAATGATAATATTTTACAAAAATATATCCTAAATCTAGGTAGAGAATATATTGTGTATATACTCTACCACACCACCGCAGTCGGAGCAAGAGATAGTAAGATGCTTAGACTGGATCTGAATCATACATCAATCGATGAAGGTTAGTATGATGAACCAAGATCAAATGGAGAAGCAGCAGTGACCTAAAGATGACGAGGGAAGCAACAACCACAATCTACATAGAGGAGAAGAGAGCGTTGTTGGCCAAAAGAGAAGGGGATTGCGCGAGTCACAGATTTGGGCTAAGTTGTAGAGCTGAAGACAAGGCTATCATAAAAGGTGGCATTGCTGCTATTGGAGAAACAAAATAGAAACTATTACTACCAGATGGTATGATTTGCAGTAAAACAATAAATTGAGTCATGAAAGAGGAAAAAGTTAAAAAAATGATACGAAAAAAGAGATTGAGGACATTTATATCTTGTACCGAATGAATAATGTAAAAAGGATTTTTTGATGGGAATAATCCCACCTTTGCGTGGTCTTCCCAAAACAGTCCCACCTTTCAAAAATCTCGGAATAATCCAACCTTTGGGGTGTGTTTACTTGCTCAAAATGGGCCATACCTATTGGTAAACTGCAAATGCAGGTCTGATAACCTAATTATGTGATTAAGAACTAAATTTGTATGTTTTAAATGAAATTCTAATTAAACATCTAAATTTATTTTTTTAATTATAAATTCACTAAAAATAAAATTCTACCCCAACAACTCCTCCTTCCCTTCCCCTTCCACCACCACCACCCCTCCCTTCCACTAATCTCCACCCCTACGATCCACTGCCTTCACACAATCGCCCTCACCCACCCCAAAAACCGAACCCTTCCCTAGAATTGGCTACAGAATTTCACAATCATCACTCGGATTCCTCATAGTAATCCTCACGATAATCTTCTAGAGCAATCCTACGTCGCCTACGACATCGAAACTCAGCACAAACACAAACAACATGAAGTCGGTAGGTCGGTTTCTTGCGCTGCTATCTCTCTGACTGCTATTGACGCGCTTCTCATCGACCTCCTCCATCTGTTCACGCGCCGAATCATCCGCACTGCATGGCACATGCCTTGAGCTCGCATCGAAGCCGGTAGGTCTGCTGTTTCCAACGAAACTCTATTGCACACCACACCACCGAGTGGTGACTTCTGTCGCTGGCGGTTTGGAGTGTGCGAAGAGAGAGAGAGGGAAAAAGGAGGTAGGATTGGGGTAGGGGTACTGGTGATGGTGAGAGAGGAATCGAAAGGGCGAGCTGGGGAGGCTGCTAGTGGCAGGTGCAGCAGGAGGAGGAAGGGCAGTGTGAGAGGAAGTGGAAGGGAAAAGAAATGTCAACAAGTTTTTCTTACCAATCAAATAGGTCACACGTTAAAATGGCCCATTTTGAGTACACACCCCCAAAGGTTGGATTATACCTAGATTTTTGAAAGGTAGGACTGTTTTAGGAAAACCGCGTAAATGTGAGATTATTCCTATAAAAAAAATCCATGTAAAAATGGAAAAAGGAAGAACACCCCGACCCATCCGGAAATCAGTATATTGTCACCCGTGCGCATCCAGGTCACCCATCTCTAGACTACTCCCAGCCAAGACGCTTAATCAGCGTAGAGTAACTAAGAAATAAGCTCCCTAAAAAGAAAGATGCATCTTGTTGGAATGAGTAGCTGCTAGATCCTTTAAAGCAATCATGTGCGAAGACAATTTTTCCATTGTGATATTTCGTAATGTCGAGTAACTAGTTTTACATGCACACAATATATGCAGCGACAACTCATTATAATAGTTTAAGTTGATAATTTTTTCAATAAATTCTCTATTTTTTTCAACTTATTAGAAGTTATTTTCACCAAAAATAAGTTTAGAACAATTTTTGATCTGACCTTATTATCCTTTATGTAATTGACTTACACAAATTGAAATTATATAAACCCCTTAAAATGATCATTTGATCATTTCTTTACATGACTATAATGTTGTGTAAGTATATTGCTGATTTTTTATTTTTGCAATTTTTTCTTTTGATGGAATATTTTGATATTCTTAAATGAATTTGTTATCTTTTTTTTTTGTAAACTTTTTAGTCTTTCCTTTTTTTAACCTAAAATTTTAAGTTATTCTAATTGTATTTCGTAGTTTTTAAAAATGGCAAACATTGGGATTGATTGATTACCCATTAATATTTTAAAAATTTAAACAAAAATTAATAATTAAAAAAGTAAGGGTAATATAGTCATAATATGGGGACACTATGCCTCCCCCCTTCACTTATGTAATAGAGATAGATAGATAATTGCATATCTAAAAGATTTTAACGGTAAATAATATAATCTCTATACTATTATCTATCGAAACGTATTGGGCTTAGATCCACTCCAAAATCTCAATACTCCTTTGTGATACAATTTGGCCAGAACTGTAAAAGAGAGTTGAAAATTCCAATTTTGACATACTTCTTTTAGAAAAATAGCAAAGGAGAAAAAAAAATCATTTTCTTGTTTATTGAAGTATTTAATAGCTCACGTAATTTGCAACATTGATGATGTTTGCATGACGTGATTCATGAGCAACACATCTTGCACAGTTTACACTCAACTTACCTATTTAACGTGGAAAAAATTTGCAACTTAAAAAATAGGCTATTCTTAAAGGACGTTTCAATTAACCAAAGAAACTTAAATCACTTAACGTTTCATTCACACCCAACTTAACTTAAATAACTAGCTAGTTAAAAAATTGACTTAAATATACTTCACACCTTTGATCTTGCATTTCAAGATGAGGCGAGATCGTCGGCTCTAATACCATGATAAACTTCATTCATTGGGCCTAACACAAGCTCAAACCAAAGGAGAATTTGACCACTTACAAGGTTGGGGGGGTTCCATCCTAAAACCAAGAGGTGATAGATGGAGTAACCCACCAATCTATATCATAGTCATTCTCTCTCTAATTCTTCAATGTGGGACAACTATTCCTAACTCACATGTAGGTTATACTCTTAACACTTATAAAAAAAATTGTTCGTGATAGTACCAAGGCAAAAACCATCCATTCTAAAAATATAATCGAGCCAACTAACATAGAAGTGTATTCAATATAAATATAACAGGAAAAAAATAGTATTCATTGGCATTGGGTTGCAAGGAAAATAAAACAAATTAGATATTTTTTGGTACGGTGTAAATAAGCGATTAAGTACAATGATGATCCCAGGTATTGATTACCACCCACACAAGATTTTACCAACTAAGTTAGATGACATCCACAATAAAATTGATAGTTATACATCTCTTTTATCACACTTTTTATTGATATGTATACATCTCTTTTATGATACTTCCACTATGCCAATTGTATGCATTACGCATCTATCTATAAATACCTTTACATACAATGCAAACATATGAGTTGATCAATAGTTGATCAACCTAATATACTAAAGGCAACTAGCACCCTTCCAATTTTTCGTGCTACATTATCATTTCTCATGGAAAGACACAATTGCTACCTAGTCGTTCTTTCTCTTCTCCTAGCCATTCTCCAACTGTCGATCATTTCTAAAGCTCACACAAACAAGCATACAACCACCCAACCTCGGCATCCCCTAGATCCGGTGACGGTCGAGGAGATAAATCAAGCACGAACCATACTATCCTCCTATGCGGCTAATAAGGCCTTCTATATATACTCTATGAGTTTAGAGGAGCCTCCAAAATCTAAAGTCCTTAGTTGGAGGCAAGGTGAGGCTTTGCCTCCTAGAAAGATCTCTGTCATTGCACGTTTTGGAGGCGGACCCATACGCCTGCTCTCCGTGGACTTGAGGTTGGGTAGTGTTCGTCGAGTTCAGAATGGTCCACCATCCGGGTACCCAATTCCAACATCCGATGAATTTATGGCTTCAAGGAGTGCACCCTTTACTAGTGTTGAGTTCAATAAGAGCATCACCAAACGTGGAGTTGACTTGGGGGACGTGAATTGTGAAGCCTTTTCTCCAGGTTGATTCCTATTCTTCTTTTGTGACAGACTGATTGATAGAGTATAAATCTATTCCTGGGGCCTCAACCATCAGCTTAAGCTTTTGGTTGAGTTGGTCCTTTGACACTGATGGTATATGGAGTAGTAACTATTTTTATTTAGTAGCAATAGTTTGACTTTTGAATATAAAAGCTTTAATTTGACGAGTAGCTTTTGACGAAAATGCAATTATAAATTTGAAAATGTAAAGTATTTTTGGATTTATACTTCTATCACAATTTATATTATCAATATATAAACTTTCTAAATATTTTTTACTATCAAAGAAATTAATATTGGTCAAAATATTGTGTTGATAAACGTAAAAGTCACAATACTGTAACCAAAACAATGAATTATTTGTAGGAGGGAAATGGGGTAGAAACATAAGAGGTACACGTCATGTCCCCTGCACGTGTTTGGTTTTAATGAGTCAACACTGAAAAATACTTGGTTAATGTTGCAAAATGGATAAGATGTTCCCCACAAAAAAACTTTTTTAAGGTCTTGTTTTACAATATCTTTTTTAAAAGGTTGTTTATTGCAAAAACCTATATTGAAAAGGTTGTTTCTTATATGTTTGGTTCTTTAATGAGTCAACACTTAAAAATACTCGGTCAATTGCAAAATGGATAAGGTTGTTCCCCGCAAAAAACTTTTTAAGGTCTTGTTTTACAATATCTTTTTTAAAAGGTTGTTTATAGCAAAAACTTGTATTAAAAAGGTTGTTTCTTATAAATTTTTCCTTAATTTTATATAATGCTATTACTACTTTGGTTATTAATTCTATGCAAAGATTTATACCTTTATATCTTAACATAAATTGTTATTTGATCTAATAACTAATTTTTAGACCCCGATTATGCCTTCGGTAATTATAATCTTTAATTATTAATATCTTACTTTGAAATTACAAAAACAAACATTACTTGTTTTACTCCCTCCGTCCCATAATATAGTTTCCATTTCCATTTTGGGTGTCCCAAAATATAGTTCCCATTTCCATATTTAGTTCCACATTTTTCCGTAATTTGTCTAGAAAAACCGTGTCCCATCATTTATTTGCTTCTTGAATTTTGTTTTTTGCTTTGTTTATTCAACCCAAGTTTTACAATTAATGCTCTTTCACCAATTATTCTTCATTCTCTCTCCTAAAATCTTCTTTTCCCATACAACATTTATTTAAATAAACAAAAAATCTTTACTATCTCTCTTTGACTCTACTTGCATAAATTACCGTGAAAAAAGGGAAATGGGAACTATATTTTGGGACGGAGGGAGTAGTAGTTAAGACATTATTTATGATCGCGGACAAGATACCCGACTATTCATATCCATCTCCGACCAACGACCATATATGATGTTTTTTTTACGTGAATATATATGAATGATGTGCAGGGTGGTTTGGAAAGGAGGAGGAAAAAAGGAGGATAATAAAGATACAATGCTTCTCCATAAAAGACACTATTAATTTCTACATGAAACCCATTGAAGGGTTAACAGTAGTTGTTGACTTAGACACAAATCAAGTAGTAGGAATATCCGATCATGGAAGTCGGATCCCCATTCCCAAGGGTATAAATTCGGACTATCGTTTCTCAGTCCAAAAAAACACCCACAAAAAAACCAAACCCATTAACCCGATATCCATGGAGCAACCCAAAGGTCCAAGCTTCACTGTGGAAAATAACCATTTGATCAAATGGGCGAACTGGGAATTTCACCTTAAACACGACCCGAGAGCGGGTTTAACCATCTCTCGGGCCATGTTTGAAGACCCGGATAATGGAGAGCTAAGAAGTGTGATGTATAAAGGGATGGTTTCTGAGTTATTTGTACCATATATGGATCCAACTGAAGCATGGTATTACAAGACATATATAGATGTGGGTGATTATGGGCTCGGCTTATCGACAAGGTCACTTGAACCACTTAATGATTGCCCAAGAAATGCGTATTATATGGATGGGGTACTTTCAACAACTCATGGAAAACCTTTTATTCGATCCAATGTAATTTGTATATTCGAGAGATATGCTGGCGATATCGCGTGGCGTCACACAGAAACTGGTATTGCCGGACAACAGGTAATACACATATAAAGTACTCCCTTCGTTTTTTAAAATTTGTTACACTTCTTTTTGGGGAGAACCAAGGAAATAGTGCAAAAGACAAGGATAATTTTTGGTTGTGGGAAATGTAAAAGAAGCAATATAAGAGTAATATAGAAGAGAGAAAAGTGGGGTAGGTGGGAAAATTTTTGTTAATTAATAAAGTGGGAGGTGGGGTATAGGTAGGGATGGCAATGGATAGGGTTTGGGTAGGGTAGGGTAAGGCTAGACCCTTACCCATAGGGGTGTGCACAAACCGGTCCGGACCGTAATTTGGACCGGACCGGAGATTCAAGATTCCGGTCCACCGGTCCGGTCCGGTCCAAACCCGGAAAATTCCGGTTGGACCGGAATTTCTATTGTTTTAGTAAAAAAAAAAAATTTATATGTTAAAAAAAAAATTAAAAGGTAGAAAGTTAGAAACTTAAAAACCTACTATTTATTCTTTTAGGATTATTGACATTAAAATTATTAATTTTTAATGTATATAATTTATAAATATATTTAAATTAAATAAAAAAGATTTTTTTTTTTTTTAAAAAAATTCCGGTCCAAGAGGTCCAGGACCGGACCGGAAAAATTCCGGTCCGGTCCCGGTCCAGGAAAACCCCGGATTTCGATCCACCGGTCCGGTCCGGTCCTGGACCGGTGCACACCCCTACTTACCCATACCCTAACTTTTAGATGTAGACCCATACCCTATCTATACTCATAGGGAAAAAAAATTTAGGACCCTTACCTGTATCCGTAGGGTTTGGGTAGGGTCTAGGGTCTAAAATAGGTCCAACACAAAAATAAATCCGCTTACATTTTCACATGTATATATAATCGTTAAGCATAATTTCATATATTAATTTTGCAATTAACACACATAATATCATGTGCATTCCATACCAATACATATTTTTTGCACATCCCAAAAGTCTCATACATCAAGATATAAGTAAATATATTTTTACGTGATTGCGATTTGTGGCTAGGGTTCCTAACTGAGGGAGGGTTTTAGTTTTATTGGAAGTCTGCTAGAAGGATATGTTTATATATATATTTTATTTTAATTTTTAGAAAATAAAAGTATATATTTTAATTTAGATGGGTCTATGGGTAGGGTCTGTGTATTTGAGGAGTGGACCATTACCCTACCCTTACCCGATAGGACCAATACCCATACCCTACCCTTATCCATAGGATCCAAAAAATTAAGAACCATACCCTAATTTTAGGGTATGGTCTGGGTAGGGTCCTGGACCTATTGCCAATAGAAAAAGTTGATGTTGATAGTTACTCCCCCCATTTTTTTTATTGCTACATTGTTGTAATTTAGGCAATGTCACTTTCTAGCTTTTTGGGATGATACTTTTTGACCCATTTAATGTTAAAAAATGGGAAAAAGTAAAAAAGTAGTACTTTTGGGTGGAAAAAGAGAAAAACAAATATAATAGTAGTACTTTATGGTGGGCCAAGTACCGTAAATAAGGAAATGTTAAATAATGTAGCAATTAAAAAGAAACACTCATATATGAAAAATGTAACAATTAAAAAAACGAAGTGAGTACCTTATAAGGAAAGAGGAGAAATGTAACAATTTAAAAAAAAAATCAGACTAAAGATAAAAGTGTAATAATTAAAAGAAAACAGAGGGACTACAAATTAATATCAACTTCGTTTTTAGTATTCTACATGGTGGGCTTTTAAACTTTTCGTCATCTAACTTTTTGATGTCTCCTACTAGCTCAACATATAATTCTTCAATGAAAATACATGTGTTCCATAATAATCAAACTATATGGTCAAAGTAAAAGAATAATGTAAAAATCAAACTATTACATTTATCTTAATCTGAGATGGAAAAAGTATATATTTTTCAAGCATTATACTAAGAATAAGTGTCAATTTGGTGCTCTAATATATATCTAACTTTCTCTTTCTTTTAATTGTTTTTGTCATAGTTTCGTGAAGTGAGACCAAAGGTGACTCTTGTAGCTAGAATGGTACCAACAATAGGTAACTATGATTACATCATGGATTGGATATTTCAGGGTGACGGAGTAATAAAAACTGAGGTAGGTTTTCTATTTATTATGAATGCCTCAACTTAAAAGTTATTTGTTGTTGCAATGTTCTATATATATTTTCCTTGAAAATATAACCTTTTAATTGAAATTGGTTGAAACTTTTGCAGTACTACCACCTATGAGTTGTGATAGGAATTTATAAATGTTCTTCCAACTATCATCAAAGATATAGATGATATTAAAAGTGATATTAGTTGGAAGAGGTTTGGACACCAATTAAAAGAATTATTAATATTTTTTTTTTTTTTAGTATTGTCAATTGGTTTTAGTATAGAACTCTCCTCCTATTATTGTCAATTGGTTTTAGTATATAAAATCTCCCTTAGGCTTATATGTGCACCGAACTCTCCTCCTCCGTATTGAGTTGCCCAAGTCCATTTTCAGTTCTATTAAATTTATCAGTTATAAACTACTACCTCGGTCCCAGAAAGATCTGAACACTTCTTGGGACACGTAGTTTAAGATGATAAGTTGTAGTGTAGGTATCAAATGTTATTTTATTAAAAAAGTAGATGTGATAGGAGTTGATGGGGTATTTTTTATTAAAGGAGAGAGAAAGTTGTGTAACTTTTTATTGATAAAAGGTAGAGTGTGGGTCAAAGTAGTATAAAAGAAATAATATATTAATAGTGAGACCATGCTAAAAATGGAAGTGTTCAAACTAATTTGGGACAAACATAAAAGGAAAGTGTTCAGACTATTCTGGGACGGAGGGAGTATATGTTTTTAGTCAATGCATATAGGTCCGAGTCAAATTGTCATATTTCATGCATCTGATTGTTAGATTTTTATCATTCTTCTTTCTTTCCCCACGGCCCACCGCCCTAGGTGCATAGATTTAGAACAAACCCTTAATTTCATAAATGATTTAGGATAAGCATACAAGTGATATTGCGTAAGCTCAAGAAATTATATAATGTTGGTTTGTTTAGTGATAGGATTCCTAATTTCCTACCATATGATTCTGTCACAAAGGTTGGTATTCTACCACTAAGGGGGCGTTTGGTTGGGGGTATTGTGGAAAGGGTAAGGGAATCAAGAGACTTGATTCTCTTACTTATTGTTTGTTTGCCCAAATCAATGAAACCCTTTACCCTCTCCTTACCCCCAAAGTCCTCTACATTCATTCCCCTACCCCCCAAGGGTTTCACTTACCCTTTCTTTGACTTATGATTGACCATCTCTTTGACCACCCAACCACCACTTGACCCAACCTTTCAACCACAGCTGACCACCCGACCACCACCACCTGCGCACCCTACCACCGCAACCCGACCCCTCCACCACAACACCATACCACCGCAACCAGCCGACGCAGGGGAGGGGATCGGGAGACCACGACGGCGCAAGGGGAGGGAGGGAGATAATGCAACGACGTAGGGGAGGGGAGCGAGAGAACACGGCGGTTCGGGGGAGGGGAGGGGGAGAACGCGACGGTGTAGGGGAGGGGAGGGGGAGAACGCGACGGTGTAGGGGAGGGGAGGGGGAGGCCGCGACGACGCAGGGGAGGGAGGGGGAGACCGCGACGGTGCAGGGAGGGAGGGGGAGACCGCGACGGTGCGAGGGGGGAGGGGGGTCAACGTGACGGCGCAGGGGAGAACCGCCGTGCGAAGGGGAAGAGGAGGGGGCGACGAGGTGGCGGAGAGGCGGCAGGGAGGAGTGGTGGTGCTAGGGTGGAAGGAGGGTAAGAGGAGGAAGAAGGAGAATTGACATTGTCTTAACCAAACACCACTCTAAATCTAAGGGTTTTCTTTTCCTTTCCCCTTCTCCCCTTTCTTGATTCCATTCCCTTTACCCCGTAGCAACCAAACGCCCCCTAAATCTCTTGACTTGGAAGTTACAAGTATATCTTATCCTTCATCCCTCCGTCCCTCTCTTCATCCAACTCCCAACGATTTGTCTAGAGAAAAGCAATTAAGTTGGCCCATAAGTATACCTGTTAATCGGTAGGCTCAATTCATATATATATATTGTAAATCTTATCCGTTGCAATTTATAATATATATCCGTGTGTATCGCACTATTTAATTAAGACACTATCTTTTTCTTCAAATAGTTCATTTTGAAAGCTCCAAATGAGGAAGGAGTAAAAATATTAGTCCTTAGGGAGTACATTATAGGTTTTGTTTATTCACCCTAATTTTACTTAGCTTCTTCTTAAATCTTCATAACAATACATGCATTTCTACTCTTGAAGGTGATATCGAATGATAATATAATGAAATTATTAAGAGAAAAACACTTGATAGGAGAAGGAGTACGTTTTATTGCCATGAACCTTACCATGAGATATACTTTTACAATATTAGTCACTAAAAGTCGAAGGATGAGTGGTAACTGATTTACAGTTTGTTAGATTGATTTTCCCTTTTTATTTTTAAATTAATAGAGTGGTAAGTGTTGTGGTTTTCTTTTCTAGTTAGGGGTATATTGGTCAAAAAGGGTGGACACCAAAGTCCTCAAGAGTTCCCATATATATGTTATGGAGATATTTTATTACACTAACTAAGATACATTAAAAAATTAGAAACATGTTTCGTACAAGATTCGACCTCGTGACCTCAAGTTACTATAGTAAAGTTTTAACCAATGAACTATGCAACATTAGATGCTCTTTTTGGACATAAAAATATTAATATCCCGGGGCAACGCCCGGGCCTAATAACGAGTTGTTTATTAAATGTGTGGATGTGCCCTTAGGAGTATAAAACATAAACATGAAATTTATTTGATAGCCTGCTTATTTACTTAAATGAATCCCTTGGAATTTCCACTTGGTTATTTAAACAGATTGCGTTAGCTGGTATTCCAGTTATTAAGGGCACAACATACAAGAATACGAAGGAAGTGCCTGAAGAAAAGTACCTCTATGGCCCTTTAGTATCTGAAAATAGCATTGGAGTTATACATGATCACTACGCTGCACTTTATCTTGATATGGATGTGGATAGTCCGGATAACTCATTTGTAAAGGTGGATATCCGAAGACAAGAAACTTCACCAGGGGAATCACCAAGAAAAAGCTACTTAAAAGCTACGAGAAATGTTGCTAAAACTGAGAAAGATGCACAAATAAAGCTTAACATATATGAGCCATCAGAATTTCATGTAATCAACCCGAATAAGAAGACACGGGTTGGAAATCCGGTTGGTTATAGACTGGTACCGGGTTCTAACGCAGCAAGCTTGTTGGATTTAGAGGATCCGCCTCAAAAGAGAGCAGCATTCACCAATAACCAAATATGGGTCACACCATATAACCAAAGTGAGATGTGGGCTGGTGGGTTATTTGTTTGGCAAAGCCATGGGGATGACACTCTTGCAACCTGGACTAAAAGGTAACTTCTACAATCTTGTTTAATTGCGGATAGTAATAACTAATAATTGATGGCGATACAGATAAATGGTGGTATTGGTAATAAATTTATAGAACTTTTTGTTGGGAAAGACCTATTAAAATAGTTATTTTGTTATGAAAGACCTAATAAAAACTATTTTGTTGAAAAAGACCTATTATAATACTTCCTTTTGTTATTTAAGACCACCTTTATGTTTTCCGACAAAAAAGATCAATTTTTCCGATATTGACTTGCCCCCTCCCTTTCTCAATAAATGGGACCAACCTATTTTTTTTCCTACCTAATCCCTTATAATGGGAAGCAAGAGGAAATGGTATGGTAGGGTTAAGGGATTAGGATAGAAAAAGTTATATTGGTGTCATTTAATGAGAAAAGGAGGGGAAGAAAAGTCAATGGCTGCAAATTGACTTTTTTCCCCGAAAATATTAAAGTGGTCTTATGTAACAAAGGAAAGTACTATAATAGGTCTTTTTTAACAAAAAAGTTTTTATTAGGTCTTTTCCAACAAAATGACTATTTTAATAGGTCTTTTCCAACAAAAAGTTCAAATTTATATGTAATTTTGCTAAAAAAAGTTTAATGTACGATGTCATTGTAATGGAACTAGCTCCATTCCTCAAACATATGTTTTTTTTATCATAATTTTTATTACAACTCATTACCATCCACCTCAAGATTGGTGATGGTAATGGAGGATAATGAAGTTTTGTGAAGAAAAGAGGTATTATTATAGAGATAGACAAGCATTAGCATCCACATTGACATGGGACTCTGTTCCAAAAATCACTTATAAATTTATTGCTACTAATTACTCTTCACAATCTACCAAATGGGCCGCTGGAAAGAAAAGGTCATAAATTAAAAACAAATGCTTAAGAAAATAATGAGTGAACCCATCGGTCTAAAAAAATGTATCAAATGCAATCTTCATGATGGTGCAACTTCAATTGATTGAAGAGACAACGTTTATTGACGCCTTATAAAATTTGTAAAACTGTTGTTTGAGTATTTGCAGGGACAGAGCTATAGAGAACAAGGATATAGTTCTTTGGTACGTCGTAGGAATTCATCACATACCATGTCAAGAAGATTTTCCCATCATGCCAACGGTAAATTTGGGTTTTGAATTGAAACCCGTTAACTTTCTCAGCCAAAACCCAATACTCGGAATTCCACCATATTTTCCAAATGATCTACCTGTTTGCCAAGCTAATGGGAATACTTGAGTATGCATATGAAGCTGGAAAGGAGAGATGATTACATATGTATAGTTGTCGAGATGCATATTATAGTTTAAAATGAGCAGCACGTTATAGCCTAGTGGTATTGGCATCACTTTCGATCCCAGAGATCCTAAGATCGGGTCTCATCCCTTGCAAGGAAGGATCCCTAATTTCCCCCTATTTGCAAGGGATTTCAACTTACCTTAAAAATAAAAATAAAAAATATTATAGTTTAAAATAATATCATAGGAATAATTTACGTCATGCAATTCTACAATTAATATTGTAATAGTATTGCAATTCCGTATGATGTAAAACATTTATTATAATTATAAAGTATGTTAATATCTAATCATTTGGCTTATATATTGTTTTTTTTTTCATTCGCTGAACTTGAAAAGGAAATCTATTCTATTTCTCTATATCTATATCTATCCATCTATATAGGTGGTGGAGTAGTGGCATTGCTTCCCATCTCATATCCCTGAGGTATAGAGATCAAACCTTATGGGACTCATATGAGGATTTTCCCTTATCTTCCATCAAGTAAGTCCCCTTCATCTTACCTTAAAAAATATATATAATACTATAAAAATTGTACAAAATACACTGTCACGTAGGATCCAACAATATTCATTCTATTTTTGGTTTTCATAAGAGACTTTTATTGTATGGCAATCACGACTATTATGGAAAATATTCCAGAAATATAGATTCGATTAGGCAATCACGAACTAGAACTAATTGAGAGGCTATTGTTCTCTTGTTTCCTCAAAGTCATAGAGTAAGACATAGATTTTTAAAAAAGATTAATTCTTTTGATTGCATGATGGACTCCCCTGAAAACTATTGGCGCGTGTATAAACAAAGTGCTCTACCCAACTGATTTATAGCCCTTGTGCTCTATAGACTATATTTTAGCAAGTAGATAATTTCTTGTCAAGATAAATATTCCATAGTCCAACATCAAAGCTCTTTCATCTGTTTGATTGATATTGCTTCTAAACAATATTGGATTTCTAATCAATCTATGTGGAGTGTAAGAGGATTCATATTAAAAAGTGTATGCATTGGTATAGTAATTATACATCATTTTGTTCCTCTGTTTTTTGCAACTTTTGAGTTATCACAAGCAGCCATTCAGGGGATAAGCTCTTAGATCATTGCTAACAAGAAGGTTCCAACTTCCAACCCATTAATAAAAACGTAAGAATAAAGGGTCTCAAGCTTCAAGTTCAAAGACTAACTATCAAAAAAAAAGGAAACAAGCTAAGAATGTAAACAAAGCTTATTTCCGCTTGACAAGGGCTATGAACAACTGAGTTCCTTCCTTATGGCATGCACTGAACCTCTCGGAAAATTCCATAGTCTTCTGAGAAAACCTATCAAACAATTCATCCATAATATCGACGCCAAAGTGATTCGACAAAATCCCTTCCATTCCAGCTCTTAAGTGTCTCGCTATTGCGTTACTAGCAACTGAAGTTTTGAGACCATCCTCTGATTTTACTGCTGAAGCTGGGTTAGTTAACTCCATTTTCTCTATACTGAATCGCCCGTTCTTCTCTACTAACGCTTCCATCTCCTTTGGTGCAACGCCATAGATTGGCAAGTTGAAGGAGTCTACTTGTCCCTTACTAATAACTCCCTAAAAATCATGGGGAATGGGAAGGAAATACAAAGCAACAAGATTAATAATAACTTTGGTCGATCACTTGTTAGTTGTTACTACCTCCGTTTCTATCTAAATATAAAGGCGTCATTATCATGTAGTTGAACTCTGATTGTTGATTACACTTAATATAAATTTCTTAGTAGTTCTTACCCATAAATTGACAACTCACATCAAAGTAGTCTATTCGTCCTTGGCTTATAACTCGCTGAAGTCGTGAGGGAAGGAATAGAAAGACATAGGAATGTGGACATTATAATGCGTCCTATTTCTAGAGGTTAAACTTTGACCGTGAATTACTTCACATATTTATAAAAATCATGTCATTAGTCATAGCATATATTTTATGAATCTTACCAATGTACTCACATACTGTAATTTAACCAATCCAAAAGCAATAAATTGCACTTACGTTTTAACCATATCCAGTAAGGAAGCCCCCAAGAGATCAAACATGATACCAGCAGGAACCTGGGAATGAGACACTGTTTCATCAGGAAGACATGGCATAATGAGCACGATCATCCCTCCAACTACAAGCTCTCTTGCTCTTCCGTCCAAGAACAACTCCATATCCTTAGAAAACTGCCTACGATACGCATCCACAACACCTTGTGATGCACCAGTGTAGTGGATTCTTCCTCCGTTCCATGCCTCAGAGTCCGTCTTAACCAACTCCTCAGGTGCCTTAGACAACCATTGTAGAGCATAAGACGAGTGAATAAAATGGATGGAGGTGTCTGGGAAGAGACGGCCATAGAAGGAACCCGGTACAGCAGCTGAGAAGTAGGCACGGTTGGAGGGGAGGGAGGTGAAGAGGGTGTTGAAATCGTTGCCAGTGTGGTCGTTGAAAAATACTTGAAATTGTGGGTTTTGGAGAGATTGTGTTTTTGATTTGGCCTCAATGGTGTCTATCACATTTTGCATTGCAATGAATGTATTTGGACCCACTGAGCAGCCCAAGTCGGCTATACAGATAGTCGAGGTTGCTGATGGTGGTGTTGTTGTGGAAGTGGTTGACATTAGAAATTTCTGGGCATCAAATTTATCAGTTATCGCGGAGCAAATTAGCCCTTTTGCAACACTTGAAGCTGCTTTCTGTGTCGAAATTCAGAGAGTTTATTGTATTAGTAATGTCGGTATGTGTAAAAATTTCCATGTATTATGACGAACGTCAATAATCAGATTTGTTTTTTCTTAAGACTGCCATATATATATATATGCAACGTAAACCGCCTACAGGCTACATACCTACATAGGCTCTGTTTGGAGAAGCATTTTAGCTACCTTAGATGACAAGATGCTAACATATCTTAGGTGCTAATATTAGTAGTGTTTGGGGAGCACGTAAAATAAAATTTCAAGTGGTTAAAATG
Organism: Beta lomatogona; assembly: GCA_947646795.1. Taxonomy (NCBI): domain Eukaryota; kingdom Viridiplantae; phylum Streptophyta; class Magnoliopsida; order Caryophyllales; family Amaranthaceae; genus Beta; species Beta lomatogona. Next base: position 1,738,252 of record CANSNZ010000150.1, read on the forward strand.
ACTTAAATGATAAGTTTAAATTTTACCTTTTCAGAATCAGGTGACTGAAATTTTGGAAAATCTTTCCAAAATTTTGACAATAACTAATTTTGCCAAAATAATAATAAGTTGCTTTATCATTTCCAACACCTTATTAGTTACAGCTTTATCTTATCAATTTCAGTTAATTTATCAGTTTCAGTTTCTTTTCAGCTAGTATTGCCAAATAGAGTTATATGCAGTACGTATGCTACATTCATGACAAGCAGTCACGGTATTAGCTTCCAGTAGACCTGTCCATCGGGTTGGACTGGTGAGTTTCGGGTTCAATAAACACAATTCAGATTATACGGATTGCAGGTCAGGTTATAGCCCTTATAGGAATTGCGGGTCGGATTATACGAACTATGGGTCAATTATGCCCTTTTTATCAACTTTCTTTTATGACTATTTTTCATATCAAATGAGTATTTTTCGTTTATATAACTATTATTTCATTTTTGGTATGATATAAACATCATAATTCTAACATATCCTTCATCGTTTATTAACAGTGGCAACATTTTGACTTTTGTACTACTCATGTACTTATTTTGACTCAAAATTTGCGACTAAAAAGTAATAGAAACTTTAGCATGTAAGATTTTAATGTTATATACTTCATATTTACTCTGTTCTCAACTCCAGTTCTAAATTTTTCGGCTTCAATACCTGCCGGAACCGATTTCACAACTAGGAACCCAATAGATACAATTCTAAAATTGGGTACTCATCCCCAAATATAGCACTTCAATTGTAAATTTTCATATAAAAATGATATACGTCTATGAGAAATAAGGAAAAAAAAATTTCTTTTTTTTTGGGTCCCTTTTCAGGAACCCGTGGTAAGATGAATTTCCTCTGGGCTGCTCTCGCACGGGATCACTCATCCAGAGGCCCAACAAGCCCCAAACCCCCCCTCCCCCCAACAATATTGAAATTTTGCTTCCACCAAGATTTTGCTTCGTCTTTCCTCTCTTTCCATCCATCCATCCTCCCCATTTTCACTTTCATTTTCCTTTCCAAGAGCATCCATCAGCATGAACATAAAAAATGTTCATCTCCCTCTCTCTACAACTTTCTTACTCATCATCCAAAAAAATGTCATGGCTCAGTACCAAATTCACAAATTCATCCAATCCATGGAATAAAAAAAACTTCAGCAGTATTCTCTCCCCTATTTTTTACTTCAAAATTAATTTTAGTGTTTCAAAATATATCAAAATGGTTAACATTTTATAGATCTCCAAAAAAATGACCATTGGTACTTTTATTTTTCAAATTTGTACTTTTATTTTTCAAATTTGTATTTTTTAACATATAGCCATTGTAATTTAGCAAATACATTTGTTGCACAATTTTCCACCACTTCGTGGGACCACTTTTCTCATGACATAATTTTATTTTGTGACCATGTGATCAATTCCTTGGTTGGTCACGATGTGACAAAAAATATTTTGCAACTTGTTCATGATGGGGTAAATTTTATCTTGTTTTTTATCCCATGATCTATTTTTTATTTATGGTGGTGGATTCACTAAGGGTGTATATTCGTCACCCTATTGTTTCTAAACTTCTTACAATTGAACTCATTTAAAATTTATTTTATAAAGTGTTGAACATTATTAGAATTTATTTAAATTTATTGGAACTTATTTAAATTAATATACTTGAATTATTTTTAAGACAAAGAGAATGTACCCTAAATTTTCTCATAATGAGCCAAAAAAATGAAACTAATTAATTTCAACGGTTATTTCACCAAATACCCCTGACAAAAAAATTTATTCACCAAATACCCCTACTTTTTTCAAAATTCACTAGATACCCCTGACTCTTAAAAAAATTCACCAAATACCCCTGCCTTTTGAAAAAAATTACCCAAAATGCCCTTTTGGCTAACGGACTTTAGTGCTCCGTTAACTAATTAACCGTAAAAACTCTAATTAACCCTAAAAAAATCCTAATTCAACCCAATTAACCTAAGTTAACCCAACTCTCTCTCTCCCCTAACCCCACCAGCCATCCTACAACCCCAGCCCCACCGCCCTCTCCCACTTCCCCGCAGATCCCCCCACTCCCCCTTCCACACGGCCCCCTCCCCGCAGCCGCCGCCTCGCCCCCCTCCTCCTCCCCTCCTCCCTCGTAGCCGCGCCTCCCCCTTTCCCGCAGAGGCGCGCCTCCCCCTCCCATTCGAGTCCCCGTCAGCATCTTCGGATGATTCTTCCTCATAGAAGCATCTTGTAAAGGGTATCCCATGCCTCTAAGTAGAAGGAACGGGATGCGAAAACCGAATAAACTGCAGTAATTTATGGATCCCAAATAATCTATTCAAGAACAAGTATCATGGGTTATGCACAATTTTCTTTAGTAATCGTCCAAAAAAAAGTGAACGGGTCTCCAAGAACAACATGAGGTGGACATTTTAAGCTCAAAATCGAGAGGAGATGCTTCTACATTTGCATCCGAAAGTCGTTGCGGGGTGGGGGTGGTGGGGGGAGGAGCTGCGTGGGAGGGGGTGGCGGCGTGTGGGAGGGCGGGCTGTGGGGGGGGAGGGGAGGGGGCTAGTAGGGCTGGGTTGTTGTGGGGGTGGGGGGGTGGGATGGGGGGGGTGGGGGGTTGTTGTTGGGGGGTGGTGGGTGGGGTTGTTGGGGGGGTGGTGGGGGCTGGTTGGGTTGTGGTTGGGGGTGGGTTAGGGAGAGAGTTAGGTTGACTTAGGGCTAATTAGATTGACTTAGGGATAAGTAGGTTGATTTAGGGAAAACTTGTAAATAAACACTAACGGAGGACTAACGTTCTTCAACAAAAGGGCATATGGTGACTTTTTTTTAAAGGTCAGGAGTGTCTGGTGAATTTTGAAAAAAGTGGGGGTATTTGGTGCATACTTCTTTTTATCAGGGGAAATTTGGTGAAATAACCGTAATTTCAATTATGTTATCCTTGATTAAAGTTTTTCTTCAAGAAGAAAGCATTTTTAAATATGTTATCCATCTAACCAGTTAATGGAACCAAAAACCTACTCACTCTTTCTCGAGAAAGTATTGATAACCAATTGTTGGTCGGGGTGAAAGTTTGGTATACTGTTTGAACTTGGGCTTAATCCAACCCAATCCGAATAAAAATTGGATTACAATTTTTCTATCCAAATCCAAAACCAACTAGAGTTTGAATCCAACCCAATTCAAATATAAACAAATACAACATAGGGGTTATTTGCTATTTGGTTATTTTGGATTTTTGGATCCAATCATCCTCAATCCAAACCAAACCGAAAAAACCAAATCAATTTATAAAAACTCAATCTAAATCCAATCCGAACATAGTTCGAGTCCATTCCGATTAATCCGGTTTGGTTTGGATTAGATTTCGGTTTTTATCCGGATAACTTTCACCCCCTAATTGTTAGGGTAATTTTGGTATCTTCATACCTATACTTTTTCCATTTGATACTCAGGTAAGTAATACCATGTTAGTACCAATGATACTCGGACGGTAACTGATAGAGAATAATATTAAGATAATATTTTCTTATTGTTTTAGTATATACTTTGTATAGTTGCCTAACTATGTTAGGACTCGGATATTGTAAACCCTAAATATTTGGTCAATACAATCACTCCAAATTCAAGGAGTTTTACACAATCTAACATGGTATCAAGAGCGTAGGTTAGTCATCCTCCCGATACAAAATAATTTTTGATCGGCCCCCTTGGACCTCTCATCCATCCAAACTCATATTTTCGTTCTCCTAGTGATTCCCTCTACAACACAATTCAGTTGTAGTGAGTTTTGTGCTTGCCGGCCATAATTATTTCTTCGGTTTCATACCTGCTTCCCACCCCTTTTCCGCTGCCTTTCGTCCCTCATGGCTAAGGACACCGAGCCCCACCCTACTCCACCGCCACCTACCTCTACCGAGTATCACCCAGCCCAAGCCGTCTCAAACATCAAAAACGATATTCCTTTCACACTAGATCGAGAAACTTCTCATTATTCTAATTGGGTTGAGTTGTTTGAAACTCACTGTCACGCGTGTAATGTTCTTGATCACATTGGTCCACAAACTCCTCACCCCAACATCTCTGACGCCCTATGGTCTGTCATGACTGGATTGTGAAAAAGTGGATCTATGGCACTATATCTCCCGATCTCCTACAAACGGTTCTTTATCGGGGTGCCACGGCTCAAGAAACATGGAATCGCATCAAGGCCATCTTCCAAGACAACAAGCATACTCGTGCCGTCTACTTTGAAAACGAGTTTAATGCCTTGCATCTCTCCAACTTCGCCGATATTGTATGAAGTTGAAAAATTTGAAGGATCAACTAGCTAATGTTGATCAATTGATCTCCGAACAAAAACTTGTTCTTCGTATGGTTGCCGGATTAACTAATACTGATTATGATACTGTTGCCTCTCTTATTCAATTGTCGGTCCTCCCCACTTTGGAAACCACACGATCACGACTACTTCTTGAAGAGTCCAGACGTGCCCATGATCCTACTACACCGGCCCAGTCATTCTCGGGCTCTCAAGACACTCTGGCACAACCGCAAACTCACGACCAGCCTCAGTCCCAGCCGTGCGGTGGTGGCCGCGGCGGTGGGCGTGGTCGAGGCAGACAGCAAGGCGGGAGGGGACGTGGGCGTGGCAAAGGAGGTCCCGATGCTCCTCGCATAACTCTCAGTTCAACCCAAGGCACGCAGCGCAGCAATACAGGCCCAGGCCCATATTAGCCTTGGATCCAGCAAGCCTAACCTAGATGGGAGCAGCCTCCTATGTCATATCCCCAGCCAGCGAGACCCCCTCACCCAGTCCCAATCAGTATGCGCTCCCCCTCCTGCCTATTATCCTCAGGCCCACGTGGCCCAACAGCAGTATTATCCGGCGCCACATCATTCTCATTGGCCTATTGTGACTCCTACCGAGCTAGGTAATGTGTTTGCCACTATGAGCTTTCAACCGCATGATGATTCGTGTTACATGGACTCCTACGCTACATCGCACATGACCAACAATTATGGTACTCTCTTACCCCTTTTTAATTTGAGCACTAATAATCATATTCTAGTTGGCAATGGTTCTCGCATTCCTATTAAGGGTTATGGTCATGCTACCTCATCCAATACCACACCCACCCTTCAATTACGTCAAGCCTCGTTTGCCCATCAAATAATAAAAAATTTAATCTCCGTTTGTAAATTGACCACTGACAACAATGTCTCTGTAGAATTTAACCATTTTGGTTTTTGTGCGAAGGACGTTCGCACGAGGAATTTAATAACGAGATGCAATAGCTCGGGGGATATTTATCCAGTGACCACTTCCACTCCTTCCATATGCCTCGCCACATCGTTAGCTGTTGTCACTCCTCAAACTTGGCACAGTCGTCTAGGCCATCCTGGAGCTCATATTTTTAGTTTCTTAAAAAATCGTAGCTTAATAAATTGTAATAAAGAGTTTGACTCTAGTTTTTGCAATTCTTGTCAAATTGGTAAACATATTCGTCTTCCTTTTTCCCATTCTATTAGTACTACTACTTATGCTTTTCATATAATTCATGTTGATTTATGGACATCTTCTTTTCATAATACTACTGGTCATAAGTATTATTTGGTGCTTGTAGATGATTATACTCATTATGTGTGGGCTGTGTCGTTAAAATACAAATCTCAAACTTATCAAACTTTACTTGATTTCCATGCTTATGTTCTAACTCACTTTGAACGTTCAAATTTTTTCAAAGCGATCATGGTCGTGAATTTGATAATGAACCCTTCAAAAATTTTTGCCAACTCCATGGCGTTGTTTTTAGGTTTTCCTGTCCACCCACATCATCTCAAAATGGTAAAGCCGAACGCATGCTTCGTACCCTTAACAATGTTATGTGTACCATTCTCTTCCATGCTTTTGTCCCACTTTCATATTGAAATCATGCCTTAGAAACTGTCACCTATCTTATAAATGTTTTTCCCTCTAAATTATTTCACCATAAATCTCCATCTGAAGTCTTTTTTGGCAAACCACCATCATATGACCATATACGAGTTTTTGGTTGTCTTTGTTATCCAAATTTGACTGCTACAGCTCCACATAAACTTGCTCCTAGATCTACCCCTTCTGTTTTCTTGGGTTATCCTGCTAATCATCGTGGGTATAAGTGTGTTGACCTCTCTACTCATAAAATCATCTTGTCTCGTCATGTTACTTTTGATGAAAACACATTCCATATCATGACCACCACAAAATATTCCACTGGTGATTACCACTTTCTCACATCTGATGAGCCCTCACCTTTCCTCACCCACATTTATCCACAATTGCAAGCCCAGCATTCAGCTCCAGCTGATGCACCCGCGGCCCAACACCCGGATTCCCTTCCTCAGGCCCACGCGCGTGCCTTTCCTCCTTCACCTCTCCACACGGCCCATGCGCCTACCCAATGAGACCTCCCTCCCGTCCGCCATAACCCCCCCCCACCCCACCCGGAAATATTCCCAATGGACCCCCCATCACGTGCGCTACCTCTCCCAACCCATATGCGCGCCCCTTTATATTCCCCCTCCATTGCGTGGGGCGCCCTCCATTCGGGCCACTCGGCCTCCTCCTCGCCACTGTTACTTGGTCCCAACGCGACATTATTAAGCTGAATCCTAAGTATAATCTACTCACACAAAATTCCAGCACCACTCCCTACAAATCTCCTTTGCCTAAAAACCACAAACATGCCATAAATGACCCTAATTGGAATACGGCAATGTAGGATGAATATGGTGCTCTTATTAAAACAAGGACATGGGAATTGGTACTTAGGCCTACGGGAGTGAATATTGTTAATTGCATGTGGCTTTTCAAACATAAATTGAAATCTAATGATGATCTTGAAAGACATAAAGCTCGACTTGTTTGTGATGAGAGGTCTCAGGAAGTTGGTGTTGATTGTGATGAGACTTCTAGTCCTGTGGTTAAACCCTAGACTATTCGTACTGTATTGAGTTTAGATATGGCTCGTAAGTGGTCTATACATCAGTTGATGTCAAAAATGTTTTTCTCCATGGTGATCTTCGTGAGAGTGTATATATGCATCAACCTCCGGGGTTTGTTGATTCTCGCACTCCACATTACGGTTGCCGCCTGCGTAAGGCTCTTTATGGCCTCAAACAGGCGCCTCGTGCATGGTATCAACGGTTTGCTACTTATCTCTTGCGCATGGGGTTTGTCATTACTAAGAGTGATAATTCTCTTTTTACTTTTCATCATGGCTCGGATAGTGCATATTTGCTTCTTTATGTGGTTGATATTTTGTTGGTTACCTCCTCTAATGCGCTACAAGAACGGATCATTACCTAGCTGCAGACTGAGTTCCCGATGTCTGATTTAGAGCTAGCTACTTTCTGGGTATTGCTGTCACCCAGACACCATCGTATATGTTGTTATCTCAACATAAGTATGCATAGGAAATTCTAGGGCATGCAGGCATGGCTAGCTGTAAGCCTGCTGCTACTCCTGTAGACACTAAGTCAAACTTAGTGCCGATGCAGGACCACAATTTCATGATCCTACTTTATATCGCAGTCTTGGAGGTGCTCTTCAGTATCTCACATTTACTCGTCTTGATATTTCTTATGCTGTTCAGCAGGTCTATCTGTTTATGCACGACCCTAGGATCTCTCATTATGATGCATTAAAAAGGATCATGCGTTACATTCCAGGCACTATTGATCATGGGTTATATTTATATCCTTCTACGTCGATGCGTCTGATCACTTATACTGATGCTGATCGGCGTGTGTGCCCTAACACTCGTCGTTTTACTTCCAGATATTGTTGTTTTTCAGGAGACAACCTTATTTCTTGGTCTTCTAAGCGTCAGGCTACTCTCTCTAGATCTAGCGCAGAGGCTAAATATCGAGGCATCGCTAATGTTGCAGCTGATTCTTGTTGGTTGCGCAACTTATTACTAGAGTTGCATTGTCCTCTTCGTGATGCTACACTTATCTATTGTGATAATATCAGTGCTACTCCCTCCATCCTAGAAAGATCTGAACACTTATTAGGACACGTAGTTTAAGGTGATAAGTTGTGGTATGGTTACCTAATGTTATTTTATTTAAAAAGTAGATGTGATAGGAGTTGGTGGGTATTTTTTTATTAGAGGAGAGAAAGAAAGTTGGGTAATTTTTTATTGATAAAAGGTAGAGTGTGGGCCAAAGATGTGTAAAAGAAATAATATATTAATAGTGGGACCATGCCAAAAATGAAAGTGTTTAAACTAATTTGGGACAAACATAAAAGGAAAGTGTTCAGACTATTATGGGACGGAGGTAGTATTTATTTGTCCAACAATCCTGTTCAGCATCATCACACCAAACATGTTGAGTTGGATATTCACTTTGTTCGGGAAAAAGGTTGTTTTAGAACAAGTTTGTGTTTTACATGTGCCTACTAGGTTTCAGTTTGCAGAATATTTTCACAAAAGGACTTTCCAGGCAACTCTTTTTGGATTTTAAATCCAACCTTAGCGTCCGACCTCCTCCTACTCTGACTGTGGGGGTGTGATAGAGAATAATATTAGGATAATATTTTCTCATTGTCTTACGATATACTTTGTATAGTTCCCTAACCATGTTAGGACTCGGACATTGTAAACCCTATATATTTGACAAATACAATCACTCCAAACTTAAGGAGTTTTACACAATCTATCAATAACATTTTAATAACAATTGAAAGTATGTCTACCTTGTTCCTCATCGTTTACTTTTCTTTAAGAATGGTATGCAATGGGCAAGTAGTTTTGTCTTGTTCTACATTTTGATAACAGATACACAAAAAGTGCAGGGATTCCAAAATATTTTAGTGAAAGATTTTTCTTTTGAATTTGGGTATATAATTAAACATATTCTCAGTATTCAGAAAAAGAAAAATAAGTAAAGGGGAATTTTTTTTTTCCCAAGCCATAGATCACGCAATAAATTGATTTGCAGCATTAGTGAAAAAAAAAATCATCCAAGTTATGGTGGATCAAATAGTGAGAAAATTACAAACCTGGAAGCTAGAGTTTTTGGTGTAGCTGAAAGCTCCATCTCCTCCCTTCATTGGATATGATTCTTGCTCCATGGCCATATTGGTGAAGCGCTATGTCTCTCTCTTTCCTCTCTCTCTCGCTCTAGAGTTGAATGCTGATACAATTAGTAAAGTTGCTTTCAGATGATTGACTAGTCTCTTAATAATATAAGTACCGCGTCCTCATCAAAGTTTTACTTCATTTTAATTAGAAAGTTGTTTTTTTTTTAATGTGATTTTAATTAGAAAGGTTCACCTAAACATGTGATGAGCTCAGAGTTTAGTGGTAAAGTTTGTACCTTATAACTTTAAAATTATCAAGTAGTATTTAGTTTAGTGGTAAAGTTTGTATCTTATAACTTTAAAATTGTAGGATCAGATCTCACTAAAGGCACATTGGAGGGAGGGATTCTCTTACCTTCTCCCTACTTCCAAATGATTTCAGCTGTGTAGCTTGGCCGGATTAACCAGTGCAAAGTTATGGTCCAGTAGAGCACTTCTCCTTATCAATCAAAATAAAAGTATGGTGCAATTTTATAATGTTACTCATAACTAGGTTTATGCCCTTGTGATACACAAATTATAGTCAATGTGGTAGATTTTTTTTTTTTTTTTTTTTTTTTTGACGGGAAAACCAAACAGAATTTATTAATCAAAAATCTTATCTGCAAGTACAGCACTACTAGCCGCATAAGGCACTTCTTCTAACCAAACCTTAAGGCTATCCAAACTCCTGCACATCTGAGCTAAACAATGGGCTACTCGATTGCCTTGCCTCTTGACATGCTTAAAAACTATAGAATTAGTTTGAGAAGCAAACATTAAGATATCCTGAACTATTCTACCAAAAGGAGTTGGGTCACACCTCTTCACTAATAGATGATTACAAAGATGTTTGCAATCCACTTCCAGTATCACATTAGTGAACCCCACTTCTATGGCAGTTCGCAGACCATGACGTGTGCTCAGAGCTTCAGCAACGCGAACTTCCTCAATACCCTCCATCTTGCAGCACGTAGCCACCACCACATCACCTTCAAAATCTCGAACCACGCCTCCCAAGCCAATGCCAACACCCTTAAACACCGCAGCGTCAGTATTGATTTTGTAGCATCCTTCTGGTGGAGCTATCCATTTAGTATCATCCTCACCTCTCTCTCTTGTTTTGACCCTTTTTTCATTTGCCTTCTCAAACTCCACGACCCCCCTCACTGCCCTATCAATTAATCTGGTGCAGTCCATTTTCTTCCTCTCAAAGACCCAAGAATTCCTCCCCAACCAAATACTCCAGCACAACCACCAGAATAAGCCCCACCACTCTTCTTCTTTCCTGCTACACACTAACTCCTCGACCCACTCTTTGAACTTTCTATGAGTGATCTTCTGTAACACCCCGTAATTTTCACCCTCTATTTTTTGGTGTTAGTTTATTTTAAAATGATATTCTTTTCGTAAAAAAATAAATAATTTATTATTTTCTCTAGATCAATGATTTTTATTCTTTATAATTTGGGAGCCGAATTATTATTTTATTATATGGTGTGTTAATGTGTGCATTATATTTATATTTATAATTATAATATAATTTATTAGAGTTATTTTCATTATTAAGTATTTTCGAAGTTTAGGCGCGATTTAGGAATTTATCAATTTATCGCGTAGCGGGCTTTTGAAGCATGGACCCTTGTTGATTTGGGCCGAAATTTTTGTTGGTGTGTTGGGCTTGACAGCCGGCCAAGGAGATGGAGATGGAGAGCTCATCTTCTTTCTTTTCTTTTTATTTTTCCTTGTGACTCTTTGTAGCTTTGTAACTCCTATAACCCCCTAATCATTCTCCTTCATTAAAACCCTTTTATTTCAACCATTAAACATCCATAAAATTCTGATTTTTTATTCAAAGAAGTTCAGCATCATTTGCATTTATCACCCACCGTTTTTCAAGAAAAGGAAGAGAGAAAAGGAAGAGGAAAAGAATAGAAAGGTTCAACCCGGTTTTTCCTGTCGCACCTTCACGAAAATAACCGTAGTCGGAGATCTAACCGTTGGATCATCTTTAAATTTGGACACAACGTTTATAACGTCTTGTTCTACATTTTGACTGGAACGATTTAGAATCTGAGCTTTTGATCATCGGGAATCATGGTCGTAACAGAGCAGTGCGAAACAAGAGTTTTCAAAGCTCAAGAAGAAATGCCTAGTGATTTGTTGCTACAATTCTCGTTCGTTATGCCTTGGGGTGAGAAGAGGATTTGGATTGCATGCTTAACTAATGATTGTCTCTTTAGACTCAGCTCTCCTCCCGACGATCCAGGTAACTAGTAGTTATCTTAGAACCATAGTGATTAGGGTATTATTCAGTATTAGATTACTACGCTAGGAATTATTTAATATACTTTTTGAATGAAATTTTTGATGAAATTTGACATGAATATACTTGACACATGCTATGTTAATACTGTGTAGAGAAAAATAACTTTCGCATGATTTTTAGTATTTATTTGATTTAATTGGTGTTTTGTGCGTTTTTGGCTAAATTGCATAATAATTATGGAAAGACTGATAAAATTGATGAAATTATTTTTATTAGATCATGTTACATGCGTAGTATGTAATCCATGCCTTAGAATAATTTTTGTCTACTTTTTACTATTTTATTTAATTGATATATCTGTTTCTGTAATTTCAGTTCTATCATTATATTAATCATGAAAATTATTTGTAGAGGTAGAAAAATTTTTTTTTTTTTGAATATTATGTATTTCCGTGAGTTTTTACATGTTATGTAAATGTTTGGTAATTTTTGGGCATCTTTTTATATTTTTAATTATTATAATGGCTTATTTGAGGAATCTGTATATTAACGGTTACAAATACTTTTGGAGTCCGAAAATTATAAATAAAAATTGTATCATGTCAGTAGAGCCATTAGGGTCGTATGATAATTTTTGTATGATTTTACTGCTCGAAATTATCAGTTTAATAATTATTATGGTGTTTTTGTTGTGAAATTGAGGATACACTTTTAAATTATTTGAGGACTTGTAAATCAGAAATAATTCATTATTTATTATATTCTGGGTTGCTGATTTTCGGTAGTATGCAGTACGTATCATTGGGTAACCATATGTTTATGTTTGATTTATGAAAGAAAATGATTAATTGTTACTACTCTTTTAATGAATATGATTTAGAGTTAATTGGTGGTGTATTTTTTATTGAATTGTGGTTGCTGTAAAAACTATTTCACTATCATTGTTGATGCTTAGTGATGTTTAAAGTATTGTGGTTGGAGATATTTGTTGTAAATTTGTGAGTTACTACTTTGAAGATTTTTGAAAAATTACTTTTGATGAATTATGGCTATAAGGCCGGGTGGCATCCCTTTTGACGAATATTTTTGAGATGAATGATACTTTGATGATATTTATGATTTTATTTTGAGATAAGAACATCCGGTGGGATAGATGTAGTCCCCGGTGAAGAACATGCCAACCACCTGGTTTGCGAACTAGGGGTACACCTGGGTTAATTGTTGTCGTCCGAGAGTCAGGGAGTTCAGCGTGTTCTACCCGGCATCGGGAGTTTGGCCATTCTTAGACACAGGCAATGGGGAACGTAAGCCCATAGACTGACCTGGAGATTGCGATCTGACAAACCTTAGGAAGTGATTTGCGAATCACTAGCGTTCGGTTTCTGTCTCAGTCACTTGTTTTACCTATACTTTTATTTTTCTAAAAGTACTCTTGAGATGATCTATTTATTTTTATCCAACTCATTTGCTATTTATTATTCATTTGCGTTGTTTGTGAGTTATATGGAAGTGGATGCATATTGTAGTTAACTTGACTTAATTATTTCCTTTCTTATTAATCTATGTCTGAATCGTACTTTGATTGCTTTTGTTCTGGGAGAACTGCTAGTTACTCCCCACTGATTGTGGATATTTGTTGTGTATTTTGCAGGTTTTGTTGATGGGGATTTTCTTTGATTTTTGGGCTCAGGTTGAGATGCGAGAAATAATCTATTAGGGGTTTTAGTTCTAGACTTCTCTTTAGTTTGAGATAGTTTTCTCTTTTCGATTTTAATCTAAGTAATTAATGTACTTATAGTATTTAATTATGTTTGTTTTTATCACTTAGTTATTTAAACACTATTCTTGTAGTAGTGACATTCCCAGAAGACGATGTTTCCGCCATCGTCCTATTAAATATATTATTATTTCTTTCTTTTCCGCCTTTGAAATTCTGGGGTGTTACATCTTCGAAACATCAATTCTTAATGGGGATAGATACCATACTTTTCTAGACTCTTCACAAAACATCAACATGTGTTCTAGAGACTCATCACCCCTCCCCACATAGCTGACAAACCTTATCCACTTGCATTCCTCGTCTCGCTAAGTTCTCTTGGACAGAAACCCCATTATGCATCACACGCCAGCCAAACATCTTGATTTTTGGAGGAATCTGCAGTCCCCAAATATTCTGCCACCCAGTCAGATTTCTATCTGTTGAGGTTGAAGGGAGATTGGTACGTTCCTCATTCAACGCAATGAAGTAAGCGCTTCGAACTGAGTACAGCCCATTTGTATTATAATACCACATCCAAGTGTCCGTAGACTGATGAAATGGGATAGGAATTTTTTTAATGGCACTCACTTCCCGCGGGGTAAACATACTATCAAGCACATTTTCCTTCCATCTCCCATGCTCTATAAGGTCAGAAACACGATGCACAGTAAACACATCATCTCCTTCAACACATGAGTGCACACTAAATTTTGGCAGACCCGGAACCCAGGGAGTCTTCCAAATATCAGTGTCCCTCCCATCACCTATGACCCGACACGCTCCCTTAAGAACCAATTCCCTGGCCGCCAAAATTGACTTCCATGTAAAACTTGCATTGGGGTTTATCTTGGCTTCAAGGAAAGAATTATTCGGAAAATACTTACCCTTCAAAACACAAGCCATTAGTGAATGCGGCATTGTGAGAACTCTCCAGACCTGTTTTGCCAGCAAGGCTTTGTTAAACACCTCAAAGTTCCTTATACCTAGCCCCCCTTCTTTTTTGGGCAAAAACATTTTGTCCCAAGCCACCCAAGCTATCTTCTTCTCTTCATTTTTTTGCCCCCAAAAGAAACTTCTACACATTTGTTCAATTCCTGAGATGATGCTTTTAGGAATTTTAAAACATTGCATTGCATAGGACGGGATCGCTTGAGCAACAGCTTTAATTAAAACTTCTTTACCGGCTTGTGATAAGCATTGTCCCTTCCATCCTTTGAGCTTTTTCCATACACGATCCTGAATAGATTGGAAAACTCGTTTTTTTGAACTCCCAATGTACGTAGGAAGACCCAAATATTTGTCATGTCCCTCAACTGCCTTAAAAGCTAACTTCGTCTGAAGGATATTAATCTTCTCCGGCTCCAAATTTCGGCTATAGGACATTTCCGACTTCTCCATATTCAGTTTCTGCCCAGAAGCAGCTTCATAGATAGAAAGAAACTCGAGAACATTATCCACTTCTTCTTCTGTTGCCCGCACAAACAAGCTGTCATCTGCAAAAAAAAGATGAGATATAGGGCGAACTCTTCTTCCTATTTTAACCCCATGAATGAGGTTTTTTGCTTCAGCATCCCTAATTAGAGTAGACAAACCTTCTGCACAAAGTACAAAAAGAAACGGCGATAACGGATCAACCTGTCTCAGGCCTCTAGAAGGTGTAAAATTCCGTGAGGGTTGCCCATTAACAAGCACTGAAAACGTTGCAGATGTAACACATTTCATCACTATTTTCGTGTAACAACTTGGGAAGCCCAATCTTTGCATTATCTTCTCTAAAAAGCACCATTCAACTCGGTCGTACGCTTTGCTCATATCCAATTTTAAGCCCAAAAACCCTTTTTTCCCCGTTTTCTTCTTTCTCAGAAAATGAAAACATTCATACGCAACTAACACATTGTCTGTTATTAATCTTCCCGGCACAAAACCACTCTAG
Source organism: Beta lomatogona (assembly GCA_947646795.1). Taxonomy (NCBI): domain Eukaryota; kingdom Viridiplantae; phylum Streptophyta; class Magnoliopsida; order Caryophyllales; family Amaranthaceae; genus Beta; species Beta lomatogona. The sequence goes on from CANSNZ010000150.1 coordinate 1,753,339, forward strand.
GACTCATGAATTACAACAGGGAGGACTTTTTTCATTCTATTAGCTGAATAAAATTAAAATCATGCACAATCTATATAATCATAATAGTTTTAAAAAAAAAGGTGGCAGAATAATACAAAGAGAACTGAAAATTACTGAAAGTGATGTTTAAGATAGGAGGATGGGAATAAATAGTTGGAGCGATTATAATGATATTAAAGACTTTTAAGATGGATATAGATTAATGATAACTAATACCCCCTCCTTTCCTTTTTTTATCTATACATCTTTTTTTGTGTTTCTTTTTAATCTACACACTTATTGCCTTTTCAATTCTTGGTAACATGTCCCATCTATTTTCTCCTCTTTTTCCACTCATGTCATCCAATTTTTATTATTTTAACCCACTCTTTAATTTCTCTCTATCACTTTTTAGTTTCTCTCTCCACCTTTTTCTCTCATACTTTTGGACTTCCTCTTGGTTTTCCCCCAAAATAAAGTGAGTAAAGTAAAAAGAAACGGAGGGAGTAGTACGTATATGATAATATGATAAAATGTGTTCATATACGAATTATGATGGAGTATATGCCAACATTGTTTTGTTCCAAAATCACAAATAACCTAATTCCTAAAATCGGTAGTAGTAACCTTTTTATACCTATAGTTTATTAAACTTCATAGGTAAGTTATCTAAAAAAAATTGTCATACATATTATAAAAAATCAAATCCCTCAAAGAAAATCTTCTAAAGAACGGTCAGCACAAATCTTATCTTTCTTTTTTCTGATAGATCTCTATTATATAAGTGAAGGGGGGTGGGGGGCATGGTGTCCCTCTATTAAATGACTATATTACTTTTACTTTTTAATTACATTAATTTTGTTTAAATTTCTAAACTAATAATGGGTAATCAATCAATCAAAATATTTGTCATTTTTGAAAACTACAATTAGAATAACTTAAAATTTTAGGTTAAAAAAAAGAAAGACTAAAGAAATTTACGGAAAAAAAAAAACAAAGATAACAAATTCATTTAAGAAAATGAAAATCTTCCATCAAAAGGAAAATTTGTCAAAATATAAATCAGCAATATACTTCCACAACATTATAGTCATGTAAGGAAATGATCATTGTAATGGGTTTATATAATTTCAATTTGTGTAAGTCAATTACATAGAGGATAATAAGGTCAGATCAAGAACTTATCTGAACTTATTTTTGCTGAAAATAACTTCTAATAAGTTGAACAAAACATAACCTTTATTGAAAAAACTGTCAACTTAAACTATTATAATGATTTGTCGCTGCACGTATTGCGTGCATGTAAAACTAGTTACTCGACATTACAAAATATCACAATGAAAAAATTATCGTCGCATGCATCGCGTGCTTAGAAAGCTAGTAATTGTATATTGGTTGTACTACATAATGCTGAAATTTTTGATTTTTTAATTAATTTATAATCTTAAACATTATTATTCGTCATTTAATACTTTCTTATGTAATGACAACAAAATCAAAGTAAATAATTGTATTAATCTTTAATAAAAATCTAAATTCACATATTGCATCTACATAACATCTTGTTGAGTTGTTACTTTGAAGTCATGTAATACCCCCCATGATTGCTTTAAAGGGATTTAGCATGCTACTCATTCCAACAAGATACATCTTTCTTTTAGAGAGCTCATTTCCTTAGTTACTTCACAGTTATGCGTACTTGGCTGGGAGTAGTCCAGGGATAGGTGACATCTTGGGAAGTTTCTTGGGGTGCGCATGAGTGAAGACATAATGCGTCGGAAGAACTTGTGTTGGTTATTGAAGACAGTTGTTTGCTCTAGATGCACATTGGTGATTATAGACTCGACTCCGTATGGGTCGGGTGTTACAAATAGTATCAGAGCTATCCAGCGGCCGCGTGCTGATCGTGTAGATAATTAATCCAAGGTTAGTCGCCTAGTGGGGAGGATCGTGGGGCTATATCACCGGCTGCAGTCGACGATGTGATTAGTTTCCAGGCTGGGGAGATCCACAGGTCGTTGTGGCGAATATGTGGAGTCCTCAGGCGTAACAAGAGTGTTGCTATCCTCAAGTGGGGGTGTATGTAATACCCACCATGATTGGTTTAAAGGGATTTAACGGGCTACTCATTCCAACATCCCTTTAAAGGGATTTAACAGGCTACTCATCACATATCACCGCCTTTTTTCTACGGTCAAAATAGTTTTAATAGTGGTCTAAGTACCTCTTAGGCAATTTTGTTTGCTCTTAAAGAATTTGTTGGGCCTGGATAATGTGAAATATAAGGGGAACTAGGATAGGGGTTAACTGATTTTAGGTCATTTAAGTTGACAGAATCAACATCACTAAGTTATTGAGGATATCTGGTACATTATGTCTAAACCTAAGTGGTACTTGATGAATTTTTAAAACTGAAGGGTTACATCATGCATTTTGTAAAACCTCAGGGGTATGTGGTGAAAAATCCGTAAAATCTTCTAATTGTATAATTGAAGTTATGGTGAAATTATATAATATTATGATCTCTTGTATTCTATTGGCAACCAAATTCCATTTTTTTATTATCCAAACCTTTATTATCCGTTTAATTATTATAAAATTACAACATGAATTATATATTGGGATACCGCAATCCTACGTAGCGCTCTCAATACTCTGAAAAAAAGCCTTTATTAATTATGTGTGTGTGTGTGTGCGCACACATGTATGTGTTTACAATAACCATCTTAATGTAATGAAATTGGAAATTTAGATAAAGTATATAATTTCCTTCGTTTTATGTTACCTTACTATTAAACTATTATTTCTCATCTCAATTGTTCTTTGTCATCTAGATGATACTGTAAGTACACACTTATTTTTTTTTTCATCTAAGAGTGTTGAAGCTATAATGTATAGCGCACAACACATGCATGTGAATGTCTCACATTCATAAAATAAGAGGGGTTGCTCCCCTTACTGCCACATGATTTTGAGGTGGAACTTCCTTAGTCTGGTGAAGTGGATTCTCTCTCCTTATGATAGGTGTAGCCTGGACCCATATTAATACGATATCAGAGTCAGGCCCACATTGATGTATAGTGCATAACACATGTGAGTGTCCCACATTGACAAAATAAGAGAGATGAGTTCAATTTATATGACAAAGGGGCTACTCCCCCTTATTATCATATGATTTTAATGTGCAAACTCCTTAGTTTTGGAAAGTTCATTATTTATAGTAATTTGCCAATATTCAGCATCAATGTATTCGATTGTCAAAATCCGGTTGCGCCTAGAGAAACATTGTCAAGAATTTAATTTGTGCACAACTTTAAAAGATACGAGTAGCTATTAGAATAAAATATGAAATTCATATATCTTTATCTTTAAAATCTAAAACAAAGTGTTTTATTAATTTTTCATCCGATGTCAAAAAAGAAAAAAGAAGTTTTCATAAGACCGTAGAAAACCATGTACGTTCCCTCAAAAAAAAAAAAAAAAAAAACAAGAAAACCATGTACGGTTCTACCAATCTATGCTATTATGAAACATGAAAATCCATATACCATGAGTATATCATATAAGATATAGTTAAATCACTCCCAATATTTTTCCTAATAAATAAAAATAACATCAGTATTGAGAAACAGTGGATTGGTAAATTCCACTGTTCACATGAGAAGTCCACATTTTCCTGCATGCATTTAATGCATGTCAGGTAAATTTTCTTCCCACCGCAAATTTCTTCCGCCGCGCGCTGAAGATTGTTGAATTTACAATTGTGCACAGCAGAAAAATTTTGCTTATAAATACCATCGATGTAAGAAATCAGTTTTACATCAATTGAATACAATACACTCTGATATATTTCTATCTATAACTTCTCTCTCTACATTTTTCTCACAACACGTTATCAGCATGAGTTTACTACCGAAAAAAAATAAAGGTATACATTGTTTTACACAATGTCTCTGTCTCGGGTATTTACTTTTGGATAGAGCGAAACAATGTGCCATTCACTACCAACCTAGCAAGGGGAACTGTAAGACATCCCCGACCCAGTAACATTAACAACGGTACAAATACCCATACCAGAGAAAACCCACAAACCCCTGTTCCCAACACCAATAATAACCCTCCTGTACAACCAACTGGAAATCAACCTTCACCAAGTAATAAAAGAAATAGGGATGAACAGGAAGGGACTAGTAGTAAACGTCACAATGCCACTAACCCAGAAAATAAGTAATTTGATAATAAAGCCACCTTCATGGAGGGCAAGAACATTTATTTTATGTTATTTCTTTTTGCTCTTGAACCGCCTATATGGACGGGTTAATTATTTTTTTTTGAACTTGCCGCCTATATGGACGGCCTAGTGAAGTGATAAAATTATTGTCTCTTATATGTGCAATAATGTTATATGTATGCAGGAAACAAGCATTTAGAATACTATTATATATTATTGTCTCTAATCTTCTTTTTTTTTTTTTGCATTTGTAGTTACATATATTATATCACTATTTTAACATGCATAATAGTAGACCAATTTAGTACATATAATTTTATTGTATTGTATATTTTTAATTGTAGATGAACTGCACAGTTAGGGATAACCCTCTATAAAAGCGGATTACCCTCCCCATTTTTCACCACACATATCCTTATCTTCTTCCAACTTTTTCCTCTACACTCGCAAAATTTTTCTCTTCTTCCTCAACCTTCCGGCCACCATGTTCCACGGTGACGACAACCGTCCTCCACCTTCATCTTCTTCTTTTGAGGAGGATTTTAGGATAATCAGGCTATACTTATTCCTTATAGCCGGTTTCTTTTTCCTTCTTATGGCATTAATGATATATCTCCTCATACGCAAGTAGGAGGCAAATTTTTTTTTTATCTCCCCGGAAGAATGACAAAAAAAATGCACATGAATATCATTTTTCTTTTGTATTTTTCAGTGCATTTTAGGAAGTTTTTTTTCTTTCACTCGTTGTTTTTTTTTCTATTTTTGGCATTTTTTTTTTGCTTCATTATCGTTGTACGCTATTTTAGTATTTTTTTTGGCTTTTATTTGTTGTTTGTACTATTTATGTATAATTATAATGATATAAATCAGGGGGAGATAATATATATGATTTATTATCATTTACTAATTTCAAATATTTACATGTTTGTAGTAAAAAATGGGAGATCTAGTGAAAAGCCAATTTAACATACTAGATCTATTCGGGCAAAAGTTTTTAGAATGGACGGTGGACGCCCAAATGAATTTAAAGGCCCAAGGACTGAAACATACAATTAAGGGTGTGACAATCCAACAAGGTGATGCAACTACATCAGCCGCATCAGTTAAAAAAACGACTGAATAAGAAAAGGCAAAAGCCTTAGTCCTTCTCAGGCATCATTTACATGAAAGTTTAAAAACCGAATATCTCCTTGTGGAGGATCCCAAAGAACTATGGGATAGCCTGAGTGAAAGATATGGGTATCACAAAAATGTGCTCCTCCCAAAGGCACATTTTGACTGGCTCAATTTGAGATTCCAGGACTTTAAAGCAGTCAGTGATTACAATTACAACAGTCGTGGGAGAGGACGTGGTAATTACCGTGGCAGAGGGCGTGGACGTGGCAGAGGTCGATTTTCCCCAAGAAATAACAATTTTAAAAATTCTGATAAAAATTGGGGAAAATCATCTGGAAATTAGAGGCAGTCGTCCTATAAAGGAAACGACACGTGCCACAGATGTGGCATGACTAGGCATTGGGGTCGCACATGTCGTACTGCCAAACATTTGGTAGACCTATATCAGGCTTTAATAAAGAACAAAGGGAAAAATGTTGAAGCAAATTTTGTTAATGAAGCTAATACATCCATGCCCAACCTTGATGTTTCAGATTTTTTTATGGATAATGTTGAAGCCGAAAACAACTTTGCAATGCATTAAGGCCCTGTTCTTTTGAACTTATTTTGGCTGAACTGAACTGAACTTATTTTATTTTGGCTGAACTGAACTTATTTTGGCTGAACTGAACTTATTTTTACTTATTTCTGCTGAACTGAACTTATTTTTACTTATTTTTACTGAACTGAACTTATTTTGGCTGAACTGAACTTATTTTGGCTGAACTGAACTTATTTTGGCTGAACTAAACTCTATTAACATAATATTATCAATACTTATTATTATAATAATCAATAAATATTAACATAATATTATCAATACTTATTATTATTATTTTATTATTTTATAATAATAAATAATAAATAATAATAAAATAAATAATAATAAAATAAATAATTAATAAAAATAATAATTAATAATAATAATAATAAATAATAAATAATAATAATAAATAATAATAATAATAAATAATTATAATAAATAATAATAAATATAAATAATAAATAATAATAAAAAAAATAAATAATAAATAAATAATAATAAATAATAAATAATAATAAATAATAATAAATAATAAAAAATAAAAAATAAATAATAATAATAAAAAAAATAATAATAATAATAATAAAAAAATAATAATAATAATAAATAATTACTAAATAATAAATAAATAATAAATAAATAAAATATTAAAAAAATATAAAATAAAATAAAAAAATAAAAATACAACAAAAAATAAAAAAATTAAAAAATTAAAAAAAATTAAAAAATAAAAATTAAAAAAATAAAATAAAAATAAAAAAAATTAAAAAATTAAAAAAAATTAAAAAATTAAAAAATTAAAAATAATTACAAATTCAGCGTTATTATAATTATAATATTAATAATAATAACAATATTAATAGTAATATTGAAAACAAATATACTAATTACAACATTATAGTATACTGAACTTATTTTGGCTGAACTAAACTTATTTTGGCTGAACTGAACTTATTTTTACTTATTTTGTCTGAACTGAACTTATTTTTACTTATTTTGGTTGAACTGAACTTATTTTTACTTATTTTTGCTGAAAATAAGTCCAAAAGAACAGGGCCTAAATATAGTTAGTTTATTTTAATTACTTCAATAATCATTTTCATGTATTCCCTCTTTTGATTATTAATAAAATATGCATTTTCTTATACTGAACTTCATATTTATTATTTATGAAGATATGGATTTGCCAGAAGTTGGATCCAAAGAACAATGTCTCATCGACAGTGGGACAACACACACCATATTGAAAAATAAAAAGTATTTTTCAAAACTTACAATATTCCAGGCAAATGCTAGCACAATATCTGGGACAACCAAGTTAATTGAAGGCTCTGGGAAAGCCTGTATTATATTTCCAAATGGGACAAAATTGATAATCAATGACGCATTATATTCGAGTAAATCTCGAAGAAACCTTATAAGTTTCAAAGATGTACATCAGAATGGTTACCATTTGGAAACCATGACAGTGAATCAAGAGGAATTTATATGCCTCACGGCAGAAAAATGCGGCAAGAAATACATCTATGAAAAATTGCCAGCAATTTCCTCGGGACTATATCGCATAGATATACGTCTGATTGAAATTAATATGATATCTAACCAGAAGTTAGATAATAGAGAATTATTTACTCTATGGCATGACCGATTTGGCCATCCTGGCACAGGGATGATGCATAGAATCATTGAAAATTCAATTGGACACTCTATAAAGAATGTCAAAATTCCTCGGTCAGATGAATTATCATGCTCTGCATGCCCACTTGGCAAATTGATAATTAGACCATCAATAAATAAGATTGCCACTGAATCTCCAATGTTTTTAGAAAGAATACAGGGAGATATTTGTGGGCCTATTCACCTCGCATGCGGACCATTCCGCTATTTCATGGTATTAATTGATGCATCTACTCGATCGTCACATGTGAGCCTTTTAGATATGTTGCATTTGCAAAACTTCTGGCTCAAATAATTCGATTAAGAACTCAATTCCCTGCTCATACAATAAAGAGCATAAGATTAGACAATGCTGGGGAATTTACCTCCCAAACTTTTAATGACTATTGCATGTCTATTGGGATTGTTGTTGAGCACCCTGTGCCTCATGTACATACACAAAATGGTCTTGCTGAATCATTAATCAAAATATTACAATTAATTGCAAGACCATTAATAATGAGATCAAAATTGCCCTCTTCTGCTTGGGGTCATGCTATATCACATGCAGCAACATTGATAAGATTAAGGCCGACAGCCTATAATTAATTCTCACCATTACAATTAGTATCAGGTCGAGAACCGAATGTCTCACATTTAAAAATTTTTGGGTGCGCTGTACATGTACCTATTGCTCCTCCCCAACGTACTAAAATGGGTCCACAAAGAAGGATAGGAATATATGTTGGATTTGAATCTCCATCAATTATCAAATATTTAGAGCCAACAACTGGTGATTTATTTACGGCTCGATTTGCTGACTGTCATTTTAATGAGTCAGTATTCCCATCCTTAGGGGGAGAGAAAGTGGACCCACAAAACATAAAAATAGAAATAACATGGAACGCATCGCATATGTCGTTTCTGGACTCGAGAACAAATTCATGTGAACAAGAAGTCAAGAAAATTGTTCATTTGCAAAGTATTGCAAACCAATTGCCAGATGCATGCTGAGAATGCCCCGGCACGAATTGAAATTCCTAGTGACTATAAGGCCATTGAAGATGAGTCAATAGCACGTCGAAAACGTGGTAGACCACCCGGTTCTAAAGACTCAAAACCGAGAAAAATGAATATCCTCCAAAGGAGCATGATGAAATTAATATAAATCCAAAGGAGAAACAAACAACGAAATTAATATAAATCCTCCAAAGGAGCATGATGAAATTCATGATGAAAACAAAAATGAAAATAAGCATGTTCCAGAAGAACATGAACATGAAAGCATAGACAACAATGAAACTTCAATTAATTATGTTTCTACAAAGCAACAATGGAATCGAAAAGATGTTGTCTTGAATGAAATCTTTGCTTACTCCATAGCGGTTGAAATGACATACGATGAAAATGATATAGAACCAAAATGTCGCCGCAGAAAAGATTGGCCAAAATGGAAAGAAGCAATTCAAGCAGAACTGAAATCACTTGAAAAACGTGAGGTATTCAGGTATTCGGTCAAATAACCCAAATACCAAAAGGTGTATAACCAGTTGGGTACAAATGGGTATTCGTGAGAAAACGAAATGAGAAAAATGAAGTTACTAGATATAAGGCAAGGCTAGTAGCCCAAGGCTTCTCGCAAAAGCCAGGGATTGATTATGATGAGACATATTCTCCAGTAGTTGATGCAACTACACTAAGATTTATGGTAAGCTTAACAGTTTCAAAAGGATTGCAAATGAGGTTAATGAATGTAGTGACTGCATATTTATATGGGTCAGTTGACACAGATATTTATATGAAAGTCCCTGATGGACTAAAACTACCAGAAAATCACATGCCCAAAGAGATGTTTCAATAAAATTGAAAAAGTCACTCTATGGGTTAAAACAATCTGGAAGTATGTGGTATAATCGTCTTAGTGAATTCCTATTGAAAGAAGGATTCAAAAATAATCAAATCAGTCCTTGTGTTTTCATAAAGCGATCCAAATCAGGATTCGCCATCATTGCTTTCTATGTTGTTGATTTGAATATTATTGGAACTCCCAGAGAGCTCGAAGTAACTGCAAAGTACTTGATGAAATAATTTGAGATGAAAGATCTCGGGAGGATAAAATTTTGCCTTGGCTTGCAAATAGAACATTTGAGAAATGAGATTTTTGTCCATCAATCAAACTATACATAATAAATTATGAGACGTTTTTTCATGGACAAAGTCCACCCAATAAGTTCTCCAATGATAGTGCGTTCTTTGAATGTGAAAGATGATCCATTCAAACCACGACAAGAAAATGAAGAAATTCTTGGTCCTGAAGTACCATATTTAAGTGCGATTGGTGCCTTAATGTACTTGGCTAACAATACTCGACCTGACATAGCTTTTTCAGTAAACTTGTTAGCTAGATACAACAATGCACCAACGAAGAGACATTGGAATGGAGTCAGACACTTGTTACGCTATCTTCGAGGAACACAAGATCTTGGATTATTCTACCAGTTGAAACCAAATGCGTCACTCATTGGATATGCAGATGCTGGATACCTATCAGATCCACAAAAGGCTAAGTCTCAATCCGGGTATCTATTCACTTATGGAGGTACTGCAATATCTTGGAAATCCACGAAGAAGACTTTGACGGCCACATAATCAAATCATGCAGAATTAATTGCTCTTTATAAAGCTGGAAGGGAATGTGTATGGCTAAGGTCAATGATCAAGAATATCCAAGAAGAATGTGGAATGGAAACAATAACAACAAATCCAACTATCATCTACGAAGACAATACTGCATGTATCACCCAAGTAAGCGAAGGGTACATCAAAGGAGACAGGACTAAACATTTATCACCAAAGCTCTTTTTCACTCATGACCTCCAAAAGGAAGGGACGATAAACATCCAACAAATCCAATCATCCCTTCTGGCAAATTTTTTTAAAGAATTAGTCCTAAAAATTGGAATGCGTCATCTTCGTGATGTATGCTAAATTCAGGGGGAGTATTATATGCGCTGCACTCTTTTTCCCTTCGATCAGGTTTTTATCCCACCGGGTTTTTCCTGACAAGGTTTTTAATGAGGCAGTTAATTTTAAGCATATAAGGATACATAATAGTTGTACTCTTTTCCCTAGTTATGGATTTTTCCACAGGGTTTTTTCCTAACAAGGTTCTTAATGAGACAACGTCTATTATGAGTTATCAGGGGACATTCAAGGGGGAGTGTTGAGAAACAGTGGAATGGTAAATTCCATTGTTCACATGTGAAGTCCACATTTTCCTGCATGTATTCAATGCATGTCAGGTAAATTTTCTTCCCACCGCAAATTTCTTCCGTCGCGCTGAAGATTGTTGAATTTATAATTATGCACAGTAGAAAAATTTTGCTTATAAATACCATCTATGTAAGAAATCAGTTTTACATCAATTGAATACAATACACTCTGATATATATTTCTATCTATAACTTTTCTCTCTACATTTTTCTCAAAACAATCAGCACATAATTTACAAAAGTAAAGGTATTACAAAAGTAAAGGTATGTTGACTATGATCGTAAATAGTAAATACCACTTATGACGTTTGACCCGATATTATTATGGGTGTGAAATATAAGCCTATATCATAATACAAGCAATGCTTCGTCATTACATATAATTCACGTGTACTCTTGTAATTTTGATTATCTAAGTTAATCAAACATAGGAAATTGATGAAAGACCAAAGGAATCTCCCTCGAGTTGCACGAGTGTGTCTGGAGGGAGTTATCGAAATTTTACAGCGAATAATCATATATCTGAAGAGGGAACACAGATCATGTGAGGGAATTAAATATGGAAGATGATTCCTTCGAATAACAAAAAAAGAAGATGATTCTAGAAAAGCTAAAACTGAACCTCAAAATAACCAAAGTATTAGAATGTCAAAATTCTGTTGCGCTAAGAGAAACATTATCAAGAATTTGTGCACAACTTTAAAAGATAGCAATTAGAATAAAATATGAAATTCATTTATCGTTGTCTTTAAAATCTAAACAAAGTGTTTTATAAAGTATTCATCCGATGTAAAAAAAAAAGAAGTTTTCATAAGACTGTTGAAACCATGTACGGTTCTACCAATCTATGGTATTATGAAACATGAAAAATTATATACAATGAGTATATAACCAAGTTTGCTTGGTGGAAGTGGTGGGGAACTTACCTTGTAACTTTAAGGTCACAAGTTCGAACCATACTACCTCCTTGTGCTTGGTAGTAGGGACAGGGTGCCGTTCCTGACATTTTATGGACCCTAGGGCGAAAAATGAATATGGGGCCCCCGTGGTTGTATATACATAATACATGTATGATTATAAAATGTAAATTTTATATACGACTATAAAATACATAATATCGATCTAATGATGTAGTTCTATTGCATTGAGTGAAGAATTTAACTATGAATATTCAAAATTTGAAATTATAAAACAATTGAACTAGGGCAAGCAATGCAATCACTAAACTAACTAAAGAGTTGCTTGTACTCTATCAATTTACTCTTGCACATTAAATTTTGATGCAGTACTTAATTTAATCACTACAATAAATAAATAGATAAATTGAATATCAAGATACCTACATGCATCATAGTATATATACATACTAGCATTTTTTCACGCTACGTGTGCATGTCATATTAACGTTTTTTTTCTCAATTGGCTAGTTATTAGTGTGAATTTTTTTTTGAATCGAACATACAGTTATAATTATTTTCAATTTTTTAATACGCTTTTCTTAAATCAATATCTCTTTTTTGTTATTTGTTCATCATTATTCAAATATAGTATCAAGAGAAGGAAATATAAAGCAGAAGAAAGCTTGTGCTCAAATAAAGTGGAAGAATTCGTATATCAGGTTCAATCGTTGAATGTTAATAAAATGGAAGAGTTTGATTTATATAATAAATATTACCGAATAATAATCAACATTTAGGTTTTAAAATATTATCAGTATAAAAATTAATATGAAATTCAATTTTTTATTTTTTTTCTTCTTCTGATTGTGTCAATCAAGTTATATTGTCAATTTAATTTTTTATCAGACTTTTTCACAAATATGTAAGAAGAGAAAATCATTCTCCTATTTGATTGAAATTTCAAATTTAATTCCATTGTTAACTTGCTCAATACAAATGACATGTAGGAAGAAGAAAAGATTAATTAATTAATATATATGCCAATTGAAATTCATTAAGGGTACATTAGACATTTTATAAGGGGACACCATCTTCCTCCCCTCCACTTATATAATAGAGATATTCAACAATAATGATTCTAAGGGCAAAAAGGATTTATATATGATCTTACAATATGACATATATGACTATATCAAGGAGGTCACTCTAAAAATAAGTAAATCAAAGAGGAGAAATTTGTAAAAGTAAACCAGACTTTTCGTTTTAAGATAGAAAAACAAAATTTAGCAATATTCCTCCCTCTAGAGAGAGAGGATCAAGCTATGGGGAAGCCCAATCAAACCTTTCAAAATAGATATAAGACAAAGCCAACTAATGAGCATTAAATCCATAAGATTACGTGGAGGAGCATTTAGTTCTCCTCAAATACTCTACGAATACATGAATGTTTGATAATATGAGCTAGCCTAAGTGATATTGCTGATGACATTGCATTTATTATTAGAACACTTACTTTAGCTAGTACTAGCAAATTATGTATGTGATGCGTGCCTGTTTTTTTTTTAAACATAATAATATGAACATTAGATATTTTCTTGGGCTAAATTTCGTAGATTAAGTCTCTATCACTTAGCCCTTCTTTTATTATATTTTTTTACTTATTATTTCTTTTAGGTTTTGAAAATTAAACTCGATGAACGATAAAAGAATGTTAAGTGAATTTATTTAGGATTTCTTATGTTGTATTAACATACTCCCTCCGTCCCAAAATATAGTTCCCATTTCCATTTTGGGTGTCCCAAAATATAGTTCCCATTTCCATATTTAGTTCCACATTTTTCCGTAAATTGTCTAGAAAAACCGTGTCCCATCATTTATTTGCTTCTTGAATTTTGTTTTTTGCTTTGTTTATTCAACCCAAGTGTTACAATTAATGCTCTTTCACTAATTATTCTTCATTCTCTCTCCTATAATCATCTTTTCCCATACAACATTTATTTAAATAAACAAAAAATATTTAATATCCCTCTTAGATTCTACTTGCATAAATTACCGTGAAAAAGGGAAATGAGAACTATATTTTGAGACGGATGGAGTAGTTTTTTGTGTTAAATAAATCATTTTACATTGTTAATTGATTGAATTTTCCGTTTTGATCTAATACTTGATTGTGTTTGTGAATTGATTGATAAGATATTTGATTGATGTAATATTCATTTTTATTTTTTTTCAACATAAATGTATTAAAACTTATAGTCAATGTTTCTTTTTTTGGTGGCTCAGTCATAACTTGATTGCCTTTTATTCTTTTAACATTTAAGTTAATTTTTTAATGCTATATTTAAGTTTGGCTTTGTTTTTCCTCTTTTTTTAATAGTAGTTGATTTACTAATGGGTAATTTAGTAAATTTATAGGGGGACACTATGGCTCCCCCTTCCCTTATATAATAGAGATTAGACAGTTTAAATATTTGGGACCCTTTTTTACTTGCGCCCTAGCAGTGGCCTCTCTCGCCATGTCTCAGGGCCGACCTTGAGTAGGGATTTCTTTATATCTCCCTACAATTCTACTCTCAAGAGCTAACCTGTGTAGCTGGGTTGACTAACGTGCGAGAAGTGTTGGTCTAGTAGGGTCCTTCTTACCAAATAATTCCCTGATAGGGTTCTCCAAATAAAATATACGATGAATATATCATATAAGACATAGCTAAATCACTCCAAATGTTTTTCCTGATAAAAATAACATCAGCAGTCAGCACATAATTTACAGAAGGATATGTTCGTAAATACCTCTTATAAGTTTGACCCTATATTATTATGGGTGTGAAATATAAGCCTATATCATAATACAAGAAATGCTTCGTCATTACATAGTACTCTTGTGATTTGATTATCTAAGTTTATCAAACATAGGAAATTGATGAAAGACCAAAGGAATCTCCCTCGCGTTGCACGAGTGTATCTGGTGGGAGTTATCGAAATTTTACAGCGAATAATCATATATCTTAAGAGAGAACACAGATCATGTGAGGGAATTAAATATGGAAGATGATTCCTTCCAATAACAAAAAGAAAAGATGATTCTAGAAAAGCTAAAACTGAACCTCAAAATAATCAAAGGAAGTTCCCTCGCGTTGCGCGAGTCAACTAAATTCTATGATAAATTGATAACCCGGAAAAACCGGGTACCCAGTTTGCAAGTACCTTTTTTTCATACCGGGTCATGGACTACCTTTTTTTAACTAGAAAAATTAGGTACCCATTTATGAATATCCCGCATTGTTAACATAATAATTTAAATTATTTAATGAAAATCATAACTATTAACTCTAAAATCATAGCATACAACCAAAAAGTCACAAAACAAGGACACACTACTCATAATTTTATGAGTTGGAGAAGTAAGTTTGTACCAAAATGGAGCCAACTTGGTATCAAATAGAGTTAACCTGGTACCAAATTGCAATTTTGGTTCCATCATGACAATAGAGTCAAGTTGGTACCAAGTTACAATTTGGCCCAACTTGACTATTTACTACCAAATATCAATTTGTTACAACATAAAATTTGGTTTAGTATTCTAACTTGGTACCAACTTGACTCTAAATTGATATCAACTTTACTTTAATTTGGTATCAACTTAAATGCTTAGTGCGTTAAATTATCAATGTGCCCTTGTTGGAATCTTGGGAGATACTCCAACAAAAAGACGTTTATACAAGCTTATCTTTATCAGTATTACTTAATGTTCATATTCAAGGTCCATCTGCTAAAGAAGTTGCCCACAGAAGATGCAAAATACAATGTGCCACATAGGATCAATTATATACATACAAAATGCTATATTTATACATCCAAAAATCATTTTTTTGACAATAAGTATACACAAGAAAACAAAAACAAACTAACCCATGGATTCTGCCGAGTGACAACAAGTCAACCCATGGGTGGACACACTAAGACTAGAACATATTTTACAAGACTCAACACTAATAGTACGCTTTTTGAAGGGGGAGGGAGTCACATCAAACACAATTGATCCTAGTTCCTTGCACTTACAACCAATACCGGGAAGACGAATCTTTGAGGCTGTATACTGAAAGCACCTTGCCCTTGGCTTGCCTGGATACGTATCTTTGCGTGAACTACCTTTGAGTACATTCTTTCGGACGTTAGACCTGGCAATCCTTAATGCTCTCATCCTTGCTTCCCTAGCTGCTTTCCGCTTTGCCGTCACCATTGGGACCGTTGTAGATAACTGACCCTTGCTCATTATTCCCGCACCTGGCTGTGTCTCATGACCCACCTTCTGTTGGGCTATTTTAAGAACTGCAGCTTTTTGCATCTGAACATCCTTTTGTTGAACCCGTGACTGATTACTACATCAGTGACTGATTCTATTAAAGTTTGCTTGTGGGGGGCGTTCATCTTGATATTGATTTTTGATACAGAGATACGAACAGTCATGAACCTCAAATGGGGATGATAGTATGCAGCTCTTTCCCTTGCTGCAAACTCTTCATGTTTTTCCTAGAGATATTAAGAAGCTGAGACGGTCTATGTCTTTGGACATAGGTCACATACTCAGCTTTGGAGGAATACCTTCGACTTATATTTTTAGGCTCAACTATATTAGAAATTTCAATGTTAGGGATGCTTGCTACAACCTCCATCCTCTCAATCCCCTTATTAGATAAATTATTTCCTTCTTTATCACTTGGACAATTATGTGATCCATTGGCCCCTGTGACATGGACATCATGAGCTTCCTTATTTTCAATCAAACTCATCGAAAAGACCTTCCCTTTGTCAGCATCATTTTCAAAGCTACCCTTATTCTACATACCCTCCATTACCTTCTCGTTTGAAGAAGAGATTCCTAACCCAAAATCTTTTGAGATCCCATTTTTAGGATTCATGTTTGACTTTCCTTATACATAAAACTTTGAATCCCTTCAAGTTTTTTGGATACCTCCCTATTTCTGGGTTCAATCTGGGCTGCCATCAATAGATCCCAATAAGCCCACTCTTGTTTTCCTAGTTCCATTGCAGCCGTAGCTCTTCTAAACAACGCTTTAACACTATTCGGGTTGAAGTCTAAAACAATTGTGCAAATCCGACCTACGTGCTCAAATTCATTCTTCCTAATAAAGCACGCAGCAGAGTTTAGAAGAACACAATAGCCAGCTCAAAACACTCAATCATGTCCTTTTCCTCTAGAAAATCATATCGAGCAAGGTTAAGCCCCGCATAACCATACTTCTCCAAGGCATCATCAATTTTCCTTTGCTTGCAAAGAATATTGCCTTCCTCCTTTAATTGTTTAACGACACCAAGGACATCCATTGAATCCATAGAACTAGAAATTAACTCAATCAAATGTTCATCTTCCTCCAATAGATCCTCTCCCTCAGTGAGGATCCGATTCATCTCCCCCTTAAGATATTTGTAACCCTCCAAGGAAAACATCATGAAGACCCAAAAAAAACCCCTAGCGTTTACTAGAACACAATCCAACAAAAGCTTAACTAGTTGTGGGAATTTTATTAAGCAAATAAACTTGAGCTTAAACTATGAGTAAGCGAACTGAAAGAAACAAGACAACCCAGTATAAGATAATTAGGACTTATTTATGAATTGACCTTCAATTTGATGTAAAAATGAACAGGACATCAAAGATGAGAAGTATAAGCCGCCGCTGAGACCGCTCTGGAATACAGGCAGCCATAAATTGTGACAGAGAGTGCTCACCGGCGACCGAAGTACTGAAGTGGCCGCCGGCGGGCTACAGGTCGCTGAGTTTTTTGAGGTCCAAAAGCTTCGCCGAGAGAAAGGAGTTTTCGCGAGAGAAAGTTATGAAAGTGTGTCTCATGAATGATTCCAAAAATCATTTTTGCACATCCATAATCTATTGAGAATGAGGGAGTGGAAGGGTGGTAAGCCCTTTCATCTTCCACCCACAGGTTGTGGGTTCGATTCTCATTAGGGGGGTTTGGGGGCTCTTGGATAGGTTGTATGTAGGTGCTCTGTGAGAGGGCGTTAATGTAATGTATCTTACCAATTTTAAAAAAAAACATCCATAATCAATTTTTTATTTTGTGCGTCCAAAATTTATTATGTATTTTGCTCATCCATGTATAACTATGTTTGTGCGTTTAAAAAGGGGTTTACTATTTACCGCCCGTATTTACTAATATCGTCCGTAATTTTTTTCATACGTTCCTCAATTACCTCCCCTACATATACCTTCGTCCCACCTCTCATCCTCACTATCACTCCTTCCCTCACTTCTCATCCATCCATCCTTCAACACAACCACCACCACCACAACCCGGCGCGATAATCATCACGACCGTGACAGCCACCACCACTACCGCGCCAACCACCACAACCGCAACAAGAACCACCACCACCACACGCAACCGCGGACAACACCACTCCCATAACCATCAACACCACCAACACCAAAATCACGTTCAACACCTCCGCCACCAACACCTTCAATTAGGTATGGGAATGGGTCCAGGACCCTACTGGATCCGACCCTAATTTAAGGGTCTGGGTCTAATTTTTTCAGACCCTAAGGGTCCGGGTCCAAGTAAAAATTTTAGGGCCCGGGTCCAGTTCTTGATATTTTGGACCTCGACCCGACCGACCCGACCCGACCCATAGACCGTAAAAATATTTAATATATAAGTTTTAACTTTTTTTCCCTTGTTTTAGGATATTAGTCTTCCAAGACATTACTTGTATTGTCCTAAATAGTATAAATTGCTCTAGACATATAAGTAGTATTGTAGTTTATATTTTTCTTATTTATGGGTCTTTTTTCTAGATGATCATTTTTTATCATGAAATATTAATAATGCTGAAAAATTGACAAAAATAAAGAAATAGGCATGGACCCTAGATCTTAGACCCTATAGACCCTAAGGGTCTGGGTCCGGGTCCAATTTTCCCAGAACCTTAGGATCCGGGTCCAAGTTTGGGTCCGCAAAAAAATAGGGTCTGGGTCTTGGGTCCGGCTGGACCCGACCCTTGCCCATCCCTACATTCAATATAGTTAAAGGGTCGGTTTCACCAACACCATCACCTTCAAAACGCGGCAAAGTTGACCGGATCTGAGCAGCATGGGACCAAAAAAGAAGGTAAAAGAAAATGGTGCCGGAGAGTCTTCATCTCATGTAGTCATGCTAGTTTTGAAAATTGGCCGGAAAAACTGGTGCACAAGCATGGAAACATTTTTTTTTGTTTCCGCCACACAGAAAACAAACTTATTTTTCATATCTCTGTGGGAGAACCGAAGATCTACTTTGTTTCCTCCAGATCTTCGTTTCCTCCGTGAAAGAAAAGAGAAAAGCGTTCATTTCTTCGGTGGAGGAGACCCAAATAAACCGATTCCTTCATTGGCCTTTTTTTTATTTTCAGTAAATTATGAAATTTATCTGAATTATAATAGCGTTTAAAAGTTAATAATTGCGAAATTGTTTTAATTTTAGTGATTATAGTGAATAAATTATGAATAATACTAAAATTATTAGCATGTCAATAGTTATAAATTGTTTTAATTGGTTTGAGCATGTTATTAGCATATTAATGTTAGCATATTAGTGATATTACCATATTCGTGATATAAGCATGTTAGGTTAATATTAGCAAATAATTTCTTATAATTCGTAATTATTGATTATTACATGTTAATGGTGATAAATTATTTTATAATAAATGATTATTTGTTATGCGACAATAGTGATTAATGTTGACTATTAATAATTAATTTATTTTAATGATTAATTAGAATTACTAGTAATTACAAGATAATAACGACGAACATGCCTAATATTGAATTGAATAATTTGAATAGATTTAAAAAAATCACTAATTAGCATAATTGATAATTAGGATCAATAGCGGGCTTTAGGCAGCGAGAGTGTCGGTCTTGAGGGATATGGGTCGCGACACTACCGATCTCGTGGTGTCGATGCGTCGACTAGAGGGCAATGGCAGAATATCGGTCTAGGCCGACTTCTACTCGTGAGGATGAGTCTCATAGTCTGGATTGGGATACCGAGTACGAGGAGGAGTTAGATAATGGGATGAGCAGTGGAGGTTCGAGGGACCATGTTGAAGATGAGGTGGGTGAAGCCACCTCCCGCGTTACTGTGAGGAAGGGTAGAGGAGGGAGGTTTTCTGCGGAATAGTCAAGTACCGGGCCTAGTCGGAGCAGGAGCAAATCGTGATTCTTCATGGTTAGTTACGGGCTTTATGCCCGGGGGGCCTCTTGGCGGTAGCGTGATTCCTAGTTGGCCAGGTCACATTTCCTCCTATTTTTGGGATAATGGGGAATGTGATCGAGGAGTCTTGAGATGTCATAATCATTCGGGTTCGTTTCAAACTCTATAGAGTTGGAGAAACCATTTCGATGCTCAGTTGTAGCAGCATGCCTCCGCATCCGATATTGCCCATCTGTCGTTTATTATGTTTACGCACCTCGACATGCCATTGATTTTAGCTTTTGTAGAACGTTGACATCCCGATACGATCACATTTCACTTGCCTTTCAGAGAGATGACGGTCATGTTACATGATGTTTGACGGACTATGCGAGTTCCTATTGAGGCATCAAGTGATTTATACGTTCGGTACGAGAAACTCCTCCAGGTTACTCGTGATGAGCTTTTTCACCAGCACGTACCTATTTAGAAGAATGGCGGCATTTGTATTTAGGAGATTTTTGACAGTTGCAAGCTAGCGCCTCGTCCCGCTGACACACAGCTTTTCACATATCTGCTAGTCAGACATGGGTGTACACTGTTTATGGATAAGAGTGGTACCCGGATCATGTCGATGAACATTGTTGAGTTGGATGACCTTGATTCAATGTCTAGGTACTTATGGGGATTTGTGGCTTTGACGAATCTGTATCGTCAGCTGGGAGTGGCGAGTAGGGCGTCGTGCCATCAGATAAATTAATTTCAGCCTTCCCTTCTTAGTGACTCATTTTGGCCATTGATTTCGTTGACATTTAAAACATTCAAAAACAATTGCCGAAAACTAAGTGAACCGTTAATTGCGAATTGATAATATATAAGTGTTATTTTTAATTTTAGTTTAATTATAAAAGTTAATTAAACGAACGATGTAGCTAGATTTTAGTTTAGAAATGAATGGCCTATGTATAGATTAGACAAGTTATCATGGCTACAATTTTATTGTAGCCATTGTGAAACTATCCCGTGACAATATTCATTGGTCTATCAATATCCATTAATGAGCTCCCATTTTGTTTAATACTATAAAAAATATCTCAATTGTAACCTTATTTATGTACCTGAAAGATAATGGTACTTCAGATAAGAGTTGGTTGATTCTTCTCCAATCTCATAGAAAAGCTATTATTTTCCTCAGGATATTCTATGAATTTTGTCAATTACAATAAGTTCTAAGAAAGTCTAATAGTTTTCAATCACGTCTTATTATTTTCAATAAATGCAATAAAGTTCAATAAGGTTTATTAAATTCCACTAAAGACCCTTTGTATTGTGATACCGTATCCTATCTCCAAGGGCCTAGAAGGACAACTAGGGTTCAAATTCCAGTGGCCAGAAGCATAAAAGTTGTGCGGAGGAGGGGGTAGGATGTCCTTCATTTGGGTCGGATTCTAATGTACAATTAAAGTGGTTAGAGTATATATGTGAAACTAGATATTGGATGTACACTTTGTTTGTCAATAAATTACGGGATTGTGATAGGTTTAAGATTTGATGTGAGCCACAAGAAGATGTGTTTGAGCTCCGTTATCCGTACGACGGAATCCTGCAAAACAAGGTTAGACTACCCCGGGGGTTGTTCTAGGATCGACCCTCCGACGCTCAAGTCAGTTATGATTGAGGTAGAGAGAGAAATCGATCAATGTATAGAGAGATGCTCTGGTTTTTGTAGGTAAGAATTGAATACTTGCTCATTGATGAAACTTGTGCTATTCATAATGTTGGGGATTCCCAGACAGGTAAACTTGAGGAGAAGGGCCCTCTTAGAAGTAAGAGGCTCTGTTTCTTTTTAAGGTAACTATACTTTTTACAGCTTATAAGTGCTTCACTGGCCCCATGGGATTAGGTCAACTCCATGGTGGGACCCACAGCTGCCACATGTCTAGTAAAAAAGTGGGCCTCATTGTAATATTGGGCTGATCCTTGAATTGGCCCAAATGGAAGATTGAATATGAAATAACGGACCAAAAATTAGTGAGATATCCTCTAAACCACATTGCCTCAATTGTAGTTTTTTGACTTATTACTATATTCACATAACACCATGATTATTTGGGGCAATATGCTTCTTTTGCTAATCTACATATAATACCATGATTAGAATGTACGTCTGTCATATCCAATGTGAGGATCGTTTAGAGTAACAAATAATCATGTAGAGATTCATAGCTAAACATAGAATTCTGATCAAATCCCAATTCAATAAAAAGCAACCGTCTTCCCTAATGAAGCAAAACTACATCTAAAGCAATTGTAGAATAAGACACCATCAAGAGAAAGGATAGGAATTAGCTTAAGTGGATAGAGCACTCCCCCTTGGCCCCTGAGGTCAGGGGTTCGATCGTTACCCCCAGCATTATGCTGGGGTGTTTCTTTCGCATGCTATGCATGCCTTACCAGCAAATGTGTTGGTGTTTCCTACAGGCTAGCTAGTAGCCTTGTAGGGGTTAGCCCTTGGGCTGACTTAATCTCCTAATCAAAAAAAAAAAATAAGAAAAAAAAAGACACCATCAAGAGAAATCTTCAAAACCCAATTAACTAACTGAGAAAGGGTGTAAAATATTCATTCTTTAATCAAATATTGAGAAGAAAAAAGAATAAAGGAAAGAGGAGAAAGCAGAAAGTACCTGACCCTGAGCTGAGCATATGGGTGGGTAGATGGATGTCAGGCAATCTTGGAAAATCAACAATAAAAAATTGCTAACCGAATATACTGCATTGGTCGTAAATCTCACAGATATCACTCATGTTACTAGAATTAGTATTTTACGTGTATCACGCCGACCAAATATCAAACTAAAGGGAAATTAAAGTTTAATTACTAATTCAGTTCCCACAATAAATAGGGTCAGAATTCGCATTTCCAAAGCCAAACTCCATAATCCTGGAAATAAATCTGATGGATATTCAATTAGGAATATTAGTAGAAGACCACTTTGCTTCTTTCATTAAGGTAGCAGGGTCCATTTTAGGTATTTTTGTGGCATATATTATAGTGAAATTGCTTCACGCTCTCTTGTTGAAGCCAAAATGGCAAGAAAGGTGGTTAAGGAAGCAAGGAATCCCTGGCCCTCATTACAAAATATGGAATGGAGATGGGGCAAAGATGACCAAAATGATGCAAAAAGCCATTGCTTCAATGCCTAAGACTCCGTCTCATGATATCTTGCCTCGTCTTAATCCTCTTGTCTATCAATCTGTGCAGGAATATGGTAAGTCATTTTGTAATCTTATCTTATAATATTAATTATGTGCAGTGCATTTCTAAATTTGTTAGTCTTACATTTAGGGCTTGTTCTCCCCGGCTTATTTTCAGTTCAGTTCAGTTCAGTTCAATTCAGATTAGTTTAGTTCAATTCAGTTCAGTTCAGTTCAATTCCTAAATGATAATCATTACTATTAATTAGTTATAATTTAATTCATTTCAGTGCAGTTCAATTCAATTCAGTTCAGTTCAGTTCAGTTGTTTTATGCCGAAGAGAACAAACCCTAATACCTATAGCCAAATCATGCTATGGAAATTATTTCAAATATGCACATACTTATAAAGGTTCCTTCTCAACTCTTTGGGAATGATGCTAACAACGTAGGAGTACAAGTTTTTTCACTTAATAAATTTACGGTTTTTTCACCATTTACCCCTGACAAATTCGAAAATTCACCATATACCCTTGAATTTTTAAAAATGTGCACAAACTACCTTTATTCCTAATGGACGTTAAGTCACCGTTTGCATTATTTACAATTTTGCTATTATTAACCTAATTAACCCTCCCTCCACCCTAACCCTCTAATGCCCTAATTAACCTAACCCTTTAACATTAATGTCGTTAATCCTAACTAATTAGCCTTAATAAATGAAACTCTATATCATCTCACCGCCAAAACGACTTTTTTTGAAAAAACGGACTCCATCGACGACTCTTAAAGGGCACGAATTTCGAGAAGCCCATAAAAAACGAGTACCAATACGACGGTATTCTGGGCACGCTTCTTAAGTCGGTCTTAAACGGCTTATTTCACCGCAAAAACAACTTTTTTTGAAAAAACGGATGCCACCGATGACCATTTAAGGGCACGAATTTTGAGAATCCCATCAAAACGAGTACCAATACGACAGTAATCAGTCAGTGTTGATAGTAGAGGAGGGAGATGGGTATTTTTTTTATTTTTAAAAAAATTAGGGGTAATTATGTTAATAGTGGCAAAGTCGTAAATAATGGCAAACGACGAGTTAACGTCCGTTAGAAAAAAGGGCATATGGTGAACGTTTTAGGAAACTTAAGGGTATATGGTGAATATTTGAAACTTAAGGGTATATGGTGAATATTTGAAACATTAAGGGTATATGGTGAATTTTTTAATTTGTCAGGGATATATGGTGAAAAAACCGATAAATTTATTACTGTTATATGGCACCGAATGTTGGGCGGTGAAACAATGCCACGTTCATAAGATGAACGTGGCGGAGATGCGTATGTTGCGGTGGATGTGTGGCCACACAAGGAAGGACCGATTAAGAAATGAAGTGATCCGGAAAAAGTTGGAGTTGCATCCATTGAAGAAAAGATGAGGGAGAATCGGTTAAGATGGTTTGGTCATGTGAAAAGGAGATCAGGTGATGCACCGGTGAGAAGAATTGAAGAGTGGAGGAGTAACCAAATTGTAAGGGGTAGGGGAAGACCCAAGATGACTTGGATGAAGGTAATTGAAAGTGATATGAGGTTACTTGGGATTGAGGAGAGCATGACGTTGGATAGAAGTGGGTGGAGGGGAAGTATCCATGTGGAGGAAGGGGGGTGATTACTGCATTTATTTTGTTTTTCTCAATTGTGTTGGTATTAAAACCTTTTGTTGAAAACCTCTTTTAAAACTTGTTGGTGTAAACCTAGTTTTAAAAAAAAAAACTTCTTTAAAAATTCTTAAAACTTAAACCCTTTAAAAAAAAAAAAACTTTTTATCACAATCGTCGATGCCATCTCCTCTGGTAACGGTTTCAGTTGAAGATTCATGTTAGCCGACCCCAAATCACTTTTGGGAATAAGGCTTAGTTGTTGTTGTTGTTGTATTATAACTACAAAAACACTGACAGTAATGTCCAAGTCTTTTTTAACGAAATCTGCAGTATGATAGTGTGTAAGAGTATCAAACTAACCAAATTCCTTATCGAGCACAGGTAAAATGTTCTACATATGGATGGGAACAGTGCCTCGAATAGTCCTACTGGAACCAAAGTTGATTAGAGAGATGTTAACGAATAAATCTGGAGATTTTCAGAAACCAGAGATTAATGGTTTTACTAGACTCTTTGTTGCTGGAGTCTCATCTTTGAATGGAGAAAAATGGGCCATGCACAGGAAGTTGCTCAACCCAGCCTTCCACTTGGAGAAGCTCAAGGTCTAACTTCTGAGTTACCAGAAATATGGTTCTATTTGTTAGTTGTTACTCCTCCCTCCTTTTTTTTATTTTTCTGATCTTACTCTTTCAATTTCATGAACTTTTGACCATTATTTTATCACTACCCAAGCCATGTTTTTATTATTCTGGTCTTACTCTTTTAATTTCATGAACTTTTGAGTTTTGACCATTATTTTTATAACTACCTAATGTTAACCCGAAGTATTAATAAGACCTGTCAAAACTCAAAAGTAAATCCTACCAAACCCTCATAACAATATAATAGGTTAAGTAAGGTCGAATCCACATAGAGATGGTAATTTTAATATAACTTCTAAGGTATGGAGAAACTAAACAAGATAAGAAATATTAGAATTAAGGATCTAAACTAATAAAACAAGAAAATCAAACTAAAAGGATCTAGGGCAATGGTTCACCATGTTGACATGTTCATATTTATAATCTATCAAAAAATCATCAATAGTTCAACTTATCAGATACCTAGAGTACAGGTTAATCCTACGGTCAGATCTTAACGCTCTCAACGCTCTCAAATCAACATATGCAGTACGGTCGTTAACATAATCAGATTTGCTAATTGTAGGTAAGCCTCTAATGAGTACTATCTCTCGACCTATGACTCGTTATTAGCAAGATTTAATTAAACAATTGATTAGGTTGCTAGATTAACAAAATAAACTTAATCATCTATTAGAAATATCAACGACTAATCAAACCGTCAATAACATCAATCAAGATTCATATCATATAAACATGGTTTTCCCAACCCTAGAAAATAAAACTACTCAATCATGAAAAAAAGAATAAAATCTAAATCTTCAGAGGAAAACATAATTAAAAGAAATCAATAAAAGAAACTAATTGAACTAACGAATTAATGAAGTAGAATAAAAACTAGGGTTTACTACTAAAAAGTTAGAGAGAGAAAAAAGAAGGAAAAAAAAAACTAAAACTATGAATATGAATAATGTGTGAGAGAAAGATTGTTCTTCTTTACAAGTGATTCCTAATATATGTAAATAATCCTAAAATTCCTAATATGAGTGGAAAAATAAGTTACAAAATAAGGAAAGTCGAATAAATCATTAAATGGGCGAATTTAGTGATTTGTGCGTACGATAACATATTCCAGCAGAAACAACTCAAACTTCTAAAAGGCATAACTTCTTGACTAGAATCTTCGAGGAGTGCCACCTATCTTTGGAAAGATCTTTAAGTCTAGTTTCCAAACATGCTGGAATTATTCAATTCTCATAGACAAATTAAAAGTTATGGTCAGAAGAGTAGACATGACTCCTTTTTTACATTTCTTCAAATGATTTTCGGCTTTGTTTTCGCTCAAACTCACACTATAAGATATCCAAAAATCCTTATGTAATGCACCTTCATCCAAATGCTCCTAATCCTCAAGCTTAGCTATATATACTCCAAATACATTCTCAACTCCTGAAATTCATTAAAAATACAAAAACATACTGAATAGGAGTAGAATAGCATAATTTAAGAATATTATGCAATATGAACCTAAATATGAATCTAAATGCTCTAAAATGCAACCTAAATGCATGCACCTAAAAAGTATATATAAATATGACATGTCAAGTGTATTTTAGTATGAAGTAAAGACATCATAGTTTCAAGTATAACCACAACCTCTTTTATGAAGCATTGAATCATCATAACACTTTTGTGTACTACTGGAGGTGTATTTGCTGCACTTAGTAGTGAAAAAAGCAAAAAAAAAAAAAATTAGTATCAATTAAACATATCCTACTACTAATTCAAGACTTTAATAGTTTAAATTTGATAAGTTGTGAATTTCTCCCCAATCCTTTAGACTATATTTTCAATGTATTCCTATGATACGACCCTAATAGGGACCCAATGCAACACACACACACACACACACACACACACACACACACACACACACATATATATATATATATATATATATATACATACATACACGTAACAATAACACTCCCCATATAGTAAATATTCTACTATGCTAAGCTTGGTCCGGGATTGTAACGAGGTTTGAAGTTGAATCTCCATTAGGAGCACTTTGGTGAAGGAAATTCCCCTTATCTTTCCTTTCCACTTCCAAAGTGTCTAGCCAGTTAATCCGACTCGGGTTTACTTATAAGATTAGAACTATTGATCTGGTAGGACCTTTTTTCTTAGTTCTTACATACCTAAAAATATTGAATGTTTTAAGGTAACCATAATTAAGATGACGATGGAAAAAATTATGTGCGTCATGCGTGCTAACATTGGATGCATGACTTAATTTGTGACAGGGAATGATGCCATCAGCTGCAGTGTGTGTAGAAGGGATGATTACGAAATGGGAGGGAGTTTTGGGTGTTAAGGACTCGTGTGAAGTGGATGTTTTCTCTGAGTTTCAAAAATTAACAGCAGATATTATATCTCATGTTGCATTTGGCAGCAGCTATGAAGAAGGAAGCAACGTCTTTCAACTCCTGAATGAGCAAGGAAAGTTGCTTTCAAAAGTCTACTATATGGCCTCCTTTCCATTCTTAAGGTAACTCCTTAGTACATGGTTGGTATAAGAACACCCTTACTCGATAATATCAAATTTGGTTTATGAATTTTTACTAATTTATAATGACATATAATAATAGTCAAAGATGTGAATTGACAAACTTGCAAGTCTGACTAGGAACATCAACAAAGAACTAAGTGACTAGTATATATTTATTACAAAAAACAGTATATATATAAAGAACTTTTTATTGGGAAAGACCTATTATAATAGCCATTTTGTTGGAAAAGGCCAAACAAA
Source organism: Beta lomatogona (assembly GCA_947646795.1). Lineage (NCBI taxonomy): Eukaryota > Viridiplantae > Streptophyta > Magnoliopsida > Caryophyllales > Amaranthaceae > Beta > Beta lomatogona. The sequence continues at coordinate 1,781,593 of CANSNZ010000150.1, forward strand.
AACATTCTCGTTCAAAAAGACCTATTATAATACTTACCTTTGTTAGATAAGACCACCTCAATGTTTTTCGGCCAAAAAGTCAATTTTATGGCATTGACTTTTCTTCCCATCCCTTTCTCATTAAATAGAACCAACCTATTTTTCTATCCTAATCCCTTAACCCTACCAAACCCTTTCCTCTTGCTTCCCATTTTAAGGGAGTAGGGTAGAAAAAAAAATAATAGGTTGGTCCTCTTTAATAAGAAAGGTAGTGGAAGAAGGTCAATGTCAGAAAAATTGACTTTTTGGTCGGAAAACATTGAGGTGGTCTTAAGTAACAAAATAAAGTATTATAATGGGTTTTTTCTAACAAAAAAAAATTTATTAGGTCTTTCCCAACAAAACAGCTATTTTAATATGTCTTTCCCAACAAAAAGTTCATACATAAATTATAAAAATGTTATATTAAAAATGCAACTTATAACTTGATTACATGTATATCATCATAGTGATGTTTCTGGTTCTAGCGTACCACTTTATTGATTAAATTTACTAGTTTATTATCGAGATTTAAGATGTATAGAAGAAATCTGAATTGGACGGATTGGTAAGATTCAACATGTAAGTAAGGATTCATATTGTGAAATACTACCTCCGTTCCAATTACTTGCAACACTAGCAATTTCATGCCTCCTAATGCACAATTTTAACCATTGATACCTTCTGTTATCTATCTATAAGTAAAAATTATAAAAACTAATTGATATTTTAAAAGTATACATCGACATAAATCTAACAAACGCCCATATGACTATGGGCCTGTTATCTTCGGCATAAAACAACTGAACTGAACTGAACTGAATTAAATTAAATTATAACTAATTAATGGTAATAATAATAATTTAGGAGCTGAACTAAACTGAACTGAAAATAAGCTGGGGAGAATAGGCCCTATGTGTAATTATACTAGATGGTCAAAATATAATGTATAAATAATGTAAAAGTCCATAAGTTACAAGTAATTGAAAACGCATGAAGTATTAGTATAGACATAGATATAGGTTAGAATTGACTCGAATTTTGTATCTGGGTGATCCAATCGAGCACATTTATTAGAACTGAATATGGTAGGATTTCTAATGATCTTGTGCTATGTTTTTCTCCATATCTTATTTCGCGTTTTTTATACTTCGATTTAGGCATTTGCCAACGAAAGCAAATGCTAGGATGAAATATATCAACAAAGAAGTGACGAGAATTCTAAGAGGTATAGTTGAAAAGCGTGAGAAAGCCATCAAGAATGAAAGTATTATCAAGGATGATTTGCTAAGCTTGATGCTAGCGTCAAATCTTAACTTCCAGCAAGAAAAAATTGGGCTAACATTGCAAGAGCTTATCGATGAGTGCAAGCTTTTCTACTTTGCTGGGCATGAGACAACGGCAACATTGCTCACTTGGACCATTATTTCATTAAGCATGCATCAAGATTGGCAAGAAAAGACAAGAGAAGAAGTGCACAAACTTGTTGGCCACAAAACGACACCAACCTTTGATGACTTAGGCCGTCTTAAAATTGTAAGTTGACTATCAGTGCTTCTAGCTTAATTTCTATGAATAGTATTGTTCTATTTTTATGTGTTTTGTAGATCAATTTAATTATAAATCAATTAGACGTGTCATACTCCTAATATGTGGAGGTTGAAGGCAGTGGCGGAGCCACTTAGACCTAGTGGGGTCCCTTGACCCCACTTGAATATGAAAAAATGAAATTTTTTTTTATTTATAAAATTTTAGATTTTTCGATTTGTTCTTAAAAAATTTGTTCATTTAACCCTAGTAAAATTTTTTTAATTTGTTTTTGAACCCACTAAATATTATTTCTAGATCCGCCACTGGTTGAAGGGTTATTTTAAAATGGATAGAGTAATTTGCATATAGATATAATTTTAAACCATGGTAATGAATTCGATAAATGATCATGATGAGATGTGATAAGAACTATGGAAGAAAACGGGGATGCATGATTAGAGTATTACATATTCAATATAAAATCACCATCAACATAACTAAAAGTATGGCACGTGTATCACATATAAGTATTTTTGTTCATTTTTTTCCTATAATGTATAGTCAATCTATATAATATATTAAAAGGCGTGTCTGACAACATATACACGCCATGTGGCACATCTGTTACTCCACTAGAACTGTCCAATGTGTACATGTATCATGTCAACTAACAAAAGTAAATTATATCTTGTCTTTTCTAGGTGACTATGGTTCTACAAGAATCGTTAAGGTTATACCCACCATCGAGCATAATCCGAACCACGGGAACAAAAGGAGCAAAGTTGGGAGATAAACACCTACCTGGTGGTGCTCATGTTTTCGTCCCAACACCATTTCTTCATCGAGATCAACAAGTGTGGGGAAGTGACATGCTCGAGTTCAACCCTAGCAGGTTCTCGGAGGGGATTTCAAAGGCATCCGATAAAGATTCAGCTCCATATTTCCCATTTGGATGGGGTCCAAGGGTTTGTATTGGGCAAAACCTAGCCATGCTAGAAGCTAAGATGGCTTTGTCTGTGCTGCTTCAACACTATTCCTTCGAGCTTTCACCTTCTTATACTCATATTCCGTACTTTATAATGACCCTTCAACCCTTACGAGGGGCACAAGTTATTATTCGTAGGCTCTAATTAAGATAGATAACAAGCAAGCTTAGCATTATTGTTTACGTTGTTGAACAACTTCTCAAAAGTGGTGCGTCTTAGCTTGTTACTAATGCTTTAAGTTGAGAATGTTGTTGTTTTTTTTTTATGATTTTGTCGAACATGATGAGCTTGTCATTTTCTAGAAGTGTTTTTCTAATAATAAAGTTCGTTCAATGTTCATGTTACATGTTATACTGTTATAGGCATGCAAGCTAAGATTAGACTAGATACATGATGTGAATGTGTTTGGGGACAATTTGAGGTTGCTTAATTCGGAATATAGAGAAAAATTTTGCTTGAGAAGGAGAAGGTCAATTATATATGAATCACCAATTAATTTTGAAGGACGATTCATAAACCTTATAATATAATTGAATTTTGATTACATATAGGGACAAAATTCAAGAGACTACGAAATTAGAGATTGTTTAGAAACACGAAGATGTAGATTTGTCTCCTACAAAGATTTATTTACTTTTAGATGACCCTATTTCAATTAAATATGAGTTAACACGGAGTTAAATTTTCCAAGCACATGGTTTTGCATGAACATGTTTTTCCTCTTTAATGGGGTTTAAAGACTTTGCGGTGTTCAATGAAGCTTTGTTGGGCGGGCGGGGGGAAGTTTTGTGTCTTCTTCATTATGAAGACTCATTAATTAGTTGTGTTATGAGTTGTGGAGTTTCAATTAACTTGGATTGCCACATGCACATATACTTTTGTTTTTACACCGTGACAACAAAATTCCTAATGCCAAATGTGCTGAGCTTCCGAATAAAGATGAGAATTTAAAATTGTACAATGTTGTTTCATAGTTTATGATACATGGTCCATGTGGTGCTTTGAACCATGACACCCCATGTACGACGGATAAAAAATGCACCAAACATTTTCCAAAAAATTTCAGCGGCAGAACAACAGTTGATGAAGATGGCTATCCAGTTTCCATGAGAAGAGATTGTGGTGCGACAGTCGAATAAAATGGCATCACACTTGACAATATATTCGTGGTTTCGCATAATCCAGAGTTATTGCGTAAATATCGTGCACATATAAACGTAGAATGGTTCAACTAACCAATCGAGATCGATTAAATATTTGTTCAAGTATATGCAACAATCAAACTCGCCCTCATTATGCTGACCAATCACAGACTTGGCAAGAAAGGTGTAAAGGAGGAGGGAGATAATTAATTGTAACCTTGAGAATATCAGAGATTACAGAGAATGTTAGAGCATATTCAGAGCACATTCAGAGTCACATAATATAATGAGATGTAGGATGAGGTGTCTTGTGAGGTGGTATTTTCACATGTTGTTAGGAGAATGAAAGCTGTAGATGGCTATAAATAGAGCTCAGATGGTAGTAGTAAGGTATTCAGAAATTGAGAATAGTTTTAGAGTAATTTGGGAGAGATCTTGGCCTCTCGAAAGCCTTGAGTTAGTTTGTAATCCCTTGCTTGTTCTATCAAATACACCTTAGCTCTCTGTGAGATTATTCTCGTATAAGTGAGAAAGAATTAATCTGCTATTGTTATCAACTTGTGTGTGTTTGCAGGAGCTCAGTTTTTTACAACTTGGTATCAGAGCAAGCTGATTCATGGCACTTGTGACTGCTGCCCGGAACGCTCAGCGCATGGACAAACTCGAAGAGGAGGTTGCAGCCCCTCAAGAGTACCATGGCAGAAGGAATAGCTACGTCAATAGCCAAGGCTGCTGCTGAAATGCAGACCACTATCACCAACCAGATCATTGCAAGTATGGACCTTTCAACCCAAAGGTTGAAAGGCCGTATTGAGAGCTCCCGAGAGACTCAAGAAGGCATATAGAAAAGATAAGATCATACCAGTGCAAGTTTCAGGAAGTGGTAAGAGCTTCCATGAACCTAAGACGCCCATCTCTTACTTCGTTTGTGGCCGAGGAAGACGTGGAAGGGTTCCAAGGTGAAGGGTTCGTTCAAGGAGGGTTGGACCCCTCAACCATGGAGAGATAAGAGGGGAGGAGGAACTCACCTTTGTCGAAAATTCTGATGCTGGTGGAGTTTTTATTGTTAATCCGGGCGGGGGTGGTTCAGGTGGAGGGACCAGGGGAACTCTGAGCAGCGGAGAAGGGAATGGGTGGGAAGGCACTAGTGGTGCAAACGGTTGGGGTGGTAGGAGTGGTGTGATGTGTCGTATTTTATATAGGTTTTAGTTGCAATTAGGTTGCATTTTAGGAGCATTTAGGTGCATTGTAGTTCATAATTGCATACTATTACTTAATTTGTGAAACATTAATGCTTTTGTGTGTTTTTGGTATTATTTGATGAATTTTAGGTATTGAGAACATAATTGGAGTATTAATGGACAAGCTTGAGTACTTAGGAATAATTGGAAGCAAGCTACGTTGATAAGGATCGTTATGAACATATTTGAGTGCAATTTGGAGCTAAATTGGAGTTGGAATTCAAAGAAATAAAGATTTGTTTAAATTAAGTCATGTTCATTATTTTACCCATAACTTTTGACTCGATGCTTATAATTGGATGATTTCAGCAGCATTGGAAAGTAGGCTTGAAGAGCTTTCCAACGATAGGTTGCACGGCCCAAGGCGATTTATATTCTAGGAGATACGGGCTTCACAAGTTGGCCCAATTTGCCTGAGGCTCCCTATGCGCGCGGATTACTTAATTCTGGCCTTTTAATGATTTATTTGGCGTTCCTTATCTTGTAACTTGGTTTCCTACTAGTATTAGGAGATACTCCCTCTGTTTTTTTTATCCTTCTCACTTTCTTGTGCGCGTCTCCAAATGTACATCTTTGAACATAAATATTTTTTATTATATATTTGTAAAAATTATAATGATTGAATATTAATAAAGTACTATTTGTGACGAATCAAACAAGACCAACATGACTATATTTCTCTTATAAATTGAAAAAGAAGTGAGGAGATTCTCTCTAAGTATGAATAGTGTCATGATTCCAAGTGAGAAAGATAAAAAAAACATAGGGAGTACAACTTTATGTTAGAGGATTTCTAATTAGGTTAGGATATCTATTACTCATTCATTCTAGTTGCACGTTATTTTTCTCTCTAGTTTTGCCCTAGCTTATTTCCTATTGTTATTTTTTGAGATTCAAGATTGTGACTTTGATCAAGATTTTGGATTCATCTTCTATTCAAGTATTGCGTATCAATTTTTATTCTTTCCTTTCTCTTTTGCTTATTTATTTATGTTTTCTATTAAGTTTGTTGTTTTTATTGCCATGATTATGAGTAGTCTTTTCATCTAGGATTGAGTTGAGCCCTAGTATGAATTGATTATGTAAATTGTTTCTCTAATTCCCATATTGAGTTATATGTTTAGGGTTTGATAAGATTGTTCTTATTGTCAATTTTTGCATCTTGATTTAGCCCTAGTTTTATATTATCAACGAAAGATGGAGTTGAGATTAAGAGTTATTTATTTGATTCTAAATAGTTATTTTATTAATTGAGTTCATCAACGAAAGTTGGGTCTTGATTTAGATAGTTTTTTCATTAATTTGAATTCTCCCATGAAAACAGGTGAGAACTAAAATTGGTAATTATTTGACATTGGTTCTTAATGCTTCTAATAATGTGTGTAAGCCATGAAAATAGGAGACATACATGTTAGTTATGCCTTTTGCTATCACAAAAGTGAGCTCTAGGTATTGAGGAACGACCGAGGATTTAGTTTCGGTTCGCAGCTATGCTTTATTACTGAGTCATAAGGGAATGTCAATCTCGCCTAAGCTATAATTGAATAACTGGGACGTGAGTTTTGTTTTGATCAATTCATATTAGAGGTGATGCTTAATCTTAGTGTTTCATTATCATAGTTATAATCGTTGGTCATCTTTTGTTATTAGTTTATATATTAGTTTATAGATTCTTCTTGATATTTGAATTGTGTAGCTATTTCATAATTAAAAATCAACTAGTGTTTAGTCTTGCATCTCCCTGAGTTCGACCGTATGTGCTACGACACCGTTCACTTGCGGTATTAAATTAAAACCCTAACATGGTGGTGCTACTGGATGGGGTGGAAATGGGAACTATGGTGGATGCGGTGGATGGGACGCAGTCGGGAGAAATAACAGAGGAAATTGGTGGGGAGGCGCTAGAGGAAACATAGGTGGAAATGGGGAGAACGGTGCGGGGCGGAACGGAGGAGATCCCGGCGGGGGAGGAAATGGTGGAAGTGGAGGCGAGTCAGGCTGGGGTGGTAACAGCAGGGGAAATTAGAGGTACCCGCAAGTTGGACATGCCACTTTTCGACGACTAAGATCAAGATGGGTGGATTGTCAAAGCAGAGAAGTATTTTAATTTGTATTACCCTAATGAGGAGGAGAAAATGGAAGCTGCATTGGTGGGATTAGAGGGGGATGCTCTGTCGTGGTATCATTGGTAGCACCGCCGGCGAGCAATTAGGGCGTGGCCGGAGCTCCGGGAGTTAGTAATGCAACAATTCCGGCCAGCCCACTCTTGGTCAGTATATGAACTGTGGCTAGCGGTGAGACGGGTGGATTCCGTCCTTAACTATCGGCGACAATTCATTAAAATGGCAACCCCTTTGGACTGGATCCTAGAGAGAATTTTGATGGGGAAATTTTTACATGGGCTTAAGGAGGAAATGAAACCTGAAGTAATGCAAATGGGCCCATTGACGTTGGACTAAGCCATGGAACACGCATTAAGGGCAGAGGTTAAGATTCGGGTTTCCAAGGCTTCCGAAAACCTAACCCAACTTCGGCCTAAAGGAGGGGGCTCATGGGGAAACCAAAATAAAAGTCCTACTTTTATATCTTCAACAACCTACTCCACCCAACATTAGAGTCCAGCTAATAAGAGTTGGGCTGGCCCAAATTCCCACACAACCTTGTAAGGGGTAAACACCACCCTGCCTTATGAAACCAGTGAGAAAAATAAGGCGCCTAACTGATCCAGAATTACAAGAGAAGAAGGACAATGAGCTCTGCTTCCGATGTAACTACAAATGGTCCATCGGACACCGATGTCGATACAAGGAACTCAGTGTGTTGCTCACGAATGAAGAAGAAGCGGAGGAAGGTGAGATCATGTACGAGGAATTAGAAGAAACCACCGTTCAGGAAGAATCACCTCCGGCAGAGGTGTCTCTCAACTCCGTAGTAGGGCTGACCTACCCGAAGACCATGAAAATGGTGGGGAAGATAAATGGGGCCGAAATAGTTGTTATGATTGGCACCGGGGAAACTCATAACTTTGTTTCACTCGATATAGTAAAAAAATTAGGCCTTGTAATTTCAGATTCTAGGAGTTTTGGGGTTTCATTAGGGAACGGTGATTCCATTTAAGGGGAGGCTGAGAGCAAGGGAGTGCGCTTACACTTGGAAGGGATGGAAAGTGGAGAGGATTTTTTGCCATTGAATCTGAGAAATTCGGACTTGATCTTGGAAGTACAGTGGTTAGAAACATTGGGATCAGTGATGACAAACTGGAAGAATCAAACCATGACATTCAGCTCACAAATGAAATGATCACCTTGAATGGTAACCCCTCCTTAGCCCGATCGTGTATATCGCTCAAAGCTATGATTCGAACCATTCATCGAGAAGGAGGGGGAGTTTTAGTGGAATTGAGTCTGATGGGAAGTGAATCACTACCTGCTAATAAGGAGGAGAAGTCGCTGCCTACTATACCTCCGTACCTCACCAGTGTGGTTGGGCAATTCAAGGAGGTCTTCAAACTACCAGCAGGGTTGCCATCTCTTAGAGGACATGCATGAGCACAAGATACTCCTCAAACAGGGGAGTGACCCGGTAGCTGGTAGGGGTGCTATCCTATAGATACCCACAGTACCTAAAAGATGAAATCGAGAGGTTAATTAAGGAGATGCTTAAATCTGGAATTATCAGGCCATCCAATAGCCCATTTCCTGCCCGGTGTTGTTGGTGTGCAAGAAACACGGGTCATGGCGCTTTTGTGTGGATTACCGCGCTCTCAACAAAGAAACGATTTCGGATAAGTATCCGATTCCCGTAATAGATGAGCTGCTAGATGAATTATATGGGTTCAAGGTCTTCACCAAGTCGGTCTTCAACTCCGGGCACCACCAAATTTTACTCAAGCCCGAGGATGCGCACAAAACTGCATTCTGGACTCATGAAGGCCATTACGAATTTCTCGTGATGCCATTCGGCTTGACCAACGCACCGACAACGTACCAATCCCTTACGAACGAGGTATTCCGCCCCTTTCTTCGTAAATTCGTGCTTGTGTTTTTCGATGATATCCTCATATATAGCACTAGTGAGAAGGAGCATGAGACTAATTTAGAAATGGTATTGCAAACCCCGGAGGAAAATCAATTGTTTGTTAATTTGAAGAAGTGTGAGATTGGGTTGCCAAAGGTGGCATACTTGGTCATAAAATATCAGCACAAGGGGTGGTTGCAGACATGGAGAAAATACAGGCTATGGTCGATTGGGCGCCCCCTAAAAACATACGAGAGCTTCGTGGGTTCTTAGATTTAACGGGCTACTATCCAGAGTTTGTGGCTCATTACGCCCAAATAGCGCAACCACTTACTGCCCAGCTGAAAAAGGACTGTTTTACGTGGTCTAAAGATGCTAACAGGGCCTTTGAGTCTAAATACGAAAAGATTGCTATGCTTCTGATATACTTCTGCTATGCTTATGTTATGTATTCTTAAAGGTACTTAAAGGTATGAGATATGCTTGCCATTTTCGATTATGTAAAATTTACGTTATGACCATTCTGAAACGATATGAAAGTATAGAAAGTAACATCTATTGCTAACACCCACGATCCCCTTCGAAATGTGTTTGTGAAATGATGTTTATAATTATGTTAAGGATTTTGTGGTGTGATTCTTTATATGGATTGTGGGATACTTAATTTTTTTTCGAATGAGTTTCGTAAATGATGATCTTATGAGTTATTGATGCTCAAGTATGATTCATGAAAGATCTATGGCTTATGCCGATGAATGCTAAACAAACGAAACATGATAAATAAAAGTGAAAGAGGTTCTGACAGTATAATGTTACGCTTATCAACTTTTTGGTCGTGCACGTACCTTCGCACCCGCCGTATAGCCAACAAGGGAGAGTGCTCCTTGAGGGGTACCGCAAGTTATGTTCCTACCCTATTTTGGTGCGAGCGGTGTATCCAACAAGGGAGAGTGCTCCTTGATGATCATCGCATGGTGGTGTATCCAACAAGGGAGAGTGCTCCTTGAGGATCATCACATGGTGGGAGACACCCCACATGTCTATACTCGCCAGTTACCAAGCTAAAAGATGAAAAGATAATGATGAAACTTATGATATGAAATTAAATGAAATATTTGTTATGTAGATGATTTTATGATTTAATGCTATGCAGTATGATGACTTTGATGTTACGAAAGTATGATTATGATTGCGATTATGTTTTATGATTTCACACATTATGTTATCGATGTTTGGATTAGAAGATATGGAATGTTTTATGAATATGATGATTAGTGATGTTGGTGAACGAATGCTATGAAATAACTATGTTATTAAGATAGATGATGATTTATGATATTCTGTATGATTTAAAGTATATGTTTATGAATGTTTATTGTCTAATGATATGAAAGTATGTCTTCCGCTTTGATATAAAAGAACTATGATGATGTTACGACTCTGCTATGTTATCTGTGAACTTATAAGTCTTGAATGATGATGAATAAAGCGAATGTTGTTATGTTATGGTGATGTTGTGATGAATGATGTGAACGTATTAATTACGTAAGAGTCGTAGACACCAAAGCATGTTTTAAGAATGTTTTATGGGTTAGTACTCAGCGTTGTGCTGATGCGTCTGTCAATGTTTTGTTTTGTCACTATTGTGGCCTGTCACTTGGTGGGTGGCAGTGTTACAATAGTTTCAGGTTGAAGTTCTGGAGCATCTTTTCCAAGATAGAAGCAGTTACGTACTAAGAGCTCAACTATGATTGTTTTATGTTCTTTTTGAGGCGAGGACGTTCCACTTTGTATTAGTTAATAAGTAATGGTTTAGATTTATTTCTAGTTCTGCATGAGCAATAGTGCTCCTGATTCCCTTCTGCTGCTGCTCAGCGAAAGCGTTGAGTTATGGATTTGGAAATATTTTATTGTAACAGGTTTTTCAAACATTTTCCCATTTTGGGTCATCCATTTTACAAAGGAAACTCTGCCGAAATTTCTATTAAATAGTAATCTATTATTAAAGTGTTTCTTTAGAGAGTGTCAAATCAAAGTAATGTCCCTGTAAGTTAATGTTAAAGGTCGCCTTGACTTTTCCCATAGTGGAAAGTACGGCGGTAACGCGCCGACTAAGCTAGTTCTTTCGCTGCTAATCCTGATTAATTAACTTAATAAGGATGGATGAAAGTCGGGGCGTTACACTTAGGGTTCAGGTCTGGATCCGTTAAAAAAATTAGGGCTCGTGTCCGGCTGGACCCGACCCTTGCCCATCCCTACCTTCAATATAATTTAAGGGTCGGTTTCACCAACACCACCACCTTCAAAATGCGGCAAGTTGAGCGGATTTGAGCAGCATGGGACCAAAAAAGAAGGCAAAAGAAAATGGTGCCGGAGAGTCTTCATCTCATGTAGTCATGTTAGTTTTGTAAATTGGCCGGATGAAAAAATGGTGCACAAGCATGGAAACATTTTTTTTGTTTCCGCCACACATATAACAAACTTAATTTTCATATCTCTGTGGGGGAACCAAAGATCTACTTCGTTTCCTCCAGATCTTCGTTTTCTTTCGTGAAAGAAAAGAGAAAAGCGTTCGTTTCTTTGGTGGAGGAGACCAAAATAAACAGATTCCTTCATTGGCGATTTTTTTTATTTTCAGTAAATTACGAATGTTATTTGAGTTATAATAGAGTTTAATAGTTAATAATTGCGAAAATTGTTTTAATTATAGAGATTACAGTGAATAAATTATGAATCATACTAAAATTATTAGCATGTCAATAGTTATAAATTGTTTTAATTTGTTTGAGCATGTTATTAGCATATTGATGTTAGCATATTAGTGATATTGCCATATATGTGATATAAGCATGTTAGGTTAATATTAGCAAATAATTTCTTATAATTCGTAATTATTGATTATTACATGTTAATGGTGATAAGTTATTTTATAATAAATGATTAATTTTTATGCGACAATGTAGTGATTAATGTTGACTATTAATTAATATTTATTTTAATGATTAATTAGAATTACTAGTAATTACAAGATAATAACGACGAACATGCCTAAATATTGAATTGAATAATTTATATAGATTTAAAAAATCACTAATTAACATAATTGATAATTAGGATCAATAGCGGGCTTTAGGCAGCGAGATTGTCGGTCTTGAGGGATATGGGTCGCGACACAACCGATCTCGTGGTGTTGATGCGTCCTCGTGAGGATGAGTCTCATAGTCCGGGTTGGGATACCGAGGACGAGGAGGAGTTAGATAATGGGATGAGTTGTGGAGGTTCGAGGGACCATGTTGAAGATGATGTGGGTGAAGGGTAGAGGAGGGAAGTAGTCTGCGGAATCGCCTGGAGTGGCAAGTAGAGCGTCGTGCCATCATATAAATTAATTTCAGCCCTCCCTTCTTAGTGACTCATTTTGGCCATTGATTTCGTTGACTTTTAAAACATTCAAAAACAATTGCCGAAAACTAGGTGAACAGTTATTTGCGAATTGATAATATATAAGTGTTAATTTTAATTTTAGTTTAATTATAAAAGTTAATTTAACGAACGGTGTAGATTTTAGTTCAGAAATGAATGGTCTATGTAAAGATTAGATAAGTTATCATGGCTACAATTTTATTGTAGCCATTGTGAAACTATCCCGTGACAATTTTCATTGGTCTATCAATCTCCATTAACGAGCTCCCGTTTTGTTTAATACTGTAAAAAATATCTAAATTGTAACCTTATTTGATCTGTACCTGAAAGATAATGGTACTTTAGATTAGAGTTGGTTGATTCGTCTCCAATTTCATAGAAAAGCTATTATTTTCCTCAGGATATTCTATGAATTTTGTCAATTACAATAAGTTCTAAGAAAGTCTAATAGTTTTCAATCACGTCTTATTATTTTCAATAAATGCAATAAAGTTCAATAAGGTTTATTAAATTCCACTAAAGACCCTTTTGTATTGTGATACTCTATCCTATCTCCAAGGGCCTAAAAGGAAAACTAGGGTTCAAATTCCAGTGGCCAGAAGCATAAAAGCTATGCGGAGGAGGGGGTAGGATATCCTTCATTTGGGTCGGATTCTAATGTACATTTAAATTGGTTAGAGTATATATGTGAAACTAGATATTGGATGTACACTTTGTTTCTGTCAAGAAATTAAGGCATTGTGATAGGTTTAAAAGATTTGATGTGAGCCCCAAGAAGATGTGTTTGAGCTCCGTTATCCGTACAACGAAATCCTGCAAAACAAGGTTAGACTACCCCGGGGGTTGTTCCAGGATCGACCCTCCGACGCTCAAGTCAGATGTGATTGAGGTAGAGAGAGAAAGTGATCAATGTAGAGAGCGATGCTCTGGTTTTTGTAGGTAAGAATTGAATACTTGCTCATTGATGAGACTTGTGCTATTCATAATGTTGGGGATTCCCAGACAGGTAACCTTGAGGAGAAGGGCCCTCTTGGAAGTAAGAAGCTTTGTTTCTTTTTAAGGTAACCATACTTTTTACAGATTTTAAGTGCTTCACTGGCCCCATGGGATTAGGTCAACTCCATGGTGGGACCCACAGCTGCCACCTGTCTGGTAAAAAAGTGGGCCTCTTTGTAATATTGGGCTGATGCTTGGGCCGAAATGGAAGATTGAATACGAAATAACAGACCAAAAATTAGTGAGATATCCTCTAAACCACATTGCCTCAAATGTAGTTTTTTGACTTATTACTATATTCACGTAATACCATGATTATATGGGGCAATATGCTTCTTTTACTAATCGACATATAATACCATGATTAGAATGTACGTCTGTCATATCCAATGTGAGGATCGTTTAGAGTAACAAATGATCATGTAGAGATTCATAGCTAAACATAGAATTCTGATCAAATCCCAATACAATAAAAAGCAACCGTCTTCCCTAATGAGGCAAAACTACATCTAAAGCAAATGGTGTAGAATAAGACACATCAAGAGAAATCTTCAAAACCCAATTAATTAACTGAGAAAGGGTGTAAAATATTCATTCTTTAATCAAATATTGAGAAGAAAAAAGAATAAAGGAAAGAGGAGAAAGCAGAAGATACCTTAGCAGAGCATATGGGTGGGTAGATAGATGTCAGCCAATCTTCGAAAATCAAGAATAAAAAATTGCTTACCAAATATATCTGCACACGTCGTAAATCGCACTCATGTTACTTTAGTATGTTACATGTATCAAGCCAACCAAACATCAAACTAAAGGGAAATTAAAGTTTAATTACTAATTCAGTTCCCACAATAAATAGGGTTAGAATTCGCATTTCCAAAGCCAAATTCCATAATCCTGGAAATAAGTCTGATGGATATTCAATTAGGAATATTAGTAGAAGACCACTTTGCTTCTTACATTAAGGTGGCAGGGTCCATTTTAGGTATTTTTGTGGCATATATTATAGTGAAATTGCTTCACGCTCTCTTGTTGAAGCCAAAATGGCAAGAGAGGTGGTTAAGGAAGCAAGGAATCCCTGGCCCTCATTACAAGATATGGAATGGAGATCGGGCAAAGATGGCCAAAATGATGCAAAAAGCCATTGCTTCAATGCCTAAGACTCCGTCTCATGATATCTTGCCTCGTCTTAATCCTCTTGTCTATCAATCTGTGCAGGAATATGGTAAGTCATTAATTTGTAATCTTATCTTATACTCCCTTCGTTCCATAATATAGTGCTCACATTCCTTTTTTGGTGTCCCAAAATATTGTGCCTATTTTCTTTTTTGTTAGTTTATTTGGACTAAATTATCCTTAATTTTTACACATTCCAATATACCCCTACTTTTCTCTCAAAACATGTGACCCCATTTATTGCTTTACACCATTCCAAGGAACATTTATTGCCTTTTGATTTTATTTAAAGGAAAAAGAAAATAAATAACTAGTTTCAATACAAAAGCATCAAAAAAGCACTTCATTAAATATATTTTTTTGGAAATTTTACCACTCATTCCATTTTGCTTAATTCCCGTGAAAAATGAGAAGTAAGCACTATATTATGGGACGGAGGGAGTAGTATTAATTATGTGCAGTGCATTTCTAAATTTGTTAGTCTTACACTTAATACCTATAGCCAAATCATGCTATGGAAATTATTTTAGATCTGAACATACTTTAAAGGTTTCTTCTCAACTCTTTAGGAATGATTCTTACAACGTAGGAGTACAAGTTTTTTCACCTAATAAGGGCCTGTTCGGCAAAAGTAGTTGTTGGAGTAGCTGTTGGCTGTTGGAGTACCTGTTAGCTGTTCGAGTAGCTGTTTATTATATAGGTGTTTGGTAAAAGTAGCTGTAAAGATTATATAATATAAAAACGACATTTTTTTTTTAATTATAAGAGTAATTTCAATAACATGATTAATTATTTTATATTTAAATTGAATATTTATATTATGAACACAAAGCATGATTTTCTTTTTATGATAGATAAATATTAGTTGAATTCTGGGATTCTTAAAGATGACATTCAGATATATACACGTTATATTTCCTCCGTTTCTCAATATATACAATTAATACAACATATTCCTTTTATGAATATTTTTAAATAGATGCATCATTCCTCTTCTGGGTAATTTCTTGTGTAAATCAATGTACTCCATATTGTTCTAGCTAGTTTTTGGTTTATTAATGCCAATCAGTCCCTCCAAAATTAAATCCATACATGTTAATCCAACCCAAATTTGTGGTAAATATACTACCCATTCTTCCCTTGTGAATTGGATTAACTCCTTGGATCCCACATCCACTTTATGTAGTATTGCAATTTTTTCCTCTTCAGTATTTTACTCCGGCATCAATTGAAGAGCTTCCCAAAATTTACCCAATTTCATCCCAAAAAATACTAATTCATCTCCTTCTTGTTACTTCTTCCTTGTCCTCACATCCTTCATACTTTTTGGTGCTTTTTCCTTCTTCCTTTTCGTTTCTTTTTTTGGTTGGACTGGTGGATTACGTGGTTGTCCCCTCCTCCATCAGTGGCTGACATGGCTGCGACGACCACCACCACAACCAGCACCTCAGACGCTACCTTTAACGCCAATCGAGAAGCTTTTGAAGTAGAAAACCACCTTATTTTCTCTCACCTTAAGCAACCCCAAGAGACGATTTTTACTTAAAAATCAACTTCTGCTAGAAAAAATTGGAATATCCTCCACATTCATTCAACGGGAGGCAAAGCAAGGAGTAAGGTTTTAGAAATTTCTTGTATTTTTCTCCCCAAAAAAAAAGGAAAAAAAAAACTGAACGCTACTTTTTCTCTTGAACGCTATAAATTATGACGTTTCTCAACAGCTATCTAAACAGTACTTGAAACACTAACCACTACTTCAACCTCTACCATGCCAAACACTTAATTACTCCCTCCGTCCCAGAATACTCTTTACACTTTCCTTTTTCATCTGTCCCATAATACTCTTTACACTTCTATTTTTGGATATGACTCACTATTATTTTAATTCTTCTACCTTTTAAATTGGCCCACACTCTCTCTCCTCCAGATAAAATAATACCACTCCTACCACCCACCAACTTTAACCATGACCTACACTCTCTCTCCTTAACATAAAATAATACTACTTTTACTAATTACTAACTCCTATCACATATAATTTTCAATAAAATAACAATTGATAACCAAACAACAACTTATCATCTAAAACTACGTGCATTGATAAGTGTCAAGAGTACTTTGGGACGGAGGGAGTAGTTGTTTCACTCAGTCAAAACACTAAAAGCTACTCTAAAAGCTGTTGCCGAACAGAACCTAAATTTACTGTTTTTTCACCCTTTACCTCTGACAAATGCGAAAATTCACCATATACCCCAATGTTTCAGATATTCACCATATACCCTTGAGTTTTTAAAAATGTGCACCAACTACCCTTATTCCTAACGGACGTTAAGTCACCGTTTGCATTATTTATAATTTTGTCATCATTAACCTAATTAACCATCCTTCCACCCTAACCCCTACCCCTAATGGCCTAATTAACCTAATTAACTCCCCAATCTTTTTTTTTTCTATCATAATTCCCTTAATATGGGAAGCAAGAGAAAGGCGTTGTGATAAGAACTATGGAAGAAAACGGGGATGCATGATTAGAGTATTACATATTCAATATAAAATCACCATCAACATAACTAAAAGTATGGCACGTGTATCACATATAAGTATTTTTGTTCAGTTTTTTCCTATAATGTATAGTCAATCTATACAAATATATTAAAAGGCGTGTCTGACAACGTATACACGTCATGTGGCACCTCTGTTACTCCACTAGAATTGTCTAATGTGTACATGTATCATGTCAACTAACAAAAGTAAATTATATCTTGTCTTTTCTAGGTGACTATGGTTCTACAAGAATCGTTAAGGTTATACCCACCATCGAGCATAATCCGAACCACGGGACAAAAAGGAGCAAAGTTGGGAGATAAACACCTACCTGGTGGTGCTCATGTTTTCGTCCCAACACCATTTCTTCATCGAGATCAACAAGTGTGGGGAAGTGACATGCTCGAGTTCAACCCTAGCAGGTTCTCGGAGGGGATTTCAAAGGCATCCGATAAAGATTCAGCTCCATATTTCCCATTCGGATGGGGACCAAGGGTTTGTATTGGGCAAAACCTAGCCATGCTAGAAGCTAAGATGGCTTTGTCTCGTGTCTTGCTTCAACACTTATTCCTTCGAGCTTTCACCTTCTTATACTCATATTCCGTACTTTATAATGACCCTTCAACCCTTACGAGGGGCACAAGTTATTATTCGCAGGCTCTAATTAAGATAAATAACAAGCATGCTTAGCATTATTGTTTACGTTGTTGAACAACTTTTCAAAAGTGGTACGTCTTAGCTTGTTACTAATGCTTTAAGTTGAGCATGTTTGTTGTTATTTTTTATGATTTTGTCGAACATGATGAGCTTGTTATTTTCTAGAAGTGTTTTTCTAATAATAAAGTTCGTTCAATGTTCATGTTACATCTTATACTGTTATCGGCATGCAAGCTAAGATTAGACTAGATACATTATGTGAATGTGTTTGGGGACAATTCGAGGTTGCTTAATTAGGAATGTAGAGAAAAATTTTGCTTGAGAAGGAGAAGGTCAATTATATATGAATCACCAATTAATTTTTGAAGGACGATTCATAAACCTTATAATGTAATTGAATTTTGATTACATATAGGGACAAAATTCAAGAGACTACGAAATTAGAGATTGTGTAGCATTTAGCAACACGAAGATGTAGATTTGTCTCCTACAAAGTTTTATTTACTTTTAGATGACCCTATTTCAATTAAATATGAGTTAACACGGAGTTAAATTTTCCACGGACATGGTTTTGCATGAACATGTTTTTCCTCTTTAATGGGGTTTAAAGACTTTGCGGTGTTCAATGAAGCTTTGTTGGGGGGGGGAGTTTTGTGTCTTCTTCATTATGAAGACTCATTAGTTAGTTGTGTTATGAACTGTGGAGTTTCAATTAACTTGGATTGCCACATGTACATATACTTTTGTTTTTACACCGTGACAACAAAATTCCTAATGCCAAATGTGCTGAGCTTCCGAATAAAGATGAGAATCCAAAATTGTACAATGTTGTTTCATAGTTTATGATACATGGTCCATGTGGTGCTTTGAACCATGACACCCCATGTACGACGGATAAAAAATGCACCAAACATTTTCCAAAAAAGTTCAGCGGCAGAACAACAGTTGATGAAGATGGCTATCCAGTTTCCAGGAGAAGAGATTGTGGTGCAACAGTCGAATAAAATGGCATCACACTTGACAATATATTCGTGGTTTCGCATAAACCAGAGTTGTTGCGTAAATATTGTGCACATATAAACCTAGAATGGTTCAACCAATCGAGATCGATTAAATATTTGTTCAAGTATATGCAACAATCAAACTCGCCCTCATTATGCTGACCAATCACAGACGTGGCAAGAAAGGTGTAAAGGAGGAGGGAGATAATTAACTGTAACCTTGAGAATATCAGAGATTACAGAGAATGTTAGAGCATATTCAGAGCACATTCAGAGTCACATAAAATAATGAGATGTAGGATGAGGTGTCCTGTGAGGTGTTCTTTTCACATGTTGTTAGGAGAATGAAAGTTGTAGATGGCTATAAATAGAGCTCAGATGGTAGTAGTAAGGTATCCAGAAATTGAGAATAGTTTTAGAGTAATTTGGGAGAGATCTTGGCCTCTCGAAGCCTTGAGTTAGTTTGTAATCCCTTGCTTTTCTATCAAAAACACCTTAGCTCTCTATGAGATTATTCTCGTATAAGTGAGAAAGAATTAATCTGCCATTGTTATCAAACTTGTGTGTGTATGCAGGAGCTCAGTTTGTTACAACTTGGTATCAGAGCAAGCTGATTCATGGCACTTGTGACTGCTGCCCGGAACGCTCAGCGCATGGACAAACTCGAAGAGGAGGTTACAACCCCTCAAGAGTACCATGGCAGAAGGAATAACTACGTTAGTAGCCAAGGCCGCTGCTGAAATGCAGACCATTATCACAACCCAGATCATTGCAAGTATGGACCTTTCAACCCTTTCAACCCAAAGGTTGAAAGGCCGTATTGAGAGCTCCCGAGAGACTCAAGAAGGCATATAGAAAAGATAAGATCATACCAGTGCAAGTTTCAGGAAGTGGTAAGAGCTTCCATGAACCTAAGACGCCCATCTCTTACTTTGTTTGTGGCCGAGGAAGACGTGGAAGGGTTCCAAGGTGAAGGGTTCGTTCAAGGAGGGTTGGACCCCTCAACCATGGAGAGATAAGAGGGGAGGAGGAACTCACCTTTGTCGCAAATTCTGATGCTGGGGGAGTTTTTATTGTTAATCCGGGCGGGGGTGGTTCAGGTGGAGGACCAGGGGAACTCTGAGGAGCGGAGAAGGGAATGGGTGGGAAGGCACTAGTGGTGCAAACGGTCGGGGTGGTAGGAGTGGTGTGATGTGTCGTATTTTTATATAGGTTTTAGTTGCAATTAGGTTGCATTTTAGGAGCATTTAGGTGCATTGTAGTTCATAATTGCATACTATTACTTAATTTGCGAAACATTAATGCTTTTGTGTGTTTTTGGTATTATTTGATGAATTTTAGGTATTGAGAACATAATTGGAGTATTATTGGACAAGCTTGAGTACTTAGGAATAATTGGAAGCAAGCTACGTTGATAAGGATCGTTATGAACATATTTGAGTGCAATTTGGAGCTAAATTGGAGTTGGAATTCAAAGAAATAAAGATTTGTGAAAATTAAGTCATGTTCATTATTTTACCCATAACTTTTGACTTGATTCTTATAATTGGATGATTCCAGCAGCATTGGAAAGTAGGCTTGAAGAGCTTTCCAACGATAGGTTGCACGGCCCATGGCGATTTATATTCTAGGAGATACGGGCTTCACAATTTGGCCCAGTTTGCCTGAGGCTCCCTATGCGCGCGTGGATTACTTAATTCCGACCTTTTAATGATTTATTTGGCGTTCCTTATCTTGTAACTTGGTTTCCTACTAGTATTAGGAGATACTCCCTCTTTTTTTTTTATCCTTCTCACTTTCTTGTGCGCGTCTCCAAATGTACATCTTTGAACTTAAATATCTTTTATTATATATTTGTAAAAATTATAATGATTGAATATTAATAAAGTACTATTTGTGACGAATCAAACAAGACCAACATGACTATATTTTTCTTATAAATTGAAAAAGAAGTGAGAAGATTCTCTCTAAGTATGAATAGTGTCATGATTCCAAGTGAGAAAGATAAAAAAAAAACATAGGGAGTACAACTTTATGTTAGAGGATTTCTAATTAGGTTAGGATATCTATTACTCATTCATTCTAGTTGCACGTTATTTTTCTCTCTAGTTTTTCCCTAGCTTATTTCCTATTGTTATTTTTTGAGATTCAAGATCGTGACTTTGATCAAGATTTTGGATTCATCTTCTACTCAAGTATTGCGTATCAAGTTTTATTCTTTCCTTTCTCTTTTGCTTATTTATTTATGTTTTCTATTAAGTTTGTTGTTTTTATTGCCATGATTATGAGTAGTCTTTTCATCTAGGATTGAGTTGAGCCATAGTATAAATTGATTATGTAAATTGTTTCTCTAATTCCCATATTGAGTTGTATGTTTAGGGTTTGATAAGATTGTTTTTATTGTCAATTTTTGCATCTTGATTTAGCCCTAGTTTTATATTATCAACGAAAGATGGAGTTGAGATTAAGTTTATTTGATTCTAAATAGTTATTTTATTAATTGAGTTCATCAACGAAAGTGGGTCTTGATTTAGATAGTTTTTTCATTAATTTGAATTCTCCCATGAAAACAGGGAGAACTAAAATTAATAATTATTTGACATTGGTTCTTAATGCTTCTAATAATGTATGTAAGCCATGAAAATAGGAGACATACATGTTAGTTAGGCCTTTTGCTATCACAAAAGTGAGCTCTAGGTATTGAGGAATGACCGAGGATTTAGTTTCGGTTCGCAGCTATGCTTTATTACTGAGTCATAAGGGAATGTCAATCTCGCCTAAGCTATAATTGAATAACTGGGATGTGAGTTTTTTTTTAATCAATTCATATTAGAGGTGATGCTTAATCTTATTGTTTCATTATCATAGTTATAATCGTTGGTCATCTTTTGTTATTAGTTTATATATTAGTTTATAGATTCTTCTTGATATTTGAATTGTGTAGCTATTTCATAATTAAAAATCAACTAGTGTTTAGTCTTGCATCTCCCTGAGTTCGACCGTATGTGCTACGACACCGTTCACTTGCGGTATTAAATTAAAACCCTAACATGGTGGTGCTACTGGATGGGGTGGAAATGGGAACTATGGTGGATGCGGTGGATGGGACGCAGCCGGGAGAAATAACAGAGGAAATTGGTGGGGAGGCGCTAGAGGAAACGTAGGTGGAAATGGGTGGAACGGTGCGGGGCGGAACGGAGGAGATCCCGGCGGGGGAGGAAATGGTGGAAGTGGAGGCGAGTCAGGCTGGGGTGGTAACAGCAAGGGAAATTAGAGGTACCCGCAAGTTGGACATGCCACTTTTCGACGACCAAGATCAAGATGGGTGGATTGTCAAAGCAGAGAAGTATTTTAATTTGTATTACCTTAATGAGGAGGAGAAAATGGAAGCTGCATTGGTGGGATTAGAGGGGGATGCTTTGTGGTGGTATCATTGGTAGCACCGCCAGTGAGCAATCAGGGCGTGGCCGGAGCTCCGGGAGTTAGTAATGCAACAATTCCGGCCAGCCCACTCTTGGTCACTATATGAACTGTGGCTAGCGGTGAGACGGATGGATTCCGTCCTTAATTATCGGCGACAATTCATTAAAATGGCAGCCCCTTTGGACTGGGTTCTAGAGAGAATTTTGATGGGGCAATTTTTACATGGGCTTAAGGAGGAAATGAAACCTGAAGTAAGGCAAATGGGCCCGTTGACATTGGACTAAGCCATGGAACACGCGTTAAGGGCAGAGGTTAAGATTCGGGTTTCCAAGGCTTCCGAAAACCTAACCCAACTTCGGCCTAAAGGAGGGGGCTCATGGGGAAACCAGAATAAAAGTCCTACTTTTATATCTTCAACAACCTATTCTACCCAACATCAGAGTGCAGCCAATAAGAGTTGGGCTGGCCCAAATTCCCACACAACCTTGCAAGGGGTAAACACCACCCTGCCTCATGAAACCAGTGAGAGAAATAAGGCGCCTAACTGATCCAGAATTACAAGAGAAGAAGGACAATGAGCTCTGCTTTCGATGTAACGACAAATGGTCCATCGGACACCGATGTCGATGCAAGGAACTCAGTGTGTTGCTCACGAATGAAGAAGAAGCGGAGGAAGGTGAGATCATGTACGAGGAATTAGAAGAAACCACCGTTCAGGAAGAATCACCTCCGGCAGAGCTGTCTCTCAACTCCGTAGTAGGGCTGACCAACCCGAAGACCATGAAAATGGTTGGGAAGATAAATGGGGCCGAAGTAGTTGTTATGATTGACACCGGGAAAACTCATAACTTTGTTTCACTCGATATAGTAAAAAAATTAGGCCTTGTAATTTCAGATTCTAGGAGTTCTGGGGTTTCATTAGGGAACGGTGATTCCATCTAAGGGGAGGCTGAGAGCAAGGGAGTGCGCTTACACTTGGAAGGGATGGAAATTGGAGAGGATTTTTTACCATTGAATCTGAGAAATTCGGACTTGATCTTGGAAGTACAGTGGTTAGAAACATTGGGATCAGTGATGACAAATTGGAAGAATCAAACCATGACATTCAGCTCGCAAATGAAATGATCACCTTGAAGGGTAACCCCTCCTTAGCCCGATCGTGTATATCGCTCAAAGCTATGATTCGAACCATTTATCGAGAAGTAGGGGGAGTTTTAGTGGAATTGAGTCTGATGGGAAGTGAATCACTACCTGCTAACAAGGAGGAGAAGTTGCTGCCTACTATACCTCCGTACCTCACCAGTGTGGTTGGGCAATTCAAGGAGGTCTTCAAACTACCAGCAGGGTTGCCATCTCTTAGAGGACATGCATGAGCGCAAGATACTCCTCAAACAGGGGAGTGACCGGCAGCTGGTAGGGGTGCTATCCTATAGATACCCACAGTACTAAAAGATGAAATCGAGAGGTTAATTAAGGAGATGCTTAAATGTGGAATTATCAGGCCATCCAATAGCCCATTCTCCTGCCCGGTGTTGTTGGTGTGCAAGAAACACGGGTCATGGCGCTTTTGTGTGGATTACCGCGCTCTCTACAAAGAAACAATTTCGGATAAGTATCCGATTCCCGTAATAGATGAGCTACTAGATGAATTATATGGGTTCAAGGTCTTCACCAAGTCGTTCCTCAAGTCCGGGCACCACCAAATTTTGCTCAACCGATGGGCACAAAACCGCATTCCGGACTCATGAAGGCCGTTACGAATTTCTCGTGATGTCATTCGGCTTGACCAATGCACCGACAACGTTCCAATCCCTTACGAACGAGGTATTCCGCCCCTTTCTTCGTAAATTCGTGCTTGTGTTTTTCGATGATATCCTCATGTATAGCACTAGTGAGAAGGAGCATGAGACTCATTTAGAAATGGTATTGCAAACCCTGGAGGAAAATCAATTGTTTGTTAATTTGAAGAAGTGTGAGATTGGGTTGCCAAAGGTGGCATACTTGGTCATAAAATATCAGCACAAGGGGTGGCCGCAGACATGGAGAAAATACAGGCTATGGTCGATTGGGCGCCCCCTAAAAACTTACGAGAGCTTCGTGGGTTCTTAGATTTAACGGGCTACTATCCAGAGTTTGTGGCTCATTACGCCCAAATAGCGCAACCACTTACTGCCCAGCTGAAAAAGGGCTGTTTTACGTGGTCTAAAGACGCTAACAGGGCCTTTGAGTCTAAATACGAAAAGACTGCTATGCTTCTGATATACTTCTGCTATGCTTATGTTATGTATTCTTAAAGGTACTTAAAGGTATGAGATATGCTTACCATTTTCGATTATGTAAAATTTACGTTATGACCATTCTGAAACGATCTGAAGTATAGAAAGTAACATCTATTGCTAACACCCACGATCCCCTTCGAAATGTGTTTGTGAAATGATGTTTATAATTATGTTAAGGATTTTGTGGTGTGATTCTTTATATGGATTGTGGGATACTCAATTTTTTTTCGAATGAGTTTCGTAAATGATGATCTTATGAGTTATTGATGCTCAAGTATGATTCATGAAAGATCTATGGCTTATACCGATGAATGCTAAACAAACGAAACATGATAAATAAAAGTGAAAGAGGTTCTGACAGTATAATGTTACGCTTATCTACTTTTTGGTCGTGCACGAACCTAACAAGGGAGAGTGCTCCTTGAGGGGTACCGCAAGTTATGTTCCTACCCTATTTTGGTGCGAGCGGTGTATCCAACAAGGGAGAGTGCTCCTTGATGATCATCGCATGGTGGTGTATCCAACAAGGGAGAGTGCTCCTTGAGGATCATCACATGGTGGGAGACGTCTCACATGTCTATACTCGCCAGTTACCAAGCTAAAAGATGAAAAGATAATGATGAAACTTATGATATGAAATTAAATGAAATATTTGTTATGTAGATGATTTTATGATTTAATGCTATGCAGTATGATGACTTTGATGTTACGAAAGTATGATTATGATTGCGATTATGTTTTATGATTTCACACATTATGTTATCGATGTTTGGATTAGGAGATATGGAATGTTTTATGAATATGATGATTAGTGATGTTGGTGAACGAATGCTATGAAATAACTATGTTATTAAGATAGATGATGATTTATGATATTCTATATGATTTAAAGTATATGTTTATGAATGTTTATTGTCTAATGATATGAAAGTATGTCTTCCGCTTTGATATAAAAGAACTATGATGATGTTACGACTCTGCTATGTTATCTGTGAACTTATAAGTCTTGAATGATGATGAATAAAGTGAATGTTGTCATGTTATGGTGATGTTGTGATGAATGATGTGAACGTATTAATTACGTAAGAGTCGTAGACACCAAAGCATGTTTTAAGAATGTTTTATGGGTTAGTACTCAGCGTTGTGCCGATGTGTCTGTCAATGTTTTGTTTTGTCACTATTGTGGCCTGTCACTTGGTGGGTGGCAGTGTTACAATAGTTTCAGGTTGAAGTTCTGGAGCATCTTTTCCAAGATAGAAGCAGTTACCTACTAAGAGCTCCGCTATGATTGTTTTATGTTCTTTTCGAGGCAAGGACGTTCCACTTTGTATTAGTTAATAAGTAATGGTTTAGATTTATTTCTAGTTCTGCATGAGCAATAGTGCTCCTGATTCCCTTCTGCTGCTGCTCAGCGAAAGCGTAGAGTTATGGAGTTGGAAATATTTTATTGTAACAGGTTTTTCAAACATTTTCCCATTTTGGGTCATCCATTTTACAAAGGAAACTCTGCCGAAATTTCTATTAAATAGTAATCTATTATTAAAGTGTTTCTTTAGAGAGTGTCAAATCAAAGTAATGTCCCTGTAAGTTAATGTTAAAGGTTGCCTTGTATTTTCCCATAGTGGAAAGTACGGCGGTAACGCGCCGACTAAGCTAGTTCTTTCGCTGCTAATCTTGATTAATTAACTTAATAAGGATAAATGAAAGTCGGGGCGTTACACTTAGGGTTCAGGTCTGGGTCCGTTAAAAAAATTAGGGCCTGTGTCCGGCTGGACCCGACCCTTGCCCATCCCTACCTTCAATATAATTTAAGGGTCGGTTTCACCAACACCACCACCTTCAAAATGCGGCAAGTTGAGCGGATCTGAGCAGCATGGGACCAAAAAAGAAGGTAAAAGAAAATGGTGTCGGAGAGTCTTCATCTCATGTAGTCATGTTAGTTTTGTAAATTGGCCGGATGAAAAAATGGTACACATTAAACAAACTTAATTTTCATATCTTTGTGGGGGAACCAAAGATCTACTTCGTTTCGTCCAGATCTTCGTTTCCTCCGTGAAAGAAAAGGGAAAAGCGTTCGTTTCTTTGGTGGATGAGACCAATATAAACAGATTCCTTCATTGGCGATTTTTTTTATTTTCAGTAAATTACGAATGTTATTTGAGTTATAATAGAGTTTAATAGTTAATAATTGCGAAAATTGTTTTAACTTTAGTGATTACAGTGAATAAATTATGAAGAATACTAAAATTATTAGCATGTCAATAGTTATAAATTGTTTTAATTTGTTTGAGCATGTTATTAGCATATTAATGTTAGCATATTAGTGATATTGCCATATTTGTGATATAAGCATGTTAGGTTAATATTAGCGAATAATTTCTTATAATTCGTAGTTATTGATTATTACATGTTAATGGTGATAAATTATTTTATAATAAATGATTAATTATTATGCGACAATTTAGTGATTAATGTTGACTATTAATTAATATTTATTTTAATGATTAATTAGAATTACTAGTAATTACAAGATAATAACGACGAACATGCCTAAATATTGAATTGAATAATTTATATAGATTTAAAAAATCACTAATTAACATAATTGATAATTAGGATCAATAGCGGGCTTTAGGCAGCGAGATTGTCGGTCTTGAGGGATATGGGTCGCGACACAACCGATCTCGTGGTGTTGATGCGTCCTCGTGAGGATGAGTCTCATAGTCCGGGTTGGGATACCGAGGACGAGGAGGAGTTAGATAATGGGATGAGTTGTGGAGGTTCGAGGGACCATGTTGAAGATGATGTGGGTGAAGGGTAGATGAGGGAGGTAGTCTGCGGAATCGCCTGGAGTGGCTAGTAGAGCGTCGTGCCATCAGATAAATTAATTTCAGCCCTCCCTTCTTAGTGACTCATTTTGGCCATTGATTTCGTTGACTTTTAAAACATTCAAAAATAATTGCCGAAAACTAGGTGAACAGTTAATTGCGAATTGATAATATATAAGTGTTATTTTTAATTTTAGTTTAATTATAAAAATTAATTTAACGAACGGTGTAGATTTTAGTTCAGAAATGAATGGTCTATGTAAAGATTAGATAAGTTATCATGGCTACAATTTTATTGTAGCCATTGTGAAACTATCCCGAGACAATTTTCATTGGTCTATCAATCTCCATTAATGAGCTCCCGTTTTGTTTAATACTATAAAAAATATCTAAATTGTAACCTTATTTGATCTGTACCTGAAAGATAATGGTACTTTAGATTATAGTTGGTTGATTCGTCTCCAATTTCATAGAAAAGCTATTATTTTCCTTTGGATATTCTATGAATTTTGTCAATTACAATAAGTTCTAAGAAAGTCTAATAGTTTTCAATCACGTCTTATTATTTTCAATAAATGCAATAAAGTCCAATAAGGTTTATTAAATTCCACTAAAGACCCTTTTGTATTGTGATACTCTATCCTATCTCCAAGGGCCTAAAAGGAAAACTAGGGTTCAAATTCCAGTGGCCAGAAGCACAAAAACTATGCGGAGGAGGGGGTAGGATATCCTTCATTTGGGTCGGATTCTAATGTACATTTAAATTGGTTAGAGTATATATGTGAAACTAGATATTGGATGTACACTTTGTTTCTGTCAAGAAATTAAGGCATTGTGATAGGTTTAAAAGATTTGATGTGATCCCCAAGAAGATGTGTTTGAGCTCCGTTATCCGTGCAACGAAATCCTGCAAACGCAAGGTTAGACTACCCCGGGGGTTGTTCCAGGATCGACCCTCCGACGCTCAAGTCAGATGTGATTGAGGTAGAGAGAGAAAGTGATCAATGTAGAGAGCGATGCTCTGGTTTTTGTAGGTAAGAATTGAATACTTGCTCATTGATGAGACTTGTGCTATTCATAATGTTGGGGATTCCCAGACAAGTAACCTTGAGGAGAAGGGCCCTCTTGGAAGTAAGAGGCTTTGTTTCTTTTTAAGGTAACCATACTTTTTACAGATTTTAAGTGCTTCACTATCCCCATGGGATTAGGTCAACTCCATGGTGGGACCCACAGCTGCCACCTGTCTGGTAAAAAAGTGGGTCTCTTTGTAATATTGGGCTGATGCTTGGGCCCAAATGGAAGATTGAATACTAAATAACAGACCAAAAATTAGTGAGATATCCTCTAAACCACATTGCCTCAAATGTAGTTTTTTGACTTATTATTATATTCACGTAATACCATGATTATATGGGGCAATATGCTTCTTTTACTAATCGACATATAATACCATGATTAGAATGTACGTCTGTCATATCCAATGTGAGGATCAGTTAGAGTAACAAATGATCATGTAGAGATTCATAGATAACATAGAATTCTGATCAAATCCCAATTCTATAAAAAGCAATCGTCTTCCTTAATGAAGCAAAACTACATCTAAAGCAAATGGTGCAGAATAAGACACCATCAAGAGAAATCTTCAAAACCCAATTAACTAACCCCATTCTTTAATCAAATATTGAGAAGAAAAAAGAATAAAGGAAAGAGGAGAAAGCAGAAGATACCTTAGCAGAGCATATGGGTGGGTAGATGGATGTCAGGCAATCTTGGAAAATCAACAATAAATAGAGTCAGAATTCGCATTTCCAAAGCCAAACTCATAGACCTGGAAATAAATCTGATGGATATTCAATTAGGAATATTAGTAGAAGACCACTTTGCTTCTTACATTAAGGTAACAGGGTCCATTTTAGGTATTTTTGTGGCATATATTATAGTGAAATTGCTTCACGCTCTCTTGTTGAAGCCAAAATGGCAAGAAAGGTGGTTAAGGAAGCAAGGAATCCCTGGCCCTCATTACAAAATATGGAATGGAGATCGGGTAAAGATGGCCAAAATGATGCAAAAAGCCATTGCTTCAATGCCTAAGACTCCGTCTCATGATATCTTGCCTCGTCTTAATCCTCTTGTATATCAATCTCTGCAGGATTATGGTAAGTCATTAATTTGTAATCTTATCTTATACTCCATCCGTTTCATTTTAATTATTACACTTTGACATTTTACACTATTCACAAATTGCACTTTGACCCTCATTTGTGATTTATGCATGGATAAAAATATAGTCATGTGGGATCTTGTTAGATTCGTCTTAGTATGTATTTTATTAAAATGTACTTTTTATAATTTTTACAAATACAAAATTAGAGATATACATCCTCAAAGTTTTGCATTGGCATGCGTGAAAAGTGTAAGTGTAACCATTAAAAAGAAACAGAGGGAGTAATATTAATTATGTGCAGTGCATTTCTAAATTTGTTAGTCTTACACTTAATACCTATAGCCAAATCATGCTATGGAAATTATTTCAGATTTGAACATACTTTAAAGGTTTCTTCTCAACTCTTTGGGAATGATTCTTACAACCTAGGAGTACAAGTTTTTTCACCTAATAAATTTACGGTTTTTTCACCCTTTACCCCTGACATATTCGAAAATTCACCATATACCCCAATGTTTTAGATATTCACCATATACCCTTGAGTTTTTAAAAATGTGCACCAACTACCCTTATTCTAGAGCTGATCAACTCCAGCCCGGCCCGATTTTTGGGCGGGTTTGGGCAAATTTTTTCGTTTTTTTTAGCGGGCTTTGGGCAAGCCAAAATAGACTTTTCAGTCTAATTTTTGGCGGGCCCGATTTTGGCCCGAAAAGCCCGCTCGCACCCGGCCCGAAATAACGGGTTTTGGGCACAAATTTTTGGCCCGGATTTTGGCCCGACCAATGGGCAATTTTTTTTTTGCCGTGGCCCGGCCTATATTTCTAACGGACGTTAAGTCACCGTTTGCATTATTTACAATTTTGTGATTATTAACCTAATTAACCATCCCTCCACCCAAACCCCCTACCTCTAATGGCCTAATTAACCTAACCCCCTAACACTAACGCCCTTAACCCTAACTAATTAAACTTATAAATGAAACTTTATATATCTCACCGCCAAAATATTTTTTTAAAAAAAATTAAAAACGGACGCCACCGATGAACCTTAAGGGACACGAATTTTGAGAAGCCCATAAAAAACGAGTACCAATATGACGGTTTTCTGGGCACGCTTCTCGAGTCGATCTTAATCGGCCGATTTCACCGCCAAAACGACTTTTTTTTGAAAAAACAAATGTCACCGATGACCATTTAAGGGCACGAATTTTGAGAAGCCCATCAAAACGAGTACCAATACGACAGTAATTAGTCAGTGTTGGTAGTAGAGAAGGGAGATGTGTATTTTTTGTATTTTTCTTTTTAAATTAGGAGTAATTAGGTTAATATTGGCAAAGTCGTAAATAATGACAAACAGCGAGTTAACTTCCGTTATTAAAAGGGCATATGGTGAACGTTAACGGAAACTTAGGGGGTATATGGTGAATATTTGAAACATTGAGAGTATATGGTGAATTTTTTAATTTGTTAGGGGTATATGATGAAAAAACTGATAAATTTATTACTTCTATTATAACTACAAAAAACTGACAATAATATCCAAGTCTTTTTTAACGAAATCTGCAATATGATAGTGTGTAAAGAGTATCAAACTAACCAAATTCCTTATCGAGCACAGGTAAAATGTTCTACATATGGATGGGAACAGTGCCTCGAATAGTGCTGCTGGAACCAAAGTTGATTAGAGAGATGTTAACGAATAAATCTGGAGATTTTCAGAAACCAGAGATTAATGGTTTTACTATAGACTCTTTGTTGCTGGAGTCTCATCTTTGAATGGAGAAAAATGGGCCATGCACAGGAAGTTGCTCAATCCAGCCTTCCACTTGGAGAAGCTCAAGGTCATACTTCCGAGTTACCAGAAAAATGGTTTTATTTGTTAGTTGTTACTCCTCCCTCCTTGTTTATTTTTCTGATCTTACTCTTTCAATTTCATGAACTTTTGACCATTATTTTATCACTACCCAAGCCATGTTTTTATTATTCTGGTCTTACTCTTTTAATTTCATGAACTTTTGAGTTTTGACCATTATTTTTATAACTACCCAATGTTAACCCGAAGTATTAATAGGACCTGTCAAAAGTAAATCGGTTTTTTCACCAAATACCTCTGACAAATAAATTTATTCACCAAATACCCCCACTTTTTTTTGAATTCACCAGATACCCCTGACCTTTAAAAGAATTCACCAGATGCCCAAATCACTAACGGCGGTTAACTCCGTTAGTCATTAACCCTAAAAAACCCTAATTAATCTTAATTAAACCCTAAAAACCCTAATTAACTTTAATTATACCCTAAAATCGCTAACTTTAAAAACCCTAACTCTAAAAACCCTAACTCTAAAAACCCTAAAAGCCCACCACCCCCCAACCACCCCTGACCCCACCACCCCCACTCGCAACAACCCCCTCCCCTCCCGCTTTCGGCCACCCGCTCAATCCCCTCCCCTCCCCACCTGCTTGTCGGCCACTAGCTGAACCCCCTTCCCTCCCCACCTCTTGTCGGCCCACTCGGCCGACCCCCCTCCCCCTCCCCCGATGTCGGTCACCCGCCGAACTCCCCCCGCCCCACTTCGGTGTCGCCCATTTCCGAACCCCCTCCCCTTCCCACCTGTTGTTGTCGGTCGTCGCGAACCCCCTCCCTTCCCTTCGCAGCCGTCTCACACCTCCCTCCCCTTCCCCTTTGCACACCCTTGAAACCATCGCACTCGAAACCCCTTCAAACCCTCGCACCTCAAACCCTTTCAAACCCCTTCAAACCGTCGATTTTTTGCGGGGAAAGGGAAGGGGAGGGGTTGCGTAGCGTTTGCGGGGAAGGGGGGAAGGGGGGTTGCGCGGCGTTTGCGGGGGAAGGGGGGAGGAGGGGAGGCGGGCATTGCTGGGGAAAGGGTGGGGGGAAGGGGAGGGCCGGGCGAGGGCTGCGGGAGGGGGGGAAGGAGTGTGGGGGCCTGCGGTGGTTGTGCGGGTTTGGTGGGGCTGCGGTGGTTGGGCTGGGGTTGGGTGTTGGGGCTGGGGTGGGTCGGGAGCCTGGTGGGGTGGGGGGTGGGTAGGGGGGTGGTGGGTTGGGTTAGAGAGAGTTAGGGCTTACTTAGGGTTAGGGGGTTGGGTTAGGGGGAGAGAGTTAGGATGTTTAGGGTTTACTTAGGGTTTAGTTAGGTTTAATTAGATTTAATTAGGATTTTTTAGGTTAATTAGTTAACGGTGCACTAACGTCCGTTAGCCAAAAGGGCATTTTGGGTAATTTTTTTAAAAGTCAGGGGTATCCGGTGAATTTTTTCATAGGTCAAGGGTATTTGGTGAATTTTGAAAAAAGTGGGGGTATTTGGTGAATAAATTTATTTGTCAGGGGTATTTGGTGAAAAAACCAAAAGTAAATCCTACCAAACCCTCATAACAATATAATAGGGTAAGTAAGGTCGAATCCACATAGAGATGGTAATTTTAATATAACTTCTAAGGTATGGAGAAACTAAACAAGATAAGAAATATTAGAATTAAGGATCTAAACTAATTAAACAAGAAAATCAAACTAAAAGGATCTAGGGCAATGGTTCACCATGTTCATATTTATAATCTATCAAAATATCATCAATAGTTCAACTTATCAGATACCTAGAGTACAGGTTAATCCTACGGTCAGATCTTAACGCTCTCAACGCTGTCAAATCAACATATGCAGTACGGTCGTTAACATAATCAGATTTGCTAATTGTAGGTAAGCCTCTAATGAGTACTATCTCTCGACCTATGACTCGTTATTAGCAAGATTTAATCAAACAATTGATCAGGTTGCAAGATTAACAAAATAAACTTAATCATCTATTAGAAATATCAACGACTAATCAAACCGTCAATAGCATCAATCAAGATTCATATCATATAAACATGGTTTTCCCAACCCTAGAAAATAAAACTACTCAATCATGAAAAAAAATAAAATCTAAACTTCAGAGGAAAACATAATTAAAAGAAATCAATAAAAGAAACTAATTGAACTAACGAATTAATGAAGTAGAATAAAAACTAGGGTTTACTACTAAAAAGTTAGAGAGAGAAAGACGAAGAAAAAAAAACTAAAACTATGAATAAGAATAATGTGTGAGAGAAAGATTGTTCTTCTTTACAAGTGATTCCTAATATATGTAAATAATCCTAAAAATCCTAATATGAGTGGAAAAATAAGTTACAAAATAAGGAAAGTCGAATAAATCATTAAATGGGCGGATTTAGTG
This sequence comes from Beta lomatogona, assembly GCA_947646795.1. Lineage (NCBI taxonomy): Eukaryota > Viridiplantae > Streptophyta > Magnoliopsida > Caryophyllales > Amaranthaceae > Beta > Beta lomatogona. The sequence continues at coordinate 1,815,246 of CANSNZ010000150.1, forward strand.
ATTTGCGTGTATGATAACATATTCCTGCAGAAACAACCCAAACTTCTAAAAGGCATAACTTCTTGACTAGAAGTCTCCTTGAGGCGTGCCACCTATCTTTGGAAAGATCTTTAAGTTTAGTTTCCAAATCTGCAGGAATTATTCAATTATCATAGACAAATTAAAAGTTATGGTCTGAAGAGTAGACATGACTCCTTTTTTACATTTCTTCAAATGATTTTCAGCTTTGTTTCCGCTCAAACTCACACTATAAGATATCCAAAAATCCTTATGTAATGCACCTTCTTCCAAATGCTCCTAATCCTCAAGCTTAGCTATATATACTCCAAATACGTTCTCAATTCCTGAAATTCAACAAAAATACAAAAACATACCGAATTGGAGTAGAATAGCATAACTTAAGAATATTATGCAATATGAATCTAAATGCTCTAAAATGCAACCTAAATGCATGCACCTAAAAAGTATATATAAATATGACATGTCAAGTACTTTTAGTATGAAGTAAAGACATCATAGTTTCAAGTATCAACACAACCTCTTTTATGAAGCATTGAATCATCATAACACTTTTGTGTACAACTGGAGGTAGGTGTATTTGCTGCACTTAGTAGTGAAAAAAGCAAAAAGACAAAAATTAGTATCAATTAAACATATGCTAGTACTAATTCAAGACTTTAATAGTTTAAATTTGATAAGTTGTGAATTTCTCCCCAATCCTTTAAACTATATTTTGAATGTATTCCTATGATACGACCCTAATAGGGACCCAATGCAACACACACATATATATATACATACACGTAATAATAACACTCCCCAAAAAGTAAATATTCTACTGCGCTAAGCTTGGTCCGGGATTGTAACGAGGTTTGAAGTTGAATCCCCATTAGGAGCACTTTGGTGAAGGAAATTCCCCTTATCTTTCCTTTCCACTTCCAAAGTGTCTAGCCCGTTAATTCGACTCGGGTTTACTTATAAGATTAGAACTCTTGATCTGGTAGAACCTTTTTTCTTAGGCCCTGTTCTTTTGGAATTATTTTCAGCAAAAATAAGTAAAAATAAGTTTAGTTCAAGCAAAAATAAGTAAAAATAAGTTCAGTTCCGCAAAAATAAGTAAAAATAAGTTCAATTCAGCAAAAATAAGTTCAGTTCAGCAGAAATAAGTTCAGTATTACTATTAATGTTGTAATTATTATTTTTGTTTTCAATATTACTATTAATATTGTTATTATTATTAATATTATAATTATAATAACGATGAATTTGTAATTTATTTATTTTTTATTTATTTATTTTTTTATTTTTTTATTTTATTTTATTTTATTTTTTTATTTTATTTTAATATTTTTATTATTTATTGTTTATTATTTATTATTATTATTTATTATTCTTTATTATTATTATTTATTATTTATTATCATTATTATTAATTATTATTGATTATTTATTATTGATTATTTATATTTTATTATTTATTTATTATTTGTTTTAATTATTATTATTTAATATTTATTATTTATAATAATAATAATTATTATTATTTATTATTATTTATTATTTATTATTTATTATTTATTATTTATTATTATTATTATTATTATTATTTACTCCCTCCGTCCCAAAATATAGTTCCCATTTCCATTTTGGGTGTCTCAAAATATAGTTCCCATTTTCATATTTAGTTCCACATTTTTCCGTAATTGGTCTAGAAAAACCGTGTCCCAACATTTATTTGCTTCTTGAATTTTGTTTTTTGCTTTGTTTATTCAACCCAAGTGTTACAATTAATGCTCTTTCACCAATTATTCTCCATTCTCTCTCCTAAAATCATCTTTTCCCATACAACATTTATTTAAATAAACAAAAAATCTTTACTATCCCTCTTAGATTCTACTTGCATAAATTACCGTGAAAAAGGGAAATGGGAACTATATTTTGGGATGGAGGGAGTATTATTTATTATTATTATTATTATTTATAATTTATTATTATTATTATTTATTATTTATTATTATTATTATTTCTTATTAGTTATTAGTTATACTCCCTCCGTCCCAGAATAGTCTGAACACTTTCCTTTTATGTTTATCCCAAATTAGTTTGAACACTTCCATTTTTGGCATGGTCCCACTATTAATATATTATTTCTTTTACACATCTTTGGCCCACACTCTACCTTTTATCAATAAAAAGTTACCCAACTTTCTCTCTCATCTAATAAAAAATACCCCACCAACTCCTATCACATCTACTTTTTAAATAAAATAACATTTGATAACCACACTACAACTTATCACCTTAAACTACGTGTCCCAACAAGTGTTCATATCTTTCTGGGACGGAGGTAGTATTTATTATTATTATTTATTATTATTATTATTATTATTATTATTATTATTATTATTATTATTATTATTATTATTATTATTATTATTATTTATTATTATTATATTATTATATTATTATTTATTATTTATTATTAATATTATTATTTTTTATTATTTATTTATTTATTATTATTATTTATTATTAATTATTATTTGTTATTATTATTTATTATTTATTATTATTATTTATATTTTTTATTATTAATTATTATTATATATTATTTACTATGTATTATTATTATTATTTATTATTATTATTATTATTATTATTTATTATTATTATTTATTATTTATTATTATTATTTATTATTATTATTTATTATTTATTATTATTATTTATTATTATTATTTATTATTTACTATTTATTATTTATTATTTATTATTTATTATTTATTATTTATTATTTATTATTTATTATTTATTATTTATTATTTATTATTTATTATTTATTATCTATTATCTATTATTTATTATTTATTATTTATTATTTATTATTTAGCAAAAATAAGTTCAGTTCAAGAAAAATAAGTTCAAATCAAAGAAAAATAAAATAAGCTCAGTTCAGTTGAGCCAAAATAAGTTCAAAAGAAGAGGGCCTTAATTCTTACATACCTAAAAATATTGAATGTTTTATGGTAACCATAAGTAAGATGACGATGGAAAAATTATGTGCGTCTTGCGTGCTAACATTGGATGCATGACATAATTTATGACAGGGAATGATGCCATCAGCTGCAGTGTGTGTAGAAGGGATGATTACGAAATGGGAGGGTGTTTTGGGTGTTAAGGACTCGTGTGAAGTGAATGTTTTCTCTGAGTTTCAAAAATTAACAGCAGATATTATATCACATGTTGCATTTGGCAGCAGCTATGAAGAAGGAAGCAACGTCTTTTAACTCCTGAATGAGCAAGGAAAGTTGCTTTCAAAAGTCTACTATATGGCCTCCTTTCCATTCTTAAGGTAACTCCTTGGTACATGGTTGGTATAAGATTTTCCATTACAGAAGGCTAACAATTTTCACCTAGTTTTTACTTTTTGTCCTCTTCAATTCTATGGTAATGCAATTTGTTACCCTATTCAATCTGACACTTATCAAAGTTTTCTTCCCATACTAGAATTGAACATCAAGGGTAATAATTGTTGTCACCACCATCCTCCCTTTTTTTGTTTGATTTCATTCATTTTCTATTTTATAACTTGAACCAAACATGTTTTACGTTTAATCATACTAGATGGTCAAAATATAATGTATAAATCATGTAAAAGTCCATATGTTACAAGTAATTGAAAACGCAGGAAGTATTAATACAGACGTAGATATATAGGTTAGAATTGGCTCGAATTTTTTATCTGTGTGATCCAATCGAGCACATTTATTAAAACTGAATTTGGTAGGATTTCTAATGATCTTGTGCTATGTTTTTCTCCATATCTTATTTCGCTTTTTTTATACTTCGATTTAGGCATTTGCCAACGAAAGCAAATGCTAGGATGAAATATATCAACAAAGAAGTGACGAGAATTCTAAGAGGTATAGTTGAAAAGCGTGAGAAAGCCATCAAGAATGAAAGTATTATCAAGGATGATTTGCTAAGCTTGATGCTAGCGTCAAATCTTAACTTCCAGCAAGAAAAAATTGGGCTAACATTGCAAGAGCTTATCGATGAGTGCAAGCTTTTCTACTTTGCTGGGCATGAGACAACGGCAACATTGCTCACTTGGACCATTATTTCATTAAGCATGCATCAAGATTGGCAAGAAAAGACAAGAGAAGAAGTGCACAAACTTGTTGGCCACAAAACGACACCAACCTTTGATGACTTAGGCCGTCTTAAAATTGTAAGTTGACTATCAGTGCTTCTAGCTTAATTTCTATAGTATTGTTCTATTTTTATGTGTTTTGTAGATCAATTTAATTATAAATCAATTAGACGTGTCATACTCCTAATATGTGGAGGTTGAAGACAGTGGCGGAGCCACATTAGACCTAGTGGGGTCCCTTGACCCCACTTGAATATGAAAAAATGAAAATTTTTCTGTATAAAATTTTAGATTTTTCGATTTGTTCTTAAAAAATTGTTCATTTAACCCTAGTAAAATTTTATTAAATTGTCTTTGAACTCACTAAATATATATTATTTCTGGATCCGCCACTGGTTGAAGGATTATTTTAAAATGGATAGAGTAATTTGCATATAGTTATAATTTTAAACCATGGTAATGAATTCGATAAATAATGAGATGTGATAAGAACTATGGAAGAAAACGGGGATGCATGATTAGAGTATTACATATTCAATATAAAATCACCATCAACATAACTAAAAGTATGGCACGTAAGTGTATCACATATAAGTATTTTTGTTCATTTTTTTCCCTATAATGTATAGTCAATTGAATATAAATTCTTGTCTTTTCTAGGTGACTATGGTTCTACAAGAATCGTTAAGGTTATACCCACCATCGAGCATAATCCGAACCACGGGACAAAAAGGAGCAAAGTTGGGAGATAAACACCTACCTGGTGGTGCTCATGTTTTCGTTGTAGGAATATATAGATGCATATAGCGGAATTTCAGGAAACAATTTCCTAACATCTATCATAGGATCGCAAACATAATCAAACATATGAATCATTCAATAGGGATTAAATATCAAACCTTTGTAGCGTGATTTCCCTGTTGTATGCAAGCTTTGAAGATCCGAGAGCCCCAAGTGTTGCTCCTCTAATCAGTCCACGAGCACCAGTTGAACACCAACGTTTGCTAGAACGGAAGAGAAAAAAAATCTCTTGCTTTTGATGGTATAGGCGCCGGTTTATGGAGAATAGATTTAGGGTCCAACTTGTGCTACAATGTGTGACCTCATAGGATTAATCTATTTTAGTTATAGGCCCAATCGATATTGTCCTATTAATCATATTTATTCTCTAGCAAGTAAATACGATTACTAAAATAATTAACTTTATTATCTTCATAATAACATTCCTATTTATATTTAGTAATTGCCGGAATGTCTAAGGACATATTCCTTCAATCTCCCACTTGTCCGAAGACAAGAGCGCAATGTTAAATTCCTTAAGTCACTTAATGTCAAATTTGATAACACAATGTTATTCTCAAATTTTGTTCCTTGATCGCCGAGTTCGAATCGCTCAAATAAAGATTAACTCCTTAATCCCATTCCGCATGGCCATGCAATTTTCCGGTTCTCGCTCATCAAGAGGCCTGAGACACCATTCCTATTTAATAGGAGGACTTATCCACTCTTGTATGACCATAACTCCCACTCAATTCTTAGCCCACTCCGATCACTTGCCTTTATAACCTCCGTTACGGCACGGCGTTTATGAGTGTCAAAGTTAAACTAATTATATTGTGGTTATTAAGACATACTCATGTCTAAGGAATCCACTAAATATAGTAGTTTGATTCTACTTTTAGAATCTAATTAGGTCAAGTCTCAATGTATCAACTATACATCCATATAATCAATTAGACATCTCTGTGTCTCCATAGCCCATGGAACTGCGCTATCAATTAATTATATACTAGTCTTTTGAATAAATCACTTATGTCCAATTTAGTGATTTAGACAAGGGACTTTAAATAAATTGTGATTTTCAGTTCACTTTATAGGGTTCCATTATCAAAACGTTTTCGATAATCCTATTTGAAAACACAAATTATTTGGACATTTTATTTAATACTAAACCAAGCAATTAAATAAGAACGAAATTTTATTGATAAACATTCAAAGCATAATAAATGTCTTTACAATTGTAAACATGAAGTAAACAACCTAAAGCCATTCTCCCATATGCTTAAGCCCCATAGACCTAGTATGACACTCATGCTTAGGTTGAGCAAGCGGTTTAGTCAGAGGATCTGCTATGTTATCCTCATTATGAACCTTGCTTACTTTCACATCCTCTCTACCAACGATTTCTCGAATGAGATGGAATTTCCTGAGCACATGTTTAGACCTTTGATGCGATCTGGGTTCCTTAGGCGAGCAATGGCACCATTGTTGTCACAATACAACTCAATGCCATTCTCAATGCTAGGAACTACACCAAGCTCACCAATGAACTTTTTGATCCAAACGGCTTCCTTTCTTTGCATCAGTCGCCGCAATATACTCGGCCTCCGTTGTAGAATCCGCGATGGTACTCGCTTAGAGCTCTTCCACTACACGCTCCTCCATTGAGACAAAATATGAAACCAGTTGCGATCGGAAATCATCTTTGTCACTCCGGAAGCTTGCATCGGTGTATCCAGTAACAACCAACTCATCATCTCCACCATATACCAAAAAATTATCCTTAGTCCTTCGCAAGTACTTAAGGATGTTTTTTCGCCGCAATCCAGTGTGCATCTCCTGGATTTGATTGGTATCTCGTTGCATATACTCAAAGCATATGCAACATCCGGTCGAGTGCATATCATGGCATACATAATGGATCCTACTTTGAAGCATAGGGAACATTACTCATACGCTTGACCTCATCGGGACTCGAAGGACACCGAGTCTTGCCAAGTGTTATGCCATGTTGCATGGGAATGAAACCTCTCTTGGAGTTTTCCAGCTTGAACCTTGCAAGAACCTTATCAATATAAGTCTCTTGACTAAGTCCAATCAGCCTTTTCGACCTATCTCTATAGATCTTTATTCTCAATATGTACTCGGCCTCTCTCCTAGGTCTTTCATAGAGAAACAATTTTTAAGCCATTCCTTGACCGACTCGAAGCATGGTCTTATCATTTCCTATGAGAAGTATGTCATCCACATACAAGACCAGAAAAGTAATACTACTCCCACTTAACTTCTTGTATACACAAGATTCCTCTTCATTTCGAGAAAGCCAAATTTCTTGATCGCCTCATCAAATCCGAGGTTCCAACTCCTTGATGCTTGCTTTAGTCCATAAATGGACTTCTTAAGCTTGCATACCCTCCCTGGATTTTGTAGATCTTCAAAACCTTGAGGTTGTGTCATGTACACATCCTCTTTCAAGAACCCATTCAAGAAAGCGGTTTTGACATCCATCTGCCATATTTCATAGTCATGAAAGGCAGCAATCGCAAGGATTATCCTAATGGACTTCAGCATGGCTACTGGTGAGAAGGTTTCATCATAGTCAATACCATGAATTTGTTTGAAACCTTTCGCCACCAACCTTGCTTTGAAAACACTAATGTTTCCATCCTTGTCTGTTTTCAACTTGAAAATCCATTTGCATCCAATGGGTTTTACCCCATCGGGCAAATCAACCAAGTCCCATACTTGATTTTCGGACATGGAATCCATTTCGGGATTTCATGGCCTCAAGCCATCTTTCGGAGTCTTGACTATCCAAAGCATCATTGTAGCTAGTAGGCTCTTCTGATTCTAAAATCATTATTTCAGAACTTTCAGTCAAAAGGAAATCAATATATCACTTTGACGGAATGATGGTCCTACTAGACCTACGTTGGGGAACAACAGAAGAAGTTTCTACCTCACTAGGTTGAGTGACTTCGCATGGAGTATCTCCAAGTGGGACCGGTAGGAGGTACGTGAATTGAATGCACCACCTCCGGAGCATTTTCATGCCGGGCCGCCTCGATGAGGTGTTAACCTCATCCATTTGTTGCTCATCTCGAACTTCTTCGAGATATACATTTCTCCCACTTGTTTTTCTGGAAATAAACTCCTTTTCCAGAAAGACACCATTACGAGCAACAAACACTTTGTTTTCGCTTTGGTTGTAGAAGTAGTATCCCTTAGTCTCTTTTGGGTAACCCACAAAAAAGACATTTATCGGATTTGGGTAAAAGCTTATCAGAAAGTAAACGCTTTACATAAGCTTCACAACCCCATATCCTTAGAAAAGACAATTTTGGAACGTTTCCTGTCCACATTTCATATGGTGTCTTTTCCACTACTTTGGATGGTGCTCGTTAAGTGTGAATGCCGTTGTTTCAAGCGCAAATCCCCGTAATGAAATAGGAAGATCAGCAAGACTCATCATGGATCGAACCATATCAAGTAGAGTTCGATTCCTTCTTTCGGAAACGCCATTTAATTGTGGTGTTCCTGGCGGAGTCCATTGTGAAAGTATTCCACAATCCTTCAAATGATCACCAAATTCTTGAGATAAATATTCACCACCACGATCGGATCGTAATGCCTTAATTTTCTTCCCAAGTTGGTTTTGTACTTCATTTTGGAATTCCTTAAATTTTTCAAAGGATTCCGACTTATGCCGCATGAGGTAAACATATCCAAATCTGCTCACATCATCGGTAAAAGTAATGAAGTAACCGTACCTCTCCCCTAGCCAATGTACTCATAGGTCCACACACATCCGTATGTATGAGGGCTAAAAGGTCATTGGCTCTTTCACTTGAACCTGTGAAAGGAGACTTTGTCATTTTCCCCATCAAGCAAAACTCACAAGTATCAAATGATTCGAAATCAAATGATTTGAGAATTCCATCTTTATGAAGTTTCTCAATGCGCTTTGAGCTTATGTGGCCTAATCGACAATGCCATAGGTATGTAGGGTTTGAATCATTTGTTTTATGTTTCTTGCTGTCTATGTTATAGATGTGGGTTTCTAAGTCGAGCACATATAAACCATTTGATAACTTAGCGGAGACATAGAACATATCATTCAAATACGCAGAACAACAATTGTTCTTTATTGTAAATGAATAACCTTCGGAATCCAAAACAGGAATCGAAATAATGTTCTTTGTGATAGCAGGAACATAATAACAATTATTAAGTTCTAAGACTAATCCTGAAGGTAAAAGTAGATTATATACTCCCACTGCCAATGTAGCAACTCGTGCTCCATTGCCAACGCGAAGATCTACCACTAGAGGAAAAAAGCCCAAGGGCTGCGGTCAAAAAGGGCCCAAGGGCTGCGTTTTTTGACCGCAGCCATTAGACTAGCAGCCCTTGACATTTAGGAAGGGCTGCGGTTTTTAACCGCAGCCCTTAGCGCGTTAAGGGCTGCGGTCAAGGAAAAACCGCAGCCCTTAGTGGGTTAAGGGCTGCGGTTAAGGGCCCAAACCGCAGCCCTTGGTGAGTTAAGGGCTGCGGTTTTAGCCCTTAACCGCGAGCCCTTAACCCACTAAGGCTGCGGCTTTTCCAAAAACCGACCCTTGTGACCTAAAAAAAATAAAAAAAAATTTTTTTTTTTTTAAATTTTTTGTCCTAAATGTTCCCAAACAAGTTATATATATATTTAAAGTATCATTTTTCATTATAAATTATGTTTTTTACACGAATATAGAGAAAATAATAACTAAATTACATTAGTTCGAGGCTGCCCTCGAATGTTCGAATTGCAATATATGAGCAGGATCACAACCATCAAAAAATAACCAACCAAAGAACAACCATGAAGACATTACAACAACTCCACCAAGATCAGCATCCGAATCCCTCAAAAGTAAATTTTCTAGAGATGATAGAACCCGGCAAATAAAACCAAAACCGCTATAATTTGGAGTTGAAACTATATCTATGCAAGTACTACAAAGCGGAAGTCGGACGGACCTACTCCACAAGAACAACTTTCAATTTGTTGATGTTGTAAGTACATGGCGACTTACAATACAACAAAAAATGACTAAACAAATGGCTAGCAAGTGGGGTTGCGGGAATGGGGGGCAGCGGGGGTCTTTGGCGGGGGGGGGCGGGGGTGGGGGTAGGGGGAGGAAGCGAGGGGGTCTTGGGCTGTGCTAGGGGTGTAGCAGGGGGCAGCGGGGGTAGCGAGGGCGCCGGGGGTGGGGTGGGGGGCTAGCGGGGGGTTGCGGGCTGGGGGCGGGGGTGGTGCGGCATGGGGTCTTGGCGGGAGGTCTGGGCAGGGGGTCTTGGCGGGAGTCTTGGCAGGGAGTCTTTGCGGGAAGTCTTTGCGGGCAGTCTTGGTGGGTCTTGGCGAGGGCCGGGCAGGGAGTCTTGGCGGGGGTGGGGCGGGGAGGGGAAGCGGGGGTGCTGCGGTAGTGGGTGTAGGGGGCGATGCGGTAGTGGGGGGTGGGGCTAAGGGAAGTGCGGTAGGGGCTAGGGGGGCGCGGGGTTTAGGGGGGTATAGTTTGGGGGTTGGGGTGTGTAGGTTAACATAGAGCAAAGATATACCGCATACCTTCCCCCAATACTTGCTTATTAATGTTTTAGTTTAATCCCATGTGTCTAGCTTCCATACATCCTTCTCTGTCAATGGCGTTCTCGAACCCAGCTCCATGAGAGGATTCATCCATGAGAAAACAATACCTATCATAACAAAAAAAAAAATGGTGTAAGAAGGAAATAGAGAACGGAACATTTGAGACATCAAGAATTTAAGTTCTCTTGATGTGTATCATACAAAGAATAATACAAGCAAGCCACAAAAGCACTCCCTAGTACCTAGTCCCTTCGCATTATGAAGATTTATGAATAAGTGGTCTTAAGAATATAGTTAAAGTTCAAAGTATAAATTAAGATTCCACTGACATCATACATATCAAGATATAGTATATGAGAAGAAAAACATGTATTAACATCCCCTTATTACAGCGAAGTGAGTGTAACATTCAAGGATCGAAGAAGCAGCTAATTTATAAAATTAATCAATGATACAGATCTAGCTACAATAGTTTTAAAATTGAGTGTCTGTTGAATTTCAGCATTGGAAGTGAAGAAGGGGAATAAAGTGGTTGGGTGTAAAAGTGCTTGCTTGGTGATGCAATATGCAAAGTACTGTTGTACTGGGAAGTTCTCAGATCCTAAAACCTGCAAGCCAACCGTGTTTGCTAATCTGTTTAAGGCCATTTATCCAAAGGCTTACACTTATGCCAAAGGCTTTCAACCTAAGCCAAATGGATGAGAACAGATGATATGATTAGAAAAAGACAGCTACGTGAGAAGCCTTACCTCTGAAATTAGCACTATCTACCCATTCAATAATTCATCATCAAATTAAATTGAAATTAAGCTAAAGATTAGAAAACTAGACCCGAAAACACGACTACCCACATTGGCAAACGAAGGAGTAAATTATCATCTAACAATTTTTTTTCTTAGCACGAGAACATAATGAAACACTTTATATAATATCTGAAGCAAGAACATAACTATTTAAAAATTCTAACAAGAACAAAAAGAAATTACCAGCAATGATAAATAGCCTTTTGAACTGAAAAACTTTGGATGATCCCGCCATCTTTGATTGCCAAATTCACTTCGCATTCACCCCCAATATCATATACATTTGTCGGACTTTGCTTAAATCAAAGAATGAACTATTACCGTGATTTCGATAACCGTATTTCAACAACTCAACTGAACTCGAGTCCGAAAATGTGGTATAATTCTATTATATATTTTCAAGAATGGCAAGACTTTAGGTTTTTCTCGAATTAATTTCGATTTTAGAAATGCAGAAGATTGGTAAAGATGCAAATAAACGTCTTCTTGTATTATCAGTGATTTCTTATTAGTTTTAGTTTTCTACCCACATGATAAAACTTTTAGTACTTAAATAAGGTTATTAACTTATTATTACCAGAACATGCATTACAAATCTCCAAACATCCCAAAATAGACAGAAGAATTTCTACCCACTAAAATGAAAAATTGAAGACTTGGAGATAACACCAAATTACGAGAATATGACATAGATTATTCATAAATTTAATAACTCAAAAGTTGAAGAAAATCACATCTCATAACATAATGGAAAAATGAATAAGAACTATATCGTCGCGCGAATAAGAAACTAATCCCTAACTATTACAACATTCACACACTAATCAACAATTAAGAGCATAAAAAAAAACTAAATTCTACAAGAAAAAAAAACCCATAAAAAACAGAGAAAATGAAATAATCCAAGAAAGAACCCGAAATCGAACCTGGGGAAGAGAACCACCAAAGAAGGAAGAAACAGAGGAGAACAAGGAGAGGAAAATCATGAAGAACAAGAGACCAAGCGTGACGAGAACTCGAAGAGCCGATGAAACGACGAACTCGAAAGCCAATTGAACGGTTGATGATGTTGTTATTGTTTAAGAGAGCGAGGAGAGGGAAAATTGGAGATGGTTGAACATGAAGAAGATGAAGGAGCCGAATAGGGTAGAAGATGAGAAGCCGAATGGAAATCGTAGCACCGACGCCGCAGAGTCCGAGTTTGGCCGGCGTCGGTGCCGGCATGTCGGAGTTGTTGTTGAAGTTGCAGGAACGCGCATGGGTTTTGGAGTCGCCGGTTGAGCGTCGCCGGAGTTGATGAAAGAAATTCGGCGCCTGTGAGAGAGAGAGGAGAGGTTAGAGAGAGAAAGGGGGAGGTGAGACGATTAGAAATTTAGGTTAGTGTTGTGGCTTTAGCGCTTTGTGCGTGGGAATAGATTGGAGGGGTCGGTGAGGGGGGTTGTGCAGGGGGTCGGTGAGGGGGAGAGTGCCGGGGGTCGGGGAGGGGGGTGGGATGCAGGGGGTCGGTGAGGGGGGGGCCGCAGGGGGTCGGTGAGGGGGTGGGGCTGGCAGGGGTCGGTGAGGGGGGTTGTGCAGGGGGTCAGTGAGGGGGGGTTGTGCAGGGGGTCGGTGAGGGGGGATTGCGAGGGGGTCGGGGAGGGGGCTTGCGGGGGGTCGGTGAGGGGGGGGCCGCAGGGGGTCGGTGGGGGGGATTGCGGGGGTGAGGGGGGCTTGCGGGGGGTCGGTGAGGGGTGGGGCTGCAGGGGGTCGGTGGGGGGGATTGCCGGGGGGTGAGGGGGGCTTGCGGGGGTCGGGGAGGGGGATTGCAGGGGGTCGGTGAGGGGGTGGGGCTGCAGGGGGTCGGTGAGGAGGGTGGGGCTGCAGGGGGTCGGTGAGGGGGGGTTGTGCAGGGGGTCGGTGAGGGGGGAGATTGCGGGGGGTCGGGGAGGGGGTGGGCTGCAGGGGGTCGGTGAGGGGGTGGGGTTGCGGGGAGGTCGGTGAGGGGGGGGTGGGCTGCAGGGGGTCGGTGAGGGGGGTTGTGCGGGGGTCGGTGAGGGTGGGGGATTGCGGGGGGTCGGGGAGGGGGGCTTGCAGGGGGTCGGTGAGGGGGGTGGGGCCGCAGGGGGTCGGTGGGGGGGATTGCGGGGGGTCGGTTGGGGGGATTGCGGGGGTGAGGGGGGGGCTTGCGGGGGTCGGGGGGGGGGGATTGCGGGGGGTCAGTGAGGGGGGTGGGGCGCAGGGGGTCGGTGAGGGGGGGGAGTGCATCCGAAACCTCGCCGGTTTTACCACAATTTTCAAATCAGTACAACATTGCACGCACATCATTTATCCATTACCACTATGACTGTCTTACTCACATAGATTAGAAAACGAAATCATTGGTAAACAATCTGCAAAGCAATAGTCCAGTGGCGGGAATCACATGCATTCATATTTCTTCGATTAAAGATGCAAAAATGCATAAACACACAAAATACAAGGATCCAAACCAAAGTTAATAGGCAAATCCATCTACATTAAGGATGAAAGGCATACCTAGCTTTAAGAAGCAAAAGGATTGTGAAGACTTCAAGATTGTTGTAGCCTCGGTCAACAAAATCTCCCCGACAAAAGATTTAAAAAATTATACGTCAACGGAGCTAAACAACAAGAGAATGAAGGTAAAATTCATTGAGGCATATCAACAGTTGTAGAATATTATTACCATGAATATGTAATTGGTATCCGGTACGTGACCTCCCCGCTTGAAAGAGCTTCATTAAATCATGAAATTGACCATGGATGTCACCACGAGACGGTGACTGGACTATTGACAAGCTGCACATTTGACTCCTCAATGAGTATCTCTTTCACCCGAAAGATTCCAATTATGCATTTACGAAGATATATGATCGGTATGAACATAGAATCGACAATATAATCAGCACTTACGAAGGGAACATTTTACGAGAGACAAAGAAGAATATAAAACATGTAGGGTTAAATCCAACCAAACCAAAGTGAGAAAGTAGATATTGTAATGGAAACACCCCAAAAAAGAAAACTAGAACAAAGCAATATGAGATGAAAAACCATCAAAATAACACCGACTTTGAATAAAAGCAAGTTGTACACACTCTCAATTGGGATTTGCAAACTAGTAGATTCATTCTTGAGGTACGAAACAATGACTACATGTTTCATACTCCACATAATTACAAAATCCAACAAAGCCTAAATAAAGCACAAACACTACATTAGACCTTTCTCAAGCAAAATAACCTTTAGAAACATGTCTAAAATACAAACACTTGAAATTGGAACCAAAACTTCTCAATGAGACTTCACCGATATTAAATCAACCCTCCCGGGCTGGATGACTGACCATCATACCCAAAGTGCTAATTCTTTTTAACAAATTTGCGGATTTAGCGCTAGACGAGCTGCTCCCAAAAGTGAAAATGGAAATATCAAATGATGCGCTAGGTTTTTCTTAGGAATTCTATAAAATTGCCAAAAAAGATTGTACCAATCACTCGAAGACGTCAACTCATTAAACGAGATAACAATTACTAGAACACAATGGGAGAAAAAATCTTTAGCATACAAACAGCATTTGTCATTCCCTTTTCTTTTCCCACCTAAGAATTATACTAAATATCCGATCGAGAAATCCAAAGTGACAAACAATAACCCTTAAAACTACTCAATCACGAATAGCTATAACTACAAACGGGCTCGCTTGCAATTTCGGAAAACCTATCCGGAGCAATATTGTCATTTTGATAAAATGAGTCTTGACCCGATTTCGGTAATATTAACCTCAAAGTGCTAGAGAAGCCATTAGCAAAAGTAAAAGATGGAAGTACTTGAATTCGGGATAACTTTCTACTAGAACATGTATGATTATCATAACATTATATTCACCCACACAAATGCCCATTATGATTTCCTCAAAATGTTACTCGATAAATATCCCTATTGCATAAAAGTAGACTCTTGAGATTCCAAATAATTACACCAATATCCAGGTCTTCTTGCTCCACTAATTTGCGATAATATGATGAAATTCGACAAAGCCCATTACAGTAACACAAGTTGGTAGTTTAATTTGGAAAGTGCAATTGAGGCCAATCTTCAACAGAGGTAAACACATAAAATCAAAAGAGAGGAGAGAGAAAAATACCTCAGCGGCGAGGTAGTGGAGAACGGAGCTCCGCACCGACACGCTCAGCAACAGTGTTCTCGCGACAAAGACGAAAGGAGGAGGAGAGTGCGGGTGGTCGATGATGGTTGAACTCGTTGTTCGTGGACATTAGGTAAGAGATTAGGGTTTCGAAATGAGTAGGGGCCGAGAATCGGACGCCATTGAAGAGGTTTTTCGAGGTTCGTGTTTTTTGCGCCTCACAAAGAATTTTGGTTTTGGGGATAATTTAGAGAGAGAGAGAGAGAGAGAGAGAGAGAGAGAGAGAGAGGGGAAAAGCAGTAGGTGGAGGCGCTAAAAGATTTGTGTGGTGCGAGTGCGGGAATTGGCGAGGGAAGCTTTAGGGGAAAATGAAAAGGTTAAGGGCTGCGGTTGTTTAATAATCGCAGCCCTTCATAATAAAGGGCTGCGGTTTTGGGCTAACCGCAGCCCTTTGTAATGAAGGGCTGCGGTTTTTGGGCTAACCGCAGCCCTTTGCAATTAAGGGCTGCGTTTTTCAAATAATCGCAGCCCTTGTGTCGCAGCCCTTGGTCTTTTTTCCTCTAGTGTACTTCTCCCTTTCCCAATGTTCTACTTCTTTTGAGGCCTTGCATATTACAAATAATGTGCGAACCACAAGCGGTATCAAATACCCAAGAAGCAGAAGTTGCTAAGTTAATTTCTATAACATACATATCTGAACTAGAAACTCCTTTCTTTTGATCCTTCAGATACTTGGGGCAATTACTTTTTCAATGACCAACCTTGTTACAGATGTAACAATAGTGCTCATCAGCAACTTTTGGTTTTGGTGTAACGATTCCCAAATCCCTTTCAATTGCAATGAAACGTTCAGCATTCAATTTGTCCTTCGAAAGGACGGACCGCAAATTACAAGTAGAATTGTTGGTGTTGATATTGTTGTTACTAGACATAATTACTACAACAAATAATAAAGCAAGATTCAATCAATGTTTATCAATAAAGCAATAATTAAACAAATTTTAATTACTACTACCCTTTATTCAAAATGAAAGTCCCCTATTGAATAAAGAAATAACCAAGATCCCCTCCCACTACAATCAAACGGACTTTGGCCCTGCCTTCAATTTATAGTAGTTGAGGTAAGTAAACACTTTACTAATTATAACTAATTATAATTCTTGGTAGACAGGTTAACAACTCCTTGTTTACTCCTATCTCTTAGCTTCAAAACCCAAAACTTTGTCTTTTGATGATTTTGTTGAGTTAAACCAAACATTAACATGTAAGTTTCAAAAACCTACCCTACTATACCCGGAACTATGAGCAACACCCTGCTTTGGCAGAACCTATTACTCATGATCTAAGGCTTTATAGGTGTTATTTGGAAAAGCAATTGAACTCAATATTACTTTTGGGGACCTAAGTTTACTAATATGGTCAATTAATAGTGAACACATGAATCAATTAACCACAAAACAAACTTAGAAGCAAGCATTTAAACAAAATAAATGCAAGAGAATTATAAAAGCAGTAATTAAATGATCTAGTATGGCCCCTATACTTAGGAAAATAACTAATCTTCATGTGTCCTCCCTTGAATCTCCATGGATCACCATCCTTGAAACTCCTTGGATCCTCATGCTCGATTACATAATTTGAATGAAATAAATAACGAAAATTTAAAGTTACAAAAATACAAACGATTCGCAGATCGTATTTAATTTACATTCAAATATAACGATTCGCAGATCGTAATTACTATCCTAATTTGGGCCATACTAGTCATAACATGCAAATATAATATCATACATATTACATTAAACATCCACGCATTTATAATATCAAATAAAATAAACACAAACTATTTACTTATTAACAATTAATAAGCAAATACAACTTTCCATAATAATTATAAAACTTAACAAATTTAAGCTAGAAATTATTTAGGAAACTTTATTATTTTAATTCAATTACTTATTTACATACGGCATTAATCAATATTAATCACAAATTTGCAAAATAGGAAACTTTTGGATTTATGCTCAACTTTGGAAAATCAGATTTTCCTTAAGAACAAATTTTTTTTTTAAAGGGTTGACCTTTGACCGTTGACCAGCAGACAAGGCCGGTCCAACACCAAACTTCAACACCCAAAATTCACGAGATACTTCACGTGAATTCAAGACCATCACCAACCTCAACATCGACCAGAACCTAACGCCAGCCCACGGCCAGCACATCACCAACTGCACCGACCGACGATCTCCGGCATCCACGCCAGAAAATTCCGGCCAGCCCAGCCGGCTGCCAAGACACGCCAAGACTCCCTGCCTGGAGCGCCCAGCCCACGCACGTCCGACGGGCGTGCGGTCAAGGCCTCCACCACTCGCCGCCTACTACCCCGTCGCCGCCGACCAAAACTTCCCTCCATCGTGGCTCCACCGCCGCAGGTGGGGCCACCCAGCCATGGTGGGTTTCCTTTTTGAATTTTGTAACAATTTACCAAAATTCTAATTAATCTTTAATTAACAAGTTATTTAAAGATTTAGGATTAATTTAGGGTTTTAATAATCCGAAAATTATGGCAGAAATTTTGAATCAAACAACAAATCTTAAACAAATTTTTAGAATTGTTGCGATTAGATTTGAATGAATAATCTCCATTAAACATTAAATCTAACAAGAATTCAAAATTAGGGTAAAAATTCAAATTATATCCAAAATTCAGAAAATTAACAATTAAATTCTGAAAAATTCGAAAATAATTTTTTTAGGGTGATCTAATGAATTATCTTAACATATAAAATCAGATATTTTAATTGTTATCTTTAAATTTTATGAATAATCAAATTAAACTTAAAATTTAACCATAATTCATTAATAATATGATTAAATTTCAAAAATTTATGGAAAAAATCCGAAAATTATTTCCAGCTATCATAATATTTTAGATCTATGTGGGTGATGAACATTAGATTTATTTAACAAATTAAAAATCAAATCTTTAATTGTTAACAAATTATTTCAATGATTAATCGAATTAAACATAAATAATTTTAAATCTAACAAAAGTATTTATAAAAATCCGAAAATTTTAGAGTGAATTAAACAATTTATTTCGTCCCTCATATAAAAAAATCGGAACTTTATAAAATAATTTGAGCATAAATCACAAATAAATCAATTATTTACAATTTCCAATTAATTAATATCAAATATCAATTATGCAAATTCAAGCCATAATAAATCCTCCCTTAATTGAATAAAAATAATAACTTTGCATACAATTATATGATCATATGAATATTATGAATTAGGCAAAACTGATACCACTGTAGGAATATATAGATGCATATAGCGGAATTTCAGGAAACAATTTCCTAACATCTATCATAGGATCGCAAACATAATCAAACATATGAATCATTCAATAGGGATTAAATATCAAACCTTTGTAGCGTGATTTCCCTGTTGTATGCAAGCTTTGAAGATCCGAGAGCCCCAAGTGTTGCTCCTCTAATCAGTCCACGAGCACCAGTTGAACACCAACGTTTGCTAGAACGGAAGAGAAAAAAAATCTCTTGCTTTTGATGGTATAGGCGCCGGTTTATGGAGAATAGATTTAGGGTTTCTCTTTCTCTCTCTAGAGAAAAGAAACTGACTAATGAATTGATTACCTAAACCCTAATATTATATCCTATATATAATAGAAGAGTCATAGGTTAGTTAGGAGAACTAATTCTCCTCCTATTCCCCTTTGGACCGGCCCAATCCTAATCCTAAATGGATTTGGATTGCTTTGTCCAACTTGTGCTACAATGTGTGACCTCATAGGATTAATCAATTTTAGTTATAGGCCCAATCGATATTGTCCTATTAATCATATTTATTCTCTAGCAAGTAAATACGATTACTAAAATAATTAACTTTATTATCTTCATAATAACATTCCTATTTATATTTAGTAATTGCCGGAATGTCTAAGGACATATTCCTTCATTCGTCCCAACACCATTTCTTCATCGAGATCAACAAGTGTGGGGAAGTGACATGCTCGAGTTCAACCCTAGCAGGTTCTCGGAGGGGGTTTCAAAGGCATCCGATAAAGATTCAGCTCCATATTTCCCATTTTGATGGGGTCCAAGGGTTTGTATTGGGCAAAACCTAGCCATGCTAGAAACTAAGATGGCTTTGTCTGTGCTGCTTCAACACTATTCCTTCGAGCTTTCACCTTCTTATACTCATATTCCGTACTTTATAATGACCCTTCAACCCTTACGAGGGGCACAAGTTATTATTCGTAGGCTCTAATTAAGATAGATAACAAGCAAGCTTAGCATTATTGTTTACGTTGTTGAACAACTTCTCAAAAATAGTGCGTCTTAGCTTGTTACTAATGCTTTAAGTTGAGCATGTTTGTTGTTATTTTTTAAGATTTTGTCGCACATGATGAGCTTGTTATTTTCTAGAAGTGTTTTTCTAATAATAAAGTTTCATGTTACATCTTATACTGTTATAGGCATGCAAGCTAAGATTAGACTAGATACATGATGTGAATGTGTTTGGGGACAATTCGAGGTTACTTAATTTGGAATGTAAAGAAAAATCTTGCTTGAGAAGGAGAAGGTCAATTATATATGAATCACCAATTAATTTTTGAAGGGTGATTCATAAACCTTATACTTCCTCCGTTTCATATTATTGCAACACTTTCTATTTAGGGGTGTTTCAAAATAAATGCAACACTTTCCTTATTTGGTAAGTTTTGGGGGGTGAAAAGACAGTATTACCCTTACTTTATAAAATTAGTTTTGATTACCTACACTAATCTACAATTAAATCAATTTCAACCTCCACCCATCTAACTTGCACTCACCACCCTTCTAACTTCTTCTCTTCTTCCACAACCACAACCCACAACCCACCACAACCCAACTTCCACAACCAACAACCACGAGCACATAAAGCGTCGTCCTCTCTCTCTTTACCCTTCAGTCAACCACTTCACCACCATTCTCATCTCCCTCGACTAAACCACCACAACCACCACTCTCATCTCCCTCGACTAAACCAACACCACCACCCAATTCACTTCGAAACCTTAAATCAATTCCCCACCCCCATTTTCTTCACCCTCCTCTCTCCTCTTTCCTCGCCGGCGAAGAAGGTGAAGCAAATAAGGTACGCGACGTGAAAAAAGGTGAAGCGAAGAGATGCGAAGGAAGCACGAGATCTAACGAAGAAGAACTGACGAACAAACCAAGCTAAGAACTCATGAAGAAGATCTGACAAAGACGAAGAACTGACGAAGATGAACGACGGAAGAACTGACGAAGAAGAAGATCTGACGAAGACGAAGAACTGATGAAGACGAACGACGGAAGAACTGACGAAGAAGAAGATGCACGAATGAAGACGGACGCGACCCTTCTCCTTTTTTTTTTCTCCTTTGTTCTCCTTCTTTCTCTCTCCTTCGATCTCATTCTTCTTCCTTCGCCTTTGATTTGTTTTTTGTTAGATCTGTAATTTGATTAGATCTTTCTATAATTTGGTTAGATTAGATCTGTTTTTTTTTTTTTAATTTGCTCACATAGAAGATGAAGATCTTGGTGAATTTCCGTTAAATGGAAGATGGTGGTGGCGGGGTGGTTGTGGTGGATGTTGGCGAGGTGGTGGCGGGATGATTGTGGTGGTGGTGTTGGCGGGGTGGTTCTGGTGGTGATGTTGGCAGGGTGGTGGCAAGGTTGTTTTGGTGGTGATATTGGTGGGGTGGCGGCGGCTGACTATGGTAGGGTGGTGATGGTGGAGGCTAGGTGTTGATATAATGTATTTATTGTATTATTAGTTAGTCTAATCACATACCCCTTCCCATCTAATTATACACTATTGAAAAATTGCCTAGGAGTCCGCAATCTGGAAAGTGTTGCAATTAATATGAAACGGAGGAAGTAATATAATTGAATTTTGATTACATATAGGGACACATTCAAGAGACTACCAAATTAGAGATTTTGTGTAGCATTTAGCAACACGAAGATGTAGATTTATCTCCTACAAAGATTTATTTACTTTTAGATGACCCTATTTCAATTAAATATGAGTTAACACGGAGTTAAATTTTCCACGGACATGGTTTTGCATGAACATGTTTTTCCTCTTTAATGGGGTTTAAAGACTTTGCGGTGTTCAATGAAGCTTTGTTGGGGGGGGGGGCAAGTTTTGTTTCTTCTTCATTATGAAGACTCATTAGTTAGTCGTGTTATGAACTATGGAGTTTCAATTAACTTGGATTGCCACATGCACATATACTTTTGTTTTTACACTGTGACAACAAAATTCCTAATGCCAAATGTGCTGAGCTTCAGAATAAAGATGAGAATCCATAATTGTACAATGTTTGTTTCATAGTTTATGATACATGGTCCATGTGGTGCTTTGAACCATGACACCCCTTGTGTGACGGATAAAAAATGCACCAAATATTTTTCAAAAAAGTTCAGCGGCAGAACAACGGTTGATGAAGATGGCTATCGGGTTTACAAGAGAAGGGATTGTGGTGCAACAGTCGAAAAAAATGGCATCACAGTTGACAATAGATTCGTGGTTTCGCATAATCTAGAGTTGTTGCGTAAATATCGTGCACATATAAACGTGGAATGGTGCAACCAATCGAGATCGATTAAATATCTGTTCAAGTATATGCAACAATCAAACTCACCCTCATTATGTTGACCAACCATAGACGTGGCAAAAAGGTGTAAAGGAGGATGGAGATAATTAACGGTAACCTTGAGAATACCAGAGATTACAGAGAATGTCAGAGCATATTCAGAGCACATTCATAGTCACATAAAATAATGAGTTGTAGGATGAAGTGTCCTGTAAGGTGTCCTTTCCACATGTTGTTAGGAAAATGAAAGTTGTAGATGGCTATAAATAGAGGTCAGATGGTAGTAGTAAGGTATCCAGAAATTGAGAATAGTTTTAGGGTAATTTGGGAGAGATCTTGGCCTCTCGAAGCCTTGAGTTAGTTTGTAATCCCTTGCTTGTTCTATCAAAAACACCTTAGCTCTCTATGAGATTATTCTCGTATAAGTGAGAAAGAATTAATCTGCCATTGTTATCAAACTTGTGTGTGTATGCAGGAGCTCAGTTTGTTACAACTTGGTATCAGAGCAAGCTGATTCATGGCACTTGTGACTGCTGCCCGGAACGCTCAGCGCATGGACAAACTCGAAGAGGAGGTTACAACCCCTCAAGAGTACCATGGCAGAAGGAATAACTACGTTAGTAGCCAAGGCCGCTGCTGAAATGCAGACCATTATCACCAACCAGATCATTGCAAGTATGGACCTTTCAACCCTTTCAACCCAAAGGTTGAAAGGCCGTATTGAGAGCTCCCGAGAGACTCAAGAAGGCATATAGAAAAGATAAGATCATACCAGTGCAAGTTTCAGGAAGTGGTAAGAGCTGTTTTTTAACTACAAAAACACTGACAGTAATGTCCAAGTCTTTTTTAACGAAATCTGCAGTATGATAGTGTGTAAGAGTATCAAACTAACCAAATTCCTTATCGAGCACAGGTAAAATGTTCTACATATGGATGGGAACAGTGCCTCGAATAGTCCTACTGGAACCAAAGTTGATTAGAGAGATGTTAACGAATAAATCTGGAGATTTTCAGAAACCAGAGATTAATGGTTTTACTAGACTCTTTGTTGCTGGAGTCTCATCTTTGAATGGAGAAAAATGGGCCATGCACAGGAAGTTGCTCAACCCAGCCTTCCACTTGGAGAAGCTCAAGGTCTAACTTCTGAGTTACCAGAAAAATGGTTCTATTTGTTAGTTGTTACTCCTCCCTCCTTTTTTTTATTTTTCTGATCTTACTCTTTCAATTTCATGAACTTTTGACCATTATTTTATCACTACCCCCAAGCCATGTTTTTATTATTCTGGTCTTACTCTTTTAATTTCATGAACTTTTGATTTTTGACCATTATTTCTATAACTACCTAATGTTGACCCGAAGTATTAATAGGACCTGTCAAAAGTAAATCCTACCAAACCCTCATAACAATATAATAGGGTAAGTAAGGTCAAATCCACATAGAGATGGTAATTTTAATATAACATCTAAGGTATGGAAAAACTAAACAAGATAAGAAATATTAGAATTAAGGATCTAAACTAATTAAACAGGAAAATCAAACTAAAAGGATCTAGGGCAATGGTTCACCATGTTCATATTTATAATCTATCAAAATATCATCAATAGTTCAACTTATCAGATACCTAGAGTACAGGTTAATCCTACGGTCAGATCTTAACACTCTCAACGATCTCAAATCAACATATGCAGTACGGTCGTTAACATAATCAGATTTGCTAATTGTAGGTAAAATGGTTAATAATTGTTTAGATCTATAATTTATGTAAGACTTTATATTATAAGATAATTTATTTAATAAAATAGGGGAACAAATAATATTTCAAAAACCCGTCTCAAAATTTAGAGACGGATTTTAAATATATTCGTCGCTAATAACAGAAAATTATCAGCATTGCATCCATCCCATTAGAGACGGATTATTAAAATCCGTCTCTAAGTTTAGAGACGGATTTGTATAATCCGTCTCTAAAGTTAGAGACGGATTTTTTTTAATCCGTCTCTAAAGTTAGAGACGGATTCAGCAACGGATAAGTATCCGCCTCTAAATTAGAGACGGGATGATAAAATCCGTCCCTAATTCAAATTAGCGACAAGGCCTTTAACAAAGGGTATAATCCGTCCCTAATTCCGTCTCTAAGCACATATGGCGACGGAATGCGTTGATTTAGAGACGGATCCTTTCCGTCGCTATAGAAGCTGTTTTTTTGTAGTGGACCTATGACTCGTTATTAGCAAGATTTAATCAAACAATTGATCAGGTTGCAAGATTAACAAAATAAACTTAATCATCTATTAGAAATATCAACGACTAATCAAGCCGTCAATAACATCAATCAAGATTCATATCATATAAACATGGTTTTCCCAACCCTACAAAATAAAACTACTAAATCATGAAAAAAAAAATCTAAATCTTCAGAGGAAAACATAATTAAAAGAAATCAATAAAAGAAACTAATTGAACTAACGAATTAATGAAGTAGAATAAAAACTAGGGTTTACTACTAAAAAGTTAGAGAGAGAAAGACGAAGAAAAAAAAAACTACAACTATGAATAAGAATAATGTGTGAGAGAAAGATTGTTCTTCTTTACAAGTGATTCCTAATATATGTAAATAATCCTAAAAATCCTAATATGAGTGGAAAAATAAGTTACAAAATAAGGAAAGTCGAATAAATCATTAAATGGGCGGATTTAGTGATTTGCGTGTATGATAACATATTCCAGCAGAAACAACCCAAACTTCTAAAAGGCATAACTTCTTGACTAGAAGTCTCCTCGAGGCGTGCCACCTATCTTTGGAAAGATCTTTAAGTCTAGTTTCCAAATCTTCTGGAATTATTTAATTATCATAGACAAATTAAAAGTTATGGTCAGAAGAGTAGACATGACTCCTTTTTTTACATTTCTTCAAATGATTTTCAGCTTTGTTTCCGCTCAAACTCACACTATAAGATATCCAAAAATCCTTATGTAATGCACCTTCTTCCAAATGCTCCTAATCCTCAAGCTTAGCTATATATACTCCAAATACGTTCTCAATTCCTGAAATTCAACAAAAATACAAAAACATAACGAATAGGAGTAGAATAGCATAACTTAAGAATATTATGAAATATGAATCTAAATGCTCTAAAATGCAACCTAAATGCATGCACCTAAAAAGTATATATAAATATAACATGTCAAGTACTTTTAGTATGAAGTAAAGACATCATAGTTTCAAGTATCAACACAACCTCTTTTATGAAGCATTGAATCATCATAACACTTTTGTGTACAACTGGAGGTGTATTTGCTGCACTTAGTAGTCAAAAAAGCAAAAGAAAAAAATTAGTATCAATTAAACATATCCTAGTACTAATTCAAGACTTTAATAGCTTAAATTTGATATGTTGTGAATTTCTCCCCAATCCTTTAGACTATATTTTCAATGTATTCCTATGATACGACCCTAATAGGGACCCAATGCAACACACACATATATATATATACATACACGTAATAATAACACTCCCCAAAAAGTAAATATTCTACTATGCTAAGCTTGGTCCGGGATTGTAACGAGGTTTGCAGTTGAATCCCCATTAGGAGCACTTTGGTGAAGGAAATTCCCCTTATCTTTCCTTTCCACTTCCAAAGTGTCTAGCCCGTTAATCCGACTCGGGTTTACTTATAAGATTAGAACTCTTGATCTGGTAGGACCTTTTTTCTTAGACCCTGTTCTTTTGGACTTATTTTCAGCAAAAATAAGTAAAAATAAGTTCAGTTCAGCAAAAATAAGTAAAAATAAGTTCAATTCAGCAAATATAAGTTCAGTTCAGCAAAAATAAGTTCAGTATTACGATTAATGTTGTAATTATTAATTTTGTTTTCAATATTACTATTAATATTGTTATTATTATTAATATTATAATTATAATAACGATGAATTTGTAATTTATTTATTTTTTATTTTTTATTTTTTATTTTTTAATTTTTTTTAATTTTTTAATTTTTTAATTTTTTTAATTTTTTAAATTTTATTTTATTTTAATTTTTTATTTTATTTTAATATTTTTATTATTATTATTTATTATTTATTATTGATTATTTATTATTGATTATTATTGATTATTTATATTTTATTATTTAATATTTATAATTTATTTTAATTATTATTATTTAATATTTATTATTTATTATTATTATTTATTATTTACTATTTATTATTTATTATTATTATTATTATTATTATTATTATTTATTATTTATTATTATTATTATTCATTATTATTTATTATTATTTATTATTTATTATACATTATTATTTCTTATTATTATTATTTATTATTAGTTATTAGTTATATTTATTATTTATTATTATTATTATTATTATTTATTATTATATTATTATTATATTGTTATTATTTATTATTAATATTATTTAATTATTATTATTATTTGTTATTATTATTTATTATTATTATTATTTATTATTAATTATTATTGGTTATTATTATTTATTATTATTATTTATATTTTTTATTATTATTTATTATTTACTATGTATTATTATTTATTATTTATTATTTATTATTATTATTATTTATTATTTATTATTTATTATTTATTATTATTACTTATTATTTATTATTTATTATTTATTATTTATTATTTATTATTTATTATTTATTATTTATTATTTATTATTTATTATTTATTATTATTTATTATTTATTATTTATTATTTATTATTTATTATTTATTATTTATTATTTATTATTTATTATTTATTATTTATTATTTATTATTTATTATTTATTATTTATTATTTATTATTATTATTTATTTTTGTTATTTATTATTTATTATTTATTATTTATTATTTATTATTTATTATTTATTATTTATTATTTATTATTTATTATTTATTATTTATTATTTATTATTTATTATTTATTATTTATTATTTATTATTTATTATTTATTATTTATTATTTATTATTTATTATTTATTATTTATTATTTATTATTTATTATTTATTATTTATTATTTATTGTTTATTATTTATTATTTATTGTTTATTGTTTATTATTTATTGTTTAATATTTATTATTTATTATTTATTATTTATTGTTTATTATTTATTGTTTATTGTTTATTATTTATTATTTATTATTTATTATTATTATTTAGCAAAAATAAGTTCAGTTCAGCAAAAATAAGTTCAAATCAGCAAAAGTAAAATAAGTTCAGTTCAGTTGAGCCAAAATAAGCTCAAAAGAACAGGGCCTTAATTCTTACATACCTAAAAATATTGAATGTTTTATGGTAACCATAATTAAGATGACGATGGAAAAATTATGTGCGTCATGCGTGCTAACATTGGATGCACGACTTAATTTATGACAGGGAATGATGCCATCAGCTGCAGTGTGCGTAGAAGGGATGATTACGAAATGGGAGGGAGTTTTGGGTGTTAAGGACTCGTGTGAAGTGGATGTTTTCTCTGAGTTTCAAAAATTAACAGCAGATATTATATCACATGTTGCATTTGGCAGCAGCTATGAAGAAGGAAGCAACGTCTTTCAACTCCTGAATGAGCAAGGAAAGTTGCTTTCAAAAGTCTACTATATGGCCTCCTTGCCATTCTTAAGGTAACTCCTTAGTACATGGTTGGTATAAGATTTTCCATTACAGAAGGCTAACAATTTTCACCTAGTTTTTACTTTTTATCCTCTTCAATTCTATGGTAATGCAATTTGTTAGCCTATTCAATCTGACACTTATCAAAGTTTTCTTCCCATACTAGAATTGAACATCAAGGGTAACAATTGTTGTCACCACCATCCTCCCTTTTTGTTTGATTTCATTCATTTTCTATTTTATAACTTGAACCAAACATGTTTTACGTTTAATCATACTAGATGGTCAAAATATAATGTATAAATCATGTAAAAGTCCATATGTTACAAGTAATTGAAAACGCAGGAAGTATTAATACAGACGTAGATATAGGTTAGAATTGGCTCGAATTTTTTATCTGTGTGATCCAATCGAGCACATTTATTAAAACTGAATTTGGTAGGATTTATAATGATCTTGTGCTATATTTTTCTCCATATCTTATTTGGCTTTTTTAATACCTCGATTTAGGCATTTGCCAACGAAAGCAAATGCTAGGATGAAATATATCAACAAAGAAGTGACGAGAATTCTAAGAGGTATAGTTGAAAAGCGTGAGAAAGCCATCAAGAATGGAAGTATTATCAAGGATGATTTGCTAAGCTTGATGCTATCGTCAAATCTTAACTTCCAGCAAGAAAAAATTGAGCTAACATTGCAAGAGCTTATCGATGAGTGCAAGCTTTTCTACTTTGCTGGGCATGAGACAACGGCAACATTGCTCACTTGGACCATTATTTCATTAAGCATGCATCAAGATTGGCAAGAAAAGACAAGAGAAGAAGTGCACAAACTTGTTGGCCACAAAAAGACACCAACCTTTGATGACTTAGGCCGTCTTAAAATTGTGAGTCGACTATCAGTGCTTCGAGCTTAATTTCTATGAATAGTATTGTTCTATTTTAATGTGTTTTGTAGATCAATTTAATTATAAATCAATTAGATGTGTCATACTCCTAATATGTGGAGGTTGAAGGGTTATTTTAAAATGGATAGAGTAATTTGCATATAGTTATAATTTTAAACCATGGTAATGAATTCGATAAATGATGAGATGTGATAAGAACTATGGAAGAAAACGGGGATGCATGATTAGAGTATTACATATTCAATATAAAATCACCATCAACATAATTAAAAGTATGGCACGTGTATCACATATAAGTATTTTTGTTCAATTTTTTCCTATAATGTATAGTCAATCTATTCTAATATATTAAAAGGCGTGTCTGACAACATATACACGCCATGTGGCACCTCTGTTACTCCATTAGAATTGTCCAATGTGTACATGTATCATGTCAACTAACAAAAGTAAATTATATCTTGTCTTTTCTAGGTGACTATGGTTCTACAAGAATCGTTAAGGTTATACCCACCATCGAGCATAATCCGAACCACGGGACAAAAAGGAGCAAAGTTGGGAGATAAACACCTACCTGGTGGTGCTCATGTTTTCGTCCCAACACCATTTCTTCATCGAGATCAACAAGTGTGGGGAAGTGACATGCTCGAGTTCAACCCTAGCAGGTTCTCGGAGGGGATTTCAAAGGCATCCGATAAAGATTCAGCTCCATATTTCCCATTCGGATGGGGACCAAGGGTTTGTATTGGGCAAAACCTAGCCATGCTAGAAGCTAAGATGGCTTTGTCTGTGCTGCTTCAACACTATTCCTTCGAGCTTTCACCTTCTTATACTCATATTCCGTACTTTATAATGACCCTTCAACCCTTACGAGGGGCACAAGTTATTATTCGCAGGCTCTAATTAAGATAAATAACAAGCATGCTTAGCATTATTGTTTACGTTGTTGAACAACTTTTCAAAAGTGGTGCGTCTTAGCTTGTTACTAATGCTTTAAGTTGAGCATGTTTGTTGTTATTTTTTATGATTTTGTCGAACATGATGAGCTTGTTATTTTCTAGAAGTGTTTTTCTAATAATAAAGTTCGTTCAATGTTCATGTTACATCTTATACTGTTATAGGCATGCAAGCTAAGATTAGACTAGATACATTATGTGAATGTGTTTGGGGACAATTCGAGGTTGCTTAATTAGGAATGTAGAGAAAAATTTTGCTTGAGAAGGAGAAGGTCAATTATATATGAATCACCAATTAATTTTTGAAGGACGATTCATAAACCTTATAATGTAATTGAATTTTGATTACATATAGGGACAAAATTCAAGAGACTACGAAATTAGAGATTGTGTAGCATTTAGCAACACGAAGATGTAGATTTGTCTCCTACAAAGTTTTATTTACTTTTAGATGACCCTATTTCAATTAAATATGAGTTAACACGGAGTTAAATTTTCCACGGACATGGTTTTGCATGAACATGTTTTTCCTCTTTAATGGGGTTTAAAGACTTTGCGGTGTTCAATGAAGCTTTGTTGGGGGGGAGTTTTGTGTCTTCTTCATTATGAAGACTCATTAGTTAGTTGTGTTATGAACTGTGGAGTTTCAATTAACTTGGATTGCCACATGCACATATACTTTTGTTTTTACACTGTGACAACAAAATTCCTAATGCCAAATGTGCTGAGCTTCAGAATAAAGATGAGAATCCATAATTGTACAATGTTTGTTTCATAGTTTATGATACATGGTCCATGTGGTGCTTTGAACCATGACACCCCTTGTGTGACGGATAAAAAATGCACCAAATATTTTTCAAAAAAGTTCAGCGGCAGAACAACGGTTGAT
This sequence comes from Beta lomatogona, assembly GCA_947646795.1. Classification (NCBI taxonomy): domain Eukaryota; kingdom Viridiplantae; phylum Streptophyta; class Magnoliopsida; order Caryophyllales; family Amaranthaceae; genus Beta; species Beta lomatogona. The sequence goes on from CANSNZ010000150.1 coordinate 1,845,774, forward strand.
GAAGATGGCTATCGGGTTTACAAGAGAAGGGATTGTGGTGCAACAGTCGAAAAAAATGGCATCACAGTTGACAATAGATTCGTGGTTTCGCATAATCTAGAGTTGTTGCGTAAATATCGTGCACATATAAACGTGGAATGGTGCAACCAATCGAGATCGATTAAATATCTGTTCAAGTATATGCAACAATCAAACTCGCCCTCATTATGTTGACCAACCATAGACGTGGCAAAAAGGTGTAAAGGAGGAGGGAGATAATTAACGGTAACCTTGAGAATACCAGAGATTACAGAGAATGTCAGAGCATATTCAGAGCACATTCATAGTCACATAAAATAATGAGTTGTAGGATGAAGTGTCCTGTGAGGTGTCCTTTCCACATGTTGTTAGGAAAATGAAAGTTGTAGATGGCTATAAATAGAGGTCAGATGGTAGTAGTAAGGTATCCAGAAATTGAGAATAGTTTTAGAGTAATTTGGGAGAGATCTTGGCCTCTCGAAAGCCTTGAGTTAGTTTGTAATCCCTTGCTTGTTCTATCAAATACACCTTAGCTCTCTATGAGATTATTCTCGTATTAGTGAGAAAGAATTAATCTGCCACTGTTATTAAACTTTTGTGTGTATGCAGGAGCTTAGTTTGTTACAACTTGGTATCAGAGCAAGCTGATTCACGGCACCTGTGACTGCCGCCCGGAACGCTCAGAGCATGGACAAACTCGAAGAGGAGGTTGCAGCCCCTCAAGAGTACCATGACAGAAGGAATAGCTACGGCAGTAGCCAAGGCTACTGCTGAAATGCAGACCACTATCACCAACCAGATCATTGCAAGTATGGACCTTACAACCCAAAGGTTGGAAGGCCGTATTGAGAGCTCTCGAGAGACTCAAGAAGGCATGATAGAAAAGATAAGATCAGACCAGTGCAAGTTTCAGGAACCGGTAAGAGCTTCCATGAACCTAAGACGCCCATTTCTTACTCTGTTTGAGGGCGAGGAAGACGTGGGAGGGTTCCAAGGTGAAGGGGGTCGTTCAAGGAGGGTTGGACCCCTCAACCATGGAGAGATAAGAGGGGAGGAGGAACTCACCTTTGCCGAAAATTCCGATGATGGGGGAGTTTTATTGTTAATCAGGGACGGGGGTAGTTCAGGTGGAGGACCAGGGGGAACTCTGTGGAGCGGAGAAGGGAATGGGTAGGAAGGCACTAGTGGTGCAAACGGTTGGGGTGGTAGGAGTGGTCTGGTGTGTCGTATTTTTATATAGGTTTTAGTTGCAATTAGGTTGCATTTTAGGAGCATTTAGGTGCATTGTAGTTCATAATTGCATACTATTACTTAATTTGCGAAATAAAACTGCTTTTGTGTGTTTTTGGAATTATTTGATGAATTTCAGGTGTTGAGAACATAATTGGAGTATTATTGGACAAGCTTGAGTACTTAGGAATAATTGGAAGCAAGCTACGTTGATAAGGATCGTTATGAACATATTTGAGTGCAATTTGGAGCTAAATTGGAGTTGGAATTCAAAGAAATAAAGATTTGTGGAAATTGAGTCATGTTCATTATTTTACCCATAACTTTTGACTTGATACTGATAATTGGATGATTCCAGCAGCATTGGAAAGTAGGCTTGAAGAGCTTTTCAACGATAGGTTGCGCGGCCCAAGGCGATTTATATTCTAGGAGATATGGGGCTTCACAAGTTGCCCTAGTTTGCCTGAGGCTCCCTACAGGCGCACGAATTACTTAATTCCGGCCTCTTAATGTGTTATTTGGCGTTCCTTATCTTATAACTTGGTTTCCTACTAGTATTAGGAGATACTCCCTCGGTTTTTTTTTATCCTTCTCACTTTCTTGTGCGCGTCTCCAAATGTACATCTTTGAACTTAAATATCTTTCATTATATATTCTCACTTTCTTGTGCCTGGTGATGGTGGGTACAGGGTTGTGGTGTTTGCTTTGCCAGCAATCCAGCCAGTGATGAAAAGAGGTAGAGGGAAGAGGAAGCTTTCTTTAGCTGATTTGCCAGAAGAAGAAATGGAGTGGAGCGCCACTCCACTCCCTCCTGTGAAACATAGTGTGGCGAGGAAGAATAGCGTTGGGCCATGGACTGGAATTGGTGAGGATCAATGGGATCCTGATCTCTTGCAATTCATGAAGGGACGTGTCCCTACATTCAGGAAGCAGTACATGTGATTGAGTTCCACAACTGCCCACAGCATAAATTGGTTATTTCTTATTCCTATAACTGTTTTGATCAATTTTATTGTTGCTTGCAATCCTAATTTGTGTGCCTTACTTGTGATGAGTCCTTAATTTATGTGTCTTAATTGTGTTGATTGACCCATGTTAGTATGGTGAGGTTGTTGGCTTTTGATGTTAAAGATTGAATTTTTGACTGCCCTTTATATGTGTGGCTTAATTGTGATGAGTCCCTGAACTTTGTCCCTCACTCTGTTGATTGACCCATATAAGTATGCTAAGGTTGATGGCTAATGATGTTAAAGATTGAATTTTTGACTGCCCCTAATATGTGTGGCTTAATTGTGATGAGTCCCTCAACTTTTTCCCTCACAGTGTTGATTAACCCATGTTAGTATGCTGACAGTGTTGCCTAATGATGTTGAAGGTTGATTTCTTACTGTCCCTAATGCATGCACTAGTTTAGAGTCCCTTAAAGCCACCCAAACCATATGATGAAGTGTCTCAAAACTCAGAAACAAGGTTTGATTTGCTCCAGAGTTCACTCTGTTGAGGTACCAAACCTTGTATTCCATGAGTTAAATTAAGATACCCCTGATGGATTTTTAGAGGTCAAATGATGAGCTATGTTGAGATACCAAACCTTGTATTCAATGATCTATGATGTGAATTTGGTTAGCCCCCTGCCTTGTTGGATGTTTGCAGTTGTAGTATTGAGTCCCTGTTCACCACAAAATCCATATGATGAAGGGACTCATATACTCTGAAACAAGGTTTGAATTGCTCCAGAGTTAACTCTGTTGAGGTACCAAACCTTGTTTTGAATGAGTAAAACCACCATATCCCTGATGGATTAATGTAGGACCAAATTAGACCAAACTTTTTCATACAACACAAATAGAGACTAAGATTCACTGCATAAACTTGACTACATCTACAAACCTAGGTTGATATGCATACCTCTAATCTATACAAAAGTTTTTTTACTTACCTAAGTTTATATGCATACCAAGGAACACCACAAAAGTTGGTATACAATAAGTAGATTGTCCATCCTATTACAGTTTACAAAAAAAAAAGCTTGCATATCAATTGTAACTTTAAGAATAAGGTTTGTGCAGCAGTCAACCTTGTATAATAGCAGTGAAAACAAAATATCACTTCAACCTTCTTCTTCTTCCATGCATTATAACCTTTGACAAACACCAACTAGTCTGCATCCACTTCAAAAGTCTCCATAGGATCATCTTCTTCAACCAACTTCATCTTGTCATTCAAGTACTCCACTGCATCATCAATGATTTTCTGATCCACATGAACATTTTTTGGTAGCAGCCCCAACCTTTCTAATCTCATCTTCACATGGTGAGGGTTCTTGTAGTTGTTCCCCCCTTTGACTCTTAAAATTTCAACCATCACATATTGTAGTTGAAGCCGTGTTAACTTTAACAACTCAGGTGAAAAGAACTCATATGATGATTGAACTTTTTCAATCAACTCATCAATGTTCTTAGGAAAAGTCCTATACTGCAATGCTTGTATGGCATTACAAAAACCTAGATCTAGGATGTTAAGATCAGGGGACTGGGGGGCTGACATACCAGTTGGATGTTGAAGCCATTCTTTGTGGCTGCTGCCATAAAAGCTGGATCAGTTAGACTAATGTGTGGCCTTGCATTATCCTGTTGGATAAAAATGTCTTTTGGCAGATGAGAAGGCCATTTCCTCATGATTGCCGGTATGACTTGGTTGATAATCATATCCCTGATGACCCCTTGGGTGATTCTCTCTGTTGGTTTGGTTTCAATAGTGCCTGCAACTCTGTTTTTGCTTGTTTTTTTGCTGCAACCCTTTCCACGAAAGGAAAGATACCAAATTTTCCACCATGGATCATGTGACCTTCTGTGTCGTACAATGGCCTTGAAGTCACAGCCATAAACATAGCCTTGATCTTGAACCTCTTTGACTGTGTGCATTTGTATGGATCATCTTCCTTGGGAAGTAAGTAGAACCTTCTCATGTCTGGGTTTAAATAGAACCATTTTTCATCAATGTGAATCACATTCTCTATGGATTCAAACACTGCTGGTTCAGTTGCAGTGGCTAGTATGATGTGGGAAAGAACCCACTTCATCCTTGCAATCTTATGTGCCTCTTTAAGGGCTAGATGGTTGCTGGCAATGTGAGATCTAAGCTTCCCTTTCTTAAGTAGCCTGTATATTAAGCTTGGAGGAACCTTAAGGTATCCTGCAAATGACCTCACAGTTGACCTAAAGCTTAGGGGACAAAACTGAAGCCATTCCTCAGCATAATCTACGGGTTTTTTTTCCAGAGTTACCTTTTCTCTTGGAGCTCACATCCTGTGGAACACCTTGATCCTTGCATTTTTTTGCACATTTCCAAATTCTGTGAAGAGTAGCTCTATGAACACCAAACTCACGTGACAATTTTCTTCGTGTGCCCCAAGGTAACTTTTCACCATTCTGTAGTTGAAGTAGCTTCTCCACTAACAGTCTTCTTTTCTTTGGAGTCAATTGTGCTTTCGTTGCTGGCCTACTAACTCTTACCTCTGTTGTTTCTTGTGTTGCATGTTGTTGCATATCTGCTGCCATCACATCATCTGAATCAGAGATCTCATCAAACAAAAACATGCCCTCCCTCCTCTAACAACTGATCAACACTGAAGAACCTGTCGTCATTCTGATTCTGCATTTTGCCCTTAGCAGATCTGGAAATGAAGAAGATGATTTTTTTTTTCTGATTTTGGGGATGGTAATTAAGAAACTAAGTGTTGTGTGGGCTGTGTAATTAAGGAAGGTAATTTTTTGGTGTACAAACTGATGTTAATGGCTGTAAACATTTTTGGTGGTTGGTGTTTATATAGTGGGTGTTAACTTAATCTGCAAATGTTCACTTTTTTTTTTGGAGGTAAAACTTCCCTCCAAAAAAAAATATAGTTTTGCGTGCCCTCTATTTTTTTCCCACACATGACTACTTAATATTTGGGGTCTTGTTTTGGAGGGAAATCATCCCTCCCACTAAAATAGCAGTAGTGTCCCACCAAAAAAATTGCCCCACGTGGAGCAGCTGAATTTCTTTCCCCCTCAAAATTTTGGTGGTCTCAAAATTCTCCCTCCAACTTTTACCACTACTTTAGGTCCCAACCACTTAATTATTTCTCTCTCCAACACTCTAATCACCCCTTAAGAAAAATTGCCTCGGAGTCCGCAATTGAAAAAGTGTTGCATATATTTTGAAACGGAGGTAGTAGTTGCATTTGATGACCTTAATGGATTGTTTGGCTTAGCTTGGATTAAACCACTAGAGTTAAGCTATTTAGTGGAATAGATGGGCTATCCTTGTAATAACTAAACTGATCTAGTATTTTGTTAAGCAATTTTAGTTTAAATAGTAACCTACAAATGTTGGGCTTAAGTGGACTGGTTTATTGGATAATAATTAAATTACTTAGTTAAGCTTACACCTTTAACTAGTTTGGGCTGATCTTGTATTAATGATTAAACTAAGTATGTTATAATAAACTAGTTCTTGGAATCTGAATTGGTGAATGCAACTGTAGAAACCTTTAAGCTTGTATAATGACTTTATATTAGTTCATCAATTCTTGACAACTATTATAGTATATTAATGATAATGTATTATATAATTAGATTAATGATAATAATTCATCTAATTTAGTAGTAATCATGCCAAGTTTATGTTTAATCTTGGTGACACTAGAAAAATTAATCTTGAGACTAGATTAGCTCAGAAACCTACAATATCAATTTTGTAATTATTTCAATCATATGATCCAAGTGGACAATATTATCACCAAAATGAGACACCCTTGCGGCTGAGTAATTTGATAGCTTTCACCCATTGGTTTAAAGTTGTGAATAGAATTAGAGTTAGAAATAATAATGTGGTTATAATATAGGTTTTCTTAAATTATGTTCTTTTAGTAACATGATAAATAATTAGGGTTACAATGACTTTAGTTTATCATTTGTCGTATATAAGTTTATAATATTATTAGACGAGTAATTATAAGCAGTAATGATTTTGTAAGTTTTATTAAAGGTTGATGACTTAGTAAATATGCGCTTAAGTTAAGATATAAAAAAACTGAAATAATTAGAATTTGAAAACCATATCTACAAGTCATTAAACATGGATTATTCTAAGTCAAGATTATTTATTATTAACACCTCAATGAAGCTTTTATGTTTCAAAGTCGTTAGGACTAATAACACGATTCTTAAGTCAATACTTTGATTATTATGCTCGACTAAGTATGCCTAATATGTTTATAAAAACCCTATGATGACATAAGTACTATGACGTCTAATGAAAGAAAATTTTAGAAAAGTCCAAGTCTAATTAAATAGTAATGAATTAATCTCGTTATTCAATTCTTAATTAGATTAATGGAAGGAATATTAAAAGCCACCTCCGGCTATCAAGAAACTTAACTACGATGCTATTAAACGTCTACTGCTAACTCCCGTGCTCCCGTTTCAACTATGTTTTATGGTGCTTTATATGATGTTTATGCTATGATATTTATGGTGTGCTGGAAATGAAATGTCTTATGCAAATGAAGTTGATCAATTTGATGCGATGGCAACTATGATCTATGCATAAATTATATGATATGACGTTTATATGATTTCTGAAAAGTAATTGAAGGAAACGAAACGTTTTTTGTGAAAACATGTTCTATGAAATCCTCGTGCTATGAAAAGTATATAACATCTATTGCTAGCACCCACTTTCCCATTCTAAATATGTTTTATATATGTTTTCAATGATTTATGTTGATGTTTATCATGAATTGCGGGATATGAAACGTTTATTCAGAAAACATGTTTTATGAATGAGGTTACGAAAATATGATTATGATTATGATTACATTATGATTATAGTCATAACTATGTATGATTACGATTACGGTTATTTAATGTAATTATGATTACGTTATGACTAACGATTATGTTTCATGATTACGATTACAGTTATGTAATGTAATTATGATTACATTATGATAATGATTAAGTATTATGATTACGATTACGGTTATGTAATATAATTATGGTGCGTAAAAGCAAAGAAACATGATAAAGTTAAGTGAAAAATGGTTCTTGGCAGTATTCTACGGGCACCGCCCAACTGTTTATGGCACCGCAAGTGTCACCTATGATGTGACCGCCCGACTATTTAATGATACGGGCTCCACAAGTGTCACCTATGTTGTGACCACCCGACTGTTATGTTCTAGGGAGACGTCCCTTCTGTTGTACTAGCCAAGTTACCAAAGTAAAAGATATATGATGATGAACATGATAAAGAATGATAATGTTTTATGATTATGATTTAATTGTTATATTTACAAAATGGTTTTACTATTTCTCTCCTCCCTGTGTTGCTAACAAAATGAATTGAAATGCTTTTACGATGTTAGGGTAGTATGTTACTGAGCCTCGACTCATGACGTTTTGTTTTATGTTTTAGGTATGGAAGAACAGTTGCAATATGGCTATTATAACGAGATGTGCTGAGGAGACTATGCATGATTCTAGGAGGTTTAGGATATTATGTATGATGGATAAACAAGTATTATTTTATAATGAGTAATTGTATACATGAATTACCATTTTAGACTATTATTATATTTGTGGGCCATAACCCACGAGCTTACTGTTTCCGCTGCCGATTAAGGTCATGTGTTTCCCGGGGAGTTACATTTAGAGGGAAGGAACTAGTCATCATACATGCGTGTGCGCCAAGCAGGTTTTGGCGCGTTTGTGGTTGTGGTATTTATTATATATTAGTTCCGTATTTTTTTTCCCAGAAATCAACAAAATAACTTCGCTGATTTCGTAACCGTTATCCTTGCTGATATTGCGTTGTTAATGATTCTTGCCTTCGTTAACCTGTCCGTTACTCCTCATTTAGCTCCCTTACTCTTGGCCTACCAATTTTATCTTCTAAAAGTCTCTTTATAAGAGCCTTCTAAGTGTTAGTTTAGACACACAAAAAAATCTACTCTTCTCTAAAAATCTTAAACACAATCTCTTTATTTCTTCTTTGTTCTTCTGGGCATTCTTCGAGGTGTTCTCAAACAGTGGCTCTGTACTACATTGAAGGAGTAGTAGCCGTGTATCCGTGGAGATTGGTTGTCATGTCAAGAGTCCGTGTGTACATAACGGGGTAAATTCAACTTTAGGGCAATGTTTATTCATACCACGACTTTCAGATAAGGTTGTTCAAATCGTTCTGCTAGTTTTAGTTCACTAGTGGAAAAACTGCTATCTGTCACAAGATAACTGCCAACCAAACGAACGCCGCCTGATTCCACCGTCGGCGACTGGGTTCTTCCTCTTGCGCACCATTCCACTGGATTCCCTCTTGTGCACCGCTCCACCGTGCTCTGCTGCTCCACTACGTTCCTCCTCCACGTCTTAAGGAAACCCTAGATTCGAGAAGATAATCAAGACCAATTAAAGACCGAATTTTTAGCCTTTGAATTAGGGTTTTTCGCAGTTGATTCTTTAATTTGTGTGGGTTTTGTTTAATTTTAGGTGTTAGGTATTGATGCCAAGCTAATCAAGTGCCTACGAGTGAGGAGTGCACTGTTTCTTGGGGGTATGATTATGTTTTCTTGTAATTATTGGTTTTTATTCTTAATTTCTACTTAAATTTGTGGTTTTTGCGGTTTATGCGTTTGCAATTTGGAATATTCCAGTCAATTTGTGTAATTTCAATGTCCAATTTTCTTGTATTTTTCATTTGTCAAAGCAATTTGAAACTGAGTGGTGATACAATCTGCTAGATTGTATGATTGAGCAATTTGAAACTGAGTGTGGTGATACCTTCATTTTTGCTTCAGTGTTCTTATCTAGTGTTGTTTTTGGAGTAGAATGAGCCTTAGCACACACACTTGCTGTCAAATGTCCCTGAATTAAAGTGAGCTTCTGCCCTAAGATATTCTGGATGGTGATAAAATTTTCATGCTGCGATCTCGAATTTTCGTATTAATTCATGATGATTAAACTAAGGAGTGTAGGAGATCTCGAATTTTCGTATTAATTCATGATGACAACTAAGGGTGCGTCTTCACCTTATCTTATTGATTTTCCTGAACTTATCGAACTTGTTGAAACTTATTTGATAAGATATTAGAACTCAACGGAACTTTTAGACCTGAAACTTGTTTTCTAAAGGTGAAGAGAATGCACCCCGAGTGCCTTTTCTCTATTTCTGGCGGGGGGAGTGGGGAATAGGATTGGGGATCCATTGAGATTTCCATCAAGCTTAATAAAGAATTTATAGCCCAAGCACACTCTTTAACTGCTGATGGAGTGATGGTTATATTCTTTTGTATATAAATATCTGCACAGGGTTTATTTTATGACAGATGATGATATTTTGCAGGAAGGAATGATCCAGAGAACTCAAGGGTAATCATATTTTCCAATTTTAGGGGAAGTGTCAGGTGAATATTATTATGATAATTCTGGATATTGCTTTGGATTTCCTTATTAGCTTGTTCTTTCTTCGTTGGATTGGAATTGTACAAGGATAACAAGTCTATTTCACACTTGACTTTAACAGGGATATATTGGATTCATTAGCCCATGTTGGGAATTCAGTTAAAGCGACTCAGTTTATTGGTCAAAGTTCAGGTTCATCTAAATCTAATTGTCATTGTAGTCAATAATTAAGATCTGTTGAATTATATTAAAAGTAAATTGTTAGAAACAACTTTATAGAATATCTCCATAATCATGCTTCTTTTTTTTTTTTTTTTTTTTTTTTTGACAATAAATAAATACAATACAACGACGGACAAGTTAACCCATGATTTTAGACGAGTGGTAACTCATCAGTTCATTGGGCGACAGACTAAGCCTACTACTACCGTTATTAACTGACATATTTGTACGATACATCACAGGGGATAGAACTCCCTGGTTGGCGCTTGCAAGGTGAACCTTTACTCAGTCGGCAGCTAAACCTTGACTTCTTTTCATCAAGGGCAATTAATATCAAGTTGCATCAAGGGATGGGAAGGTCGCAAAGTTTAAAGCAAAAACCAGAAAGGATTGCACATAAAGCAGAGTTTGGAAGGGTACAAAATTTGCAGCCTGGCTGATGTTGCTATTTCGTAAGGTTGATACAGTAGCAGCAGCAATTGTTACCCGAGGCCAGTAGTAGTAATAACAATTATCCCTAATACTCTCTGCCAATCCATCATAATCCTCCCAAGTCCCACCATCACCAGAACAATCCTGACGTCTCAACTGCCACAGGCCACTCGTCTACAAGTAGCTTTTCTTGCTTTCTCCCACCCCCACCCCAACCCCAGTTGACTTGGGGTAAAGACTAAGCAGCAGAGCTCTCTCCCCTTATTTTGCTCTCAGCCATCTAACATTGATTCCATTGATTTGAAGACTCGAAAAAAGCAACAGACGGATATGGGCAGACATGAAAGGAGCACTAGGAAAAGAGGGAGAGGGATAGACAAACAGATAAAAAAAGAGAGTGCCTTCCTTCCAAAGAAGATAAGAACAAAGGTCCAACATCAATGCTCACTTTGAGTCACCTTCTATTTTTTTTTTTTTTTTTTTTGTTTTGATGGGGAGAAAAAAAACCTTAAGTTCTTGCCTCCTTAATCCAGGGCGCCAACCTAAAAATATCGCTGCGGATGAGAAGGGAAAAATCAATCTGATAAGGAGGAGACCAAAATAACACATTGGAAGTGAAGTGACCCTTGTGTGCCATAAAATCCTGCTCGGTTGGCCTCCCGATAACAATGTTGAAACGACACTTGATCAAACTGTTCCAAAAGCGAACCTGTATCAACAATAATATTAGCAATAGACCACGGCGGAATACCATTTGGCTTTATAGAGTTAATAACAGTGATATTATCTCCTTCAATGACAATCTTCTTAATATGGAGAGAAATAGCCCCTTTAATGCTTTCAAGCAACCCCATAGCTTCCGCTATTAGAATCGAAGGATAGTCTCCCAAAGATTTGGCACTAGCCATCAAAACCTCACTTTGGGAATTTCTAATAACAAAGCCATAAGAAGCTTGCCCATTATCTAGTTTAGAACCATCAAAATTTAACTTAACAACATCCTCATCAGGAGGGGCCCAAATAAGATTCTTACCAGAACGATAAGGCAGCTTATTGATTTTGATAGGGGAAAAGCTAGGGGAAGGAATAACTAAATTGGAACAAACAGCTTTATCCCACTTGTTAACATAGGAGTTAATGATAAAACTAGCTTGAGAGAAAGAAACACTCTCATTATTGAAAATGAGTTTATTTCTGAAATACCAAACATGCCACCAAACAATAGAGAGTTCAGTAAGATGAGCAATAGACAAGCAACTATGGCAAGCTTCTAAAGCCGAACGAAAAGAAGTGAGCTCCAAAGAAGGGAACCACGAAGGAAGGATAGGCCATTCAAAATTATTCGCCAAGTGAGCAAACACATCTAATGTAAAAGGACATTCAAAACACAAATGACAAGTCGTCTCAGTAGGATTATTACAGAAACAACAATTTTGCGGCACAAAAATATGACTTTTTTCCAAACGACTAGTAGAGGCAAGCCCATCATTACAAGCTTTCCAAAGAAAATTTTTAATCTTAAAAGGAGCACAAATACCCCAAATCCAATTGTACTCCACCTTGAGATCATTATAACCATTAAGATTTTGGATAAGAGAAGCACCTGATTTGACCGAATAATGGCCATCCGAAGTTAGCCCCCACACCAATTTGTCTTCTTGATTAGACGAAGGAATAAAAAGAGAAGCAATAATCTTTACCATACTAGGAGGAACTAATGTAAGGAGTTTGGGGCAATCCCAGACACCCGAGTCCAAGATACAATCTGCAACCTTAAGATTTTCAGTATTTAGAGTTGGATGAAACTTAGAGAGAAGAGGGAACTGAAAGATCCAATTATCGGACCAAAACATAATGTTCTTGCCATTTCCCAATTGCCATCTAACACCTTGTTTAAATATTTGACGATGATGCAGAAGATTTTTCCATTGCCAAGAAGCATTAGAAGGAATTTTACACGAAAAAATACTTTTATCCTTCATATACTTTTGCTGAACTAACTTAACCCAAAGATTGTCTTTATTTGAGATTATTTTCCATAATAATTTCATTTGGAGAGCCACATTAGAAACTTCAGCTTTTCGGAAACCTACGCCCCTAAAGGATTTAGGTTGACAAACCTTATTCCAACCTATTAGATTAGCCGTTTTCGAAGAAGGATCTTTATTCCAAAAGAAATTTCTATAAGTTGCATCCAACTTATAGAGCACTTTTTTAGGAAGAGTAAAGCTTTGCATTTGGAAACTCGCTTTAGAAGCTAAATTTGACTGAATAAGAATTGTTCTACCAGCTTGAGATAAAGAATTGGCCTTCCACTTAGGAAGTTGTTGAACAGTTTTTGAAACAACCCCAACAAATGTCTCGTTAGTGACCCTAGAATTGATGATAGGGCAGCCCAAGTAATCACCTAGATCTGAAGTTTCTTGCATCCCAAGAATAGCAGCAAAGTTTACTTTATCAGAATCAATAACATTTGGAGAACATTGGAAAGCAGATTTATGATAATTAACAAGTTGCCCTGACATCGAGCAATATTTATCTAAAATTTGCCTAATTTTCATACAGCCAAGATCGGTTGCCTTAGCAAAAATCATAGTGTCATCAGCAAAGGTGAGAAAAGGAATTTTAACTCTCGATCTGCCAATAGGAACTCCTATAAGATTTCCAGGACAATTACTGGCCTCAGAAAATTCTCTAGCTAGCAGTTCAGCACATAGAATGAAAAGATATGGGGAAAGGGGGTCCCCTTGCCGAATCCCACGAGAGGTAAAAAAATCTTTCTTCTGGAATACCATTAACTAGGACTGAAAACGAAACAGTAGAAATACAACTACGGATCCAACCAATCCAAGTTGGGCTAAACCCCAACTTATCTAAAGTGGTATAAATGTAATCCCATTCCAATCTATCATAAGCTTTCTCCATGTCTAATTTAATCGCAATCCACCCTTCCTTTCCTGCTTCGTTCTTAAAAGAATGAAACACTTCATGAGCAATGAGAATGTTATCTTGAATTAGTCTTTCTGGGACAAAAGCACCTTGAAGGGGGTGAATAATTTTACCCATAGTAATTTTCAATCTGTTTGTGATAATTTTAGAGATAACTTTGTAAATAGTGGAAGACAAACTTATAGGACGAAAGTGATTTGCATTGGAGGGATTTTCAATTTTGGCGATTAAGGCAAGAAATGTATGATTAATTTCCTTGAGCATATGACCAGAGTGAAAGAAAGCTTGAACAGCACGGCACACTGAGTTCCCAACTAAAGTCCAATATCTCTGAAAAAAATAAGGAGGGAATCCATCCGGGCCCGGGGATTTATCAGGGGCAAGCCCAAAAACCGCATCCTTAATTTCTTCCTGGGAGATTGATGAAATTAAAAATTGATTATCATCATTAGATACTACAGATGAAAGAAGACGAAAATCCACATTTTGATCAAACGAACATCTAGAGTTAGAGACAAATCTTTTTCTAAAAGCTTTTGTTATTTCTTGTACTATTAGCATAGGTTGAGAAATAACCTGTGCGTCTTCCGTGGTAAATTCTTTGATTTGGTTTCGATGTTTTCTAATAGTAGCGTAGGTATGATAATACTTTGAATTCGTGTCCCCAAACATTAGATAGTTAGTTTTGCTTTTCTGTTTCCAATAAGTAGTGTGGTAATCTTGCAATTTGGTTCTCTTATTTAAAAAAATTTCCTGTTGATTTTGAAAAGCTACATTAAGAGGGTCAATGATAAGTATAGCTTGAATTTCCTCAAGTCTAATATCTACCTGGCGTAATTGTCTAAAGATATTACCAAATTGAGATTTATTCCATTCTTTGGAATTTGCTTTTAGAAGTTTACATTTTTTTGTTAGATTATACATATGAGAACCATTGAATTTGGTACACCAAGTTCGTTTAACTAGAGTATCATAGTCTTTCCTTGAACACCACATTATTTCAAATCTAAACGGAGGAGCCTTAGAAAATTTTTGAGATAGATAATCAAGTGAGACTTGACAATGATCGGAAGAAGTGAAAATATGATGTTTAAGAGAAGCTTGGGGAAATAATCCCAACCAAGAGGTACTTGCTACACCTCTATCCAGTCTCTCATGAATATTATTGGGGCCAACCCTTTTTTTCCGCCAAGTAAAGACATGACCAACAAAGGAGAGTTCAGTGCAAGCTACATTACTAAACAGGTTTTGCATGTAATAAGATCTAGAAGAAGTGAAGGGAGCACCTCCCATTTTATCTGATGCATTACTAATCTCATTAAAATCACCAAGAATAATAAAAGGAGAAGAGAGCGAACTAATATAGGATATCAATTCACTCCAAAATGCTTTTTTGTGCTCCTTTTGAGCTGGTGCATAAATGAAAATCACCACAAAATTGAATATCTAAATTCAAAAGATTTATAGAACAAGCTAAAAACCTCATAGATTTATGAATAACAGTTAGATTGAAAGGATTTATATTACAATTTTTCCAAAAGAGCCAAATGCCTCCTGCATAACCCATAGTAGGGAGATAATCAAAATGGAGGAAACCAGCAGCACTTGCAGTAGCTTGGGAAGGGGGAGATTTAGATTTTACTTCACACAACATTAAGATTTTAATGTTGTTAAAATTGCAGAAGTCTCTACATTCTTCCATAGCATTCTTTCTAACACCTCCTCTAATATTCCAAAATCCTATTGACATAGTTCACCAGATAATAAAACAAAAACCATTTGACTAAAACCAAAATTTGACAAACAAGCTCATTCTTACCATTGCCTCTGTAATATAAGAAATATCAAAGGATTCTGAACTATTTACCGATATTGAAACACAAGATAGTAATTGCCTTTCTGGAAGAGATGATAAATGAGGAAATAAATCAAATAGGATTTGCTGCCACATGACCCATTTGCCAAAGAAAAGGCCAAAAATCGGGCTAAAATCGAAAATACACAATCTGCACCAATTAAAGTAAATTGCTTTAGCTAGATTTTGGTAATTAAGATCCTTGGTACCCACTTTACAGTGAATACAATATTGTATTCCCTTTAAGGTACTGAGAATAAAACCTCTACTAGGGTGCCACCACCCATTAAACATGACATTGAAAGCAACCCTTAGCGCAATAGAACGAATGCCAACCTTTTTATATATATAGAGACACATAACAAGAGTTTTCAATAGAAAAAACTTTCTTAAAGAGATACAAATGAGAAATTTCAACATCCTCAACAGAATGGAAAAGACCAAGCCTTCTGACGGCAAGATGGAAAAAGACCACTCTTCTCCATTCCAATAACTTCTGGGGTCTGGAATGGAGGAAATGAAAAAGTTGTTGACTAAGATAAATGGATGTCTCATTATCAGATTATTAAACCAAGGAGGCTTAAAGAAGCTTTTAATTTTTTCCCGAAAAATTATAGTATGATTCATGCTGTCATTTGCGAAATAAACTGGAAGTGAACTATAACATACCTTTGCAAATACTATGATAAGCAGGAGTTCTGAAAACAGAACAAAATAACTCTTACTTACAACCTTGCTGTTCGCATTATATGCGAAATCCTGAAGGGATCGATCTTCAGAGCATCTACTGGTTGATTATAAATGAGTTGTTAAACTTTTTTGAAATGAAGTCCAGAATATCCACAATCACATACTGGACAGACTATGAAATAGAATTATGAGATGAATAGCAGACAGACTATATATATGCATTGAAAATTGAATAACAACTTGCAAAAAGTCATTGCCTTTTTCTTTAACAGAGAGCGGTCGCACAAAATAGCTAAGGCCTTCTATTGGCACAAGTTGAGAAGAGTATGCGTCTCCATTCCAATAGCTTCTAGGGCCTAGAATGGAGTGAAAAAAACCAATCCAATAGCTTCTGTAGCCTAAATTGGAGTTTTTAAGAAATTGAAAAACTGAGCAAAAGAAACAACAAAATCCAATCCAATAACTTCTGACATCTAAATTGGATTTAGTTGAGTTTGAGGTATCATGAATAGCCAATCCAAAAACAGAGATTGACACATTAAAAGAACTATAATTAGTAGCTAAAACAGCCATAGCTTGATAGCAGATTAATAACCAATGCCAAAAGAGGAGCATGACAAAATACTTTAAAAACCAAAGAAAGTCAATTCGGATACCCCAAAAGAGAATCATGGTATCCCTCATAGCTGCTATTGTCATGAATATAACACAAACCTGAAGATTTTTGAAAATCAAGCGACTTCTACTTTCCTTAAATATAAGAAAAGAAGCCTCTAATACTAACTGAACTACATCAAAGCATAGAAAACATAGCAAATTTAATGATCCAACACAAAACCAGATGTGAAAGAAATTTGACTTTGTCATCACAATGATTCGTAAAGTGGAAAAATTCCACTCAAAGTTCTGAAATAAAACATAGGAAAAACTATGCTTATAAGCTTCATAAAAATAAGGTAAGTTATTGCTTCTTAGCAGATCAAGAGCCCAAAAGGACTTGAAGAGATTTCTAATTTTGTTTGATGACTTAAAACCAGTCTGATGTAATCTCACTTTAGAAGTAAAGATTGAGACTAATAGAAAGCAAAATTTTGCAAACGTTCCATAAATCTTAAATTTTATACCAGAGAAGCAGAAGCTTAAGACAAGAACCACCATCTGCCCCTCAGATTGCGCCAACGAGACCAAAGAAATCGCCAATGGAAAATAAATCGCACCAAGAAACAACGGAGAAGCCCACATCAATCTATCTAAAGGTATTAGAGAACGAACCCTAAAAACCCCAGCCCGGAAACGAAATTTGAATTTGAATGGAAGGAAAACGAAACCTTTAATCCAGTCTAATGATTGAACCGGAAAACTTACAAATGAGAGCGGACAAATTAACTGAAATACCTCAATCCGATAACAAGATTTATTCTCAGAAAGTGAGATAACCTTTCTGGAATTCTCAAACACAAAAAGGGACAAATATTTGGGCTGAATTGAGGGATTTTTTGAGAAATGGATTCTGAAGATTATCACTAGAAATGATAATAGAGATTTAATACTAACAGACAGGAAAGTTTTGAATTGAATTTCATTAGGAAATTGAATTGGGGCATTTTTCAATATCTTTGGACTAGGGTTTCTCGGGGAATAAGTTTTGGGGGACTTTTTTCTAGAGCTTCTCTCTCTTTGAGTCACCTTCTATGTTAACTCCTCTCCCAGATACTTATAAAGCTATAGCTGATAGTGCAACAGAGCCAGATGATCACAAAACTATATGTTGAAGTTTCTGTTTTTTGTCTATGATTTTAGTGGATAAAGCAGCTGAATGAACCGCTAGTATTCTGATGTTACAGAAGCTGCATATTAGAGTCATGGATTAACAAGCATTAAAATTAATTTACACTGTCTTGCTGATTTAAGTGATAGCCTTGTCAGTGCTAGTGTACTGCAGAAGTATAAACTCTAAGGCAATTTTGCTTTCTGTAAATCCATTGCCTACTGAAATCATATGATGGTGTCATGCTGCAGAGCTTATATGACTTTTAGAATCTCTTATAGCCTATATTTTGAGTTTCTTTCATTGCTGATTTTGATCTCATGTTTGGGTCTTGGGTGTATATGCCTGAAACTTCTAACCTTCTATCGCACAAGGCATAACAGTTGATTTTTCCTATTTTATAGCCGTTTGGTGAGGAAGTTTCACATAATTGAGGTTTGTTGTTTAACCTAACTTAGCTAAGGTGTCTTGCAAGCTTCTTAAAGTTTGAGCTAAAGTCTGGGTTACTATCGCACAGCAAGTTGCTGCTTCTTTTTTACAGGTATGCACAACAACAGCAGAAACAACAGCCACAACAACATCAGCAACAGCAGCAACAAAAATGTTATGACAGATGTGAGAAAGAACAAATATTGAATGCAAAACAAAGAATAATCACACACAGATTTAACGTGGTTCACCAACGGAGTGTTGGCTACGTCCACGGGCAGAGAGAGAATAAAATTATTGATGAGAATGATAACCAGAATTACAGAGGTGATTAATGACTTAATCGTCAATTAAATAAACTAGGTTTAAAACCTATTTATAAGCAAATTCGAAAAACGCGTTCCCGCGCCTCATTAAACCTCCGCCCCGATCGGGTCGGGCGGTACTCGCCAAGCCAAAAGTAGTATCGGGCCCGATCGGGCGACCATCGCCCGAGTCGTAGTTCGCTACGACCCCCCGATCGGGGGAACACGCGCAATGCCACCGGGCGCTCCACTCCTTGAGCTGCTACTGAGACGCTGACCACGCCCGGTCGGGCGAGTCGACGAACATCCCCTCTGACCAAATTCAAGACACAAATTCCTACAAATCTCCACCTTGACTTGAATCCTCTCACAATGAACCGGATAACCAGATAACAGACGCATTGAACACAATGCCCAGATTCTCCATGCAACTAGATTTGCCCCGAAAGACAAACAGACTAGATTTGTCCCTTAAGGACACTAGATTAGCCCCTAAAGGCCCCAGACTTGCCCCAAAGGGCAATCAACAATCACGAACATTGAGCAAGTTCAAACAATGTTGAAACTTACTATGTGGAACAGGTTTAGTGAACATATCAGCAGGATTATCAACAGTACCTGCTTTCTTCACCTGAACCCTCTTCTCACTCCTCAGAAAATGATATCTCATATCAATGTGCTTCGTCCTTTCATGATGGACTTGATCCTTGGCTAAGCATGTTGCACTCAAACTGTCACAATACACAATGGCCTGATCGTGATGCAAACCAAGATCACTAACTAGCCCCTTTAACCATATTCCCTCTTTAGCAGCTGCTGTCAATGCCATGTACTCTGCTTCAGTAGTAGACAAAGTAATCGTAGCTCCGCAAAGTTGTCTTCCAACTAACAACAGAGCCACCAAGAGTAAATACATAACCAGTCATAGACCTTCTACTGTCTACATCTCCAGCATAATCAGAATCAGAATAACCAGTAACTAAACACTGATTATCATTCCCATAAATGAGACCAACATCAGACGTACCTCGAAGGTAACGAAAATCCTCTTGACTGCCTGCCAATGCTCCTTACCAGGATCACCCATGAACCTAGTAACAACACTGACTGCATGTGCAAAATCCGGCCTAGTGCAGACCATAGCATACATCAGACTCCCTACTGCACTAGCATAGGGAACCCTACTCATGTATTCCTTCTCCTCAGCAGACTTGGGTGCAAAAGCAACAAACAAATGATTATTGGAGGCACTTGGAGTATCTATAGGCTTAGCTGTTGCCATGCCAAACCTTGACAAAATCTTCTGAATGTAGCCATTTTGTGATAAGAAAAGCTTCTTCTGATTTCTTTCCCTATAAATCTCCATCCCCAAAATCTTTTTCGCAACACCCAAATCCTTCATCTCAAACTCAGCACTGAGAAGACCTTTCAACCTCTGAATATCAGACTTGGACTTTACAGCTATAAACATATCATCTACATATAGGACCAAATAAATCCATGATTCATCATCCAGCTTGTTGTGGTACACACAACAATCATACAGACTCCTGTTGTAACCCAATTCAATCATATAGTTGTCAAACCTTTTGTACCACTGCCTAGGAGACTGCTTTAGCCCATACAAGGACTTCTTCAATCTGCAAACATAGTCTTCTTTATCAGGAACTTGGAACCCATCTGACTGAGTCATATAAATCTCTTCTTCCAACTCCCCATGTAGGAAAGTTGTTTTCACATCTAGTTGCTCAAGTTCAAGATCCTGATGTGCAATTATTGCTAGTAGCACCCTGATGGAAGTGTGTCTAACCACTGGTGAGAAAATCTCATAATAGTCAACCCCTTTCCTTTGAGTGAACCCTCTTGTAACAACCCGAGCTTTATACTTAACCCCCTCAGAAGGTGAGGTCCCTTACTTCTTCTTGATTAGTGCTAGGATTGGAAGGACCCACACCTGCACTTACACATTGAACCTGCCTATGATATGCACTGTGAACCGTCAATTCACCATCTTTTGTGTGTGTTCAAGCTAAGAGATCTTCTTGATTACTATCCGCACACTCAATTTTCATAATTGCAACTACCTCATCTTGAGTGAGGTGATCATTCATGCCTGCACATCCCAGCTTTTACCATCCTCACTATGACGCACATAGCCATAGTACCCCTAGCCATCTCTTCATTAGGTGGGGGAGTCATAAGGCGCCCAACAGGAGGTCAGGTAACCAAGCATCGGTCCAATAGCACACCCTATTTCCCGCTCCTATTATCCACCACGTACCATCACGAGCCAAAGCTTGCATTTAATTTGGTGGGGATTTATAATCGAACTTGACGTGTGAGGATAATACTTCTCCTTTAGAACCGTTGCTACAAAAGATTCTTATTTAGTAGCTACTAGATCTCCAGAACTGTTTTGCTAGGAGAGCTAAGTTGAAATCCCCTAAGTCATGCACACCCACTCCCCCGCTGTCTTTTGTTCTACACATTTTTTTCCCAGCTACAACTTTCCAGATGTTATTTGTAACTACTAGCTGCTATAGGTCTCCATATGTTTTACCTGTATTTACAGCCTCCCACTTCTATCATACACGCTTATGCAACTAAAAGACATACATATGTACATAATTGAAGTCCCTTGGAAGTCGGTGGGAATATGGAGATCCCTCTTTCAAGGGGTCAGATTCGATCCTAACGCCTCTGTGATTGGAGGTGATGCCAAGTAGGCTGTCACCTGCAGCTCAAGGCAATGTCATATATGAAGTGTGTGGCGGACATGTATTTCATGTATCGTGTGAATTTATTTATACGTAGGATTATGATGATGAACGCATATATGGCCAAAATCGGATCAGACCAAATTTTAAATTTAAAATTTAGTTTTGAAGTGTCCACAACCTATCCTA
This sequence comes from Beta lomatogona, assembly GCA_947646795.1. Lineage (NCBI taxonomy): Eukaryota > Viridiplantae > Streptophyta > Magnoliopsida > Caryophyllales > Amaranthaceae > Beta > Beta lomatogona. The sequence continues at coordinate 1,867,022 of CANSNZ010000150.1, forward strand.
GAAAAAATAAAGACCAGGCTCGAAATTTTACCCAAACCCGAGCATTTTTTTGGGCCGGGCCCACAGGCCAGATCGATCTTGATCAGCTCTTATTGGAGTCTACCCTTTTATCCTCAAGTATGTTGAAAGATAGACAAATAGTCATGTTCTTAGCCTCAATCTTTTGTCTCAAGAAGCATTTAGTTTGCGAAAATTAGATCCTGGGGAAGGGAGTAGGATAAGCATCCTACACCTTCCCCTAAGTGACGTCGTTTTATTAGTTTTAGGAGAGCCAAAAATTTGGCTGGCTTTTGGCAGTATTTTTGAAAGTGGGCCACCTCCCCCATTTTAAGCTTTTGTACTTTGTTGCTTACATCACTCACTCATTCACTCTCTTTCTCTCTCATTCAATTTTCAAGAACCATTTCAATTCTCTCTCTCATTTATTTTGTTCTTCATTTATTTCTCCCTGATTTTCATTCATTTCTATCATAAATTCCCAAAAGTTGATATTTGGTTTTATTTTCGGTTTTGCATTTTTAAAATTTTGCATGTTGAAGCAATTTTTTTGATGTACAAATGCATATGGTTTGTTGTACAATAATATACGAGTGTACATTTTGTATTTTTCAGTGATCAAAGTAATGACCATCAGTGTACATTGTGATTTATCCCTATTGCGTTGGTTGTAGTACCTTTTTTTGATTACTAGCTCCACCTACAGTTGCATGTACATGTACGTACCTTGCATGTACACTTTGTTGACATTCATGTACATTAACTGGTTTATAATCATTTTGTTATGTGTTGACCTTTTGTTTTAATACCTATATTGAGTTTTTTTTTTGTTTGTGTCTATAGAATATGTTGAGTCTGAGACATCTGAATTGATACTCAAAGAGGTTGCTAATGACGAAGAAGCTTACAAATTATACAATGACTATGCCTTTAAATGTGGATTTGGGATTCGTAAGGCCAAAGTTTGTTGGAGATATGATACAAAGATCATTAGACAATGATTTTTAGTTATGCATGCATGTTAGTGAAGCTAATGTACATTTAGTCATACACAGTGAACATTAATGCAACTGTAATGTACACAGAACAAAGTCAGCTCTACAAAATAACTTGAACATCCAGTCATAACAACATTGTACATTCAGGCTTAGTAATTAAACAATCTTGCTAGAACATTTGTACATTGAGTCATATCCAGTGAAAATTCAATCAAACAATAATGTATATATTTTGAGTTATAACCAGTGAACAATATCAGCTTCATAAAATACCTTGAACATTCAGTCATAGCAACATTGTACATTCAAGCATAGAAATTGAACAATCTTGCTATAACATTGTACATTGAGTCATAACCAGTGAATATTCAATAAAACAATATTGTACATTAAGTCATATCCAGTGAACATATTGAATTTCATCACTTTGAATTGTGGCACCTGGTGCACTATGAGGTATGGGACTGTAATTGTACATATTGAATTTCATCAGTGAACAAACATCAACACACCAGTGTACAAAGAAACAAAGATTGCAAATTACTCACTTGACACCAGCTTCAGGAATCGGGTTACTTTCAGCTGGGGGGTTGTCATTGTACATTTTGATTTTGTTAATGAACAACGACGAAGCCAAGAATGTACAAAGAAACATAATAGAATAAAAGTATTCATTTGGCATCCTAGTTGCATGTAATGTTTCACTCTCACTTGTGGGACTGTCAGTGTCATTGTACATATATTGAATTTTAATGAACAACCATAGTCTATCATTTGTACCTTTACCCCAGTAATGTACAATCAATTTCACTTAATGTAAAACAATGTAAATAATAAGAAGTAACCACAGTTTGTTTGCATGTTCATAAAAATAACAACATAGTTCATATGTTCAATGGAAGTCCATTATTGTACAACAGAAAGATTAACAATGTAAGTCAATTGTTCAAATCAAATTCCATCATGCAGCCCCATAAAATCGCCAATAACACACAATGAACAATAACAGACATCCAAAGTACAATCCTTGTGATATAGTGAACAATGTGTAAAGACAGATCTTCAAAGTAGAGGTTCAGATAGTGGATTGGAAATATGGAGGTTATGGAGTTTTTGATTTTTTTGGAGAGAGAAAATGTAGAGGAAGTGAAATGATGGAGGTTGAGTGTGGGAAAGAGAGAAGTGGTGAACAGTATATCAGGGGAAATGATGGCGGTTGACATCAAATCAGTTATTAAATGGTGAACAGTAACTGTCAAATTAGTTACTTTTTGAATTTTCGACATGTACACTGGAAGTAAGGGAATGTACATTGGCTGTCAAATCAATTACTTTTTGCATGTTCATTGGTGCGTTTTATTCTTCTTGCATTGCGTTTTGGAGCTGGTGTAGGATGCTCATCTACACCTCATACCAACATCTACTTATTGGTTAGTTTGTTGTTATCTTCGGAAGGATCCAACATTTTTTAAGGGACTTGTGCACAATCAATAGATGCTAAATACTACTAAGTACTAATACACCCCTCATGGTACTTTGATAAGAGACGATGTTGATGTGGACCAAACCAAGCAACTAATTGTAAAGTCTTCAATGGGCTCACTATTTCTATCTGATACCATCCTTATCTTCCACCTAAAACTATTAATTACGTAGATGATCAAAGATTGACGGTGATGGATTTTGTAATGGTGTCTCGATCATGGTGATTTTTTTCGATCAAGTTGAATTTTGATTAATTCATAAAAAAGAATTAAAAGTAGTTATATTAACTGATCATGTTCAAAATTAATTGCGAACTCTTATTAGAAGCCATGATCATAAATGACCTAAAGAATAAATTACTCCGAATGTCAAACCTAGCTAATCAGTTTTTAGTCTTTTTTGTTTTTTGAGGGTGAATTAATTCTAGCAAAACCCTTTTGGGTGTTATATCTTAGAAGTACTAAGGGCATGATTGATTAAGACTAGAATTAATTCACCCTCAAACAACAAAAAAGACTAAAAACTCATTAACGAGGTTTGACATTCGGAGTAATTTATTCTTTAGGTCCTTTATGAGTTTTGATATTCATAGCCCTAAGGGCTATGCATAAAAATTAACAAATGAGTATAATAAATGTGAGATACAAATTGAAATACACATTTATTATATGAAAAGATTCCATTAAAAAATCAAAATCTTTTCTTATAATAAATGTGTATTTCCACTTTTTAATGGAATCTTTTCATATGATAAATGTGTATTTCACTTTTCAATAAAATCTTTTCATATAATAAAAGAATAATTTCAATTTTCAATGCATTTGTTAATTTTTATGCATAGCCCTTAGGACTATGAATAGCAAAACCCTATAAAATAGAGATGGCCAACAGTGCGGGCCAATCCAGCCCATCCAGCCCAGCCCGCCTCTTGGGCCGTGTGGGCTGAGTCCACGAAAAGCCCTGGCCCGGCTCAGCGAACCGTGAAATTGGTGGGTGGGCCGTGGGCCGATTTTTTGAGCCCAACCCACGAAAGCCCGCTACTAAATCCGCCCGGCCCGGTCCACGAAATCGGTCCGGCCCGCCCATGAACCGGACCCGGCCCGGCCCAAGTAATTATTCAACCAAATTGTGTATATTTTAATCAAATTGTATATATTTTAATCAAATTTCATATATTATAATTCAATCAAATTCAAAAATAATGAAATTATTCATTAATATTAATAATTGTATATATTTTAATTAATTTTAAAGGTTTTATGTAACAATAATAAATTATTCTAATGATTAAATAATTCTAAAAAACAAAAATTCTCATGTAGGCCCGCTAGCCCGGTAGGCCCACAAACCGCCAAAATCGTTGTTCGAACCGTGAAAACCGGTAACAGACCGGTGTGGGCCAAGATTTTTCAGCCCGTGGACCAGCCCGCCCAAACCGTGAATTTCACGATCCGGTCCTAGGCCGTAAAATCTCAGCCCGGCCTACTAGGGCCCGCGGACCAGCCCACCCAGCCCGCACCAGTGGCCATCTCTACTATAAAATGGGAAATCTGTTTTCATTTCCAAGCGACTTGAGTTCGCTACGCTACGCATTATGCTTATGCCCCTAGGCCCCCTATTGTATTTGTGGTTGAGCTGTAACTGCACCCTGAACCGACTTGCTGTTAGATTTTTGTTAACATATCACTACCAACATTAACATAGAATTATTGTATGATTTGATTGAAGTTAGGGGAGCTGGGACCCATATGAGTATATAACCAATCAAAGAAACTTGGTCATTAACAACTTGATGAACCAACTGGTAACCATCCATTACGCCGTTTTCTCCATCTATCACGCATTTATTGGTGCTTTGTTGGTTGGAGCATATCCTTTTTCTGCTAATGTCAAAACTCAAAAGGCATAAATTAATGTGGTGTATATGAAAAATTGTGTACCAATTATCTACTGTTTTGGGTATTTGCTAATCAGGGTCTCACAAAAGAGGAAAGATGTTACATCTATCCTAATCCACCCACTTAATATAAATAATTTTTAAAATATATTTTTTAATGCACATTTAAATTTCACTAAATTAATATCTATCTCTAGTAGGTAGATCACCCACTAGTTAAATTAAGGCTTTTCTCACAAAAGCATCACTTCAAATTGCAATATCAAGAGAGAACGAGGCATAGCTTAGTGGTTAGATCATCTCTTTCGGTTCTAAGAGGTATTGGGATCGATTCCGCATCCTTGACATGTTGTGATCCCCTTTACTTCCCCCAACTTGTCAGGATTGTTACTAGAATTTTCCCGCCTCCCTAATTATTTTATGCCACTTTATGTTGCCTCCCTAGTTATTTTATCTTGCGGAGTGTAATAGCTTGACTATATTATGTACTCTAATTCGAATCTGGTTTCAACAACAACAACAAAATAATCTTTAAAAGTGCAAATCTTTGGAAAAAAGGGGTTAGGATTGAGATATAAACTTTCGAGCTCTTCTCAAACTTGGAATACTATTTCAAAAATTGTATGAATACTGATGTTGCATCTCTATAAAAAATCTTATATTATAGTAGTATATATGGAATATATTTGATATAACTGACCATAGATGATCTTTCAACGATTTATAGTATAAGATTTTTAAACTAATATAGAAAGTAGTAGCATTAACTATTATAAGAATTAAGGTTGGCCTAGTTGGTTGGAGGCCCTCCTTTCACGCTTGTGACAAGGGTTTAATTCTTACCTGTAAAGTGGGATCCCTAAGGGCTTGTTCTCCCCAACTTATTTTCAGTTCAGTTCCTAATTTATTTATCTGATAATAAAATAATGATTATTTTATCATTATTATTATTATTATTATTATTATTATTATTATTATTATTATTATTATTATTATTTTAATATTGCTAATTATTATTTTGCTAATTCTTTTTTTTCTATATGATTTTGCTAATTATATTGAAAATGATAATTCAAGCCTAATAAGTACACATTTCAATAATCTTTGTCATTGCTAATTATTTTTTTAATTCTTATTTATTATTATTATTCAATATTTTATTATTATTACTAGTTAATATTTTATCATTATTATTAGATAATTTATTATTATTATTTAATAGCTTATTATTATATTATTTAATAACTTATTATTATGATATTATTATTAATTAAATAATATTTTTATTATTATAATTATTATTAAATATTAACATATTATATTATTAAAAACTATTATTATCATCAATTAATGTTTATTATATTATATTATATTATATTATATTATATTATATTATATTATATTATATTATATTATATTATATTATATTATTTATTAATTAATGATAGCTAAATTATTATCATTACTATTAGTTATAATATGATTCAGTTCAGTTCAGTTGCAATCAGTTCAGTTCAGTTTAGCTGTTTTATGCCGAAGAGAACATGCCCTAAATCCCCCCCACTTACGCAAGAAATATTCATCTTACCTTTTAAAAAGAAAGTAGTAACTATTATTAATCTTGTGCTTCCTCTATTTTCTAAAATGTGCAATAATTTGACTTGCGGATTTGTCAATTTATAACTTTGACCACTACTCTATTATCTTCATTTAATTACTTTTAAATAATATAAAAGTCAATGATTATGAATAGTGTTAAAGTGAAATTGTTGCAATTTTTAGAAAATGAGAGAAGTACAATCTCAAGCTTTGGAAACTTAAATGTCTTATGTTCCTTTGTGTTTTTCTATTTTACTCACGTGTAATATTGTAGCCAAAGTTAGAAAATTATGGCCATATTTTGTGATTATTATATTTCGATCTTGTTCGATTCGACTCGATGTGTAGTCTAATAATATCGAATTTTCTTAATCTTTAGTACTACTTATTTAGAGATATTACACAATCAATTATGTGTATTGGAGACTATGATGCAAAAATAAGTTTGCACGAAATATATAATGAGGATTTTCTATCATAAAAAATTTAACAATATTTTTTCATTTTATTAATGGTGTATTCTCTTCACATTAAAGAAAATAATTTAAGAATTCATATAAGTTCCAATAATTTTAAAACCTTGCAACATACTCCCTCCGTTATTTTAAATTCTTTCCACTTATGGTAGCAACATATACCAAGGTGAAGAAGAGAGAGAGTGTGCAAGCGGGTCCTTTTTGTTTATTTAAATAGGAAAGAGAATATGATTGTGATAGAGTGTAGATTGTAGAATTATGTGATTCCAAGTGAATAAAGTAGTGTGAGTAGGGAACACAACTTTACCAAATAAAGAATAAAGCAAAAGTGGGAAGAACTTAAAAGAATGAATGTAAACAAAAAATGGGAAGCACTTAATGGAAAGAACGGAGGGAATAAAGTTTAACAAGTTTCAAGAAGCGTAAATAAGTTTTATTGAATTCTAATAAGACCATGTGTATGTATATATATATATATATAGGGTTAGGTTATAATGAGAACATTATTATAGTGAGAACCGTGAGAACCACTAAAAATGAGAAAAAACTTTATAAAATTTTGTTAGGAGTGTATATATATATAATCATAAATTTTATTCAATGACTTAAAGTTAGTTGTTTATTGTACCTAAGTGTAGGTACAAAAGTGTAGGATCTACCATCTCTTTTACCCCAAGTAGAAGTTTAAGTAACACATGTGCCATTATTCTATGATTTGCAACTTTTATTACTTTATTCTTCCCCTTTTTCGCAGGGAATAAATGTCGCCCATTGGGCTTTACACACTCATAACAAAATTATACTCATGTCACACTCTTACGTTTCAACCTTATACAGAAAAGAGAACTAAGGTTGCAACATAGGAAAAGAAAAGGAAAGATTTTTCCTGGGTTTTATGCCATAGCTAACCCAAAATCTCTTTCTTTCTTCCAAAGTTCCAACCTTTTTTCCTGCATCATTAAAGTAAACCTCATCAATCAATAAAAATCCTTATTTTTGGACCTCTTACACAGAATTAAGGTATACTAATCATCAGATTCTCTCTTTCTCACCATAAAGTTTCAGTCTTTCATTTTGTTTATGTTATTAACATATGTTTGTCATTTCTCTGTAACATTTCTTCTTATGAAAAATGTTCTTTTCCATCATGTTTTGTGGGAGGACAGTTCTTTTCTGCTTTCTATGTTGTTCTCGTTTTTCTGGGTATACATGAATGAATAAAAATGTTACTTTTCTTGTTAAGATTTCTATGTTTGACATATGTTGGAATGGTGATGAATTATAGAATTGGTAAGAATCCAGAATTATTCAATCCAAAAAGTTAATTCCTAAATGTGAAAACAACCAATTTGTCAAAATGAACTTGCAGGTTTGATTTGTCTTCTTCCTCTTTCTTTTCATTTTTGTTTTGTTTGTTTTGTTGAGGAAGTGATGTTTTTTAGTTGATATAAACATGAAAACATCCAAGTTTCTTAGAAATTTGAGTTTGCCAAATATTTTGGGATTATGTTATTGATCATGGGATTGCTGGATTGTGGGATTGTGAATGAGGATTATGGAGGTGACATTATGGAATATGAATACTAAAACTTGAAGTTGAATATGTCATTATGCTACTGACAGTGTGGAATTTAAGGAATTGTGACAATTTAAGGAATCATGTGGGGATATTGACTTCTGTCAGTGCCACTACAGCAAACTTTTGTTACCTTTTATATTGTCCCTTTTTCTTGGAATAGCAATATATAAAATGTGCAAGTGCTCTTGAACTGAAATTGTCCTTGCTTTTTGGGCAGAATGACATACAGAGCAATCCAACAATGGATGAAACTTCTAGTTTTCATGGTGGTCTTTCTGAAATCAGAAGGTTTATATGTGGGAATTACAAAAGTCAGAAGTGCTGTAGCTAGAGGAGCTGGTGAGTAACCTTTTAATAGGAAACTACTTCCTCCGTTTCAAATTACTCGCTACACTTTCCATATAGGGAAGTTTTATATTACTTGCTACACTTCCTTTTTGGGCAATAAACTCTCTCTATCTCTCTCCTCTCACATGGGTCTCTTTTCTTTTTACTCTCTACCTCTCTCTTCTCCAAAAATTGCCTAGGAGTCCGTAAATTGAGAAGTGTAGCAAGTAAAATGAAACGGAGGAAGTAGTTGTCTTACACTGTGTAGCACGAAACAGTTGGGTTACAGAATGGCTGGCTTTTCAAGAGGAACATAAATGTTTCGGAAATGGGGACTTCTCGAGTCCCAAAGGTTTCCGTGCTTCATAGGTCCGGACATAATTTAGTTAAGAGTGCAATTTTCAGATTAACATTATTGAGTTTTTGTTATTGTTGTGGTTGTAGTTGTACCATCTCATCTGTATGTCACATGAAATTTCTGCAGTTTGTTTGGATGGAAGTGCTCCTGCATACCATTTACATAGAGGACATGGAACTGGGATCAATAGTTGGTTGGTTCATGTGGAGGTTAGTCCTATATTGTCAATATTTATACCTTCATCAATCACATAAACCTTTTAGTTCCACATCATGAGCTTTTCTCCTAGGAAAATTCTTACCATTTCCGCGCATTTCAGCTCCAAATAGTATAATCCGGAGAAGTTATATCCGATTTCTTAGACTCGAGTATAATTTTGTTTGTTTGTTTAGTGTTCTTACTTTTGCAAAATTAATTAGGGAGGGGGTTGGTGCAACAACATCACAACTTGTCTTGAACGAAAATACTCTCATTTGGGTTCATCCTGGAAAATGGACAAGAAACTTGCATTCTCAGGAATTCTGAGCAACAATCCTATGTTTAATCCAGGTTTTTCATTGATTCTCAACTGATGATTTATTTTCATAACTATGGTTAAAATGTTGAATTCACTTAGACATTATGGATTCTCCAGATTTCTATAACTGGAACAGAGTGAAAATCCGGTATTGTGATGGTGCCTCATTCACAGGAAACGTGGAAGCTGTTAATCCTGTAAATTACTTACCTAGATTCTCGTTAATTTTATTGTTATTGTTATTCTTTGCTTTCATTAATACAAATATATGTTAATACTTTCCATTTTTGTTCATTTTGGTGATAGATCACTAAGCTTCACTTCCGCGGAGCTAGAATTTGGCATGCTGTTATTGAGGATCTATTGTTCAAGGGAATGAGAAATGCTAAGAATGTATGTATGATTAAGTTCATGCCTTTTTTTCCCTGCTTCTTTCGCGTTGTGTGTGTTTTGCTGTGATTGCTGAAAAAGTTGTTGGATTAGGCTATACTTTCTGGGTGTTCAGCTGGTGGATTGACTTCCATTTTACATTGTGATAGCTTTCGAGCTCTTCTTCCTGTGGGTGCTAGAGTAAAGTGCCTCTCAGATGCTGGCTATTTTATCAATGTGTAAGTCTTCATTATCCGTCATGTTACATTGAACGTCTCCTGTGTAGCAGTAACACCACTTGAATGCATTACCGTCTCACATCACCCTGGTAAACAAGAGAACTTTTTTAGATCGAAAAGAAAGTACGCAACAAAAAACCATGTATTGTATGCTACTTATAAGGTGCAACACCACGTCAATGTTACTGCTACAGGAAGATATTTGGGCATTTTACATAGTGTTTTTTTTGTTTGGTTCGTTTTGCTTGACATTGTGCTTAATGTAACAGGAAAGATGTCTCTGGAGCATCACATGTGGCTTCTTATTTTAATCAAATAGTAAAATTACATGTATAATTTCTTCTCAATTCGTTTACCCAGCATTTTCCTCTAATATAATGTTCATATTTGTGCCTTCTTTTTTCTGATTCTTGAATCTAATGAGCAGGGTTCGGCCAAGAGCTTGCCAGCATCCTGCACCAGAAGTTTAAGGCCTGTCATGGTAAGTTCATGGCAATGTTTGCAGTTACCAAGTCGTGATCTCTTCAGTTTTACTAATGTAATTAAATGATGTTTTAGTGCTTCTTCCCACAATACATGGCAAAGAGAATTCGGACGCCACTCTTTATACTAAATGCAGCATATGATTCATGGCAGGTTAGTTCATTTCTTTCTCCTTTTCGCATATAAATCTGGTTTAGAGTACCCCTGCCGAACCCTTGACACTCCAACATGGGTAGGGACACTTCAACATATTCACTTTAGGCAAATATCGTAGTAATCTTTTATAAGATAGACGAGTAAGACACTTAGACAGAGTACCCATGTCAGATACAAGTAGCTGAGTACGAGTAGCTTAGGTTTAACTAAAATATATGACATTTGCTGATTTTGTATAAATTTGTATCCCCATTGTATAATCTCTATATCTGCCATTGAAAGAATTCCCTTAAACCTCATTGATTCAATTCATTGAATTCATTACTCATAGTAGATCTTTTTTATCTGTTCAGATAAAGAACATATTGGCACCAGTTGCAGCTGATCCTCGTGGCTTGTGGTCTGACTGCAAGATTGACATAAAGAATTGCTCAACTAATCAGCTTACTGTCATGCAAGGTTCACAACATCTACCTATATGCCTCAACTGTTCAAAGAAATATTTATCCTTTGATTATACCTGTACTATCAATCTTGTGACATTTTTCTTTTATCAGATTTTAGGTCAGAGTTTTTGAATGCATTAAGTAAACTGGGCAAATCACCATCTAGAGGATTGTTCATAAACTCGTGCTACGCCCATTGCCAAACTGAAATGCAGGAAACATGGTTTAGTCATCACTCCCCAGTTCTGCACAAAACGGTATAAATTCAATGTTTTTCTATTTCTCAATCATATTTTGTGCACACAATTACTAACAAAAGTTGGCTCAGTCGGTAAGGCTAGGTGTTCGAATACTATCAATTAAGGGTAGTTTCGAGTAGGGTTCCCCTTACATCCCCTCACTTCTAGGTGCTTGACCCGCAAAAACTAGACCAAGAAACTGTCAGTGTAAAATCATGTCTATGTAATTAAGTGATCTAGTAATTAACTTTTTCGCACTTTTTATTCATTTTCCAGTTATGTTAAACTAAGGAATCCTTTTCATCAATATCTTATATCAATAATACTCTGCAGACAATAGCAAAGGCAGTTGGAGATTGGTTTTATAACAGAAGACAGTTGCAAATGATAGACTGTGCTTACCCTTGTGATGGAAGTTGCCAAAATCGGATATTCGAGCCACAAGAACCACATCATCATCACAAAGTATAAATTTTCTTCCCCCAATTATTACACATACATGTTATGTAGGACCAATATATGTAGGAGTTCATGCCTTCAATCAAAAGAAAAGAATGATATAGGTACAAAGAAAAGAAACTATAATCCATTTATACAATTGTATTGCCAAGATTATTGGCATTGTCTTTTATTTTTCCTTCAATAGGAAAAATGTAGTGATTGAATATTCATCATTCAAATATATATACATACAGAAGAGATTATGTTATAGTGTTCATATTATCATATACTATAAGCCTAGTCACCATGACAAACAATTTTAAATGTACAGGGTGAAGGTGGAAGAGTATCATGTGGAAATAAGCCTTTCCAAAAGTTGCTTCTTGTTCTTACATGTTTACTTGGTTATGTAAGCTTGTTACTTGTTAGATGATAATTTTTTTTCTTTTGAATAATTGTTAGATGGCATTTTTAATTAGGCCTTGAATTTTGGGAACTGATACTATCGTTTTTGTTATGTTGTTGTTGTACACTTAGACTCGAACAGTTTTGATCAATTGTAAAGGAATTTTTGGAGAGACAGACCACCTAATTTAATTGTCGATTTTGAACCGTGAAATGTAAGTCCACCTCAATTTGTCCGGAGCAGCGGACATGCATGCCACAAAAAAAAAATTGTGTTTGCTGGTGGACTCTGGATTCATGCAATGTGCTAGGCCTATCCATTGATGGTTTAGTACCGTTTAATGAAAGTACTTACATGTTTCAAATCTTCTCTCTCCTCTCACCTTTTATCTTATTCGTCTATTGGCTCAATTGCTATCGACCAGCTATCCAGTTTGGCCTATTGAAACCTCCATAGTGCTCCCAGGAACCAGGTGCCCCCTCTCACATTTTTTGCATATTTTACATTCTACTCAAAAAATAATTTGGGATAGCACATAGTTGTAAGTTAGATAACTAAGTAAATCCTCATATCTAAGAATTTTTTTTTTTTTACACTTCTAAGGGTTTTATACTATTCATGATCAACTTGTTAGTTGTTATACTATACAAGATGATTTCACAGTCTTCTTTTGATCAAGCTTTATAACATTGATAATGTTCAAGCAAAACTGACACCTGTTGCAACCCACAAATGGGAAATTCAACAAAATAATCAACCGGGAAAACTAGATACTAATATAATCAAAATTGTTCAATAATGAGAGAGATCAAAATTCCATCAACAAATTGCGAGACAAACTCATGGTCATCCAAATTGTCATCCTACACAATCTAAATTTTTAGCATTTTCGTGGTATTGAGTATATTTTCATTGCCAATAAGAATCCATACTCATATATTAAAAGGCGTGTCTAACAATGTATGCACGCCACATGACACTTCTTTTACTCCATTAGAATTGTCCAATGTGTACGGAAAAACTTTGTCTACCCACAGGGTAGACTACCCACAATTAATAAAGACTTGTTAAGGGTTGTGGTAATGGAATCCAACTCAACATATTTTTTTTAGTACTCTATTAGTAGTGGGTTTCCGACCCGGTGGGTAGGTGTAACAATATTCAATGTGTACATATGTCATGTCAACTAGCAAAAGTAAATTTGCTTGCAACAAGATTTGAACCCATGACATCTTGCTATTATATATAGCACAATTATCATCTCAACCAACTTTTAATCATACTTCAAATGTCCACATTATTATATTTGTACCTTTTAAATGTTGTGTTTTTTTAAGTATATTTTAATGCAAATGAAAAAAATGCATATTAAATTCGAAAAAAATACCACCCGGAGCAACGCCTAGGCCCAAATACTAGTTCTATGTACAAAAATGGGACGCTGTAAATCAAGAAACCATGCGACGCTAACCCATTCCAGTATTGTCTTCCAATGCCCTTACCTACCCCAAGCTTACTCGCACTTCATGCAAACTAGTTGGAAGAACTGGGCTGGAATTGGGTATGTAAGGAATAATGCCTTGAATCGTGTTATGTCGGGCTATCTACAAAAGGGCGATTCGTGGGAGATGGGTCGACTCGCGGCAAGATGCCGAGAGCTGACCGTGAGTCGCGTCTGACGCCGCGACTCGCGCCCAACGCGGTTTGGCGTGTTTGCGGGAAACGCGTACACGCGTTTTCGGATTTGTTTATAAATAGGTTTTTTACCCTAATTTCGTTAATGCGACGGGGTTAGTTCATAACACATCTGTAATCCGTTTTCCTCTAAGATCAATAAATCAGTTCTCTCTCTGTCCGTGGACGTAGCCAACAATCCGTTGGTGAACCACGTTAAATTTTTGTTCGTGATTTCTCTTTGTTTTGCATTCAATATTTGTTCTTTCTCACATCTGTCATAACAAATTGGTATCAAGAGCTTTGTGTTCGATCCGGGTGAGAAAGATGTTTGGGATGAGTGTGAAAATTGATAAATTCACTTGGAGAAACAGTTTCAGTTTGTGTCAGATCAAGATGCAGGCTTTACTGAAGCAACAAGGGTTTTGGGCACCGTTGTAAAAGAAGTCAACGGATTCAGTTACCGCTGCGATGGTCGTTCTGGAGGAAAAGGCGCATTCAACGATTATGTTGTGTCTGGCTGACGACATAATCACTAAAGTCGCGGAGCAGGAAACCGTCGCTGGTCTGTGGTTGAAGTTGGAGAGTTTGTATATGACAAAATCTCTAACCAACAAGTTGCTTTTGAAGCAACGTCTGTTTAGCCTGCGTATGCACGAAGGTACGTCTCTTAGGGACCATCTCGAAAAGTTGAATACTATCTTACTAGATCTTCGTAATATTGATGTTAAAGTAGATAATGAGGATGCTGCTTTAACTCTGTTAGTATCTTTGCCTTTGTCGTATGAGAACTTTGTGGATTCTTTTATTGTTGGAAAATATAGTATGTCATTAGAAGAAGTAAGATATGCACTTCATACTAGAGAGATTCGTCATAAGGCGTCTGGTACAGGTACAGTCGATCAGGCTGCTGGATTACTAGCCAGTGGTAATGGACAGGGGGATTCGGGGAGAAAATCCAGGAAACCGTCTTCTAGGGGTCCTAAATCTAGTGATGTCTGTAATTACTGTAAGGAAACGGGGCATTGGAAAAGGGAATGTCCTAAAAAGAAAAATAAATCTGGGTCTGGTTCTGTTGCTGTTGCAACAGAAAATTCTAGTTCTGATGATGATATTGCTTTAGTTGCTAATGAACAAACACATTACATTGATGTGTGGGTTTTAGATTCTGGAGCGTCTTGTCACATGTGTCCGCGCAGGAAGTGGTTTATGAACTATAAACAGGTTGATGGAAGTGTTATTATGGCCAACAGTGAGGTCTGCAAGACAGTTGGTATAGGGTCCATCAGAATTAGGACATGTGATGGCAAAGTCTGTACTTTGAATGATGTTAGGCATGTTCCACACGTCACAAAGAATCTGATTTCACTTAGTCTGTTAGATAAGAAAGGGTTCAGTTTCAAAGGTGAAGGTGGAGGGTTGTATGTCTATAGGGGTTCAAAGATAATTCTGAAAGGGGTTAAACGGGAGACATTGTATGTGTTGTAAGGGTCTACGTTATCTGAGTCTCGGGTTGCCACATTGGTTGTTTGTGGTAGTGTTGAGAAACAGGTGGAGCACAGAGGCACTCTAGGTTGGAGTGGTGGTTCATGTCAGGGAAAAATCCGTCAACACTCACAATATGAAGCTAGAATTCCGTGTTCTTCGTCGTCAAAATCGGGTCAGTCAAACTTGGCTCTTGGTCGGCATGAAATCTTTGGGAACTCTCCCCAAAGGGACGGTTGTGAAGACATGGTGGGTTTTGCACTGTATGTCGGAGAGGTGAAAATTTTTGGGTCGTCCAAGGAAGGTGTTACTTGTGCTAGGAAAGAGTATAAGCAACATATCTGTTCGAATCTGGTTCCACATGGTAAGTTCCAAGGTTGTTTGGACTTACAAGCAGATTGTGATTGTTAGTTACCCACTGGGGGCAAGTCTGGGGCCTTAGGGGCTAATCTGGTCTGGGGTCCTGAGGGGCTAGTCTGGTGTTCTTCAGCGACAAATCTGGTTCTGGTGGTCCTTCAGGGACAAATCTGGTTCCGGTTGTCCTTCAGGGACAAATGTGGTTCCGGTTGTCCTTCAGGGACAAATATGGTTCTGGTTGTCTTTCAGGGCAAATCTGGTTGCAGGGAGATTCTGTGCATTGTGTTCAGTGCGTCTGTTATTTGGTTATCTGGTTCTTTTGTAAGAGGATTCAAGTCAAGGTGGAGATTTGTAAGGAATAATGTCGTGTTATGTCGGGCTATCTACAAAAGGGCGATTCGTGGGAGATGGGTCGACTCGCGGCAAGATGCCGAGAGCTGACCACGAGTCGCGTCTGGCGCCGCGACTCGCGGTAGGCACGGTTTGGCGTGTTTGCGGGAAACGCGGACACACTTTTTCGGATTTGCTTATAAATAGGTTTTTTTACCCTAATTTCGTTAATGCGACGGGGTTAGTTCATAACACATCTGTAATCCGTTTTCCTCTAAGATCAATAAATCAGTTATCTCTCTGTCCGTGGACGTAGCCAACAATCCGTTGGTGAACCACGTTAAATTTGTTCGTGGTTTCTCGTTGTTTGCCAATATTTGTTCTTTCTCACATCTGTCATCACAGGGTAGCACCCCTTCCTTCCCGGCTCTATGTACATTTTTTATTTGGATTGGTGAGATGAATTGCCCTACTAGACCGTAACCTCGCACAAGTCGATCCGGCCCAGGTAGTGTTTTACGTATGATCAACAAGGGAACCGGATACACCACTCCAAGGCACGGAAACTACGCTTTCCTATTATTTTTATTTCGCTTTTCTAGGATCAATAGGTTAACACAAAATAACCAATGAGATACAATAGAGAGAACAATTCACAAAGATGATCTTCTAAGTGAATCAACAAAAACTTTGTGTTTGATGTTTGTGAATTAAGAACACTTGAGGGAAAGAGTGCAAAATTTTCTCTCAAGAGAAGCAAGTTTGTTTTGTGAAAAATGAAAACTGATTTCTTCAAATCACACCATTTGGAAAGAAGTTAATCTTTTTATATTAACTTAGAGAGGTTAATGATGATGTGTCTATATCCTAAGTGAGTGACAAGATACTTAATCATTCACTTAAAACCAGATAAATTAAAACTAACCATCGCAAAGCAACGGACTGAAACCGTCAAAATCAAAACTCGCAACGAAAAAGGAAGTAGCGAATCGCACGGTGCAATACAGATCGCACCTTGCGATCTGGCTGGGTCGCACCCTACGACGTAGGTCGCACCCCGCGACCTGGGCTGCTGCTTCTTGGCTCGCGTTTCCTTTCTTTTGTCCAACCTCCATAAAACCACTCCAAACAACCTAAAGCCCATTTTACTATAAATGTTCCAACAGTTAGCGAGCTTAACACTTTGAGAGTTAGGGGTGAGGGTAACGTAAATCTCAACCCTCAAAGTGACCCTAGTGGGAATTGAACCCCCAATCTCAAGGTTGGAAGGCACAATCCCTACCATTAGGCCAAGTTTAGCTTGGTAAAATTGTAATTGCATCTGCCCGGAGACGAACCTAGGTCTATTGCTTGGAAGGTAATTATCCTAACCGTTGGACTACAGACGCTTCGATTCCGGCTCTATTTACATGTTTTTGTACTTTTCATATAAACTTGAGACCGTATAAGTTTTATTTTGTGACGTTGGTTCATCTTTCTTGGTTAATTATAAATTGAGAATTTATACATCTTATGGTTTTGTGATGTGTAATTTCTAATATCAATTTACTGTTATTAATAAGCGATTTAGTGTTCACTTTGTGATTTTTTTTAGAGGTACAAAGAGAAGTTAGGGCACCCTTCTCTCAAGGGAGTAACCTAACGAATCAAGAAGAATAAAATGATCTAAAGTAGGATCAACACCAGCAACGAAGTACCTTAATAGCTGAAATAGTGTAACCCTTTTTGGATAGATAATTTGTTACACTGTTGGCTTCTCAAAAAACGTGGACAATGGAGTACAAGGAAAATCAAGAATCTATGTACAAGAGTAGAGGCCTTAAAGGATATGAATCACCACCGTCCACCTAATTAACGCCATCAATATAGAGATTCTGAATATGTTGAGATTGAGCCAGCAGGAGGCCATTCCTGAGGCCCTAGGCTTCTGCGAGAAGAACTGACGTAGAACCAAACTAATATGCTTGGGCTAATAAAAGTTTCCTCGAAGAATATCAACATAACCAATGACAGAGCAATCAATATTAAGCTTGGTATAGCCGAGAGGCGGGGGATGCCGTTAAACGGATATGATGGCTAAAGACTTGCCAGAAGAAAAGAAGAGATAGTGAAGGAAAAATCGTTCTAGTGAATATCCAATCACAAAAAAGTCATAAACAAATAATGTTTGTAATTTTTATGAACTAGGCACTCCTTGAAACCGCTTTCCATCTTCTTTCATAAGTACAAAAAAGTTAAAGATAGTAGTCTCATCATAACCATTCTTGTGAATATGTAATATATGATTATGGCTAGATAACAAATAGTTTGTCAGCAAATAGGAGAGATAATAAAGTGTGCTGGCCACTGATAGAGTATAATACTATTCCAGGAATTCCAACTATCAGCTTAAGCTTTCGGTTGAGTTGGTCATTTGACATGGTATCAGAGCCAGCGTGACATAAAGGTCACGGGTTCAAGTCTCATCAACCCCTCCTTTCTAAGTGGAATATTTAGTGGCAAGTATGAGTGAGGCTTGTGCTGCATCCACACTTCAAGCCCAATGGACTGTCGTGTAAGGGGGGCGTGATAGAGTATAATACTATTCCAGGAATTCTAACCATCAGTTTAATCTTTCGATTGAGTTGATCCTTTGATAGCCACCAAATCAAGTTACTAACATACTGTTTTTTTTTTATATGTATAAGATTACCATTCAATCTTATATATCATAGGCTTTTCCTTTAGACTGAGAGTAAGCACCAGCGGTAGAATCTTCCTTCCTGTTTCATTATGTTGCCCTGGGACACATTCCTTCGACCGTGGTAGAAAGTTAAAGAGATATGAGAGTGAGGCTAGTTCAACTTGTAGGAAGTTAAGTCACCACAAGATAAATACAAGCTAGGAAATTTTTTGTTTTTTGAAAGAGAAAGATTAGTTCGTCGACTGAAATGCATACGACATCTGCAGTCGATATTAGAGAAAGATAAGATATAATTTGACTTGATCTAATAAAATTGTTTTATGCTATAACTACGATGACAAATTGACAATGAAATAGACCATACCTCCCCCTTCCATTTGTTCACTGAATCACGCAATCTTTTAAAAGAGTGTTTATCATTCTATTAAAATTTTGAGAATAACTCTTTTTTATTAGACCGTGTAAATAACGTACGAAAATTCAATACTGATTGTAACTTTGTATAATAAACCATTAATGAATTTCATCTTTGGAATAAACAATAAAACCAAATTCTAAACTCACATAAGGAGATATTAATATATCAAACTCCAAACTCCCACTAGAGAAGACAAAGAATTGGACAAAGAACTCTCAAATAGATAGAGACAAGAGGCAGGTTCAACAATAACTTTTGAAGTAACTTTAAGTGTTCATCAAAAACTCTAATAATGGTGAGAAGCAGTGTTTTGGTGAAGTCGTGTTTGAAGTAACTATTAGCGTTTGAACTATTGATTTGAAAAAAAATATATTAGCTTTTGGGATAGATGTAGCTTTTTTGGAGTAGCTTTTGAAGATTAAGTATAGTTTATTTTTGGTTATATTTCTAAATTAACAGTTTTACCGGACACTAATCATCATAAAAGCAATTTACACAATCAAACTCTAATAACTAATATCTAATAGCTAACATTTAGTACAATACTCGTATGTGATAGCAGCCACCTTCTACCACTAACAACCAACTACTTTTGCCGAATAGACCGAAGATGATTATTGTTAACAAAAACTAAAAAAATGTAAATAAAAGCTATAATTTCGAGCTTACCACTATAAAATATGGAAAAATGGATCAATATACCCCAACTTTGGCCCGTGCTTTTAATAACCCCAACTTTGAGTTATTTTTAAATACCCCCAACTATTAGGGAGGTCCGCCAAAAATGCACCCAAATAGTAGCACCTCCGAACTGGTTAAGGAAAATTTTGAGTTTTTTAGGGATAGAACAGAGAAAGAGAGGGGCAGTTTGGTCGTTAGCTAGGGAAAGTTGATTATACATTGAAAAGCTCAAAGTATATTGAATATTTCCTTGTAACTTGTTCAGCTTTTCTATTGTTTCCCACCCTTCAACTTGGATAAAATGGTGGTATTCTATATATCTATGTATCAACAACGTGTAGTCGTGCACCAAAAACCAATTGGCCGAAAAATGACGTGCAGAAAGCATCATACGTACTCTCACGACCACCTAGCAGACAGTGATCTCCTGAATTGTTCAATGCTCCTCATCTCCTCCCTCGTTTCAATGGTTAGGCTTTGACTTTATTTCATCAATATATATCAATATATGTAAAAAAAAAAAAAAAAAAAAAAAATTTGTCACTAATTTAAATACTTTTTTGTATGGAATCATTCAGTTAACTACCCCATCTTATTATATAAATGAATTAGGAGTCCGTCTCATTTCTGTAATTTTCTCTCATTTCTAACTTCTAAGTTCATAGCTTTTATTATAATCAATGTTACCTACCAAGTATAAAATACAAGACCATCTATTTCTCCAAAAAAAATCAATTGGAACCCTCTAATTATTTATGCTAGATCAACATACCGCTTGAAACTATATGAAAGTTAAGATAATCTTCTAAAAAATTTCCAATATATAAGAGAAACATAGTTATGTAGGGTCGGTCATGTTTAATACGTCTTAATGAGTACATTAAGAATATCAAACTTCTATATACTAATATATATAATTATATATATTAAATGATAAAGATATGAATTTGACAAATATGAAAAAATAACATGAACAACAGAAAGAAACAGGTAGAGTCTTAAATAAAATTTACAATTCACAATTTATATATATTACTCGCAACTTACGTTTATAGCCCCAAGTCAACAAATTGTTTAACTTTTGATATTCTTTTTAATGGTAAGGAGAAGGACATGTCTAGACCTCAACCAGCAGAGTATTCTTGTTCTAACATTTGCGGGCTAGATCGACACTTGAGAGTAGGGAAAGGTAAGGGGAATCCCAACCCCCAAGTACCACAGTTGGGAGGATTCGACTTTATAATCTTAAGATTATAAGGTGAAACCCCAACCAACTATGCCTAGACCTGGGCATGGGCCGGGCCTGTTCATGGGCTCGGCCCGCAGGCTTGAGGAAATGTCGGGCCGGGTCGGGCTCGAGCCCGTGAGTAGCGGACCGTGCCATGCCGAGCCTAAAATTTCTAGATTTGTCCACGGCCCGGGCCGGGCTCGTGCCTCCTGCGGGTCTGACCCGTGTTTTATGTTGTTTTTTAAGATTCTTGGCAGTTTTAGGCTAAAAAACAAAGAAAAGGGGCATTCGGCCGGCGGGCCGGCCCACGGGCCATATAGGCGGGCTCGTGCCGGTGCGGGCCTAAAATAAAATTTCTTGACCGTGACAGGCCCACGGAGCGAACAACGGGCCGAACCGGGCCTTGAGCAGGCTCATGCTGGGCCGGGCCCAAACCGTGCTGGCCCGGCCCATGCCTACCTTTAAGTCTATACCAAACAAGTTTAAGTCCATGCACAGGTGATAGGACCATGTCTCATGAGTCATAAGTCATGTCTGCCAGTCACAGGAAAGAATAAACCTCA
This sequence comes from Beta lomatogona, assembly GCA_947646795.1. NCBI lineage: Eukaryota > Viridiplantae > Streptophyta > Magnoliopsida > Caryophyllales > Amaranthaceae > Beta > Beta lomatogona. The sequence continues at coordinate 1,888,453 of CANSNZ010000150.1, forward strand.
AGTCCTTGCGCACTCAAAACTTTAGATATTAATCATATAACCAACTTCATTGATTATATAGAGACATAGACTCATAGAGTATAATTAAAGACCTGGTCCATTTTATTTTAATTAAAGACAATTGCAATGAATATTATTTCTTTATTTTACTAATGAATTATGAATATAGTTGTCGTCTCACCCCTTCTTACGTGATATATATATATATATATATATATATATATATATATATATATATATATATAAGTGAGTTCATATGAGAATGCATACTTACATGAGAAATGAGAATGGATTTTACGCGCTATAACTCTAATGAACAAGTGATGTAGCTAAAAAAAAACAAAAATTAGAAAAAAGATTTTGAAAAAATTTTTTTTTTGGGTTCAAAAATTTTTCGGGGGTATAACTCTAATGAACAAGTGTTGTAACTCTAATCCAATCGTGTGGTTGAGATTCATTCTCATTTTCATAGTAGCGATGCGTCTATGTGATCCCTCTCTATATATATATATATATAGGGGTAGGATTCTATGAAAACAACTCTTAATCTGAAAACTGAAAATAGGGTAACTTTTACCACTTTTAAGGTAACTTTTTATACTATATGTTTTAAGGGTAACTATTACCAGTTTTAGGGTAGCTAAATTATTTAAAGGATAAATTTATATATTCCAAGGGAAACTTTATATATTTTAAGGGTAACTTTTACCCGTTTTAGGGTAACTAAATTATATTAAGGAGAATTCTATATATTCTAAGGGAAACTTTATATATTATAAGAACTTTATATATTATAAGAGTAACTTTTACCATTTTTAGGGTAACTTTATTATGTTAAGATGAACTTTTATTTTTTTACGGTAACTTTGAGTATTATAACAGTAACTTTGATTAATTAGAGTAACTCTTAGCCTGAGCCAATCTTTTAAATAAAACTAATCATCATCAACAAAACTAAGCTAGAATTAGCAGCAGAAAGTTCCTCTAATCAACAATCAACATTGGTGCTATAATATGAAGTTTCCTTGAAATTATCAGACAATAACATATTTTTTCAAGTTTCATCATTCAAAAGAAAGTACAAATAATAGAAAAAGCGACCAATAAAGAGAGAGAAGCACCGGTCAGAATCGACAGTAAGTTGACGGCGGCGAGCGGCACCAAACTTAGACATGGCGTCGCGGCGAATAAAATGAAGAAAGGAGATGTCTACATCGTATTGGGAGCGAGATTCGAGTAATCCGAGGAGACGAAGGCGGAGGAGTTGTGCGGAAGATCGAAATCGGATTTTCATTGTTGAATTGTTGTACGATGAATTCACGGTCGGATATGAGAATGGGAATTGTTGAACTTGGGGTTGGGGTTGGGGTCGTGTTGTGAGAGAGAGAGAATGGGGCTCGTGAGGAGATATTGTATAATGCCTAGATCTTGTGAATTTGATCCTAGTCGTGGTCTAATTTCAATGGTCCAGATCTTCGTTTTCGGTTTTTAGGCTTTATGGCTATTTTCACAAGATCTCATTCCTATATATATATATATATATATATATATATATATATATATATATATATATATATATATATATATACATACATACATACATACATATATGTATATATATATTGGGCCTCCTTTCGGAACCCCTTGGTAAGAATAATTTCCTACAAGTGCTGCTTGCACGGGTCATTCACCCGTGAAGCCCAACAAGCCCAACCTCCCCCCCCTCAACATTGAAAATTTGCTTCTACCAAGATTTGAACATTGGTCTCCCATGTGTGAGATATGAAACCATATTATTGAACCCTAGGGTCCTTGGTTATGTAGAAGTATATATATATTAGTACGTTTCATTATTAGTTTTCAGTTCGTACAATATACAAAGTGTTGACTCTAAATTAAAATAACCATTGTTTTAATAATAAATACAATATATTGACACATTGTTTTTTAATTTTTAATGAAAATATAAACTTTGTTTTATTAGAAAGACTTTAGACTTTTTTGTTTGTGAATGATTTGCAAATATAGAACAACGAAAAATGGAATAAATATATTTGTTTATTTGGGCAATTGATCATTTAATATTTAAGAGATTTTTTATAGTAGGAAATATAATCATTATATTAGAGAAAAGTGACGAGGTTTTTAATAATATAAAATCTAATAATTGCAAAGAAATAATTCAAAACACCAAAATAAAATGTTAATATGACATCAATAATTTCAGTTACACAATATTAGTACCTCTGTTTCTTATTAATCTACTCAATGTTCATATACTTCACTTTGACTATCATTTATGATTTATACCTAAGGAATTAAAAAACTGGTCATGTGGGATCTTGTTAGATTCATCTCAACATAAAGTTTTCAAATATCAATTTTTTATAATTTTAACTTGTTCGTAATTACATATATAAATGGTCATGATCTGCATTGACAAACGTAAAAGTCAAACTGTGTAAATTAAAAAGAAATAGAGGTAGTTTTATAGATATCCATATATGTTAATGGACCCATTAAACATTCCTCTCTCTATATATAGATATGAATTGATTACCTATACTCAAAAGGTGGCTAACAAACTCCCAATCTAGCTTTCATTCCACAATAATATTTGTGTAATGGAAAGACAAAATTGGTACCTCATCATTCTTTCTATTATCCTATCCATTTTCCAAATCTTAATCACCACAAATGCCGACACTAAAAACCATACAACTACTACAGCCCGGCATCCCCTGGACCCAGTGACAATACACGAGATAAATGAAGTACGAGGCATACTATCCTCCTATGCAGCTAATAAGTCCTTCTCTATTTACACCTTAAGTCTTGAGGAACCTCCTAAGTCTCGAGTCCTTAGTTGGAGGCAAGGTGACCCTTTATCTCCTAGGACGATAAGTGTAATAGCACGTTTTGAAGGCGGACCTGTGCTCGTGCTCTCTGTGGACCTAAAGTTACGCCATGTGAGTGTGGTTCAGACTGGTCCTTCATCAGGGTACCAAAGTCCAAACTCAGATGATATTATAGCTGCATTGGGTGCACCCTTCACTAGTGCTGAATTTAACCAAAGCATCATTGACCGTGGGGTTGATTTTGCAAGCTTGATGTGTGCACCCTTGTCTCCAGGTATGAGTTCTTGGTTATATACTTTTGGCACCTTTTTTTATATTAGTTGCATTTCTTAATCCTTTCATTTTTATTAAAATGAGCAAAAGTTTCTTAAAATGATAAGAACATCAAAAGAGGAAACAATATCAAACGAACAAAAATTTGTAAAATGAGTAAAAACATAATTGAGCAAACAATACAAAATCAACAAAAATTTGTAAAATGAGCTAAAACATAATTGAGCTAAAAACATGAAATGAACAAAAATCTGTATAATGAGCAAAAATCTGGTTTTCAATGGATCCAATCTACATATATTGACTTTTTTTTCGAGAGCATTTGGAGTTCCACATAAGATTGCCATGTCATATTTTATTTGTAAAATTAATAGATAATTTGAATTTTCGATATGTGAAAAAAAAGAGTTTGATTCTCAGTACACCGTAAGAGATTGTAATATTATTTACACTAGCGACAACTTTAGGTATACAATTTAAAAAAATTATAATTTTAGATCGTTAAATTCGGCTCGAAATATACTTTAAATTAAGTCTTATATATATATATATTAGGATTTTGTGAACCATCGGAAAAGTCAATTACACCACATAAGCAAGTATTGTATTAAACATAGTTCAATTTACGCACTCAATAATATTATACTCCCTCCGTTTTCTTTTATTATTCCTATTTGGAATCTTTTTGTGAGAGAAAATTGGTCAAAGTAGGGAGAACTTTCGGAAACGGATGGGTATATAATAAGTGTTTGACTTTCTGCTAACCCTAGTACGCAATACAAATAATGTTACTCCCTCCGTCCCAGAATAGTTTGAACACTTTCCTTTTATGTTTGTCCCAAATTAGTTTAAACACTTCCATTTTTGGCATGGTCCCACTATTAATATATTATTTCTTTTACATATCTTTGGGGAAAAATTGACAACAGATGTCTCAACTTTGGGTGATAATTTTTAAAAGGCCTGAACTATTGATTAACATGTGTAGGTCCCAACTTTAAGGGGTCTTAATTAACTTTTAGCGGGTTTTAGTGACTTAAACTGGCTTAATAGGTCATCACTTGTAAAACTTGGGTCACAGCAGAAGGGTTAATTGAGGGAGGGAAGTAGGAACTAGGTGAGATTTTTAAAAAACTCTTCAGTTTTAAGTCACCAAGGCCCGCTAAAAGTTAAGACCTCATAAAGTTGGGACCTACACAGGTTAATCAATAGTTCAGACCTTTTAAAAATTATCACCCAAAGTTGAGACCTCTGTTACTTGTCAATATTTCCTATCTTTGGCCGACACTCTACCTTTTATCAATAAAAAGTTACCCAACTTTCTCTCTCCTCTAATAAAAAATACCTCACCAACTCCTATCGCATATACTTTTCAAATAAAATAACATTTGATAAACACACTACAATTTATCACGTTAAACTACGTGTCCCAACAAGTGTTCAGATCTTTCTAGGACGGAGGGAGTATATATCACAAATTTTATTTATTTATTGTGCATTAATTGTTATTTGTAGGATGGTATGGGAAGAATGAGGAAAATAGGAGGTTAGTAAAGGTACAATGTTTCTCCATGGCCGATAGTGTTAATTTCTACATGAGACCAATCGAAGGGCTCACAGTGATTGTTGATTTAGATACACATCAAGTGGTGGAAGTCTCCGATATTGGAAGGCACATCCCTATCCCAAAAGATACTGACACAGACTATCGTTTCTCAGCCCAAAATAACACCAATAAAAAACCCAAGCCCATTAACCCAATATTCATGGAGCAGCCCAAAGGTCCAAGCTTCACTGTGAAAAATGACCACTTAATCAAATGGGCAAATTGGGAATTTCACCTCAAACATGACTCTAGAGCTGGTATGATCATATCTAGAGCCATGTATGAAGATCCGAATAGTGGAAAACTTCGAAGTGTCATGTATAAAGGGATGGTTTCCGAGATATTTGTACCATATATGGATCCAACTGAAGCATGGTATTTTAAGACGTATATGGATGCGGGTGAGTATGGAATCGGCTTATGGACAAGAGCACTTGACCCGATTAATGATTGCCCTAGAAATGCATATTATATGGATGGGGTGCTTGCTACAAGTGATGGAACACCATTTGTTCAATCCAATGTCATTTGTGTATTTGAGAGATATGCAAATGATATCGCCTGGCGTCATAGTGAAAGCTCTATTGTCGGAGAAGAGGTAACAAATATGTATTTTGAAGCCGTTTTTACATCACAAGTAAAATGATATATGCAGCCATTTGCACTTCCTAAGGCCTGCATATAAGAATGTAGAAATGAAAATATTAAAAAATAAATGAGCATTAATATTGATATGCTCGTGATTTCATTACAATTTTTTAAAAACATATTGATTATCTAGCAAAACATATATAAACTGAAATGACATAAACTCGTCCTCAGCCAAGACGCTTTATTTCACTGATCATAATCTCATACTAATTTCTAACTTATCTTTTTCTTTAATATTGTGCTTGTAGATTCGTGAAGTGAGACCGAAGGTCACTCTGGTAGCTAGAATGATAACATCAATAGGTAACTATGATTACATCATGGATTGGATATTTCAAAATGACGGATTAATTAGGATTGAGGTTGGTTTCTCGACTTTTTCTAAATACCTAAACTTAAAAGTTTATCATTATCGTACTGTCATATATTCCTTGATGTTATAAAATAATTTAAAAATGGTTGCTCAAATAGTCTTCTATATGTCATATATTACTTGATGTTATAAAATGATTTAAAATGAGTACGTACATAAATTCATTATTACACTTACCCCAATTTGTTACCATTGTTTGTTAGATTACCCATCAGGATCATAAAACATATACTCCCTCCGTTTCTTTTTAATCTACATACTTTCCTTTTTGGTCCATTTCTTTTTAATCTACACACTGTTGCTTTTTCAATTTTTGGTAACATGTCACATCTACTTTCTCCACTTTTTCCACCCATGTCATTCACTTTTTTAATATTTTAACCCACTTTTTGATTTCTCTCTCTCACTTTTCAATTTCTCTCCCCACCTTTTCAGTTTATCTCTCATACTTTTACACTTTTTCCTTGGTTCTCCCCCAAAGTGAAGTGAGTAAATTAAAATGAAACGGAAGGAGTATAGTACATGAAAGAGTTTGTAATACACTTGGTAGCCCACTGCCCACTTATATAATCCCTTTGAAATTTTTGAAACAGGTTGGATTAAGTGGTATTGCAGTTGTTAAGGGTACAACATACAAGAATATGGAGGAAGTGCCTGAAGAAGAAGACCTTTATGGCACTTTAGTATCTGAAAATAGTATTGGAATCATACATGATCACTTTGTTACTTTTTATTTAGACATGGATGTGGATAGTCCGAATAATTCATTTGTAAAGGTGGATATCCGAAAACAAGAAACTTCACCAGGGGAATCACCAAGAAAAAGCTACTTAAAAGCTACAAGAAATGTTGCTAAAACTGAGAAAGATGCACAAATCAAGCTTAACATGTATGAGCCATCAGAATTTCATGTAATCAACCCGAATATGAAAACACGGGTTGGAAATCCGGTTGGTTATAGACTAGTACCCGGTTCTAATGCCGCGAGTTTGCTGGATTCGGAGGATCCGCCTCAGAGGAGAGCAGCATTTACCGATAACCAAATATGGGTCACACCATATAACCAAAGCGAAGTGTGGGCTGGTGGGTTATTTGTTTGGCAAAGCCATGGTGATGACACTCTTGCAACCTGGTCTAATAGGTAACATCTAAAAATATATCCGTCTTAAATATTTCGCATTGTTACAAGATATTGAGTTAGACGAGCTCACAATAGATTATGCTTTAACGTGGGTAACTTTTCACCCTAAATGACTTTTTACTTGTATAGACTTGCCCTATACAAGGTTAAAAAAAAAAACTACCCTTTTGTTATTAAAATGATCTTTTACTTAAAAAGTGACTCATTTTGATACAAAAAGTAACTCATTTGGTTAAAATTGAAATTGTCTCACCCAGTACATGCCATATTAAGGGTCTGTTTTGTTCAACTTATTTTGTCTTATCTTATTCTTATCTTATCTTATCTTATTTTATTCTGAAATGAGTGAAGATAAGTTGAACAGATTATCTTATTTATCTTATCTGATCTTATCTTATCTGATCTGATCTTATCTTATCTTATCTGATCTTATAAAATCTTATATAAGTTAAAATAAGTTGAACAGAACGGACCCTAATTGTTGCATTATTATTGTAAGTTTTTTAGGGTTTTTTTTTTGCTGAAAGCCAGACAAAAGGACTATATTACTTTGATTTAAGATTGTATTTTCATTTAAGAGACTATGTTTTGATGGTTAAAGAAGATATGGTTGTTTGAGTTTTGCAGGGACAGAGCTATAGAGAACAAGGATATTGTTCTTTGGTACGTATTAGGTTTCCATCACATGCCATGTCAAGAAGATTTCCCCGTCATGCCAACAGTAACTTCAGGTTTTGATCTGAGACCTGTTAACTTTTTCAACAGAAATCCAATACTTGGGATGCCACCACATTTTGAGAATGATCTCCCTGTTTGTCAAGCTACCGGCCATGCTTGAATATGCATTTCAAGCTGAAAAGGCCAAAAAGGAGAGACTATTTATTTATGTATGTATGATTGGAATTGTGAATGTGAGTTTGTAATCTACCACAGGTAAATTTCTTTAATGAAGTGGAGTTTTTTGTGGAGTAATTTAACATAATGCTTTAATCATTAACTAGCGTTTTGGCCTGGGCGATGCCCCGGGTAAGTTACAATTATGAAATGTATTATTATTATTATTATTCATAAATATTATAATTGATTGTATTAGCTTTTTCGTAATATTTTGTCTAGTGCAAAATTGGAAAATGGACGTTATGACATGATAAGTCATGTTTTTAAAAAACTTCTAAGGAATTGGGGATAAAAATAACAATTTCAATGGAATTGGGGTAAGAGAATCTTATTAGTTAATAAAAGTGTTAGAGACCAAAAGGCTTGTCTATGTCTTTATAATTACATATAATTATAAGACTTTATTATGTTTTACTTTAACATTAAGCATTGAAATTGTAGTGGATTAGTGGTTGAACTCTCACATTTCATTTCAAAGGTCATGTGTTCGAATCCTACTAACTACAAATTGTTAATATTTTTAAATGAGATTATAAATATGTGTATTACAAACTTGAGAAGAGTGCCACGTAGCACCGTTCCTTTGATAGGAACGCCTTTTAATATATTTGTATAGATTTATGCCATGTGATCCATAAGTTACATATCAACAGTAGTTATTAAGATTCCTTATCTTATTGATAGAAACTACTACATGCCTTTTCTTTTTGATGGTTACAGTTCCCATAAAAAAGGAACGAGTATTAATGTATTTTTTAATGATAATTGTAATAATATGAGTTATATTCGTCATTATATAAACAAAGGCAGATCCAAAATTTAGTATTTGAGGGGTCTCCATCAAACCAACCAAGTGTATCATTATAACAATAGACAAATTGATCAACAATTTCGTCATATATTGGCAATCCAAAATTGAGTTTTAATAATACATCTCCAAACGTCGATTTAATTGTGTCAATCATTGAATGGTAGTCCTCCTACATATAATCTACATAGAGGACATTAAACTGAGATAAATATATGGTCATGAAGACAATCATTCATAAAGAAATTCTCCTTCAGAATTCAGCCTCTCATGGCGATTGTTTAACATACAAACTTCATTACAAAATAAAATATCAAATCTTAAAAACCCTATTAATTGTTGTCTACACCACCAAAACCTCGAAAACTAAACATAGAACAGAGGAGAGGATAATGAAGACCTCCACTGTTTCACACTAAAATAGCATACGCTGATATGTCTTCAACCATATATTGCGAGTCGGACGAACCAAACGAATCTGCAGCATGTGGTGCGCGCGAGAGAACAAATTCACGGTGCATAAATTTTTTGCTTCAAATAAATGGCTCTGACCAGTTCAAATAACATAAATTGCTACTTCCTTGACGTGATCAATGAATGATGTTAACATTACAAGTGCACAGGAGGCTAACAAACTAGATAACCCTTTCACTTTGGTAACCCCGTTTCTGGATTAAGAAGAGATTGGCTTTCATCAGAAAGCACAGTAGGGCCTTGCCCAGGTCTTGTACAGATAAAATAGCTAACGTCCCCAGGATGCTTCTGGATGGAGTTGGCATCCTTAAGTTCTGGAGGATATGGCAGGGATTCCACGTCTTTTATATTCTTAATCCCAGCATCTTGAAGAATAGATTTATCGCCAATAACATAACTACAGAGCAAAATTGAAGTTTATAATCTACAATATATAAGTCCACCAAATTAGGGCAACACCATAACATTAAAAGAAAGTCAGTAGATACCTGTTAAGATCAGTTTCAGCACCAGGTGGGAAATGAAAAAGCATACGCTGCAAAAGAAGAGAAGCAGCCTTTCTGTCGCGTGCAATTAGGACAGCATTTGGCCCTGCATCAAAAGTGTATGCCACCTGCCAATTTCATCAAGATTAATATAGCAATTAAGCCTAACCAATTTGAAGTTTCCCAACAAACCAGCAAGTGATATACCTCACATTCCAAAGTATCTACAGGAAACAAGCAAAAAAATTTGGTGATGTAATCCCAAAGCAGACAATTTATTAGGCGAATTGTTCAGCTTTATGACTTGTGAGATCCTTGATAACTAAGCCTAGTTCAAAAGATATGCAGATTCATATATTCTCAGCATCCCAAGAGTGGCAACCAAAAAGTTGATGCAATAAAATGACATGAACTGCACACATTCTTCGGGGCGCTAATAAAAGACTGAGCTGCTGGGTATTTCACTGCCACCCATTGTAGTTCAACTACCTATTTTTAATCTAGGAGTTTCATATCGAATCCCAACATTGAACAAAACAAACTGCTCATAGGAACTTGATTTTAGCTATGCCTTTTGATGATTAGATGATCACAAAAGTTCATTCATAAACAAATTCAAATAGAATAGATGTGAAACATTCAGGTTTCCAGATCAACTTTCTACAATACATATATCCCACATACCAAATCCTACATGAAACAAACTGCTGATAGGAATTTGATTTTAGCTACGCCTTTTGGTGGTTAGATGATAAAATATGCTCCACCAATAAACAGATCAAACTAGAACAGCTGTGAAACAACCAGGTTTTCAGATAACATATGACACTTTCTAGTTTCTACAATATGCATCCCCCTCCAACCCTCCAACCCTCCCTCCCTCCAAGCACACACCAAAAAGGGGAAACTTGAAAGTTTAGGGTTGGATGCAGACAAAACTTACAAAATGATAATTAACCTCATCATCTACACAGGCACAAAAGCAACTTTCCAAATTTTCATTTATTTTTCCAAATATGCATCAGAACTTGGTTAAACTTGACCTAATTTGAACTTAACTAAGAAAGTCACTCCACTATAGCTCTACCCAAAACATATGTTGAACCATATCACTGTTTCCAGTCAGTCTCTTTGTTTATGCTATTTCAACCTATTGTACCAAGTTTTCCTCCAAAATCTAGATCAAGCAGAACTTCCAGAGTGCTAAAGGGTTATCTGGAGCCACAAAAGACAACATAAATCATGCATCAAGTTTAGGTTTCTATTCTGCTTTGGCATCCTTACCACAAATTTAGGTCTTCCTGGTATTCCAAGACAAAAGTAACATATACTAGTTATCCTTATAGCTTATAAATGCATTTATCCACCCAAATTCTCAGTGATTTCAGTCCATAATCGAGATACAAGAGTATAAAGTTTTGCAACTTTCTAATGCATAACATTCAAGTTGTCACAATAAGACATGTGGCTGGAAAACAAACCTGAGGTGTTTCTTCAGAACGATTCCACTTCTCAACAATGCTAATAATCCTGTATCCAATCAATTTTTCAAAGAACAGGATCACAATGAAGGTTAGTAAGTTTACATCGCTACATTTTTCCAAAAAGCAAGCCAATAAAAGGGAACTTACTTATGGGATGTGTCATTCATGTAAAATATGGGAGGGGTTGTGTCCAGGCAGACAGCATGAAATTGGTTACTATCAGCACAAGCTAGACGAGCAAAAGAGGAAAAATCTTTATTTTTAATGGCTTCCTCCATCTGAAGTGTGCGCTTCGGTACGATTTCCTAAAACAAGCATAATAAAAAGGTTTCAAATGACACATGAATAAATACATAAGATAAACCAATCATAAAAGCCAATAAACGGTGGTAGGGAGAGGAGAAAGAGGGAAAATGCAAAATTAGAGTATAGAAATATATATCTAAGGTCATTCAAAATAAAACCACCAATCAAAGTGGAAACCAGCCTTGGGAGAGAAATAAAAGTCTTTGAGAGGGGAGACTAAAATGTGCAAAGCCTTACCCCTGGTCCTAACAACTCAATGAGCACTTTGCAAAGAATTTGATGTCTAAGCAGTAGAGGACTTAAAATCATTAACTAGAGAATTAAGGGGGCTGATGCGTTCTCTTAACATGTCAGAGAGCTTACGAATTTACATTATACATGCAGATGATACAAATGCTTCATGTTTGGCTACCACAAATTTCGAAGTTCTGAGACTTTCTTTAGCAGTACGAATTCTTATTGAAATAACTCTACTGCGTGACAATCAGACAAATAAGGTGGTGACTTAAAGGGCTTTGATATTTTTCATCAATAATTGGTAAATCAGAGGAAGAAGGAAGGTACCTGTGCCCTGTGCTTTAGCAGCAAGCTTGTCTCAACACTCTCACGCATCCCACTTGTACTGCTTGTTTCTTTTTGCCGAGAGCTTACCTATTTTTCATATGATCAGGATTATCACACACAAGGGAGCAAAGAACTCTAATTATGGGAATAGCTAAACTCAATTTACAAGCATATGGAAGATGTCAAGATGCCAAGTCTAAGCACAACCAGTTTAAAACAAGGAACGACTTGAGTTTACATAGTCCACTTGGAAAGAACACACGGATATATGCATGCACCAGGAGACAAGCATTTGCATACATTACATCAGAAAGTTTTTCCCCGTCAGAGCAGACACAAGTGTCAGATAATGGCAGAAAAACTACTCCTGTTTTCTTTTGTTGTTCCTATTTAGAATCTTTTTGTGCGAGGAAATTGGTCAAAGTAGAAAGAACTTTCGGAACCGGAGGGAGTACTAGAGAGGGAAAAGCTATTCAGAATAGACAATATTAAGTGCCAAAGCAGAATTCAGAAACAGTAACTTGATGGACACTTTTTAGAGCCAAGCATGTCAAAATATTGATCAGGCAAAGAAAAATACATACCACAGCAATCAAAATGACAAGATCATCCCAATGCTTCTCATCTGTGACTTGAACAGCTAAACTGTCGCTTCCGTCTTCATTCTACATGCAAGGCAACAAAATGAGTAACATGAAAGATAAAAAGAATCTACTTGGCAGAAATAAACACTCCCCTTGTTTCACTATGGTTGTCCAACTTGCCCTACAGGACTTCTCATTTGAACTCACCTAAACTTATTTACAAATGAAAGTTTGTTCACAACTTGACAGTCTATGCATTTGGTTAAAAAGGGAAAATAGAGACATACTCCCTTTGAATTACAGCTTTCAATCTTCGCACAATTCAGATTAACAATCTTAGATGTCCATTTATCTGATCAACTAAAAGCTATTCCTACAAGTCCTAGAAAGAGATATTTATAACTTGAGCTTACTTTTCCCATGATCCACTTAACAAAACCACCATATAAACTGCGACAAGCACTACCAGAACCTTGCCTGTAAAACATAAAATTTTAGGTTAACAATTCTGGGACTTATTACGAAAATCGTCATACACATTAATAATCATATAAAAAGAACCCACAAAACAGATAGAATACCTTGCTATAGTAGAAAGCTGTCCTTGATCTTCCTTTACATTCATGAGCTTTGCTAGAGCAAAAACTGCAAACATAGTTGAATTACACTAAGAGCTCAGTTCAATACAAAAAAAAATCAGAAATCTAAAAGTTTCTAGCTTCGAAGGAAACATTCACTAATCATTTATAGAAGGGGAAAAAAGAACTTATGATAGAACTGGAATCACATACTTCCCCCATCCTTAAATAATAGGGGTAATTTAACGGAATTGAATTAATACTATCCTTCAGTTTTTGGACTCTTTTAATCTTTGCCATGCCACAAGGTAGTCTTTCTTCAGAATTCTTAGTTAAAGCCTAAGGATAATATGAAAAAGTTAAAATTTTCAACTTACCAAATCTAGAAAGTGAACCTTTAATCTAAAACAGCCCAAACTAGAAAAGTGACGTATTATTTGATGCCGAAGGAAATACAGAAAATAATTCTCAACCAAACAAGTTATCATAAATTAGTAATAATTTTAAGGAAACATCAATAATTACCAAGGCAAGCCAAACCAGCAGCTGAAGACGCAAGCCCAGCAGCAGTAGGGAAGTTATTGTACGAAGCAATGTGTACATGCAAATTTTCCCAATCCTTCTTTGCTATTTTTATGCCTTTCTCCTCCTCTTCAACATCACTAGCACGTTTGCGAATTTCTCTCAGACAATTCTGGTATCTATCTCCAGCAAGGGAAATCTCCTACACTACCCCAAAATAGGAAAGAAAAAAAAGGCAAGACCAATACAACAAAATGTGAGCCTTTTCTTAAAGAAGTTTACGGAAGTATTCAACAAGGAATAAATTGCCTATTATTACACCATTAAATCATGTACTTTTCAGATGAAAATTTGCCGGCTACCTCTGTGATCAGGCAAACCAATCTCTGTGCAATTTACTCGCTGTTTAGCAAATGTAATACATTACTGTCTCATTTGTGCTTTATTAACAATCATCATTTCAAACTACTCTAATTTTGAACAGAAGAAAAAGGAGATAGTACTGTAGTAGTAACTTTTCACTAAGCCACGTAGGATCCAAAGAATTAAATAAGGCAAGTTCAAAAACTTCAATCTCTTTCTTTCTTGGAAATGTGTCTTTAATTGTACAGCAGGGAAAAGCCTCTCTCTCCATGCCAGTCCCTCATTAAAAAAAATATTTGTCACCACAAGTTTCAAACACGTAACCTTTGGTTTAGAAAGTAAGAACCGATCCACTAATCCAATACACTCTTAGAACTTTACTCTCCAAAACAATATATCACACAGTCTCATATTCTGTTCTAAACTACGCAAATCTATAGCGATAGGCCGATAGCAAGAGAATACCATAATTGTATTCCCTAACTCTTACCTTTAATTAGTGATAGAGAAGAATGTTTCATCAATCATTGCTAACTATTTCAATACGAAAATTTCAAGTTTTTTCTAATTATTTAATAACTTATTGAAATAGTAAAGATACTTATGAACATTGTCCATATAAAGCCTTGAACCTGCGACCTAAAGAATGGATGACAGTGACTTATCCACCGAATCTTATGGCTTCTCTTCCCAAAGATAGAGATAATATTATTGTCTTTTAATGGAAATCATGTGTTTAAGTTACAATGGTTTATTTTCCACAGCACAAGCAACTTATTCCTTGACACCGATACAATTTAATCACAGCAATTGTTTATAACTCACCAAGTGTAGGACAAGCAACAACTCGGGGTATTGCACGGGACATTCACTAGTTATTCCACTAAACGATTTGCAAACGCAAATTCGCCTAAACCAATGTGATTACTTAAATAAATGTCAATTTGATTACTTCCTCCCATACCCTCTATTTAACAATCTTCGTTATTCCAGCTTGAGCATAAGCTAATTACCCTCCCTCAGAACCACAAACTATCAATTCATGCAACAATTTTAGAACTTAATACTATTTGAAGATTTCCCTAACAAAGCATACAATCAAATGCAAATTTCAGATACAAAATTTGCCAACTATAATGCGATTACTCAAAAGAATCAATCAATCTCTCCTCCATAAACACACTATTTAGCTAACATTTACACACATTCATACAAAAACCTCAAATTTTCAGCAAAAAAACATGATTAAAACCATATATTAAAAATTTAGAAAAAGAATTATAGCTTTTACCTTGCCATTGAGCCACATACGATCTTTAAGAAATGTAGGAGAAACAGCAACAGTAGTAGTAGTACAAAGATGATTAGGATCAAGTGTGACACTAATACTATCATTAATCGGCAAAATTAGGGTTTCATCTCTCTTTCCCCAGTACTTAATCACTGCTATATTCGTCGGAGTTTTCGCCGTCACTATTCTCACCCAATCTTCTTCCGCCGCCATTAATGGAGGTTTTGAGCACAAAAATCGATGAAATTGAGGAAGAAAAAGAGAGAGATTTTTTTTTACAGAAATTGAAGATCAGATCTCTTTCTTTGAATAAGAGAGAGAGAGAGAAAATTACAACTCTAATATCTCGTGATTCGACATTGTCTGCTCATTTTATTTATACCCTCTGTGTTGAGCTCGTGGAAAATGAGGATTTTTTGTTACTGTTAGTACTCCGTTACGTTTTCTTTTCATTTTTGGGATAATAAACGTAACTTTATAATATAAAGTGACTTTATATTATAGAATACTACGTATTATGTGATGCAAATTGATGGATTTGGTTGCAATTTTGCATCACCTCGTTCCCCTCGAGGGGCATGCATACAACATATCCAAGATTTCATACGACATACTACCATTTTGTTTTGTTATGACAGATGTGAAAAAGAACAAATATTGAATGCAAAACAAAGAATAATCACACACAGATTTAACGTGGTTCACCAACGGAGTGTTGGCTACGTCCACGGGTAGAGAGAGAATAATATTATTGATGAGAAGAATAACCAGAATTACAGAGGTAATTAATGACTTAAACGTCACTCTAAAGAAACTAGGTTTAGCCCGATCGGGCGACCATCGCCCGAGTCGTAGTTCGCTACGACGCCCGATCGGGCGGCCTGCTCCTAAAGCATCTGCTGAGACGTCGACCCCGCCCGGTCGGGCGGGCCGACGAACATGCCCTCAGACCAAATTCAAGGCATAAATTCCTACAATTTTCATTTAAATTATTAAAGATATTAAGTGTTAGGTACATCATTGCTTCCTCCGTTTCATAATAAGTGAAACACTTACTATTTTATAATGTTTCAAAATAAGTGAAACATACCTTAAATGGAAAAAAGAAAGTGACAAAATGACAAGAGTACCCATCACAAACTTGTGTGGTTTGATTTTCTCTCTCTCCTCCTTTTGATAATGAAAAGGGTATTTTATGACTTTTTGGCTTTTGAAAGTGATATTTATTAAATCTTGTGTTTATTCTCTATGTTTCACTTATTATGAAACGGAAGAAGTATAAGATTCATACTCCCTCCGTTTTTTTTTATTTACTCACTTCACTTTGGGGGAGAACCAAATAATAAGTACAAAAGTATGAGAGGAAAACTGAAAAGGTGGAGAGAGAAACTGAAAAGTGAGAGAGAGAAAGTAAAAGGTGGGTTAAAATATTAAAAAGTTGATGATATGGGTAGAAAAAGAGGAGAAAGTAGATGTGACATGTTACCTAAAATAGAAAAAGCAACAGTATGTATATTAAAAAGAAACAAACCAAAAAGAAGAGTGTGTAGATTAAGGGTGCGTTCTCTTCAACTTATTGGACCTGAACTGAACTGAACTTATCTGAACTGAACTTATTGGACCTGAACTGAACTGATTGGAACTTATTAGACCTGATTGGACCTGATTCAACTTATTGGACCTGATTGAACCTGATTGGAACTTATTGGACCTGATTGAAACTTATTGACCTGATTGGAACTTATTAGACCTTATTGGCCCTGATTGAAACTTATTAGACCTTATTGGACCTGATTGAAACTTATTAGACCTTATTGGACCTAATTGGAACTTATTTGCCCTTATTAGACAAAAAAATTGATGAGTAATAACATAAAATTAAGTTATAAAATTAATTTGATAGATTAGTACCAATATTGTATTCAAAAAATCCTTATTAAGTTATAAAATTAATTTGATAGATTTTTTTCTTTTGATTCGAACCTTGTGATTGTAATAAGATGCAATTGATGTTATGTAGGAGTATTATTCATACAAAATTTCGATTAAAGGAACATCGCTTGACCAAAGAAATGCTATGACTGTTTGAGGTTGCCAAAAACGGAGAGCAATGCCGGATTCTGTCCATGTACTATGAAATTCTGCAAGAAAGCTTGTTATGCATTTGGCAAGATCTTCATAATGATGTTGCTAATTCTGTAAAGAAGAAAATAAGAAGATCTCCCTAAGCTAGTAGTAGTTGGTCTACTCCTATTGTAGATAAATGAGGTTTCTGCTTGAAATTCGAGTGGTTGTTGACCATCCACTTCTTAAAGCACAACATTCAAAAAAAAGTTGCTTGATTATAAAAACTTAGAATAAACATCTTTAGGAAACTTATCTTCTTGATATTATTTTCATTTTATTTAGAATAAGATCTCCAAGATATGCAAAATATTTAGCTCATAATCACATCACAAAAATATTATATTCTCTTAATCACATCACAAAAAATATTCACGGGAAATAACTTAGAGAAGTTATCTTTTGAGATTTTCGAAAAATAATTATTTTGAGCTGACACCAGTTCATAAGACTAGACCTTTACAGATGGTCCCATGAACTAAAGTGTGATGAATACTAAGACAATGGTCCTGAGTTTGGTCTTCTTAGTATCTATACACTTATCCTTATTTAGAATAACTCACAAACCACAGCACTGTGCACTTATGCTCACAAACATAGAGACCAACTAATACAAGTCTTTAATTGTCTTTACGCTCCTCAAGCCTTTTCATACGACCTTTTTTTTTATCATCAGAGAGATTTTATATGCTCCAAGTCTTGGCAAAAGTACTATGTTGCGCATGTTAACATTATGGGGAACACAATAGGGATTTGTTCACTCTGTCATTTCAAAACCTAAGAACTCGACATTTAGTATTGTTTGATCCTGTTTTAACGAGAATAAGTAATAAGTTCCTGAAATAAGGTGAAGAGAACATAGCCTTATTATTCTCTTACCTCTCAATCTCATTGAATCTTATCTATGTAGTTGAGTAGGGTTAACTTGTATAAGGTTTCGATTTGGTATGGAACTGTAACGCCCCGACTTTCATACATCCTTATTAAGCTAATTAATCAGGATTAGCAACGGAAGACTTAGCTTAGTCGGCGCGTTACCGCCGTACTTTCCACTATGGGAAAATACAAGGCGACATTTAACATTAACTTTCATGGACAATACTTTGATTTGTTACTCTTTAAAGATACACTATAATAATAGAATACTATTTTCTAGAAATTTCGGCAGAGTTTCCTTTGTAAATTGGACAACCCAAAATGGGAAAATATTTGAAAAACCTGTTACAATAAAATATTTCCAAATCCATAACTCAACGCTTTCGCGGAGTAGCAGCTAACGAGAAACAGGAGCACTAATGCTCAACCAGAACTAGAAATGGAACTAAACCATTAATTATTAACTAATACAAAGTGGAACGTCCTCGCCTCAAAAGGAACATAAAACAATCATAGTTGAGCTCTTAGTACGTAACTGCTTCTATCTTGGAAAAGATGCTCCAGAACTTCAACCTGAAACTATTGTAACACTGCCACCCACCAAGTGATAGGCCACAGTAGTGACAAAACAAAACATTGACAGACACATCAGCACAACGCTGAGTACTAACCCATAAAACATTCTTAAAACATGCTTTGGTGCCTACGACTCTCACGTAATCAACATGTTCACATCATTCATAACCATATCACAACAACATAGCAACATTCACATAGTCCATTATCATTCATCATGTTTTATGACCTTTAATTACTTTCAGAAATCATAGCAAAATCGTAACATCATCGTAGTTCTTTCATATCAAAGTGGAAGACATACTTTCATATCATCAGACAATAAACATTCATAAACATATACTTCAAGTCATACAGAATATCATAAATCATCATCATCATTATCTTTCATTTACTTAACTAGTAATGATCGTACTATCGTAATAACAGAGTTATTCCATAGCATTCGTTCATAAACATCACTAATCATCATATTCATAAAACATTCCATATCTTCTAATCCAATCATTGATAACATAATGTGTGAAATCATAAAACATAATCGCAATCATAATCATACTTTCGTAACATCAATGTCATCATACTTCATAGCATTAAATCATTTAATACATCATCTATATAGCATATATTTCATATCATATCATATCATATGCTTCATCATATCTTTCCATCTTATTTAAGTCATATTGGTAACTAGAAAGAGCATGCACTTAATAGAGGGAAGAACAACATAAATCATTTCATAACATATCATATCGGTTCGTATCATATCATAAGCTTCATCATTATCTTTTCATTTACTTAATCCTTTTTGGTAACTTGACAAGTATATCAGAAGGGACGTCTCCCCATAACTTTACAGAAAGGCGGCCACAACATAGGTGACACTTTCGTTGCCCACATTTTTAACAGAAAGGCGGCCACAACAAAGGTGACACTTTCGGTACCCAAATTACTTCAGAAAGGCGGCCACAACATAGGTGACACTTTCGGTGCCCGGATTATGAACCGAGAGACGTCTCCCTAGAACATACGTAAAGGCGGCCACAACATAGGTGACACTTTCGTTGCCCACATTTTTAACGTGAAAGGCGGCCACAACATAGGTGACACTTTCGGTGCCCAAATTACTTTCGAAAGGCGGCCACAACAAAGGTGACACTTTCGGTGCCCGGATTATGAACCGTAGACGTCTCCCTAGAACATACAGAAAGGCGGCCACAACATAGGTGACACTTTCGTTGCCCACATTTTTAACAGAAAGGCGGCCACAACATAGGTGACACTTTCGGTGCCCAAATTACTTCAGAAAGGCGGCCACAACATAGGTGACACTTTCGGTGCCCAAATTACTTGCCAAGAACCATCTTTCACTTTACTTTATCATGTTTCGTTCCTTTTACATATCATAATTACATTACATCATTGTAATCATAATCATGAAACATCATTAACATCATAGCGTTATCATACTCATGTTTTCATAAACATCAAAGTCATTTCATTTCATCGAGAATCATCATATTCATAAAACCTTTCATATCCCACCATCCACACATCACAACATTGTGCGAAATACCATAATTACATTACGTCATCATAATCATAATCATAATCATAATCATAATCATAATCAGGAAAAGTAATCACAATCGTATTTTCATAACATCATGATCATACCACATAGCCTCAAATCATTTGATAAACATCATTTACATAGCAACTATTTCATATCAGATTCATACTTTCTATACTTTCATATCGTTTCAAAATGATCATAACGTAACTTTTACATAATCGAAAGTTGTAAGCATATCTCATACCTTCAAGTACTTTTACGAATAACAACATAAACATATAAGAAACATAGCAGAAACATAACAGTCTTTTCGTATCTCATATCGTTTAAGAGTCGTTCATACTTTCAGATCACTTATGAAACAAGAGGTATATTTATCCCATACTTCTTCATATCCATATAATAAGTTTATTAGCAATATAGTTCACACAATCGACTATCGTCATTAAACATCACTCAACTCTAAATATTTCTCGCAACAGTCCAGGTGTTACATTTTTCTTAGCTTTTCAACTTACTGTAATAGAGTGATAAATCCGATCACATAGTCCATCTTTAGTAATCATAGCACACCATAAGTTAATCTAACTTCCATATATAGTTTAGTTTTAGGCCACCAAAAACATCATAATTCGCAAATTGTAAATTTATTAGGAAATCAACAAGACAACTTATACTGTCATTAGAGTTCACTAAATCAGTTTCATCGACTCAATCAAGTTTTATCAGTTCAATTAATTTCATCAACCAACTCCAATTTCATCAAAAATTGATATTAATCAAATCATACAATTACTTCAAGTAATACCAAAAAGGAATTAACATAACAAGAAATAAAAGCATCAGCTCTTAATACCCAGAATTTCAGAGTTTATAATCTCAATAATATCCTCTAACATGAGGAGAATAAAAGAGAGGAAGAAGGGGGTGTAGTACCTCTGCTCACTTGGAGCAGGGACGAAATGAAATAGAGGCACGAGAGGGGAGCTGAGCTCCGGTGAGCAGTGCAGGCGACGCACAGGAGGTCGGCGTCGAGCAGCGGCACCATAACAGCAACAGCAGCGACCAACAACCACAACACCACGAAGAGAAGAGAGAAGATGCGGACAGAGAAGCAAAACGCAGCAGCTGCACCGCACACAACACCACCACGAACTAGGGGTGAGAAGAGACGTGAGCAGAGGAGGGGACTGAGCTCCGGCAGCGGCGAGCAACCACCACACCGCAGCAACAACAGCAGCGCAGCAGCGCAAGAGGAGGAGAACGAACAGAGAGAAGAGGGAGGAAGGAGGAGAGAGAAGATTTGGGGTTTTCTCACGGGGAAGGAGAGAAATAAATGGGTTTGGGGTTTTCTTTTGGGTGAGAGAAAATAACAGAGAGAGAAGGATTTGGGGGTTTTGAGTTGGGGTGGCTTTTGTTTTACCAACAAAAGAAAAAGGAAAGGAGGGTTGGGTTGTGCTTCTAACAAATTAAACCGACAAACATAAATGGACGGAAGGAAAACCGACTTAGGTTATTTAATATCCACATATATAATTAATAATAATTTCATAAAACAAAATATATACAAATACTACAAATATTCCAAACTCAATTAAAATAAGGATTTTCATAACATAATTAACTTTATAATTACAATTAACGCTAATTAAAACGCTTTTAAGGATCGGGGTATTACATCCTACCACCCTTATAAAAAAGTTTCGTCCTCGAAACTTGCAATAAGTTGATCGAGGAAACAATAAGCTAAATTCATTTAGACAAAGACCAAGATCTCAAGCTTTTATAGCTTCGTTAGGAATTCAGCCTCCATTCCGCCATCATCTTTTGTGACTCTACTTCAACTCGACTCGCGAATTCGAGGAGCAAAGAAAACAAAAGGGGCAAACTTGTTGGCAATGAATTCCAACTAACTCATTCAGTGAGATCTCGTTTGAAAACCTTTTGATTACTCAAACCATATAAGTTAAAATTAATCGAAAAGCTATTAAAATTCACATAACGTCACATACATCACAACAATCATATAATCATATAACTTAAGACCAACTAGGTCTAGGATAAGCCACTTAAACTCCAAAAGGGCTTCTATAATCGTATTTCTCATATCTTAAACTCTATTAACCCAATTAATCATCAAAATTGGCCTCAACTTTCTCAACGTCTAAATTCCCAAAGGATCATACCTAGGCGATGCAAAGTCTAAGACTCCGCACTTCCGGCTAGGTTTCGGCTCTGATACCACTCTGTAACGCCCCGACTTTCATACATCCTTATTAAGCTAATTAATCAGGATTAGCAACGGAAGACTTAGCTTAGTCGGCGCGTTACCGCCGTACTTTCCACTATGGGAAAATACAAGGCGACATTTAACATTAACTTTCATGGACAATACTTTGATTTGTTACTCTTTAAAGAAACACTATAATAATAGAATACTATTTTCTAGAAATTTCGGCAGAGTTTCCTTTGTAAATTGGACAACCCAAAATGGGAAAATATTTGAAAAACCTGTTACAATAAAATATTTCCAAATCCATAACTCAACGCTTTCGCGGAGTAGCAGCTAACGAGAAACAGGAGCACTAATGCTCAACCAGAACTAGAAATGGAACTAAACCATTACTTATTAACTAATACAAAGTGGAACGTCCTCGCCTCAAAAGGAACATAAAACAATCATAGCTGAGCTCTTAGTACGTAACTGCCTCTATCTTGGAAAAGATGCTCCAGAACTTCAACATGAAACTATTGTAACACTGCCACCCACCAAGTGACAGGCCACAGTAGTGACAAAACAAAACATTGACAGACACATCAGCACAACGCTGAGTACTAACCCATAAAACATTCTTAAAACATGCTTTGGTGCCTACGACTCTCACGTAATCAACATGTTCACATCATTCATAACCATATCACAACAACATAGCAACATTCACATAGTCCATTATCATTCATCATGTTTTAGGACCTTTAAGTACTTTCAGAAATCATAGTAAAATCGTAACATCATCGTAGTTCTTTCATATCAAAGTGGAAGACATACTTCCATATCATCAGACAATAAACATTCATAAACATATACTTCAAGTCATACAGAATATCATAAATCATCATCATCATTATCTTTCATTTACTTAACTAGTAATGATCGTACTATCTTAATAACAGAGTTATTCCATAGCATTCGTTCATAAACATAACTAATCATCATATTCATAAAACATTTCATATCTTCTAATCCAATCATTGATAACATAATGTGTGAAATCATAAAACATAATCGCAATCATAATCATACTTTCGTAACATCAATGTCATCATACTTCATAGCATTAAATCATTTAATACATCATCTATATAGCATATATTTCATATCATATCATATGCTTCATCATATCTTTCCATCTTATTTAAGTCATATGGGTAACTAGAAAGAGCATGCATTTAATAGAGGGAAGAACAACATAAATCATTTCATAACATATCATATCGGTTCGTATCATATCATAAGCTTCATCATTATCTTTTCATTTACTTAATCCTTTTTGGTAACTTGACAAGTATATCAGAAGGGACGTCTCCCCATAACTTTACAGAAAGGCGGCCACAACATAGGTGACACTTTCGTTGCCCACATTTTTAACGTAAAAGGCGGCCACAACAAAGGTGACACTTTCGGTACCCAAATTACTTCAGAAAGGCGGCCACAACATAGGTGACACTTTCGGTGCCCAGATTATGAACCAGAGACGTCTCCCTAGAACATACAGAAAGGCGGCCACAACATATGTGACACTTTCGTTGCCCACATTTTTAACAGAAAGGCGGCCACAACATAGGTGACACTTTCGGTGCCCAAATTACTTCAGAAAGGCGGCCACAACAAAGGTGACACTTTCGGTGCCCAGATTATGAACCAGAGACGTCTCCCTAGAACATACGAAGGCGGCCACAACATAGGTGACACTTTCGTTGCCCACATTTTTAACAGAAAGGCGGCCACAACATAGGTGACACTTTCGGTGCCCAAATTACCTCAGAAAGGCGGCCACAACATAGGTGACACTTTCGGTGCCCAAATTACTTGCCAAGAACCATCTTTCACTTTACTTTATCATGTTTCGTTCCTTTTACATATCATAATTACATTACATCATTGTAATCATAATCATGAAACATCATTAACATCATAGCGTTATCATACTCATGTTTTCATAAACATCAAAGTCATTTCATTTCATCGAGAATCATCATATTCATAAAACCTTTCATATCCCACCATCCACACATCACAACATTGTGCGAAATACCATAATTACATTACGTCATCATAATCATAATCATAATCATAATCATAATCATAATCATAATCATAATCAGGAAAAGTAATCACAATCGTATTTTCATAACATCATGATCATACCACATAGCCTCAAATCATTTGATAAACATCATTTACATAGCAACTATTTCATATCAGATTCATACTTCCTATACTTTCATATCGTTTCAAAATGATCATAACGTAACTTTTACATAATCGAAAGTTGTAAGCATATCTCATACCTTCAAGTACTTTTAAGAATAACAACATAAACATATAAGAAACATAGCAGAAACATAGCAGTCTTTTCGTATCTCATATCATTTAAGAGTCGTTCATACTTTCAGATCACTTATGAAACAGGAGGTATATTTATCCCATACTTCTTCATATCCATATAATAAGTTTATTAGCAATATAGTTCACATAATCGACTATCGTCATTAAACATCACTCAACTCTAAATATTTCTCGCAACAGTCCAGGTGTTACATTTTTCTTAGCTTTTCAACTTACTGTAATAGAGTGATAAACCCGATCACATAGTCCATCTTTAGTAATCATAGCACACCATAAGTTAATCTAATTTCCATATATAGTTTAGTTTTAGGCCACCAAAAACATCATAATTCGCAAATTGTAAATTTATTAGGAAATCAACAAGACAACTTATACTGTCATTAGAGTTCACTAAATCAGTTTCATCGACTCAATCAAGTTTTATCAGTTCAATTAATTTCATCAACCAACTCCAATTTCATCAAAAATTGATATTAATCAAATCATACAATTACTTCAAGTAATACCAAAAAGGAATTAACATAACAAGAAACAAAAGCATCACCTCTTAATACCCAGAATTTCAGAGTTTATAATCTCAATAATATCCTCTAACATGAGGAGAATAAAAGAGAGAAAGAAGGGGGTGTAGTACCTCTGCTCACTTGGAGCAGGGACGAAATGAAATAGAGGCACGAGAGGGGAGCTGAGCTCCGGTGAGCAGTGCAGGCGACGCACAGGAGGTCGGCGGCGAGCAGCGGCACCATAACAGCAACAGCAGCGACCAACAACCACAACACCACGAAGAGAAGAGAGTTTTCCAGCTTGAACCTTGCAAGAACCTTATCAATATAAGTCTCTTGACTAAGTCCAATCAGCCTTTTCGACCTATCTCTATAGATCTTTATTCCCAATATGTACTCAGCCTCTCCTAGGTCTTTCATATAGGGAAATTCTCTTTGGTAGCCCTTAACTATTTATTTTTCTCATTGGTAGCTTTTCTTATGGGTTAATGTCCCTGGTAGCCCTAAATTAATTAAAATGTTAGTAAAATAGGATTATTTAATGAAAAACGTTAAGTTAGTGTTAAAAAACGTTAGTTAGTGTTAAAAAAGTTAGTTAGTGAGTTAATCTAATCCTAAACTCTAAACTAACCCTCTCCCCCACCCCTTCCTCCACCCTCCCGGCCAGCCCCCCTCCCACCACCCCCTTTCCCCACCCTCCCGGTAGCCCCCTCCCTAGCAAGCCCCCCCGCCTCTCACCACCGCCCAAGCATCCCCCTCCCCAAGCCCCGCATGGCCCATGCCCCTCCCCCACCCAGACACCCGCGTCGCTTTCCCTTCCCCCCCCGATTTCGCACCCCCACCCCCGCCGATTTCGCACCCTCCCTCCCATCCCCGTTGATTTCGCACCCTCCCCCCCCCACCCCGTCGATTTTCGCACCCCCCACCTGGTCGATTTCGCGTGGGCTTGTTCCGATATCACTCGCGTGGAGGAAGGGGTGGGGGGAGAGGGTTAGTTTAGAGTTTAGGATTAGATTAACTCACTAACTAACTTTTTTAACACTAACTAACGTTTTTTAACACTAACTTAACGTTTTTCATTAAATAATCCTATTTTACTAACATTTTAATTAATTTAGGGCTACCAGGGACATTAACCCATAAGAAAAGCTACCAATGAGAAAAATAAATAGTTAAGGGCTTCCAGAGAGAATTTCCCAACAATTTTTAAGCCATTCCTTGACTGACTCAAGCATGGTCTTGTCATTTCCTATTAGAAGTATGTCATCCACATACAAGACCAGAAAAGTAATACTACTCCCACTTAACTTCTTGTATACACAAGATTCCTCTTCATTTCTGAGAAAGCCAAATTTCTTGACTGCCTCATAAAATCTAAGGTTCCAACTCCTTGATGCTTGCTTTAGTCCATAAATGGACTTCTTAAGCTTGCATACCCTCCCTGGATTTTCTAGATCTTCAAAACCTTGAGGTTGTGTCATGTACACATCCTCTTTCAAGAACCCATTCAAGAAAGCGGTTTTGACATCCATCTGCCATATTTCATAGTCATGAAAGGCATCAATCGCAAGGATTATCCTAATGGACTTCAGCATGGCTACTGGTGAGAAGGTTTCATCATAGTCAATACCATGAATTTGTTTGAAACCTTTCGCCACCAACCTTGCTTTGAAAACACTAATGTTTCCATCCTTGTCTGTTTTCAACTTGAAAATCCATTTGCATCCAATGGGTTTTACCCCATCAGGCAAATCAACCAAGTCCCATACTTGATTTTCAGACATGGAATCCATTTCAGATTTCATGGCCTCAAGCCATCTTTCGGAGTCTTGACTATCCAAAGCATCTTTGTAGCTAGTAGGCTCTTCGATTCTAAAATCGTTATTTCGGAACTTTCGGTCAAAAGGAAATCAATATATCTCTTTGACGGAATGATGGTCCTACTAGACCTACGTTGGGGAACAACATAAGAAGTTTCTACCTCACTAGGTTGAGTGACTTCGCATGGAGTATCTCCAAGTGGGACGGTAGGAGGTACGTGAATTGAATGCACCACCTCCTGAGCATTTTCATGTCGGGCCGCATCTGATGAGGTGTTAACCTCATCCATTTGTTGCTCATCTCGAACTTCTTCGAGATATACATTTCTCCCACTTGTTTTTCTGGAAATAAACTCCTTTTCCAGAAAGACACCATTATGAGCAACAAACACTTTGTTTTCGCTTTGGTTGTAGAAGTAGTATCCCTTAGTCTCTTTTGGGTAACCCACAAAAAGACATTTATCGGATTTGGGTGAAAGGTTATCAGAAAGTAAACATTTTACATAAGCTTCACAACCCCATATCCTTAGAAAAGACAATTTTGGAACGTTTCCTGTCCACATTTCATATGGTGCCTTTTCCACTACTTTGGATGGTGCTCTGTTAAGTGTGAATGCCGCTGTTTCAAGCGCAAATCCCCATAATGAAATAGGAAGATCAGCAAGACTCATCATGGATCGAACCATATCAAGTAGAGTTCGATTCCTTCTTTCAGAAACGTCATTTAACTGTGGTGTTCCTGGCGGAGTCCATTGTGAAAGTATTCCACAATCCTTCAATGATCACCAAATTCTTGAGATTAATATTCACCACCACGATCGGATCGTAATGCCTTAATTTTCTTCCCAAGTTGGTTTTGTACTTCATTCTGGAATTCCTTAAATTTTTCAAAGGATTCCGACTTATGCCGCATGAGGTAAACATATCCAAATCTGTTCACATCATCGGTAAAAGTAATGAAGTAATTGTACCCTCCCCTAGCCAACGTACTCATAGGTCCACTCACATCCGTATGTATGAGGGCTAAAAGGTCCTTGGCCCTTTCACTTGAACCTGTGAAAGGAGACTTTGTCATTTTCCCCATGAAGCAAAACTCACAAGTATCAAATGATTCGAAATCAAATGATTTGAGAATTCCATCTTTATGAAGTTTCTCAATGCGCTTTGAGCTTATGTGGCCTAATCGACAATGCCATAGGTATGTAGGGTTTGAATCATTTGCTTTATGTTTCTTGCTGTCTATGTCATAGATGTGGGTTTCTAAGTCTAACACATATAAACCATTTGATAACTTAGCGGAGATATAGAACATATCATTCAAATACGCAGAACAACAATTGTTCTTTATTGTAAATGAATAACCTTCGGAATCCAAAACAGGAATTGAAATAATGTTCTTTGTAATAGCAGGAACATAATAACAATTATTAAGTTCTAAAACTAATCCTGAAGGTAAAAGTAGACTATATACTCCCACTGCCAACGTAGCAACTCGTGCTCCATTGCCAACACGAAGATCTACTTCTCCCTTTCCCAATGTTCTACTTCTTTTTAGTCCTTGCATATTACAAATAATGTGCGAACCACAAGCGGTATCAAATACCCAAGAAGCAGAAGTTGCTAAGTTAACTTCTATAACATACATATCTGAACTAGAAACTCCTTTCTTTTGATCCTTCAGATACTTGGGGCAACTACTTTTCCAATGACCAACCTTGTTACAGATGTAACAATAGTGCTCATTAGCAACTTTTGGTTTTGGTGTAACGATTCCCATATTCCTTTCAATTGCAATGAAACGTTCAGCATTCAATTTGTCCTTCGAAAGGACGGAGCGCAAATTACAAGTAGAATTGTTGGTGTTGATATTGTTGTTACTAGACATAATTACTACAACAAATAATAAAGCAAGATTCAATCAATGTTTATCAAGAAAGCAATAATTAAACAAATTTTAATTACTACTACCCTTTATTCAAAATGAAAGTCCCTTATTGAATAAAGAAATAACCAAGATCCCCTCCCACTACAATCAAACGGACTTTGGCCCTGCCTTCAATTTATAGTAGTTGAGGTAAGTAAACACTTTACTAATTATAATTAATTATAATTCTTGGTAGACAGGTTAACAACTCCTTGTTTACTCCTATCTCTTAGCTTCAAAACCCAAAACTTTGTCTTTTGATGATTTTGTTGAGTTAAACCAAACATTAACATGTAAGTTTCAAAAAACCTACCCTACTATCCCCCGGAACTATGAGCAACACCCTGTTTTGGCAGAACCTATTACTCATGATCTAAGGCTTTATAGGTGTTGTTTGGAAAAGCAATTGAACTCAATATTACTTTTGGGGACCTAAGTTTACTAATATGGTCAATTAATAGTGAACACGTGAATCAATTAACCACAAACAAACTTAGAAGCAAGCATTTAAACAAAATAAATGCAAGAGAATTATTATAAGCAATAACTAAATGATCTAGTATGACCCCTATACTTAGGAAAATAACTAATCTTCATGAATCCTCCCTTGAATCTCCATGGATCACCATCCTTGAAACTCCTTGGATCCTCATGCTTGATTACATAATTTGAATTAAATAAATAACGAAAATTTAAAGTTACAAAAATACAAACAATTCGCAGATCGTATTTAATTTACATTCAAATATAACGATTCGCATATCGTATTTACTATCCTAATTTGGGCCATACTAGTCATAACATGCAAAATATAATATCATACATATTACATTAAACATCCACACATTTATAATATTAAATAAAATAAGCACAAACTATTTACTTATTAACAATTAATAAGCAAATAAAACTTTCCATAATAATTATAAAACTTAACAAATTTAAACTAGAAATTATTTACGAAACTTTATTATTTTAATTTAATTAC
The DNA here is from genome assembly GCA_947646795.1 of Beta lomatogona. Taxonomy (NCBI): domain Eukaryota; kingdom Viridiplantae; phylum Streptophyta; class Magnoliopsida; order Caryophyllales; family Amaranthaceae; genus Beta; species Beta lomatogona. The sequence goes on from CANSNZ010000150.1 coordinate 1,918,731, forward strand.
TCATTTAAACATGGCAATAATCATTATTATTCACAAATTTGCAAAATATCACAAATTTGCAAAATAGGAAACTTTTGGATTTATGCTCAAAATTGGAAAATCAGATTTTCCTTAAAAAAAATTTTTTAAAAAAAAAAATTTGACTTTGACCGTTGACCAGCAGCTGAAAGCTGCCAGTCAACAGCCAAAGACACATGAGTTTTTAAACTCATCATCCTCACGCAAGAGAAAAGAACGAAACCAGCAGCAAGGTTCCTCATCGCTGCTTGCAGGTCACACGCCCATACTGTCGTCGCCGGTCAGAAGCAAAGCCGTCGGCCAGCCCACACCGCGCCGCAGACCAGATTCAGCCGGTAAGCCCAGCCGCCAGCATGGCCGACCAAAAACCCCAGCTCGCGCTGACAACCCTGGCCCGCAAGGCTGACAGCGCTCACGCCGCCCCTGCCCCTTTGCCACCGACCCAAAACGCCCTCCACCGTGGCTCCACCGTCGCAGGTGGGGCCACCCAGCCATGGTGGGCAATCCTTTTTGAATTTTTTTTGCAACTATTTACAAAATTTCAATTAATCTTGAATTAACAATTAATTTAAAGATTTAGGATTTAATTAGGTTAAAAAATTCGAAAATTTGTGGCAGAATTTTTGAATCAATCAACAAATCTTAAACAAATTTGTATGTTTGTTGGAATTAGATTTGAATGAATAATCTCTATTAAACATTAAATCTAACAAGAATTCGAAATTAGGGCAAAAATCAAATAATATCCGAAAAATTCAGAAAATTCACAATTAAAATCTAAAAAATCCGAAAATTATTTTTAGGGTGATCTACTGAATTATCTTAACAAATAAATAATATGATAAAATTTCGAAAATTAGTGGGAAAAATAATCAAATTATTTTCAGCCATCATATTATTCTAGATCTATGTGGGTGATGAACATTAGATTTATTTAACAAGTAAAAAAACAAATCTTTTAATTGTTAACAAATTATTTCAATGATTAATCAAATTAAACATTAAATAATTTTAAATCTAACAAATATATTATAAAATTCCGAAAATTTTAGAGTGAATTAAACAATTTATTTCGTCCCTAATATAAAAATTTCGAAACTTTATAAAATTATTTGAGCATAAATCACAAATAAATCAAGTATTTACAATTCCCAATCAATTAATATCGAATATCAATTATGCAAATTTAAGCCATAAATAAATCCTCCCTTAATTGAATAAAAAATTACAACTTTGCATACAATTATATGATCATATGAATATTATGAATTAGGCAAAACTGATACCACTGTAGGAATATATAGATGCATATAGCGGAATTTCAGGAAACAATTTCCTAACATCTATCATAGGATCGCAAACATAATCAAACATATGAATCATTCAATAGGGATTAAATATCAAACCTTTGTAGCGTGATTTCCCTGTTGTATGGAAGCTTTGAAGATCCGAGAGCCCCAAGTGTTGCTCCTCTAATCAGTCCACGAGCACCAGTTGAACACCAACGTTTGCTAGAACGGAAGAGAAGAAAATCTCTTGCTTTTGATGGTATAGACGCCGGTTTAGGGAATAGGTCTAGGGTTTATCTTTCTCTCTATAGTGAAAAGAAACTGACTAATGAATTGATCACCTAAACTCTAATATTACATCATATATATAATAGAAGAGTCATAGGTTAGTTAGGAAAACTAATTCTCCTCCTATTCCCCTTTGGACCGGCCCAATCCTAATCCTAAATGGATTTGGATTGCTTTGTCCAACTTGTGCTACAATGTGTGACCTCATAGGATTAATCTATTTTAGTTATAGGCCCAATCAATATTGTCATATTAATCATATTTATTCTCTAGCAAGTAAATATGATTACTAAAATAATTAACTTTATTATCTTCATAATAACATTCCTATTTATATTTAGTAATTGCCGGAATGTCTAAGGACATATTCCTTCAAAATCTTAGATATCCATCATTTGATTCGTAGGATGTCTTCATCATGTATTCATGTGATTGAATTGTATGTTAATGCCTCATAAGTCATAACTTTGATTTGTAGCTTCATCTTGGTCTTATGTTATCGCTGATTTAAGTAGATTGTGTGAATTGTGATGATAACTCCACGTACATTAGCATCCTTTTCAACTAACAGACAGTACAATAAAAAAATGTCATAAGAAAATCTCGTCAAATTCACCAATAAACTGGCCTCATCGTGTTAGCTTCAAATATTGATTTGCTTGCCGTAATATACAACCACTTCTTAAAATATGAACTAGCATCAGGCAGGCATGTGAATACAAGCAAGGTGGAGTTAATAGATCTGACTATTTACAACATTAATTGTGCGGTACAATTTCTTAAATTGAAACGAAAATTTATATTCAAGATTGTTGATACAATATGTAGTGACCTTACAAACGTGGGGTTGGTTCAAGTGGTGAGCGGTTTTAGGGGCGGCTAAGGCCATGCGCAGGGTGAGCTACTACATAGTGCGCCCAAAATGTGAGAGTCCAATTCTATTAGTTGTTCGCTCAAAGTAAATAAAAAAAAAAAACTAATTCTAATTACAAGTTATTCATTTCCCATTCATCGAGTGTAATGTTGGATGCAGATTCATGGAGGTTAATTTCTATCTAGTGTTTTTCTTAGTCTCTTCCTATTCTCCAAAAGAAAAACCCATTAATTATTCTTTCGTCTCTTCCTATTCTCTAAAAATTTCCAAACCTTATAATTTAATTTAGCACAGGGCCCTAAATTATACGAGACCGCTCTGAGCGGTTCGGTAACATTTAAGGAAGGTCTCGAGTTCAAACCCTGCCGTATGCAAAAATCCTCGTTGGGAAACTCACCCACCACAGCCGAGTGCGCAACCCGGGTCGAATCGGGATGTAGTCGGGGCATAAGCCCCGGTAAAGCATTGAAGCGAATGGGCAACCAAAAAAAATGTGTTGACATCTAGAATTTTGCATTGGGTTCACCTGAACTTCTATATATAGTTGGGTGTATAATATACTTTTCATTAGAGAACAACTATAATTCCAAAATCGGAAATATTTAAACGAAGTGATTAATGGGAATGTGAAGTTTCTAATTCATCCCTGAAATGAGACTTTTTGATGTATATGAGCATGGCGATGGCTAAGTTTAGCAACCTATATATAATAGTATAATGTTGCCACATTAGTTTATAAGGAGCATTTATATAACTTCGGTTGGTGTACACCAACCTCCATGGCTCCAAATAATATATCTAATCAACTTTAGCTCTTCTATTGATATCTCTGAAGTTAAAAATTAACAGAAACATAACTTTACATCTCTTAATGGTAGAGCATAAACAGGAGCAAATTTTGTACTTATGTGTTTGTTAATAATTAAACAATATATTCTCCTTATACTAGTAGAATTAGATAACAATTAGTGAGATCGGTGGACTTCTGTTTTTGGATTAAGTGACCAACTTTTATTAGTATAAATTTAACCTATGACAAAGTTTGAACCACTGTTCCACAGATTATTGTGAAACTATCTTACGGCCAACCGTACACCAACGACGATTGAAACATGCATTTGTGGTAGGTTGTTAGAGAATCAAGGTTGGCCTAGTGGTTGTGACTTGTGAGACCCTCCTTCCACCCCTGTGACGATAAGGGTTCGATTTCACCCCTTACAAGAAGGATCCTCAATTTCCCCCCTTCTTGCAAGGGAATTATCCTTACCCAAAACAAAATAAAAAAATTTGTAGTAGGTTGTATTGTACATCACTACATGGTATGATGGTAAAATTTTGAACTAGTTTAGCCAAACTAGGTAGTGAATCACAATCAATCACATGCCTGTTCCACATATACCATGATAAGTAGTGTTCGATCTCGATTACACCACAACACTTCCTTTTGAAAGTAAGGAAAATTCATTCTAGAAAACCATCCTCTTGAGGATGACACCTAAAATATCATATTTCAGATCTAGATTCATATCAAGAGTATAGCCAATCTATATCTATGCTACTATACTACTCCCTCCGTCCCAAAATATAGTTCCCGTTTTCCTTTTTTCATGGTAATTTATTGCAAGTAGAATCTAAGAGGGATAGTAGATATTTTTTGTGTATTTAAATAAATGTTGTATGGGAAAAGATGATTTTAGAGAGAGAATGGAAAATAATTGGTGAAAGAGCATTAATTGTAACACTTGAGTTGAATAAACAAAGCAAAAAACAAAATTCAAGAAGCAAATAAATGATGGGACACGGCTTTTCCAGACAAATTACGGGAAAATGTGGAACTAAATATGTAAATGGAAACTATATTTTGGGACACCCAAAATGGAAATGGAAACTATATTTTGGGACGAAGGGAGTAAAAGGTATTGTCTTTCATGTAACGTTAATTACCATCAATTCAACAACTGAGTTAACGTCTCTTTGGCTAAACAACACTGGATTGTATGTCAAACACAAGGTCGGATAAGAATATAAATGGGACATAAATCAATCTCTAATATCCAGTACCATTTTCCCCCTAATCATCTACTCTCATATTACTTTGTCATAAGCCCCAATTCAAGTAATACTTCTATGTTCTAAGGATTCTATCATTCTTTTGTTTATCTTTCTTTGACATAACTTACAGCCCAAGCATGTGCATTGCACAAAAATAAAAACTAGTGACACAATTAAAATCACATATATTAGAAGTAGTAGGTGTTCTTAATTTTTTTTTTTTTTTTTTTTAAGTTGGTAAGATGAAGAACCTCTACCGAACGCGACTCGCACGCATACAACCAGCCAGGGTTTGTAGGTCGACTCTTTGGAGGGAGGGGGATGGTAAGGGAAACCTCACTCCCAAAGAGCCCCTAGTGGGATTTGATCCATGACCTTGAAGTCATGAGACCGAATTTTTACCACTAGGCCAAGCCTTGCTTGGTAGTAGGTGTAATTATATCAAGTTGGCTAGTTAAATTCTGAAGTACAATTCAGAGATCTCTGCACACGCTGCTGCTACCCACAGTTGTTGGCAATAGTTTATCGTTTGTCTTTGGACTTGAATGAAAACATTATGTATTACATTAAATTGGTTGCTACTGCGATCAGAGAGATATTTTATTGGTTTAACAGAAAATCATGTAAATATAATCAAATACAACTATTACTAGTAATATTAATGTAATTACTATCATGTGAGCTTCTTGTGAATTATCACTCAAACCCCAATGAACATAAGGGGAGAGTTAATGAGCACATATGTAGCAGAGTACTTAGCTAAACATTGTGTAAGGTTCATATCAAGCCCATATAGCCAAGAGGGCCATGACCCCGGCACCAAGAAGCAAGGTTACGTTAGCTCCAAAGAAAAGCCTGGTGTTGGTCTGCACCTTTGGGTTCATGAAGTCTTGAGCTAGAAGATCAACAAGTGCCATGTAAATTAAGATTCCACCTGCTACTGAATTTAACAATCCTTGAACGATTAGTGCAGTTGGACTACTATCATCGTAAACATTTGTTATTCCGATACCAATTGCGACTCCTACAGGAGTAGTAAGGGAGAAGAACAAAGCCATGCACATTGTTGATCCTGACCTGAATGCTGCCTGCAATGATGCAGATATATACATGGTTTTCAGGCTTTCTTGTAAGGGTAATTAACTTTTGGAAGTGTACAAAAGTTCATTATTCTACTACTTCAATTGCAAGTTTTAGTCAGCAGTCAGCACTAGTTCTTCAAATTAACTACTTTTGACAACTAATATATGCGAGCTAGTAAACGATTCACAGCTACTTTCGCCAAACAGGAACATTATGTTTATTAGATGGTCATTTTCAAGAGAAATCTAAGGTTAGAGTAGTTGGGATGGGAAGAGATTAGAGTACAAAAGGAAACAAATATATACTTTATCAACTGGGAGGCATTATATTTTCACTTCAAAATTTGAAATGCACAAAAGAAACTGAAACTTTGTAGATACTTCCAACAAAAGGACAGTAGTCTTTTTACAGAACACCTTTTCTTTGGTGCTACACAGACTATCTGTGCTGCGTTGAACAATGAAGAACAAAGGTAAGAGGTAATTTTGGGGTTCAGAAGAAAATCATTTGACAGATCATGGAAGGTGACTCTCTCAAAAAGCAGCTTTTAACAAGTAACTCCCATTCAAGATAAGGTAATTTATGCTGTAGATAAGGATCCAAGCCAAACACATTATTTACGGAATCTGATTCTAGACACGTATTAGATCGGATGAAAGGTACTGAGGCTTGCTGTTAGAGCACAGGATTCTTTGCAACAGATTGACAAGATTAGCGAAGTTGCTATCCATTGTACATACCAAATAAGCCCTTTTGAGCATAAAATCAGGACAAATTCACAGATAGAGAGGTCATTTCTGATGACTCAGCCAGTAATTCTGTTAGCAAATAGCTTAACTTTCAATCTTATAACTACCAAATAAGGATGACTTTGTTACTATATAACTATATTCCTTAAGAAATCACATGGGTGAGGTCATTGCAGTTCTTAACATCCATACCAGTGTCAGAAAAGCAAAGGAACGAAAATCGTGTGAATTCTTCCATACCTGTGCAATGCATCCGCCAAGTCCAATGCCTTCGAAGAACTGATGGAAACATAGTGCTATAATCAGAGGCTTGATCGTGTCAAGGCTCTGCGAAGTACCTAGTGATATCCCAATAATTACCGAGTGAACTACAATCCCCAGCTCAAGCACCTAAATACAAATCAACAAGAACACATGATACCCAGTAACCCAGATAAGAGCCTACTCAAGATTCTGATAAGTGATAACTCCATAAACTGAGAAATTCTGACAATACTTTTCCTAGTTTTCCCAGAGAGGAACAAACATTAACATTTCAACCAAACATGCAACTATTGTCAATCATACATTGAACCTTAGTTACAACTATTGTATTAACCAAGCTTGATTTGGTTAATTCATCAAATAGTTTGTCATTAATACTCATTTTACAACTATATATATTGAAAAAAAGCAGAGGAAATGCGCGCTTAATCTCCTAAATAGGCATAGGAAGTTTATCAAATCAATATACAGTCAAATTAATTGAATATATGCTCTATAAAGTTGTAATTCTTCCTTTTCATTTCTTTCAAAAACTTCAATATGCATTGGCACACACATACTAATATATGCAATAGTTGGTATTGAATACACAGTTGATGATGTTAGATTAATAATCACAGATATAAGATTTGATGTGCTTGGTTATTATATCCATAAAACATCAATTATCATGAATATAATAGCATTACAAAGTAATACTCTATATGGTATAAGGTCAAATAAATATACCTGGGAAGTAATTTTATATCTAATACGATCAAAGTCACTCAAACCATCCAAGTTGGCATCCATTGTACCAGGTCCATGAGCATGACCATGAGTAGCATGAGTATGAAGATGAACATGACTAGCATGGTCTCCCCTAGTCTCCTCATCAGCAGCACCAACACTCGAGGCCGAATGCTGCCCGAAATGCGCTCTACGATAGTGTCCCGTGGCGACAGCATCGATCATTAACGAGCCAAGAGCACCAAGCATAGCCGCAAGGCCAGTAAAAGGGTACTTACCCCAAGGGGAGTCACTAAGACTAGGATCACTAAGGTTCTCAAATGCATCAGGCAATATGTGTACAAACCCTGTCGATAAAATTACCCCTGCCGCGAAAGACTTAATTAAGAAGAATGATTTGCTCTCCGGGTGTAAGATTGGAAAGTTTTTACCTACAATAGGGAGAGTAACACCAACTCCACTAGCTACTAAAATCGCGACTATTGCCGCGATTTTAGTCTTTAGTAGAGAGTCTACACTAAGATTATTATGTGTTACATAATCACAATTACATGTGGTATTTTGTTGTGTGGATAAAAAAGTGGTAAGAATTTGATCTAAAGGGAAGAAAACATAGCAGCATAACGCCTTAGACAACATTTTTTTTTTTTGGGAAAGGAAATAAAGTGGACGAGAAATCCTGTTTTTAGTGTTGAAATGGTCTAAAGACGCCAAAATATGTGATAGAGTGTGCACAGGATGTCGTCATTGTACTAGAGCCAAATGTGATTTTCAGTGATGGGCCCTCTTAATACTACTAGATCATCTAATCTAAATCTATTGTTTTCAATGGAGAGAGAGAGAATTAATGATAAAATCTTTCGTGTTAGACCAAATAAGTGAATAATTGAGTATATTTGAATTTGTGCTAAATCAATCATTCATAACAAAAATTATTAGTTTCTCCGTGCTTGTCCCATCTTCATTTTGTCACGGTGATTTGTAATAGTAGCATATTATATGGGTATTTCATGTGATTTTGGGGATAATCATACTTGTAAATATTTTGGAGATTTTCTAAAAAAAATATTGGTATTTGAAAAGGTTGACTCTTTTTCTTTATTATTTTCTGAAAATCACAAGAAATATCACTGTAATATGCACTATTCACATAAAACCGCTAATAAAATGTGTTGTAACTTGTAATAAGGATGTTTAATAAGAAGTTCTATGAAAATGTTACTAAATTTGTCAATCCCAGATTAAGACAGGAGAAGAAACCCAATCCAACAAGGAAAACTTTACTAATTATAGAAACTTGTGACTTGTTTAATTTAGACATCCACCACTAGCAATATCAACAATCACTGGAAAAAAAACAAAAGAGAGAAAAAAAAACAAATTAGACAGATTTATATACTATTGACTAAATTTAAAAAGTTTGGAAGGTAGAACAATTTACCTCAAGTGAAATTCCATAATTAATTAATCCTCTGCGCAAGAGCTATAAAACCCTTAAATGATTTGGAGCAAAAAAGAAAAGGAAAGATATTAATGGAGGGATCTGGATTAAGATTGGAAGAAGCTAGATCTTTTCATCTTCCATCTATTTTTTGCCTTTTTGGCTGAATAAATTCAGTTTTGATTTTTCATTTTTCTTTTTACACGAGGGATTGAGGGAAATAACAAGTTAGATTTTGGTTGCTATATATAAAAGTCAACGATTTTGTTTTTGGCTCATTGCTTGTAATTGTAGATTTGTGAATAGTAGTAGTAAAAGGAAATTTAAAGCCCATTCCTGTCTTTTTAATGACTGGTTATGGGCATCACTGATACAACACCAATGAGAGGATAAAGCTAAGTCCCTTCATAATAAATAACTAAGGGCCCGTTCGTTATTGGTTTTTTGTCTTCAGTTTTCAGTTTTCTTGACAACTAAAAACTAAAAACAGGAAACTAAGGGCCCGTTCGTTATCATTTTTTGTTTTCAGTTTTCAGTTTTTTTTTTTAAACTAAAAACCAAAAACAGGAAACCAGAAAAAGTGGTTTTCACTTTTTAGTTGTAAGTTTTCAAAATCATCATGTTCCCAATAAATTTGACTAATTTTTAATTCATTATAGGACATATATCATATGACTTTGACAATAAAAAAACCAAAAAACAGAAAACCACAGTAATACCGAACGGGCCCTAATAAAAGTGGTTTTCACTTTTTAGTTGTCAGTTTTCAAAATCATCATATTCCCAATAAATTTGACTAATTTTTTATTCATTATAGGACATATATCATATGACTTTGAAAATCAAAAAACCAAAAAACTAGAAAACTACAGTAATACCAAACGGGCCCTAATAATTAGAATTAGTTTTTATTATCGCACGTTAGTACTTATCTTTAGAGGTGATCATGGGCCGGTCAGGTCCGGGTTCGGTCCGGGCCAAGCCTCAAAAAAATTGTCCATTGGTCAGGCTGGGCCGAAATTTTTTGCCCAAAGCCCGCTATTTCGGGCCAAAAAGGTCGGGCTTTTCGGGCCAAAAAATAGACTACAAAGTCATTTTTGGCTTGGCCAAAGCCCGTCCCCAAGCAAAAAAGAATTGAACCGGACCGGGATGGGCCCGACCGCGGGCCAAATTTTTTTGCCCAAGCCCGCCCAAAATTTGGCCGGGCTTTTTTGATCACCTCTACTTATCTTGTGTTCTTCAATGTCTGCTCAATTCATGTACGTCTCTGAGATGTGAAGTGAGAGTAGTTAGCTAGCTAGCTTTCTAACATTTAGGCGTGAGGCCAGTGGTTAAATCTCATCAAGCATATTCTAACTCATTTGTCTATGAGGGCGTGCAAAGAGAGCTACAGTACAGAGCCTCTCATTTGAGAGACATCTAAATTTTCAAATTTATTGTTTGTTTTAGTCACATTATACTTATATTCATGCTTTAGGTACTTTTTTTTATCAGAATTAGTATTAGTTATATGGTAATTTTATAGATATGAACCTTTGAATGCTTTGACTCTTGGGTCTGTTCTTTTGGACTTTATTAATAAAAATTCAATTCATTTCAGTTCAGTTCAGTTCAGACAAATTCAATTCAGTTCAGGCAAGTTCAGTTCAGTCAGTTTCCTCTCATAGTTTTCGTTCATTTCAGTTTAGTTCAGTTCAGTTCAGTTAAATTAAGTTCAGTTCAGACAAATTCAGTTCAATTCAGTCCAAAAGAACAGAGCCTTTAGTCTTCTTCATGAAAGCTACACTACAGTTCCTTTTCCCTAAGTTCCACATATCCATTCTTTTCATCCTTTGAAATTCTAAAACCCAAATCCTTCACTTCTATCCCAAAATTTCATTTATCATGAGTCAAGGGTCCAAAATTGAAAATTTAAACAAGGCCCCTATTATGATAGTCTCGTCCCTGATTGTATGTTTAGCTCCATCATCATATTTAGTTAAAAAAAAAAATACTAGATCAATAACAAAAAATGGATACAATTTAAGTTACAGGTGCTTTTTAACTACAATTCTACAAGTGTATATCAAATTGATATATCGTCATTTCTTTGTTGTTGAAAGGTTATAGTTTGGCTTTAACCAAAAATAAATAAATAAAGGTTTTAGTTTGGTGATTGTCCCGTAAACTTAGAATCCGCTTTTTCTTAGTAATGGAAGATGACTAATTCGTACAAGTTAATCTATTACGCTATCAACTATCATAAAATGTGATGTTTGAATATTATTTTATAATGCTATAAAATCTAATCTCACATATTAGTAAATAAAATAATCTCGTGCAATGCTCGGACCAACAACTAGTTTTAACTTGAAACACGGGGGAGTTTATACTTCTATATCTATCTATCCCTCAGTGAGAATCGAACACATAACATTTGGCTAGAAGACCAAAATAAATTCAATCCACAATGCTTGACTCATAAAACACTCGCAAAGAATTTTTCACCGACTAAGCTAAGGTATTTGTTAATTCTCCAGTACACACGTTCGGGGGCCGCATTCCCTATGAGTGACCTATTGGGCTAATTCACCCCAATGTGCTATACTAGTTTGAGAATCTGACAAAAATATCAACTATTGTTATATGACTATTTCAAGTTCTCAATTGTAATTACATGTGCGCTATCTGCATGATTCAAGTATAATTCAGGAATTGGCATATCAAACTCTTTTATCCTTGTGTTCATGGTTTTGCTGCTAGCTTTTGATGATGTTTCACTGGTTGAGCCACTCCACAAAGATGACCTAAAAGACTCATGTGCAAGGGGCAATGGCCTAGCTGGTAGCTTTGGTATGTCAATGTCCCCTTCCAACATCTTCAAGGCCTGAGCTATGGTAGGCCTAAAAGCCACCATAACATGAGCACAAAGAAGACCAACATGTACAAACCTTTCCATGATGCCCTTTGGACCTTCATTCCTTATTGATTCATCAAAAATCATCTCAACATTTCTCGATTTAACCAAATTCCATACCAAATCCGTGATTAGTGGGGTTGAGGAGTTTGTTGTATCCAAAACCTTTTTCCCGCTGAGAGTCTCTAAAATCACAATTCCGAAGCTATAAACATCGCTTTTCTCGGTCAGTTGCCCATACAAAGCATACTCGGGAGCCAAGTACCCATATGTGCCCGCGACTCTAGTAGTAAGATGAGATTGCCCTTCGACACTTTGCTTAGCCATCCCAAAATCCGCCACCCTAGCCCTCATCTCCGAGTCCAAAAGTATGTTGGTAGTCTTAATATCACGATGGTAAATAGCCGGCTTCACACCATGGTGCAAGTATGCAAGTCCCTTTGCAACATCAAGGATTATGTTCTTCCTTTGTGGCCAAGTTAGCTTCTTTTGATGGTCAAACAAGTGATCACTAAGGCTACCATTTGGCATGTAGTCATACACAAGATACCTCCTTTTACCCTTTATATTATCACTTGCTACACAACATCCTCTAAGAGGGAGAAGATTCCTATGCCTAATTTTGCTTATAATCTCAACCTCATTGCAAAACTCTTCATCCCTCATAGAATCCAATTCCTCGGTGATTCGTTTTATCGCGATTGTAGACCCATTTCCAAAGGTCCCTTTATAGACAACCCCATAGCCACCTTGACCAATGAAATTTTTACGCGAAAATCCATCTGATGCGCGTTCTAACTCTTCCACACGATACCATATTGTACCTACATTAGGTGAAACTTGACCCCTAACAGTACTTACAAATGTACTATGGATTTCCCTATCTTTTCTCCTCTTATCCCAAACTCTACACATATAAATTAATCCTATGACAATCAAAACACCAAATATGGCCCCAAAAACTCCAAAAACCAACTTAAACACAGTGTTTTTACTTAATTGCCCTGAAGATTGACCATAACCATAATGATCTGAAACCAGGGGAAGGCCTAAAATACAAGCAGCTGATCTAGGATCCTCTGGCCCAAACTCATTAACAATCCCAGCAGCATAAAAGATAGTGAAGAAAAAACATTTAGTTGAATTTGGTGCCAAACTTACCAATTGAGAATTCACTTTCATCCCAGCATCAAGACAAGAGCTACATTGTGTTAACCTCCTCATGTCACCTTGGCAAGATGAGTTTAACTCAGTCGTAAGGCCCGCCTTTTCACCCCAATCATTGATGGTTCTTATCCCACCACAATCTGTTGGATGGTTTAGCAGCAATTCATATGAGTTGCTCAAACAAGAAGAGACTAATGAGAGGTTGAGCATCGAATGCGAGGCGAGCTCCATTTTGTAGAGGGAGAGGCAAGAGGAGGCTAATTCAGGGGTTGGTAGATAGAAATTTGAAGAGGATTTAAGGTAGTTAGCAAGTCCCATGCCTAGTAAACTTCTAAGTGTTTGGCAACAAGTTCTTTCTTCTCCGTTTACGCCGCATTCTTGAGTCTCCCATGGGAATGTTTTGACATAGGTGAAGTCTATTGGACAAGATGATGAATTTGTGGTGGAATTTGCTAAGGTAATGAAGAAGGAGATGAAGAGAAAAGATGACAGTAACAAGAAGAAGTTTGCCATTTTTGCTTTTGCTTGTGCTTTTTTTCTATCCAAAATGTTTTGTGTTATGTAAGTGAGTCTATGTAACTATGTTAGATGTATGAAAAAAATTGTGTTGTTTGATAAAAAGCGGGAATATCAAATTAGGTTGGCTGCCTAACGTTGAAGTCAAAGCATCAAATTGAGCACTATAGTTGTGTAACAATTGTCTTCCTTGTGCACTTTTTATCTAATGTTGTTTTTATATAAAACTAACTTTTAACATATTCTGAAGCAAAAATAGTTTTTTACAGAATGTTCAAAAAGCTACCATACATATTAATGAGTCTAAAGTTCCACAAAAAAGTGTTTACCAGAAAAAGAAATAAACAATGTAAAGGCGTTTTTGTCATGGCAGATTTTGGCGTTTAAAGGAAATCATGGTATTACTTGGTGGCTGCAGGGTTGGTATATTACGCAATTAGGAGAAATTTCTCGGTTAGTACCTGCAGAATGCAGTGATTTAATTACATGTAGATTAGTAGGAAAATTGAGAATATCATCATGAATCATGATAGCACATCCTTGTAGAAAGTTATCAACAACTATGCATGTACGTCCATCTAGGTAACTATAATAATTATTCTAGTACTCCCTCTATTCCAAAATATAGTTTTTTTGTGTCGAAAAAATCAAGTGACCAAGAACAAATTATGAATATCTCTGATGTGAACAAGTAATTGATTAAGCACTAAAAGGAATTATTTGTCGTGGCAACTTGGCAAGTAGAGAACTTTGACTTAAAATGATACTTCATCCGTTTCTTTTTAATTGTTACATTGTGTCATGCACAACAATTTAGGCAATGTTAATTTTAAGCTTTTTGGAAAGTACTTTTTGACCCATTTAATGTAAAATAATGGGAATTTTTTTTAAAAAAAGCAGTATTTTTGGTGTAAACAGAGAAAAACAAATATAATAGTATTACTCTATAGTGGGCCAAGGTGTAAGTACCCTTCATCCATTTCTTTTTAATTCTTACATTGTGTTATACACAATAATTTAGGCAATATCACTATTAAGCTTTTTGGAGAGTACTTTTTGACCCATTTAATGTAAAATAATAGGAAAAAAATTTAAAAAAGCAGTATTTTTTGGTGTAAACAAAGAAAAACAAATATAATAGTATTACTTTATAGTGGGCCAAGACATCAAGTACCCCAAAAAGCAAAGTTTAAACAACGTAGCAATTAAAGAGAAACAACTATATAAGGAGATGTAGCAATTAAAAAGAAACGGAGGGAGTATCTGGTGTAACCACCTAATAATCGACAGCCGCCGCCAGCACTCAACAGTCCAGATGAAGAAACCGAGAAGCTCAGGCGGCCGGTCTTTTCTTTATCTCCTGAATTACACAGTTCTTTGCAAAAATTCGAGAAATAAAACCCTAATTTCACGATCAACCATACAAAATTATTCAATTTCAGATCAACTTTACCGAAATCATCTACGAATTCAACATAATAGTACTAAGAAGAACCTATACGAAGAATCACAACTACAAGTGATTGTTGAGGTTGCGACTTGCGAGAAGGGGTGGGATATGAGTTTATGACAAGGTGGTGCTAGTCTGTTAGAGCTAGAGTGTGATGCTTTAAATGTAGTCCGTGCTATTCATGATCGTAAGCAAGGAGCAGCTGCCAGCTCCTATCTTCTTACTATTTGATGATATTTTTAAGATTAGTATATCTTTTTTTATGTTTCATTATGTCCATGTAAAACGAGCAGGTAATACATAGTGGCTTACTCTGTAGCTAAGTGGGAAATTGTTGTTAGTTCGGAATATGTTTGTATAAACTTGTTTCCTCAAAGACTCCAAACTTTGGCGTACCTATATTTAATTTAATATATTTGGCTCGTTTTACCCATCAAAAACAAAAGTAATTTGCAAGTTGCAACTTCTATAACAAAGGTGGGTTTCGGTTGTTTGAAGGAGGTTAAAATTGACATCAAAACATAATTTGAATAACACAAAATAAATATCAAGATGAACGGGCTCCACAAGCCAAGTTTGAGGGAATCAACCACTGATGTAGTAAATCAGTCAAGCATTCACCAAGCGGAAGTTCAGATGCAAACACATGCAGTTCATGAAATAGCCCAACATAAGGTCGATCACGAGACACAGCCAGGTGCGGAAATAATGAGCAGCAGTCAGTTATCTACACCGATCCCAATGGTGACTGCCAAGAGGAAAGCAGCTAGGGAAGCAAGGATGAGAGCATTAAGGATTGCCAGATCTAACACCTCCAAGAATGTGCTTCGAGTTCGATCACGCAAGGCTACGTATCCAGGAAAGTCAAGGGCAAGGTGCTTTCAGTATGCAGATTCAAAGCTTCGTCTTCCCGTTATTGGTTGTAAGCGCAAGGAAGTAGGATCAATTGTGTTAGATGTGACTCCCTCCCCCTTCAAAAAGCGTACTGTTAGTGTTGAGTCTTGTAATATATGTCTTAGTGAGTCCACCTATGGGATGACTTGTCGTCATTCGGTAACCTCCATGGGATAGTTTTTTTGTTTGTTTTGTGGGTTTCCTTATTGTCAAAAAAAAAGAAGAAAAGACATCATCTATGTAGTCCATGTCATTTTTGTTGGATTTTGTACCATTATGTGTCATTAAGTACATACATTTGAGATTTGTTATACAATAAGTTATGATGCAACATGTTACACCCAACCAAGACTTATTATATAACCGATAACGTATTAAAACAAAAGTCTTTTAAATTGATTTCAATCCATATCTTTTTGCAATTTAGTTGATTGGCTTCAATCCTCTTTCTTATGTTTCAATCCTCTTTTTACCAAACACCTCACAGAGCCATCTCAAACATTATAAAGGCCTTGCGCGGATAACAAAAATGAGGCCTCTAAAATTATAAAGTTTACAATTTTAAAGTTTGAATTGACAAATTCAATATAAGATATATTACGATATCACTCTTATTAAACATAACAAGATTGGAAAAAAAACGTATTGATAAATCAAATTGGAATCGCAAAAGGAGAAACGGACCTTAGCTCACCATTTATATTTGCCGATATAGATTTTGAAGAAGTCCAAATGAAATTTTAGAAAGCCCAAATGTTGTTTTACTTCTAAATGCCTTGCTCTCTACTGATGTTTTAATGGCTCAGTTATGTTCGTTCATTTATCAATGGTTCTTTAAAGAACTGTATAAATTCAAAAACAACTACTAGATTCAATAAGCTATTTATATTCACTACAGGTCAGCTATTATTCATAGTGCTCGACTGAAGTTCATTTACAGTGATCATATATGTTCGGTCCGCTGAGCATATTGTGTAAAATGTTTTTGTTACATTCCTAAATGTTTCTTCTTTTTAATAAAATTATATTTTTATTGAACCTAGTAGTTGTATGTTCACTACAAGTCAACTATTGTTCGTAGTGCTCTAACTGAAGTTCATTTAGAGTGATCATTCTAATTATCAAATTTCTTAATGCTTTCTTCACTAATAAAATCATATTATTATTGGATCTAGTAGTTGTATGTTCAGTAGAATATCAGTTATTGTTCATAGTACTGTGACTGGTTCATTGACAGTGATCATATGTAGTCTAATTATTATATTGAGTGATATATTTTTGGCACACTCCTAAATGTTTGAAGTTCATTCGCATTTGGATATAGTTTTTTTGTGGTATCCCGATGTTCTTTCGTGTATTAAGTGTTATTTGTTTGATAAATAAAATCAAGAGAGGGGAAAAATTAGGAAATGTATCTTTTAAAGCAATGTAATTTTAAAAAATAGTAGAGGAGAGATATAGAAAATCACGAGAAAGAAAATTATTCTGAGGAGACACAAATCAGGAAAGAGAAAAGAAGGGTGTTAGAGTAATAAATGCTAAATGAATAAAGTAGAGAAGAGTGTCAAATCACTTTTTGAATTTAAATTTTATCGTTGTTCATGGGAGCTGGTTTACTGTTCATTCATAATCCATGTGTTGTTCTTTGGGTCCTCTAAATGTTCATTTAGTTCGGGCTCCATTTAAATTATTGCATTGCGTTTTGAACTTTTGATGCATGCACACTGTTCTTTACATAGTACAAGGGGTGTCAATCTGGGTTATCGGGCGGGTATGGGTTGGCCTGAGGTGGGTCAGATGTGTTTGGGTCATATCATACCGAATCAAACTTTTTCTCGGATCGAGTGTAGGTTGGGTCGGAGCCCCTGAGGTCGGATCAAGCTCGGCCAACGTATACTTGGGTGCAGGTTGGGTATGGGTCGAACCATTTCGACTCGGCTCAAATCGATTTTGGGTAAATATAAGTTGGGTTCAAAATGGGTTTATGCGTATCAAGTTGTATTCAGATGGACTTGGGTTAGCTCCAGTCGTGTTCAGATGGACTTGGGTTAGCTCAAGTCGGATTCCCGTGGAGTTGGAATGGTCCACTATATGTTTGAGTCCGTTCGTTTCTAGTCATTATCGATATCGACCGAAGTTCGGGTCGGCACACGCATATATGTGCTGCGCGACAACACGAGAAATACACAAATTAACAAGTTAATAAACTTGACCAATGTTAACTATAATCATATTATCAAATATGTCCAAAAATTTTATTAATAACAATTTTTTAATATCTTATATAAAAGTATTTATAAGAATATGAACTAAATTTATTAGCAAAACCTATTTGATTGATAATGTCGGGTTGGTAATCGGCTGGGTTGACATGGGTCGGGTTGCAACGGGTTGGGTCTAAATGAGTTTCTCGGATCTATTTGGGTTTGAGTTGACTTTAGGTCGGATGCAGATTGAGTTCGAATTTTTGTATTCAGATCTAACTGGATTTAGATTAAATTTGTGTCGGTAACAGATTGGGTTGTGTTTTGATATGCTCAGGTATAAACTGGATTGGGTTGATTCCAGATCGGAATGGATCAGTTGGAAAACCTGATTATGTCGGATCGGAATATATCGGATTCGAATCGAATACAGGTGGCTTGTTGGTCGGGTCTGTTTTTTATACATACGAATACAATTATACGAACGTGTGTATCATCTACGCGGTGCATTAATATAGTAGCAAAAGCATAAAAGCAAGAACAATCATAAGAATTACCGAGTCACCCCCACCACCTCCTCGCACCTACATAGACACACGCCATTAGCCACCGCCCACCACCGACGGTCAATCGCCAACTACCCAATCCATTACGAATATGCAGAAACTCCGGCACGCCTTCTCTCTTACTCGTCTTTCTCTCTCCTCTTCACTGCGATGCCAACCATTAATGGCTTCCTTTTCACCTACTAAACTCCTACCTTCCATAACCTTCGAAAATCTTCTACAACACCTACCATCATCTTCCCTTGCTTCTTCTTCTTCTTCTTCTTCTTCTTCTTCTTCTTCAATGCGTTCTTTCTACACTCTTCCTTCTTTCGTTTCTAGAACCTTCTCTTCCAATGTTCTCGACGAATCTCAAGCTCCTGCTCCCATCGATTATCGGTACTGTTTCTCTCTTTCTTTGCTTCATTCTTCTGTAATTTGACTGTTTTTAAGGTTTTTTTTTTCTTCTTCTCAATTGATCTTGTAATTCATTTTATTTAGGAAACATTTTGTAATTGATTTTGGATTTTTAGTGAATTCGGAACTTCTCATTTAAAGTTTAATTTTCTGTAATTTAGAAACTCTTAGAAATTGCCCAAATTAGTACATACACACATACGTATGGAGAGGACCATACGCACGATGAACATCAAGCACTTAGAAGATTACCAACAAAGATGTATACATGTTTCATTTGGCTTATTATCCATGTACAGGTGTTCATTTGACTTGTTATCTATGTACATTTGGCTTGTTATTCATGTACATGTGCGCATCATGCTTTATGTACTAGCGTATGCACCATCTACTGATTGTAGAAATTGTACAACTCTTAATTTGAATTATTATTTCTGTGCTGTAGTTCGAAGGTTTAATTTGTAGTGTTCGTTGCTTAATTTGGAAATTGTTGAAACACTAGCTTGAATGTTGAAACTTTAGAGAACTAAATTGATGAGAGTTTTGGATTTTGAAGTGAATTAGTTGTTCGATTTTGGAGTATCTGAGCTAGTAAATTTATAGCTTGCGCGTTAGTTTTTTAATTTAGTGCAACTAAATTTGCTGCTTGTGTTATCGATGTTCTGGCCTACAATAATGCAAATAAATTATAGTAATCAAATGAATTTAACGATGTCGTTACAAGTTATATTACTGATCTTTGCTTTGTAATAGATTGAGCAGCTTTATGACAATTCTATTACATTTACCTACTCACTTATTCTGTTTGTGTTTGTGATGTATATATTTCGATGTGACCGTAATAATCATTGATGTGAAAACAGTTCTATTTTACAGGAAGATGAATTTCATCGACTAGCTGATTCTACCATCCATCATCTTCTTGAGAAATTGGAGGTAATTCTCTACAAAGTGGTATAAGTCGATATCTTTCCAAACTGGTTTTGCATGCTGATTGTCGTTAAAGAAAGTACCGCCCTGGCTGTATGGAAAGTGGAAGATTAAGTTGAATAGGGAGGGTCGGAGTGGAAGTGTGTAGTTTTTGACTGTGACTGTTTCAGTATAGTAGAGTTTGGGTATTTTATTATCTGTACATTATAGGGATGAGAATCCACTATGTGTATGATATACATCATTCGTACCATACTTGCAACTATAATGATGCTTCAAAAGAAAATCATGCTATGATTTAGATACCAGAGATAGAGTATATACATGGTGTAAGTTTGTGCCGGGGGGGGGGGGTTGTGGTTGTTATTATAAGCGTCAACCAGATTTGAGCAGGTTGTTATGCAACTTTGAAGAAGATTGAAAATTTCAGTTATTATGTGAGTGGAGACTGAAAAAGGAAAATTTCAATTAATCAGCCATACGGGTCTTGGAGCCCTAGGACGGAGCCCAAAGAAATGAAAGAGTATGAAAGTAAGCTAAACAGAATAGCACGGGGAGTTGGGGATTATCGAAGCTTATTGAATATGTTATAATTTATAGATTTCATATATTTGTCTCGGCAAGAGATTGTTTGGATATAAAAATTTTCTGCACTCTTTACATGGACCTCTTGCCAAAAGCATCTGAAGAGTCATTACGTCTAAACCTGCTTTCATCATTTGTCTTTATTATTTGGAAGTTTGATAGCTTCCTCTTTGCTAGCGGTTCTGGATAAACCTCTTACACCTCACCTGAGGTGTGCACGATCCACGATGTGAGACAAGAGTCGGCTGGTTGGTAGGCATATTTCTGTGATGATGTTTCGGACCTTTTGAAGCATAGTCTTTTTGAGGTGAGTGGAGACTTATGAAGTTAGTTAATGGCGTCTTGGTTCATTAAGAAATTTTAGAGGAAACACATGGATGTTTTGGAGGGATATGAGGTTATCCTTTGGTGTAGAGGAAAATAAGCAGCTTGTGACGATCCAAAGACTCGGTACTGATTTTTTTGCGTCAAAACCCACTATTTCGGGCGGAGCCGAAATTTGACTAAAGATTCGAAACTTGGTTGTCCAAAGCCCGCCTTTTTTGCCCAGAAATCGGGATTGGTCGGCGCCGAATTGTGGGCCGAAATATATGCCCAAAACTTGGAATTTTTCAGGCCAGGCCTGGTGATCTTTGGAGTTGTGGCTTTTGATAATTTATGTGCACATTGGGGTTTGGGCCAAAAATTGGAAAAAGGAACATTGTTCTGAGCATGGATTCTCTGAGATCTAGTGGTTTAATTTGCTTCAGTTTGGATGTTTGGTTCTTCATCTCTTTATGATATTTTCAGTGAAACAGCTGACATTTCTGTATTGTGTGCTCCTATAGATAAGTTTTGTCCTTTGTGTATAAAATACAAATCTCAACTGCAGCCAAGGCTTTTCGCTTTATTGTGACTTACTAGTATGGCTTTTTGCTAGAATATTTTGAGATGATTGTCGCTATCTTGTACGACAATTCCTACAACAGGCTAGGAAATGAATCAAAGGGAGAGGATGTGTGGGCAAAAAAAGAAAGAATACGACTAAAACATTATCTCAAAAGTTGAGGCCAAACCAAACCACTTATCAACACATTATAGCTAATGTGAGATAATTCAAAATGTTAGTAGATTAATATAATGTTTGATAAGATAGATAGATTGCAGAACATTACTAGCCAAGGCAAGATCAAAAAAGGCCTTCCATATTGATCACATAGATTCTGTGGTAGCTGCTATTTATTCTTTACTTCATTTCCCGGTTAAATTATTGAGTGTTCTTCTAGGATGCTCAAATTTGAGTACGAGTGTCCGCCATGGGTACCGATCTGAGTACTTGATGTTGGATGTCTCAAAATCAATTGCTTGTAGGGACGTGGTGGGAGGATCGGAAATTTGGATTTAGACACGATGATTTTTCCCCCTTCCAAATTGGGAGGAATCTTTGCATTTTTATTTATCCTTCTGTTTTCCCTTAGGAAGAGGCATGTCACTTTATCTTTTAATGTTTTCCGAGAGGTATCTTATCTTTCACATAGTCATGAAGATCTTTTGTACTCGAATAGTAAGACATATTTGATAAAGACTAGTAATATAAATTTCATAACTCAAAAAAGAAATCGAACTACGTAATATAACTACGCTTCGAAGATAAACTTGTAAGAGTGGAGTTCATGCCAATATTAACAAATATCTACAACACGCAATCCAAGTGAATCTCCATTTTATGAACTAATGGATGAAGAAAAAAGTCAGCCAAATATTTTTTAAAGATGTGAATATAATTTGGAGAAAATGTGTTTTATCTTAAAAAAAATTATATAGAACCCAATCAATTGATGAGCCCTTCTTGTTCTCTTCATTTTAGAGGAAATTTGCAAGTTCTTCGGGACATAAAAAAGGTCCTTGGTTCTACTTGATGCCAATATGTTCCTCTTGATACTTTGGAGTTGTGGAAGAGAACTCTTTTATTTTTTTTCACAACAAGAGGAAGATGGCAGTTGTTAAAACAACTTAATGCCAATGTATGCAACATTGGTGTACGTAAAACGTAGCTTGCTCACACACTTAATGACTTTTCATGCACTCTTGCTATGGGGTTTGAAGGGTTTTTCATGTTCTCATGTTATTGCAAGAGTGCATTAAGGGCCATTCAGTTGGTGGGTAAGCTATTGTTCAAGTAAGCTATGGTACTAGTGCATTGATGTTGCAAGCTTTGGCATTTAAGTTGCTTTTACAACGGGCATCCTCCTCTTGTTGTGAGAGAACTTGGAGTTCTTCTCACAAACTCACTTCGTCAAGAAGAACAAATTAGCTTCAAGTAAAACTGTCTACAATAACTTACGGATGTTGTCCCATAAAAAGGAAGAGTGAAGAAGGGTCCATTAAGTTATTGGGATATTGGTAAGTTTTAGAATAAAACATAATATTCCCCTAAAAAAAAAAAAATTTAAACACAATCTTCCAGAAATTAGTTTTACATCTTCAACAAGTATTTGGCCAACTGGATATCCTTTAAACCATTGTTTTGTAAGGTGGAGATTCACTTGTAATTGAATGATTGATGAAGCCCATGTTGACGCTCTTGCAGGTTTTGTTTATTTATTGATGATCTGATAGTCCGAGGCATGATTTAATAATAATGAAGAACAGTTGAACTGAACTGTAAAAGCTTAGGAAGTTGGGTTGCTTGTTGAAGATAGTGTATAATTTTATCTTTCCAGCTTGATTATGTTCTGTAGTTTTATATGTTGTATTGTTTCTTCAAGTACAAAAAGTCTCTATAAGTGAAAGGTAAGATAATTCTAAAAAAAGAGATTCAAAGATAGAAAGTCTCTACTTAAGGAAGCCAAAAGGAGAATAAAATACTGAAAAGAAAAAAATAATATTGCTGAGTCTAAATCAGAAATTAGAATCCTTCTAAAACGTGTCCCCAAGTCCTCGGTTTTGAATTTTTCCAAGATAGATCTGTATTTGTGCTAGACACTTGTACACGAGTTCGAACATCCTAGTGCTTGTTTGGTTGACACGAGTGAAATTCATAGGAACTGGAAATGGGTAAGTTGTTTGGTTAACAAAAAGCAAAACGGGGTAAGTAAAACTTTTTAGCAATTTCAACTTCCCACAAAATGGAGGAAGTTGCTTATCAAGGGTCCCATAGGTAAGTAAAATTTTCCATAGGAATATATTTTTTACCTTTGTCAACCAAACACGTTTATCAAATTCCCATGTACTCCCTTCGTCCCTCAATAGAGTTTCCATTTCTAATTTTGACACTATTTATTAGTAAAGAAAATCTTCCAAATCTTTTTCCAATATATATGAAAAAACATAGTCATGTGGGGTCTTGTTTGATTCGTCTCATTATGTACGTTACGAAAATTAAACTCTTATAAGTTTTGCTAATATGTAATTAAAGATATTAATAATACAAAATGTGCACTGGCAAACGTGAAATGGGAAGTCTGTTCGAGGAGTAATTGATTATAGAATTTATTCCCTACGAATTGGGATTTCAAGGGAATTTTGACTTCCCCATACGAACCAATTCAACCAAACAACCACCTAGTATATTTATGTCGTATGTACCTGCATCCTAGCATATATGATGTCCAATTCGTACATACTTCGAATGAATTGCTATTTGACAGGTCAAAACGTCAAATGATTCTTTTTTTTTTAAGCAGAATGAGATGATCCAACTGAGGGTGCTAATTCATTTCCTATGTGGCCCTTGTTAAATCTTCATTTATACGGGTGATAACTGTCTTTTCCTTGCTTCTGGTTTCATTTTCTTCTATGATGGCTGCAATTACAAAAAATTATTGAGTTTCAAGGATAAAAAAAGCAATAGTATGAGGATTGAGGTTGCTCTTGGGATAGAGAGCCTGCACGTGCTTAGTGTACTCGCCAGGACAAATCTACATGAGATTCTGCAAAATTTTCTTAGAGATGCTGTTTCTATATTTGTTTTGGCGAAAGTTTTGGAAGTGACAGTTGTGTTTAAGTGAGGTTTGTTGGGTTCCCTGTAAGAAATATGATCACACTTTCACAGTTGGTTGAATTGATAATCTTTTCTGTTAATGTAGAAGATCCTATGGTTTACTCTATTGACTGTGTAATTGCTCATTACCTTGTCTTTCCTGTGTTAACTCTCATATTCCCTTACGCATAAGGCCCCCCTTATGATCCTATTTACTTCATGGCTTTTTTTGTGTATCTGCATGGTTGCTTTTTGCGTAAGCTCTGGTTTACCGAATTCTGAGGGGCTGTGTGCAGTGTATGATGCTAATATATATGGATTTTTTATTTGTTTTTAGCTTATATCTACAAGTTAAGATGTATCTGTGTATATTTGGTTATGACATACCTTTCACTCTTGGCAGGAATATGGTGATGCTGTTGAGATTGATGGATTTGACGTAGATTATGGGGTAAGTGATGTGTTTCCCCAAGACATCGTGTCTTTATATTTGCTTTGTACAAGTCAGGGTGCATACATCTCCCATACTTTATGGGTCTTAACGAAAAGTGTTATTCTAGAATGAGGTTTTGACCTTGAAGCTTGGGAATTTGGGCACTTATGTGGTGAATAAACAGACGCCAAACAGACAGATCTGGTTGTCTTCTCCAGTAAGGTAATTCATGAAAACTGTTAGTGCTTGCATATTTATATTCCCTTTGCTTCAAAATATAAGACCATTTAACTACTTTTTATGCGTACTAAGAATTTAGTTAACTTCACAAAAGTTATACTGATGATATATTGATATGTGAAATAACCTGTATTTTACTTTTAAGCTGTATCATTATCGTGGAATGACTTATATGGTTATATTGAGACAAAAACTTATGGCTAAATTGCCTATACTGTGGTTTTTATGACAAACATTGTACTTTGGTTCAATTAATTGTTGTTGCTTTTGTGTGGTAGTTTATTTATGCTGTGTCTTTCGTTCTACATTTTCATCGGGTTCTGTACCATTTTTGCCTCATTAGGTGATTTTGCAACTTAAATGCCTAACATGATAGGTTGTTTGTCCTGCCTGTGATTTACTTTTTAACTTTTTTTTTTTTAATTGAGTGTACCCAATTCCTAGTTTTACTGTCAGAACTTTATGATCCGACCTTTGAGATTTGGTTAGTTCTGTTTGCTGAATCTGTTTTGCTTTCTTTATTTTTTTTGAATTTTTTTTTTCAGATTTTGGTTTGTTTGTTTTAACGCATGGGTCGCTTCTATATATATTTTTCTGCTTCTCTAAGCTGATTGGTACTGCAATTATCTGGGCCTTCCAGATTTTATGCTGTTGTGAATTGTGATAGTCTAGTGCATGATAAACCTGAAACATTAGCGTTGCCTTACAAAAGCAGTAAATACTTTGTCAGAAGGGAGTTGGTGGTCACAAAGGTGGTTGCATGAGTTTAATATTGTTTTAAAACCAGTGAAATTTTTGATTTTGGGGGGTGGAGGAACTGGGCTAGAGACCATAACCTTACTTGTGCTTGGATGCAGCGTTTGCTGGTTCTTTCTGTGAAATAGGTATGAAATTTGAGGTTTCAGATTAAAAGTTATCTTTTCTCCTGACCAAAATCTACAGCTGGTGGAGTAATGTTGGCTTTTTCAGCAAAAATTGGGTAGATGGGTTAAATATGTTAGTGATGAAATTTCTATTATAGCTTTTGTTCCATACAAGTCATACAACCCAGATTTGCATCATCAAGCTGACCTAAATATTTCACTAGGAGTTGGGTGACAAAATGCTTGATCAACAATGTGCCACTAGAGCTGGCCATGGGTTGGGCTGGCATGAGGGCCAGATGGGTTTTGAGCTCTGCATGAATATCATTTTCGAAATTGCTCACGAGCATGACGGTCCAGCCTGCATGTCATCCCTTCCATTTATAACCCAAAAATGGTAAAAATCATGAGGGAATCCTCCGATACGTGGGCATCTCTTTTGAAAAGTAAGCACAAATTTCACTTGACCTCTGCGCAGCCAGCACATGAATCCCACTGGCCGGAGCGCAATTTTGAATTACTTTCAGTCTTTCATTATCAAGATAAAGTAAAAGGTGGAACAATCACAATCTTACTGGAAATGAGACTCAAACTATGATTAACTAACACCACTACTGATAAAAACTCAAGTGTGACATCACTGGAGTGCTTGCCATTAAAATCTTGGTAGGGCCCTTAATATGGACCCACTCATGTCCATAAGTGAGTGTCTGGACTTCTGGAATGATGGCAGTTAGTATAAGCAGATGAGTAAGCATGAAAATGATAGTGATGAGGCTACAATACTTGGTGGAAATGGCCGTCAGATTCATATTTGATGAATCTATGTCAACTGCTTAACCTAATTTTTTGTAATATGAAATGGATTGTTTTGAAAGAGAGGGGAAGAAAATGCAAGTCGATGGGAAGTAGTACCCAAAGGCCCAAAACATTGAATTTCGAATTTCCACAGCCCTATAGAAAAGAAATGAAAAAAGGGATCTTTTTGGTGGAAATTCCTGTTGCACCTTGAACTCATCTTATCGTGCCGATGATGGCCATGTTCAGTTGTTTGGTAATTAGAGGTTAAGTGTTAGCTTTAGCTGTTTGTTATTAGCTATATATCCAAAAGTGTTTGGAACATAAGCTGTTTTTTTTTAAAGTTAGGTAAATTAATCAAGAAGGGCTTTGGAATAATCTATTGGTGGGGGATTGTTTTAATGCTCGGTGAAGGTTAGTAAGTGTAACCAGCTTCAGGATAGAATAGTCATTTTACCACTACATTCATAAATGTCTCCTAAAAAGCTTCTACCAAGAGGTTTCTCAAAATTAGCCTTTTAGGCTCAAACCTCTTTTATAACCTTCTTTCAACCATACATTCCCATTAGTGGTTTGGACTAGTCAAGCCTCTCCTTTTGCCTCAAACCTCTCAATTAATCTGTACTGGCTCTAATGCCTTTGTATGGGCATTTACATGAAATCACAATTACTCTCTCTATCCACACAATTACATCTTTGCCATTTATTTCTCAATTGAAGCAGGCAAGCAGCTCCTTGCTCACTCATCTCCATAGTTATTTAATTCGTATTTGTAGCCTGATGAGTGATGCTTATGGCCACATTGAGCAGTCTGTGTGCCATGGGAAAGCAGTTTCCCGTACTTCACAATATTCTCTGCTCTTATATGTGCTATAGGAGAATGAGCGTTGTTCTTTCGTTACTTTATTTTGATCTGTTCTGAGCTAGGTGCCTCAAGTGTTCAAACTGTTTTTTAGTGTCAATCCCACATTCCCACTCATTTTTCGATGTCCCAAATAAGTTATCGCATTTCTGAAGACGATAGCAGAATGTAATTGGCTTCCCCACAGCAAGAAGGAAAATTTGGTAAAAGTGGCTTAAAAATTAGTTTCATGTATCGATGTATGTTTTCTATTTCTGTATAAATGTTGCTTGGTATATGATTTTAGTGTTCACGCGACAGATTGGGGCTTCATTCTTTGGTTTCACATGAATACCAATTATGTTTGTTGTTCTGACTTCTTGTCATAGCAAAGTGTCCTCACTTTCTTCCTCTGATCAAGCCTTTTGTATATTGTGTTTCTGATGCAGTGGTCCTTCAAGATTTGACTGGGATCCTGCTTCTCAAGCTTGGGTTTACCGTCGAAATAAAGCAACTTTGTCAGGGATTCTAGAGAGTGAGCTGGAGCAGCTGTTTGGTAAATCTGTCAACCTCTTTTAATCTCTTACATGTGTGGAAGGAAACCCCCCCTCCCTCCCCTTTCGTTTTATCTTCTCTAATTGCTTATAATCTTAAAATTCTGTTTTTTTTTTTTGGGTAGTACAATTGAATAATTGTTACAAGTGGTTGAGTTTCCAGGTAGTCATTTTATAGCTGCCATTTTCTGTACGTGGTCTGTAACTTGTGTGTTGGATCTAAATGAAAGTGGCTGTTATTAGGAAGGTTATTTATATTACTGCAGTGGCTTTCTAAATTCACCTCCCTAAGAGGAGCGTTTTTTAACTGTGCTCTCACATAGGGCTGTCTATTAATCATTTTTGGGAGCATCAAATGTTTCTTTTTAGTCCACCGAGCGCCTTTATTAATTAGTTTGGCTTTTAAAAGAAGTGACAAAACAAGGCAGGACATCCTACACAAGCTGATCCATGATGGGTGTACGTATTGCACACTTACCGTATGCTCGGGTCACTTGCTTAGATGTGCGAAAGGCACATATCATGTATCTCCTCTGTTTTTTAATCTACACTTGACTTTTGGACCGTTCTTTTTTAATCTAGACACTTTTTAATACCATTCTTGGATGTGGCTCTTCACATCTTTTGTCCAATCAAACTCCAAGACCCCAAGTGATACACTTTGTAATTAAATTTTCTTCTCTCATACTTTTGCTCCCCGTCTTTCATTTTTTTCTTTCCATCTTTCCTACTTTTTACTTTTTCCATGATTACGGTGAAAACAAAATGAGTAGATTAATCAAGAACGGTGGTAGTATGGTTTAGACGTGGGAAAGGCGGAAGTCACATATTGTGCATTGGGGATACTGTAAACGTATTGGGAGCTGATAGGAAGGGTTATCTTTTTCGTCAAGAGGGAGGTTGATGGAAGTTATTGTTTGGCTCACGCTAACCATTCCATTGGAAGTTTGGAGTTGAGGTTGATACAATTGAAAACTAAGTTGATGAGGTGGGAAAAACAGGTTGACTTATCATATTCATAGTCTTGTCCCATGTAGTGTGTACTCAACCTATTGGATTAGATGGAATGTCATAGTCTATTTCTTTTACAATTGGTTATGACGGCAGACAATAATGACAGAAGATTACTCTCTGTACTTTAGCTGTTAGTGATCGACGAAGAGTATCTCCAACCAAATGGTTTTACCCACCACGAGGAATCTTCAGGTCCACCCTGATACTTGGAATCTTTACATGGTTTGGCTGCTCTCTCACGGCAACTCCATGAGCTACAAGATTGTAGTGATGGCAGTGGGCTGGGGCCTGAGCACCGCACGACCCATCATAGAAAAGAATGGTGCAGCGCTAACCACTAACATAAGACTGACGCGGTGCGTCCGAGTCGTATTTTTGGATGGGAAAGCAAGCCATGAGGCACAAAGTTACAGTATAAAAAACCACAGTTAAATCATGATTGTATACTTATAACCTATAACCTATGCATGAAGGCATGTCTGATGGGCCTTGGCTTCAGGTTTCACCTAGAATGGCATGGCATGATATTATGGATGATGTCGTTAGATCTGGGAGTTGGTAGAGCGAGGGTTATCTTTTTGTTAGGGTTACCGTTATATTTGGATGATATAATAGCTGGAAAGTCTCTCTCATAGTATGACATGATTTGATCATTTACTTGGATTTTAGAAGATATTTATAATACTGTAATACAATATGACAATTAGGTAAGAAATTCATTTATTTATACTCAAGTTTGACAAATAAGGTTACAATTTAATTGGTCTCAATTATATATAACTTACTAACCTGTCCTTAATTATATTTCATGTTAGATCAAGAAATTGGTTTAATAACAGAGATAGTTATATATACTTCCTCTGTTTCTTTTTAAATGCAACAGTTGGACTTTCACGTGCAACGATGCATTACTTTGACCATAAATATCTATAATTACATATAGGTAAAATTTATAAAATTTACATATTATGATAGTAGGGCACGAGACAAATCTAACAAGATCCCACTTGACTATATTTTTCATTATGTACGAATCACAAATTTTAGTCAAAATGATGGGTGTGAATAGTGGAAAAGTCCAAATGTTGCATTTAAAAAGAAACGGAGGAAGTACATAATATGAAGAGAAAGTTTAGGAGATAGATAATCAGTGGAGGCAGTGGTGGATGCAGGATTTTGGTTTAGGGTGGTTGATAGGTTTTGAGACTTGTAATTTGGCCTTTGGGGATGTGGTGTCGACAACCAGTACAGTTTTTTTTTCCCAATGGCTCAATGTAGAATTGATTAAGCTTTTAATTTATTTGGGGTGTCAAGATATAGGTCCTCCACTGAGTGGTAAGAAATTGATATCAGATGGGTGGAAGATAAAACCACAGTTATTTAAGGGATGAACAAAATGTTATGTTGGACAATCTGCTAAAGACGAAAGAAGTAATACATCAGAAGGTGCCTTTCACAGTTTCAATATAATAGTTCATTACGCAAGTGGTTAACATTGAAATCTCATTTATATGGACTGCAGCTCTTCAAGTTACGATAAGAAAAACAATAATAGTACGTCACCTTAAATGATGGAGAAATCACCCCGAATGTCATTGTTGTAATAAAGTTTACTTCAAATTGGAGTACTTTACAAATAATTTATACTTCTTCCGTCCCAAATTTGTAGTGCTTATTTCTCATTTTGCACGAAAATTAAGAAATTTACCATTTGCTTTAAATATTTATAGTACTCGCATTGGAAAGATAATTATTTGCTTTTAAAAAGTACAAATATAAAATGTGGCTAAAACTTTTCATGTAAAAAAAGATGACATATATTAAATGTGTATTGAGAATGAGGGAGTGGAAGGGTGGTAAGCCCTTTCATCTTCCACCTGCAGGTTGTGGGTTCGATTCTCATTAGGGGAGAGGGGTTTTGGGGCTTTGGGGTAGGTTGTATTTAGGTGCCCTGTGAGAGGGCGTTAATGTAATTTATCTTACCAATTTTTTTTAAAAAAAATATTAAATGTGGGCCATGTAGGTACAACAACTTTCATATAAAAATGAGCATAAAACAAAAATAAAAATTATTTAATAAGGTTATTTTAGGAATCATTTCATAAATAAAAACATGAGAAACAAGAGGAACATTAGGTACAACAACTTTCATATAAAAATGAGCATAAAACAAAGATAAAAATTGTTTAATAAGGTTATTTTAGGAATCATTTCAAAAATAGAAACATGAGAAACAAGAGGAACATTTTAGGACACCCAAAATGAAATATAAAGCATTATAAATCGGGGACGGAGGGAGTGCTATAGGCCAACTCTAAACTCATTGATGTTTACTTAAAATACCTTTAATGCTCTTTGTCCTTTTATTATTTTAAAATTTATTGTTAATATATTATGATTATTATACATGTTTTATAACTCTAAGTACACATTATATGAATTTAAATCTAGTACGTAAATATTGCTAGTAGTACTAGAGAGCCAACAAATTTTTGTCTAAAAAAAATAACAAAAAGGTGTGATGTTCTTACACATCACAAGAAAGAATTCGTAGATTATTTAAGATTCCTTAATACTACATCACGCAGTACCTAGTTGGTGATATCTAATCGAATCTAATCTAATTATTATATTCATATGTAAAGTCAAACAGTCGCTTCTTTCAATGCCAAGTACTGTACTTTTTTTCTAAAGGAGATTAAAAGTAATATATATATATATATATATATATATATATATGTATATATTAAGCACGTATAAATAATTTTATATACGTAATCGTAGTATATAGGAACCTTCAGATAATATGTCAAGTGTAATTGATATCACTGATCATATAAAAATGTGATCTTTTCATCATTTATATTTTCAATCAAATTTTGTATTATTTGATTACTTATTTTGATTTTTTTATTTTAAAATTTATCATTTATTGTAACAAAGGATATATTCTTCATGTAACAAATTCTCATCCATGTATAATACATGTCACAAGTATAGTTAGTTGTAGATATTTCTCTTTGCGTTGCATGGTCCCGTTAACCAAAGCTTTTACCATTGCATGTCTTTTTAAACTAGGAATAGCTATGATGTTATATGTACTTGAATATTTATAATTTGATTTATTTTATATTATGTCTGAAAATCGTGTAATAGGACTTGTTTGGTTCACTCTAGAAAGTAAAAAATTCTATGAATTCCGAATACACATGAATTAGGTTCCTTTATTAATCTCATGAGAATTGAAAAATGTTGTTTGGTTATTCATAATTGAAGTAGAACTTCCAATGAATTTCTACTTACCTAGGGGCGAGTAAGTAAACTACTTTTCCATTTTGTAGAAAGTAGAAGTTCATTAGAAGTTTTACTTTTCCCGTTTTGTAAACTTTTTGTCAACCAAAAAAGAAGTACATACTCCCTCCGTTTTTTTTAATCTACACACTTTCCTGTTTGGTCTGTTTTCTTTTAATCTACACACTGTTGCTTTTTCTATTTTTGGTAACATGTCACGTCTACTTTCTCCTCTTTTTCCACCCTGTCATCTACTTTTTAATATTTTAACCCACTTTTTGATTTATCTCTTTCACTTTTCAATTTCTCTCTCCACGTATTCAGTTACCCTCTCATACTTTTACACTTTCTCCTTGATTCTCCCCCAAAGTGAAGTGAGTAAATTAAAATGAAACGGAGGGAGTATTATACTTTCTAGAAAATAGAAATTTTCATAATTTTCTTGATCAACCAAAAAACCCCTTTTAATCTTTGCAAGATTGATTAATATACCCTCAGTCCCTCACTAAATATCAGCATTTTACTTCTCGACCTGTCACTAGCAGTGGGCCGTGTGTCCTTATATCACAGCTGAATAGTACAAGGCTGAGGAAGCATATTATTTTGCTGTCGATGTGGGCAATTTTTTTCCCGGACTCCTGGTAGCTTACGTAAGTGGCTGATAAGTGACACAAAGATACTTCATGTCATTATTGGATTCCAAAATGTACCATGGAGTGAAAGAGTATCAAAACCTTCCACATCAAAGCAAAGAATCTATAAGATTCCAGGTTCTTTTTGTCCATATAACGAGTTTAACTATTGCTTTACTATTTTCTCCGTTTATTCTTAATCTACCCACTTTTCTTTTTAATCTGTTTCTTTTTAATTTGCACCCTGTTGTTTTATCTATTTTTGGTAATATATTCCATGCATTTTCTTCTTTTTTGTTCACCCATGTGATCCACTTTCTAATATAATGATCTTATATCTTAAAATTTCTCTTTCCACCTTTTTAGTTTTTTTCTCTTTCATTTTTCAGTTTCCTTCTCTCTCTTTTGGACTTCCCTCTTGGTTTTACCCCAAATTGAAGTGAGTAAATTAAAAAGAAACGGAGAGAGTACTATTATCCCGTAGTTCATGGTTTTAGCGAGGATTGTTGTAGGTTTTTCACTTTGAGGTGATTATGTAATTGGTCAGTTATCAATTTACAACCTAAATATTTCTATATTTGGATCTAATTATTCTTCTAGATTCTACAAAATTTCGCAACTAGTCAAAATCACTTGTTGCTTGTACCTGTGAGTCTGTGACTATTGATTGTCATATTTGATTGATCTTATACAAGTATCAAATTGTATATCAAGTATTGCGTTCTCATAACGTCGGTTTATAACACTCTTACTCTTAACACCGCTAACTTAACTACTAATGTCATTAGTTACCTATCAAATACAATGGTAAAGGTCACTTTTTTTTGACAACGAGAAATCGTGCATTAATTAAAAGAGGAAGTACAACCTAATGCTAATACAATCAAAACTAAACCAAACTAATAAACCTAAAGGAGCTTTATGAGCTCGTACATTTCATCTAAAACAAAGATAAGTAAAACCAAAACAATCTCGCTTAGGAAGGGAAGCGTCGCTGGTCAGATCCGGTGATGGTGGATAGGGCTGTTCAAAGACCA
The DNA here is from genome assembly GCA_947646795.1 of Beta lomatogona. NCBI lineage: Eukaryota > Viridiplantae > Streptophyta > Magnoliopsida > Caryophyllales > Amaranthaceae > Beta > Beta lomatogona. The sequence goes on from CANSNZ010000150.1 coordinate 1,952,786, forward strand.
GGGTCAGACTGGAATATGGACCGGGCCGGACCGGAATTTGGACCGGACCGGACCGGACCGGACCGGACCGAAGATTCCGGTCCGGTCCTCGGTCCGAAGAAAATCCCGATTCCGGGTTTCCGGTCCGGTCCGGTCCAAACCCGGAAAATTCCGGTCCGGACCGGTGGACCGGAATTTCTGATTGTTAGAAAGTTTATATGTTAAGAAAGTTTAAAAGGCAGTAAAAAGTTAGAAATTTAGAACTACTATTTATAAACTTTAGAAATATTGTTATTAATATTGAGTATTAAAATTTTAATATATATAATTTATAAATATTTTTAAATCAAATAAAAAATATTTTTTTTTAAAAAAATAAAGATTCCGGTCCAACAGGTCCAAGACCGGACCGGACCGGACCGGAAAAATTCAGGTCCAGATTGGATCGAATTTTTCCAGTTCGGTCCAGGTCCACATTTTTTCCAGATTCCGGTCCCCCGGTCCAGCCGGTTCCGGTCCGGTCCTGGACCGGTGAACACCCCTAGTTGGTGGAGGCAAACCTCGGACGGCTGATGGGGATGGTAGAAGAAGCGGACGATGTTCACGATCTGGACAACGAACAACCAACGGCGAGTCGCGTCGTCTCGCCGCATGAGCAATCCCAACAAACCGCTATCGTTTGGGATTCCGGGGCTCATGATCTTTTTGAAGAGTCACGACTCATTACTCTCGCTTGAGAGTATTTCGGTTTCTCCATCATGAAGGAGAAACGCAGATGAGTGGGCGTGCTGAAAACCCCTAGTTGCAATTGGGGTGCCGCATGCAGATTTGAAGTTTTCAAGGCAAGGACCATAAAGATCAATGCCAAACTAAAAAAAGAGCCAAACAAGATGAGCTCTCGAACACACCTCCGGTTTGCAAAACCGAAAAACATACGTCCCAACCATGAAAAACTTTCATCGCCTCGTCCATACTCACAAACATCTTGAGTCACTTTTTCCCTCAACATGAATTCCAAAAAACGGACATATTCTACTATTACAGTCTTGAACTACCAATCCCGACCCAACTTACAAACACTTGTCAATGGCCACAACCAACCACGGACAACATCTTTAGCAACTCGAAAACAACACACTCCTATTATTCGGAAATTTAACACACATTTTAAGGAAAAACCAAACATACTAACATCAAACTACTAGTTTGAAAGCTCAACAACTAGAGGAGGGGGAGGGGAAGCCCGACACTAACAGGGAGAAGGGAAAAGGGGACCCGACACTAACTGGGGAGGGAATGGGGAGCCCGATACTAAATTAAACACACGTAACCCTGGGAAGGGGGGGAACTACCTAAAGTCAACACTACGGGAAAGGGGGAAGGGAATACTCGACACGCAGGGGAACCGACTGGGGATTTAGGAACCGATTGGGGACTGGGGAGGAGGGACCGATGAAACCACAGTGGAGGACGATGCACAGAAGAGGGGGGAAGCGACAGAATAGGGGGAGAGAAACGGGGAAGGAAATAGGCAGTGAACTGGTGGCGACGGAGAACCAGGGGACTGGGTAGGGGACCTCAGAACAAAAACGACGGCGGGGGAAGGGAAAGAACGCAGGGAGGGGGAGAAGACCAGACGCAATGACGACCGGGGAGGAGGAAGAACATGGGGAGGGGGAAGAACACGGGGAGGAGGAGAGGGGACAAACCTCAGACACGACGACAAGGGAAAGGAAAGGCTCGAAACTTAACTACGGGAAAGGAGGGGCAGGCTTACCGGCAACTCGGTTAGCGGCGCACTCTGGCCGGCTGCCGGCAAGCCTGCACGGGTAGCGGCGCTGGAAGAAAAGGAAGCTAGGGTTAGGTTTCTTGAGAGGTTTCTTGAGAGAGAAAAAATAACGCTTTTAAGGTCACTTTTTGAGAATACACGTGGTAATAAATCTAAATACGAGAATGCATACGGAATGGGGAGTGGAAGGGTTATCTTACCCATGTTTGGTTCGTTCTCTGGGGCTTTGGGGTGGTTGTATATATCCTTGGTGTTATATGTAATTTATCTTACCAAAATTTTAAATATGAGAATGCATACTTACATGAGAAATGAGAATGGATTTTACACGCTATAACTCTAATGAAAAAGTGATGTAACTCCAAAAAAAAAAAAATTAGAAAAAATATTTCGAAAAATAAATTTTTTTTTTTGGGCTCGAAATTTTTTCGAGGGGTATAACTCTAATGAACAAGTGTTGTAGTTCTAATCCAATCGTGTGGTTGAGATTCATTCTCATTTCTTATGTAGGGAGCATTGTCATGTGATCCTGCCTCTATATATATATATATATATATATATATATATATATATATATATATATATATATATACACACGAGAAAGTATTGGCGCATACCCGGTATGGGCCAACAGTGTCCATATCGGGGTATGTTAGTAATTTTGCCAGAAAAAGGCAAAAAAAAGTTGACTTAATGGCAATTTAGACAACTCTGATCATGTAGGAGAGAAATCAGATCAATTATTATATGAATCAGATCAACTATAATGTGAATCAGATCATGCATTAGTAATTTTGCTAGAAAAAGACAAAAAAAAAGTTGATTTAATGGCAATTTAAATGAATCTGATCATGTAGGAGATAAATCAGATCAACTATTATATGAATCAGATCAACTATTATATAAATCAGATCAAGCATAATGTGAATCAGATCATGAATGTATGTAAGTAAAAAACGAAAAAAAAAAAAAAAACCAAAAAAAAAAACGAAAAAAGTTGTATTTATTTAAACTTTCTTGCACGGTATGGACAAATAGTGTCCATACCGGATATGCGCCAATCAGTTCTCATATATACACATCACAATTCACAGCTAAAAACATGGCAAAGGAATAGCAATATTAACGGCTTTCAGTGTCGGTCTTTATTAGTTATCTCCTAAACCTAAACTCCTAGTTATTTATGCAAGTGGTTGATAGTGTGCCAAATATGTCACTCATCAATAATTGACACTCACGGAGTGGAAAAGTATCAAACCTTTCACATCAAATAAAGAATCTATGGGATTCTTTTGATATACAACATCAGGAATACTCATCTCTAGTATAACAACGAAAGAGATAGAAAAGCATTACAGCAAAGCATCTAAAGAATATAGTACATCAATATGAAGATAAAAGATAATACAACAATAAAAGATAAGTCTATCATTTATTGTTAATAGGTACAAGTTGGTTATGTGATGCAGGCAGCAGACCCTTAATCTATCAAATATTTTTTATTTTTTATTATTTATATTCTAGAAAAAAAATTAGAAAATTATAAATTGCACCTCAAACGCTAATTATCTCTCTCAAACATTGATGAAGGTAACGTTTCCCAACCACTACTCAAACTCTACCTAAACCTCTACCCTCTACTACAACGCTACATTGCCAAACACTCATAAATTTCTTAAGTAGCTTTTTGACCTTGTCAAACCTCTACTCGCTACCTCAAACGCTATTGCCAAACAGGGCCTATACCTGTTTTCCTGCAGGAAAACCTACGAGTAATTCTATTGTTGCGTAGTTTTCAAGAAGAAAATGTTGTAGTTCTCATAAGATAAAATTGATAGTTATTCGATTTACAAACTGAGTTCAATCTCATTTTGTTTCTAGATTTGAATCTAATTTTATATTCACAACTAGTCAAAATTTCTTTTTACTTATACCTGCGAGGCTGTGACTATTATTGTCATATCTCATATGTGCGTATTTTGACTGATCTTAGAGAAGTATCCATTTCTCCATAAGATATTAGCCCTGTTTGGCAAATGGAGTTTAGAGTTTTCTGTTAGAGTTTTATCTTCTACTTGAGAGGATTTTGACAGATTTGTTCTTTGTTTATATAGATGTGTTTAGTAACATTTAACTGTTTGATGAAAGCTGATAAGCAATTTATGGTGTAAAATGACAATTATAGACATGGGTCTTTATTTAGTTACACGGTTACACCCACCGAAATCTCACTACTCCACTTACTTTCATCCATCACCCACGTTAACTTTTCAACCCTCTCTCTCCCCTTCATCATCTTCCCCCCAATCCCATCACCATGCATCCATCGAAATCAAACACAACCATTCGGCGTTTATGTACAACTAAATAAATCAACACCCACCAAACAAACACTAGTTACTTGAATTTGGGAGTTTCGAAACTTGAATTTTTTGTTCGAATTGGTCGAATCTCTGGCGATTTTTGGTAATTTTGATGGTGGGTTTGGTGTTGCTTTCTAGTTACTTTTTTTTTTGGGATTCTTGGTGGTTTTTTGGGTGGTGGTTCAATCTTTGGTGGTTTTTCGAAGTGGTGGGGTGTGCTAGTCGGCATTCAGTGGTTTCATGGCAGTGGTGGTTTTTTGGGTGGGTCTCGATGGTGCATTTCATAACCTTAGGGCATGTTCGGCAAAAGTAGTTGTCGGAGTAGCTGTTAGCTGTCAGAGTAGCGGTTAGCTGTTCGAGTAGTCATTAGGGTGCTCGCTAGTAGTCATCGCTTTTAGGCGTGAAAGTAGCTATTTAAAATAGGAAAAATTGTAAAAAATAATCCCAAGTTTCAGGTGTCTTCCCATATTAATCCCAAGTTTAAATTATTTTTGAATAATCTGAAGTTTGGGAGTCATCTTCCCATATTGGTCCAAAAGACCTATAATCGTTTGAACCAATTTTAAAAAGTTGATAAGACACCATTTTATTTACAAAAATCACCTCTAATCGCCTTTATCACCACTCCACTATTAAAATGAAAGGCAAATGGAAATGTTTCACGCGGAGTATTGACCTTTAAAATGAGTTTTAAACCGACTTTTTTCACTAGGGACCAATAAGGGAAGACTACTAACAAACTTGAGATTATTTAAAAATAATCCAAAAGTTGGGATTAATTTGGGAAGATGGCCAAAACTTGGGATTATTTTTGACAATTTTTCCTTTAAAATATTAGTGTTTGGTAAAAGTAACGGTAGATATTATATAAGATAAAAATGACATATTATTTAATTATAATATTATTCATTAATGTCTATCTACCTAAGAAAAGAAAAAAATTGTTCATCCCCATTAAGCATTCCCTAACACCACCCTCCAAAATTTAATCCACTCAGGTTAATTCCACCCATACATCTTGACCATTCTACAACTAGCCAAGCAAAGCTTAGAAGTACTAATAAACCAAACAAACACATATAGAAGATCACACAATAATTAACTACCATTACTAATCTAATACAACATAAAAACCCACTTCTACAACTTCTAGATAAACCCACTGAATCTCAAGCACACCTTCAATCCTCCGTAGTCCCATATCAATCAACTCATGAAATTGGTCCATAGATCGTTCATAGCAAAACGCAACATATTCATCTACAATTTTCAAGCAAAACGTTTTCTACAATTTTCTAAATCCTAAAATCAGCTCAACTGAAGGCCGACGAACGGAATAAGAAGCACCACCATCAATGGCTGACATGGGTGCCACAACCACCACAACGAACGCCTTCGCCGCCGTGACGACGCCAAATACATCGACGCCAAACAAAAATCTGAAATTTCCTCTATGTTTATTGAACTGGAGGCACAACAAAGAGGAAGGTGACATTTTTCACAGATTTCTTGTATTTTTTTCCAAAAAAGAAAAAAAAAAAGAAGAAAAGAGTAACGCTACATTTTTTCGTTGAATGCTATAATTTATAACGTTTATCAAAAGCTACCTAAACACTACTTGAAACTCTAACCACTACTCCAACCTCTACCATGCCAAACACTTAATTAGTGTTTTGACCAAGTCAAAACACTAAAAGCTAGTCCAAAAGTTGTTGCCGAACAGGGCCTTAGTTTATGGTATTTTAGCCAAGTTTGCCAACGCATTTCAAGTAACTTAAAAGGTACTCCCTCCGTCCCAGAAAGATCTGAACACTTGGTGGGACACGTAATTTAAGGTGATAAATTGTAGTGTGGTTATCAAATGTTACTTTATTTAAAAAGCAGATGTGATAGGAGTTGGTGGGGTATTTTTTATTAGAGGAGAGAGAGAAAGTTGGATAACTTTTTATTGATAAAAGGTATAGTGTGGGCCAAAAATGTGTAAGAGAAATAATATATTGATAGTGGGACCATGTCAAAAATGAGACAAATATAAAAGGAAAGTGTTCAGACTATTCTGGAACAGAGGGAGTAAGATGCTGAAATTTTCAAGGTATCTAAATAACCAGGAGTGTTTGGCATATGAAATAAAATTTTGAATAAAATGTACAGTGGTTAAAGTGACTTAAATCAAGTGACTGAATTTCATTTTATCCGCTATTTACTCTCTTATCTAACATTATTATCTCTACCCATAATAAAAAAAATCCTCACTGCAGCCACAGAGGAATTAAAGATTTTAACTTTGACCTAAATTATTTACCAATCAAACACCCAACTTAATTTGGGGGTCAACCATCTACATCATAACCAAAGATATGATCAATTATAGAAATCAAAGTATTTTCAAAGCCAACTAGCCAAGTAACCAATAATCAGTGTTGTGTTGGGGGTTAATTACTTTTATCATAAAATAAGATCCAAGTTGAAGAAGATGGTGATGATAATTTCCGACAAGTGTCTTAATACAGGATGGCTGCATAATTCTTTTTCACTGGATTTACTATGGACTTCATTAGATAAAAATTTTGACCCACTATTTATAAGCCACCTTAATTATATGGTTATATTATGATGATAAAAATTCTGATCCACTATTAATAAGCCACCTTAATTATATGGTTATATTATGATGAATGAATAATATCTTTGATTTCACAACTTTGATAATTGATATTTGTATTCAATTAATAGTAGATATATTAAGAAGTTCATATTTATTCACATCAATCTAACAACATTTGGTTATTAATATTTGTTTTAATATAGTATTAGTTAAGAAAATATGGTGAATGTTAGACGTTAGAGCAACTACAATGGCAAGCTACAACCACTTGTAGCTTTGTGTGCCACATCAGATTTCCAAACTACAACATTCTCAAGTCAGAACCTCTCTCAATGCAAAGCTACAACCAAGCAACAACAAGTGGACAGTAGGACCCACAAAAAGTAGAACAAAGCAAGTAGCTTTGTGGAGCTACTTGGTTTTCCCAAGCAACAACCTTATTCTCACTCCAACAACCAAGCTACTAGTTCCATCTTTTCAATATTTGCAAGTTGGGACCTATTTTGGTCCGGTGGAGCTGCTCTTAGTAGATACAAAATGTAATCATCAAAATGATGTAATAGAGAAAAATGAGCATAAAGTAAATTTATAATAGTACTAAGTTCTAGTTGCAAGTAATATAATATTTAAATTGGAAAGGTAAAAAGTACATGATTTGAACCATGCAGAGTTGAATGCTCGGGATTAGTGTGGTCACTTCATTTTTTATGCCAATTTAAAAAAAAAAATGGTTCGGTAAAGAGAATTATCTTGTAAGAGGGGGAATAAATTGGGGATTTTTCTTGCAAGGGGGGAAAATTAAACCCCTACAAAGAGTGGAATGAGGGTCTCATAATAACCAGGCCAACATTGGTATATACTCCCTTCGTTCTCTTTTGTTATTTCTATTTAGAATCTTGACACTATTTATAATTGAAGATAATCTTTTAAATTATTTTCAATATATGATAAAAATATAGTCATGTGGGGTCTTGTTTGATTCGTCTCAATGAATATTTTATTAATATTTAATCATTATAATTTTTACTAATATATAATGAAAGATATTTAAGATCAAATACGTGCATTGACAAACGTGAAAGTCAAAATATGAAGAACAAAAAGAAACCGAGGGATTATATTATTTAATCCCAATTGCATAATTTTATTTATGTTTTTACTCAAACAGTGTCATACAATCATTGTGACATTTCCCCTCTATATATACTAGTCAGCCACTATACTCTCCTCCATCCAATGACAGAAAAACATACGTGTCGTCTCAAAAACTAAGCGAGGGATATAGAAAATGGAAGGAAGAAAATCCCTTCGTTTGTTATGTGCTTCGCTAGGAGCTTTTCTTCTTTTCATTTTTATTTTCAATAGCAACTCAAACCTCCTATTTTTTGGCAACTTTAAAACTATTAAAGATGCACACAAGGAGCTACTTAAGCTCTACCATCATAACCACGACCACAACCACGACCACACTACTGACATCCCGCGTCATCCCTTGGACCCACTTACGGTCCAAGAGATGAACCGGGTGCAGGCAATCTTGTCCACCCACTTGTTATTCGCGTCGGCTAAGGCCTACGCGCTCCACTCAGTGGTCTTGGAGGAGCCACTAAAGCCACATGTCATGAGGTGGTTGGAGGGGAATCCCCTACCCCCAAGAAAGGCATCTGTCATCGCACGTGTGGATGGTGTGTCTCACGTGCTGAGTGTTGACTTGGGGACGGGTCGGGTGAACCGGGTTGATACGGGCCCGTTATCCGGGTACCCGATGATGACTATTGAGGATACGAACATGACCAAGTATACTCAGCTTGTGAGTTCTGAGCTCAACCGGACCATTTTGGAGCGTGGAGTTGATTTGGCAGACTTGGCTTGTGTTCCCTTGACTACAGGCATGCATAAATAAACTTATAAAAGCAATCAAGTTCATATTTCTATTTATAGAGCTTTCTTTATATGACTTCACGTAACTCACTTTTTGGTGTTTTTATAGTAGGTAATATTGTAATTCTGCGTTGCTAATATCTTTTATATTCTATTGCAGTTAGGTAACTTCATGAACGAACCATTAATTGCTCCATTTGATTCTCTATTTGACTTTCTGAAAATAATGTCACCAAAATTATATATGTATTCTTTACTTATATAATGAACAACTTATATATTAATTGTAAAATACAATTGATTCAAGTTTAACAAGATTACATAATAATTATTTTAAATCTTATACTAGTGAAAAGGTATGCTTAAAGTTGAAAATTTTGGATATACTCTAATGGAGGAATTAAATCGAAATATAAGGTATTAGTTTAAGGATCATATGTGATTTACAATTTAGTTATCACAAAAAGCTCTTATATCAAATCTTATATACACTTGTAATACTTGGGACTTAGATATTTTGAAGACAAATGACCCTCAATTTAAGTTCAAAAATGTTGTGTTTCTTCGTATTCAATTTTTTATTTAAAAGATTTTTTTTACTTTGGTAAGGAGAAATATCCTACTAGACTGGAACTTCGCACAGGTTAATATGATCCAACTATAGATAAGACCTTTTGAAAGTGAGGGGGGTTAAGGGAATCCTACCCCTAAAGTGCCTCTAGGCTCTAGTGGAGTCTTAAGTTGTGTGAAATACAAATCTTACCACTAGACCAAATATGTTTTTGACTTAAAAGGTTCCTTTTATTTGACTTTATCATGTGTATAACAAGAGCCAAAGTGCCAGACTTGTTCACACAGTCTCACCAAACAATCTTGGTCATACCACTTAACTTTTAGGAAAATTTGCCAAAAAAAACCTTTTACGAGTTCTTTTTGCGAAAAAAAAAAAAACCTTATAAAGCATTTTTTGCGAAAACAAACCAAAAACTCAATTATTTTTGCAAGATGAAACCTAAGATCATTTTCCGCGTTGATCATCTCAATTCAGGCGTTGACCACCACCTAGCCGCTGGGGGGAGGGTTGCGGAAGGGGGGGGGATGGACCAAGGGGAGAGGAGAGAGGGGTGAGGGAGGGAAGAAGGGAGTGGAGAGAGGGTAGGGGCGAAGGGGGGGTTGAGGGTTGCCGCCCGAGGGGGTGGAGGGAGGGGTTGGGGGGGTGCTCATGGGGGTGGGGTTGGCTGCAGGTGGTGGGGGTGGGGTGGGGGGTGAAGTGGGGGTTGCGGGGGGTGGGTGGGGTGCTAGCGGCGGTGGTGGTAGTGGTGGCTAGGTGGTGGTCAACATCGGAATTGAGATGGTCAACGCCAGTAAATGGTCTTAGGTTTCATCTCGCAAAAATAATTAAGCTTTTGGTTTGTTTTCGCAAAATAATTAAGTTTTTGGTTTTTTTTTTGCAAAAAATGTTTTATAAGGTTTTTTTTTCGCAAAAATGAACTCGTAAAAGGTTTTGGCAAATTTTCCTAGTAACTTTTAACTCTCTTTTCATAACTTTTGAGTATTTTTTTTTTTAACTATATAAATTTTAGAGATTTTTGTATAGCTATTTAACACTTTAATGTAGTACCTTTTTTTAACTTTTATTTTAATTGATATATAATTTGACGGTTGGACTGTCTTTTCTAGGATTTTGGACGTACATAATAAAATGAAAACGAGGCGTGCAAGATATACTATTGTTTTGACGTGATTGACCGGGATTGATTTTCTTTGTGAGAAAAAAATTAATATAAAACAATAAATTAAAGTGACATTTTCAATGAACTATTTCATTTTCTTATAAAGTAATTACTGATCTTATATGCGGATCAGTAAAAAAAGTTTTAAATCAAAGGTATATCAACCTTGTTTGATAATCAATATCTTAGACAAATTTTAATAGACTTCGGGCATTTCATCAATTATTAAAAATCCTAATATGATATAAATTTTTCTTAATTTTTTTTTGACAACAGGGAAATCGTACATTAATGAAAAACAGTAGTACAACTTAACACTAACACAACCAAACAAAAACAAAGGAACAAAACTGAGCTCTACTCGCTCTTCCATAGCAATTACAATAACATAAAAAACTTAAACTAAGATAAAAAATTTCTTAATGAAGAGTATAAACTACCTTATTCGATAACATATATCTGAAATCACACTCCTCCAAGTCATATGCTTAAAATCTTTAGGAATTTGAGGGGGAGAAAATCAAATACTCCATCCGGCCCATAATATAGTGCTTACATTTCATTTTGGTTGTCCCAAAATATTGTGCCTAATTTATTTTTTTATTAATTTTTTTGACTAAATTTATCCTCAATTTTTACACAATCTTCCCAAAATATTCTTACCTTTCTTTCAAAATATATGCTCCTATTTATTATTTTACACCATTTCAAGGAAAATTTAATGCTTTTTTATTCTTTTTGAATGAAAAAGAAAACAAAAGGAGTAGTTCAAAGACAAAAGTACTTCATTAAATATTTATTTTTAGAATCCTACTACTCACTCCAATCTCCTTAATTCCCGTAAAAAGAAAGAAGTAAGCATTATATTATGGGACAGAGGGAGTAATAAACAAACTCAGAGTACATAAGGTATTTAAAAGAAATTTAACTACTCGCTTTATCATTTTTGTCAACTACTCCCTCCGCTTTTTTTATTATTATTTGCTATATTGTTGTATTAGTAAATTTATTTAATGCTTGTTTGCGACCTAAGGATTGCATATATCAAAACCGAAAAAGGGAACAATATCCCTACTTGTTAATTCGTACTAGCTCTAATAGTGATTTTCCTATCTTCTTGAGAGTTTTTTGTTTATCCTCTTCTTCTAATGAAGCTCCTCCCAAAGAAGATTAAGATTTAGGCTATCTCACTCTGGCTCTGTATGCTTGTGTGTGTGACAGATAAAGAGAGAGTGTGAGAGAGCAAGAGAGGAGGAAGAGATGGAGAGAGATAAAAAGATATATACATTAGCTTAGCTTCCATCTTCTTTCCCACGCTATACATATCATCATCTCTCCTAAGTCCTATATATTGGCCTTTATAGATAAATAGATAATCCCATAATTCCAAAAGGAAACTTTAGAACATTCACATACACTTCATGATCAAATTTCGATTCCCGTCTACATCATTTGCCCTTGTGACGCTCTCTGCATCACCAGAAAAAACATAGGCTCCATGATGCAACTTCTTTTTTTTTTTTATAAAACAATAGGATTAATCATCCATGATGCAAGTTTATATGATTATCTTTTCCCCAAAGCATCATTGTTTTGGCGGAAATTGACTTATTATAATAATATGCTCGTGCTATCCCGTTTCAAAAAAAAAAAAAAAGTTTATATGATTATGATTTAGAATGTTTATTTTAGTTGATATAATAAGGTATTAGAATACGTGTGCAGGGTGGTTCGGGAAGAAAGAGGAAAACAGAAGATTGATTAAGATCCAATGTTTTTCCATGAAGGACACTGCTAATTTCTATATGAGGCCCATTGAAGGTCTAACAGTGGTCGTTGATATGGACACCAATCAAGTGCTAGAAGTTTCTGATAATGGAAGGACCATCCCAATTCCTAAGGCCACCAACACAGATTACCGTCTCTCAGCCCAAAATAAAGCCCACCATAAAATCAAGCCCATTAATCCAATGTCTATTGAGCAGCCCAAGGGCCCAAGCTTCACTATAGATGGCCACATGGTTAAATGGGCAAATTGGGAATTTCACCTCAAACCCGACCCAAGAGCCGGGGTGATCATATCCCGGGCCATGATCCGGGACACGGACACTGGGAAGCTTAGAAATGTGATGTACAAAGGGATGGCCTCGGAGTTATTTGTTCCCTATATGGATCCAACCGATGCATGGTATTTTAAGACGTATATGGATGCTGGCGAATATGGGTTCGGGTTGCAGTCTATGCCACTTGAGCCTCTTAATGATTGTCCTAGGAATGCACACTACATGGATGGTGTATTTGCTGCTAGTGATGGAAAACCATATGTCCGATCAAATATGGTTTGTGTCTTTGAAAGATATGCGGGTGATATTGGGTGGCGACATTCAGAGAGTCCAATCACCAATATGAACGTAATACCTTTGCTTCTTTTACTTTATTAGATTTTCAAAAAGTATTTCAACTTTCAAGAGTGAATTTTTTAAAGCCACCAAATTGACACATAATAATAAAATAACTCCATTCCAAATATGATTGTGACATTTTAAAAATTGATCCTTTCTATACTCAACTAATATAAAAGGTTATTATTATTATTTTCTTTTTTTAAGGAAAGGAAAAACAACGACTAGCTTTAATTAGGCGGTCAACCTTAAATTGGGTTTTTCACCGTCAAAATATATACTTATATCTCTTGACACGTGCCCAAGATCAATTATGTTCTTGGTGGAGAGATTAAGGGTCTGTTCTGTTCAACTTATTTTAACTTATATAAGATTTTATAAGATAAGATCAGATAAGATAAGATAAGATCAGATAAGATAAGATAAGATAAATAAGATTTTAGACACACACAATAAACTATCTTATAAGATAAGATAAGATCAGATAAGATAAGATAAGATCAGATAAGATTTTATAATATCTTATAAGATAAGATAAGATAAGATAATATAAGATAAGACAAAATAAGTTGAACAGAACATACCCTAAGTGTTTGAATTATAAGATGAAATAAACAATAAATTTTATCATCATTTGTCAAAAAAATAAACACTTAATTTAAAAATTAGGATTTTTTTTGTCAAAAACCACCTTATAAAACATGAAATTTGTGAGAAACCACCATATATAATATTTTTAACGAAAACCAACCTTAAACGAATTTATTTTTCTTCGAGAATTAACCTTATGCTAGATTACGATCATTGACCCAAGGTTCTGGCATTGACCATGTCATGGATTTTGTTGGGTTTAAAAAGTCACGTGCGACATGGTGAATGCTGTAAGCTTGGGTCAATGATTGGAATTTGCCGGAACCTTGGGTCAATGATTAGAATTCGGCATAAGGTTTGTTCTCGCAAAAAAATTTTTGTTTAAGGTTTGTTTTCGTAAAAAAAAAAAAATTATATAAGGTGTTTCTCACAAATTTCATGTTTTATAAGGTTGTTTTAAAAAAAAAAAAAACCTTAAAATTAACAGATCTATAACAATCATGGTATTTTCTAGGTTTGCTGTTTGGATTAGCTGAAACTCGGGAATGTTTGGCGTCTAATTATCTTCCATATTACTACTAATATTATAGCTTTTGGCTTTTATTTATATAGTTTTTGTTGATAAGTTGATTTTCGCTTGATTGTAGATTCGTGAGGTAAGGCCAAAAGTGACATTAGTGGTGAGAATGGCGGCATCAGTAGCTAACTACGATTACATTGTAGACTGGGAATTTCAATCTGATGGACTTATCAAGATCAAGGTTTGTCTGCTTGCGTATAAGATTGCTACTCATGTATACTTCACTAAGAGCATCCTTTAACGAAAATTCTACGATGAATGTCGATCACCACATATCGTGAGATATAGACCATTGATCTAGTAGATACTTTTGACAGCTTAATTATCCTAAATTAATGGAAAAAAATTTAATCCAGTTTTGATCCCTAAAATTCGGTTGAGATGGCATATATGAGATCAAAGACCTATAATCGCTAATAGTGGTGATAAGCAATGGTCGACACTTGTAGAAGACTCATTGTGCTCCCAGTCTTATAATTTCTCACCTTAACAACAACAAAAAGCAAAGATTGCGGGGCAATTTATTGTAGTTTCGTGGTATAGGGAGAACGAAAATACGAGTGTCTATGTGGGGCCAGTAGGTTGGAGTGTGCGAATTTATATATATATTTTTTTGCCAACTCCTAGCCGAAACGACGCGTTTTGGAATGAGCTCTATCTAGAAAACTACATATTTCTTACTTTTTTTTTAATCTTTGCAGGTGGGACTAAGTGGAATAGTGATTGTAAAGGCCACACAACACAAGAACTTGAACCAAATTCCAAACCAAGAAAACTTAAATGGCATCTTATTAGCTGAAAATGTTATTGGTGTGGTTCATGATCATTACATCACATTCTACCTAGATATGGATGTGGACGGGTCAGATAATTCATTTGTAAAGGTGAATATGCAAAGACAACTAACCTCTCCTGGTGAATCACCTCGTCAGAGTTACTTGAAAGCCACAAGAAATGTTGCTAAGACAGAAAAAGATGCACAAATTAAGTTCAAACTTTATGACCCATATGAATTCCATATGGTTAATCCAAATAAGAAGACCCAAGTAGGGAACCCGGTCGGGTACAAGTTGGTCCCTGCTGGTACCGCGGCTAGCCTACTTGAACCCGAGGATCCGCCCCAAAAGAGAGCCGCTTTCACTAATAACCAAATATGGGTCACCCCATATAATCGTAGCGAAGAATGGGCTGGTGGATTGTTTGTTTGCCAAAGTCATGGGGAAGATACTCTTGCAAGATGGTCTGAAAGGTAAGCAATATTAGAAGGTTTTTACACTATTGAATTAACCAAATTAAAATTTTCAATATTATTAACACATTGCCACCAAATTCATTGAGATTGCATGAGTAGTTGACGCAGTCGGACAAATCAAAGGAAAAGCAAGCGCTAATCCTCAACACGAACAAACAGATTTACAAGCGATAAATTTGTAAAAACTCAGGAATCCACCAAAAGAGAGTTAAAACTCTGAAATATTATTAAAAGATGAAAAGATGCCCCTTAATGACCGCTAATAATGTTTAAATAGTTAAAACAAAACCCTAATACAAAATTAAGGAAATAACAAAATCCGAAAATAATAAAAATGTTGTTTTCGGGCCCTAAACGAATTCAGATGGCTTAAAAAGCCTGTCGTTCACAGCATAGCAATGAGTTTGACTTGTTGGTCCGTTTCGCTTCCAAAAAGGTATTATAATAAGCATTATGACTCCGGAGGCCTGCCTAGTAGAAATCATTTCAGGCTTTTTCAACGAAATTCTTCGTCGAACTTTTCCGCTAACCTTCCTACGTCAGTAGTTGGGTTAAGAGTGGACTTGTATAGAGTCTAATGTTAGATTTACACAAGATCTCGATCTTGCTCCACTCGTGACAGTTTTTTAAAAGACAAATATATGTACAATTTTCTTCAGAAGTTTAGAAAATAAGGATCTTGAATTTAAGTGGTCTGATCAAAATCGTTTAGTAAAATTATCCGCTATAAAAATTTATTGGCTTATTTGAAGACATTAACCTTGAAGTGAGCTATATTTTGCAGGGATAGGCCAATAGAGAACAAGGATATCGTGTTATGGTACACATTAGGGTTTCATCATATACCATGTCAAGAGGATTTTCCAATTATGCCAACGGTGTCATCAAGTTTTGATTTGAAGCCTGTTAATTTCTTTGACAAAAATCCTATACTTGGAATGCAACAACCATACTCCGAAAAAGATCTACCAATTTGTCAAGCAGCTGCTTCGTCTTGAGATTAAAGGAATTTTGCTTGAGCTTATGTTGTTGTACAATTGTGCAACATGCAAGACATACAATACCAGTATTATAATCTGTATATATTGATAGCATATAGTTGCATACTAGCTTGTTGGGCCTCTGGGTGAGTGGCCCTGTGCGAGGGCAGCCCAGAGGAAATTCATCTTATCACGGGTTCCCGAAAGGGGGTCCAAAAAAAAAATGTTCAATTTTTTTTTGCATATATGCTAAGAGCTAGTAATTAAATATGTATTTTTCTTCAGTAGTGCTATTTATACTTCTATATAGTCTGTGCATTATAGTATGTTGTATGATTGTTTAGTTTGTATTTTTTGCAAGAAATCAGTCCAAGTGACAGATTATATTCCACCAAAAGTTGTAACTTATGAAAGCTTCTATAATATATAAATGAGGTTATGATAAAATTCATTAATGACCCAACCCATTTTAGAATGGGAAATATCAAATAGGTGGCTTGCATATCTATTGCCAAGAGTCAAATGACAGGCTTTGTGTATTCTCTTTCTATATTACATATATTTATCTTACTCCACCTCTTAAACATTTGAGATGATTTTGTACTAAGGCTTTTAGCCACAACCTCTTAATTTTATGCATCCGTATTTCAAAAAAAAAAAAAAAAAAAAATCTTACTCCACATAAGAAAACTGCAAATTCTTAGGTGTTAGATTCCAAAAACAATGTGTTCTTTAATTAAAGAAAGGTTGGATTATATGCTATGATGAATGATCTTTAGGACCTTTTTATGTGGAAGGAAACACTATATTTCTTACAACATATTAGATCAAATGGAAAAAACTAAAATTAGAAACTTTTTCTTTAAGTTCTTTCTTTTTTCTTAATTAACTACTCTTGGGCACTTGTCAAATATTTTAATTGAAAAAGTTAAGAAAACTACAACTAGCTTAGCCACTCTCATAGTCTCATGTAGTGATCCTAGACTTTATTCTCTAATTTCTAGGAGTTAAAACTTAAAAGATTCCGAAAATCAAGGTTATAATACTACAAAAATGTCGAGAATCTTTCATTTTCCCTTCAACTATACTCGTCATGCCAATTGCCAAGTGGTTGATAATGAAACAAAACTCTTTTGACATTGATAATGACACAAAATTCACTTAATAAGATAGATAAACATAATTAATAACTTTAACGGCATGAGTAAATTACTCTGTCCACATACAAAGAATCTTTAGGAATCTTACATATTTTACTCCCTCATATCTTCAGTCTAGAGATGGCGAACAGTGCGGGCCAATCCAGCCCAGCCTGCCTCTTGGGCCGTGTGGGCTGAGCCCGCGAAAAGCCTGGTCCAGCCCAGCTCGAACCGTGCAATTGATGTGTGGGCCGTGGGCTAGATTTTTTGAGCCCAACCCACGAAAACCCGCTACTAAAACCGCCCAGCCCGGTCCACGAAACCGGTCCAGCCCGGCCCATGAACCGGACCAGCCCATCCCAAGTAATTACAATCAAATCGTGTATATTTTAATCAAATTGTATATATTTTAATCAAATTGTATATATTATAATTCAAGCAAATTCAAAAATAATGAAATTATTCATTAATATTAATAATTGTATATATTTTAATTAATTTTAAAGATTTTATGTAACAATAATAAATGATTCCAATGATTAAATAATTTTGAAAATAAAAAATTCTCATGCCGGCACGCCGGCCCGCTAGGCCCACGAACCGCTTTTCGAACCGTGAAAACTGGTAACAGACCGGTGTGGGCCAAGATTTTTCAGCCCGTGGACCAGCCCGCCCAAACCGTGAATTTCACGGTCTGGTCCTGGGCCGTGAAATCTCAGCTCGACCCACTAGGGCCCACGAACCAGCCCGCCCAGCCCGCACCAGTGGCCATCTCTACTTCAGTCATATAATATTTTTGGATTTTGCTATTCATAGCCCTAAGAATTATGCATAAAAATTAACAAATGAGTATAATAAATGTGATATACAAAATAAAAATTGAAATACACATTTATTATATGAAAAAGATTCTATTGAAAGGTCAAAATATTTTCATATAATAAATGTGTACTTCTCTATTCAATGAAATCTTTTCATATAATAAATGTGCATTTCACTTTCAATAGAATATTTTTATGTGATATCAACCCGCCTTGTTAGATGATACTCAAGTACAAATTCCATCTACGTCATTTGCCGCTTTCTCTAAAAGGAAAATCTAAAAAAAATATCGTGAATTTCAATCTATTTGGTATTCTACCAACCTACGGCAACAACAAAAATTATGCATATTATCTTTTGCTAAAAGCCTAAAACAAAGGCCCTTGCATCCTACTACTACTATATACTTCTACTTGTCAGTCTCCTTCCTACTCAAAAAACATTATCTCCCACATAGTAACAAAAAAGTATGGAGAGGAGAAAATTCCTACGTTTCCTTTCACTTCTTTTAGCAACTTTTCTTATTTTCTTTATATTCAATAGGATCTCCGACCTTCCTTCTTCAAGAAATTTCCACTCTATTGTTAACAAGGCGGCGGTTGAGCTCGAGCTTCAGCCGCCGCCACGTAAACTGACGCGCCACGTCCATGAATCGGATGTGGCGCGTCACCCATTGGACCCATTAACAGTCCAAGAGTTGAATCAGGTCCGGTCTATGATCACCTCTCACGCCCTTTTTAAAAGGGCTAAGTCCTATGCTTTCCACTCGGTGGTTTTAGAGGAGCCACTGAAGACACGTGTCATAAGGTGGAAAGAGAGGGACCCACTTCCTCATAGAAAGGCTTCTGTTATAGCACGTGTTGATGGAGTTACACACGTGTTGCGTGTCGAGTTGAGTTCGGGTCGGGTTGAGAAGGTTGATGTGGGCGAGTTGTCTGGGTACCCGACTATGACGATTGAAGATATGAATACGGCGACGTTTACACCGTTGGTGAGTGCAGAGTTCAATCAAACGGTTAAGGAGCGTGGGGTTGACTTGAAAGACTTGGCTTGCTTGCCCATTTCTTTAGGTATGGTCCGCTCGATTTAACTCTTCATTGGCAATATCCAAGTCTTAATTCGGCGATTTTATTAAGACATAAATACACTACTTAAAATGGAAATAAGTTGTAAATTTATGGAAAAATTTTGCGTCAACCGATGCAATTAATGTAACTTATTTTCATTTTTAGCTTTTAATATACAACCTTAACGCTGCATATGGCTTTTCTATATTATTAATACTACATCTGTTTCTTAATACATGTATCTTTTTATTACTTTTGAATGTTGCATAATAATACATGTGTCATTTTTTATTTATTTAATAAAGTTTCATAATATAATAATATTAATAAATATTACCACCTCTTTCTTTACTACATGATCTCAACGCTCTTTTTCCTCACTCTTGATTCTTATGCCAAAAAAAATGATGCGTGTATTGAAGATTGGAGGTAGTACATCCGTATATTATGATTTATGAGCGATTACAAGGTATATCTGGATGTATGGAAATGTTTTGTTTGTTTTATCTTACTACCTAGAACCTTCGGTTAATTTTTATTTTAATTTTCCTTCATATATGTCTTTCTTTTCTTTGGCATCGTCCTCATATATGTCATTTTATGATATTATTATATAATAAGGAAAATAATAATATTTTTTTTTTCTTTTGAGTGGAACCAATCCCTTGGTATTAAATGAAAATTTCAATGATTTATGGTAGAGATGGAAATAACATATTTGACCTTACTAGACGTGACAAAAACATCTTTTGACAAAATGACCATTATAACTTTTAGCTGAT
This sequence comes from Beta lomatogona, assembly GCA_947646795.1. NCBI lineage: Eukaryota > Viridiplantae > Streptophyta > Magnoliopsida > Caryophyllales > Amaranthaceae > Beta > Beta lomatogona. Next base: position 1,972,751 of record CANSNZ010000150.1, read on the forward strand.
AAATATTACTTTATGTATTCTTTTATTATTGCAACATTTTTCTTATTTAGAAGTTCTATATTAATTGCAATATAACTGAATTCGACAATGTTGTTTCTCTAATTCTCTATCTCTCTCCTAATCACATGGGTCCCTTTTTTTTTGACTTTCTGACTCTCTTTATCTTTCTCATCTCCTTACAAAATGTGCAACTCCCTACATAGTTGCAATTATTAAAGAACGGAGAAAGTAGTATTTTTTAAAAAATCCAAACCTCTAAAATAGAGGGTCAGGTACTATAAGGTCACCTTGCAAACCCCTCTCCCACCTTTGAGTTTAGATGAGAGGTTTTCTAATTGTGAATAAATGTGGGCTCAGGTCATATATGGATTAGGCTTAGCATATATTTCAAGCCCATTGAACAACCCACAATATAAGCTTGTGATGGTCTGATGGACTATAAAATTGGGCCTATAAATTTCTCTATAAAGTCCTAGTCTGTGTCCATCTTTTTGTGGGCCGAAAACGAACCCATTCAAATGGCTACATACATGTCACATGTACATGTTAGTTAAATGTTTTGGATTGTCTGCATAGTGTTCTAATACAACCGTTGCGCCACTTGGATATACAACCTAATGGTTGCGCAAAAAAATTTCTGGTGGTGTTTGTTTTCATAGAATCATACTTATGGTATGCTTAATCATGCAGGTTGGTATGGTAAGAAAGAGGAAAATAGGAGGTTGATTAAGGTACAATGTTATTCTATGGAAGACACTGCTAATTTCTACATGAGACCAATCGAAGGGCTGACAGTAATTGTTGACATGGACACTAATCAAGTGGTTGAGATTTCTGATAATGGAAGGGACATCCCTATTCCCAAGGCTGCCAACACAGAGTATCGATTCTCGGCCCAAAAGAAACTCCGTCAAAAACTCAAGCCCATTAACCCAATATCCATTGAACAGTCTAAAGGCCCAAGCTTCACTGTGGAGAATGGACACATGGTTAAGTGGGCGAATTGGGAATTCCACCTCAAACCCGACCCAAGGGCTGGGGTGATCATATCCCGTGCCATGTTTCGAGACCCGGATAATGGGGAACTTAGGAATGTGATGTACAAAGGGATGACCTCGGAGTTGTTTGTTCCCTACATGGATCCGAGTGATGCATGGTATTTTAAGACGTATATGGATGCAGGTGAATATGGGTTTGGGTTAGAAGCAATGCCACTTGACCCACTTAATGATTGTCCGAGGAATGCCTATTACATGGATGGTGTGTTTGCTGCTGGTGATGGAAGGCCTTATGTCAGATCAAATATGGTTTGTGTGTTTGAGAGTTATACGGGTGATATCGGATGGCGCCATTCAGAGAGTCCGATTACAGGCTTGGAGGTAATATTATGTTTAATTCATCACTTAGGAACTATATAAACACTTCTTTCTATAAAGTTTTCACTGTTTAGAGATCAGAATTTTCCTATATGCTCTTATTGAATTGATTCTGTTCTGCAGATCCGTGAGGCGAGGCCGAAGGTGACATTGGTTGTGAGAATGGCAGCTTCAGTGGCTAACTACGATTACATTGTGGACTGGGAATTTCAAAGTGATGGACTCATAAAAATTAAGGTTTGTATCTACATCATATACTACTTCCGTTTGAAAGTAATAATTACGTATACTATTATGTTAGTCATTGCAAAGGCTGTAAAATCATAATCATATTTCACCCTTAACTATGGCTTGATTGTTCAGGTCGGACTAAGTGGTATATTGATGGTTAAAGGCACGCCGTACACGAACACAAACCAAGTTTCGAACCAAGAAGACCTCTATGGCACCTTACTCTCTGAAAATGTCATTGGTGTTATCCATGATCATTACATCACTTTCTATCTTGATATGGATGTCGATGGATCGGATAATTCCTTTGTGAAAGTGAACTTGCAAAGGCAGCAAACCTCTCCCGGGGAGTCACCTAGAACTAGCTACTTGAAAGCCACAAAAAGTGTTGCCAAAACCGAGAAAGATGCACAAATCAAGCTCAAGCTCTACGATCCGTATGAGTTTCACGTGGTTAATCCGAATAAGAAAACCCGATTAGGGAATCCAGTTGGGTATAAAGTGGTTCCTGCTGGCACCGCGGCTAGCCTACTTGATCATGAGGATCCACCCCAAAGACGAGGGGCATTTACCAACAACCAAATATGGGTCACTCCGTATAATAGAAGCGAGGAGTGGGCTGGTGGGTTGTTTGCTTACCAAAATCAAGGTGAAGATAACCTTGCAACATGGTCTGAAAGGTAATATTTACTATGCTAGCACAAGACTTCATTTGGAAAATTGCTAGTCACTTTAGTTGATAATGTATAAAACTTAAAGCACAATCATAAGGATGATATATAATTTTGCAGGGACAGGGAAATAGAGAACAAGGATATTGTGCTCTGGTATACCTTGGGGTTCCATCACATACCATGTCAAGAGGACTTCCCAATCATGCCAACAGTGTCGTCGAGCTTCTCTTTAAAACCTGTAAATTTCTTTGAGAGAAATCCCATCCTTGGAATCCCGCCGAACTTCGAAAAGGATCTACCAGTTTGCCAAGCTGTTACTTCAACTTCTTAATAGACCAATTTGCCTGAATGTGATACCCATTGTATATACTATGAATCTAACAAACAAGGAGAATAAATTTTTCTCTGTTTAGTACTACTGCTTTTAATTTCTTTTCTATTGGTCACAACATTGAGCTAAACATTCAGGTGTAGCAGGATTATGAACTTGAGAAATGCATTACCATTGTCTCATTTATAACGTAGCTTCTGATACTTTTGGCATTGATTATGTATACAATCATCACGCTAAACATTATGTTCATACTACTCCCTCTGTCTCAAATTACGTGGTACGTTTTGACAAAAGACGTGAGAGCTTTTTGGTCGAAAGGTAGCACTTATATTGGGACAGAGTGAGTATAAAATTGTTTTCGAACAGCAGAGCCAACTCAACTATCATGAGTAGGAAAGGAAATTACTCATATAAGACTATGGCCGGTACACTAAATGCTTGGCTTACTATCAGGTGTGTAATCAGACCTGGTAAAGTATAGCCTTTTTGCTGTGTCTGAGCCACAAGCTCCAGCATCAACATACAAGTAGTGAATTTGTAGCAACTTAGTGCTCATACTTGGCAATGGTCTGTATGGCGCTACGTAAACAGCTAATCTTATACTATGTAATCTTTAGACGAGTCGCGTATTGAGTTGATACAAAATGAAGATAGCAGCCTACCAGACAAGACTTTGTGTATGCAGAACAGTAACGTTCATTCGATGTAGGGTAAAGTATGAACTGTGAATACACACCTATCCAAGTTTTGGCCTCGAATTAAAACATACGGTGTTGTCTCCTGTGGATAGCATATAGCAATTGGTAGATTGTGGTGGGAAGAAAACACTTCTTGCTAGACAAACAAACATCAAAATCAAACCTCATCTAGTAAGATCCTATACATGGACAGGAACGAGTACGACACAGAGAATAACAGAACTGAGTGAACAAACAGAAATGTGGTGGATAATTCGCGACAAAGTCGTGGAGAGCAACTATATACTTAATGGAAACATAGCAATTAAAATCAAACCAAAAGCCAAAAATATTATTGGCTCTACTTGCAAATAATATTATCATTTAGGACCACAAGATCACATCAGTTTCTAAGTTGCCCTGATTAGACTTTGTCAGATTCAGACAATTTGAAAAAAAAATATCATGAGATAACAATCCAAACCCAAACAAACTGTCATCAGATCACTAGATAAGCAAGCAACTATGTCCAGACAGTAATAAAGGTGTACGAAAATAGGCCAAACTAAGATAGAAAATACTCACAAAATATGAGAACATAATAGGCAATAGCCATCAGTGCCGCGCTTTTAACCATAGAAAGAAATATACGCCAGATAGACGAGTTTTCAATCCTGAAATAAGTGCCTTATCCCACTGTATCTGAACCACCATGTTCTATCGATCGTGATATTGACAGGGAGGCAGGTTGAGATTAGAGATTCTTAACCAAAGTGTATATCTCTGCTAGCATAATACATCTGAGAATGAAAAATGACACTATACTTCAAGCAAGAAAAGCAACTAGTACAATATAATCATCAAATTACATGATACAGAAGTATATAATAGCATCTTACTCTTCGTCATGCTCTCTCCCTTTTATTTCTTTCACTTGTTTAAAAGGACAAACAGCTAGGCCTTGAAGTTTCTCAAAACTTCTGCTAATCTGTGTATGAATAGAGCTCCAAGCTGGAGAGTCTGGGACTCGGAATAGCAAGCAAAGGTTTTGATTTTTTCACAACAATCCCAAATTTATCGGACAAATCAACCTCGACAATGCCATTTGGTAACTTCCACTGGAAAGCATGCAGTAGAGAAGCCAACACAAGCATTGATGTCCTCTCTGCAAGAGGAATACCAGGACAGATTCTCCTTCCAGACCCAAATGGAAGATACAGAAATTGGTTACCCAAGTAGTCCATCTTCTTGGCAGCAGCAGACTCATTCAAAAACCGCTCAGGTTGAAACAACAGTGGATCTTCCCAGAGTTGTGGGTCTCTATGTATAGCGTACACATTTAGGAAGACACGAGCATCCTTGGGTATGCTATATCCTCCTATAGTAGAAGGCTCACTTGGACAATGGGGAACGAGAAGAGGGAGTGGTGGGTGCAAACGAAGTGTCTCCTTTGCAACTGCGTTCAGATATTTTAAGTTGGGCAAATGAGCCTCTTCAACGGTATTATTTAATCCCACAATCTCAGTTAGTTCTGCTTGGACTTTCACAAGTACTTCAGGGTGTTGTAGTATCTCTGCCATAGCCCACTCAAGCATAGCACCTGTTGTATCTGTTCCCCCAGTCACAGCGTCCTAAAAGATGAAACAAATTCGTAAATAATTATATATATACATATAAATTCAGGAAGAATGCAAGAAAAATGAAAAATTACACTTACCATGAGCATGGCTTTAACTTGAGGCAAGGTTAGTGATCTTGTAGGATCTTCAGATTTGGTAAGCTTCAAAAGGTATCCTAGGAAATCCCTACACTGAATATTTTCTTCCATATTGTGATGACTTATAGCTTTATCAAGGATCTCTTCATTCCGCCTTGAGATGATCTTCATTCTGCGCTCTATTCCCTGTAAATCAAACCTAGCAAGCAAAGGGAAAAAGTCTGAAACATTTGGTGCTCCTAAAAGTTCCATTTGTTCATTTACAACAGCTCGAAATTCAGAATTTATAACAGAACTCTCATCCCCTATTAACGTATCTCCCCATATCATGCTCATCATAGAGCTAACAAGAGTTAAAAAAACTAATTCACCTATATCAATTAGCTGACCAGCTTTTTTGTAAGTTTCACTTATCATCTTCTTGATCTGCTGCTTCCTGAGATAATAAGTAGCATCAAGGCTAGAATTACTTAGCATCTCGCTGGCAAAAATTTTCCTCATCTTACGCCATTCACTGCCATAATTGGAGAAGCCAATATCCAATGTTCCAAACAAAAGACTCTCTGCAGCAATAATGTGTCCTCGGTTAGCGAACACAACATCTTGGTCCCGAACCACCTCCTTGACTAGTGATGGTGAGGTGATCACAATACAGTCTTTAGTTCCAAGCCGGAGTTTGAAGATCGGACCATATAAACTGGCCAATTCTTTGAAGCTATGATGAAGATTAGAACCCAAAAAAGGGAGATAGCCGACTAAAGGCAGGCCACGTGGACCAGGAGGCAAAGGAGGTTTCTCCTTGTTTTGCTTGTTCACAGAAAAAATGAACCAAAAAATAACGAACAAGGGAACTAAGGTAGTCAAGATGTTTCGGGAAGTTTCATCTGCTTTATTGCTGGTCTTCCACCACCATGACCATACACTAGTTGCTTCAGGCAACATGCTAGTTAATAAGTAGAAAAATGAAGTGAGTTAATGTTATGAATGGGAAAATAGATGTGCTCAAAACAATATATATATAACCTGCAGATGACAATAACAGATATATAGGGCTGACGTGAAATAAAATAACTCAAAATTGACTAAACACAGGCTGCAAGCAAGCTTGACAAGGGGCCACCAACATCTCAAAGTGTGGTGGTGAATGCTTGAACTATTATCTCTATCTTATCAGGACACTGGACCTAGTTTGCAAATAGATTTGAACACTAATTCTTGCACCAACATACAAGAATTATAGAAATAAGGAATAATTCCTCAGGAGTAGACAGTTTGATCGACCCCTACATGTCGATTTACTCTTTCTCCTAGCTTATGTTACTCATACTTTTCATTTCACCTCAAATACCTGCGTCAATTTTCAGACACTCAGGCTATGAACACTTGACACTTCATTTAGAACCCAAAAAAAACGGGAATTCTTCATTCAAATAGCTGAATCCAAGTACATAGCTCTTAGCTTTAAGTACCTCATGCCTCAAGCATGCTTCTCTAAATAAAAATAATAATCAGATTAAAATTAAGCCCCTTCAATTTAATGTCATACATCATCTTCTCTCTGGAGAGGACTGCACTAGACTGGTTCAAGAGACAGACATTATTGTTCCACAGACAGTAGATGAACATAATGGAATTCAGTACTCCTGCCTTCTCTACACCTCTCCATCATTCTCTCTTTCTCCCTTGTGCCGCTCTGATACAGACACAACAAAAACAGTATAAAAGAACAAAAGCAAACTTTGGAATAAATATAGAACTCCTCAACGGTTATGTTTAAAATGAGACTCAGGGACGAATATGACGATTTTATGATGATGATAATATCACTCCACACTAGCATTGAAAATGACGACACAGTATATTACTACACGGATTCTGAAGATAATAGCTACCGAGAATTTTAGAAGAGGCCAGAGAACTGGTGATGGAAGGACAAAAGAAAGGGAAATCACAAAGATAATAGGGAAGATATGGTATGTGTTGCTGGTTGAATTAGTAAACTTCGTCTAGAGATAACAAGCTTGTTGCACATAATTAATTATTTAATTATAGGTATGTATTAAAATGAAGAAACAAACTGAGAGACACACAGCTCAAGGATGAACTTTAGTTTATTTTTTTGAAGGTTAGGATGAACTTCACTTATATACTCCTATATGCCACTTAGTTAGGAATGTGGTCAATTTCTATAATGCAAAAGTGTGTGGGTTGGCTATAGAATCTTAATGGTCTGAGTATGAGCCATTCATCATTGAAATTATGTAGGAGACTAATACTGCTTGGTGCTTGCGCTCAAAATGACACGCCTTAAGGATATTGCTTCTTCCCATCAAAAAGAAGAGGATATTGTTTCTTGCTAGTGTCATCAAAGTGAATGAAAAAGAAGAAGAAAAGTTCTAAGGCAAACACAACTGAGCTGCTCAGAGAAGTGAATATACTCCCTAAAGAAATGGTACACGTGAATCTCTGATAATCATAGAATATGTTCCGTAGTTAATAGAGGATTAAAATCATAATATTAGACAGTAAACTGTTAGTATACAACTACTCACAAAATTAATTTTTGTAAATCAACAATTATATTATGAATAGAGAATCCTGAAACTCAAGACAACCAACAGAAGAACAGAATAATGCATAGAGCTTACTTATTATACTATAAAACTACTCTACAACATTCACATCCATATACTCAAAATTTGACTTTCTAGCAACTTTTATGGGAGTCAATGAGACATTGAGCTGAGACTTGAGCTCCAATTTGGCCTTCAACACCCAAGTTCAGATTAATTTCTGTAGTCCAAACCAGAGTTTAGACAATGTATCGATACAATAAAATTGAGGGTGGAAGGGATGATAAGACCCACTGACAAATGACAATCCACTTGCTGAGACAATGAAAAGATGAACATCACCATACTAAGGCCCCAATCAACGAATATATATGATTAATCATTAGAGAATTATTAAATTACCAATACCTCTCTCTACGTCCAAATCACTACTACAACATAACTTGCAGAATAGCAAAGCAGCTTCTAGAGGATTGATGGTAGACTAAGAAGGTCTACACATACAAAACATCGACCTCCACTTGGATCCTTAGTCATTTACGTATGAGCTTCAAAATTTATATCCTATATCACATACGAACAACGTTACATGGACTCCAATATTTGTGTCAGACTCTGGTACATGTCCAGGTATCCGACTCAACTATTTCAAGAAAAAAATTCATGATTTTAGCCCAATGAAAGATCGAAGAGTATTGAGGATCCATTATGGGTACTTGAGGTGAAGAAAAAGGTCCGATAACATATGAACCACTCTTTCAATTTCCTATGATTCAGAACTAAGAAAAAAATTCCAAAAGAAATGAGTTTGTTAAGCTCCCAAACAGTGATGCGTCAACTTAGTGGAATTTGGCTACATTACCATCTTACTTTGCTTAGCCATAAACTTACTTACTATAGTATACCGGAATACATATAGTTCAAACTAAGGTACTTGGAGAAGAGTACTTCTAGAGGTGTGGGTTCTACTAGGCTTGTATTGCCCCGTCCTGCCCCGCTTTTCCTGTTATCATTTTGTTTGGGTACTCCTTAGTTAATCAAAGCTAAATAAGGGGTTTGTTGCACAAATGGATATTCATTGTACATACCTTTTAGGTTTTTACTGTGGAAAGGAATAAAGTGGAAGCTGAAACTATTGTTAAACAAGAGAACAAGATGTTTGGAGTTATTTCCAACTTAATGGTAAGTAAGTCCTTAAGCCATTGTCTCACTTTAGAAGAATAGGAAGGAGTTGTGTCAAATAGTAAAGACTTGTATATGAGTTATGATATGGGCCTACATATGGATTTTGTACAAGTGGGCTAAGGCTTTTGTTGTTGTTGATGTTGGGATAAGTGGGCTACATATATAGATATGAAGTATTTAGAATCAAGACTAGCACGGAGGGGTGAATATCGTCTTTAGGGAAAATGACCAACATAATCAAACCTCATCAAGCAAGATCCTATTCAGTATTCATGGACGGCAATGACAAAGAGAACAACATAACAGAGTAAACAAACAGCAAAATTGTAGATTTTTCAGGGAAATTTGTGGGCAGCAAGAATACCCTCCTTACTGGGAAAATGGCAATCAAAATCAAACTTGACGCCAAAAAAAAGATTGGATCTACTTGAAAATACTATCTTTTAGGACAACAAAGATCACATCTCTTTCAAGGTTGCCCTGATTACACTTTGACAGGCAATGTGAAAAAGAAATCTGAGATAATAGTCCAAACCCAAGTACATCAGTCACCAGACCCACCAGATAACCAGGCAACTCAGACAGTAATATTGTTATCTAATAACAGGCCAAACTGACTTAATATGACTAAGAAAGACAACACTCAGAAAATATGAAATTACTATGGTCCTCTAAAGTCTAAGTGCGTGGCTGAGATGCCGCACTTTAAACATTAAAAAGAACATGGGGAAAAAGAGATGAGTAATTATACCTGAGAATTGAGATAAGTGCCTTCATCTGGTGTAGCTGAACCACCACGGTCTCGTGTTATCAACACAGAGGCAGTCTGAGTTAGATGATCTGTCAATCAAAGTGAATTTCTCGGCTAGCATAATACATCTGTGACTGACATATATAGACACTTTAATTTAAGCAAGAAAAGCAACAAGTACATACAATTATCTTGGAAAAATCCACAATTGCATCACATTCTTTTTCTTTCTCACTCCCTCTTCTTTCTTGAACTTGTTTCAAGAACAAACAACAAAGTGGTAACTTTGTCTGTAAAAATATGTGGGGAGCAAAAATACCCTCCCTATTGGAAAGAAATATGGGGGCAAGAAAGATTAAGGATTTATCAGGACATTGACTCTAGACTCTAGTTTGCAAATAGACTTAAACACATATTCTTGGACTAACACACAAGGAAACGAAAAAGGATTTATCCCTCAGAGTAGACAGTTTGATCCAATCCTATATGTATATTTACAATTTCTCCTAGCGTAATTACTCGTACTTTTCGTTTCCATGTCGAATTCAGGACACTACGACAATGGTATGGACACTCGACAATTCATTTTGGACCAGAAACATGGAAATTTCTCAAATCTAAGACATACCCGGGTGTGACACAATTACCCTAGTCCGGGTAATATAGCTCCTAGCTTATGTCCCTCAGGCCTCAAACATGTTTCGAATGAAAATAAAAATATTAATCAGGCCCCTTTGATCAATGTTCAGCATACATCATCTTCTCTTTGGACTTTGGAGGGGATCGCACTAGAATCTGGTTCAAGTGCCAGAATTGTTCCATAAACAGCAGACGAACATAGAGGAACTTATTACTCCACCTTCTCTACCCCCCCCCTTCTTCCTCCCTCCCTCCCTCCTCTCTCTCTCTCTCTCTCGCTCTCTCCCTGAGTTCAAATGAAGAAAGAAAATGAGAGACATACAGCTCCAGGATGAGAGTTTCTTATATATGCCACTTGATTGGGAACGTGGTCAAATTTCTACAATGAAAAGGTGCTTAGTTTAGCTATAAAATCTTAATGGTCTGAGTATTAATCATTTCATTATCAAGTTATGTTAACAGACTAATGAAGAGCATCCTAATTCCAAGGCATAAAGATGTGAGAAACACTGCTTAGCACTCGTACTGATAAATGCCTTCAGGATGTTGCTTCATGCCACTGTCATCAAAGAGACAATGAAAAAAAAGGAGGCAAACACAAACTGAGGTGCACAAAGAAGAAGTGTATACATTCCCTAAAGAAACGGAAGACGTGAATATCTTTGATAATCATAGGGGAAAGTTTCTTTATAAGCACACAGTGCTGTATGCATAGTTTATAGTGGATAAAAATGATAAAATTACACAATTAACTTTTGAGATACAACCATTCACAAAGTGTTTTTTAAAAATTTAACAATTATATGATGAGCAGCGAATCTCCAGAAGCTTAAAATAATTAACAGAAGGATAGAATAATGAGTAGAGCTTACTCATTCATACAGAGCTGGACTAGATAACCTACACTCCGGAATTACTGTGAGAGGCGTTCTTTTGCTCAGGACAATCCCAAACTTCTCCTCAAGATCTAATACTTCTCCCTCAGGCAATTTCCAATCGAAGGAATGTAATAGCGAGGCTAGTGAAAACAGCACCATCCTCTCAGCCATTGCTATTCCTGCACAAATCCTTCTACCCGAGCCAAAGGGAAAGTAACTGAAATCGTTCCCACTGAAGTCAAATTTAGAATTCAGAAACCTTTCAGGAACAAAATTTAATGGATCAGTCCATATTGAAGGGTCTCGATGGATAGCCCAAACATTGATGAAGATCCGGGACCCCTTAGGAATGGTATAGCCTCCAACAACACAGGACTCACTCGGACAATGAGGGACTAGTAGAGGTAGTGCCGGGTGCAAACGCAGTGCCTCTTTCATGACAGCTTGTAGGTAAGGGAGTTTAAAGATGTGATGCTCTTCCACTATGCTGTCTCTGCCAACCTCTGTGTCCAGCTCTTGCTGGATCTTCTTCAGCACCTCCGGTCTGTTCAGTATTTCTGCCATGGCAAGTTCAACTGTGTTTGAGCTAGTGTCACTTCCACCAACCACCATATCCTGCCCATAAACAAAATTCTTTATAAATACAACAGAAATCGGCATGCATGACAAGGAACTTTAACTAAATTTTGGAGTGAAATTGCTGTACTATATCAAAGCTAATTACCAAGGGATGTTATATAATAAAAGAACACAAAATTTACGAGTAGAAGAGATGTCGGACATAAGCAAGACGCAACAGAGGGCTCAGATATATACTCTACAATCACTTGTCGTTAAATAGCAACTACAGAAAACTCATTACATTACATGACAGAACAACTGTAAAAAGTCACATCCATACACCCAAAATTCAACTTTTTAGAAATCTCTATGGAAGTAAAGCTCAACACGACATTTCAAGCTTTAGTTTGACTTTTAACACTCATGTTTAGACTAATTAGTGTAGTCTAAACAAAATGTTTAAACAATTTAATCATAGATCCATACCAGGAGACAAATCATATCCCGAAATGTTAATCTGCATCTTTATCAGTTAAGATTTCCTATTCGAATAAGACCTGTCCACATATCATATGGGTGCTTTCTTTACAATGTTTCCATCAATTCATCCGGAAATGTAAATGTCAGCTAGCTGGTAAAGTCCTCTAGGATCGTACCTAAGACGGCAGACCAAATCCCATCTACATCACCACGCTTAGAGGCCTATACACCCAGAATAAAAAATCTGCTCCTACTTGTTTCGTCTTGTATTGAGTTAAAGGTGTGTTTGGTTTGTTAAGAGGAAAGAGGAAGTGTTTGACAAAAGGTTTACCCTTTGATTTTCTAAGTTGTTTGTCAAATATATCAAAGGGAAACTCTAACATTCCCACCACCACAACTTTTCCTCTAAAACCACCATCCTTTCCCTATGAGATTCCACCTCCACCGCCACCTAAGGGGTAAAGGGAATGATTGAATGGACCAAACAAACAAGTAAGGGAATCAGCTTACTTGATTCCTTCAACCTATCCTGCAAACCTCAAACCAAACGCCGCCTAAATGTAACACAATCTAGAGCCATACATGCATAATAGTATAGAAAAATGAGGAGTTCAAAAGAGGGAAGAATTATACCATGAGCAAAGCTTTGAGATGGGTGATGGAAAATGACACCTTATCATCATTACCTTCACCCTCATAATCCTCCTTCATTTGCAACAAAACCTCCAAAAAATCCTTCTCTCTCCTCCTTCCATTCTCATCAATCCTCAACCTTTGATCAATAACCTTATCAAAAATTCCATCCAACAATTTAACACACCTCCTCATCCTCCTCACTATCCCCTGTAAATCGATCCGCTCCAAACCCGGAAAAAAGTCCGATACATTCGGCATACCCAACAACTCCGTCATCTCCTTCACCGCCGCCCGAAACTCCGACCCTATATTTTCTCTCTCCTCATCCTCCACCACGGTCCCACCCCACAACATCCCTGTCACCACCCTCATAACCACCGAAAACACCTCTTCGCCGACGTTGACCGTCGTTGTCCCCACTTTCTCCGACAGTCCCCGGATCATGCGCCGGATTTCCCGGCGACGGAGACCGTACACTTCTTCCAACGTGGCGGTGCTGAGTAAGTCTCTGACACATACTTTTCTCAGCAGCCTCCACGTGGCGCCGTATGGGGACCACACTATGTCGGCGCCGCCGTACGTGGCGGTTCTTCCGGCGGCGGGTACGTCACGGTTAGCAAAGATGACGTCATGGTCTCTGAGTACTTCTTTGGCTTGAGCCGGTGAGGAGATGACCACGCCGAGCCGGGTTCCGAGCCGAAGAGAGAAAATTGGGCCGTGGGTTTGGGCCAAGTTGGTGAAATAGGTGTGGAGTTCTGGGTCTAAGGAGAGGAGGTTTCCGAGTATTGGGAGGCCCAATGGGCCTGGTGGGTATGGTGGTTGTCGGTTGTTTGGGTTTCTGGTGAAGTGAAAGATGGCCCATGATATGGTGAGGAGGGTTAAAAGTGGAATTATCCAGAATTCTGACACCATAGTTACCAACTCTATCATCTATGCCTTGGCAAAATGGATCTTAATAAGGAGTAATAATAATGGAAACAAAAACAAACAAAGAATGCCATCTATAAAATATCAAGGATTCTGTTACTCGTTACTGCGTTTTTAAATAAGTGTTATGTATACTTTTTATATAACCCAAATGTGCTTCTTCAGTTCTTTGATCATCTATATTTTTAATTACACATAAGTAAAAAACGAAAAAAATTGGTATTTTGAAAGTATACATTGAGACAAAATTTATAAGATCTCATTTGATTATATTTTTCTATATATAATTGCGAGAAAATGGAGTTTAAGTTAGTTGATGACACCGTCAATTTACTCAATGTAACACTTATTTAGGATTTAGGAATAAAGGAAGTATTTTTTCACTCGCAACGTTTTGATTTTGCATTATTCATGCACTTACTTTGACTGGAAGTTTGTGAATAATATAAAATACAAATTTTAATAAGGTGTTGTTAGATTTATCTCGATATATATTTACAAGATTTCAACTTTTTAGTGATTTTCATGTACATAATCACAAATTCTTAGGTGTAATTGTTACACCATAATTTATGGTATAACAATTCACAAACCACCACTTTTTGACATAATGACATGATATTCATGTCATTAATTTATATGTATAGTCCATGTCATTCTTATTGTAGTGTATGTCATTATGCATGTTACACAATAAATTATGGTGTAACATGTTACACCCAAGATGCACTCATATATAACTAGAGATATTAATGGTCAAATTTATATTGGCAAGCGTGAAAGTCAAAACGTTACAAGTTTAAAAAACGGAGGTATATAAATTGTATGATACTGACTAAACAGGCATGGAGAGATGGAGAATGTTTGGCGCTTGAAAAACTTTATTCACTTTCAAGGTTTTTTTTAAAAATAATGTTTGTCAAGTAGGATATAAATGTATGTTATATTTTTATATTAATTTACAATAGAGAATTTTTTTGACTTTATTTAAGTAAATCTATTGACTAACACTTGATCTTATTTTAATAAAAATGATTATTGGCTATTGTATAGAAACAGTCAATTGAATTTAGTACTAATTAATTCAAATTCAACAAAAGTGAAAGCCAAATTAATAATATCATAAGTTTAACTTGTTACCATGGTTAATCGACTTGATTAATTATATTACATCAAAAACATAACCGCATTACATTGAGAAAAATGGACGCTTAATATATAATGCATTGAACAAGAGCAACAAAGCATACTTGAGAAACGTATATTTTGTCAGGGATTTTGTTGGTTGATTTGATTAGGGGAACCTATATTGTACATTCCATAATTTATAGTTTAATTTAGCATATACACATAATAATAGAAATATTATTATTAATATATGGACAACATCATACACTAATAAAAATGCATAATTTTTCCATATTTTATATCTAGATGTAACCATATAACAACAGATTTAAAAATTTGTGCCAGAACACTTCCTGTTTCCTCACACTAGTAAGCCTGTATGCATAGACCATCTGGTACATTTTTGCTTAATGAGATCTTAGGGCCTATTCTCTCCAACTTATTTTCAGTTCAGTTCAGTTCAATTCAGTTCAGTTCAGTTCAGTTCCTAAATGATAATTATTACTATTAATTAGTTATAATTTAATTCAGTTCAGTTCAATTCAATTCAGTTCAGTTGTTTTATGACGAAGATAATAGGCCCTTAGTCTTCTGCCAGGTATGATTGCAATTTGCAATGTATGTGCATAAAAAGACCAAGTTCATACAAAGTATGTAGATAACCTGCACTTATCTCATGAAAATAGTAGAAGAACCACCAAGGAGTAAGTTACTTATATATACAAACCAGAATTAGATAGCCTGCACTCAGGAATTAACACAAGGGGAGTCCTCTTGCTCAACACAATCCCAAATTTCTCCTTAAGATCTAATTCTTCTCCCTCAGGCAACTTCCAATTAAAGGAATATAACAATGAGGCCATTATAAACAACACCATCCTCTCAGCCAATCCAATTCCGGCACAAATCCTTCTACCTGAACCAAAGGGGATGTAATTGAAGTTGTTCCCATTAAAATCAAACTTAGCATCCAGGAACCTTTCCGGATCAAACTTCGATGGCTCCGTCCACACGGAAGGGTCTCGATGGATAGCCCATACGTTGATGAACACGCGAGCACCTTTGGGGATGGTATAGCCTCCAACAACGCGGGACTCACTCGGACAATGAGGGACTAACAGGGGTAATACAGGGTGTAAGCGGAGTGCTTCTTTCATGACAGCTTGTAGGTAAGGGAGTTTATAGATGTGATGCTCCTCTACTATGTTGTCTGAGCCAATTACTGTGTTGAGCTCTTGTTGGATCTTTTTTAGCACCTTAGGGTGGTTCATTATTTCAGTCATTGTAAGTTCAACTGTGTTTGAGCTAGTCTCTGTTCCGCCAACCACCATATCCTGCCCATAAAAATACCTTGTAATTGATCAGTGGCGGAGCCAAGATTTCAATATCGGGGGGTCACAAAAAAAGACAAAAGATATTCAATATTAAAAAATTTACAGCGCAAAGAAACATTGTCTAATATCGGGTTGTTTTCCCATTGCCTTTGATTTTTTTGATCTGGGTGTATCACTCATCGTTTCCTATATTCATTATTTAATACAAATTAACACATATAAACTAACTATATGAAAATCAATCAACAAATTGCCATCATACAAGTACATAAAAAAGCTAATATAACACGTTGAGCAACCAAAGCCAAGGAAATAAAAGTTCGGTATAACTGGGTATAATCTAGACTCAATCAAACCGCCACCAGCTGACTAGATCTATTGTAGTTTGTTAAGACTTTAAGAGTAAAGAATCATTCCTATAAGAGGAAACACTACCCAATATAAACTTCAGACTACATCTAATATAAAACGTACTATAAGCAAGCACAAATGCATCTAAATAAATTTATGTACATAACAGACCTGCCAGAGCAAACCTTAATATCATCGTTTGGATGAGGCCTGGAATATGGAGTATGAGCCATGCTGTATATTGCAGATCGTCCGCGAAATCTAGGGGTCATAAAACCATTGGCTGGCGCTCCAATCTCACTAGCGGCTTATGAATAGAAGCAAGACATGGCTGGAGATTTTGGTTTAAAAAATGGATTATTATAAGTAGCAGATAGATCTTCCCTCGGCATTTGATTTTGCAGTCCTAATACTGACGGGGATGCTCTTGTAGGCATGCTACCCATGTATGTTTTAGCAAGCTCAACAGGGGAAGCAACAGCATCTTCAAGAACCTATATTGTCTAGCGCTGGTATTCTGCGTCTAGCGCGGTAATTTTTTTTTAACGAAAATCCTTACAAATATTTTTTTAATTCGCGGGGTCACGTGACCCCCCGTGCCCTATACTGGCTCCGCCACTGGTAATGATACCTTATCACTAAATTCAGAGCGAGTTGATGGGGGGAAAATGAAATTCATATTTACAGCAACAGTTTTTAGTCACGACCTAAACTTATTTGTTATGAAATCATAGTTTTAACGACGACAATTTCAGTTGTTGCAAAAACTTTGTTGCCAAAAATCAAATTTCTTGTAGTGAGCCACACGCAAAAGAAAAAAACTAAATGGCGAAATGTGAACATCTGCTTTTTAGTCTATTTCTTTTTTTTCCCTAATTTCCGTTATGTTCATTGGTTAAGATTGTAGTACATATATTTTTTCTGAAAATTCATATGATTTGTTTTTTTACATCCAGAAACTATATTTGCACATCCGTAATGGTTTTTGTATCTTACATGCATTAGTTTTCTTGTACATCCAAAAATTAAGTTTGTACATCCGACACGTCCAAAAAGGATGTTAGTACATCCTTATTATATTTTGTACATTCAAAATTTATTTTTTAATATTTATGATTTATTTTGTACATCCAACAACTATATGTACGTGCACATCCATAATAACTTTTGTACATCTAAAAACTATAATTGCACATCCAGTAATGGTTTTTGCATCTTACATCCATTAATTTTTTGTACGTTCAAAAAATAGAATTGCACATCCATAAATTTGTTGAACATCCAAAGATGTCAAGAATAATTATATTAGAGGTATCTTTTAAAAAAAAAAAAAAAATTAGAAGTACGTGGCAGCAATGTTCACAAGTGAACATTTGCGCCATTTAGCCTGACTCCATCCAAAATACCAGAAAAATATATTCATCAACTGACTTTGTCAAATCAAGTTTAGAAATGGAAACGTTTCAAAAACAAGAAAACTAATGCAAGTTGCAACACAATTAACAAAAGGCCAAAATAGTCTCTAACACCACAAATTATAGCGCTAGAGCACTCAGTACCATCAACTTTGACTATTAGCCAAACTACCATAAACTATTGGCCCGAGAAGCTAACTTTTCACTACACATTCTCAGGCGACTTAGCCTTCTAATTAATAAAAAACTATGATAAATGAAAGAAAAAGGGGGAAATGAATAAAAAAATTAGTACAGATTCCCCGCCGCAGTCAACAAATTCCTAGCTCCGGCATCATTTATGACATTTTCTGCACCCAAATCAATAGTGTGTGGTGTTTTGGCTACTAATCAAAGTTGGTGGTGTCGAATACACCCACGCCATAGTTTATAGTGTTGAAGCCAATATTGCCTTAACAAAAACATAGGAGTATAGAACAAGAAAGAAGCATACGTACCGAGAGCAAAGCTTTAAGATGAGCCATAGAAAATGACACCTTATCATCACTATAATCCTCCTTCATTTGCAACAAAACCTCCAAAAAATCCTTCTCTCTCCTCCTCCCTTCATTACCATATCTCAAACGTTGATCAATCACCTTCTCAAAAATATCATCCAACAACTTAGCACACTTCCTCATCCTCTTCTCTACACCCTGTAAATCGATCCGCTCCAAACCCGGAAAAAAGTCCGATACATTCGGCATACCCAACAACCCGGTAAACTCCTTGATCACGGCCCGAAACTCTAACCCGATACTTTCTCTCTCTTCCACCATTGTTCCTCCCCACAACATCTCTGTCACCACCCTCATAACCACCATGAACACTTCTTCCCCGACATTAACCGTCTTTGTCCCCACTTTCTCCGACAATCTCCGTACCATGCTCCGTACTTCTCGCCTACGTAGTCCGTACATAGCATCTAACGTGGCACTTCCAAGCATCTCTCTGACACAAACCTTCCTAAGCATCCGTAATGTCGGCCCGTACGGGGACCACACTATGTTAGCGCCGCCATACGTGGCGGCTTTTCCTGCCACGGGTACGTCACGGTTGGCGAAGATGACGTCATGTTGTTTTAGCACCTCTTTGGCGTGACTTGCTGAGGAGATGATCACGCCACGTTTCATTCCTAGTCGGAGAGAGAAGATTGGGCCGTGGGTTTGGGCCAAAGTGGTGAAGTAGGTGTGGAGTTCTGGGTCTAGTGAGAGGAGGTTTCCTAGTATAGGAAGGCCCAATGGGCCTGGTGGGAGTGGTGGTCGGTTTTTGGTGAGGAGAAAGATGGCCCATAGTATGGTAAGGAGAGTTAAGAGTGGAACTACCCAGGTTTCAAATATCATTGTGGATTTTTTTTTTTCTTCTCCCTAATATGATAAGCTTTTTTTTTATTTATTTATTGCAGATACAATCATAGTGTAGAATTGTAGTGTGAACAAATTATAAGATACTTCATGGTGCAAATTTGTGGTCTGAGTTGAGCCTTTGTGAAAACGTCATGCAAATTGTAAAGGACCTCAAAAATCAAACTAGAAAACAAGAATCAAAAGTTAACGACTAATAAACTATGATGTAAATATAGTATAATTCTTTTTTTAAAATTTCTTACTTTCGTGATATTGAGGGATGAAATAGTCTAAATCTAAACATCGCAATATGAGACTAAATAGAGTTGGTCGGTCAGGTTAGATTAAATAACCCCCACAATTATAAGTAACCCCTATTAGAGGTTGAGGTAATGGAAGAAGAAGATCGCTTCCCGCCCCATATCTCTCTCGGCGCCTAGGGATTAAATCTCATGGACTCATTCGGCGATTTCCCTTATCCCCCCAGTGATTCCTTTCATCTTACTTATGTAATTCTCAGTATAACTAACCTCATATGTCGACTGGATGCATGCAAGACTTTGGCTTAGAAATTGGACTTGTACTATTTTGAACGGGAAGTGGCAGGTACATTTATTAAACTAAATTTCGATTCGAAGGAAAAAATCAAAGCTGACTCCGATAAAAAAATAATCTGAATCCGGCTCCGTTTAAAAAGTCCGACTCCGAGTCGGAGGAGGGTCAGAGTCGGATCCCATAACAAAATCCGAGATTCAAACTCGACTCCGACTTTAAGGCAATTCATACTTTTTTTATATTTATATTAATGTATTATGTATGTATATAATATGACTCTAACATTGAGGCAATTGTATTATATAAGATTTTTTCATTGAAAAAATGATTGTTAAAAATAGTAATGTTTAATTTCCATATAATTATTAAAAAAACATATTACTAATTAGATTATTTGTATTATAGAAGATTTTTCGATTACAAAAAATGGGACGAAAAAATCAGAGTCGGAGTCGGGTGTTATGATTTTAAGTCGGATCGGACTCGGATTTTCGGAGTCAAAGTCATATTTAAAATCCGATTTCTTGTAGGGTCGGAGTCGAATGATGCATAATCCGGTCCAAGTCCGACCCGTTGCCATCCCTAATCCCAACAGGCTACAAGATGTGCAACTGTAAAACCTGCTCTTCTCACATGACTACAATAAAAAGCGTTAAAATACATACTTCCTCCGATCTGAAATGAATGAAACACTTCTCTTCTTTATGTGAGAGATTTTCGAGAGAAATGTTTCTTTTATTTCACAACGGATAAAGTAGCTAAATACCCGGGGTAAAAAAAAAAAAGACATAGTTAAACAGAAGATATCTTTGTATTAGGTTAGAAATTAGACTCGGAAGAGGTTTTTCCTGTTCTCTTCGGCATAAAACAACTGAACTGAATTGAACTGAACTGAACTGAACTGAATTAAATTATAACTAATTAATAGTAATGATCATCATTTAGGAACTGAACTGAACATAACTGAATTGAATCGAATCGAACCGATTGAACCGAATCGAACCAATTGAACCGAACCGAATTGAACCGAAAATAAGCTGGGATAAGCAGCCAAGACTCCTATGCTTAGGGTATAGAGTTATAGACGTATGTTGACTGTACTTTTGATGTATCACAAAGATTTGTTTATTATCATTCCTGTATATATTAGAATTTGAGTTAAAATAGGATATTGAAGGCAGCTCAACGCTTTCCTAAATTCATCAAAACAGCCTAAAATAGAACGTTAAGTCTTTTGTATAATGAGGTAATTAAATAAGTTTTATCTTTTTTATGTGGATAATTTTATCTAATGAAAGTCATCTACCTTTTTTTTTTTTTTTGAGGGGATCTACCTTTTATATTGACTTTATAATACTACTATCTTAGTAAGATAATTACTTCTATTTCATTTATTTATTTAAATACTAATTCTAATAACAATAATTCTTGAGATTACTTGGCCGCCGAGTTTCACCCAACTTTCCCTAGTCAGAGTTTTTTACCCTTGGGCCAAAATTTCCTCCCGTCGCATATCTAAACTTATTCGTCTAATTATCATCAAAAATTTCACAGGATTTTTTTTTTGCTCCTCAGTTCAACAAGAGAAATTTACTTATTCAAAACTAAAACAAAATTGACTTATTCAACGAAAAAGTCGCAGAAGTCAGATTTTTCTTACAAGGTAATCCTTTATTTTTGTTGAATTAAAAGCTTCTTCCTTTAATTTGCATTGAGAAACACTTGTTTGTTTAGTATTTGGCAGTTGCTTTGGTTTGATGATGATCATTAATATAAGTTTTATTTTTTTTGTGCGAATGAGCCACAAGGGCGGGGATGAGAATCGATCCCAGGATCACCTGGGATCGGGAGGGAAGCTTTAACCAATTGAGCTATCCCTCACTCTCTGATTATTAATATAAGTTAATAGCGTGGATTATTATTATTATATGGTGATGTTGTAGCAAAAGTAATTTGTATATGTTGGGTTATGTTAGTTTTGGCTGATTTAATTTGAAACATCTATATATTCTCAGGGTTTTACATGTCAAAATTTACGCTAGACATAAACAGCCAGGAAATCAACCGAAAATATTTCACTAACAAGGTATTTATTAATGCTCACATGAGATGTTATTTCTTATATCTGCATGTAGTATTGATTTGAATCAAATAGAATCATGGAGGACTAATTTAACTATTTAACTATGTAGATTACTTTGATAGAGTTAATCACTATTATCCTCTCTTCCTTTTCCTTTCTTATTAACTAAATTAGAGCGGCACTTCCTCCGTAACAGAAAGAATGCAACAATTGGGTATTATTTGCGATGTATTATTTGTGGGACAAAAGATTTGACTTTGGTACGGTTGTTTTGCAGATACTGAAAGTTTACTGCAAATCATGGATAGAGATAAGTTGTTTTTACTATTGATTAACGATGCAACTTTGCTCCTTAAGTTGCTAAACAAGCGGAAGAGGGATGAAGACGAAGCGAAGATGGATGATGACAACCACAAACAACTGAAGAAGGATGATGATGATGATGATAAGTCGAAGATAGAGGAAGATACAGATGATGATGATGATGATGATGATGATGATGATGGTGACGAAGATGATGATGATGGTGATACAATATTAAGTTACAAGGGTATAGTCTTGACAAAATTTGATGAAAAACTTCTAAAAGGACCATACTTCTTGAATGACACGATAATAGAATTCTACTTTCGTTACCTAACATCCATCTATGGAGAAGAGGACGTGTTATTCGTGGCGCCTTCGGTGTCGTTTTGGCTAGCAAACTCTGATAGCCATGAGAACTTACAAGAGACTAAAGAATCCCTCAAGCTAAACCAAAAACAAATCATATTTTTCACTATCAACAACAATGAAATAAATTCGAGTTCCGATTCTACAATGAATAATGCCGAGGATGGAGGAACACATTGGAGTCTACTAGTGTATTACCGAGCCAAGAACTTATTTGTGCACCAAGATAGTGTAAGAGGGCTTAATAAGCTCCACGCTAAGTTGCTTTATTCGGTACTTAAGGAGGTTTTGGATGATAATGCCAATAATTTAAGGCCTCCAATTTTTATAGAGCTTGCAATTAGGACTCCTAAGCAATCAAATTACTATGATTGTGGCCTTTATGTTATGAAGATTGCGGAAGTTATCTTGGAGTGGTACTTGATTTGGAGAAATGATGAGGAATTAGGGCAACTTTGGTTTGATGAAGTCTCGGAGAAGGTTTCAAGGTTCTATGTGGAGGGTCATATGCGCACCGAAATTCGAATGCTTATTCGGATGTTGAGGGAGGATGAAGAGGATGCTTCTGGTTTTGATACTGGTTGATTCTCCTACTATTTGGTTTTTGGTTTTTCAATGCTTGTTGTTTGATATGGAAGCGATTGGTGAAGAAAAATTAATCAACTTCTGAAAGATATAATTCCTTCGTTCTGTAAATAAGTGAAACACTTCTCTCAAAAACTTTCACATAAAAAAGAAAAGTGTTTCACTTATTTGAGAACAGAAGAAGTATATAAATCGATCAGTCTATAGTAATTCATAGTCAGATGCATATATGGTAGCTACAAGACTAAATTAATTCATGTATTGTAGTTTTATGGTCATGTTGGTTAATAATGTATGATGGATGTCTGCAAATTAAACAAGGTTCAGCTTTCCATTATTCTTTGTCAATCTCAATCATACCATCTTCTCTAATAGTTCGATGTGTATCAGCAAAGGTCTGCACCAAATAATCAGGGTTATTGTAGTCAAATTCAATTGGTTGCAAAACGACTCGTCAAAAATCAATGATGACTTAATGCCCAACACTTAGTGCTAGTTTGGTTTACATGGGAAGTCAAAATTCCCATGAAATTGCAATTCATAGGAAATAAATTACTTAATCAAATTCATGAGAAATTGGTCAAACTGTTTGGTTGACAATGGGGAATTAAATTCCCATGGGAATTTTTACTTACCTAGGGGGACCTAGGTAAGTAACTTCCTCCATTTTGTGGGAACTCAAAACTTCTAGGAATTTCTAATTCCTTCATTTTGATATTTTGTTGTCAACCAAACAACTCATTATTCTATCAAAATATGAGATTTTAGAAATTTTATTTGAGTCCTAACCATAAGAAATGAGCATCATCCCACTTTAGCTTCTAAGAAATCTCAAACATATTTTGGATTACAGACCAAATTGATTTTTGAAAAGATAAGGACATTTGATATTTATTTTGATACATGTCCGTGTTATATACTTCCTTTGATTTTATTTTATTTTTCCTAAGGGATAGCAATTTTTTGGAATGCAGTTTAGGAGGATCAGAGATAAGGTAAATGCATAAATTTCGTAAAAAGTTTTTAGCAGATGATAATCAAGTCACTTGTCACTCCTTTTGCAGTGTTAATTTTTGTTTTAAAAACTCATATGTTTTCGTTGTCTAAAATCCTCCTAAAAATGCGTGTCAAAGAACTTGGTAGCTTTAATTTTTTGGGGTTTTTCTACGTTATACCTTTGTGTTTTTTCGATTTTTACATTATACCCCAACCTTTTAAAAATTCCACACAGTACCCTCAAACTTACCTTTTTTAATGCACAATGGCCCTACCGCTGATTATACGTCATTAATTTCGTGTATTTTTTATAATCCAGTGGAACTAATCTAATTTGTGAATATTCCCTGCAAGCGTTAAACTATGTATAAGTTAAATTTGTTCTAATAAATTAAAAAATTAAACGAAATTAATGACTTATAAACAGCGATAGGGGCATCGTGCATTAAATAAGGTAACATTGAGGGTACCGCGTGGAATTTTTAAAAGGTTGGGGTACAACGTAGAAATTGAAGAAACACAAGGGTATAACATAGAAAAACCCTAATTTTTGTTATATAGATAGGGTACAAGTTCAGTTAGACAGTTGCAAGTTAGAATATGACCTGTCTAAAGTCTAAACACTAGTTAATTTGCTAAATCATGTTTAACAGAATGGGGTGGTGGCGCAGTTGGCTAGCGCGTAGGTCTCATAGCTAATGTTGAGTGATCCTGAGGTCGAGAGTTCGAGCCTCTCTCACCCCAATATTTTTTTAGGCTTTTGTTGTCTTTTTCTGTCATATCTGTATTTATCATAAGATTAAATGTGGACTCCATAAACCCTCCCCACCCATGGTAATGGGTGACAATCAAACCTTTCACAATAAGGTTGGAATAAGGTAAAGATGCATCATTCGTGATTCAATTTTCAGATTTTATCATATACGTCCTCAATTTTTAAAAACTTGACGCAGTTGGAGTTTTACGCTATCTCGTATCTACGTGTTCTTATTTGATTGTCTTTTGTGCCTTCTACTTAAGGAAAAATATCGTCATGAGGAATTTTGTTAGATTCTTCTCGATTTACAATATCAAAAAAATCAAATTTCTCTTGCTGTAACTTATAGAAAATTAGGGATATAATTAGTTAAGGTTATGTATTAGCAAGCATGCACAAAATAGTGCATCAAGTATTTGACAACAAAGGAAGTACCTTGTACTAGATTGGTGTTTGTGTCACGCTCCCAAATCTTGTTGTGATTGTGCACTTCTCTTTCTCACTCAAAATAAGAAGTTCGAAAATATATCTAGACACATGCAACGTTATGTGACAATGGTTAGGTCGGGTTAAGTTAGAAGGATAACAAGTGGATCGATGTTATTGGCCACCTTTCGTGGCGCTATGTGACTATGGTTATGAAGTGGTGACTTTTAAGTTGACGAAAGCTTCTACTTGTCTCAGTTACTTGGATTTGATTTTAGACTCCATTCTATCCTTGAGCACTAATTTTAATTTTGTTAGTTGGTCTCATGTCAAAAGGGATGAGAATTTTGTAGCTGATCATCTCTCCCGTCTAGTGAATGTGAAACTGAACAATGTCAGATAATCAAATGTCTTATTGAGAGCTCCCCATGGTAGTTTTGGATTTTTTGTTCTTCAATTAACGCACTTAGTAATTTCCCTTCAAAAATATTTTAGGAAACTAGCTCACTAAAATTTATTTTGAAATTGGTTTTTTTAATTAGAAAACACTTGGAAGTATTATAAATTTGTGCGTTTCTTCAAAGTTGTTTATTAGAAAGGGGCAAAGATACTCTTAGTAAGTAAAAACCTAGTACTGATATAATTCCCACGTCACAAACAGGTAGAAAATTTTGGGCCCATTAAGAATTTAAACCAATATATGCAACGGAAAGGCCAGTGGGTGGTAAGGTTATCCGACTCCAAAGGCCCAAACTGTTTAAAGTACTTCCATATTGGACATCATGAACTCATTGGCGATATTAGGGTATCAAAAGTATCTATATATAAAAATAATATAAAAAATAATATCTCAAAAAAAAAATATCCAAAAACGGAAAAGAGTCACTCTTAACATAGAATAGTTACCTTATGTGTTTTGCAATAGAATATTATAAGTCCTATTCATATAAGATTTTGTGCTTAAACTCTTAAAGAGTGTAGATAGTGCTACATAAGCATTTCCTTAAACATGAAATGCTACATAAACATGTCATATGATAAAATAAATTCTGAATTAAAAATACATCGATTTTAAGAATGATAAAATCAGAGTTGCGAAGAAACGACAAAAGAAACTATCCACCAAAAGTGATTATATATGACTATATTTCCCTCTAATAATAAAGTTGCTAAGAGGATTTATTTAAAGGAACATAATGATTCTAAGTTTATACTCCCTCTGTTTCATAGAAAAGTATATCCCAAGTGTAAATATACACTTTTAAAAGGAAAATTGTCATAAACTACCTATTAAAGACACTTTTTTAAAATAAACTACCTTATATTATGTTTATTTTATAAAACTATCTTATAAGTGGAAAAACTTTAAAAAACACTACCAAATTCAGAATTTACACTAACCATGGTTAACTATTCCCTCTAATTATCCCTCTAATATAAGATTACGAAAATACCCCCCGTAAATTACCCCAACCCCTCTTTGTTAATTTCCTTCACAGCAACGTTAAACTCTCCCTTCAACCAAGTGAAATACTCACAGCAGCTTCTCCTCTGTTATGATCAAAGTTTGATACTTGGTGATTTTTTTTCACTTTCTCACTGCGTTGAACTCTCGTCATCCCTCTGTCTTCTGAATTTTTTTTTAATAGTGGAATTGTGGTCCATGAAGGACACAATGAACAAGGGTAAATAGGTGTCTCAAAATCCCCAACCTCAACTATTCTTTTTCTCTTTTTTGCAATTAAAAATCCTAATTTTGAATTGGACTCTAACTGATTTCACATGGATATTTTTTTTCTGAAAGAACACTTAATTATGATTGTTAGTGTGCAATTTGGTGGAAATTGATGTTTGATTGAAATACGTATAGTATCTGTAGGAAATTGCCAGGCTATGTTGACACAAATATTTGGATTAGGGGGAATTTGATTTTGTGAAAGGAAATTGTGAATATGTTGGTGGTGAAGTGTATGTGAAGCTTTGTCTGTGGGTGCATACACTAAATGTTAATGATTTAAGAAGGAAAATCTATGGCTGCTTTGAGGGAATTAAACAAGAGGGTGCGTGAAACCCAAATATTGCAACTATTAAAAAAAAGAAGGAATAAATATATAGTTATTTTTTTTTTTTTTGAGGGGAAAGTATATAGTTAGTGGGTAACAAATTTTCTAAAGGATCTAATAGTGAGTATTGAAGGTGTATGGGATCAGTATAACTTCCCTACCGGTCCATTTAGACCGCCATTGACTGTCATGGTCATCTCAGTCAAAGAAATCCTATTTTACCGGGTATGTGTTAAGCCATATACCGGTATATTCTACATGCCGGTTAACTAGGATTACCTTACCGGTAACCGTCATATGGGCCATTGCCAAATGGGCCTGGATTGACCCAGTACTTACTCAATGCGCCTATGGGCCTAAAGATAAGTATCAGAAGAGGATAGAAATGTATTCAACTAATAGGAGCAGAGTCCTACCTGGCTAAGGACACTGCCGGCTCCTATAAATACCCCACGATCTGAGTCATCAGGTACGTTCACATATACTAATACATTCTACTTGAGACATCCCATCTTTATCCTTTACTGACTTAGGCATCGGTGGGGTGTTCCTCGGATCAACCCCCGAGGTTAGTTTACGTGTTCTATCTTGCAGGACATTGAACCGGCTTACCAACAGAGGAGATACCGGTTCACTCCCTACCATTTATTCCATACCGGAACAAAAGGTTTTTTTTTTTTTTTTGAAAAGGAAAGGAAAATAGGTCACAACCTAATAGAGTGAGTATTGTTGGTATTCTCAAATCTCAAAAATATTTTTATGTTAATTTTAAACGTTTGGATAGGTCAGCCTTAGAAACATTTCATTTCAAAAGAGTGGATTTAGCACCATCAGATTTTACTTATTGGTGGTCAAAATTTTGATACGGAGTAAATGTACTATATTTTCTTGCTTACAACATGATAATTGACATCCATTATTTTTGGGCAAGACGCGGAAAATGTCCTTTTTTTTGTTCTTTGACTTGAACTTAAGAACTATAGCTAACACAGTATTAGCATTATATTGTCAATACTTAGTTGTCAAAACACGTAGAGCTGTATGGAATGGGATACAGATGGCTGAATTATAAGGTTGGGAGATGATCATATATTATGTGAAATAAAACTATAGCAACTAATTAATAGTAGTAATAATGACACTTTTTTAAGCACTTTGCTATATTTTCCTTCCTGGCACAATAGCACTCTGGCACTTTGCAATATTACCATTATTTTGGTTTGTGTTTGTGTAGGTTATTTACGTGTTTTCTCTCCATAACATATGATGATATAATTTAATACTCCCTTGGTCGATCATTGGTGTTACTTTGGCACCAAACTCTTCTAGTCGTCATATTTAAAAAGTGGGGATTGAGTAATCATTAATCTACCAAACATCATTCTGTGGACTCTTCGAAGTTCATTGCACACATAATCTTGCCAGTGGACAAAGTTTTCCCATTTTAGGAAATCTTTTGAAGTAGTAAAATTAAGAGAAACACTTAATAGCAAACAGTTCGCCAGTGAACATTGCTTTTGGCAACCACAAACATATGTTTTTTGATGTTCAACAACAATATTATGGATATGCAAACATATTTTTTGGATGTATAGAATAGCTAATGCATGTAAGATGCGAAATCATTGTGGAAGTAAAAATGTAGTTTTTGGATGTACAAAAGAAATCATGGACATGCAAAATATAATATGGATATAATTTTAAGATGCAAAAACCATTATCGATGTGCAAATATAGTTTTTGGATGTAACAAAATGGATTTTGGATGTACAAACTATAATATGGATGTACTAACATAATTTTTTGGATGTAATTCATACATGTAACATACAAAACCCATTATGGATGTGCAAATATAGTTTATGAATGTATAAAAGAAATCAGATGGGTGTACATAATATAGTATGGAGGTTGGTAACAAAGTAAAAAAATGTGAATTTATTTTTTGAAATTTTTTTACCTAATGTTTAACCACAGTTAAGCTTTTTTTGTCTTTTAGTGATCGACACTCAAGAGTTTGTTCACTGGCAAACCCTTCGCCATTGAGCCTTACTCTAAAAATAACATATACTTCATCTAATATTAGCTTTTAAACCCGTGAAAGGTAGAAGAAGAAAAATTATTACATTGTCAAATTTACATAAAATTTTAGTTAGTTAAATTATTACGTTGTCAATTTTTGGAACTATAGAGAGCTTTACCTAGCTAGCTAGAATAAAATTCCATTTGTCTCATAATATAGTGTTTGTTTCTCATTTTTAATATGAATTAAGAAAAGTGAAAAATGTTACCATTTGTATTGTTTAATGATGTACTTGTATTTGGAAAGCTAATTGTCTTTTTAAATTTAATAGAAAAAATAAGATCTATGGTTAAAAAGAATCAAAACTATATTGAAACTAACAAGTATTAAATGGTTATTAACATTAAACATAGAAAGGAACAAAAGAATTACATCAAATATTCTAACTATCCAATAGAATTACATCTTTGAAAATAGAAATATTTAAAATAGTTATTATTTTTTGGGACTCTCAAAAAAGAAATATAAGCATTATATAATGCGACAGAGGGAGTATAATGACTATAGTCTAGTTGAAAAAAACCAATTCTCTTCGTTCTTTCTTAATTCCACCACTTCCACTTTAATTCTACACTATTCATGTACTATACGTTTTAACAATATTGTTTACAAATAGTATGTAAACATATCTCTATTATGTATTGTCCTCCGTCTTTTATTAATCAATACAGCTTGACTTTTACACATGTCAATGCACAATTTTGACTATCAATTTCTTAAATTATCTATTGGCAATAATTATAAAAAGTTGATATTTTGAAAAACATGGGATATATGGATTAATGATTTATTTTCTCAATATATATTTTCAAAATGAAAACTTTTAAAATTAATTTCCTAATCGATGTTGTTCAAGATATTAGTGGCTAAAATTGTGCATGCTAAACACATATTTGGTATTAGCGGTAAAAATTAACAACCTAGCATTTTTTGCACGCTATGCATGCGTGTCATATTAACGTTTTTTTTCCTCAATTAGTTATTCATCAGTGTTACAAAAAAATTGATTCGAAAAGACATTTATAATTATTTTTAATTTTTTAAATATGTTTTTCTTAGATCAATGTTTCATTGGTTTTTTTAGTTATTTGTTCATCATTATTCAAATATAGTATTGAGAGAAGGAAATATAAAGAAGAAGAAAGTTTGTGCTCAAATAAAGTGGAAGAATTTGTGTATCAGGTTCAGTCGTTGAATATTAATAATTAAAGTGGAGCAGTTTGATTAATATAATAGAGATTATCGAATAATAATCAACATTTAAGCTTTAGAATATATTATCAGTATAATTATTAATATGACATTCAAGTTTGTATTTTTTCTTCTGATTTTGTCAATCAAGTTTGACGATTTCATTTTTAATGAGACTTTCATTCTCATTAATTTAATGTTTAATTGAAATTTTAAATTCAATTTCTTTGTTAACTTGTTCAATATATATGGCAAGTAGGAAGAAGAAAAGATTATTTAATATATATGACAATTAAAATTCATTAAGAGTATATCAGACTTTTTATAAGGGGGACGCTGTCTTCTTCCCCTTCACTTATATAATAGAAATAACCAAATAAACAATTTAATTTTCTAATTGCTCCAATACAATTAGAAAATTTACCAAACATAGCTTTTAGAATTTAGTCTATACTCTTTTCGCCCATTGGAAAAAGGTGGGGCGGTGCGGCGGTGCCGGTGATGGTTTGGGGTCGGAGACACTTTATCTTTTATCATCAACGTATAGATAGTCGTATAGTATATGATTTTATTATTTATTTTCCACTTAAAGTAATGAGCTTTTTGGAGGTTACATGGTCCAGCATCCTCAATTCGACTGACATATGTTGTTCTTGCAACAAAGAATAGAAAATAATAGATTTCAAAGTTTGATGAGGATCATATGATTCAACATTCCACTCACCAAACAGTATCTTCTTCTTTTGTAGGAAGGCCAGGTCATGACTCCATAAACCCTTGAACGTTTCCTTATGTATTGTGTAGGACCATTCACTGTCCTTTTTGCTGGGCATGCTTGCATGCTTTGACCTTAGCTTCCTATTATTCTCAGTTGCTCACAAAGGTCTAGCTGAAAAAACACGAACACATCATTTTGCACTCTCATAGTTGCAATTAGGGGCAATAATGAGTATGGCCTGTTCGCGAACAGTTCGGGATCGGTTAAAGCTTGGTCGACGCTCGGCTCGGATTCGGACTCGACTCGAGACTTTAACAAGCCGAGTTGAGCTAGGCAAAGCCCGGCTCGAAAGCTCGTGAACAAGCTCGATTAAACTTTTATATAGAAAAATAATATATTTATATACATAAATATATTAACCTAGATATCAAACACTAATAGGTTAATAGTTTCATTGTCTAAAAGAAAACCTATAAATCTCAAATATTAAAAAAGGAAAAACAAAGAAAACACGTAAAAACTAGGGGTGATAAAGAGCCAAGCATGTTCGTCAACAGTTCGAGCTCGGCTCGTTTAACATTTGGTCAAAGCTCGGCTCGAACAAAGTTCGGCTCGTTAAGCTTTGAGCTCGGCTCGAGTTCGGATAAACTTAAACGAACACAAGCCGAGCAGACCACAGTTTGGGCTTGGCTCGACTGATAAGCAGCCCTAGTTGCAATTTCCTCGAGTTAGAGGCGAAGCCAGGCAATTTTCTTAGAAGGGCCAATATTTAATAATTTATATACATTGTAAAAATAATATTATTGTATTATACAATATAAATACCAAAAGTTGTCAATACAGAAAAACCATATTTAACATTGACAATCCGTGCAGAGAAAAAAAAAACCTAGCTGTCATTCCCTTTTCTCCTATCTCTCTCCTCTTTTTCACAGAAAACCCTCTAGAGGGGCTGCCATGGATGTTTTCGTCCATGGTAAGCCCCTCTTTCTCTCCTTTTTGCAGTTTTTAGTTTATTTTCTTACTTTTTTCGCTTTTTCGCTGCTTTCAATAAGTCTCATCTGTGTGATGACATTAGTCCCCAGGGATTTTGTAGTCGTTCCCTTCACGGTGGGTGTATTAGTTTGGTTTCTTTGTTTGCCAGTGGGCTTTGGACCCTGGATCCACTTGAAGGTTGATTTGTTAATAGCATTATGTGCGCGATTGCAACGGCGGTCAGTATTTCGCGTACAATCGGTTGAATTGGAACTAATTCTACATCAAAACTACATCAGATCGTTAGACCCCCTCGTAGAAGGCTGCATCAGACATCGATGTGAAAAAGGATATTTAGAAAGGTTAATTCTACTCAACGATTGTGAGTTTGTGAGATTAGAATTAAGTTTCTTTCAATTTTATCTGTATTTTTTAGTTTCTGACTTATATGAGGGAGGCCAATTCCCTTGCTCCTTCATAGCTTCGCCAGTGATATGACTATATGAGTACTAGTTTATCTTGCAGCATGACTATGCATTTTTTAATGTTAATAATAATGCAAGTACCGTTGAGGATGAGATGTGGAGCTTTAGTGGCATATAGCTCCCACCTCCAATCCATATGATATAGGGCCCAAGTTTATTAAACAATTTAATCCATCTTTTCACTATGTGTGTTTTCTTAAAACGTAACAGTTACAATATGTTTCTAATATATTATAGAACATTAGTCATGTGTTACTATACCAAATCTATTGCTAATCAATTTTTAGATGAATGTTAGTACAAGGTTTATTTTGCAAGCTTTCGTACCTTAGGTTACTGATATTCCTATCTTAATTCTTAACTACTTATTGACAGTGGTGAGAATGGTGAAGCGGGTTCATAACATGAAAGTACCGAATATTAGATTAAAATCGAAATATAAGCATCTGAATTATAAACTATTACTCCTATATGTGTTTAGTAAATATAACATATTTACAAAGGATTAACAAGTACGTTGTTACTAATCACATTTTCTAGTTTATTATGTGTGCATAGGTAATTTAATTATATTTCCGCTCCCATACTAGAAAGAATTGTTGATTATGTTCTGGAAGACATACCTAAAATTTGAGCATATTGAGATCCTAAAACAAATTCAACGTCATTGTAATAGTTAAAAAGTTTATATAATTTCTTGTAACAATTTCTTCTTAGAATATCATCAGCCTTTTATCATGCTTAGGTAAGCTAACAATCTCCATTTAGTGCTGTATGAGTTAAGCTTCTGTTTTAAATAGTTTCGTCCGTGAATAATTGTACTCGCTCCCAAGAAACCATACTTATGTGGTCATGATGACATATATTTAGGCAAATGCAACCAAGTGCGGAAGTAGGTAGTTAAAAAATACCTAAAAGATAAAATCTGTACCTTTTTCAGAGTATAGGATCATCAAGGAAACAAAACAGAAAAGAAAAAAAAAAAAAAAAACATATCGTTCTTGCACCATGTAGTCTTGTTAAATTGAGTGGAATTGAATAATTGATTGTCTATGTTCATAAATTCGTTTATACAGTTGAGGACGAGTATCAATCTTTGTAAAAGATCATTTGTGATGTCGGTTGAGGTCAATAAAAAAATTACTTATCTTCACCTATTATTTACTAGCTAGGATAGTTTTCAGCCTTTTTTTTAAGGGTCGTAGCTGCCAGTTGTTAGCGAGCACTTAGCTATTAGAAAATTATTGTTAAAGTAAGGTATGTTTTTGGCTACAAAAAATAAACCTAACCCTCAATGTAGAGCTGTCAAATAATGACCCGATCTGAACCTGTAACGACCTGTAACTGACTTGTACCTGAAATTTTGGTGGAACATGTCACCTTAACCTGACCTGTACCCGACCTGATAATAACTGATACATGATCTTGACCCAATACTATATGACTTGAACCTGAACCGACACCGCCCAAAAAAGACCAATAACTGAATTGATCCGACCTAACAACAATCCGGACCTGATTCGACATCTGACCTGATTAGGACTTGAAACCGATTATAACTCGACACAACCTGTTATAGTCCGGACCTATTGCGACCCGTTACCTTATTTACCAGACCCGTTGCGACCCGGTACATGGTTTTACCCGACTTGTTGCAACATGTTACCCGATTTTACCCGACTTGTTGCTTGTTGATAACTCGACTTGTCATTGAGTTCACCACATAGTGACATAAATCATAAGCTAATACTACTACAAAAAGGCATATAACTTGCTCAAGCATTGATTTTCAATTAAATCTTAAATAATAATACAAATTTGAAGCAGCGTCACACAAGATTCATGACTCGTTCTGTACTCGAAGCGACCCCAAACCAAGTATGGTACAACCCAATTATAACACAACTCGATAACTAGCGACCTGAAATTAACTCGAACCTGACCCAAATCGCTATTGTCCTGACCTGATAAGTATCCAACCCACACATGATCTGAACCTGAAAACGCCCGCTAAAAACCTGCAAACCGGATCCGACATCACATGACCACGAAAGATGACTTGTATCGAAATTGATTGTGTCGAAAACGACCGAACCTGAAAGAAGAAATAAATCGAGGCAGGCCTGACCGAATTACGACCTTTCCCGACCTGCACCCGACCTGTTTGATTTTAATGACCTAATATGACCTGACCGAACATGACCTGACTGAACATGACCTGAAACCTGAGATGACCCAACCTGAACCGACTCGAGTAACTGAATTGACAGCTCTACCTCTATGTAATAGATTGAGTTTTTTTATAGAAAAAAAACTAATTTAGCTTTGGTCTTATCAGCAATCAATAATGCTGGTTGTTTGTTCATTCACTTGACTTGTTTAACTCATTAGTAGTTTTAGTTGTTTGAAACAGTTAATAATAAGAACTCCTTACCAAAATGTTTAGCAAAGATGAGTTCTTGTTTGTTAATTGGCTATTACTTTTTTTTTTAAAAAAACTTTTATGTGAAATAATTGAAAGCGAACGAGAGATAGTTAACTAGTTAAACATGACACTAATTATATTCACTCAAAAAAGAAAGCCTCCCCCCTCTCTCTTTCTCTCTCAAACCCTAGCCTTCCCTACCCCTTCTTCATCAGTTAGGGGATGCCATGGATGATTTCATCCATGGTAAGCCCCTTTTCCCCTTTTATTTTCAGTTTTTAATTCATTTTTCTTGTTTTGTTTAATAAATTAGTCTCTCTTTATGAGATCTTTTCAAACCCTATTATGCGGTTTTTAGTTTCTGTTTTGGAAAATCTCCTTCTCCCCTATGGGAGTTGAGTATGGTTTTTTGTTTTTAGGTATGAGAAATTGTTCTCATTGGTTGAAGTTCGAGACTCAACATGAAGGTATTAGAATCTCGGATGCGGTCAATATGACTCGGTCAAGAATGTTCTTCCCAAACTACATCATAATGATAGACTTCCTCATCAATAGCTGCTTGATTCAGCAAATACAAGGGGGCTGCATTGTATTGCTCGATATGGTTCATTGTAGTTCCTTCGAAGACAAATTTGATTTACCCTTGTTTAATTGTATCTTGTGTTTCCTTAATACCTATTGTAGATGTCGTTTGGCCTTCAATTAATGAATTTTCTCTTTAAAAAAAAATTATATTCACTCATGAATAAGCTAGTTATCGAACACTATTACGTACCAAAAACTAATATATATATATATATATATATATATATATATATATATATATATATATATATATATATATATATATAGTACATCTTTTCATATACTATGTGACAGTTTGAGAATCAGGGAGTGGTGGAAAGCAAACACTCATACTCAATTGCGTTAAATAAAAATAGAAACTAAAAATCTTCACAAATTCTTGGATATGTAATTGTTACACCATAATTTACTATGTAACTACCAACAAATCACATCTTATTTTGTAAAAAGAACTCAAATGATATGAAATAATTAAATAACATAATAACATGAGATTCATGTCATTATTTTTATAGTCTATGTCATTCTTGTTGGAGTCTATATCATTATTCATGTTACACAATAAGTTAAGGTGTAAATATACTCTCATACATATGTACACGTTAAAATTTCGTAATCTACCAAAGGGTATACAAATTACAAATCGATGTCCAAATGTT
The DNA here is from genome assembly GCA_947646795.1 of Beta lomatogona. Taxonomy (NCBI): domain Eukaryota; kingdom Viridiplantae; phylum Streptophyta; class Magnoliopsida; order Caryophyllales; family Amaranthaceae; genus Beta; species Beta lomatogona. The sequence continues at coordinate 2,009,261 of CANSNZ010000150.1, forward strand.
GGGGTGGCTTGATATGAACACGGACCAATTAACCAATATTTATGTGTGACAAAATTTATTAAATCAATTGAGGGTACAACTTTCCTTTTTGTCTTGTTAGAGTACTTTATTTTGCTATCATTAAGATCACTAAGTACAACGCAAAGCCAATGGGAAATGAAGTTGTAGAGAAGATGACCTTTTTTTTTACATCAGAGAAGATGACTTTGGTGTAATATATAGTTTCTTGCTTAAAGCGCAATTTATGGATATAGTAATTTTTTTTTATCAAAGACAAAGTATGAAAAGTCCTCATCCTTTAAAAAAGAGTGGTGCAACTAGTAGAAAAATAATTCTGACACACTCTATTGAAAATTTTGAATTTACGCAATCCTTTTTCCTAACAAAAAGGTTTGTAGGATAAAGTTTACATATGTGTGTTGTGACTAATTGTCTCACATTAACAAAAAGAAAAGAAAAATTGATGCTTCTATAATTTAAGACTAGTGAATTACTGTTAATTGGTGCGGAATAGAAAGACACTACAGTTGAATGTGGTCAGACTCTCATTCAACAATATCTGCTCGTTTATGTACATTGTAAATATATCTTTATATCCAAGCAAATGATCATACTGGCCCATTATTGATTTTTTTAATATATTACCTAATTCTCTTTAACGTAAGCTAGAAAAAAAAACAATCAAACTAAAACTCTATCTATCTTGATACTCTCCTTTTAATTTCCTGGTTGTTTTTTTCCTTCTCTATTTTCACATTTGATTGAGCAGTTCTAATCCAAAATAGGGATAAACTATTAGGGTAGTTTGACAACACTAGTTAACATGGAGCTTAATCGACAAGCAAGTTACTAATAAGGAGCTGAATCGACAAGTTAGTTGAAACTAATAAGGGACTGAAAGCTTGAAAGTGATCAATTGATTGTATGTATTATTTGATAAAACTAGTTGTATATTTAAATTTCGGATATCCTATATTTCAATTTTGATTAAGCAGTTGATATCCTATATAATTTCACATTGTAAACTTTCTATAAGTAAAAGAGTACCTAGAACATGGGTGGATATTTTATTATCAGGCATTTCTTCCTACTACATATCTAGAAAGATGAGGGTATTTATATCTCTATTATATAAGGGAAGCTAAGGGGGGAGGAAGATGGTGCCCCCCTTCTAAAATACTAAATTACCCTTAATGATCTAATGGAAGAAAAAAAAAACTACAAAATAAAACAATTTAATAAGAAACAATTCTCATTCCAACTTGCCATTCTGAACAAGTTAAAAATAGTATATGCAATTATGCATTCCCCTAAAAAAAAAATTACTATATGCATCAAATATTTCAATCAAAAAATGAAATGGATAAAATATCTTGACTTTTTTTTTAATAAGAGAAGATGATATACATGACGTCCACTCATTACCTTTGATACTCTTTAATTCAGTCAAACCAACTTCTATTATGTCTAATATATTTGTTCAAAATTCATTCACATAAATTTAATATTAAAAATCACTCACAACCTTTGTTAGTTTTTTATATTGGCGAATTAATATATCTAAATTAATCTAACTATTAATCTTTCATATTTTAAGTGTAATCATAACTATAGTACGGATAGATTATATAATATAATAACAAGTTTTGAAATTAACGCACGCATTGCGTGCATATAAAACTAGTTTGTAAGGAAGTAAAGCCAAAAGGCCAGAGCTAGGAACAGTAACACATACAATGCTAAAAGTAATCCTTCCTTAAACAGATTTATGTGGATAATGAAAATAAAAACACATAAAAAATGATGAGAAAAATAATTAATGCATATATATATAGTACTTTTTGGGTTGAAATTTGATTATATAGGTGAATTTCAAAATACAATTGTTCTTCTGTCAGACCATCTAATACGAGTGAAGTTGTCAGATGGCAAACAACCAAACAACATGCTAACATAATCATAACTATTAACCCAAAAAAATCATAACTTTCCAAAGTTATAATTGTTAACCAAAATCTATAATTAACTAGAATACATTAACTATAAATCCAAAATTACGTGGGCAAATTTAAAGGGAAAAAAGCGCTCCAATAGTTTTGTTATATCCAGTATATCAATTTGTGCTATAAGAACTAATGAGACCAGTCATGATGTAGGCCTGCGACGGTCATTTGGTAATAGTAATTATTTTAGGTCAATAGTTATTGCTTTTGGGTAAATAGTTATTGCTTTTGGGTAAATAGTTATGGAATTCCAGTTAATAGTATGTTTTTGGGTTTAATAATTATGGTATATAGGTTAATAGCTATGAAGTATGAGTTAGTAGTTATGGTTTTCCAGTTTTAAGATTTTTAGGAATAGTTATGCTTTTTTATATTTATCTAGCCGGTCCGATAGGTGGCTACCTACACTAGTGGAAAAAAACGCAAGGGCTATGAAAGAGTCTTTTAGAAGATTTTACTTCAAATAAATCAGTCGACTTACACCTCGATGTTAGCAATTTAAGCATTTCATTTTCGTTTAATGTAAACTCGATCTTTCCAAAATTATTTCAACTGTTTACCAAACATGATTTAAGCACCTCAAAATATTGAACAGAGTTTGACTTAATGACAATGAAATGCTTAGTTGATTAAATAATAACAACGATACTCAAGATCTATCAAACATAAGCTTAGTTGATTAAATATTAGTATTACAATATTGAAAAGAGTTTATTAAATTTAAGAAAGAAATGTGTTATCAAACATAAACTTAGTTGATTGAATATTAGTAATGATACTCTAAAACCTGAAATTAGATTGTATCTATTTCACTACTCTTTATTGCACGCTATACAATCGAAATATCATATATATATCTATCCTCAATTTATCGTCAACATATAACAAAATCCTACATGTATAATGGGCAGCTGACACATGTAACACATGGTGATCCAAGCGCCTAGTAATCAATGTATGTTCCTCCATAGGATAACGTAAACACGGAGCAACTAAAAAAACGTAAGCATTACAAAAGGAGGATTTAGCCAATGAAATTGCAAGGAATATATAATGGAGCAAATTCAATCCTATACTTCCTAGTGGTGTATACTCTCTAGAGCTAATTAGGTAGTGCTACCCAAAAGAAATATGGTAATATGATCCATTATTTCTAGATTAAGATAGTGATAGCTTGTATCTAAGTTGGGGTGTGTTTTGCTAGTGGCGAACTTAGTTAGTCGGAAAGCTACAAATTATTATTCACTCAAAAAAGTTTCAGCATAAATAAAGTGGTAAGACAGGCAGTTTGAAGGTTAATTATGAAGATAAACTAGTTTAGAGAAGCACCAATTAGATTGATTTAATTTCCTTTTTCGATGTGATGTTGATATATTATTTCTTTCTTTCTTTTTTTCCCTCTTTATAGTGTAGACAAGAACCATTAATTTTTGCTTTACTATAATATTTCATGTTTCATGTGAACACACATTAATAATTCCCATGATTGATGAGACAATTGTCCTTCATGATCCTAGTCATCATGTCATATGTGGAGTATCTTTCTGTAAAATAATACTCCCTCCGTTCCATAATATAGTGCTCACTTCTCATTTTTCACAAGCATTAAGGAAAATGGAAGGAGTTTTAGGATTTCCTAAATACATCTACTTAAATAAATATTTTTTGGGTACTTTTGTCTTTGAACTAGTTTTTTTTCTTTTTCCTTAAAAATATAATGAAAATGCAATAAATGTTCATTGGAATGGTGTAAAATAATAAATAAGGGCACATATTTTGAGAGAAAGGTAGGAGTATTTTGGAAAGTTTATGTAGAAATAAAGGGCAATTAAGTCCAAACAAATTGATAAAAAAGAATATAGGCACAACATTTTGGGATACCCAAAAAGGAATGTGAGCACTATATTATGGGACGGAGGGAGTACTTATAGTAGTACATGTGGAGTATTTGAATATACTATAAGATGCTAAAAAATGGACAAAATATTTCTCAGAGCCCAAAGGAAGCTAAATCATAATTCAATCTATCTCATATAATTCATTCTCTAAAATTAAAGGTGTAAGGTCTAATAACATAAAGTAGCTAGAGAGAAAAAACTTAGTATAATAAAATGTACTTATATTTTAATACTGGATATTCATTATTTAGTTGATGTATCTTTTCATTATTTAGTCTTCTCTTTTACCGTAGAAACCAAGGAAAATGGGGGCTTTACTAAAAGTTTGCCAGTGTTTTAACTTTTTAAATCGTAGAGATTATTATTATTTAAGAGCATGTTTATGTTAATGAATTAACTAGGTAGTAGGGCCATGTAATTGGGCAAGGGAGGACAAAAGAGAGAAAATAAGTTGTCAATAATAGAAAAGTTAAATAGGGAAGAACACGTTAAGATCTAATTAATGAAAAGTCCATTGAATTGTCTTACTTTCAATAATACAAATTGAATATTCATATTTGAGGAACTAAAATTTATAATAATAAATTACATTTAGCATAGGGAGAGGAGGCCATGCATCATCAAATTCTCTACACTAGTAGTCAAGAAAGAAAAACAACAATGATGCAAAGTCCGTAGAACTAGTCACCAAGATATGAACCAATGACTAACTAAAGTTGATGTATTGAAAAAATGTTGATTTATAATATATATACCAAGATATGAACCAATGACTAACTAAAGTTGATGTATTGAAAAAATGTTGATTTATAATATATATACCAAGATATGAACCAATGACTAACTAAAGTTGATGTATTGAAAAAATGTTGTATTTATAATATACAAAAAAAATTATGCGAGTTGATATGACTTCATCATAAAACTACTTTATAACATAACACTTACTTTTAAGTGAACAAATTAGTACCATTTTGTACTACTCCACATATATATTTGTTAATCAATATTATACTTATTAAGAATAGACGGTTCAGAATAAGTTGAACATACAATTGTTTATAGATGATTTATTCTCTTTTTTTTTTCTATCACATGAATCCACTTTTTCTCATAAATTTGTCTCTTTTTCCTGCTTCACCTCAAACTTAATAACTCTTCTCTTCGTAATATCTTTTGTCAATATAAATAATAAAGCTGTAGAACGTATAAAACAGAGAGAGATTATTTAGAAAAATAAACCAAGAACATTAGATATCATTATTCATCATGGTAGGTACATAATTTATGTACAAAGCCTTTTTCTTTGCACAGGAAGACCACGCTCATCATGGGGCACCTCATAAACTTTTTGAACAATAATTTACAGACATAATTTTAATAAAACAAAGGCACTATTTTCTCACTATGAAAGAGTATGGCTTTGGTATGTGGTATGATTCTCAAATATGGTTGGCTAAAAACAACCACTCGAGAATTTTCTGATTCAAACACAGATTTTTTAAAAAAAAAAATCAAATTAACCTAAAGTGGAAACATGCTACTTTTGTAGCACGTATGTCATACATGTACATATAATACGTTTCTCCGTGATCGCACACTCGACCGTCGTCTGCTTAATTTACTCCCGAAGTCTTAATGAACCATTGCACTAATTAATTATGATTACTTGTTACCCATGTCTAGCCCATTCAATGTGTTCATAACTTCAATGTCATTGAAGCAATCAAGCCCGAAATCTTGGATACCAAAATCTTGACAATCAAATAACCATGAACAATTATCATCCCATGTTGGCAAAGTAATGGTATTAGAGGTATTATTGCTTGACAAACAAGGTTGATCAACCTTGTATGAGTAGGGAAATTCCAATGGTGTAACATCATTATCATCCCATAAGTAGCTCATTAGCGCGTCATCAATGCTAATGCTCTCGGTTAAGCTAATACTAGATTGATTATTAATACTCGAGCTATTTTCTGTTGGTGGGCTATTATGGACAATGTCTTCCGATATTGAATAAATAGTCGTCGTGCTATTGGCTGGACCACAATTACCTGTTTCTAATGACGATGATTGTGCTTGATTTAAGGATTCGGCTGTGCTAATATCGGAATTGTTGTTGTTATTAGAGGATGAAGATGATTGGTTTGGAATAATTTGGTTATTTGGAGATTGATCTTTGTTTAAGGGTTCATGGGTAACAGGGTCAATTCCCATCTTAATAAGTTTCTTCTTAATGTGGGTGTTCCAATGATTCTTGATCTCATTATCGGTTCTTCCTGGCAACCTTGCAGCAATTTTGGACCACCTGATAATTAATTAAAACTGCCCTGAATCAGTTATACAAGTAGCAAAATGCGTAGATAACTTTAAGTATACGTCATTATCATACATACTATACAACTTTTATAGTAAGTTTTACGTAGGAGGCAAAAGGTAGAAATGAAAAGAGAAGGTAAAGTAAAAGCTAGATTGCAAAAGGCTCTGAATTGGAAAAAAAAAAAACTCCAATAAAAACCTAAGATATTTGAAAGGAGAGTTCAAAAAAGCATTGTTATTATTTATAGACATATTATGTGTAGACAATTAGACATAACTTTCCTATTATTTGGGTTCCCTCCTTACTGTATGAATTTCTCCCTTATCATCCGAAAGGATGTTTTAGGCTAGCCCTCTGACTAGGGTGTTAGTCTAAGTTTGTTCTCCTTATAAAAAAAAAAAAAAATTTTTTTTGAGCCAACAAGTGTTGGTTTTATTTACAAGATTCAAGAAACTGTGTAGTGTGTACTAGCTAGTTTGTCGTGGTCATGCAAAAGTTAGGTGATTTAGTTACTTAAAAGTTACTTCAACAGAGTGGCCCACTGGCCCTTATCTTGTACAGTACAATTTTTAGAAATCAACATAGAAATGATATACATTATTTCACTAATGATACTAATTAAATGAACATCGTAATTTTTAGCAACAAAACAAAACAAAACAAAACAAAACGATACCATTATTGTAGATGCATGAACCACAATAAGTTTAAATAGTTACTATATCATAGTACTTCCAAGTTCTGATGACGTTCTTATACCATTTTGCATTTATCATTATTTCAATAACTTTTTTTTTGTGGGGACATTATTTCAATATATAATACCTTTCTTTTTGGACATAAATGATTTGGTGTTTTCATAAGTACTCGATTACGATCTGTCATGATATTACTTTTGCGAATTCTTGTGTTAAGTATACAATGTAATTATGCATTATTCAGTTCACTATTTTAAGACAAGACTAAGTACTTTATTTAATAATAATTACATTTTTCTCTTAATAATGGTCTATTTAATCCAAATATAATTAGTCCAAATAGAACACTTCACAATTTAAAAATACATATGTTAGAAAAAGTTTTAGTGTAAATCCTTGAGCTTGAAGAAATATCAATGAACTTACCTATTTCCAAGTCGAGCATGAAGGTCAATAACCAATTGCTCTTCAGAATCACTAAGAAGACCTCGTTTCAAGTCAGGTCGAAGATAATTTGTCCATCGAAGACGGCAACTTTTTCCACACCGTCTGAGACCGGCGAGCTTTGGAACAGCTCTCCAACAACATTGGCCATTAGTGAGGATGAAGTTGATAAGCTTCTTATCTTCCTCAGCGGTCCAAGGGCCTTTCTTCACCCCCAATTTGTCACAACAAGGTTGTCTTCCCATATCGAGTACCACCACGGCTAAGACAAATAAAAAGTCTCTTATAAACAACTCTTTTAGCTCAAAAAACTTGTACAAGTGCAAAATGACTAATAAATGAGTATCACACCAACCCTTATATAGAGGAAGACTTAATTAGGTCCTCAACTCCTCACCTTTAGCTTTGTTTCTTCCCCCTAACAAAGTTCTACCTACATATATATATATATATTTTTATGGGAGTGTTTGAAAGGGAAAAAGATAAGACCCCACCAAGGTTTTCATGAAAGGTGCTTGGGAACAACAATATGACTTCTTCTGGTGTTTCAAGCTCTTGGACCCACATAATAGTGCGAAATGGGGTGACCCAACTAAAGAGCTACATATAAGCATGTCCATTTAGAAAAGAAACCTTTTTTTTTTCCTTTTCTTGCTTTTAAGTTTTATGGGAACCCTTTGTGCCGTATTATATTATAAATCGATCATAATTGTTACAAAACATTGTTATCAAGTAAAATTAAGCTTTTAGAGAGTTATTTATAAAGTAATGATAATATACAATTTTAGCATAAAGTTTTTTAATTAATAATTATTGAACATAAAACTTTGAATGTACAAGTTACAATATCAACAATAAATGATAGAAGCATAAAATAATTTGCAATTAATATGTTATAATTTTAATACTTATACTTTTTTTTTCTTATTTAGTAATTTCTCAAATCTCAGTTGTACATTAGTTATTACACTCTTACTTTTTCGGTATTGTTCATTGAGATCTTATGAAATTCTTTTTAACGTGTAATTTTAAATATGAAATATTATTATTAATATAATTCTGCTATTCTGAAATAAGTGAAATCCTTTTCTCTTTTATGTGAGAGTTTTTAAGAAAAGCGTTTCTCTTATTTTAGAATGGAGGAAGTATATTGTTACTTAATTACATATTTCAGGTCGCATTTAAAGATCAAACAGCGCAGGCTAATAAATAATAAATAAAGTATTATTTAGATACATTACTTTATATCTTATATAAAGTGATGCAATACACTTTTATATGCAAAAAACATGTAAAAAAAAAATTCTTGTTGCCCTCTATGTTTCCTTGTACAATCACATTCTCTCCGTTTTTGAAGCTTACTCAAACATGCCATCACTTATTTCGTCATCCCCACGATTTCATTGTCTCTTTTTTTTTCTTACTTGGCTAAAGAGTAGAATGTAATAGAGTGGTGCTAGCTAACCATGGTTTGCACCTAGACCAAAGGCCATGGTCATCATAATCTTTGGAAGATAATCAACTATCACTTTCATGATAGCACCTTATCTTCTTTGAGTCTATTATAGTAATTGATTGCTCCAAGACCATACTTCTTTTAAGCAAGTTATTATGCCCTCCGTAAAATTAATATGAAAACTACTAAAAACATTACAACTTGTCTGATCCAGAGTGAAATCCATTAGAAGTTGTGCGCAATGTTAAGAGCTCATAGCCTAGTTCCTTCCTTTAGATCTTTATTTAAGTGCGCTTAAATGACTAATATGTTAAACAGTTGATCAACACTATATTTTTAGATGAGTTCATACTCGATATATCACGCTTTTGCTTACTCCCTCCGTTTCATTTTAATCTACACACTTTGACATTTTACGCTATTCACAAATTTCACTTTGACCATCATTTATGATTTATACGCGGATGAAAATATAGTCATGTGGGATCTTGTTAGATTCATCATAACATGTATTTTATTAATATGTACTTTTTATAATTTTTACAAATACAAAACTAAAGATATATGTCCTCAAAGTTTTGCATTGGCATGCGTGAAAAGTGTAAGTGTGTAGATTAAAATGAAACGGAGGGAGTATATTTCATCCATTATTATATCTTTGTTTACTAATCTACTGATTTTGACCTTCATAGTCTTCAATACACACATTTGATTATAAATAAATTTAATTATATATGAGTATACATTAATTAAAAATTGAAAACTTGAAAATACATAGTGAGATTCATCTAACAAAATATCACATGATAACTTAACGATCAACATTTCAAACTTTAACCATAATAGTCGAAGTAGATAAACTAAAAAATAATAATGGAATATATTAACTTTTTGTAAATTTGATGGTCGTAGTGATCAACATGTTAGTGATTTCGGGTATCTCTTTTGAATCTGAGTAGTTCTATCAGGGTTTGTGCATATACATTGATGTATTGTATATATTAAACTGCTCTATGAGTTGTGTTATGTTACCTTCTAAGGTTTCATTATTACTTTTAGCATTACATTGGTGTTTTTGTCAATGAATCTCATATGCATAAAGTAAAAAATGTCTTACGTACATAATTTGACGTTACATACATGACTTAAAGAAACTTTGATACCGAAGTGCAAATCTATAGAACAGATCACGTTAAGTAATAAAGTCGTCCAGTTAGCAAGAACTATCTTATTAGAAATTCATTGATGTAATATTTTACTAAATGACACAAAAGATTAAGAATTAAATGTTAAATTTTAATGAGCGACTCTATAATTTAAATATGTTTTCACGTAATTAAATACGGATCGAGTATTAGTACTTCAATAAAGATGAACAAAAACTTTTAAATACGGATCGAGTATTATTACTTCAATAAAGATGAACAGAAACTTGTACATAGGTGATGTGAGCATATGCTAAATTGTTATATGGCAGTAAAAAGTAAATTAATAAGTGACGTAAAATTTTTAGTAACTAGTGACAAGATTTTAGTGATCGAGCGAAGTTGTTGCACGGTATAATCAATTTGACATATATAATATCTTCAATCTAATGTGTCTTACAATGTTGCCCATGTACACCTAATGATCTCACATAAAGACTAATCCATATAAATGTTTGTTGCTTTTTTAATTTCTCCTTCCTTTCTCACTTTTAGCTTTAAACTTAATTAGGTCGAAATCAGCAAGTTTTTCTGAAAATTAAGAATGGGATTGAACACTTTAATTTGCTCCCTTCATTTTTCATTAGTTTATTTCTTTGCTTTTTCAAAGTCAAAGTACGTGTTCGCCCTACTATTTATTTATTAGTCAAAGTGCTCGTCCTTCCAACCCTGACAATATATTGCTCCTTCCATTTTCTTTTGTTCGTCCTACTTTCACTTTTTATATCTCTAAAAAAGATTTTAAATAAGAAGAATAAAAGAGAATGGAGAATTTATTCAAATATGTGGCAGAACACCTTGTTACGATAATCAAAAGCAATGCTTATGTACTTTTGTTAGGGGAAGCTTGTGTGGTCATTGTTATATACTCCGTAGTATATATGCCTATATTTCTTTATACTTCATCCGTTTCTTTTTAAATGCAACAATTGGACTTTTCCACTATTCACACCTACCACTTTGACTAAGATTTGTGATTTGTACAAAATGAAAAATATAGTCAAGTGGGATCTTGTTAGATTTGTCTCGTGACCTACTTTCATAATATGTATTTTTTACCTATATGTAATTATAGATATTTATGGTCAAAGTAATGTCTCATTACGCGTGAAAGTCCAATTGTTGCATTTAAAAAGAAACGGAGGAAGTAAGTTGTTTTAAAATTAGGTTAATAGTACAAACAAATTTCTGTAATTAGAAGGAATCCTTCTGCAAATACCATCTTATTCTCAATTTCATGGTCTAATTATATAATTTAATCCAAAATTAAGCGGTACATATAAAGTGAAATTATTTCCTTTTTTCCTCTATGAACTACACTTGGAGCTGAAGGCCATTGGCCACTATGATCTATAACTTTCAGGATTGTAACAACCTTCCCCACACGGCCAGACGCAAAAGCACGCATGCGTGTGCATCTTGAAAAAATAAACAACCAATGAAATCGATTAGATAATATTTACCCTTTTATGCGTTGGCCACATATTCTTTATTAATGTATAGATCAATGTTGGAAAATAGGCCCACTCGAGCTACCAAATTTTGCCACTTGTTGACAATTCTAGGTTGTTCTCTAATGGTTGATCTTACTACAAACATAATTTCTCCACTTTTGCAAAATTTGTACACATCAGCTTGTGCATAACAGCACAAGTATAAAGTATTTTAAATTTGTGCCCATTATTTTGTAAAATTACACAAACATAAATCAACAACATCTTACCTTCTTTAATTTATTTAATATTTCTTTTATTTCAAAATATTTGACACACTTTTTTAAATACATCTATAAATACTTAACTTTAAGAGATATTTCACCAGGTATCCCTGTGGTGTTGAAAAATATATGAGATACCCTTCACAGCTTCTAAATGCACAAGGTACCCTTATCGTATTATCGGAACTCCAAAATGAGACAAATACATAACACTAACAGTGTTAATTTACCATCCAAACGTTGAAGACTATTTTACCCCTTAAATATGGTGTCACGCCAAGTGGAGAAGGAAATTGTGGAATATCCATTCGATTACTCTCCTTTAAAATCTTCATTATTCTCGAAGTTCCATCTTAGTCTTGATTGATAGAGTATAAAACTATTTATGGGGCTTTGACGCTCAGCTTAAACTTTTGGTTGAGTTGGTCCTTTGATAAACTAACTATAAACTAATTATGATAATGAAAATAAACTAATTATCAGCTTGTAGCCAAAGATTGCTCATAGTTAGGATGTATATAAACTAATTATGATAATGAAAATAATCAAGGGATTATCTTCTTACATGGTATCAGAGCCAGCGTAACATAAAGGTTATAGGTTCAAATCTCATCCACCCTTCCTTTCTAAGTGGAATATTTAGCGCCAGGTATGAGGGATGCCTATGCTGCATCTAGGGGTGTGCACAGGATAGGGTCGGATCAGAATTTGGACCGGACCGAAGATTCCGGTCCGGTCCCCGATCCGCCGGAAATCAAGATTCCTGTCCACCGGTCCGATCTAGACCGATGGACCGGAATTTCTGTATTTTTAGTAAAAAAATAGTTTAAAGGTTAAAAATAATTTCAAAGTTATGAAGTTAGAAAGCTAAAAACCTACTCTTTATTAACTTTAAGATTATTGCTGTTAGAATTATTAAATTTTAATGTACCTAATTTATAAATATGTATAAATCTAAATAAAAAAAAGTTTTTTTTTTAATGCACATTCCCGTCCAACAGGTCCAAAACGGGACCAGACCTGTCTCGATCCAAAAAAATTCCGGATTCCGGTCCAGCTGGTTCTGGACCGGTGAACACCCCTAGCTGCATCCACACTTCAAGCCCAATGGGCTCTCGCGTGAGGGGCGTGATAGGGTATAAAACTATTCCTGGAGCTCTAACCATCAACTTAAACTTTTGGTTGAGTTGGTCCCCTGACATTGACTATATCACCTCCAAAAACGTTCTTGGGAGTATATCTGCTCAATATCTTAAATGAAGGTAGGTTATTTCGTATGGTATATGTTTATTTTGTTTGAACATTGGAATCAATTACTTGCAAATTTAAAGGCTATGCTTATGGTGCCAATATGAGTGAGTTATTTTAGTCATTAATCTAAGTCATTTGAAATCTATTGTTATGCATTTCAGTAGGCACCTTTTGGAAATTAGTGAGTTGTGTGTGTGTGTGGATATTTTCTAATATATATATATACCCTATGGCAACCTTCTGCAAGTTCCCTCACTTTTTATATGTTGCAATTGTTATTGCATAATTAATTAGAATTTATTTCAATGTGTTGTAAAATTTAAAGAATATTGCTCGAAAGATTGAATCTTTAGGTTAATGATATGAGTGTGTTTGGTTATTATTGGTGAAAAATTAATTTCCAGTTTGCTCTATCTCTTTTGCTCTTTGGATATCTCACCTTTGCTAAACTACTGCTACTTGTCTAATTCGTTCCTATCATATTTTTTGCTTTGAAAATCCTATAATGACATTTCCATTATACTTTTTCTATTTTAGATGTTTTTGTAATAATGTGTGTTAGTTTAGATTTTAGTTTTGGGGTTTGTTTATGCTGAATTATTGATCGGTGAAAGGTGCTTAGCTTTGTCTCCCTTGTTTATGTGTTTAAATTGGTTAGTGTTGTTTTCAACTTTTTAAAGGGTATCGTGTAAATTGGTCACAAATGTGTACCTTGTGAAATACCAAATTTAGTTTAAACATTTGGACAGTCATATAACTCCAATAACAGTGTTACTATGTGTCTCAATTTGAAACTTTGATAATACTAGTGCGTTTAAAAGTTTTTTTTTTTTGGCGACGAGAACAAACAAAACACAAACACAGAAACTACACAGGAATCAAGTCACCCCTTCTTGCCCTATTGGCTATAGGATGTGAGCTTGATTCACTTCGTTCAACATACCTTAGTTATTTCAATATAATGGAAAGTCCTACATTTCGAAATGATGTCCTGAATAATACTAGATATGACGAAAGGCCCTGCCCTCGCAAGATAGACTGGAGAAGCTCCGACGAGTCCGTAGCAATCCTTACGGAACCGAAACCACATGCACAAGCTTCAGATATTCCTCTAAAAAGAGCATAAGCTTCCGTTTGCAAAGCCGACACCGCACAAAATAGCGTTTCCTCCTTCTAGAACCTTAATGCCGTTTACGAATCTGATCCACCCTATCCCCGCTGAGTGAACAACCTTTCTGACACCCTTACCTTTACTTCTCCAAGAACCATCCACAAAAATATGACACAACAACCCTTGACAAGTACCAGATTTGTAACACAAGGAAGATGATGCACTAAGGTAGCCCGTTCCGGCACCCAACGACAAACTCTTTTTCTGAATTCTATAATCTTCATCTACCATAAGCTGCTGCTTTATACTTAAAACTTCAAGCGGGTTTGGAGCAACACTCCTGAAGACAACGCAATTCCTATGAAACCAAATTGACCAAAGGACAGCAATGAATTCCCTACCTCGAACAGAGTCACGACCCTCCTCCTTCAAAAAATATTTAAGAAAATTCCTAACCCAATCTCTGAATGGAACCTGGCAGCTTTTCTGAACTCTAATACCAAGTGAAGACCCACTCCACACTCTTGAAGCAACTTGACAATCCCTGAAGAGTTGTTGCTCCGACTCCTCACTGACACCACACAAATTACATAGAGGATTAACATGGAAGTTCCTTTTCCACAAATTAAGATTCACAGCGATCGCTAAACTCCACAATCTCCCAAAAAAAAATTCCATTTTGGCCGGATCTCAAAACCTCAAAGCTTGTTCCAAAACTTTACATCTTCATCAGGACCCCCATTTTGCCCGCTTGCTTCTGGAGGGAGGCGTAAACTTCCTTAATTTTAACAACCCCTGTTTTAGAAGCACTCCAAATGAACTCATCGGAATCAAGTGCGTTTAAAAGTTGTGAAAGGGTGTCTCGCAAATTTTTCAAAACCATAGGGGTACTTAGTGTAATATCCCTAACAAAATCTCGCATATCTTTTTTTTTTAATGTAAATTCATAAAAGACGGTCAAAAGGAAGTATTTAAACTTATATGAACTTAGTTTTACTCATTTGAACTTATTAGAACTTATCTTAATTTATCTTAACTTATACTAAGGCTTTGTTCTCCTTAGCTCATTTTTTCTGAACTTAACTTATTTTTGCTGAATTTAACTTGTTTTTGTTAAGTACAATTTCTTTCCGCATGGTCAATTATTGAACTTATTTTTGCTGAAATTAACTTATTGTTGTTCAACATCAGTTGTTTTGCTGAATTTATTTTATTTTTGCTGAAACTTATTTTAATAAGTTGAGGAGAACAGAGCCTAACTTATTAGAACTTATTCAGTTTTTGTTATAAATTATTAAAACTTATTGTAAGGAGCTAATCTGAACTTATCTTAACCAATTTGTAATTCTTGTTTTTATGTAACAAGTTAAAATAAGTTGAACAGACAAAATCTAACCCCGACCTAGTTCATGTCGATCAAACCAAACTCAGATAAGCTTTAATAAATTCTAATAAGATAAATCAATATATGAATTCACACCTATGTACTACTCCAGGTAACACCAAATCAATAGGAAAGAGATGTTGGACAGAATGGCATAAAAAAATTGCAGCAGATAAGCCAAATTGCATGCTTGGAGAATTTGATTATCTTGATTATTTCATACAGCAGACAAAACTGGGAGCAGTTAAAAACCCCAATTTGCAGTTTTTGACTTTAGTTAACTAGATTTGAATGATATATTCAACGTGGAGCCCTCTCCCTCAAGTTTCAATGCCGAACTTGCTAGACTTAACATGCTGTCCTTAGTAAATCTACTATCCTAGGTTTCTTTTCAAAGTAATTAATTAACTTGTTGTTTTTCCAATAATCCTGCTGCTAATTAATTATTAGCAGACTATTCAAAACAAGATCAACTAATGACTGCTCGATAATTGATTGCACGTATGTTTGACATTAAGATCAAATTCAGTAATTTTCTTCATTGCTTTTGCTAATAAATCTTAACTTACAAAATATACAAACCCGTAATAACAGTCATTAATATTTTAAATTAAATGGGAAAACTAGTGGATTGAATTAGTGATAGATGGATGTGTTTACAACAAATCAACAATGGCTATCAGCACATTACTTGCAAGCCAAGATATTACACCTAATAGATAGTTTTAGTTTTTATTGTGTACAAATTGTATACAACTTATTGAAAATACTTATTTGATACATTATTTTAATTTTCCATAATGAAAAGGATGATGATGTTTATTATTAGCTTGTAGATTTTTGGTTAATTTAAATCTAATTTGGTCGGGGTGTCATCATTTCTAGGAGCATATATATTACTCCATCTGGTTTTTATTAGTTTACCCACTTTCTTTTTTGGATTTTCCCCTTATTAGTTTACCCACTATTTTTTCTGTTTTTTGAATGGTCCCACCAGTTGTTTATTACTCCCTCCGTCCCATAATATAGTGCTTACTTCTCATTTTTCACGAGAATTAAGAAAAATAAAAGGAGTAAGTACTTTCTTAGTACCTTTGTCTTGGAACTAACTCTTTACTTTCTTTTTCCTTTAAATTAAAATAAAGAAGCAATAAATGTTCATTGGAATGGTGTAGAACAATAAATAAGGACACATATTTTAAAAGATTTGTAGGGGTATTTTGAAAACTTTATGTATAAATGAAGGATAATTTAGTCCAAATAAATTGATAAAAAAGAAAATAGGCACAACATTTTGGGACACCCAAAAAGGAATGTGAGCACTATATTATGGGACGGAGGGAGTATTATATTTCCCTTCTCACTCTACTTTTCTTGGTCCACAACATTAACTTAATACAATATGCCATTGCCAATAAATTAATATGTTCTCTTTGACCCACATATCTATTTCTCCTATAACTCTGTGCCCAAAGAAGTGGGAAAACTAATAAAAACCGAATGGTATTTCGACTTCAATATACATACTTTCTTAGGTATGGATTCCTTAATCACATAGTAATGAATATATGTTATCATACAATTATTGGTTCAAAGTAATATTTATAGTTCTAAACCTCGACAGTATCAGCAAAGGGTAGACAAAATATAAATTTCATTGCTTAACACTAAAAAAAATTAAAAACAAAGATAAAAGACACAGAATACGTAGTGTAACCTGATGAAACAAGAGTCATAGCACGTACATAAGCTTTATTTTCAAGGAAAGAAATACTGCTTAATTTGCTAATTAATGAGATTAATTAATTTATGTAATATATAAAGCAGGTCACTATCTTAAAACCTATAAGAACACACCTGTCATGTTCTTATGATACCCCAACATCGCAATGATTAATGATAAACCACGTTAAGCACTTAAAATTTGCTAGAACATTATACTGTTCATTGAGATAGATTGTTAAAAAAACATCTAGTGGATATTTTGATTTGTCATAATTATAGTGATTATCTAGGAATGGAGTAGTGTATAATAATAGAATAATATAAGAGAGGTTCCTTGTAACATGAAAGTGGTCCTAATTTATCCACAATTACAAGAAAAGTATGGTGGCATTGCTTGTAAGATTGACCATTTTGTCTGGTAAAACTTCAGCTAAATTTACTACTATTTCAGGTACAGGTTCAAAATCTTTACAACTGGGATAGCTTGGAATATGTTCATATATTTGGTGTTGCTTGTACATAGGAATACCACTTTTGTAGTCTACATATATGTTACATTTTACATTGCATGCTCTTAAAGATTACCTAAATTAAGTATTTCTAGGTCCTATGATAGTTCCATTGATGATCCTTATGAAGCAATGTTGGGAGAATAATCTATGAAATGATGAAAAATATAATATATGAATTGCATGCATCACGTTTACAAACCTTAGTTGCTACTTGCTACTTGCTACTACTGCTTGTCATGGTCTTATAGATAGCAAAAATCAAAGTAGAGAGTGATTTTTTTGAACCATACAAGGGTCTGTTTGGTGTCTTGACATTGTTTGATGATCAGTTATTTGTTGGCTCACTTGTAGGGGTGGCAATGAGTCGAGACAACTCGCGAGCTACTCGAGATCGACTCGGTCAAAGCTCGACTCGAGTGAGCTCGAATCAAACTCGAGCTCGACTCGAGATGCTGGTGAGTCGAGTTGAGCAACTCGATACTTGACTCGAAAACTCGTGAGAAGCTCGAATACCCAATTATCAATAGCAAAATACCTAAATTCAACATTTTTCACCTCATTGTTGCTTTTAACATGAGACACTTGCAAGCTACTCGAAATATACTCGGTCAAAGCTCGACTCGATCAATGCTCGACTCGGTCAAAGCTCGGTCAAAGCTCGACTCGAGTGAGCTCGACTCAACTCAAACTCGACTCGAAATGCTAACGAGTCGAGTCGAGTTAGTTTAAACTCGAACTCGACTCGCATCATTGCCACCCCTACTCACTTGCATTGTATCGTATAAAGATGTTTGCATAACAATAAAAAAAGTTAGTTATAACAAAAGATGCTCAAACGACAATTTCATTTTGGCTGATAAACCAATTGCCAAAGAATCCTTTTTTTTTTTTTTGGGTAAAAGAATCCTTTTAATTTCCTTCTTTTAGAGTGTAGTCACGTAAAAGTAATTAGAAATCAAAAGCCATTAAGCCAGTAAAAGGTACTAACCAAAAGCCAGACACAATAAGGCAAATTGCAATCATCAATGACTCATAATGATAGGCTATAACAATGTTAATTAAATCTAGCTTTGTTTGCATTATAATGTTCTACTATTAGCTAGCTCAATTGATAAAAAGAATAAATTAAAAAAATGTATATAAAACTATTGGCCGCTTGTTATATTATAAATATCAAAAAATAGAAATTTTAAAGTAATTGCATGCTATTTTTACTTAAAAGCAAACAGATAATATATTCCCTCTATTTTTTTTTATTTCACACTTGAAACCTTGACACTATTCATACTTAGATATAATCTTCTCAATTTTTTTCAATTTATAAGAAAAAATATAGTCATGTGGGTTCTTGTTTGAGTCATCTCAATTAGTACTTTATTAATATTCAATCGTTATAATTTTTACTAATACATAATAAAAGATATTTAAATTCAAAGATGTGCATTAGAGACACGCACGGGAAAATGAGAAGGATAAAAAAAATAGAGGGAGTAAGATTTATCTGCAATATCAGATTTTATATTTTACCATTGTGGCCTTGCAAATTATTGCTCTTAAACTGAATTACTTAGAATTTTAACTTTAATGAACTTATTATACATAAAGTAAACTATTTGAATTTAATCCTTCAAAAAGAACTATTTGAATTTAGTCGACCATATTAGTTCATCAGACCTTACCTAGAAACCTTCTAACAACTTTTAAACAAAATATATTAACCCATTATTTATTAGAGTTAAATAGTTTGGCACTAAATTTAACTTAGTTAAGCTCTAGCCTTTAACTTATGTACTTATTATTATAGAACTTATCAACTTCGTTAGGCTCGAAATAAGTTGTTTTAAAATGAGAAGACTATGAGGTCCTCGTGGGAGCCCAATGGGTGGTGCTCCCACCTCCCAACCGCAAGGTCGGGTGTTCGACTCTCATCACTCCCCAATTTGGGGAGTTTGTATAAAAATGTTTGCTTATGGGTATAAATCCCCTCTACCCAGCCAATGAGCTGGTGTGCCCTGCAGGCTAGTAGCCTAACAAGGGTTGGTCTTCGAACCAATTATCTTTCCTGAACAAAAAAAATAAAAAAAAATGAGAAGACTATAACATATTTTTCATCTATTGAGCAATAGATAATAGCCTGATGATATTAGCATCACTTTTGATTTTAACAATTCTATATGTATTTTTTTTTTCCCTCAATGCTTTTGTAATTTAACCACCCACCCACCTTACAGGAAGAAAGAGTGAGAAGGGATTGTAAAACGTGAAGTCACATTAGTGACATAAACTCACAAAGGTCAATAAAGAAACGGAAAAAGCAATCTTGTGAGATATGTTCTTGAATAGCTGAGGTAAGTTTATCATTTTTGTATGAAAAAACTGAGTGGTTAATTCGAATCGTAAAAATGATGCCAAATTAGAAAGGATGGTAGAATATAATTAGATCTCTCGTTTCAGACATATGTCAATCGTAAATGGCTCCGTGTCTTTGGGTAGTGATTATTATGATTATCAGGTGATTTGAAAAGCAACTTGCATAATCACAGCTTTTAGACCATTAATTAAGTGCTTAAAAGCGATATAGGAACTACCAATGTTACAATGTTGTTGAAAGTGCTATACTGCCGACAGATTATACTTCACTGAGACACTGACCTACTTAATTAGGATAAAGATTTTTTTTTGAGGTGGATAAAGATTTTATTTTATAGCTTCATTAAAGAAGATAAAATATTCAACAATAATAAGTATGGGAAATTTCCAATGATAACCTCTAACCTTTTAAGTTTTCGGTGACGCTGAGTTTTTTAATAATCAAGAATAACACTTAGTTATTGTCCTAATGTCAAATATAACATTATGTAGCAAAAAACCATTCATCCTTTGACTTTCCGCTAGATTTAATGTCTCAGTTGCATTATGTGTCAGAAATTTGATCGGTTAAGGGTTAAGGTTCAGAATGTCATTTTGATCCTTAAAGGTCAAATTTAAAATCAAAAATTGGTAAAAAAGAGACGACCTAAAACTTCCCAGTCTAAGTGCCCAAAAAACCTCGACATATGTGCCTTGATTTGTGTGCCGAAATAATTGCTTAATTAATGTTTTGGAGGTCATTTTGGTCCTTCAAGGGTCAAATTTGTGGTTCGTCTTATGTGTAATAAAAAAACCTTGGTTTGTAAGCCGTCAATTCTAACAATAACTAACAGTTTTTTGCTTCATAATATCACATTTGATATTAGGACAATAACTTAGGGTTGTTTTAAATAATTAATAAAATTCAACGCCACTAATGGTAAACTTACAAAGTTCGATGTTACCACTAAGCGCCCCGCTCTTGTTCAACACATTTTTCTAGAGAATCTAGGACTCGAACTTAGTAACCGATTCTATTCTGTGGAAGTCGGAGAGTCCTTCCCAGCTACAGCGCATTAGATTTTCTGGTCAAACTTTCACAAAAACATTATCACATTCACATACCTAATTCAGACAGAGTACCAATGCGAATCACGACCAAACTTCAAATTACCGCAACGATTTTTCACCAAAAAAAAAAAAATTACCCCAACAATTTTCCAAGATCTGTGTCCTAATGTGATCGACTATTTCTCCGTCTTCTTATTATATTATTTGTCGAAGCAAATATCAATTCTGATTTTACCATCACAATTAGAGTTCGGTAAATGTATGCCCAACATGAAATGTCAAATCAATAACGCGATAAACAATTGATTTCTTACAAAAAATAATAATTTTTATGCGACAGAAGATAAGCTAGAAAAACTCCAAGAGATGAGATTAGCACAACCCCAAAAGGCCAAAAGCACAGTAGATAGACAAAGTTGAAACTTCGCCTTTAGCTGCTACCATGAAAAAACTGTCTATGCAATACAATTGTCCACTATTCATGCTCAACTGTAACTGCACAACTTTTGTGAAGTTCCATGAAGCTAATGTTGAGAATATGCAACTAAAACGGTACTTTATCTCCAAATCTGACAGCAAACATATGCTCTAAACAAAAATTAAGGTTTCATTTAAATTACTGCACGATATTCAAGTAGCTGCTGTTGAGCATAATATAAAAGTTGAGCTCAACGTTGTTGTCAATGCACAAGAACTAGGAAGAGCCACAAAGCCAAAAGTTCTGTACCTCCAGTAAACCACTACTTTTTGTCAACATATCACTTGCCTGCAAAGGTTTCTTCACACCATTTTAGCCACCAAACTTGTTCATCATCTTAGCTATTATGGGGGCCACCTTGGGATTTGCTTGGTGCTTGGCCAGATTTGCTGGGTTTTTCATTACTGCAAGGAGTACCAAATCAAACAACACTTTTCAGAAAACTAGTTATGGGCAAGTCTTCAGTTTAATGAGCTAAAAGGCAGATAAGAAGCAGGGAGGGGGGATAAAGACGGAGAACACTACTGTAAGTTGTAGAGATTCAGAGGCTCCCAATGATCTAAACATAATTATGGGTGCATTCCTTTCACCTTAAATTAAAAGAGTTCCAAAGTTGATCATCAGGGTTGACCAAAACCAATCAGGCGTTCATGTCCAACCAGGTCATATAAGTTCAATGCAGGTAAACAGAACGCACCCTATATCAGCATTAGAGTCAAAGTGTGCCTTAAAGATGACAAGAGTAGGATATATGAAAAATGGTTCAAACTGTAAACAGTGGCAACAAAAGCCTTCTATCCACGGTCCAGCTTCAGAACACAATCAATTGAGTCACTCCCAAACAACAGTTTCACATATCTGCCACAGAAAAAAGACCCTGATCCGAGTTCAGCTTGCAGAAGTATGAAGTGGACCATTCGCAGAACCTCAAATCTACATGCTGATTGGGTCTACTGGTGGCATGGACAGACAACAGATAGATTCACCCCAGTTCGAAAAATGCCAAGGAAACTAGAGCATTTGCCATTTAACTAAGAAACGATGCAAGATAACCCCAATCCTAACTGACCATAATTTTCAAAACTAAGCAGCAATGAATGCGTAAACATGAATCGAACATTTCTTTGTTAATAGAATATTTTTATCTCATAGGACACATCAGGAAAACTCATCCATTATAACACAGGCAGAAAAGAACAGAGTGAATTTGACTCCAAAATTGAAACAATCTTCACTAGCATAATCTACCCGCCCTTTTATCCCTAAACAAAGCAAACAGGTATATATAGTTTATTACGATAATAAGGAGTTTGCAATCCCCACACCTCCCAGAAAGAGAGCCTTTTTCATAACCAAGCCAGACTATTTTCTTGATCAAAATCAATTTTACAAAGTTGGATGATTGCAAAATTCATCGACTCAGAGTGTTACCACTGTCATGTGCAGACAAAAGCGACTAAGAACTTGGAATCAGCAGTTACACTACAACCTACTTGAAATACAAAATCCCTTCATCCCTAAAGATAAGACAATATTTATGTTTTGGATTGTCGGTTGTCCCAAAATAATAGGCAGTTTCTAAATACTTTGTAAGTGAAAGTTTAAGATTTCCAATATTACCCTTGATAATATAAAAAAGACATACACAAAAATTTCATATGGCCAAAAAATAGCTGAAGGTACTTGATCTCAAAACCCTATTAAATAATCCCTGATCAAGTGGTACTTGAGCCTAATTTCAAATATGGGGAAAGAATGGAATTTGCCTGTAAAGGCTGTAACTGTACATAGAATGTCCCATGAGGATGTCCAAGATAGATACTACTTCAACAGAAAATTCCTGTTTTCTTTTATATAAAAAAATACGGAGTACACGTTTGTCTTCAACACAGAGCATTGACGAGTAGAGCATATCAGCCAATGGAGTTGTATTACTTTCGACATTCACACAAGAAATCACATACGAAACCTTATACTTCCTCCGTTTCATATTACTCGCTACACTTCTCAATTCACGGACTCCTAGACAATTTTTGGAGAAGAAAGAGGTAGAGAGTAAAAAGAAAAGGGACTCATGTGAGAGGAGAAAGATAGAGAGAGTTTATTGCTTAAAAAGGAAGTGTAGCAAGTAATGTAAAACTTCCCACAATGGAAAGTGTAGCGAGTATTATGAAACGGAGGAAGTATATAGAATTCATAACCATTCCTTCAATTATGACCTCATAAAAATTAAGGTCCTAGGTTGAGGTAAGCATTAATTAGTGGTTAATTGTAGGAAATTCATAATTCATGCAATATGAAAAACAACAATTAGGGATAAAGGACATTTGTACTAACCATCTTGAAGAGCTGCCATGACCTCTGGATCTTTAAAGGCCGCCATCAACTCTGGATCCTGAACCATGAAACAAAAAGAATCGCCCAATTTTAAATACAGAGAAATAGAATCCCTCAACAACTAGAATAGGCAAGGTATAAATAGAACAATCTGAGTATGTACAGCTCTGGCTACCAAAAGATCCGAAATGAATGATTGCAAACTTCAACTCACATTTAATATTTTGCTGAAATCAACATTTCCAGGCATCCCTCCGGGCATACCTCCTGGCATACCCCCTGGGGCCCCTCCAGGCATACCGCCAGGCATTCCACCAGGCATACCGCCAGGCATTCCACCAGGCATACCGCCAGGCATACCGCCAGGCATTCCACCAGGCATACCAGGGAATCCAAAAGGCATACCCCCAGGGAATCCCCCAGGCATACCGCCAGGGAATCCACCAGGGAAGCCACCAGGCATTCCTCCAGGTCTACTACTAGAAGATGACTTTTCCTCCTCCTTGGCTTTCTCATATGCAGCCTATAAAGGAACATCTCTTTGTTAGTTGCTTGGAAAGCACAACAACAGAACTTCGAAACAAACAAACAAATAGACCGAGTAGAAACCTGTGCTTCAGCCCGTCGGCGCTGTCTTTCTCGCTGACTCCTCCTATCTTCTCTTTCCTTGCGCAATCTATCATATTTCCTTCTATGCTCTTCAATCCTGTGTGCATTAGGCTCAACCTGGACCAATAATTCAAGGGTGTAAGAAATCGAGGATATGAATTGGAAAACAAAAAATGATCCAATAAAAATAAAAATAAAAAACCCTTTTGAGTTCTTTGCAGATTAGTCAGCCACTAGTTTACTTCCTGGTTCCTTGAGAACGAAAGCTTAAACCAATTTACTTGAATTGAGTAATCTAGCATACTCCTCAACCCCGCTCACTCACACACAATAAACTCTTCTATTTCCCTTACATAATGCATAATTCCTTTACACAGATCTTTAAAATATCATAATTTCTGCTGCAAGACGACAGTGACCTTCGGGGGCCTCACCATCTCCTAACACCAGCAGCGTAGTGGCAGGTAATGCTGATTCTAGACAAAGAAATCAAACAATCGTGGTGGTAGTGATCACAGTAATGTTTACTGGTTGAGTAAATAGCATTTCGGACTCCATATGTTAATCATTTTGCATTAGCATTCTGGTCCCTAGATAGAAATGGCTTTTTCCATATCGGGTAAATCGCTAGAAGCTACTAGCATACAAAACACCTTAATAACTGCATTACCAGCTAATTCCCAAATGTTCAGCTAGCATTAGATCCTCAGACAAGCCGAAGGTTGATTTATCAACCCCACCCCCCCAAAAAAAATATTAAGATAGGAATAAACACTGCTGATAAGGCCTATTCAGTTGCTTACATGAAAAGAAACACCCCTAAATACTAAATGTGGGAATGCTAAGCTTTGGGATGTCAAAATAATTATAAGTTTATAACAGAGGCATGTCAGGTAATATGCACTTCTTGCAGTATCAGAATTCAAAATTTGCTGCACCTGCTTCAGGACTGCTTTTATTTCTTCATCATAGTCAAGCTTCGAAGCTACATGTAGATCCTTTACCGCCTCTTCCCATTGTCCAAGCATTGCTCTTGCCATGCCACGAGTTTTGTACCCTTTAGCAGAATCGGGATTTATCTACCAAAAGGAATATGTAGAATTAGAGAAATCAGCAAGGTGCCATAAACAAGTATTAAGTGGATCAAGCTGCTGTTACATCATCAACAGCTTGTGAGCAAAAGGAACATACAGTAAAATAGGCAGGCAATTATTTATTTCAACATACCATCTAGTAGGTAGGTAATTATCTATTTCAAAATACCAATATCTAGTAGGTAGGTAATTACTTCTTCAAATACTACAGCTATAAAGGAACATATTACAGACTTCTAGAACAAATGCAATATTCAAAACAATTAATCAGCTATTCAAGCAGAAAACTTTATCGACTCCTCACTATTCAAGAAGTGTTAGTTAATCTACTGAAGCAGATTTTACCTCCAAAGCAGCAGTGGCATCTCGGATAGCAGCATTTGGCTTCTTCATCTTGACATATACACTAGCTTTGAAACAGAAAAAGTACATCAACACAACAATATAACAACAGTCTTCAATTACCAACAAACGTTCAATAAGAACAACAATATCAGCATATAAACTGAAAGAAGGCATGAAAGTTACCCCTAGTAGCATACATAATGGCCGATGTGGGATTGAGTGTTATTGCTGATGTCAAATGCTCAATTGCTTCTTCCAGCTTGCCTAATATCCCAAAAGAACACACATATAAATCAGGGATGGCCGAGAATGCACCAATTATACTTACAGCAAAAGTGGCAAGATTACCTTCAGCATTTGCTTCCATAGCCTGTATTTTCGCTTCTTGAGCAGCCTCACGGTTTTCATCTGTGACTTCAACTGAAGAGTCACCCATCTTAAAAAATCCAACACCAATATATCAGCCAATACACAAAAGCACTATCCTCATATACAAACTCGAAACACCACCCAATTTCAATGAACTTGAAAGAGTCTACAGTCCACAAGTTTCCCAGTATAAATTTTGCTAAACATAAACACATGCATCATAAACCACCTCTTCGCAAATATAAGGATAGGGCTATGAGGAACCCTAAACGTCTAAACCATCATACATGATCCTACATTCAGCTTTAAACATGTGAATTCACCAAAATATCAAAATACAATCAACTCTCAAGGATATCTTTATTCATCCCTCAACGAACACGTGAGCTTCTTAAAAACTCCAAGTAAGGGCAAGGGTCTCAAGAGCGAGCTTCCTTCACGACACATTATTCTAACTATCCATGACCTATTCACAAAATGATTCCGAGAACAAAGTCCAACTACTTCTCTACACATTATTCTAACTATCCATGACCTATTCACAAAATGATTCCGAGAACAAAGTCCAACTACTTCACTACACATTATTCTAACTATCCATGACCTATTCACAAAATGATTCCGAGAACAAAGTCCAACTACTTCACAACACATTATTCTAACTATCCATGACCTATTCACAAAATGATTCCGAGAACAAAGTCCAACTACTTCACTACACATTATTCTAACTATCCATGACCTATTCACAAAATGATTCCGAGAACAAAGTCCAACTACTTCACAACACATTATTCTAACTATCCATGACCTATTCACAAAATGATTTCGAGAACAAAGTCCAACTACGACACTAAATCATTCGACTATAACTAAACAAAGTAGATATTCGACATACAGTTGAATGCACACATCAAATCACACATTTCTAATACTTAGATGAAACAAATATATAAATTACACAAAAGAAGAAGATGAAAAAGACCTTCTGAGGAGGATCATTATCAGGTTCAACAATATCGCCTTCTAACTCAACATCAGATTCAACAATTTCATCCTCTTCTTCTTCTTCTTCTTCTACTTCTTCAACATGTGGCTTTGCTTCCGCCGCATCATCCTCGTCACTCTCATCGACTTCTCTAGGTTTCTGAATTCACAAATTTCAACAATAAAATTATAAATAAATACAAAAAAAAATTGAAAAAATTGAAATAAAAATGAGCGAAGAATGATAAACCCTAGAAAACATACCGAGTTATCGGAGGCGGAAGGAAGCTTCGCACCAAGACTGAAAAAATAAAAATAAAAATAAAAACAGAAAAGAAGAAAAAGTTCAGAAATCGAGAGAAGACGAAGAAGAGGAGAGAGAAAATGCAAGTTTTGAAATTAATAGATTTGTACGTTTCGAGATAGTCGCGGAAGAAAGAGAGAGAAGGATCGGAGAGAAGAGAAGGATTAGATTTGCAGAGATCTACGAATTGCTTCAGTTGATTAACTTTGGCTTCATCCATTTTTCTTCTTCTTCTTCTTCTTCTTCTTCAACTTCGAAAATCTGCTGTAAAAAGAACTGGAGATTTTCTCTGAAACTCAAAATGAAAAATCAGACTTCACACTTCACACTTCACACTTCACACTTTGTATCTTGTCAAAACCCCGGGTTGTTTCTAGTAGCTTCTCTTGCTAGCTGGATAAAGCCTTAGTATTTTTTTGTTTCGTTTTTTCTTTTACTCCGAGTATGGGGTATGAGTCTATTTTACCGGCTATATGTACGGCCCAGATCACTAGCAGGCAGCAGCCCACTCTAAGACCCACCCATTTTTATATCGTTAGGGTTTGTTCACATTAACTTATTATAACTTATTTTAATTTATTTTAGATAACATGAGATGAAATAATGTAATTTTAAACAAAATTTGTTGGAGTGAAGAGAGTAGAGCATAGATAATGGTTTCTCTAAAATAGATAGTAATCAATTATTTAATTTTTTTTTTCTACTTTCTAATTTACTATTTTTTTAATAGAAAAGATAAGCGGTCTGAAAACCAACATATGCTAGGTTACTAGCCTGTAGAGCAGGCCATCTCATAGGCTGAGTACAAGGCTAAACAGCGCAGAAGACAACAGGTCTAAAGGTTCATTGCTACCACAAGTGAATTCTCCAACATATTGTTCGGATGAGGATTAGAACCCTTGGAAATACTCTGGAATTCAGGGTGGTACTCCACTAAGCTACCCCCTCTTGCTCGATTTATAATTTACTATGATTCACTCGTACTTTTTCCACCTCCCAATAGTTGCTCATCAACTTGTCGACTTTATATTCTATCTCAAAGCTTAGATGGTGCACACGCTACATATAGCATGGTGCGTAAATGTACATGGATAACAAGTCAAATGTACATAAATAATAAGCCAAATGAACATAAGTACATGGATAACAAGCCAAATGAACATATGTAAATCTATAGTTGATACATGTTTATTGGTATTGGTCTCTCTGTACATAATCTAGTCCTTCATGTTCATCGTGAGTATGGTTATCTTCCTACGGACGTGTGAATGTACTAATTTGGAACACAAGCTCTGAAGCTACAACCTATTTTCTCTCTCTTCTATACCCACCGTACCTTAGAATTTTTTTTTCCTTTTTTTTCTTTGTTTTTGACGGGAGAATTTTTTTTTTTCTTAGCTTGATCTTCAATGTGTCAAAATATTTAGAAGCTTTGGCCTCTTGATTTTGGTTTGGTCCGCCACCATGCCCAGTCTATCTCTCTCTCTCTCTCCATGTTTTTCTTCTCTCACTTCAATTATTTTAATGGGTGTATATTATCTATCTCCTAATGCCCATGGAATGTGGACAATGGTTTACGAAAATTGAACCTTAAGCCCATAAGGACAAGGTTGTGAGGTGAGTTGGATAACCAACTTTTGGCATGAGCATCACTGCGCCAGTCATGTAAGTTCAAGACCCATCTGAAATTATTATCAGTTTTCAGATATTGATTTAATTGTTTGAAGTTGTATGTAGGTGGTATTCTCAACTCAAAATAGGTCATACTTTAATTAAACACTAGATTCTTTAATTTTTTGTAGTTTTCATAAAAAAAATTCCAAACATATTAGTTTTCTTTATCCTCCATTTGGTCTATAAAGTGTGAAAAGATATTGTCTAGATTGTTGGTTTTCTATTCTTTAAACTTACATTAAGTAGTTGTTTTTTCAAAAATGACATGTTACTTATTGAAGAGTTTCAACAAATTTTACTAAAACTAACAATTACATAAGCTAGTATAAAATGAATAACATGGGGATGACATATTACTTATTAAGATGGTACGGCGATGTTGTTTTCTTGCCTGGAATATATGGTTTGAGCGCAATAAGTTTGTTTTTGAGAACAAGAGCGTTCTGCTTGAAGTTCTAGCCCAGCGGGTTTATCGCCAATGTGAAGACCACAACTTGTATACTCAGCGAATTATGCAGGTTCAACAAAGCCAATTACTCCAAGCCCAAATAAATGGTGCGCACCGCCTGATGGGTTGATCAAGATCAACACTGACGCGTCTTTGAGTGAGGAAGGTGTGGTGGGTTTGAGTGTTGTGGTGAGAGATAAAGAGGGGAAAGTCCTATTTTTGGTGGTGAGGAGAACACGAGCCTGGTGGCCACTTGACATAGCAGAAGCAAAAGCCATCTACATGGTTGTAGGATGGGGGAAAAGACAAGGGCTGAAGGAGATAATCATCGAGTTTGATGCTCAAGTTCTAGTCTCACGTTTGACTCGAGCAACAATCTACTTCTCTGACTTGGATGCTTTCCTTGGAGACATCATTTCTATGAGTTTTAGTTTTCATTCTATTTCATTTTCTCATGTTAGAAGGGGTGGAATTTTGTTGCCCACCACCTGGCGAAAGCAGTGCCGTTTGGTTATGAGCAATGTTGGATAAATCATTGTCCTAGTATTGTTTCACCTTATATACTCATGGACACTTTGTCTATTGATTAATTAAAGCACTACTAATTTTCCTTAAAAAAAACAATTAGAATACTACTATCATAGCAATATAGCTTTTATGGGAGATGGATTAAATTTGAAAAGGCGGGCTATGCTGAATGAAACAACTAAACGAACCAAATTCACAGGAGATAATTAATCCAAAGACTAAAAATGCCTCATCAGAATTGAAATATGCCTCAAATCTCAATATACATAATATTAATAATGATTATATGATAATCATCAAATAAAATCTAAAATACATAAGCTAGTATAAAATGAACAAAAGGCAACTAATAGAATATTGTATATGCTCCAAATACAAGTAAGATAGAAACTAATCCAGCTGGAGCAGCCCCTGTAATCTTAGCAGTAGCACCGCTTCCAGATGCGCCTCCTCCTGCAAAGATTATTCAAGCAATTTTAAGTGAACTTCTTTTCGTACATTGAATTTCCAGAAATTCGTATCACAACTTCACAAGGTCTCTCGCTTTCAAGTAATTTGAAGACATGTCAAAGGACCAACTTAACCAAAAGCTTAAGCTGACGGTTGAGGCCCCAGGAATAATTTTATACTCTATCACGCCCCCTCACGCAAGAGTCCATTGGGCTTGAAGTGTGGATACAGCACATGCCTCCCTGACCTTTATGTCACACTGGCTCTGGTACCATGTCAAATGACCAACTCAACCAAAAGCTTAAGCTAATGGTTGAGACCCAAGGAATAGTTTTATACTCTATCAAGACAAAATATAACAAGGGGAATACAAGAAATATAGTGCGCTAACCGTTAAGGTATTCCAAGAAATGAAACAAAAACATCAACCCCCATCAAAATATCTGTATGTACAGAGATATTCACTATTGAAAATCGAAAAGCATTCACATTTCAATATCCTTAACATATTAATTGGAATCACAAAACGAAAATTTTTATTCCTTTTTTTTTGTTAATATTACGGTTTTTTCACCATATACCCCTGACTAATTTTTTTTTGCACCGTATACCCTCGCAAGTTTTCAAATTCACCATATACCCTTCACGTTTCAAAGAATACATCAAAGAACCCTTTTGACTAACGGTGTTAGACTTCCGTTAGTCATTAACCTTTAATCCCCCCTAACCCTCCTAATTAACTAACCTAAACCTAAGTCAAACCCTAACCTAACCCTAACCCCTAATCTAATACCCTAACCTCAACCTCCCCCCCCCCACCCCCGACACCACCACCCCCCTCCCCCACCCCCGACACCACCACCCCTTACACCACCACCCCCTTAACCCAAAGGGCCAACCGACCCCCACCACCCCTTACCCCACCGCACCGCCACCCCAACAATCCTCCCTCCCTCCCCTTCCCCCCCTCCGAAATTTGAGCCCAAAGAAACCCCCCACTACCCCCACCACCATTGCACCACCCTCGAAATCGTCGCACCACCCTCACACCACCCTCGAAACCATTGCACCACCCTCGCACCACCCCTAAAATCGTCGCACCACTCCTAAAACCCTCGCACCTCCCCTAAAAATCCTCGCACCACCCCCGAAAACGTTGCACCACCCTCGCAAAGACCCTAAAACCTCGCACCATCATCGTACCTCCCTGAAAAACGTCGCACCATCCTCGCACCTCCCCGATAAAAGCCAGATTTCAACCCGCAACCACCTATTGACAAAAGACAACCGGACGGGGGGAGGGGGTTGCACGATTTTGGGGAGGAGGGGGGGGGGGGTTGCTCAATTTTGCAGGGGAGGGGGGTTGCGCGAGTTTGCGAGGGAGGGAGAGGAGACTTTTGCGGTGACCGCGGTGTCGGAGGGTGGATGGGGTTGCGGTCTTGCGGGCGGCGGAAGGGGGGGGGGTTGCGGCGCCTGGGTGGCGGAGGGGGGCTTTGGGGGTGGTGGGGGTGGGGGTGGAGTGGGGGTGGGAGGGGGGGATAGGGTTAGGGTTAGTGTTAGTGTTAGGGTTAGGGTATTAGGGATAGGGTATTAGGGTTAGGGTTACATTTAGGTTAGTTAAGTAGGATTAGATGGTGATTAGGGGTTAATGACTAACAGAGTTTAACGCCGTTAGTCATTAAGGGTAACTACATGTATTTTTTCAAAAGTGAGGGGTATATGGTGAATTTCAAAAGTCGAAAGGGTATATGGTGCAAAAAAAATTTGTCAGGAGTATATGGTGAAAAAACCGTTAAATTTTTGTCCAAGGTAGAACATGACATGACATTTAGCTAAAACGTTCTTTATACAAATGCTATATCTTTTTACAACATCACTGATTTGAAGTCTGAAGAGAAGCCTGAAATAAATTATCAAGCATTCAAATGGCAAGGGGAAAACAATACAAAGGGGTAAGAAGGATATTGTGTTACCTGAAGGGGTTGAAGATGAAGAAGGGGAAGTTGATGCACCTGAAAAAGGGGGAAAATATCAAAATATTACCAATTTAGGGTTTGTTTATCCTTTAGACTCAAATTTAAACTCTATACTATGCCACACCAGTATTCCACTAAATTTACCTACTTTTCTAATCTTCAAACTCATTTCAATTTTACACTTTATTCATCTATACAAACTCTCTCCATAATACTTTAACATTTTTTTTGTTGAACAAGACAGCTGAAAATAATAAATCAAACATTCATACGAATCGCCATGTAAGCGTCCATACAATTAACTAGGGGGAATAATACTTTATTGAATCTATTTTCTCTTTGGACAAGTCTTGAGGATAGTCTTAATCTACAATAATCATGTGAGGACTCATCCACTTTAAAAGCTACATTAAAGCAAGTCTCGTAGGAGTCTTGAAAGAGTCCGAAGCAAAGACTCATCCCTAACTAAGAGTTAAGACTATGCATAAACACAACCTTACCACATTCCAATTATTACCAAATCAATTATCAATTGTAATAATACTTGCTTCGTTTTTTAGTGGAACATAGAGAAAGTAGCGATAGAAAGTTGGAACCACAAGTTGATCAAATTTACAACTTGATTGCCTACTCGTAAAACTCTTTGAATCATCATTTCAAAATGAAGGAAAAGTCTTTTCTACCCAATCTTT
This sequence comes from Beta lomatogona, assembly GCA_947646795.1. Lineage (NCBI taxonomy): Eukaryota > Viridiplantae > Streptophyta > Magnoliopsida > Caryophyllales > Amaranthaceae > Beta > Beta lomatogona. Next base: position 2,042,699 of record CANSNZ010000150.1, read on the forward strand.
TTGTCCTTGTTTGACTTGTCAATTCACAATACTAGAGATGCAATGCATTTTTCTTTACATGAAATTGATCAAAAACAAACCAAAATTTCAAACCAAAAACATCATAAAAACAAAAGGAAACTAACCTTTGCAAATGTCAGGAGAATTGCCAGTGTTAATATGACAAAGCTTAGGAAGATTAAGGGCTTGAGTGATATTAATATGAAAAGCTTGGATTAAATCAGTGTTGTTATAAATACTGCAAAGACATGTTCTTTCATTTGTCACTGCTTCTTTCAGTGGATCACAGCAGCTTGGCGGCGGCGTTGTGGTGGCGTTCATGTAAGCCACACAAGCCGTTAGCTTCGAACCGCATGAGGGCGGCTCACCTGAGCTTTGCGCCGTAGCTAACGCCGCCGTTAATATCACCAGTATTGCTGTTAATATCACCACCCACGCAAATTTACTACCCATCTTCAACTCTTTTTTTAATACAGTTTTTGAGATTAAAAAATTGATAAAATAAAATTGTTTCTTTCTCGTTTATTGGTCTTTTTTTTTTGTGAGTTTTGGTTAAGTTTTGGGTTGTGGATTTGTGGTTTTATGGGTTTGGAATGGGCCAGGTGGAAGTGGGCCAGGTTTGAGTGAGTTCTTACGTGGTGGGTCCGACGTGGGCTTTAGGGAAGACAAAGGAATAGTCGAGTTGAGGTGATAGGTTGGGCCTAATCTTTGGGCTGGGATTTCGTGCCCAAATATGGGAATATCGGATGGGACAAGAGCGGGCTTTTCAGCCCTAAGACTAAATTAGTCTAAGAATCTCGAAGAACTCTCATAAGTTCAAAAGGCGGGTATCAAAATGGTTATATTAATATATTTTTAAGATCGACGACACTAAATTAAAAGGAATATTTATGCCTTATATAGTTATTTATTATTATGTGGTAAATATGTCATGCACTCAAGGGTATAAAACTTGTCAAATATAAGCATTTATAAGAAAGATAAATGATAACAATGGTGTGTATTTCGAGATGTAGGAACCTGCGTGATGTACCACTTCAGTAGGGTCATTCATCTTACCTACCTAAAAAAATCGAAATGTAAGGCATTGGCAAGACTCGTATGAATATTGATAGGCAATATTTGATGTTTCTGTTAAACATGGATTTGCTAGATTGTAGCCTTGTAGGGACTAGAAAGTGTTCACGCTTCCCATATGCTAATCACATGAGGATTTAGCGATGAAATGGAGTATAATCTTAGTGACATTTTATATCTTCAATATGTTCAATGAGCTTGGAAATTTTCTAGTTCAAGGAGGAGCCAATTTGGCATGAAAACATATTGGTTAACACTTAGCTGTTCTCGGCTTTATGGGTTAGCCTTGGCTAGTCCATTTGTTCTAACTTGTAACACACCGGCTTTATTTTCATCTTCTAACGTATAGTAAGCTCATTGTATATAAAATGTCTCTATCCCTTGACGCCTTGATTGAGAGATTGATTAAATTTGAAAAATCACCAACTAACATAATCAAACTATGCCGGAGAAAAGCACCCAAAACAAAAAAGAATACACAAATAATTCACCCACAAGAATGACCTCATTAGAATTGAAGTGTGCCTCATTATATATAATGTGATTGATTATCGTTATGAAGATAATTATCATATAACCTCTTAAAGTACATAACATAATTAGAGAGAATAGCAAACATCTAATACATCATTGTATATGCACCAAATACTAGTAAGATAGAAGCATATCCAGCCGAGCCAGCCCAAGTAATCTTAGTAGCAGCATTGCCAGGAGGCCTGCTTCCAGATGAGGTCCCTGCAAAGATGTTCCAGGCGATTATAGGTAACGTAGTTTGGTACATTGTATTCTTATAACAAAAGATTGTTACATTGTAATTACAGAAATTAGTATGCTCCTGAAAGATGGTCTTCAGACTGGTCAGGCTAACAAATAAAATCAAAAGCCATGAAATGGAAAAGGAATCATGACTGCAATTCATGATTTGTTCCCTTTCTCTGGAGGGGATTATTGTCGCTGGGGAATGGAGGTGTTCAGCAACCAATTTGCCATATATCAATGATAATCATGTTAGTAGCAATTGAGTTAGACTCGAACAAGATGACATCCATTCAAAGTGATCGAGTTTATCGTCATGATGTTTTAAAACATGTATAGATAGGAAAGCAGAAGAGCGAATGAAAGGAAAACAAGAATAACATGCGATGTAGTAGGAGAAACAGAGGGAGGAAGAGGCCATCCTCCATTTATGGCCTCCACTTCTGGGGCGCTGAATGAAAGGAAGTGGTTGCCAGGTCAGTGGCGTTGTTATTGAGAATCAACTAGAAATGTTAGTAGTGTCTTTACAAAACAGTTAATGCTATTGGGAAAAATCAGGATATATCAGTAGTCATATAACCTATTATTCTCTCTGAGTCTTCTTACTTATATGAAGTATCAGCGCTACACTGCAAGCCGGTCAAAAACTTAAAGATGCTGAGATCTCTAAGCCAACATTAATCCATTCAATATCCTTATCCTCGTTTCATGGCACATCAATTGGCACCCAACAATCTTTTATTATACAGCTAGAAGCAGCTTCACAAATTTTAACCACGCATGCTGAGTGCATGCCTGATTTCGAGCAGAAAGTTTGGAAGTACCTATGGTTTCACTTTCCTATGTAAAATAGAAAATCACAAGTTTGTATGGTAGGTATGAAAAATTGTACCTAAATTTATTTATATCCCCACTTCAAAACATTTCTTCTCACCCCCACCTCCCGCAACACAAAAAAGTCCTACTGCTCTACGCGAAAGCCCAATTTTAAACAGATACTGCTCCATGTGATCGGAAGTGGCTAGATTGAACATTATTACTAGTAAACATAGTGCGAAGTGGGGATGTGTCATTGTCTCTAGAGGCTGGATTGAACAATTTCCCAGCAAACATACTAAGTGTTTTACCCTATGGAACACCCAAGTGTCCTTAAAAGTCGCGAATTTGTGTAAAATTTGGTAATGAACCAAAGTCTCAACTAACAATTCCTACTCAATTTAGTATTTTTCACAAGAAACAATCAGCAAAAGCAACCCAGTACATTCTCCTTAATTAAGTGGACATTATATTTAGTAACTTCACCCACTTAATCCACAACAACCAGCAACCACCATCCACATTTAATCTTCATCCGACATTGCACAAAGGTGTTAAACGCAAAAGCTATATGTTTTACAATTTTAGTATAACAGTATTATTGTCACACAATAAAAGTAAAATTTGAATCAATAACATATACTAGTAGTTCAAGGTTATAACCAAGTACAAATTAGGAACTTTTCGTTTACCTGAAGGAGCTGAAGTTGACCCAGTAGAAGCCGAAGATGAAGATGGAGATAAAGCTGCAGCTGAACAGGGGAAAAAGTTCATACTTACACGAGTTACATCAATGAATTAGATTAAGGGGTCGTTTAGTTCACTATTTTCGGACTCTAAGAAACGGAATCAATTACCGATTGTCTTTCTTCTTGTTTGGTTCAACTCTTCATCAATCCATTACCATTACCCAATTTGTTACTTTCCCCTCCCCTCAATTAGCAAAATCCATTACTTTTGGTGGTAACAATTACCATTCATGAAAATTAATAGAGTATAAAACTATTCCTGAAACTCCGACCAAGCTGATGGTTGGAGTCCCAGGGATAGAGTATAAAACTATTCCTAGGACTCCAACCAAAAAACTTAAGCTGATGGTTGGAATCCAGTAATAGTTTTATACTCTATCAATTTTCATTCCTTACCTTAAACCAAACACTCAGTAACCGTTTTTGTTATCATTTTCCTCCTCTATTTGTATCCATTTCCTTTCCATTCCATATACTAAACGACCCCTAATTATACAAAATCAAATTTCAGAAAAATAAAAAATACAACAGATCAGATTTCACAAATAGCTAAACAAGCATCATAATTAATTAAAATAAAGAAATAAAAGTGAACCTTTGCAAATGTTGGGATCTTTGACACCATCAACATGACAAAGAGTGATGAGATTGAGGGCTTGAGTGACATTAATATGAAAAGTCTGAATTAAAGCAGGGTTGTTATAAATGCTGCAAAGACATGGTCTTTCAGTTTTGACGACTTCTTTGAGTGGATTACAGCAGCTTGTGGGTGGTGTAGTGGTGGCGTTTAAGTAGCCGAAACACGGTGCTAGCTTTGTTGCGCAGTTGGGTATTCCTTCTTGGCTTTGCGCCGACACACACGCCAATATACATGCCGTCATTAGAATCACCACCGCTGATTTATCCATCTTGCAATTGAGTAAAATCAAGAATCTATCTCTCTCTCTCTCTAGATCTCCTCGATGAGTACAGAATGTGCAGTGAACAGAACTTGTTTTTTCACGGGCTTTGGTTTATTTGCCTTCACCTTTACCCAATTTATTGCCCATAGTTCAAGGAGTGATAAACATGAGTACGATCTTGTTCTTTTGAACTTATTTTGGCTGAACTGAACTGAATTTATTTTATTTTTGTTGAACTGAACTTATTTTTACTTATTTTAGCTGAACTGAACTTATTTTTACTTATTTTTGTTGAACTGAACTTATTTTTACTTATTTCTGCTGAATTGAACTTATTTTTGCTGAACTGAACTTATTTTTGCTAAATAATAATAATAAACAATAAAAAAATAATAATAAAAAATAAAAAATAATAAGAATAAAAAATAAAAAATAATAAGAATTAATAATAAAAAATAATAAATAATAATAACAAATAATAATAAATAATAATAAATAAATAATAATAAATAATAATAATAAATAAATAATAATAAATAATAATAATAATAAATAATAATAAATAATAAATAATAATAATAATAAATAATAATAATAATAAATAATAAATAATATATAATAAATAATAATAATAACTAATAACTAATAATAATAATAAATAATAATAAATAATAATAATACTCCCTCCGTTCTCTTTTGTTCTTCCTATTTAGAATCTTGACACTATTCACAATTGAAGAGAATCTTCTAAATTATTTTCAACATATGATAAAAAAATATAGTCATGTGGGGTCTTGTTTTATTCGTCTAAATGAGTAGTTTATTAATATTTAATTATTATAATATTTATTAATACACAATGAAAGATATTTAAGGTCAAAGACGTGCATTGACAAACGTGAAAGTCAAAATAGGAAGAACAAAAGAGAACGGAGGGAGTACTAAATAATAAATAATAATAAATAATAATAATAAATAATAAATAATAAATAATAAATAATAATAATTAAAATAAATAATAAATAATAAATAATAAATAATAAATAATCAATAACAAATAATCAATAATAAATAATCAATAACAAATAATCAATAATAAATAATCAATAATAAATAATCAATAATAAATAATAAATAATAATAATAATAAATAATAAATAATAAATAATAAATAATCAATAATAAATAATCAATAATAAATAATAATAATAATAATAATAATAATAATAATAATAAATAATAAATAATAATAATAATAATAATAATAATAATAATAATAATAATAATAATAATAATAATAATAAATAATAATTACTAAATAATAAATAATAAAAATATTAAAATTATATATATATATATATATATAAATAATAAATATATAATAATAATAAATAATAATAATAATAATAATAATAATAATAATAAATAATTACTAAATAATAAATAATAAAAATATTAAAATTATATACTTCCTCCGTTCCATTTTAAATGAAACACTTACTATTTTAGGCCTTTCAAAATAAGTGAAACGTTACCTTATTTGGTATTCACTTCTCTCTATCTCTCTCCTCATCATATGGGTCCCTTCTTTTTTTTCTCTCTATCTCTCTCCTATTCTAAATCCCCGTGCCAAGGTCTTACGTTTCATTTAAAATGGAACGGAGGAAGTATATATATATATATAAAGTTACAAATTCATCGTTAATATAATTATAATATTAATAATAATAAAAATATTAATAGTAATATTGAAAACAAAAATAATAATTACAACATTAATAGTAATACTGAACTTATTTTTTGCTGAACAGAACTTATTTTTACTTATTTTGGCTGAACTGAACTTATTTTATTTTTGCTGAACTGAACTTATTTTTACTTATTTTTGCTGAACTGAACTTATTTTTACTTATTTTTTCTGAAAATAAGTCCAAAAGAACAGGGCCTACGTAACAGGTAGATACATTTAACATAGGTCTGTTTGGCTATGTTAGCAGTTAGTTGTTAGCAGTTAGCTGATTGTATCACGTGGTTTGACTAGCTATTTGTATTAGCTGTTTGTGTGAAAAGTGTTTGGTAGATACTCCCTCCGTTTCATTTTAATCTACACACTTTGACATTTTACACTATTCACAAATTTCACTTTGACCATCATTTGTGATCTATACGCAGATGAAAATATAGTCATGTGTGATTTTGTTAGATTCATCATAACATGTATTTTATTAATATGTACTTTTTATAATTTTTACAAATACAAAACTAAAGAAATATGTCCTCAAAGTTTTGCATTGGCATGCGTGAAAAGTGTAAGTGTGTAGATTAAAATGAAACGGAGGGAGTAGCTGTTAGTTGATTGGTATTTTATTAGGTGAAATGACCAATAAGGATATTGGAATAATTTATTGGTGGAGTTTCTTTGGTAAAAGGTAGTAAATTTGACCAACTTTTGGATATATTAGTCATTACGCAACTAGATTCACAAATCTCTCTTTCAAAAAGCTCATACTAGTAGCCTTTTTAAATCATCACAAACCTCTCTTTAAAAAGGCTCATACTAATAGCTTTTTCAAAATTAGCCTTTTGGGCTCTAAACTTCCTTTCAATTTTCTCTCAATCAAACACTCCCATTAGAGGTTTGTACTAGTTAAATTTCTATATTCATCTTAAACCTCTCTTTTTACCCTAAAACTCTCTCAACCAAACACCCCCATAATTTTTGTAGATAAATTGTGTTTGTGCATAAAAGTATAAAATGGTGTTTGTGTATAATAAATAGTGTTTGTGTTGTTTTTCCCTTATCTTGCTACTTCACAAACACAAACAACACGAACACTATTTATTTACACACTAACACTATTTATTACACAAATTTTTTGTTTGATATATTAGAGGTTTATCAATCCTCGTTCATGACAGTGATAATTTTTTTGTACTACACCATCCCATTCTATTTATTTTTCCTATTTTGAAATTTAAACTATTCACAATTAGACATAATCTTTTAAACTCTTCTCAATATAAAAGAAAAAAAATATAGTGATGTGAGGTCTTATTTTATTCATTTATTATAGAAAATTCTCTCTAATTATAAATAGTGTCAAGATTCCAAGTAGAAAGAATAAAAAAAATACAATGGAAGTACTTTATTAATACTTAATCTTTGTGATTTTTACTAATATGCAATTAAAGATATTTACGATCAAAGAAGTGCATTGGTAATTGTTTACAATCAAACACATGAATAACTAAGGAGTATGTGGTGCTTTGTTCCCTATGCTCTTGAAAAGTCTCTCTTATATAGATTTCCTCCATCTCAAATCAGTTTATAGAGTTTGACTTTTTTCTTTGATGAATTTTACAAACTTTGACATATTTTTTTACCAATTATGTAAGGAAATATATATTTTGAATAAATATATGAACACCCCAACAAAAGAGTTTAGGTATGGTTTTCGAGTGAATGAATGATAAAAAAAGATATAGACAACAAACGTTTTAGACCAAAGTATAAATTCAGATCAAAACATCTTATTATTGTTGTTTATAGTCTTCAATATATTGGTTAGTGAAGTTAAGTGTGGTTTTGTCCCACATATAATAGAAGGAATAGAGCATGTTTGATGTTTTTTTTTATTTCAGCACTTGTGCTTTGTATACTAATTGACAAGGGTCTAATCAATTGAGGCATAAGGAGCATTGAGCTTCAATATGCTTGTAAGTAGATTATTAGTACGTTTATATTATATATCTATACTAATATATTTAAAGGTGTGCCTAAACACGGAATGGTGCCACGTGACGCTCTCCGTAAAGGAGTTTTACTCCATGTAATCCACAATAATAAAAAAATTAGAAATTGCATAGCATAGGGTTTGATCCCGGGACCTCAAGAACATATGCTAAAGTTTTAACCACTAGACCAAATAACATTTAGTGTTAGCATCTTAAAGTATAATATTAATAAATGAAAATTTTGCTTACGCGGGGCGTAGCCCGAACCTAATAACTAGTTACTAATCAAAAACTAACACGTGTGAGTTAATTAAATAATAAATGCTAATGAGAACATTCGTTGTCACAACCTAATTATTATTTTTTTATGAACTTTTCTTCACAAACTCTTAATCATCCTCATGAGAATGAACAATTTGCTATAGATCTATTCTTAGATTAGGGAATCCTAAGAGTAAATTAGTGTGTTAATCGTATCAGCATATTAGTTCGGTGTACGGTTTGGACTAAGACCTAATGCAATCCGATCAGAATAAAATTTGGATTTCAATTTTCCAATCCGAATCCAAACCAATTAGAGTTTGAATCCGATCCAATCCAATCAAAATTTTCATACTCTAGATTGAGTCCGATCCGAAAATCTAATTTTTTAAAACTCTAGTTTTTCGATGAAATAAATTAAGCACAACAGCAGCCTAGTAGATTTAGGAAATGAGGAATTAAGTGCTGTTAGAGTTTTAAGGGAAGGGTTGAAGTGCTACGCCTACTGGGCTATGGACTAGGCTATTTTAAAAATAAAAATCAGTTAAGCAGTTAAGCCCGATCCTGATATATAATACAGGGCATATTACTATTCGGTTATATTGGATTTTTGGATCCAATTACCCTCAATCCAATCCGATCCGAAAATCCATTTTTTTCCAAAAAATCTCAATCCGAATCGAATCCGAATACAATTCGAATCCGATCCGAATTACTAAATCGAATTAGATTGGATTTCGAATTTTATCCGAATAACTTTCACTCCTAACTCCAAGGACTAATTTACCACTAATGACTAATAATGAGTAATGTGGAGGCAGATGAAGTAAGGTCCATTTGAGCTCATACATTGCGCGGGCCATTTTTTCGGATTTATGAGAATTGAGACACATGGGCCTGTCTTCTTTATACACTATGTTTATCTAATTCTTCTTAACGTCTCTATGATTTTTTTTTATATTAGGTAAGACAATTGGCCAAACTCTCAATAAATAAAATTTACACCTAACTCTTAAGTCCTAAGTCTATCCATGTCATCTAGTTGCCTACCTTTTTATGATGTCCTAGTTTATCTGTCTATTTTTGTTTATTGATATTTCACCCAATATATTTGAAATTTTTTATTTCACCAAACACCCTCATACATTTCAAAATTCTTCATATTCCTTTCCATTGCCTTAAAATCTATCATATGTCAATGATTAACAATCGTCTACTTTATTAGTCATTAATCTCTAATTCTGTTACTAAACCCTAATTAATTAACCCTATTCGATTAGTCATTTACACTAATAAACCACAATTAAAACACCAACCATGGGCAAAAATGAGGAAAAAGAGTTACGGAGAAAGAGTGAGAAAATGGGCCATATAATGTGTTTTAGTGGTTGTCAATTAAAATAAATGAGTCAAATAGGAATTATTTAGGGTTTAGTAACTGAATTAGGATATATGATGAATTTTAAAGAAAATGAGAGGTATATGTCGAATTTTGAAAAACTAAAGGAAATTTTGACATAAAAATATTTATCTAGAAATATTTGGTAAAAAGGTCATAATCTTAATCGTACTTTTTTCTCTCTCTATTCTTGTACTAAAGTCAGGTAAATAGACTCATATTCACCATTCCGCTTTTCAAAATTTATCGCGTTTTCATGAAAATGAGAACAATATCACAATGTTTAATACAATTACATTTATATCACTATAACACACTGGATTATTCAAATTAATGAATTACACAAAGCACATACAGCATCATGATAACTTGTCCAAGCACAAAACACAAAAGTATTATTTGTGAGGTAGGCAGAAGTTAAACAAAAACTAAAGAAAGTGTGGGATTCCTAGGCCTTCAATAGAACATCAAAGTTGCCCAAACCAAGAACGCGCCAGAAAGAATTGGTCCAGTCCATGCAGTGCTGCCGGCCCCGCTCATATTACCTGCAATAATTTCATGTTTATAGTAAGTACGATATTTATTGTCAAAAAAAAAAGTACGATATTTATTTTCAATTTGTAATAGCAGCAATTTCTTTGAAGCAATTCAATCTAGGATTGCTTCCACCATCAAAAGCACTGACTAGCGACGCCTCCCTTCCTTTGCCGCTTGTTATCAGTTTTATTTACTTTGTTCTTAGATGGAATGTACGAGTTCTTAAAGCTCATCTAGGTTCGTTTGTTTTGCTTAGATTTGGATGTATTAACGTTAGGTTGTACTTTCGTTTTTAATTAATGTACGATTTCTCATTGTCAAAAAATTCAATCTAGTGTATGTACACCATGTAACAGTAGTTCCTCCGCAATAGAGGAAGTGCTATTTTCTATTTTTCTATTTGAGAGATTCCAATTTATAGACACTTATATTTTACTAGTTTTAATGTTACCAGATCTATTTAAAAAGACCTATAAAGCCTCCTCAGAAATATATTCCGATCAATATGAATCTCTTTACTTCTTGATGGTCTACTACAATTTGAGACATCGGAAACGAGATTTCAACCTTACAAGGTGATCCATAAGAGAAGAATCATTGAAATTTTTGTTATTACTTGGTGATTCATTTAGTATAATCGTAATGGGGTGGTTTTTCGGCAAGAGTCCTGTTTTCCGGCTAAAATAGGTGCTATGATTAGAGCTTACTAGTATCTGTTGCACGCGATGCGTGCGTGACATCGTGTGTAAGTGATTTTGTGGAAGTTTTAATTTAATCGTCATTCAAGTAATATTGTTCTATTTTTGTTTTTACTTGTGCAGATGTAAGATGTAACTGCTTTGCAATTGTAGGGATTTATTTTTGTTTTTTTAAAAAAAATGAGAGAAATCAATTAGTAGTTTTGTTTAGTTATTAGGGGTATTTTGGGTAAAAAGGGTGGACACCAAAAGGTGAGGAGTTCCCATATATAATAGAGATGTACATAAAATTAGACTCCATGGGTCCTCTGTGGCTGAAGTTGATGCTAAGCTCTCCTTGCCAACTAGAAATAAGGTTTATTTGTCTCCTAGTGGGTCTGAGATTCGGGATCGAGTCAGTTGGCTCCCTCTTCACAATAATTTTTGTCAAGTTAATTTTGATGGCTCCAAGCTTCTTAATGCTCAAGTTTCTTTTGGTTTTGTCATTCGTGACTCAGTAGGGAAAGTTTTGTTGTGTGGTGCTAGCGCTATTGATTCCTCGGTTTCTATTCTTGTAGTGGAAGCTTGGGGTTTAAGAGAAGGCATTAGGGGGGTTATTTCTTTGGGCATTAAAAACCTTATTATTGAGGGGGATAACTTGGATGTTATCCAATCTATTAAATACATTTGGAAAATTCTTTGGACTATTAACTCTCTTAATTTAGATGCAGATGAAGCTTTGAAGCAGTTTGAGGAGGTTCAGATTCAACATGTGTTCCAGGAAGCTAATGCTGCTGCGGATTGGATGGCTCATTGAGGCCACACGACGACTAATCTAACATATTGGTTTGATGTTCCTGATTTCCCTTTTGCTGTAATCATCCGAAAGGATGCTTTAGGGTGGCCCAATTCTTAAGATCCACCCTAGTTGTTTATTTCCTTTTTAAAAAAAAAAATGGTCTACTACAAATTATTTTGCTAATTGAGACAAAAAAATTGTTTTGTATTGGATGTCTATTTTTCATGTAGAACTAGATGAATCAGCTCATGGCAATTTCAAAACTATAACATATCTATAGTCTCTCTCGCAGACGGCTGAATAATAGAGCATACATATTACAGAAGGTTTATATAATTATTAAGTCTCATCTACAAAATTCGTTGTTTTCCAAGAATGAATTTTATATGATATGGAAGTATTTGTCAGCTATTGACTTCTTATGGTACATGTCCTATGAATTTCAATTAATAAATTAATTATAGTTTTTGAACAAAAAAGGCCAACATTATTAGAAAACTCAACGAACTTTTATTTGTTTATTTGATCACTTGTGCTTTGCACTGAGTTTAAAGCATATAGAATTAACTCAAAAAGCACATATGAAGAGATGGTAACCACAAACCTGAAGTTGAAGCTACTGCCTTGGGTGAAGACGTTGACGGGGCCTCCGATGGGGCCAAAAGTGCTGCATGAAAAACACCACCAAATCAACTACCATACCAAATAATTGATTATGTATTGTTTATTCACGTTAATTAATACTGACACATATTGTGTCTAATGATATTACGAACAAGGCAAAAGCTAACGAACGCCCTGGGGGCGCTAGATAAGAAATATATTGTTCTACTTAATTACTCATATTTATATAAAATAATATAATAATGTATAATTCCAATGCAATGCATTTAAATGATTTGCATTGGAATTAAATATTTTTCCCTTTCTTATTGAAAAACATTAAATGCTTTGCATTAGAATTTTATATTATTCTATTATATTGTATAAATATGAGTAATTAAGTAGAACAATATATTTCTTATCTAGCGCCCCGGGGCGTCCGTTAGCGGGATCGAACTAACAATATGTAGGAACATGTGAGCTCAATAAAGAAACATCCCGAATTTTAGGGTATACAACCTTATTCTACATCCTCATGCCAACAATAAGTTGGGCGGAAGGGTTGCACCTTATGATGCACGGAAACTCTCTAACATTTCCGTTAAAACAAAATATGGCAAAAGTTACGTACCTTGGCACTGAGCAATTATATCAAATTGAAGGCCACAACGCTGTGGGAGAGTAACTGCCTCAGTGACATTAACGCTCAAGGTTTGGATCAACTCAATGCTGCTGAAGACGTTACAAATACAGAGGAGATCATTCTGAATAACATCCTCAAGGGGCTGGCAACATGTCGTCGGCGGCCTTGACGTTGTCGAGTTGATAAACGGCCCGCAAGGGTCGAGCTGGTGAACGCAGTCCGGTATGTCTACATCTTGTGCGTGTGCTGCTGGTACCAACAGCACCACTAGCAAAGCAACCAAGCTTAAGACTTTACTCATTATTTTCCTTGTTAGTATATAGACTATAGTATATGCTTTTTGAGTAAATTTGTTTGTTAATTGGTTGTTTTGACAAATCTCTCTATTCTGATTTCATTTTATAGATGCAAATTTTGGGTAAGTTTGTTGATCGGGTAAGGTGGAAGGTTACCACTATGAGTATATTTTATTATGATGACAAAATTTTTATTAGAGTTTTAGGCTTTATCTGTATTTGTGAGAATGAAATAAAATTGACCTTGTCCTTTAATTTTGTAGTTTACTATGATGCATACAACATGTATTTTGGTTGTCTTTAGAAAGGGTCGTGTTAGTTTGTACGATATTAAATCTATTTCAGTTGGCGGGGTTATGTCATAAGAAGCTATGGAGAACTAGCTTCTTGTTGCTGGAGAAGATATTTTTGGTATGAAATCTACGATTTGTTATTCTTTTATAATTTAGATAATAAGGTGCAGTCCTTGGTACAAACATTAAATGAATCGGATCCCTTTTTGTTCTAGTTTTCAAGGTTATATAGCTTCTTTGATTTCTTTAGCTTGCAAATGTAAATAAAATAAAGCAATAATTCTAGAGGACTTACGAAGGTCGATATACTTCCTCTGTTATGTTTTAAATGAAACATTGGGTGAAATGACACTATTCATTGATTAATTTTGACTCCAATTTATCGCCATTATGTAAAGAAAAACATAGTCAAGTGGGATCCTGTTAGATTCGTCTCGATGCATACTATTAAATTATAACTTTTCATATTTTTACGTGTGCACAACTAAAGATATTAATGATTAAAGAAGCACGTTGGGTTGCGTGAAAAAGCAAACGTTTCATTTAAAACAGAACGGAGGAAGTATATAGATATGTTCATGATCAACGATTTTCTTTGGTTGAGTTTAAGATTGTATATATGCGAATAAATTGCATAGAGTTTTGTAATAATGTGATTATTTCTCGAGAAATAAAATAAAAAGTTCCATCTTTCTATTTGTATTTTTATATATATTCCATAATTCTTTACAACTTTCTTAAAAAGATGACTATTAGAAACTAAATGAAGCCAAGATATTTAGTGTTGTAGAAAGTCCTTACAGAGTTAATGCTAGCTAGCTAGTTGACTTTAGCAATTAATGGCTTATTTAATATGAGAATTATCTCTTTTTATATTAGGTTTAATACTTTTACGAACTCTTTTACATACTTTTATTTTTTTTATATATTGATTGAGAATATACTTATGAATATCCTACCAAGTTGCATGTAGGCTGTAGCATAAATCATGCATGTCATCTTCGTTAGCATTCTACTATATGGTCTTATGGCTGTCCAAATCTTCGATATCTCAGTTATATAAGCCAAGGGAGGAGGTATGGTGTCCCCCCTTCAAAATGATTACAATATCCTCTACTAATTTAGAATAATGTTTTCTTTTTGAAAAAAATTAAATATGAGAATCTATGCAACTTGTCATATGGAATAAGTCAAAAATGGAATATGCAATCACCATTAATAACTTGACAAAATATATTGACACTATCAATTCACGAAATTAATTAGAATGTTCAATAAAAAAAGTTAGTGATATATCCTGACAACATATAATACTTCGTATATACAAAGTTCAAATATTATGGTTTATTAACATTTACAATCGCTAATATACTAAAGCCGCTGACAAAGATTTATTAAATCATCGACCAAATTTTTCAGTGACGGTATTGAACAGTTAAAAATCGGTCACCTTAATTCAATTTAAAAAAAAATTAATTACATCTACAAAAGAACCTCAATAATTTACATCACTATCAACATAATTTTAGATTAAAAAAAATATGTCCATTCATACATATATATATTTTTTTTGCTAAGTAAGATGAGATGTATTATAGCCAAAAGCACTTTTACAACCAAACTAGCCTCTTAAAAAAGGCCAAAAAAGCTAACTATACATGTATGTATATGAAAGAGCTAAACTAATTCTTGAAACCAATTTCTATCTCTACTTGAAATTTTGCTAGGGAGCACAACAAGAATACAACATTTAATTACAGTTTACATATAGCTATATAAAATTGTTGACGCATACATCACGTACATATACTGATATACCGCTAGTTTGTCTTAACGTTTACCAATTTAGAAACTCCGGAAGAGCCTACCTATCGAGAGGCTGACCAAGTAAGAATACTGAATTAGCTAGAGTCCACGTCTAAATGGCTTCCATAAGACCTATTTATAATAGGTTCTCCTAATAATGGAAACATTATGGAATATATATTGAATTACAAATAGAAAGATGGAACTTTTTTATTTTATTGAGAGCCATCTAGTCCACATTCTAATAACTACTCCCAATAGAAAGATGGAATTACAAATAGAAATTAAAGATGGAAATATCTAGCCCACATTCTAATAGCTACTCCCTTCCTATTTCAATAGCTGCAGCATTTTGACGGTCACGTTTATCAATACACAATTATGACCATTAACATCTTTAATTATCTATTTGTGAAACTTATATAAAGTTGAAATCTTGTACATATAGTAAGATAAATTCAACAACATATTACATGCTAAAGTTTGTATAATATACTAGTCATAAATTCACAATTAAAGCAATTAAGCATATGAATAGTGCAAAAGTCAAAACGTTGCCACTATTAAAACCGAAGGAAGTATATACTATTTTTTTTGCAGAATTTTCAATTGCTTTTTCTGATTTTTAGTGCTGGATTCAGTGAAACTTCCCGATTGGAGTGGAATAGTACCACATGATGCTTCTACATGATTTTTTTTTTTTTATATTTCAATTGTCTAAAGAAGATATGAAAAAATAGTACCATAAATCCACTGTTTCACTATGGTCAAGACGCTTCCACATGACATCATATATATTAGATGGATGACATCATGATATAAATGGAATTCTTAGCTTGGTATTATTAACGGAAAGGGAGGGATGAAGTTCGAGTGAAGGTGGTCGTTTAGAGGTTGTGCCATCTTCAATGGCCATTATGACAACAAATGAGCAAGAAGGCGGAGGACGAAGCAGCGCACAAGAGCACGACGGAAGCTAGGGTTGCACACGTCCCAAGAAATGACTAAAATAAAAAATAGATTTTTGTGGAAACTAGATCTAAAACCTAACGTTGTGAGCTTGACATTATTCTCTAGCCTGACTCGACTCGTTTAAGTTTCAAGTCGAGCTCGAGGTTCTCACGAGCAGATATACTTGATTAGTTCCCCTAATTATTCGCAATAGAGTTTCCTCTATATTTATGCTAATATATTACCTTATGTATTTAATGTAAACTTCTTAAAATTTTTAGTCATTTCAAATAACTTGTGAATAATCAATTTAGTATTTTATCTTTAAAATAGTTGACATTTGAAATATTGTAATTTATATAATGATTAAAAATATATCGAGCATCTCACAAGCTTATCGAGTCGAGTTTAGGATAGCTCAACTCAACTCGTTAATGTATCGAGCTGAGTCAGAGCTTGATTCGAGCATTGATCGAGTCGAGTTCGAGTTGCTCACGAGTTGCGGAACCCAATTAACACCCTACTTTCTTGATTCTGGTTCGATTGAAGAGAATTTCCTATCAGGCCTTTCCTTAAGACTTCTGTTTTTTGTAATTTAGAAGTAGCTAGGAAAAAATTCGGTTTTGGTTATAATAATTTTGATACCGTAGATTAGATAGTCTTAGGCCTTATACTTTTGAGCACAAGGTCAGTTCAATTCAGTTTGATTGAGCTTAATTCAGTCCAATTCCTCTCACATTTTTATGCATGGTCCGTATTATTCAACTTATTTGGACTTATCATAACTTATTTTATCTTATCTGAACTTATCCTATCTTATTTAAACTTATTAAACTTGATGATGTTTGTATTATTAGACTTATTTATTCTTATTTGAACTTATCTTATCTTATCTGAACACATTTTTTATGAAATAAATTATTATAAATTGTAGTTTAGTTCAGTTTAGCTCACTTCAGTTCAGCCAAAAAAACAGGCCTTACACTCTTACTCTTATCGTATGGGTGTTTTTTTTACCCTTTTCTTATTGAAAGATTTGGGAGCTTTTATTATACTTCTGCTTCTATTTACCATAGTGTCTCCCCTTGTCATCAATATAAATTATGAAAAGTTGGTTTTGTAAAAATAAACATTTCGGTAATTTAATAAAATTGCTCATCAAACTTTTTTTTTTACTTATAAACAAATTAAATCAATGAATACGATCTTACTTAAATAATTTTTTTTTTTTTAAAAATTGGGATCTTTAGTGAACTCCCTACTTTTCTTTCCTTTTATAACACAGCATTAAAGTTTATTTATTTTAGTTCCAAATTGAATTGGGGTCGGCTAAACATGAAGCAACCACAAGATAAAGAGAGTAAAAGCTATAGAAATTCGTTATCAATTCATCCTTATATAGCATATAAAATCAATCAATCCAATACACTGTCAAAAGTTATGAAACAAAACATCAAGACACAAATCAAAAAGTGGGAGAAAAATTAAGAAAAATTGAGGAAAAATCAAATGCATGTTGGACTTTTCGACATATACGTGAAAAATGCCTTCATGTATATAGTTGCACTACGAGCATCATTAATATAAAGCCATCCAATTGGAATTTTAAATGCTCCTAAAAGAACATCAATCCTGCCAAGAGCAACATCAAGCCTGAAATTGGTCCTGCTGAAGCACCGTTACCTGCGGCACTCATTCCTGCAAGATCAATTATCAGATTAATACTAATTGGTGGATTAATCTACTGACATGATTACACTTTATGCAGATTTCATTTGACGTAGAGATGGAACTAGAGGTAATGTCTATATATATTTTTTTTAATAAGGTAAGGAGAAACCTTGACAAGTTGGGGGGAACAAAGGGGATCCCAACTTGCCAAGGGTGAGAATCGATCCCAGGACCTCTTGGAACCGGGAGGGAAGCTCTAACCACCAGGCTATCCCTCACTCTCACTAGAGGTAATGTCTATATACTATGTGGAGTAGTATATAGTTGTATAATTTTCTTACCTTTTTTTAGTCAAAAAATAGAAGTTAAATAAAATTGTCACCTTTGTGGATAATGAATCCAAATTATGTCAAGAAATGCTAAAGACAAATAAGTGAATAACCCTCTTACCTGTTGAAGGTGCTGGTCCACCAGCTCCTGGAGCTAGATCCGGGGCTTCTCCATTTCCTATATGAAATAAAATGTAATTTTAGTTATCATAGAAGTTATTAAAGGGAATGAATTAAGCAAGCAAGAAAAGGATATAATTCGTGGAAGGAAAAAAAAAATCTTCTGTCCCACTTATTTGTTTTTTGGTGCTTAGAAAGCCACAAGGGTAGGGATGAAAATCGATTCCAGTATTTCCTGAAACCAGGAGGGGAGCTCTAACCAACTTAGCTATCCCTCCCTCTCAATATTATATATCTATGCTACTCATTTTAATTACTTGATGTCAATTATTCTTTCCCCTTATTTTTTTTTATAATTACAAGTTTGTTTAAATTTAATGATGTGGACCAATAATATTGAGTGACACATATAATGTATGGTACTTGGACTCTTGGTGAAACCAGCTAGTATAATTTTTTTTAATAAAAAGAAACTAGTTCCTGAGCAAACATTATTTTATAATAATATTTACTGATTACAAAATATAATTCAATGTTCACCTCCAAAATTTTGGAATGCCTTATAGTATGTCATTTTCGAATGAAGCAAGGAAAGGTTTCAAAAAGTCAATAGTTATCAGTCCGTTTTTATATGTTGTTCTTCGATGGAATGTCTAGACTGTACGTACAACCAAAATTTGGCCTTATATACTCACCAAAATGTAAGAAAAATTCTTACTATATTTATTTCAATGTACTTTTCAAAATTTTTATGAATACGTAATTAAAAATAGTTTATGGTTAATGTATACGTTGAAAACTATGAAAAAGACCCTAAGAACAAATAGAAGATGGAGGCAAGGCCGTCTTGAAGATTTGGGGGCCCCTATTCTAACATGAAAATTAGGCCCCCAAATTTATAAATATTAAAGATGGAAGGTTGGGATATTAAAGATGAAAAGTTGAAATTTAAAGATTGATCATTGAAAAATTTATTAAAGGTGGAAAACAAGAATGTTTTCTTCAAATATGAAGTAAATTTTTTAAAAATGATATATTTTGGGGTCCTGTACTATTGGGCTCTTAGCATACCCTCATCTACCCCCTTGATGGAGGGGGTAATATATTTTTACGTGCATAGAGACTTACGAAAGGTAATAATGTAGGCGATATTCGATTTTAACTCTTGGCAATAAAAATCTTGGTAAAAAACTTATATGGACCTGGTCCACACTAAATTAGTGTGGACCTAATGCTAATTCATGTGATTTATGAAAAAAAGGGTCACTATATATAAGAAAAATAAATATAAAAGATGAGTAGATATAGATTGTAAAGTTTGACTATGTGAAAAAAAAGGATATTATGTCACAAAACGAAAATTTCATTATGAAAAACTAATGTAAGAAAGATTGACTATATTAAAAAAACGGTCACTATGGTAGATAGTAAATGTATAGTGTAAGTTAAGATTTTAAAAGGTTAATATATAAAAAAGGATCACTATGTTAAATAAGCGGCTTTGGTCCATAATAATATTAGTGTAGACCAGGTCCTCACAAGAGTAACTCAAAATCTTATACTTTACCGACTAAAGTAGTTCGTATTATATATTTGAAGATTGATTCTCGTATCTATGCACTAAAATTTTTATATGGACAAATGTGATTTGTCCCACATAGATGTGGAAGAGGGAGTATAGCTATAAGCTAGTGTTAGTATTTAATGCCAAATGCTATGGAACCTTTATATGAGTGAAGGCCCATCATTATATTTATTCCTAATTCATAATGGATCTAAAGACCTTGTGAGGGAGCCATGTGTGTTGTCTATTTGCTGATTTATTTTAGTATACGAGGTTTTATTATACTTGATAGACTTGTATATATAGTCATGCACTCATCTAATGGAGCCACATGAATTCTTTTAAATAGGTAAATTGAAGTCCCTTAGAAGGAGAGAAAAGGGGAAAGATTGGAGATCCCTATTGCAAGGGATGAGAGTACTCGATCCCAAACTATCACGGTATCACCTGCTGC
This sequence comes from Beta lomatogona, assembly GCA_947646795.1. NCBI lineage: Eukaryota > Viridiplantae > Streptophyta > Magnoliopsida > Caryophyllales > Amaranthaceae > Beta > Beta lomatogona. The sequence continues at coordinate 2,063,137 of CANSNZ010000150.1, forward strand.
TCAACGGAGCCACACGCATATATAGGCCCATCGAAATAAGAATAAATGCAATTACTAAACAATTAAGGGAGACTTTATCTAGAACTCGGTAGGTGAAGTGAAGCAATGTATGAAGAGATGGGAATCACAAACCTGAAATCAGAGCATCAGCTGAAGACTCTGAAGGCACCATAGAATCTGTTGCATGAAACAGATGACGGATGACCAAATCAACTAACGTATCAATTGTCTAAAACATTCAATGACCTTTTTTCTTTTAAAAATATAAGTCTAAATACAATTATTCATGTACTTCCTCCGCTCTCATTTAATTACCCCCTCCGTCCCATAATATAGTGCTCACATTCCTTTTTTGGTGTCCCAAAATGTTGTGCCTATTTCTTTTTTATCAATTTGTTTGGACTAAATTATCCTCAATTCCTCCACAATTTTTTCAAAATACCCCTACTTTTCTCTCAAAACATGTGTGATGTGACCCCATTTATTGCTTTACACCATTCCAAGGAATATTTATTGCCTTTTGATTTTGTTTAAAGGAAAAAGAAAATAAAGTAACTAGTTTCAATATAAAAGTATCAAAAAAGCACTTCATTAAATATATTTTTTTTGGAAATCCTAGCACTCATCCTATTTTCCTTAATTCCCGTGAAAAATGAGAAGTGATCACTATGTTATGGGATGGAGGGAGTACAACATTTTCAGTTTTAACACTATTCACAATCACTCATTGTTGTGTTTGAACTTTGAATATTTTGATGATGATAAACACCCTATACTATAACATGAAAATTTGTAACAGTGATCGAGCTATCAAGATTGGATGATGTGAAGACAAGGAAGCTTAGGTCTAGTTATATTAATTCATGTGAATGCAATGTAATTAACATATTCGAACTTTGTGCTAAAATTAGAAATGGATAGTTTTGATAAAACAAGATTTTCGAAAGATAGTTTTAATAAGAAAAGGATTTTTGTTTTCGAAAATCAAGTTTAAAATGAAAAGGATTTTTATTTTTAAAAATCAGTTTTAAAAAGAAAAGGTTTTTAATTTTCGAAAATCAGTTTTTAATAAGATAAATTTTAAAAAGAAAAGGATTTTTATTTTCGAAAATCAGTTTTAAAAAGAAAAGGATTTTTATTTTCGAAAATCAGTTTTAAAAAGAAAAGGTTTTTAATTTTCGAAAATCAGTTTTTAATAAGATTTTTTTTTTGTTTTCGGAAAAAAATCAAGAAAACGTAAGTTGAAGATTTTCGGAAAAAAAAAGGAAAGTGTTTATGAAAAGAAAAACTGATTTTTAAAGAAAATATTTTGATAAAGATTTTGGATAAAAAACTGATATAAATAAAATTGGGATAATATATGGAGTAATCCTTATCTTACAAGGAGTAAAGGAAATCAGTTTTTATAAAAGATAAAATTGGTTTTTGAAAAGGAAAATAATTCTATCCCTTTATTTGAGGAATAAAAATTGTTCAAAAAGATAATACATCTTGGAGAAGGATTCTTATTCAGTTGATGGGATTATATAAGGGATAGAAATCATTATAGCAAACCACGTTTTCAGATTTGTGAGATTAAGATTTTGAGAGCTGAAAACGATCTCCCAGAGCACAGTGTACGGCACAGAGTTCTATTAGGTTAAGGTCTCTAAACAAAGTTTGTAACGATCCTCTATTTTCTTGAATAAGAAGCACGCTTTTGAGGAATCACTACTTCTGTAATTTTTCATATTATAGAGAGTAGCAACACTTAGGGTTAAGTGTTGGAGAGCAATACTAGAGTTAGTAGTGGGGGAATCGAATTGTATCAAGGGTTTGGTATTTTACGATTCAAATAATAAAAGAGTAGTTTGTGTGGACGTAGATCTCAGAGGTGCGATTGAACCACGTTAAATTCCTGTGTCTTATAATTTGATTTCATTGTTTTATTGTTTGATACAATTTTGTTCGAGCAAAATCATAAATCGGAGAGTTTACGAGTGAATAACACAGTGCACAACACTGTGCTATAAGAGTGTTTTTGCGAAAATCGATTAGTTTTAGTCACTCAATTCAACCCCCCTTTCTTGAGTGTCACCTTGTACTCCAACACTCATATAACTAGCTTTTGTGTTTCATATATATGGAAAAATGTTGTCATGCATGTAGGATCTTGTCGGATTTGTTCAATGTGTATTTTATTAATATTTAATTTTTATAATTTTTATCAAATCATAACTAAAGATATTATCAATGTAAATTATGCATTGATAAGCGTGAAATTGAAAGTGTTGTAATTAAATGGGATCGGTTGAATTATATACGGGTTGGAGTCAAAAAAACAGGTGAGAAAAAAAAAAGACAGGTTCCAATATCTTGTGGGTGGATTGGAGCGCTTAGTCAAGAACAATATTAATATTGGGAGAACTTTGTTCAAGTCTAGAGTCGAGATCAAACACCAGTCGAAAGAGTTGAGCTTTGACTGGACTGAAGCTCCGGTATAGTCTATCATGATCATCCATATATATGGGCTATGGCCTTATTGCCAAATACACAACTTACACAAGACTTCACTCGCGAAAACTACTTGAACATCTATATGATATTCAAACAACTACCTAATCAAAACAAAAACATGCAACACGAGCACTAGTGAAAACTTTTCATAGTATTTTCTAAAATGGTAATCATTTATGAATTATAGTGAAACCATATGCTTAGTATATTGCCTAAAATTTTCATTTTAACTTCTTTAAGGGGTTGCATATATCTTTCTTACTTTTTATTGAAACATTTGGGATTGTTTTTTTACCTGAAGACATTGATGGGCCTTCCATTGGCGCCGCAATAAGACCTGTTGCATGAAAACACTATCAAATTAGCTATCATATCTACAGTTAAAACTTAGGAGTTATAGTAAGTCTGAATACAATTATTTACTTTTTTTTTTATTTTGGGTCTGTTGTATTCACTTATCTTTGCTTATTTCAGAAATAATAAACAAAGTTGCAGAAAAGTTTATTAAGATTAACATAAGTTGAAAAAAGTTAAGAAAAGTTCAGAAAAAATAAGATAGAATTAGATAAGTTACACAAATCTAAGGTGAAGTGAACAGACCCTTACTTATCAAAGAAATATTTCTTGTATGTGAAAACTACAGGAAATCTATTTAATGGCAAACTGGAGCAGATAGATAGCGTAAAAGTAGATTTTTTGTTTACTACACCTTCTCTGAATCAATTGTTAGATTACTTATTTATCAATATATATGTACAGAATTAAGAATTATTTAAGCTAATAATCAACCGTAACAATTGTGGACTCCATTGTATCTTAATAGAAGGAAACTTTAAAACATGCCCATTCCAACAAGTACATTTAGGTGAGATGTTGTACGATGCTACCTAGAAGTTACTTCTACCAAGTAATATTTTACTCCTTTAAATTGAACAGTTACCTAAGTATTACGGTAACTATTGTATTTTCATCTCATATAAGATTTTGTGTACCTGTTTTTGTTAAACTATGCCTTGAATTATTTATCTGGCGTTAGGACTAACCTAGTACGGGGGTCTCGCTATATAAACCCTATTATTAACCTCTGCCTCCGCATTATTCTGTAATCTGTACTCTCTTTTAAACCTAATAAAACTGTTTCTCCTTTGTCTGTGGACGTAGCTAACACATTGTTAGTGAACCACGTCAATTCTTGTGTCGATTGTTCATTACTATTTGTTTCGTTAATTGCATTTGTCACAACACATTCTTATTCCTTTAAAACATATGGATCGTGGACTTAAATCTGTTTTTCTAACCATATAAATAATCGTTTATTTTTTTTAAAAAAAAAAAACTTATCCAAAAGTTTGAAAATATTTAAAGCTTCACCTGGGGACATTGATGGTCCATCTGATGGCGCCAGAAGAGCTGTTGCATGAAAAACAATATCACTATCATATGAAAATTTTAAAACTTCCAATGACTTCAAACATCAGTATAAAATAGTCTGAATACAATTTCTTCTCCTCGAATTTTTTTGTATAGCAAAAAGAAATTTTGAAAAGATTATGTAACTCTATTTTGATGTACTGTAATGATATTATAACATATCATGGCCTGGCAGGTAAGTGTAACCTTACTACATTAAGCATCTGTTTGGCAACACATTTAAGTCACCTTAAATGAATAGGTGCTAAAAGTTCAAGTCACCTAAAATAAATAGTCGTATTTGGAGTAAGAGCTTAAATAAAATTTAAGCTCAAAAATTGACTGAAATTGAGTTGCTATCAAATATAGCATTTCAATTTAAGGTGCTGAAATTATCAGCTACCTTATCAGTTCACCTCATTTTAGCTACCTTATCAATTTCAGCTCTATTCCAGATTATGTTCCCAAACATAGCCTAAGCGTACGTGTCAATATGGAAAATATTCAAGTTTAATTTGTAAAATAAAATTCTTATATTTCATACTTCATTTCAAGTTAAGCTAGACCAAAAACTAGTTTGCGATGAGTCATGAGAGGGGTATCTCAAACCTGGAGTCGGAGTTCTTTCAGAAGACACTGATGGGGCCATTGATGGGGCCATTGATGGTGCCATTGATGGGGCCATTGATGGTGCCAAGAGCGCTGTTGTAAGAAAAACACCATCACTACAATTATCAGACTTAGTTTTGCTTAGACCTGGTCCACACTAATATTAGAGTGAACCAAAACCACCATGTAACATAGTGATCCTTTTTTTTCCTCATATAGTCACCTTTTATAATCTAAAGTGACACTAAAATACAATCATCTAGCATAGTGACTATTTTTTTTATACATTCACCTTTTCTTAAATTATTTATTATAATGTAAATTGCACTTTACAATATAGTAACCTTTTTTCCTCACATAATCACCCTTTACAATTCAAAGCTACTCTTCTATTTTATCTAATATTTATAACATAGCGGCCCTTTTTCCACAAATCACATATAATATTAGCATTAGTCCGCACTAAATTTTATTGTGGACCGGGACCATATATATAAGTTTATTTACCAATTATCATGTCAAATGTTTGAAATATACAATGTCTTCAATGCGTTGCCCCTCAAAAAAAAAAAAACTTCAATGAAAAGTACAGTAGATTATAATCTCAACTTTTTATTACTTTTTTTCCTTTTCTTATAAAAAAATTCCATTGTATAAGAATAAACATAATTATCAGGATCGTCTGAATATATATGTTTTTAAAATATTAATTTTTTTTGTATAACTATCAGCATAATGGTACGCATGTAAAAATATTAATAGTCAAACTTGTACGATAAAAGTTGTGCAAGTTACTAGTATGTGATTTTTTTTTTTAAAGGATTAGATGCTAACCGGAATATATTACTTTAAATCCAAGCGTAACTAAAATTATAAATGAATTTATGATATAGATCACCCTTGTGAATGCAATGGAATTTATTTGGACTACTTTCTTTAACAAAGTGTTGACGTACCATTGTAAATGGGTAATACATTTTTGTCGATTTAAACTTTTTAACTATGTATTTTCACCAACATAAATATCGAATTAGTATGACTTATATATTAGTCAATCCATAAACATATAATATCAACATATAATAGTTAATACTTCCTCCATTTTTTTATTAAGTGAGTCACTTCTTCCAAAAAACTCTCACATAAAAGGGAGAAGTGATCCACTTAATAAAAAACGGAGAAAGTATATTTTACTAATATGTATTCTATCCGTCCCATAATATATTTCTTGTACAAGTTCATTTTTCATGGAAATTCAGGAAAGTGGCATATATCACGATTTTTTTATATTTTAATATCGTTACTCGTATTGGAAAGTAAACAATTTTACCTTCTTTTCAAAAAAAAAAATCATAAATTGAAACTTTTGCTAATTTGTGCTAATTGTTTTATCCAATAAAAACAACTTAAATGCACAAAAATATCCAATAGGATTACAGCGAAGTCGATTGTTGAAGTAGAAATATCTAAATTACTAACCTTTTTTTTGAGACATCTAAAAAGGAAACTAGGACTCCATGGGATGGAGGAAGGACATTAACAGTTAAAATAGTACTTAAATAGTGTAAAATCAAATAAGATAATTATTCAAGATTAGTGGGAATAGGTTTTAAGTTTAAGGGCGCCTCCTTTCCCCTATTTTTCTCTCTTCTTTCTCCTCTCCCACAAAACCCTAATTTTCAACCTAGGGCTACCGCCACCCTTTTGGGCGGTGGTAAGCCCTTTTCTCCTTTTGTTACTAGTTTTTTAGGTTAATATTTATAATAAACTTCAGTCTCTCTCTAATGGAGGGTTTTTCTACCCATTTATTGGGTTATATCTACCCATATATTGGGTTTTATCTCTCTCCATGTGAGAGTTTTGAGACTTTGTTTTTGGGTTTTTGTGTAATTCAAGAGGTTGATTTGTTGATTGAAATTTGTGCAGGGTTGCAACAGAAGTCAATACTTCGTTTACAATCACTTGAATTGAATCAAGTTCTACTTTAAAACTACAAAAGATCGATAGACCCCCTTGCAGAAGGCTGCATCAGAGCGATGTAAAAGACGAGGGTTTTCAGAAGTGTTATATCTATTCAACGATCGTGGTTTTGTCATATTAGAATTCTATTTATTTCATTTTGATATGTATTTGTTTAGTTTTGACTTCTATTGTAAATGTCGTATGATTTTGAATCAATGAATTAATTTTTATTTAAAAATATAAAAAGGTTTTAACTTTAAGGGGTAGGAGTAGGAAGCCTTCGTTAAATCTAAGTTGCGGCTTTATAGTGCCGCATAGCAAAGATTTCCTACCAACTCCATGAAACTATGTTTAGAAATGCTAACAAACTAATCTAAATTAGTCAGCATATCTAAACGCACTATTTACACAGCAATAATAAATAGATCATATTTCAACATAGTAAATTAGCTAACAGCATATTAGGAGCACATGTTACCTTGGCACCGAGCAAGTAAATCAATTTGGAGGTTACAACGCCGTGGAAGAGTAGCTGCCTCAGTGACATTAATCTTCAAGGCTTGCGCCAACTTGATGTTGCCGAAGACGGCACAAAGACAGCTGAGATCATTCTGAATCAGATTTTGAAGAGGCTGGCAACATTGCGTTGGCGGCGCTAAGGTTGTCGAGTTAACGAACGGCCCACAAGGACCGAGCTCGCTAACACATTCCGGCATTTCTACATTTTGTGCCTGTGCTGATGATACAGCCAGCACTACCATCAGAGCAACCAAGCACAAGACTTTGCTCATTTTTATATGTATGTTTTTTTTAACTAGGGGTTACGTTGATAATAATATTCTCCTGAGAATATATATTATATGTGCTTGGGATTTTATGTCGAACTTTTTCCTTCTGATTTCATTTTATAGATGTATGTTTTGGACAACTTATGTAAGAAGGTAGTGATGTTAACACATTAAAAATTATGGGCGCCTAGCTGCCTATGATATATTGATGTGGATGATGAAGCTAGTTCTCTTACGCACGTTTAAGTATTTGGATTCACGTATTCCAGCAGGCCGGTGTAGAAAACATCATATATGGATGGAGTTCCGAAGAGGGGGCTTCTAAATTATTAAAAATAACAGTTTATTCAAAGTTAAGTTTTTATACCGGGTCTAAATCAAATGAGACATTAAATAATAAAAATGTGTGTTTTAAGATTCGAACCCATAACTTCGCATTTGAGATAAGAATGCCTTATCACAAGTCACAACTACTTTATAATCACAAGTTTGATCTTTGTGGGAAAAAATTATATAAAGACAAGATAATATTTCTATTTTTAAACCAATCAAATACAAATGCATATATTAATACTCATTAAGCTAATCCTAATAATAGCATCTGGTAAATGATCTGGGCTATCACCCGGGGCAGCAACTAGTTATGCAATATATAAAACATTCTTGTTAGTTTCAAGTGAAATTCTATCTTAAAATCATCTGATGATAGGAGAAGTAACCTATCATTATTATATGCTTATCAATTATCATTATGCTACTAATCTTCCAACGTGGGACTTCTTTTCACACATGGAAAATTCCCAACAAGACATTCCCATGGAGGCTACTGAGTTAGACGCAAGAAACTCCCTGCCTCCGTCGTTCACCAAAATGACATTTTGCTTTCCATTGCAGCCCTCCACTCGCCCGTGCAACCTCGTGTTCTAATGCGCATGAGTTTTTTTTTTTTTGTTCGAAGAGATACACCCGAGTAATTTCTTTAGTCTAACTTATGTAGTTCCATTTATTTCTCTAAAATGAATAGAATGATGTCCTATAACATTATTACTATTAACAACGAGAGTTTAGAAGAAGAAATATACGTTGGTGTGCATGAGTGCATGACTATGTGTTTTGTACCTTTTGAGGTAAACATGTTTACTTAATTGATGATTGTAAAATGAAGAAATATTACTGAGGACGCGTAAGAAAATTTGAACTACAAAATATTTACTAAATATAAAGGATAAGGGAAATAGTCCCAAGTATGTTCGGGTAAGCAAAAGCAAAAGCAAAAGCAAAAGCAAAAGTTGAATCTTATTTGCAAGCTTAGTGGATCGGAGGGAGCAACTATACTCTTTGGGAAGATTGTTGCTTAATAAAAGAATAAAAATTAATATTCATCTTATTAATCTCACTTGAAAAGGCTAATAACGAGAAGTGTGATGTATGGTAAGTATGCTAATAAGTTGCTCTTAAACCTCCAAAGTTGTTCATTGGTTGAGTTCTAATGATTCTTGTTATAAGAAGAGTGTGATAATTGATCTTGTACTACCAATCTTCTAAACACATGGCTATCTTATCTCATGATAAGTTTTTCCTCGATTGCTTGTTCCAAAACCCCTTACTAAGATAGGTCTGAAAAAATTAGGCTGCAATTAGGACTAATGATTGAAAACTAGGACGTGCTTCATGTTTGATGAGGAGAAATTTCGGTGAACTCGCAACAATAGAACTTATGTAGTCATAAAACGTAGAAACGAAATTATTATTGATAACACACATAGATAAAAATCAATCAATCAAATATAATCTCATATGTTATCAAATTATCAAACAAGGGAGCTGAGAAAAATGAGCAATCAACATTTTTGGACTTCTCGACATACACGTGAAACAATGACTACGTACATATATATAATTACACAACAGAGATCCAGTTGAACGTTAATAGATGCTCCTAAAAGAACATCAATCCTGCCAAGAGCAACATGAAGCTGAAAATTGGTCCTGTCCATATAGTGCTGCTTGCAGCATTGCTTTCTGCAAGATTACAAAGATAGCACTAAGTTTAGGCTTTGTTCTTTTTACGTTAAAAAGTTGATTTAAAGGAAAACAAAAATTATTAAAAGAGACTGTATAATTTTAATATAAAAGTAGACCTAGTCACTAAATTGATTAAACTAGTCACCGAAATAAATTAACCTAGTCACTATTGGGCAAATTCTCTTTTTAATATTGGGCTTACCATTGCCTAATTTTAATTTAAAAGTACGCGGTCTCTTACTACAAGACAAACTCGAAGGAAAAATAAGATTCCATAAATCTCAATACATTTAGATAAAGGTATTAATATCATAATTGTGCATTGAAAATTGTAAAAAACAAGAAAACGGAGGGAGCAAAATTGAGTTTTAATTTATAAAAGTAGTACATTAGACCAGAGTACTAGTGAATTATAATGAATTGCATTTATAATTTATTAAATAAGAAATGCATTATAATATTCTAATACAAAAATATATATTAATTAAAAAAGTGGTAGTTCTTTACACAATTTTAATTTAAAAAGTCCAAATATTTTAACTATAGAGAAATTTTTTGTTACGAAATGCTAAGACCCTCTTAAAAGGTAAATTCCATGATTACCTGCTCCTGGATTTGGCGTGGTAGTTGCAGGTCCACCAGCTACTGGAGCTAAAGCTGGTGCTTTTGCTTGTCCTATATCGAGTTAGATGTAAATTGCAGTTAGTATATACATAAGTTATGGAAGCTGGAGATATGTTTAAAGGTTCAATTATTTCAAGTAAAGAAAAATCTAATACATAAACCCAACATACAGGTGAGAAGCTTCCCGTAACTTATTTGCAATCGACAGATACCAAATTAGAGCCAAATATATACCAAATTGTCAAAGGACCAACTCAACCAAAAGCTTAAGCTAATGGTTGAGGACCCAGGAATAGTTTTATACTCTATCACGCCCCCTCACGCAAGAGCCCATTGGGCTTGAAGTGTGGATGCAACACAGGCATCCCTCATACCTGACGCTAAATATTCCACTTAGAAAGGAGGGGTGGATGAGATTTGAACCCGTGACCTTTATGTCACACTGGCTCTGATACCATGTCAAAGGACCAACTCAACCAAAAGCTTAAGCCGATGGTTTAGGACCCAGGAATAGTTTTATACTCTATCACAAATTGAATATCTATCAATCGTTTTTTAAGTCAGTTAAAGGGTAACTTTCATACAGGTGACCCATTTATAACAAGTTACCTCTGCTATCTGTACAATAAATCATTGTACACCCATCTGACTGTCATACTTTGTGACTTCTTTTTCTCTTGGGTGTATAAGGAGTCATAAGAGCAGCGATTTGAACAAGATCGATCTCGAGTCATTCTTACCTTTCCATATGAAGTATGCTAAGTTGCTAACTAACATCTACATATATATGCATTATATTGTTAAACGCCTTATGAACAAAACAATCGAACATAGTATTTACCTTTATTACAGATGTTAGGATCACTTATGTCGATCCCACATTTGGTTGGGAGCTCCATGGCTTCAGTCATGTTGACATTAGCAGCCGCGGCGAGGCTAGGGTTTTGAAGAGTGGAACAAAGGCACGCCAACTGGGTCTCGAACGCTTTCGTGAGAGGCTCGCAGCATGTTGCTGGTGGAGTTGTGGCGTTGATGAATTGTGCGCAGGGCATCAAGGCCTGTATGCAGGACATATCTGGTGGAGTTTGAGCTTCTGTAGGTGATGTCCATGACACCAACATCACAGCCAAAACTACCCAAATCTTCACTTCTTTTGAGTCCATTTTCTATGAGTTCTAGGACAAAATAATTTCTTCTTTGTTTTGATTTGTGTTTTTTATGGTAGGATAGGTAATAAGGTATGGTAATGATATATGTGATCTGATCTATTGTTTAATGTGGGATTTTTTATTATACGAATTATATTGCAGGAACATGTGAAGTTAGAGATAAGTCGAATATACTAGACTAAAAAATGACATAGAAATGGTATTTTGAAGATTTTTGTTGCTGGCTCTAATTTGATAAATCTTACAGCTGGATTCTTGAGTGCAGCATGTTCTTTTAAGAAAATTTAATCCTGATTTACAGGGCCTTGGTCAAATTAATAGTAATATATATTCCGAGATATGAATTGAGCTATACTTAATATTTTAGATAGTTGTAACATGTTGGCGACGAACTATGTACATTAAATACAATATTATATGACGTTGTTAATTCAGAAACATTCTTTACATCCTGTAGAGAATGATGTTACGACTTACGTATATATATTACTGATTGATGATTGACAACGTAAATAATGTAGCTGCCTGCCTGCCCGCCTCCTCTTCTCTCTTCCTCTCCAGTTCTGTACATATATAATCTATGCATATATAAAAACACAATTATTGATAACAAAAATAGTTATAAATTTTTTTGTTGATCAGGTGGTGAAGAGAGGACAAGATATTTAGATCTAATGGTCCGTTCTGTTCAACTTATTTTAACTTATATAAGATATTATAAGATAAGATAAGATAAGATCAGATAAGATAAGATAAGATAAGATAAGATAAATAAGATGTTCTATTCAACTTATCTTCACTCATTTCAAGATAAGATAAGATAAGATAAGATAAGATTAGATAAGACAAAATAAGTTGAACAGAACAGACCCTAAGTGTTTGAAAAAACTTATAATTAACTTCATATAAGGTTGATGTAAAATTTCTATTTATTCGATTCTTTTGGATCCAAACATCTTCAATTCAAAAATTCAATTTTCAATGAAATTGAGTTCAAATCAAATCCGATCTGAAAAGAATCGACCCCAATCAATGATTCAGTTTGGATTGAATTGGATTAGACTTTAGATTTTACCCGTATAATTTACACCCTTAGTTTAAGTTGCTAAAATTTTCTAATATGAAATTGGTATTATATATATTTTCACATACAAAAATCGCTGTAAAATTAAAAATACCTAAAAATTGGCCAAAACACTTCATTCTTAGGCATTTCTTTAGTAATAGATAAAGAAGTAAACTAGTGGAAAGAGGAATAGCAACATATACAAAACTAGCTATAAATATTTTTGGCTTAACAAATTTGTGTGGATTAGTAAAATTAAGAGAAATTAGGATTACAAAAAAGTTCTAGTCGACTTAAATTAGAGTGCTACTATTTTTAGCATCTCAATTAAAATCAAGTTAAACTCCTTAAATACTACTTCAGCTGCTTGCAAAAGACGACTATCCAATTAATTAAAGACCCTAAATATTTCCAACATATTGACATCTAATTTGCTTAAGATGTGTTTCAAACATAGTCTATGTCAATCTCATAGAACTTAAATATATACTTAAGTATGAACCTCCGAAGCTTAAATATTGTAACTTATATTGTTATTGTTACTACAAGTTTTGGGCATGCAAGCTATGGTGTGAACATAATTGATTATCCATTAATACAATGTAAGCTTGTTTTTCTTATCTGAAAAAAGAAGTATAATAATGGAAAAAAATAAACTCAATCGAGTCATTCATTTCCTAGAAATTATTAATTAGAACTGACTAAATTTTTATGCCATAGGTTTTGACCAACTAAACTAAAAAAAAAGCTTCATATGTTTACGCCGTTATATATTATCTTTGAATGACATTTGGATTACGCTTATATTTAATTTTAGCCTATTAAATGGTGCATTGCAACGGTTTAAATCACTAGTACAGAATGGACGATTTGCGTCGGATGTGAGGCGCCCATTTGCGTCGGACATGGGTCCGACGGCACAGGCCTCGACGCAGATCAGGATACAGGATCTGCGTCGGACAACTACGCGACGCAGTTGATTAGCTATCTGCGTCGGACCCTGACTACCATGCGACGCAGATGGGAAGGCACCAAGCCACAGCACCCCAGCAAGCCTAGACTCATCTGCGTCGCACATTGCTAACATGCGACGCAGATGAGTGCTGCCAAGGCACCCCTTAAACAGTGATTTGCGTCGGACATAAGTCCACATCCGCCATCCGACGCAAATTACTATTTTTTATTTAAAAAAAATTAGTTTCATTAACTGCAACTCATAACATTGGAATTTCAACTGGTGTTTCAACTCAAACAAATTAACCATTAATTAACCAATTGGAATTTCAGCTCAAACAAATTAACCAGTAATTAAAAAAAAAAGAGTAGAAGTGGTGTTTTACTGAGTAGAAGACTAGAAGGGGCGTTTTTTACAAACACTAATTACAAAAAAAAAATACATAAATTACAGAAACCAAAAAGAGAAAATTACATAAAATTAAAATGAGAAAATTACATAAAAATCATAAAAGAGAAAATTACAGAATTAAAGATACTACTCAGATCTTGAGATGAGGGATGAAAGCCTAATTTTTTTTAAAAAAAAAGCGAAATAAATTACTCGGTATAGTTGATACCGTCGACATTTCATGGCTTCACTGGAAAAATTTCGCTAATCCCAGATCTGAGAATGAAAAAAATAAACAAAAAGAAATCAGATCTAAAAAATGAAAACAAAAAAACCGAACATTCAATATTAAACATCCATAACTCGTAATTTTCAACTAGGTAAACAAAAAAAGGCGAAAATTCAAAAGTGCTTCCAAAAATCAAAAGTCAACCGAAAAAATTAAGAAAAAAATTAATAAAAACAAGAAGAAATTGAGAAAAAAAGTTACCAGTGATTAGAATTGTAAAAATCACAAATTTCGATGTTTATAGTCCAATCAGGAACAACATCTTCTTCGTTCGTCAACTGAAGATGAAGAAGACGATCAAGATAACGAAGGCAACATCTTCTTCGTTCGTTCGAATTTTTGAGAAGCGAAAATTTGTTTTGTAGGGTGGAGGAGAGAGAAAGAAGATGAGACTTTTGAGGAAGGAACAAGGGGGTTGAAACTTGAAAGATTGAAGAAGGGGAGCGGCGCGGTTAATTTTGGGAAGTGGGGAATTTTAGGTTAAGAAGGTGAAGTGGGGCGTTAAAAGAGTTAGGCGCGATTAATATGGGCCTATCATCTGCGTCGGATGGGCCAACTGGTCCGACGCAGAGAGGGCATGTCGCGAGAGAGATAAGTGCGAGTGTGCGAGAGAGAAGAATCATCTGCGTCGGACATGAGGAGGGATCCGACGCAGATGACAACTTGCGTCACACGTGGGCTTCATGCGACGCGCATAGCTTCTGTTATGTGCGTCGCATATTTGGCCCATCCGACGCACATAACTGTCTTGCGTCGCACGCTAGTTAAATACGACGCACATAGGTCGTCTTTTGCGTCGATTCCCTGTTGCAGGCGACGCAAATGAGTCTTCTGCGACGTTTGTCCTGTTGTGCGACGCAGATGGTGAGACGCAAATCGTCGTTTTTCTACTAGTGAATCTAGTTAATGTATAATTTTATGTGAAATGATACAAGATGGTATTAAATTGTCATGGATTATTAATAAATTTATATTAATATCCACTCTTAAAACTATGTATTTGATTTTGGATTTTCACTACCACTCGTTACTTATATGTAAATAGATGGTATTGAGTTATAATGAAAAATAATATGAAATATATACATAATCTTCTATTCTTCTTCCTTTTTTTTTTTTTTTTGGAAAGTTTATGTGCATTCTTTTGAGTTCTGTCCATTATTGTTCACGCGGTGAAAAATACTTTGCATTTTGATTTGGTAAGCGATGTGAGAATTTTATTGTTTTTCGCAACCAAAAGTACAACCTTAAGAGAAATAGAAAGACCAAAACTTTTGAAGGGGGCTCCTATAAATCCAAATCTCTAACAAACAAAAGGCAAGATCCTTATAATACAATCTCTTATAAAAACCAAAACAGTGACTTGAAATTGATAAGACGCAATTGAAAATACTTATAAAAACCAAAAATCTGAATCCAGCAAGCTCATAAATCCTATTAAGATTTGGCTATTATGTCAAAATCAAGAGCAAAGCCGGTAGTAATCCCACTGAATATGCCATCTTCTTGGCTCCATTCTTCTGGCTGTTAATCGCATTAGCAGTAATCCCTTTACCAGTGCTACTAGTGCCTGCAATGAAAAGATGTTCCCAACTTTGACAATCTTTATTTGCAGCCTAATATAATTTACATAAAGTATAAGTATTTGAATAGAACTCGTACGCATCCTCAATGCTCCCGAAATAAATTTAAAAAAAAAATTATATCATGCTGCATGTATATTTAACAGTACGTCGAATTGCACAAGAAATCTTATTGGCTTATCGTTTTGTATACGTCACCTATATTCTTCTCAAAATAATATGTTACATTGTATTATGATGTGAAAAAATTACATTGTGTACCCTAATTTAGAAAGTATATTGTATTGTAAATTATCATTTTAGAACTTTATCAACTATATAATGAATTTATGATAGCAATCAATGGTTTAAGTGATACAGTGATATATAGATATTCACTTGAATATCACCTTGCTATAAAGTACCTTAAATATAGAAAGAGTTAAGCAACTTTATAAATAAGCGTATATGTTAGTCATATACACAAAGCTGTACAGGAGAAGAGTCTAACAACATACAAGTCAAATTCATATTCAGGCTTCATTTGGTAGGGTAGGGCGTAAAACGTTTTCCTGGAAAACTGTTTTCCTGGAAAACTGTTTTCCTCTATTTTCAATTTTACATTGTTTGGTTTGCAAGGGAGTGTAAAACCATTTTCTCTAGGAGTAAAATTGCTCTTCCAATGATGGAAAACCATTTTCCCTTCAAAATGAAGGGAAAACTATTTTCCTTCATTTTTCTTATCTCTCCTTTACACTCCTCTCCCTACCTCCTTACTTTCTTTTTCATTTTCCTTTCTTTTCATCATTTATTTCTCTAAAATGAATAGAATGATGTCCTATAACATTATTACTATTAACAACGAGAGTTTAGAAGAAGAAATATACGTTGGTGTGCATGAGTGCATGACTATGTGTATTGTACCTTTTGAGGTAAACATGTTTACTTAATTGATGATTGTAAATTATTGAGGTTGTGTAAGAAAAATTTGAACTACAAAATATTTACTAACGATAAAGGATAAGGGAAATAGTCCCAAGTTTGTTCGGGTAAGCAAGAGCAAAAGTTGAATCTTATTTGCAAGCTTAGTGGATCGGAGGGAACAACTATACTCTTTGGGAAGGTTGTTGCTTAATTAAAGAATAGAAATTAAAATTCATCTTATTAATCTCACTTGAAAAGCCTAATAACGAGAAGTGTGATGTATGGTAAGTTTGGTAATAAGTTGCTCTTATACCTCCAAAGTTGTTCATTGGTTGAGTTCTAATGATTCTTATTATAAGAAGAGTGTGATAATTGATCTTGTACTACCGATCTTGTAAACATATGGCTATCTTATCTCATGATAAGTTTTTCTTTGATTGCTTGTTCCAAGACCCCTTACTAAGATAGGTCTGAAAAATTAGGCTTCAATTAGGACTAATGATTGAAAATTAGGACGTGCTTCATGTTTTTCTTCCCTTGATGAGGAGAAAATTCGGTGAACTCGCAACAATAGAGCTTATGTAGTCATAAAACGTAGAAACGAAATCATTATTGATGACACACATAGATAAAAATCAATCAATCAAATATAATCTCATATGTTATCAAATTATCAAACAAGGGAGCTGAGAAAAATGAACAATCAACAATTTTGGACTTCTCGACATACACGTGAAACAATGACTACGTACATATATATAATTACACAACAGAGATCCAGTTGAACGTTAATAGATGCTCCTAAAAGAACATCAATCCTGCCAAGAGCAACATGAAGCTGAAAATTGGTCCTGTCCATATAGTGCTGCTTGCAGCATTGCTTTCTGCAAGATTACAAAGATAGCACTAAGTTTAGGCTTTGTTCTTTTTACGTTAAAAAGTTGATTTAAAGGAAAACAAAAATTATTAAAAGAGACTGTATAATTTTAATATAAAAGTAGACCTAGTCACTAAATTGATTAAACTAGTCACCGAAATAAATTAACCTAGTCACTATTGGGCAAATTCTCTTTTTAATATTGGGCTTACCATTGCCTAATTTTAATTTAAAAGTACGCGGTCTCTTACTACAAGACAAACTCGAAGGAAAAATAAGATTCCATAAATCTCAATACATTTAGATAAAGGTATTAATATCATAATTGTGCATTGAAAATTGTAAAAAACAAGAAAACGGAGGGAGCAAAATTGAGTTTTAATTTATAAAAGTAGTACATTAGACCAGAGTACTAGTGAATTATAATGAATTGCATTTATAATTTATTAAATAAGAAATGCATTATAATATTCTAATACAAAAATATATATTAATTAAAAAAGTGGTAGTTCTTTACACAATTTTAATTTAAAAAGTCCAAATATTTTAACTATAGAGAAATTTTTTGTTACGAAATGCTAAGACCCTCTTAAAAGGTAAATTCCATGATTACCTGCTCCTGGATTTGGCGTGGTAGTTGCAGGTCCACCAGCTACTGGAGCTAAAGCTGGTGCTTTTGCTTGTCCTATATCGAGTTAGATGTAAATTGCAGTTAGTATATACATAAGTTATGGAAGCTGGAGATATGTTTAAAGGTTCAATTATTTCAAGTAAAGAAAAATCTAATACATAAACCCAACATACAGGTGAGAAGCTTCCCGTAACTTATTTGCAATCGACAGATACCAAATTAGAGCCAAATATATACCAAATTGTCAAAGGACCAACTCAACCAAAAGCTTAAGCTAATGGTTGAGGACCCGAGAATAGTTTTATACTCTATCACGCCCTCACGCAAGAGCCCATTGGGCTTGAAGTGTGGATGCAACACAGGCATCCCTCATACCTGACGCTAAATATTCCACTTAGAAAGGAGGGGTGGATGAGATTTGAACCCGTGACCTTTATGTCACACTGGCTCTGATACCATGTCAAAGGACCAACTCAACCAAAAGCTTAAGCCGATGGTTTAGGACCCAGGAATAGTTTTATACTCTATCACAAATTGAATATCTATCAATCGTTTTTTAAGTCAGTTAAAGGGTAACTTTCATACAGGTGACCCATTTATAACAAGTTACCTCGTTATCCGTACAATAAATCATTGTACACCCATCTCGACTGTCATACTTTGTGACTTCTTTTTCTCTTGGGTGTATAAGGAGTCATAAGAGCAGCGATTTGAACAAGATCGATCTCGAGTCATTCTTACCTTTCCATATGAAGTATGCTAAGTTGCTAACTAACATCTACATATATATGCATTATATTGTTAAACGCCTTATGAACAAAACAATCGAACATAGTATTTACCTTTATTACAGATGTTAGGATCACTTATGTCGATCCCACATTTGGTTGGGAGCTCCATGGCTTCAGTCATGTTGACATTAGCAGCCGCGGCGAGGCTAGGGTTTTGAAGAGTGGAACAAAGGCACGCCAACTGGGTCTCGAACGCTTTCGTGAGAGGCTCGCAGCATGTTGCTGGTGGAGTTGTGGCGTTGATGAATTGTGCGCAGGGCATCAAGGCCTGTATGCAGGACATATCTGGTGGAGTTTGAGCTTCTGTAGGTGATGTCCATGACACCAACATCACAGCCAAAACTACCCAAATCTTCACTTCTTTTGAGTCCATTTTCTATGAGTTCTAGGACAAAATAATTTCTTCTTTGTTTTGATTTGTGTTTTTTATGGTAGGATAGGTAATAAGGTATGGTAATGATATATGTGATCTGATCTATTGTTTAATGTGGGATTTTTTATTATACGAATTATATTGCAGGAACATGTGAAGTTAGAGATAAGTCGAATATACTAGACTAAAAAATGACATAGAAATGGTATTTTGAAGAATTTTGTTGCTGGCTCTAATTTGACAAATCTTACAGCTGGATTCTTGAGAGCAGCATGTTTGTTTAAGAAAATTTAATCCTGATTTACAGGGCCCTGAACAAATTAATAGCAATATATATTCCGAGATATGAATTGAGCTATACTTAATATTTTAGATAGTTGTAACATGTTGGCGACGAACTATGTACATTAATTACAATATTATATGACGTTGTTAATTCAGAAACATTCTTTACATCCTGTAGAGAATGATGTTACGACTTACGTATATATATTACTGATTGATGATTGACAACGTAAATAATGTAGCTGCCTGCCTGCCCGCCTCCTCTTCTCTCTTCCTCTCCAGTTCTGTACATATATAATCTATGCATATATAAAAACACAATTATTGATATCAAAAATAGTTATAAAATTTTTTGTTGATTAGGTGGTGAAGAGAGGACAAGATATTTAGATCTAAGTGTTTGAAAAAACTTATAATTAACTTCATAAAAGGTTGATGTAAAATTTCTATTTATTCGATTCCTTTGGATCCAAACACCTTCAATTCAAAAATTCAATTTTCAATGAAATTGAGTCCAAATCAAATTCAATCTGAAAAACATCGATCCCAATCAATGATTCGGTTTGGATGGGATCGGACTTTAGATTTTACCCGTATAATTTACACCCTTAGTTTAAGTTGCTAAAATTTTCTAATATGAAATTGGTATTGTATATATTTTCACATACAAAAATCGCTGTAAAATTAAAAAGGCAGCCCTTAGGGCTGCATTTAGCTTTTTCCAATTAAAAATACCTAAAAATTGGCCAAAACACTTCATTCTTAGGCATTTCTTTAGTAACAGATAAAGTAGTAAACTAGTGGAAAGAGGAATAGCAACATATATAAAACTAGCTATAATTATTTTTGGCTTAACAAATTTGTTTGGATAAGTAAAATTAAGAGAAATTAGGATTACAAAAAAGTTCTAGTCGACTTAAATTAGAGTGCTACTATTTTTAGCATCTCAATTTAAATCAAGTTAAACTCCTTAAATACTTACTTCAGCTGCTTGCAAAAGACGACTATCCAATTAATTAAACACCCTAAATATTTCCAACATATTGACATCTAAGTTGCTTAAGATGTGTTTCAAACATAGTCTATGTCAATCTCATAGAACTTAAATATATACTTAAGTATGAACCTCCGAAACTTAAATATTGTAACTTACTACAAGTTTTGAACATGCAACCTATGGTGTGAACATAATTGATTACCCGTTAATACAATGTAAGCTTGTTTTTCTTATCTAAAAAAAGAAGTATAATAATGGAAAAAATAAACTTAATCGAGTCATTCATTTCCTTGAAATTATTAATTAGAACTGATTAAATTTTTATGCAATAGGTTTTGACCAACTAAACTAAAAAAAGCTTCATATGTTTACGCCGTTATATATTATCTTTGAATGACATTTGGATTACCTTATATTTCATTTTGGCCTATTAAATGGTGCACTGCAACGGTTTAAATCTAGTTAATGTATAATTTCATGTGAAATGATACAAGATGGTATTAAATTTTAATGGATTTTTAATAAATTTATATTAATATCCGCTCTTAAAACTATGTAATTTGATTTTGGATTTTCACTACCACTCGTTACTTATGTAAATAGATGGTATTGAGTTGTAATGAAAAGTAATATGAAATATATACATAATCTTCTATTCTTCTTCCTTTTTTTTTTGGAAAGTTTATGTGCATTCTTTTGAGTTCTGTCCATTATTGTTCACGCGGTGAAAAATACTTTACATTTTGGTTTGGTAAGCGATGTGAGAATTTTATTGTTTTTCGCAAACAAAAGTACAACCTTAAGAGAAATAGAAAGACCAAAACTTTTGAAGGGGGCTCCTATAATTCCAAATCTCTAACAAACAAAAGGCAAGATCCTTATAATACAATCTCTTATAAAAACCAAAACAGTGACTTGAAATTGATAAGACACAATTGAAATACATCATCCAATATCCAAAAATCTGAATCCAGCAAGCTCATATCTCCTATTAAGATTTGACTATTATGTCAAAATCAAGAGCAAAGCCGGTAGTAATCCCACTGAATATGCCATCTTCTTGGCTCCATTCTTCTGGCTGTTAATCGCATTAGCAGTATTCCCTTTACCAGTGCTACTAGTGCCTGCAATGAAAAGATTTTCCCAACTTTGACAATCTTTATTTGCAGCCTAATATAATTTACGATAAGTATAAGTATTTGAATAGAACTCGTACGCATCCTCAATGCACCCAAAATAGAAATTTGTTTAAAAACAATTTATATTATGCGTGCATGTATAGTTTACAGTACGCTCGAATTGCACAAGAAATCTTATTGATTGGCTTATCGGTTTGTATATGTCACCTATATTCTTCTCAAAATAATATGTTACATTGTATTATGATGTGAAAAAATTACATTGTGTACCCTAATTTAGAAAGTATATTGTATTGTAAATTATCTTTTTAGAACTTTATCAACTATATAATGAATTTATGATAGCAATCAATGGTTTAAGTGATACAGTGATATATAGATATTCACTTGAATATCACCTTGCTATAAAGCACCTTAAATATAGAAAGAGTTAAGCAACTTTATAAATAAGCGTATATGTTAGTCATATACACAAAGCTGTACAGGAGAAGAGTCTAACAACATACAAGTCAAATTCATATTCAGGCTCCGTTTGGTAGGGCGTAAAACGTTTTCCTGGAAAACTGTTTTCCTCTATTTTCAATTTTACATTGTTTGGTTTGCAAGGGAGTGTAAAACCATTTTCTCTAGGAGTAAAATTGCTCTTCCAATGATGGAAAACCACTATTTTCCTTCATTTTTCTTATCTCTCCTTTACACTCCTCTCCCTACCTCCTTACTTTCTTTTTCATTTTACTTCCTTTTCATTATTTTTCTTACATGGAACCAAACAACGGAAAACTAATTTTGGAATTGTGTTTTCCATTGTAAATTGTTTTCCATGAAAATCATTTTACACTGAAAATATTTTACACCCAACCAAACGGAGCCTCAGTTCGAAAATCAATTTATACGTTACTCATCCTCGCTTTCTTCTTCATTTATGTGGGTTGAGTGACATATATATGAGTTTTTCTCTAGACACAAAAATACAAAAGAAGAAAGAGATATAGTTCTAATTAAAAGATCAGAAATACATTAATGAGAAAGAAATAAAAGGGATACCTTCGCATGTAGGAGCATCTATCTTGCAAAGAGTAAAAAAGTCAGTTAACGAACTCAAATAAGGTTTAAAGTTGTCGCATACACACTGTGTGCTATCTTTGATTTCTTTTTCCCATTCAGAGCAGCATGGCATCTCACCAGTAGCCAAATTAGTTGATTCCATGGCTTTGGTAGAGCAATCTGATAATTTGGATACACATGGAGGAATATTATCTGGCATTTGTGCTGAAGTTGATGATGAAGAACATAACATTAGTACAACAATCATAAAAAATACCACCTTCATTTTCCCTAGCTTATGTCTTTTCTTAGGTAAGTTATTTCTTATTTAATTTGTCTGCCTTTTTTTTTTTTTGTGTGGGGGTTGGGGTTGTTTGATGGTAGAGCTTCTTAACCGATCTTTAATGTAGTATATATAGCTGCTTGTGTTTATGATGAGTTACGAGAGATAAGCTATACGTATATAGAGTAATAATAAGATCCGTAATTTATGGAGCATTGTGCTTGGAAGGGATGCTTCATTTTCGTGTTGACTCAAGGCTGATAATGATTGACATCATTGTTCAGGTTGTATTAATGTTAATTAAACATTTAAAAATCGAGTAAATAGCTTCATTATTACTTATAAAAAAAAAAAGGCTTCATTATTACTATGTTCGGTCCCACATTTTTCTCTGAAAATTATCGTTGATATAAGTTAAGGAACACTAACACAATAACGATATATTCGGCCTATTAAGAGAGGAGTCCAATTGCCCATCTACAAGAGGTGGGTAGCTATTCAAAAGCAAATTTGAATCATGCTGGTCTTAAGAAAGGAGTCCAATTATCCACATCGCCAGGCCCGGCCCTGTGCCGGTCCATTATGGGACTCAGCACAGGGCCTCACCTCTAAATGGGGCCCCAAATTCTGGAAAAAAAAAGTTAGTTCTGAGATAACGCTCTGTATCTTTCTCTCTCCTTGTTGCACTTCTCTCTTCCCGACTAAAATCACGCTCAAGATCAACTGCAAGTCTGCAAGTACTGTACCTCTCTCTCTCCTTACTTTTCCCCCTAAACCTCTGAACTTTCTCTCTCTCTCTCTCTCTCTCCTTTTACCCCTCTCTCACCTTTCATCAGTTTTTTTCATTCCTCTTTTTCTCTCTCTTCAGTTCTATTTCGATTTTTTTTGCAATTTTCTCTTACTACTTTTTATTCTTGAAGCAAGTAAAAAAATGGTGAATCCAAATATTATTCGTAGTGTTCTTGGAATTATTGGTATGATCATCATCTGATCTTCTTTTCTTTTTTTTTCCGGTGAATTATCTAATCTTCTTTTCTATTCTCTGAATTTTCGATGATTTTTGCTTTTTTTTCAAAGTGTCGCAGAAGTAGCTTAATTAGCAATTCGTGATTCTGGAGTTGGAGTTTGAAGAAGGTCCTTCATTTCCTTCACTTTTAGGGAAATTGTTCTTCCCATTTGTGTTCCACCTGCTTTCAAGCGTTCTCCAATGGAAGCTAGCTTTGATTTGTCCATTGAAATTAGAGCTTTTTGTGGAGGTTTTAGGTTTATAAATTAGGGATTTGATTGATTATGTTTATGGATTTTGTTGATGGCCTGAGGGGTATGAAACGAATGAAGTCGGAGGAGAGAGAATAGGGATGTCGATTTTGTAAAGAGTCAAAGGAGAGGGAAAAAGGTGGAGGAAATTTATTGAAATTATTGGTGTTATTTTACATACTAATTTTTTTTGAAAAAATTGTGCCTTTGTATTTTTTTGAAACAATTTAGAAACGATAAGATAGATT
The DNA here is from genome assembly GCA_947646795.1 of Beta lomatogona. Lineage (NCBI taxonomy): Eukaryota > Viridiplantae > Streptophyta > Magnoliopsida > Caryophyllales > Amaranthaceae > Beta > Beta lomatogona. The sequence goes on from CANSNZ010000150.1 coordinate 2,087,331, forward strand.
TTGTAAGTCTTGTAAAAAAAATTAGATTTTATGGTGCCTATTTTTCGATCTAGCACAGGGCCTCAATATTGTTTGGGCCGGGGCTGCACATCGCTTGTGTTGGATTTCAAATTTTATATGATTGATATTGCCCAACTATTTTCAATATTATAATTTGTTTTTTATGTTACTAAGTGTATTCATCAACTGTCTATCCTTTTATTAGAGCCACTGGAAGAAAAGCTTGTTTTAGCACTCTGATAAAAAATCGGTCGCTGAAAAAGGTTTGTGACCATTGGAGACTAAATATACGATAGACGCTAACACATAAATTTCAGTGACCAGGCCACCTACTGACTAACACATAAATAATCACAAATTTTGCATCTATTGGTCTCGTGTCGTCGCAAACATGAATTTTAGCGACTAAAAGTCCGGTAATCGCTAAAGTCGATCGCTAAAAGAGGATTTTCTTGTATTATATATCAAAAACAGTCACTTTAGTTATGGACTCATGTCCGATTATATATCAAAAACTAATTGGGATTAATATACAAAGTAAGTTTATCCATTTACCTGCTTATTCGGTACTGTCTCATGTCTGTGACTATTTTTTTTTTTGGTAAATAAAGCACTTCATTCATTAACTAATAAAGTTTAGACTATTACAATCCAGATTTAGAAGTTCGATACAATAACTAGGGGGGGTGGGGAAAAGCCTAGTTACAGTATAAGCCGAATCCATGGTCCTAAAAGCCTTAGCCACACTATCTGCTACCTGATTAAACTGACGATGTCTGTGACTATAAAGTACCAATACAAAGGAATCAGGAATGGAACTAGCTCCTAGTTCATGAAGTACTAACTACGTGCCGCTGATCGTGATTTCGTTCTGCTGATATTAATTTGAAATGAATATTGAAAATTGTTCATGAAAGTGAGATGCTTTACTCATATGTCATGAGTGACATCATGTAAGTTATGTTTGGCATGCATGTCACAAATTCTCCGAATTTAGAATTGTTAGACAAAAAAAAGTTTATTATTAGAATCTTAAGAAATCAGGTTGGATTAGTAATTAGTTGAATAAGTTAATAATTGTTAGACAAACTATAAATCTTAAGAAATTGGGTTGGATTAGTAATTAGTTGAATCTATTCAAGTAATATTATAGAAAAAGTCACAGACAGATGTTTACAGACGTTTATAGATGTTTGTCCACATAAGGAAAATTGGCAAGAAACTACCTTATAAAATACACTTTTTACGAAAAACTATCTATTAAAAAAAGGCATAAAACTACCTAATATAATTTTATGTGGCAAAAAGGTATTAGTAGACATATACTGGTGGATTGACTTTATTTTTCAATATTGATTTTTTATTGACCCCCTTTTTGTTCCTTATATCTTTCTCCTGCTTTATTTCTCTCACATTTTAACAATACTTTTCCCTATGCCCTTCTACAAATCAGCCGTAACATCGAGAAACTCGACAATTTTCTGCTCAACATCAATCTTCTACAACAAATCTGATATTGAATCACACCAAATTTTTACGATCTTATGTCCCATAAAAAAGAAGGCTAAATCTAAGAAGAGGATCAGAGGGGAAGAATCACGACAAAAAGAGAGAAAAAAGGAGCAGAAAGGGGTAAATGAAAATCAAGTGCTAGGAACATGCATGTTGGACAATGCTATAAAACATAAATCAGAAGACTGTGTGCTGGTGCTACACAGGTCCAGTGGAGTCGTACTGTGTGGAATAGGTATTCCATGCCTAAAAACAGATTCATAATGTGGTTAGTGGTTCAAAATAGATTGAAGACTAAGCATAGATTAATGCAGATGGGTGTTTGTGGTGATGATCTTTGTTGTCTTTGCTTACAGCACAGTGAAGTTCAATCTCACTTGTTTTAAGATTGTGCCTTCAGTCGAAGATGTATGGAGGAGATAATGCAATGGCTAGGTTTACAGTGGCGTGGTAGGAATGTCTCTCAGGTTTGCAGGTGGCTGAAAAATGGTAATGCAGGAACAAAATTTAGAAGGCAGGTTGGTTTGGCTGCTGTGCAGGCAACAATTTACAAGATTTGGATGAATAGAAACCTTGCTAGCTGGGATTCTATTGTGCATACTATAGATCATACAGTCAAACAGATCAAATTTAATGTAAAAAACAGAATTGTACAGATCATGAGTAGTAAAGTGAATGGGAGAGATAGGTTGTGGATTGAGAGCTTGTAAATTCTGGGATTGTCCAGTTTAGGCGTTGTTGGATTGATTTTCCCAACTTAAGTGTAAGTTTTGTTTTGGTTATTTTATTCTTACTTACCCAAAAAAAAAAAAAAACATAGTCAACCTAGCGGAATCAGTTCATTGGTACCGTTTTGCCATAAAAAATTATAAAGTAGTTTCATACCTTTTTTATTAGGTAGTTTCTAGCAAAAAGCATATTATAAGATAATTTCTCGCAAATTTTCCTAAAATGGAGTACGACTATGGCTGATTTTGTAAATTGGATGGAGAAGAATTGTGTTGAAATGACAGAGAAGAAATAATGAATAAAAAAGAAGAGAAATAAAAGTTAATGCTGGAAAATAAAGTCAAAACACTGGAATCCAGCTATTGATGCTTTTTTGCCCAAAAAAATTATAAGACAGTTTTTGCCTCATTTTCTTTTATTAGGTATTTTCTCACCAAAAAAAGTATTTTATAAGATAATGTCTAGTAAATTTTCCCCCAAATAATCAATTAGCATTTTAATCACTTTGCAGTATATATTAAGTTGTAGTAGATATTTTTGAAAAAAAATACACATATATATTTGATAATGAAGTTCCTTTATAATGAGAATCAACATAATAATTATTTTACAAATTAGATCGATGAAAAACCATTACTATTACCACTATATGTTGCGGCCTAAAAACAACCTAGCAATGAGAAAAGAATCTTCTGCCACACTTATTTGATTGTTACCTATGCACTCAATCTTATTGGTTGATTTCAATTATTGTTTGTCATATTTATTTTTAAAAAAATAAGAAGTTTGTTAAAATCTAATAATGCTCAACCAGTAATATTGAATGGTACATAGAATGATACAAAAAAGTGGTACAAAAGATTTGGACTCCCTAACAATTACCACTATACTGTAGAATCGAATCTTCTGTCTCACAAATTATGTACAACTTATATACTACTTCTTATTGGTTGATTATTATGCATTTTAAATTTTAAAATACTGAATAGTGAATCATAAGATTCATAACATCAATAAAATAGAATAACACATAAGTGATAATTTATCTATGAAACATAATATTTGGATTCCATATTGTATCCTAATCACATATAAAACGGACCATCGAAAATTTATACTTATTATTAGAGTTCGTTAAGAGAAGACCCAACACCTTTCCCAAAATAAGGAATATAACATTTATAAATGTTACTAGACCAACTTGTATTGCATTTAAATGTCAACTTAATTCTAATAAAAAGAATCAAATGTCGGTTAAATAGCTGGCTATAGCGAGCTGTCATCTTATTATCCTTGGATATCACATATTTACGACGACAATCAATCACATGTGCATGAGTACCACTAATCCACGACTAGCTATTAACATGAACTGGGCGGCATGTTTTCTAATTTGTTAGTAAGTTAATTATCTTATCCCTTTTTACTTCAGATAAAACAAAAGTTAAATGTTTTATGACCTAAACATTGGTTTATCCTATGCTTGCTTTTAAGGCAAATACTTCAGAGTTCAGACATGGGACGTGGTCCATAAGTTGTTTGATCAATGAAATACATGAGCACATGTTTTTCAATAAATTCTTAGGTGTAACCGTTACACTATAATTTATGGTGTAACAATCCACAGACTCCAATGACATGAACTAAATGAGAAAATGACATCCTTTGTTTGGGTTTATTTGGCCTACCACTCGTACTCTAATTCACGTTGATGCATCCTTTGTTTCAAGTTGTCTCCCGATCGGGGGGGGTTTATTTGCCACCACTCGGGAACTTGTGGATCCTTGGGTTTGACCAGAAGAGCTACGTAACTAATGCTCTTGAGGCAGAAATCCTTGGAATTTATGAGGGAATGATGGTTATTAAGTTATATGGTTGTATTGTGAGGTGAGCTTACTTAGCTGCTGCTCACTGCAATTTTAGTTTAACTCTTTTCTGTTATGCAGTTAGTTAGAGTTGTTATTTCAGCTGTAGTATAAATACTCATCTCTTGTATTATTAGACTCAGTTCTTACAGAAATAAGATTTCATTCTGTTTTCTTCCTAAATACTCTATAAACTTCTCTCTAAATTCTTCTGTAATTCAATCTAGCTGATTGAATTCACATGGTATCAGAGCCGAAAGGTTCGAAGATTCAATCAATACATTGATTGAGGTTTAAATTCTTCCGCATTTTTCTCTGAAATTTTAGCGTTTCTTCGTTAGTCTCAACTAAAATTCTTCTGAATTCTAGCTAAAATGCATTCAATTTGTTGATAATTTCAGCTAAATTCTTTAAATCAGAGCAAAATTCTTCTTCATTTCTCTGAAAATGGCTGAAGCTTCATCTGAAAATCAGAATTCAAACAATTCTGCTCAAATTGGTTATGCTGATCAATATTTCTTAGGTTCTGGAGATCATCCAGAACAACAACTTGGATCTCACAAGTTTAATGGTGATAACTTTCTAAGCTGGAATCGTGTGATTCGTATGGCTCTTGGCGCCAAAAACAAACTGCGTTTTGTTGATGGATCATGTAAGAGGCCTGCTGCTGATGATCCAAATTTACAGAAGTGGATCAGAAATGATTATATGGTGCAATCATGGATTATAAACTCAATGGACAAACAATTGCTGAAGGTTTCTTGTTACAACAATTTGCAAGACAATTGTATGAAGAAGTTCTTGAAAGGTATGGACAATCAAACGCTCCTCAATTGTTTGAATTACATCATAAATTAACCTCAATTCAACAAGATTCTTCATCTATAGTTGAGTATTATTCACAATTGAAGAGAGTTTGGGATGAAATTCAATTGTTAGAGTCATCTCCTGATTATGAATGTGGAGCATTGGAGAAATGTTCTTGTGGATTGCTTAGAAAAGTTCCAACTGCTGATCAAAAGCAAAAAATCATTCAAATTCATGCTGGTCTAAATCTTGATTATGCTAGTGCTAAGAATAATATTCTAAGCATGGATCCTTTACCTACAGTCAATAGAGCTTACTATATTTTGTTACAAGTAGAGAAACAGAATAAACTTGGTGAAAAACAATAAGTTTCATCTCAGATTGGTGCTTTTGCATCTATGAAGCAAGATCAATATTCATCTTCTTCTTATCATACTGGTGTTAAAAGAGATTATAAGAAGTTTAAAAGCAGAAAAGCATGATAGGAAGTGTTCTCATTGTATGAAATCTGGCCATACTATCGATCAGTGTATCAAACTCACTGGAGTTGTTCCTGAGTGGTTTACTAATCGGAGAAGCAAACAATCTGGAGGAGGTTCAAGAATGGTAGCTAATGCCTGTGAAATTAATACTGATGGTTTTGTTGCCGATCATCCTTTGGAATATGAAACTAAGTCTTCTAAGTCAAAGGTCAAAGTGGATTCATCATTGGTAAATGGTGTCTACAAGGAGATGATGAAGATGATGAAAACACAATATGGTGTTAGTGAGAGTTCCTCACACTCCATCAATTTCGCAGGTACTATTCTTGTTTCTAAAGTTGAAACTCTTGAATCCTGCTATAGTCACCTGGATTGGATTGTGGACACAGGTGCCACAGATCATATGATTTGTGATAAAACATTATTCCTTGATTGCAAGGTTTTATCTCAACTCATCAAGGTTGGTTTACCAGATGGTAAACTTAAATTTGTTACTCATATTGGTTATGTTCCACTCACACCTAATATTCTTATTTCAAATGTGTTTTTAATACCAGATTTCAAACATAACCTTTTATCTGTGGGAAGGTTATTAGATGAACATCATCTCTTGGCTAAGTTTACCCCTAATTCCTGTGTTTTTCAGGACCTTATAACTAGTCAAACCAAGGCTGTTGCAATCAGACAAGCTGGTTTATACAAGTTTCAATGTGCTTCATTTACAAGTTCTACTTCAAAATCATGTCCTAATAATGTACCTAGTACAGCATGTTATGCTCAGTCTTCTTTACCATCTTTTATTGTCTGTCATTCAAGATTAGGACATCCTTCTGTACATAAAATGAATAAGATGACAAATTTGTTTGACTTTACTAGTACTTGTACTCTTGACTGTGAAGCATGTGTTTTTGCCAAGATGCATAAACTTCCTTTTCCTATTTTTGATTCCTATGCTGCTGCTCCTTTTTCTTTACTTCATATGGATCTATGGGGACCTTATAGACAACCTTCTTTGAGTGGTGCTTCTTATTTTCTTACATTTCTTGATGATCACACAAGAGTGACTTGGACATATATTGTTCAGAACAAAACACAAGTTCCTGTTATTATTTCTGAATTCCTTTCTTACATTGAAACTCAATTTGGTGTGCATTTGAAAATGATTAGGAGTGATAATGGAACAGAGATAATTCAATACTCTTGTGCTCAATTGTTTGCTAACAAAGGTATTATCCATCAAAAGAGCCTTCCTGGCACTCCGCAACAAAATGGGAGAGTAGAAAGGAAACATATGCATTTATTGGATACTGCCAGAGCAATAAGGCTTCATGCACATTTACCTATTAAATTTTGGGGTGACTGCTTAATGACAGCCACTTATTTAATTAATTTGATGCCTACTGGTGTCCTAAATTGGAAGACTCCTTTTGAATTGCTCATGAACAAACAACCACAGTATGATCATTTAAGAGTCATAGGTTGTCTGTGTTATGTTGAACACAAGACTTCAAATAAGTTTGCCCCTAGAGCTGCTAACTGTGTCTTCCTTGGATACCCTTATGCTCGAAAGGGTTATAGATGCTATGATTTGACATCTCACAAAATAGTTCTTAGCAGAAATGTTAAGTTCTTAGAGCATATTTTTCCTTTTGCTCCTGTTGCTCTTTCTTCTTCTGTTACATCTCTTCCTTCTCCTATGGTCAATCCAACCATTAATGCTGATTCTACTGTTGATATTCCTCCCTTTTTTGTTAATCCAACTTCTCCAAATGTTTTTACTTCATCTTCCACTCCTACTTCTATACATAATTCTCCTACTACAATACATTCTTCACCTATACCTTCAGATCAGTCTATGTCTTCTATAGATAATTCACCTGTACTTTCTTCATCAGATCATCCTATATCATCTGAAAATATTATTCCTCAACCTATTGTTGTTCCTAGAAGGTCTACTAGAAATATACAACCACCAACAAAACTTGCAGATTTCATTGTTGATCTGCCTACTCATCATGCTGCTCCTTCTGAGTCTTTGTCTCATAGCTTTTCTGTTTCTTCTTCTCCTATATTTTCTACATACACTCCTGAACATATTGCTAGCCTTGTTGCTGTGTTGTCTACTGCTGAACCTGCTAACTACAAACAAGCCAGCCAAGATGTTAATTGGATAGAGGCTATGAACAAAGAGATCCTAGCTTTAGAGCAGAATGAGACTTGGGATCTTGTTGCTCTACCGGAGGGCAAGAGAGCTATAGGATGTAAATGGGTCTATAAGACCAAGTTCAATCCAAATGGGACTATTGAAAGATGTAAAGCTCGTCTGGTTGCAAGAGGAGATAGTCAGATTGAGGGCAAGGATTATAAACACACATTTAGCCCTAAGTTCAGTACTGTGAGGATATTAATGGCTTTAGCTGCTGCTCATGACTTACAATAGCATCAATTGGACATTAATGCTTTCTTACATGGTTATATTGAAGAAGAGCTTTATATGCAACCTCCTCAAGGCTATACCAAGGCTCTCCCTGGTCAAGTTTGTAAACTTCAAAGATCCCTTTATGGTTTAAGGCAAGCTTCTAGACTATGGAATCTAGAATTGACCAAGTTCCTGATTCAGTTTGGTTTTGTGCAATCCAAAGTTGATTATTCTATGTTCATTCTACAACAAGGATCCAATTTCACAGTTGTAGTTGCTTATGTTGATGATTTACTGTTAGCTGGTAACAATCTAGAAGTTTTTCGGACACTTAAAGATCAACTTCATCAGGCTTTTACTATCAAAGACCTTGGCCCTTTAAGGTATTTTCTTGGTATTGAAGTCTCTCGAGATTCTTCTGGTATTCTCCTTAATCAAAGGAAATATATTTTGGATTTACTCAAGACTTGTTCTATGGAGAATTGTTCTCCTACTTCTTTTCCTCTTCCTAAAGGTCTAAAGCTCAACATTTATGATGGTGACAAATTATCAGATCCTGAGTCTTATAGAAGGATTGTTGGCAAACTCCTCTATCTTAACATGACTAGACCCGATATTAGCTATGCAGTTCAGCAGCTTAGTCAGTTTATTTTAGATCCCAGGATGCCTCATTTCTTAGCTGCTCAACATCTTCTTAAGTATCTTAAAGGGACACTTCATCATGGTTTATTTTACTCTTCTTCTAATGATCTTCAATTGAATGCATATTGTGATGTTGATTGGGGAAGCTGTCATTATTCTGGAAGATCTTTATCTGGTTATTGTGTTTTCCTTGGTTCATCTCTCATATCTTGGAAAATTAAAAAGCAAAAGGTGACATCTAAGAGTTCTACTGAAGCTGAATACAGGAGCATGAGCCATACTACAAGTGAATTAGTTTGGTTAGTTGGTCTTTTGAATGATTTAAAGATTTTTCCTTCTCTTCTTATTACGTTGTACTGTGACAATGTTGCTGCTCAGCATATAGCAGCCAATCCAGTTTTTCATGATAAAACTAAACATCTCAAAATAGACTGTCATTATGTTCGAGAAAATGTCCAGTATGGTTTCATTCACAACAAGCATGTTAGCTCTCAAATGCAGATTGTAGATATCATGACAAAAGCTCTTGGTTTAGTTCAGCACAGATTTCTCACTATCAAGCTTGGAATGGTTGTTTCCGATTGACATTAAAGCTTGAGGAGGGGATATTAAGTTATATGGTTGTATTGTGAGGTATCGTAAGCTTAATTAGCTGCTGCTCACTGTAATTTTAGTTTAGCTCTTTTCTGTTATGCAGTTAGTTAGAGTTGTTATTTTAGCTGTAGTATAAATACTCATCTCTTGTATTATTAGACTCAGTTAGAGATGGCCAACAGTGCGGGCTAATCCAGCCCATCCAGCCCAGCCCGCCTCTTGGGCCGTGTGGGCTGAGCCCGCGAAAAGCCCGGTCCAGCCCAGCTCGAACCGTGAAATTGGTGGGTGGGCCGTGGGCCAGATTTTTTGAGCCCAACCCACGAAAGCCCGCTACTAAAACCGCCCAGCCCGATCCACGAAACCTGTCCGACCCGGCCCATGAACCGGACCAGCCCATCCCAAGTAATTACAATCAAATCGTTTATATTATAATCAAATTATATATATTTTAATCAAATTGCATATATTATAATTCATAAAATTCAAAAATAATGAAATTATTCATTAATATTAATAATTTTATATATTTTAATTAATTTTAAAGATTTTATGTAACAATAATAAGTGATTCCAATGATTAAATAATTTTGAAAATAAAAAATTCTCATGCCGGTCCGCCGGCCCGCTAGGCCCACAAACCGCCAGAAGCGCTTTCCGAACCGTGAAAACCGGTAACAGACCAGTGTGGGCCAATATATATCAGCCCGTGGACCAGCCCGCCCAAACCGTGAATTTCACGGTCTGGTCCTGGGCCGTGAAATCTCAGCCCGGCCCACTAGGGCCCACGAACCAGCCCGCCCAGCCCGCACCAGTGGCCATCTCTAGACTCAGTTTTTACAGAAATAAGATTTCATTCTGTTTTCTTCCTAAATACACTCTAAACTTCTTTCTAAATTCTTCTGTAATTCAATCTAGCTGGTTGCTGATTATTATAAATATACGAATGCTCAAGTGTACTCTGATAGTCGTATTGCAATAGAAATTGTCACCAGTGACCTCGTTGCCTTTGATAAATATGGTGCTTCGAGCCTCCGACGAACCGGTGCAGGGAAATACTGAAGAAGCTACCGGAGATCGAGCTTAGCTACTGTACCCGTTCCTCCAACAAGATTGCAGATGGCCGGTTTAGCGAAGCATTGTAGGACGACTAGTATTAGATGCAATGTAACTAGGGTCTTCCCCCAGGCCCCAATTGTATTGATCTTTATGATAGTGATTGTGTTATACTCTTTTACTATTATGACTAATTAATATGACTATTCTTTCACCAAAAAAAATTGAGAAAATGACATGAGATTCATGTCATTATTTGTATAGTCCACGTCATTCTTATTGAATTCCATGTCATTATGCATGTTACCCAATAAGTCATGGTGTAACATGATACACTCAAGACGCACTCTTTGTTTTTATACAACAAAAGCTGCCTCAACCGTTAATCTCAAAATCATAAATGAAGAGGATAATAGCACCCAGAAACAAACTGATTTCATTCCAATTAGAAATTTACAACATAAAAAACATATACGAAAACATCAAGATCATCATATATCATATACGAAAAACATAAATCCGAGATTGTCTATATACGAAATCATCTAGATCATCTCACCAACCCACGTAAGTCCAAAGTAAATTTGGATTGGATAATGTGGAGAGGTAATATGCCCCCCAAGCTCAAAATCTTCCTTTGGCTCGCATGGTGGGACCGCCTACCCACTAACACCCTCCTTCATCATCGCAACATCATACACTCAACCGTGTGTCCCAAGTGTCACTCCCACGTAGAGTCTTCCACCCATGTCCTTATAAAATGCACCGTGGCTACTGCAGTGTGGAGCACCTCGTTGTTTCACCCTTTACCCAACCACTCCTTTGAGGAATGGATGACGCAACAACTTCAAACCACCATTCAAGATAGGGGCATTCCCATGAGCTATATCTTTCCTTTCATTTGTTGGGAAATCTGGACCCAACGCAACAAGCATGTGTTTGAGAACACCCCAATACCCAACGACCCAACTACCACTCTTCAAAAAGCTCTAAGAAAATGCATGTGACCACTTCAAAGCAATCCCCAACCCCACGCAAACCAATCCTCCCCTCATTCAATTAGAAAAAATTAGCCCTTACCCCTGGTTAACAATAAACGTTGATGCGTCGTTTGTCAATCTGTCTACTGCTTCTTGTGTGGCTGGTGTGATTTTTGATTGTACAGGTACATGGATCCTTGGTTTTCAAAGAAAAATTTATGCAAACAACGCTCTCCAAGCAGAAATACTTGGTATTTTTTGGGCTCTCTCAATGGCTAAAGAGAAAGGAGCCACGCATATCGAAGTTCACACGGACTGCAAGCAAGCAGCGCACCTCCTTAATCCCTCTCTATATACACAAACAATGATCACACTACCATGTTATGCAGGGATCAAAGCCGTTACTTCCCTGAGATGAAGGTCCAATATTGCCCAAGGAAGCTCAACTTAATCGTGGATAGCATGGCTAAGGAAGGAAGGAAAGGCCCTTTAGAAATGAATGTAACTAGGCTTATCCCCACCTCCCTAGTTACCTCTTAAACATTTGGGAAGACTATGTATTAAGGCGTTTAGCCCACGAACTCTAAGTTTTATTGCATATCATTATCCTTTTAAACATGATACACGATATAACTAACACACTTGACTGATTTATATTGAGTCAGATTGCGACGAATTTATAGAATGCCTTGAAAAGCGAAATCATTCACTATTCTTTACAAGCTCCTTCCCAGAGTTAGAACATCCATACACGCATTTCAGAGAATACAACTCGTAATATCATAGATTTCCTATTAACACACTTGTCGCCCAAATGAGCAAGAGTGAACTAGGGAGTAATCCAACTGAATACGAAATCTTGTTAGTGCTACCACTTATGCTTCTGCTTTCACTTCCACTGCCAGTATTATCTGTATCTGTTTCTGCAAGAAAAGTTTTTGTAACATACTGTTAGGAGTATAACCCATGTGAGTTAAAAATAGTTGTCCCATATTGAAGAAGTAGAGAGGGAATGATTAACATATAAATTAGTGGGTTACTCTACCTATCACCGACACCAATTGATTTTAGGACGGAATCCTTCCAACCTTATATGTGGTCAAACTCTCCTATGATGTTGCAACGAATCTTTTCCTTCTCAAATCTGACAAATTTGACCAGGTCCATAAACGTTTTTTACCATATTATTTTCGTTACATGTTCCGGAGCAAAAATAATTGTAAGAGTTTGAAAATTGATTGTTTTACGCGTAGTATAATGCATTGAATATATTAATTTAAAAAAAGCCTGAATCTAAAAGAGAATTCTGATAGTCTTTGCAGACACTACCCAAACAAGTTCATTCTCACACTTACTGGCTAAACAGTAAAACTTAAATTTATTAGTGGTTTAACCTACTTAGAATACTACAAAATACTTCAAAACCTACCACCAAACACTCCATACTTTAGTAATTAAAGTTAACCTAGTTGCGGAGGAGACAAAGTTCCATAGAGCTTGATGGTGTTCATACGAATCATGATTGCAACATTCATGAAATCAAATCCAATATGTATTATACCGGTAAACTCAAATCAACATAAGTACATAAAGCTATACTTCCTCCGTTCTGAATTACTTGCAACACTTTGAACAAAAATGTGAGAGCTTTTTGGTCAAAGTGTTGCAAGTAATATGGAACGGAGGAAACATATCGTTGTAAACTAAAATGGATGTATCCATTTCACGCAAATTTGAAAAAAAAAAAAATATCTCGTGACAAATTTCATGACATTTTACATATATAAAATAACATTTGTTATTAATCTTTAATTAAAAGATGGTATGAGTCTTATTAGTCAAAGGAATTAATTTTCTTGTTTTCAGAAAGGTATCAAAGATTTATATTGTTTCTATATATAATTTCCACACATGTGAAATATGAAGTCCTTTTTGTTTTTCTCCAACTAATCTCTCCTCTTACTATTGATATTTGCTAAAGCCCTATGTGAATTATGAATAGCGCACCCCCTAGTTATTGTAGAACTCAACTTATTGAGGATTGTAATGAACTTTTTTAAGATATGATTATGCTTTGTTTACCAAAAAAAAAAATTATGAATAGCACAAAAGTAAAAGTGTTGTAATTTCTAAAGAACGCAAATTATAAGACCCGTTGAATAACTGAACGACATGCGCACGTAACCTTAGATAATGGAGATATGTCATTGTGTCTATTTGCACAAAATAAAGTGGAAACATACTACTAGCAAAAAACATCTCCTAATGAAGACATACCGGGGCATAAAGTGTCAAGAGAATCAGGGATGCTGCAAAACGTCAAAATCTGAGATAAGGCTTCGACAGCCGAGGGATCGTCATGAAGAAGAGCCTTGACAGTACATAAGCATTCTCCTTTATTCACTAATTCTTGTTTGACGAGTGGACAACACTCTAAGATTTCGCTTGACGAGGTTGAACTTTCGGTACAATTTGTGACTCTATCCCAACAATTTCCAGAACCTGATTCATTGTTCTCATTAATAAGCGCATAATTCAATTTCCACAGCATGTGCAAATCCCACTACTAGGCACTATCTATTAACTAATGAAATCTAATGCTAAGGCTTAAAATGATGCACATGGGAGATTTGACAAATTTTTTTTTTACTTCGTAGGTCTTTATAATCTAAAACCATGTTTTTTTAAGCTAAATTTGCTGAATTGAACATCATAGAGATAAACTGAGCTAAAAGATTAAAAAATATAATAATTAGATTCATAATAAATAATAATAATAATAATAATAATAAGTAAAAAAAAAAACCTTTTAGAAGTTCAATTTTGCGAAAAAAACCTTTTAAAGCATTCTTTGCAAAATAAAACCACAAACTTAAATTTTCTTGCAAGATGAAACCTATTACCATTTTCCGCTGTGGTTTTGAGATGGATAGGGCCATAGGGGTGGTACTGTAGTTAATGGAAATGGGGAATTAAAGAAAGATAGAAGGGTCAACGCCAGAATTGATAAAAACTATAGCGGAAAATGAAAATAGGTTTCATCTTGCAAGAAAATTAAGTTTGTGGTTTTCTTTTGCAAAGAATACTTTAAAAGGTTTTTTTTCGCAAAATTGAACTTCTAAAAGGTTTTTTTTTGACAAATAATAATAATAATAATAATAATAATAATAATAATAATAATATTACTATTAGTAATAGTAATAGTAATACTAATAGTAATAGTAAAAATACTAGTAATAATAATAATAATAATAATAATACTAAATAATAATAGTACTAATAATAATAATAATAATAATAATAATAATAATAATAATAATAATAGTAATAGTAAAAATAACAATAATAGTAATTAATAATTAATAATAATATAGTTTAAGATGAGTTGGATATAACTAAATCGAACTGAATGTTGTTCCCTGAAATATTACCAAATTAAGAAAAGGACATTTTCTTTTTCTTTTTACGTCTAGAAAAGTTAGAAACTACTATGCCAATAAGCTATTATCATACAATCTATACAATAAATAATTTTGTATGTAACACAACACACACATGCATGCACAATACTTACGAATTGAACTTATAAGTAGCCCCTTCGTTTTAAAAACATAATAATTTACACACTTTGTATTTTGACATTATTCACATATTTCACTTTAACCATCTTTCATAATTTATATACACAAGTAAAAACATAGTCATGTGAGGTCTTATTAGATTTTTCTCAACATAAACTTTTAATATATCAACTTTTTATAAGAATATTTATTAATTATTAGAGATATTAATGATTAAAGTTTTTGAGTTGGCAAGTGCATGTGACAGTTAAAATAAGTAGATTAAAAACAAATAGACAGAGGTATTTATACTAAAAAGACTATGATGATGCAATCACATGGTAAAATGGATTGCTTTAAATTTCTACCAAAATTTTGGTGCATCACCAAGAAAAATAAGGAATTACCTGGTGGTGAGCCAATTGGTGTGCTGATAGGGGTTGCAATAGGACCTTCAAAGTAAAAGATGCGAGATCAATGTCCATATTGTTACTATTAAATTTCCTCCATCTTATGAAAAACTGCTCAGTTACGTAGACATATACTTTGATGCAAATTGGAATCATGTAAAATGTTGTGTACACTGGCTTTTCTTAATTTATATGAAGAGGAGAAAGAGTGTGTCAATATGTTATATTGCAAGAGATATATAGCATGAAATTGAGAGAGTGTGAGCAAAAGATGATGAAAATATTATATAACTTTTGCTATAAGAGGAATAAAGTATATAATGAGTAGTTTTTCATGGAACGAACTGAAATAAAAAGTGAGCAACTTTTCATAGAATAAAGGGAGTACTATATATAACAATAATGATAATCAGAGTACGATAAAGAATAAAAATTTCAGAAACATTTAGCTTTTGTAAGAAGTAATTACTTGGTGGTGAGGGCAATGGAGCCAAGCTTGGATTTAGACCTTCAAAATCGAAATGGCAAAATAAGTGGAACAATATTTTTGTTTTGGCAGCTATAGTTGATCATATCTAGTACTACTATATTCTCAAGCTTACTTACAAAAGAAATTCCAAAAAAACTAGCGGAGTATATGATTATTATCCATTGGAGTTATGAATTTATGATATTTCTTATTGTATAGTGTATTATTTAAACATTTATACAAATAATATCAAAAGCAAACACTAGGGTTTAAAATTCAAAATAAATGAAAACAATCTTTCAATGGAAATTCGTAGAAATAGAATCATGTTGATTACATGGCTCTGTTTGGAAAAGCATTTTAGTTACCTCAAATGATAAAGTGCTAACATATTTTAGGTGCTAAGATGATTAGTAATGTTTGGGGAGTACCTAAAATAAAATTCAGGTAGTTAAAATGACTTAAATGATAAGTTAAAATTTTAACCTTTTCAAAATCAGGTGACTATAATTTTGGAAAATCTTTTTAAAATTTTGATAACAACTAATTTTGCCAACATAATTTATCAAGTTAAGCAACTAATTTTGCCAAACAGTTAAGCTAATAAACTACCTTATCAGTTTCACCTTTATCTTATCAGTTTCAATTACTTATTAGTTTCACTCTATTTTCACAATTAAGTAACCTAGTACATAAAAGGAAAAAAGATTACTTGGTGGAGTTAGGATTATAGTTTCACTTGGGGCTGGGCTTGGATTAGGACCTGCCAAATTCAAATTGCAAGATTAGATTAATAATAAACTTATATACTATACTATCATACAACAAACTCGTCTATATATATACCACAACAAAAATAATTACCCCTATATTAAATGTTACAGAAAAATAATTTCATCATTTTTTTGATGATATTTTTTTGGAAGAGAGAAAGTAGTTTCCAGTGGTGTCAGGTAATGAAGGTTAGCCGATAAGAAGTTGTCCCGGCACATGAGCTAGCAACTCGTAGTCGTAGAACTAGAATTCCTATTTCCAACTACTAGTTTGTACGTTTTCTAGCTGTCAAAAAAAAACAGAAAGTAGAGATAAGGAAACATACTGGGGCATAAGGTCTGTATTGAACCAGAAATGCCACAAAAGGCGAAGATGGTAGTCATGTCTGAGGAAAAGGATTCATTTTGAAGGGCAGCGCTCTTGAGCAAACAAAAGCACTCTCTTTCATCATCTATCTCTTTTTGGATGATCGGACAACACCCAAGTAAATCATCTTGCGTCTTTACGTCGTTCAGGCAATTCGATATCCTCACTATACACTCTTCATTTTCATTTACTTGTGCTAATGATGGTGTTATTTGTAGAATTATATACATAACTACAATTCCCACCAACATTACTTCCCTCATTATGATCTTATTATTCTCCATTCGATTTTCACTAGCTCTTTATTATGTTTTGAAATATATGATTTAGTGAAGGAAATGTGATATTTATAACATGGATTATGGGAGTGAAGACTAATGAAAGAATTCATAATTGTTGACTCAATTGAATTTGATTGAAAAATTGCAAATTGCCAATTTGCTTTGAATAAGAATCTTATTATGGTTTTTTTAAGAGTTAATTGTCATTTACCAAAAAAATATATATTAAGTTCTTAGTTGCTAACTGTGCCGTAAAAATAAACCTTTTTTGTATGTAATAATACTATAATTACTTAGTAAGCATGATCAATGTTGACCAATATATTTGACTTTTGTTTATAATCCTATTTACTACTTAAAATTCTTATTTTCTTTATAAAAAATAAAAATAATAACCTAATTGCGGAATAGCCATGTGCAGTCAACGGCTTTAGGGTTGACAAAAAGTCAGCCATTGCGAGGGGAAGTTCAGATGTAAACCTCCGCAGATTGAGCAATTAATAGGCACGTTCTCATAAGTCATAATGCGCGAAATCCCACCTCGCTCATTGACAGTATAATTGCGAGAGATGATACACATACACTCGAGTGTATGTGGGCCACACATACACTAGATGTATGTGTTACTACTAAAATATATACTTTTTGTATGTGTTACTACTACAATGTATACAGTTACTAAAAAAATTATAAACTTACAATTATTTGAACCTGTTTTGTTATTCAACGATATTTGAATTTACATAATACATAAACGATTGAAATACTATATTTCGAATTGAATTTCATTACATGGTAGGGATGAAAATATAACATTATTTTTCTACAAACAAATTAAATAATTGAAAACGACATGAAAATTTAGTAGCAAATCAATAGTAGAAAAATGGTGAAGATGAATAAGATGAAGCTAATATATGAATAATCTAAAGAAAAAATTACAATTCTTTTTTTTAGTTTTAAACAAAGGATTCATACAAATCTAAATAAAGAAAATTTTTTAAAATAGATTTTTTAAACAAAGCTAAAGAACAAATCATTAAAAGCAAAATTATTTGTCGAAATATTGTAAGTTTGTAATATTTTTAGTAATATTATATATTTTAGTAGTAACACATACACAAGGTATAAATTTTAGTAGTAACACATACACCTAGTGTATGTGTGGCCCACATACACCTAATGTATGTGTAGCCTTTGCGGTATAATTGCACACAACTGCTTTACATATCTTTTGTTTATTTGCTAATTTTCTGTAGAAAAGGTGTGCTATGCATTGGCCTTTGGTAACAAATAATGTTACTTATGCATAATTATTTTTCCACTTTAGGTTGTTATATATATCCTCAAATATTACATGTCTATAGTGGGTAAGTATATGCATTGGCCTCTTCTAAGAAGCATGTAGATGTTTGGCCTCAAAAGTGATTTTAAAGTTTGAGTATATGTCATAGTAAAGGTAAATAATTCTATAAGTATTGTTTAGCTAATTCGGATATAAATATAAGTATAGTCTTAATGTTGGGTCGATATCGGTTAGAGTAAAGTTTGCTATGTCTATATATATATATATATATATATATATATAGGTGTTAAGTCCACATTTTACACTTGATTTGGTGCATTTTGAGGAGAATTATGTTGTGATTTGTGTTACTTCTAGTGGATATATGCTCAAATAATAGGAATTGAGGATAATTGCGAAATTATGTGATTTGTTATAGATTTGTGGCCATTTTGGAGGTTTGGTAGCATCACGGGTATAATGTTGGATCAGAGTTGTAAGTATTTGGGCTTTGCACAAGGTCCAAGGAGATGGAGAGCTGCGTTTGAGGAGTTCAAGGAAGGAGAGGGGTTTTAAGAGCTAGCACGACTCGCGGTTTTGGCAGCAGTTCGCGGACAAATGCCGAGAGCTTACCGCGACCCGCGTCTTGGGGCGCGACTCGCGGCGCCTGGTGTGTCGCGCGGTACTGGGCGCGGATCGCGGTGGACGCGGGCTGCGTTTTCCTCAATGTTATGTTCTCGATTTTTTATTTTATTTAGTTTTTCGGAAAATATAAATAATTGGGAATGTTTTATTCAGAGAGGAGGACGTTATTATTTGTTTTTAGCCCTAGTTCAATTTTCTTTGCAAACTTGGAGAATGAAGATCGAGTTTTAATCAACTATTTTGGATTTATCTACCGTTCAAGCACTATTAATCAAGTTTTACTCTTTCCTCTCTCTTTGATCTATTTAATCATGCCTATAATTATGTTTATTGTTCTTATTGCCATGATTAGTGAGTAGTCTTTTTATCTAGGATTAAGTTGAGCCCTAGTTGGATTGATCATGTAAATTGTTGCTCTAATTCCCATGTTATTGAATTATATGCTTTGGGTTTGACAAGATTGTTCTTATGGTCAATTTTGCATCTTGATTTAGCCTTAGTTTTTATTGTCAACGAAAGTTGGATTAGAAATAAGGATTATATGTTTGTTTGCTAAATTGTTATTTTATCAAGTTGAGTTCATCAACGAAAGTTGAGTCTTAATTCAGATCATCTTATCATTGATTTGAATTCTCCCATGAAAATAGGTGAGAATTAGAATTGGGAATTGATTGACATTGGCTCTTAATGATTCTAATTATGTATGTAAGCCATGAAAATAGGAGACATACATGTTAGTCAGGCCTTTTGCTATCATGCAAGTGAGCTTTAGGTATTGATGAATGATTTGGGATTTAGTTTCGATTCGCAGTTGTGCTTTATTGCTAAGGAAAATTTGTCAGAAACAACCTTTTATAAGACACTTTTTATCAAAAACAACCTTTTAATTTTTTTTTGTCAAGACAAACCTTAAACCAAAATATTTTTGTCATATTAAACCACACGACATCATTCCGGCATTGACCGCACAACTCCGGCGTTAGACTTAGTTAATGAGGCTTTCCCTCCAATTCTTCAGCCTTCCTTTAGTCATTTCCCTCCTTTTTGTTCCTTATAAACATCCCCCCTTTCTTCTTCCTTTCTCTGTAAAAATAGAAACCCTAACTTCAATTTCTTGCATCTACAATCTGAATTCCTCCATCAGATCTGTTCCAACTAAAGGTAGAGTTTTATTCCTCCATGAAACTTCAGAACTGGCCTCCAGTTAGTTATTATGTGAAGGTAAATTTTGTTTGCTCTTTATTTGTGAAATTTCTTCTCATGACATGTAATTCATGTTATGGCAACAACAATGGTGAATTGTGAGTGTGAATTTCCTATTGCAGGGAGGACTTCATGGACGCATGAGAATCTAGGAAGGAAATTCATTGCCTGCAAATTCTTCAACCATGAAGGCAAGAGAGAAGAGGAGAGAGAAGGGGATAACAAGAATGAGGAAAATATTTGTTGGAGGGGATGAGTGCAGAGAGAATGAAGGCAGAGAGAAGAGGAGAGAGAAGAGGAGACATGAAGGAAGATTTGTTGGATGGAAGACCAAGAAACGTTTGAGTAGTGAGCAAGTTGGGTGGGAAGATGTGAAGAAAATGTTTTTAGGTCTCATTAACTGAGTCAATACCGGAGTAGTGTGGTCAATGTCGGAGTGACCTCATGTGGTTTAATGTGACAAAATTATTTTGGTTTAAGGTTTGTCCTGACAAAAAAAATTTTAAAAGGTTGTTTTTGACAAAAAGTGTCTTATAAAAGGTTGTTTCTAACAAATTTTCCAAAAATGAATTATACTAGTTTTGTTTAATAAGACTATGTTAATTTTGTTACGTCTATAGAAATGGTAAGAATTGACTAGAAATATAATAGTCATCATCTTTAAAAATAATTAGAATTGGGGTGATGAAATAATAAGAGAAAGACAAGTGACTATATAGGCACATCGAATTTTACATACCATTATCTTTTTGATGAGGAAATCAAAGTCAAACTAAAACTCACACAAACATACATAACAATATCATACTTTTGTCTGAGCATATCTCAGCATAGTCGCATAGAGTGTACTCAAACAAAAGGTTAAAAACATGGAGATATATATACATATATAAACTAATTTTATTTTCATGTTCCCAGCTTGCATAAAAAAACATGGAGATATGTGATTCCTCATTCATCGTATTCGCTTATTCCCAAACCCCTTTCATCTGTATGGCATTGTTAATTAATTACCTGCAAAAACAATAATTTGGAATTGAAATGGTTTAATTTACTACAATAATTAAATAAACAAAGAGAAGTAAAGGTATATAAATAAACTCCTCTTCGCAAAAAATTAGTAAATAAATAAAAGTGTTAATTTTTTTTCCTTCAATCATTAAAGTTTAGTATATAAATTATGATACAAATATATAAAGTATTTTGCTATCCATAAACATAAATAATACGCTAAAAGTTATAGGTTAATAAATCATTACATATATTTTTCTAAATTGGTATTAAGTCGAAACTTAATATGTTGTTCAATTTATTTCTTGTTTTAGTTTCATAATTTAGTTGTGACATTTTGATTGTAATACTATTATATATTACAATAACTTTCATGGGAGATTTTTGAATAATATGTAAATGTGAAATCTAGTCATTTATTTGTTGGATTTCTCTCAATGTATAAGATATTGAATGTTATGACTTTCAATAATTGAAAAATAAAGGATATCAATGGTCAAAATTATGTATTATCAAATTTGCAATTAATCTATTATACAGCTATAAACTTAAAAATAATGCAAAAATATTTTTAGCAAATATTTTCACCACCACTTATGCATGTGGAAGAGGAAATTACGTACCCCGGGGTTGGCTGCCATGCACTACCGTAGCTCGGGCGGGGCTTGGAGGTTCACCTTCAATTTTACAAAGGAGAAGATTCAGTGTTAATATGTTAGACTACACATACAATAAACAAAATATATATACTCTAATTCTCCCTCTGTTTCTGCATTGAAGTTGTTTTTCTAGAGGTACGGTACAAGAAGCAATCAGGAGACCCTTCTTTCAAGAGAGATTCATAATCTAGTTTTTGCAGAAGTTCATTTCTTTCTTAGAAATCAAACTTTTGACTAAAATTTTCTTTCGATTATATATACAATAGTTGAAATTCAGATAATACTCCTTCATTCTTCAATTAATTGTTCATTTTGATTTGGATACACATATAAAAGTGTAAGTAGTATAATCATATGCATTTTTTTGTTTAATAGTGGGGACTCTCACATCACATAAGATACAAATGATATAAAATTGAATGTACTATAAGAAATTTCCTCGTTAGAGTTAGATCTTGAACATTGATAATGTCACTTATTTGAGACAATAAGAGTCTGGTTTAATGGTTAAAAAGAAGCTTGGGGGTGGTGAAAATTTCATTGTTAGAGTTATATGTTTAGTTTATCCTCATGGTTGATTTGTGTACTATATTACATCTTTTATCTCATTCTCATACTCTTGTTTATTCTCATGCTTTTTAATCTCCTTTGTGGCATGCATGTGGTATAACAATGAATTTTTCTAAGGGATCTTAATGGTTGTAAATTCTAACAATTATGCATTTTAGGCATATGACGCATTAAGTGATAGATAAAAAGAAGCATGATCGAGGGTGTTTGGGGGTGGGGATATACCGCATATTTCATCTACTCTTAAGCACCTAACCCCCCACATATTGGTCTAGTAAAGGTCCGATCCTTTTCTTTACCATTAGAAAAATGTAGGGTATATATTCAAAAGCTCATTATTCATATTAAACTCTTGCATATCCATATCGACAAATGTTTATCCAACATTTTTTTGTTAGTCATATTGTTATATGTTCAGCCTAAATTTGAAATTTATACACCCATATGTTGGTTACATTCATCCAGTTTGTTTTTACATTTATACATTTATGTTAGTAAGTGTTCATCATACAACTAACATATGTATCCATGTGGTATATACATGTTTATATTTCGGTAAAAATCTGCACACATAATGTTAAATGTTCATCAATTCATTTAACATTTGTACATCTATATTGATGTATTTTCATCTCGCTTTCTCTATCGAATCTTTAGCTAAACAGCCTGATGTAAATTTAATACAATAGGTTATGTGACAAAGGAGAAGAAATTACCGGAAGTCTTCTGATGAGTTACAAAGCTTACACCATTGAGCCTTTCCATTGACCCTTTATATCATTTGAAACCACAAAGTCAAGATCAGAAAAGCAATTTATTAAACAAGCTTTTAGAGCTTATGCCCCATCAGTTCCATGAAACTAGCAAATTTTGTTTTCGGGTTTCATGCATGACGATAAAGTTGTAAGTGCTTTGCCATAATTTGGTATCCTGCATACCTTTTGTTTAGATAAATAATCCTTTTCAAATTTTGTTTATCCAATATTAATTGTCTATCCACATTTCAATAATAATGTTATCTGTCAGGAAAAAGAAAATATTTGGAAGTAATTCTTTATGAAATAAAAAAAATCTACGGTGGTCATAATAATGATGACCGTGGATAATTTAGTGGTTCAGGATAATTTGAGATTAAAAAATACAGGCCGTGAATCATTTTAAACTATCAAATAATTTCCAAGGTCATATTTCTTATAGATATTTTTTTTTTGAAAGGTACAAGGAGACAATTAGGAAATCCTTCTATCAAGGAATTTGATATTCCTTATAGATATACCTAATAGCTATATATATATCAAGTATTATTTTATGTGCTTATAGAAAAATGAAAAATAAAAATTAGCAAGATCACCTAGAGATGGCATCATTGGAGCTGGGCCAGGGCTTGGAGTAGTTTCACCTTCAATATTTGATACAATAGAAAAAGATTAATTACTAATCAAGTTTTTAGCTTGATGATCAATTAACAGAAGTATCCAAGGAAATAGAGCAGCAGCATTCGTCATTAAGAGAAATTGGGATTAATAGCTTCCGAAACCAAATGCAAAGATCATATCATGAATATAATTCAAAACGCCTTTACTAAATTTGTAAAAGAGGGAATATACCGCTTAAAAGTGGCAACGATTGAGTAGGGGGAGTGCTTGCACCTCCACCTTCAATTGTAATTTGAAACACAAGATCATTAGTAACACTGACAAAACTTGAAAATTTAATAATGAATATAACAAATGGGTAAACCTAAAATAACGAACATAGCCAATCTATCTCAAATTTCTTTGAAACTGTACTCTTGGAGTATCATATAAAGTATTAGTATTCACATTATCGTATGTTGTCCCATATCGAAATAATTTAAGATGGTAATAACTTATAATTATATTGGACATCACTCCTTCCATTGTCACAATCTCTAGTTCTTTTGTATTACTTAAATTTTTAATAAATATACTCCCTCCGTTCCAAAATAAGTGAAACACTTCTCTCATTTATGTGAGAGCTTTTTGAGACAAGTGTTTCACTTATTCTGAAACGGAGGAAGTATAATATTGGCTGGGTACCATTTTAAGCATTCACCTTTGATTATAAATATTTTTAGTTGTGGAGTATATTGTAAAAAATTACAGAAAATATTATATTTTGAAAATATACTTTGAGATGAACTTAATAACAATTAAAATAATGACATTGAAGTTTACATATTATTAGCTAGTAACTAAAAAAAAGGTCAAATATGGTATCTAAATAGTATGAAAAGTCAATAGGATGCATCTATTAAGATATAGAGGAAGTGTGTAGTTAGAAGTTAATATGACATTAAGTTGAATGACATAATCTAATAATTCCTCCATTCTTTTTCTATTGCAACAATTGGATTTTTGTACTATTCACCCACTGCCCTTTCACTATCTATTGTGATTTTGACGTAAGGAAAAATATAGTCTGTGGGATCTTGTTAGATTCGTCTCGATGTATACTTTCAAATTATCAAATTTTTGTAATTTTTACTAAAAAGTAATGAAATATATTAATAATTAAAGTTGTACATTGACAAGCGTAAAAATTCAATTGTTGCAATAGAAAAAGAATGGAGGAAGTAGTAGCTAGGATAGAACCAGAATCTACCCTACTATTTGTGTATCACTTGTATGCCACTTTTAGTTTACTAATTTTTAGCCCGAACTTAGCTTGGAATATGTTTTATGATATTAAGAAGTCGTTTTTTATTGATTAAATTGAATTTGAATATATTGATTTAAATCTTCTTAATTGTTTAAATTTTTTAAAAAAATTTAAGAATCTTATCTAAAATTTCCCATTAAAAAGGATAGTAATAACTTTTGATATAAAAGATTCTATTCCCCATAATTTTTTTTTAAATATGATTTAGGCGCAAGATTTTTTAAGGAACATTAGCTTACATATCATTTAGGCGGGAGAATTTTAAGCCAACCACTTTTTCATTACTTTTTTTTTCTAAATATATTACAATCAATTAATAAGAATATATGATAATATGACATATAAGTGGTATACAAACTGTAAGACAAAAGATTGGAACTCGTATAGTTTTGAGTAAAGATTAGAAACTAAGATGATATGAACAATTAAGATGATATGAACATCTACGTTGCGGAATGTATGAACAATTAAGATGATATAATATGATTACTATTTTTCACCCAAAAAAAAAAAAAGATTAGAAATTCCATTTTCATTTGAAATAGTCAACTCAAGATGAAGGAGGGGAATTTAAGTCATTTCTTTATCAAGGATAAAAGAGAAAATATGTATATACTTACCCATGCAGAAGCTGTTAAGAGAATCAACAGAATCAGCAATAATGTCACATGCAGACAAGACGAGAGTAATATTTTCTGCTTCGCGGGGATTTTGCTGTACGAAAGTGTTGATGGTGCAAAAACATTGCTTTTCAGTCATGGCTGTTTGTTGCATGAGAGGGCAACACAGGAATTCAGTGACATTAAACGTTGGGCTTGATGGATTAAGCCTTGGCTCTATTTCGCTGCGATTGCTGTTATTTACGATGCAATCTCCGATTACGTCCCAGCATGACTCAACTTCTGGTTGCACTGATAATATATCGGTGGAATGACAACCACGTTAGTATTTACGATATCATGCTCATAATTAACTTAGCAAAATAACTTTTGTGTGAAAAGGTACAAATCTTTCTGTCAATCTGTTTTCTGAAGTTACTAGGATTAATTAATTGATGCAGTATTGGCTAATTAAGAATGTATGAAAAAATACTAATAGAAACCCTAGCTCCTCTTCCTCTCTTCTCTCCTGAACCCTAGCCTCCATTGTCAAATTTGAAGGGGCTTCCATCGGATCTTACCGGTGGAAAGCCCCAAATCTTTGTTTCTTTTAAGTTTTTTTGTTTCTTAGGTTATAATAATGTCTCCCTCGAAAGAAAGGGTTGTTCTCCTTCTAAAGACAAGGTTTTTTCGATCTCCTTCGAAAGACGGGTTTTTCAAACTCCTTCGAAAGACAAGGTTTTATTTGCGTTTAATAGAGTCTCCAGTTATGCGGGGCTACGATTGATGTTTATTGATCGGATTCGGATTACGAAATCAACACAAGAATTTTCTTCCCCACAAAATTATGAAGCGTCAACGGATCCACTCAAAAAGTTGTATGAGACAACAAAACGAGAATATGCCGAATTGTTATATCTATGTATTTGGATTCTCAACCCTTCACGAGTTAATTCTTGTTTTATTTTGTTCAATTTGTTTTCAATATCGTTAATTGTCAATTGTAGATGCCGTATGGCTTTAATTAATGAAATATAGTGTCCTTTGGGACTTCTTTCAAAAAAAAAAAAAAAAAAAAGAATGTATGAAAAAGTTGTCGCGATTCATGATATAGTAAGTCTTACGATTAGCATTTACTAATCTGTCATTAGTTTAATTATGCTTTAAAAAGTCATCTTGCATGCAATGATGCAATTGCTTGATAAAAATCTATAGAACCATCATTGATTGAGTGGAGGAATTACCTTGTGGTGATGCAGAAGGAGATTCAGTTGGGCTCGGAATAGTACCTTCTAAACAAGCAATGAGTAAGTAGCAGTAACAACGATTTGGAATACATAATAAATTAAAAAGTGCTTGCTCTATTTTCTACCCAATTAATATGCACCATAGAAGTAACACTAAAACTTCTACGTATATCATAAAAGGAATTTTTTTAAAATGGATGTACATAAGAATACTGAATTTGGAAAAGTTGGAAAAATTGTGACAAGTAATTTAGAAATGAAGTAAGTATATGTTTATTTTGAGACAGAAACATTAAATCCCTTTCTCCGTTTCTCGTGTGATCAAGAACATAAGTTAACTTTCTCTCCCTTCACTATAACATCATAAAGGCATACACGAAACATTTCCTAATTGTTAGACGACATATACTCCCTCCATCTTTTAAAGAATTTTCTAATTTCATCTTGCTACTTTATCAAGAGTTGTTTAGCCTTAATTTCTCTATAACAATCTATCTATACTAATATATTAAAAAGCGTTCCTAAGAACGTATATGTGCCACGTGTCATCATCCCTCATTTCAATAACATTATATTCACGTCTTTCTCATATAGTACAAAAGAAGAAGCATTGTTACTGCGAAGATTCGAACCCACAACCTCAAGTATGAAAGAAAGAGATCCAACCACCACTCCACTATACTATTATTGTTTATTTAATCAAAATTAATGATGATATATGAATGGAAAACTTTTGAAATCTATATAATGAATGAGATGATTTTTTTAAATGAGTATGAAATGACTTATTTAACTACTACTAAATTGTAGCACAGAGAAACCCCGGGACATCGCCCGGGCCTAAATACTAGTTATTACATGAAAATATTGTGTTTCGTCTTGTTTCGTCTATCTCCCCAAGACAAGGATGATAGTTGTCCTTTTATAGAGGGTAAAAAATCGTGAAAATGAAAAAAAACAACTAGTGTAAGACATTAGATATAGTATATACCAGGGCATATTGCGTGGAAAGAAGTAGTGACGCCACAAAGAGAAAGAAGCCGAGATACAAAACCGTCGAGAGTGGCATTCTGAAGAAGAACAGGCTTGACGCTGCAAAAACACTCTCTCTCGTTGTTCATTTCTTGCAAGAGGGACTCACAGCACTGCTGCTGAAATTCGACTGCCGACGTCGAATTATCGACGCAAGTCGTGATCTTTTGCCAGCAGTCCTCTTGTGCTGATGAGGGCATCAATTGTATTGTCATGAACAATACAATTCCTACCATCATTAGTACCTTCATCTCTCTTTCGAATTTTCTTGTTTTTAATCACTGTGATTTCTCTGTGATGAATGGATATTCAATATTTATGACTAATTGTGGAGTATCCATGTATCTTATCAGACATTTATATAGGGCCAGCAAGACGATATAGTCAGCAATTAAGCAACTTGTATAATACAAATCATATCTCTGCAAATTAAAACTGAGAAATAATTTAAGCAACTTGTAATTTTGATGAAGGATTCTTTTGTTTCGTATAGTACGAAACTGACTATATTTGGTGCTAGTTTTGGGAAAACTCTTCAACTGGAGTAATTACCATTGATCTATATTTAATTAAATATTCGATCATTTGGAAAATTCAACAGTTGTTTGCAATGGGTGGGAAAATGAGTTAGGAAGAAGGGGGAAAATGAAAAAGAAGAAGTCAAAAGCATTTCACGTGAGGACACTATCGGAGTATCGGGTCCAATATCAAATAGGGTATGCACTAGTCACTAGATATGAATAATAATCTAAATTCCTTTCAATAGGTCTGTGTATTTCCTCCAATCTCTATTAAATATGGGAACTCTTGAGTACTTTGATTTCCATCCTTATTGACCAATATACCCTTACTTAAAAACAAAAATACAATTTGCAGTTTCTAATTTGGAAAAAAAAGAAAAATCAATCCCTAAAAAACCGGCACATCAGTTAAATTGCACGTATGCATAGCGTACATATAAAGATAGTACTACAAATGCTAATTCATTTTCGGTTCGCTTATAATTGAAATACTAAATTTCGATTTAGAATTTTGAAAAAAAAAAACGAGTTGAAACACAAATTAATTATATCAATACTATTTTCCCATAGATAATAAAACCACCTTCATGTATAAGTAGTATTTTTTTTGCTTCTATATTTATACATTGCTTGTAAAATTAATGGCTTAGCTTTAGCCTAAAAAAGGAACAATTACAGAAATTATTGGGTGTAATTGTACGTTACACCAAATTTATGGTGTAACAACCCACAAAAACCACTCTCCCTCCCACTATAATTCTCTCTCTCCTCATCCACACCATGATGCGCCTCCCACCACTGCAAACCACCTGAGAATCGCTAGTCGACGCTGACACCGCTCAAAAGTCCTGATGAAGAAATCGAGAGGCTTAAGCAGCTGTTGTTTGTTTCATCTCCCAAATTACATAGTTCTCTGCAAAAATTCAAAAAAAGAACACTTAATTTCACGATAACCATATAAAATCAAATCAACTTCAACAAAAAATCATTTACGAAATCAAGATAATAGTACTAAGAAGAACCTAAAGGAAGAATCACCGGTGAAAAATTGGGGGAAAATTGATGAATTATCCTCCTAACATTCGATGATCTTTAGATTGATGAGGTCAACCCTGGTAAAGTACTAGGAAAGTAAACTGAGCTTAAAGCTTTTTTTTTTTTACCGAGTAATTGTATTTCAAAAACAACTATTACAACCTAAACTAGCCAAGAAGCAAGCGAACCAACTAGGTTGGACCCCCTCAACCTCAAGGCTAACAACTCTATTCAAGTCTTTCATACTTACAAAACACTACTTACAATCATATTACAATTAGTTCTTAACTGCTTAGGCTAGTAAACCAAATATAATCATTCCTAGAGACCTTCTTAGGAATAACAGTTAAAACTCTAGCCCTTACTACACTCTTAATCTGTTTGCAAACAGAATTGATACTAGGAGCACATTGATTCCAGTAAACCATATTCCTTGCTTGCCATATACAATAAACCAATGATGATATGCCTGCCATATACACTCCTCAGGAACTTAGATTTCCTGCTATATGCTGAACCCATATGATCAGTTGGTGCAACTCCATTACATGAGATAAAATTTGTAGCCAAGCTTTAATGTTAGTTAAGCAACAAATACTAATGTGAGATCTAAAAAATAGATATTGATGCTCTTCTGGTTCTCTATCACAAATCAAACAACTAGCAGACTTACTAACTCCAATTCTAGCTAATTTAGTTGTAGTTTGTAATTTCAGTTGAATAGCCAACCATAGAATAAACCTACGTTTTAGCAAATAAGTCTATTCCAGACTACAGTGTCCCAGCTCACTCTTACCTATTCTTAAACCAATTTTTCATAACCAACCTTGACTGAGTAAGTAGTCATCTAATTCATTTCAGGCTGTGTTATCACTTGCTTCAATTGCTATTTCACTAAGCAAATCTTCCACCCGTGCCAGCTAGCTCCTGAATTAGGCTTATATTCCCATCATGCTGCTCCTATGAGATAAACAACACTTATCCACTTCAACCAAACACTATCTTGTTTAGTGGAAACTGCCCATACATATTTTCCAATACTAGCCACATTCTAAAGCTCAATGCGATGTTGCCGGAGTTAAACTCATCTTCGCTTCTATCACTGGCGGGTGTCGAGTTTGAAGACGGAGGAGAGAGTGAAATGTGAGTATCGGGGATGAGGGATGAAGGCAGCAGTGAAAACGACCAACCAAGTTTTGAGAGGATTTGGTGTAGGTTGTGGGTGGTGGCGATGCAGTGGTGGAGGCTGTGGTGGGAGGAGGTAAAGTGGTGGTAGGTGGTAGGATTTGAGGGTAGGGGAGGAGAGAGAACGAAACAACAAAATAATGAACTTTTTTGGGCAAAAGTAAAGTAATGACACGAATTGTACAAATAATGATATGAAACATACAAATAATGACATGAAAGAGTTTTTATAAATGACATGAAACAAATCAAAAAGGATATGAAACAGTTCCAAAATGATATGAAACATATGATAATTAATGACATGAAATAGTTTTATAAATGACATCAAATAGTTCCGAAGTGACATGGAACATAACTCCAAATGATATATGATACCAACAATGACATGAAAAGAATTTGAAAATAACATAAAACAGTTCCAAAATGATGCGAAATACACTAGTACAGAATTAGTGATTTGCATCGGAGCTGGGATCACCATTTGCGTCGGACATAGGTCCGACGGCATAGGTCTCGATGCAAATGTGAGGGATATTATCTGCATCGGATTAGGACACGACGTAGATGTAGTGCTATTTGCGTCGTATGTACTGCGTAGTCCGACGCAGATGGTAGTGCTGCTGGGGTTGGGGCAAAGGGGTCATTTGCGTCGCATGTTGGACTACGTGCGACGCAAATCAAGCAACTTTTATTAAAAAAAGGTAATTTGCGTCGGATTAAGGGATATATGGGATGCAAATTATTCATTTTTTATTAAAAAAAAGTGGGATTTGCGTTGGACAGTGTATTGGATCCGACGCAAATGGGTCATTCTTCATTAAAAAAAATAGAAAGTCATTTATTGCATTCTCAAACAGCGTTTCTTCCTATCAGCGAAGGATTCACCCAATTCATCACCTACTGCTTCAGTTGATGTTCTTCTTCTCAAAGCTGAAGTAGTTTTATCAAAGGCTGGAATATATGTCATTATGAATATAACACAATAAAATCAAATTAGAGAAAAAAGTAAAAATATCTACACTTCCAAATCTAAAGAGATTAAGATATCAAAACAAAAGGCATTTAAATTGAATCTAGCATCTCCTAAAATAAAACTAAAAATTAAACTCTAGAAGAAGAAAGAAAATCGAGAAAAAGAAAGTAAACTCTTGATTTTGCAGGTGCGAATATCTATGTTCTTCATGTGCGTTGCTATGAAGTGGTGGAGTAAGAGCTCCCAACTTTAATTTCACACCTTCATATAAAGCACAAACAATAAATTTGAAATTAGCTAATATCAGAAAAAAGAAACCCATTCAAATACAGGAATCCAAGCAAATTTAAGTGAATTACTGACTCGTACTTACTGAGTTAAGCAATAAACAACAGGTGGATAACTTTACTTGCCTTTTCAGAAGACAAATATATAATTGTATGGATTGATCATGTGAGCAGGGATTAAGTCTCAGTCGCATCATCAGTACCACATTGTAAGGTTTTTGAGCTTACGCCAACCCTAAAACTCAACAAAAAAAGCTCCCAACTTTAATTTATATAAAAAACCCAGGGAAAAAAAACCCCCAAAAACCTAAAAAAAAATCCCAAAAAAAAGCGAGAAAAAAAACTCACCCATGTTTGAGAACAACAAAACTCAGATGCGTGCAATTCGTAAATGGGTTGGTGAACTGTGACGAGTGAAAAAGAAAGAGGAGAAGCGGCGGGCCTTATGGTTTCTCGAGAAAAAGAAAGAGGAGAAAGAGGAGTAAACCCAGAGAGTGAGGAGTGACGGCGTGAAGGGGAACCGGGCCTTACGGTTTCTCAAGAATTGTTGTTAGGGTTATTGGAAATAAAAAGGGGAAGCAGGCCTTATGCCCTATCTGCGACGCGTGGATAACAAGGTGCGACGCAAATCAGATCTAAAAGTAAGCAGCCCTGAAATCCATTTGCGTCGGACAGGCTCAATAGATCCGACGCAAATCGCAGGATACATCCATCTGCATCGTATTTTACTTACGTTCGACGCAAAATAGGCTTTAATGATTTGCGTCGAACACTTATGGGAGTCCGACGCGCATGAATCGCGCACCCATTTGCTTTAATTTTTTGCGTCAAATTCGTGGTACATCCGACGCATATAAAGCATGAATTGCGTCGGATGTCATGAGAGTCCGACGCAAATGATGCTCTCCCACAATTCTGCGTCGATTTATTTGTTGTACGACGCAATTCAGGAGACGCAAATCTACATTTTTCTACTAGTGATATATCAATAATGACATGAAATAATTTTATATATGACATGAAACAGATTTAAAAATGACATAAAACAGTTTTAAAATGATATGAAATGCACCAACAATGACATGAAAGATTTTTATAATGACATGAAACAGTTATATTAGGTTGCACATGTGAGATTTTATTACACAACAAGTTATGGTGTAACATGCTACACCCAAGATGCATTCTTGATTAAAGTAACATAATCAATTTGGCAAAAGCTAGAGAAAACAAAAAAAAGTAGCGTGAAAATCTAAAGCTTATAAACTTACATTGACAAAATAGTAAAATATATCAACCAATACTAAGAAAAGAAAGAAGAGCGATCAGAGTGGCAAAAAAAAAAGAGAAACTAATGACCAACTGTTTACAGAGATCTCAAATCTTCTTTTTCATATTTTGTCTACCAATGCATGTTGTACCACTTATTATCATTGGTTGATTATAATAAGTTTGAAATTTTAATAAAAACTAGTGGATTGCGGTGATATTTTTTTTTTTTGCTAAGTAAGATGAGCTTTGTATATGTGAACACCAACATTTACAACCTAGCTAACACCCCAACAAAGGGGGAAACCACAACTCTTCAAACAGAAGAAAATACAACTAATTACAAACTAACCAACATTACTGCTCTTATAACTGTATAAACCAACTTCTATATTTTTGTGCAATTTTCTGAGGCAACACAGTATAAATTCTCTTCTTTACAGTATGCTGAACTATATCTATAGTACGCTTAATAGTAGGAACAGAGTGTTCCCAGTAAACCTGATTCCTGCTCTTCGATATAAAATAAATCAAGCCAAGTATGCTTGCATTACAAACAACTCTTCTAAATTTGGAATCTTTGCTTCTTCCAATCCATTGCATCAATCTAGTCAAATAAGCAGTTACAGCAGGGATACATAGCCATTGTTTAATCACTTTAACACACTCCTTGCTGTAATGGCAAGCAAAAAATAAATGCTCATGGTCTTCATTGCTTATTGATAGGCGTGTCGCGCACCTAACAAAAATAATTTCCTAACTAATCCTCCTAACTATGTAGTAGGGTAAGTCAAGGTCGAATCCACAGGGACAAACGGTATCAAACACTAGAAATCTCGACTAAATTTAGCTAAACAAGTGACAAACAATGATGAAAAAGTGTTGAACTAATAATAATACTAATTATGACAAATATTAAGAACACACGAGACAAAAATCAATCAATAAAGACATCTAGAATTAAGTATCCCCTCTAGCATGAATAATACATGAATAATTCCCATCCCAATAAACATAATTAATGATTCAAGAGGAGTAATGCACTCTATATAACTACCAAAGATCTCTCCCGAGTACCTATGACTACTCTAAACATGCAATCAAACCTATTCCCATGGAATCATGCAAGAAAGAGACATTAAGCATGACATCACAAATAAATTCCTAGTAATCCTATCTACTTATTCCCATAGAGATATTCATACTTTTGATTAAATCACAAATTCATCTAGATTCAATTCCCATTGAAAATAAGATATAATGAATCAATTCAAAATCACCTATCCCTAGTATGATAATGAAATTAAGCACAATTCAATCAAACAAGAACAACTAATCACATCAAATTGGAATTATGGGAGGGATTCATGCATTAGTCATTGCTAGGGTTCAACTTAATCCTAGATTATAAAACTACTCACTCATAATTGAAATAACAAAGCAATTAATAATTAAGTTGAAAGACATAATAATAATAATGAAAAGAAGAAAATTTAGAAAAACTTAGTCTTTACTTCAATGGATCAAACTTGTAGAATTCAAGGCTTCAATAATGGAGTTTCTCTCAAAAGCTCTCTAAAAGTAATACTCTAATTTCTCCTCTCCCTAAAACTGCCCTCAAAGCATGTTTTAATTAAACCTAAAATCGTTTACAAAAACTAAAAAAGGAAACAATTGAAATCGCATAAATCCGGTTAATAGCAGCTTGCACGGGCAAGCAGAAAACCGCACGGGCGTGCGCTACATCGCACGGGCAAGCGAGATGTCGCTTGGGCGTGCACGCGAGACAGAAGGTTTTGATGGTTTCGTTCACAGATCTGCACGGGCAAGCGGGATCTTGCTTGGGCGTGCAGATCGGTGCATGGGCAAGCAAAATCTTGCGTGGTCCCGCGAAAACAAAAATTCTTCGGTATCATAATTCCATCAATCCTAAAGCATTCAAACTCATTCTCTTTCATCCGGGAGTCATCAACTAGATCATCAATGAGCCATCTTATCCTCTCTTGATCACAACCGCCCATAAAACCTGAAATTCAAGAGTAAGAGGTAAAAGTATCTCCGAACAACACAATGGTTCAAAAGAATGCTTAAATCATGCAATTAGACCTTAGATGCACTACAAACTACATGGAAATGAGACTTAAGACCTACTTAAATGCAACTAAAAACCGACTTATCAAACTCCCTCAAGCTAAACTATTGCTTGTCCTCAAGCAATCCAAACTAAGAAATCAAGGAAGGAGTTCAATAGCCGCCTCAAGCAAAGGATTCATGTCAATTTCCAAAACCAATTCAAACACATTT
This sequence comes from Beta lomatogona, assembly GCA_947646795.1. NCBI lineage: Eukaryota > Viridiplantae > Streptophyta > Magnoliopsida > Caryophyllales > Amaranthaceae > Beta > Beta lomatogona. The sequence continues at coordinate 2,122,784 of CANSNZ010000150.1, forward strand.
CAAATTTATCACGGTAGAAAACAATCAAACCTCATAGTATAACACAAGGAAAAGCAACCATCTTACCACAAGTTCTCCCCTAAGCTTGACTCAATCATGAATATAGTAGCTCTCACTTTAGTCGTGCACAATATCTCTCATGTGTATAAAAGGGTCAAATGATCACTCAAGGCTCCATTCCATTGACTATATCCTACCATAAGCTTGCATATCTTCTCACTCTCCGCCGCTACAGGACTACGTTACATGCAAAGAATCATGAGGGCTTCATATGGGTTGTAATGAAGGCTTAAGGTATGGGTATGGAAGATTTTAGGAAAGTGGTGCTCAAAGGGGAAAGCGAAGCTTTTCAAACACCTTTGACAACAATTACAAAACTCCAAACACAAGCACTCCAATTGCACTTCTTTTTTCTTTTTCATTAACTAAACCATAATTCCTCAAAGATAATCTCCAATTTCCTTTTATTGAATACTAAAAAACATAAATCACAATTCTTTTTTTTTTTTTCTTTATTATTATTATTATTTTTTTCTCGAAGGATTTAACCAAAATCATCTATAGAGGAAATTAATAGGAGTATTAAAAGTAACTCTGAGGAAATGAACTCAACACAGATCATGAGTTCTAACTAAGCATTATATCGCATCAAACACCACAACAAATCTCCAATATCACAACTTAACTATCATCAACATAGCTTCACAATCCCCTAGGTAGGACAAGGTAAAGGGTTAGAGATGTAGCTAACAAAAGAAACAGGCTAGGCTCACAAGGGTGACAAAAAGGAGTAATCGATGTAGGTGGCATTTGGCTATGTAGCTCAGAAATCAACAATTGCCTCAATCATATTCAATGCATAAACAAGTCAATGCGGTTTCAAGGAGTATCAATGCAAGTTCTAGAGAATAGTCGTCAAGGAAGAGCATCACACACAAAAGAAAGAAGACTGAAAAGATGTCAGTCTATAAGGCATAAGAACATCCTCACTAGGTTGTAGCTGCCAACACTGATCTAATCGCACATAGGAGAGACCAATCTTACCACAAACCAATCAATTCCTTGTTAACTATGAGATTCTCAAAAAGATTTTTCTATTTTCACAAGCGCATGCATAGATCTTTGCTATCATTGGGGGACTACTCCTGAATGCAACCTAAATGCAAAAACTACTATGCAAATGATATGCAAGATGCATCCTAAAAATGAAACTAAATGCAAAAACGGGAAATAAGGAATGCCTAAATGATGAGTAATATGTACGCATGGTGTGATATATATCCCTCCCCCAAGCTAAATGGCACAATGTCCTCAATGTGCAATAAAAAGCATGCAAAGAGAAGGGATAAAGGAAACTCAAGGATCAGGAGGAGCATCATGCATGGGATGATCGCTGGAGCTGCCCGGTGTCCATCCTTGCGATATGTGCCATGCGCGGAGATCGCGTAGCAACTCGGGAACATCACCAAAGGTGGACTGGAAAGCCTGATACTGAGAGGTCATCACATCCACAGAACGCTGCATAGCGGCAACAAAATCGGTGTGAGACTGATGGAGCAGTTGAACCTCTGTACGAAGGCTCCCAATATCTCCTCGGAGCGCATCAAGGTGGTCAACATAAGGGGGTATTGGAGGCTCGTCAGCCTGAGTAGACGACCCTGGAGCATGGCTGGGCTCGCCGCTCGGTTCCTCAACAAGAACCCAAGGAAAGTCAGGAGCAAAGAGCCAGTTCTGCGGGTCGTAGATGACAGTGCGCTCCGGGTTTGGAAGGTAAGCATAGGGACGTTGCCCAACCTTCCAAACATACCCATCTGCAGTAACCTCATTGGCTATCCAACCCATGGTCTGGAAAGCCTTCAAATCAAGTCTCGTGCTGCCGGGTATGACCTCGCCGACTGTCAAATCAACACCAAAGGAAAGAGCAATCACAGAAATCAGACCACCTATAGCAATTTCACCCCGAGACTTGGCAACCTCATCAAAATGATCCATAAGCCAAACAGCGGGGTTCAAGAAACTGGCTCCATCGACAAGGCACCACAATATAAAAAGTTCACGAGAGGTGACAACCCGGCACTATCTCCCCTAGCAAAAAGAGTCAAAGAGAGAAATCGATGGGTTGTGCGAAGGCCGGGGCTAACAATCCCAGAAGCCTTAGCACGCTGGGGATAATAGACAGCTTGACCCGTGATCAAGTTCCAAAAAGTATTATCATCATAGCTCTCAGGTCGATTAGAATGGGGGCCATAGGTACCGTCGGTAGGCCAACCGAAAATGGCATTTAACCGATCTCGTTCAATCGCCTAGGCTCGTTCATGAGTTGAAAGGAGATGGAACGAGGATTTTTGGTGGTAGAACGAACGACCTCTAAAGTAGAGAGGAATTCCAATGTAATGCGTTTGTAGGAAAAGGCATGCATGTTGAGGAATTGTTGCCAACCTACAGAGTAAAACAATTGTTGGAGGTCGCCATCTATTCCTAGTTCAGTGGCTACTGCACGATCATAGAAGCGAGTGGCGCGAAGGAGACGACCACTAAGGACACGAAAGCGCTCTAGGTGAGCCGCACAAGTGAATTGAATGCCTAAGGTGTCCAAAGGAGGTGGGTCAATGGCGGGTGGAGGAGGTGGATTGGAGGGCACATTGGGAGTACGGGTGTTTCTGAGATGGGAAGAGGAAGTGCGCCGGGCCGGATTCGCTCGAGAAGATGGCCTAGGAGGCATGATGATCACAAACAAGGTAGACACAACCAATAAATTCACAACACAATCTCCCAATGACAAATTTCCAACCAAAGAATGCCTACGAACTCTCTCAATGCAAAGAGCTCAATACTAAGAATAACAATAGCACCAACAATTCAACTCCACAAGTAATCAATGCACCACTAAAACTTCAATTTTCATGCACTAGCCAACACAAAAATGTTCAATATTGAGCAAGAAGACAAGAAAGTCCATCCAACAAGCAAGTATGCAACCCACAAAGCAATGTCAAGCAAGTAGTGCAATGAATTTCAAATAGAAAAAATCAAAAACACTATGAGATGGAAAATAGAGTGGAAAGAGTATACCAAACTTGAGGTGGGTGTCTAATACCCGCAATTGATCCGGTCTTCACTTCCAAATGGACTAGAGATACTTCCTTGCTACCCAAATTGCGTCAATTTCGAACCACAAACAAACCCCCAAATTGATTTCAAGTTAGGGTTTTCAGAATTTTTTTTTGAATGAGAGAAGGGAGAAGGAAAAATGGAAAGAGGAGGAGAGGAGTGCGTGAAGGCTGCCGGCGGTGAGGGAGGTCGCCGGTGAGGAGGCGACGGTTGGCCGGCGAGGGGTGGTGATTGGGAAGGAATGAGAGAGAGAGAGGGAGGAAGGAAGAGGCTCGAAAATTTTGAAGAGGGAGGTGAGAGAAAGAAAAAAAAAAGGTGAAAAGGGGGTTATTGAAGCAGTACGCCAGGTCGCACGGGCGTGCACCATTACGCTCGGGCGTGCGGTAGGCTGATTGGGCGTGCGATATGTCGTTCGGGCGTGCAACTCTGCAGAATTTCGTCTCCAACTCTCTGCCGCGACCGCACGGTCGAGCAGGAGTTCAATCGGGCGTGCGACCTGCTGTCAAACGCCAATAATTTTTTTTTTTTTTTTTTTTTTTTTTTTTTTTTTTTTTTTTTAACTAGAGGATTAGCAAATAAAACTATAAAACAAAGAAATAGAAAATTGGGTTGCCTCCCAATAAGCGCTAGTTTTTAAGGTCATTAGCTCGACCTCCTCATCGATCAATCACATGAAGGAATAGAGAGTATGATGTCAACTCTCTCAGCAATGGGATCTCCAGCTCGGTTGTGCTTCAATCTGTGGCCATTCACCTTAAAGGTGCCATCTTGGCGGTTCCATAATTCCACCGAACCATAAGGAAAAACCTTACAAACCTTGAATGGACCCGACCACTGCGAACGGAGTTTACCAGGAAATAACTTCAGACGGGAATTAAAAAGAAGAACTAAATCTCCTTCCTTGAACTCTTTTCGCACAATACCTTTGTCATGCCATCTCTTTGTTTTCTCCTTGTACAACTTTGAACTCTCATAAGCATCAAGCCGAATTTCATCAAGCTCATTAAGTTGAAGAAGTCTCTTCTCACCCGCCGTTTGAGAATCGAAATTGAGGCTCTTGATAGCCCAGAAAGCACGATGCTCTAACTCAACAGGAAGATGACATGCTTTTCCATAAACAAGACGATAAGGGGTGGTACCTATAGGGGTTTTGAATGCCGTTCTATAAGCCCATAGTGCATCATCAAGTTTTGCTGCCCAATCCTTCCTTGTTCTCGCAACCGTCTTTTCTAAGATGGTTTTGATCTCGCGATTAGAAATCTCCACTTGACCACTAGTTTGTGGATGATATGAAAGACCCACTCTATGGTGCACACCATATTTCTTGAGCATAGCTTCAAACTTGTTCTCCAAGAAGTGCTTGCCTCCATCACTAATCAGAACTCGTGGAATGCCAAATCTTGGGAAAATAGTTTTCTTGAAGAATCTACTAACCACACGAGCATCATTAGTAGGAGAAGCAAGAGCCTCCACCCATTTGGAGACATAATCCACAGCAACCAAAATGTACTTATTCCCATAAGAAGAAGGGAACGGCCCCATGAAATCCACACCCCACACATCGAATAACTCAACCTCAAGGATGGTGTTGAGAGGCATCTCATTCCGACGGGAAAGATTTCCCGTCCTTTGACAACGATCACAAGAATGTACATAATGATGAACATCCTTAAACAAAGTAGGCCAATAGAAACCACATTGAAGAATTTTCGCTGCAGTTTTATTAGTACTAGCATGGCCTCCACAAGGTAAATCATGACAATGAGATATAATAGGTGATACCTCATTTCCAGAAATACACCTTCTAATCACCCCATCTGCGCAAGACTTGTAAAGAAAGGGATCATCCCAAAAATATCTCCTCACCTCCTTAAAGAATTTATTCTTTTGTTGTGATGAGTAACCATGAGGAATAGTGTCACTAGCCAAATAGTTGGCTATATCAGCAAACCATGGGATCTCCGTAGTGGCTAGAGCTAGGAGTTGCTCATCAGGAAATGTATCAGCAATTGGAAGATCCTCATCACCTTCAATATCAAGGACAAGTCGAGAAAGGTGATCAGCAACAACATTGTCGGCTCCTTTCTTGTCCCGAATCTCCAAGTCAAATTCTTGTAGCAACAATATCCACCGAATCAAGCGGGGTTTAGCATCTTTCTTGCTCATCAAATACCTTAAAGCCGCATGATCAGTGTGAATTATCACCTTCGACCCTACCAGATAAGATCGAAACTTCTCCATCGCATACACCACTGCTAACAATTCCTTCTCGGTTGTGGCATAATTCATCCGGAAATTTGGATTAAGAGTCTTGCTTGTATAGTAGATGGCATGAAGCTTGCCATCTTTCCTCTCGACCCAAGATCGCCCCACAAAGATAGTCACTAGCATCGCACATAATCTCAAAAGGGAGATTCCGGTCGGGCGATTGAATGATAGGGGCAGAGATAAGAGCTGCTTTTAACCCGTGAAAAGCCTCGGTACAAGCATCGCATAAACACAAAAGGGACATCCTTGCCTAAAAGTTCGGTTAGAGGTCGAGCAATTTTTGAAAAATCTTTTATGAAGCGGCGGTAGAAGCCCGCATAACCAAGAAAACTCCTTACTCCTTTGACAGAGTTAGGAGGTGGTAGACGCTCAATGATCTCTATCTTTGCTTTGTCGACTTCGATGCCCCGATGAGAAACAACATGACCCAAAACAACTCCTTGTTGCACCATGAAATGACATTTTTCCCAATTGAGAATCAAATTAACTTCTTGACATCTATGGAGCACCTTTTGTAAATTAGCAAGACAAACATCAAAGGATGTTCCATAGACTGAGAAGTCATCCATAAACACTTCCATAGAGTTCTCAATAAGACTTGAAAAAATTGCCATCATGCAACGCTGAAAAGTGGCGGGAGCATTACATAATCCAAATGGCATCCTTCGATATGCAAAGGTGCCATAAGGACATGTAAAGGTAGTCTTTTCCTGGTCACTTGGATGGATAGGAATTTGGAAGAAACCGGAGTATCCATCCAACCAACAGAAAAATGAATGTTTTGCCAACCTTTCCAACATCTAATCAATGAAGGGGAGGGGGAAATGATCTTTTCGGGTGGCTTTATTCAATCTCCTATAATCAATACACATGCGCCACCCTGTCACAGTTCTAGTTGGAACTTGCTCACCCTTGTCATTCTTGACAACGGTCATGCCTCCTTTCTTTGGGACTACTTGAACAGGGCTAACCCACTTACTATCAGAGATAGGGTAGATTATTCCTGCATCAAGCAATTTTAGAACCTCTTTCTTGACTACTTCCATCATATTTGGATTAAGTCGTCGTTGAGATTCTATAGAAGAAGCATGTTCGTCCTCAAGAATGATTTTATGCATGCAAAATGAAGGATTAATGCCCTTAATATCATCAATTGTGTACCCAATGACATTCTTGTATTTTCTCAAAACAACAAGTAGCTTTTCAATTTAAATGTCATCAAGCTCAGCATTAACAATGATAGGGTAAGTATCATTGGGACCCATGAATACATATTTCAAAGTAGAGGGGAGAGGTTTCAGTTCTACCTTAGGAGGCGTAGTACTCTCCTTAATTTCTCCCGAGCTCAATATCTCCTTCAAAGGCTTTTCTCGATTCAATGGCTCGTGTCTCCTCTAGAATTCTCTTGTATTCCTTGGTTTCCCAATCTTCCTCATCAGCGCTACCCATCAAGACAGTTTGTAGTGAGTCATCAAGTTGCAGACTGAAAGCATTGGCTGCTATAACTTCATCAAGAGCATCCACTCTATAAACAGTTTATCCCATTGAAGGAGAATTCATGGAGTTTGTGAGAGTGTATTCTATCTTCTCATCACCTACTTCAAAGGTGATCTTACCCTTTTTCATGTCAATAATGGCTCCAGCAGTGGCCAAAAAGGGTCTCCCAAGGATGATGGGAACCTGTGCATCTTCTTCCATCTCCATGACAACAAAATCACATGGAATAAAGAATTTACCAACTCTAAGAGGAACATCTTCAAGGATACCAAGTGGAAACTTGACTGTTCTATCTGCTAGTTGGAGAGAGATGCGTGTGGGTTTCAGTTCACCCATGTTGAGTTTCTTGCAGATAGACAATGGCATGAGACTAACACTAGCCCCAAGATCACACAAAGCATTCTTGATAGCAATATCACCAAGTTTGATTGGAATAGAATAGGTTGCCTGGATCTCTTAGCTTTCTCGGGAAGCTTGTTCGCAAAATAGCACTACACTCACTGTTAGTGAAACAGTGACATTCTCTTCAATTTTTCTTTTGTTAGAGAGCATGTCTTTCAAAAACATAGCATAAGAAGGCATCTCAGAAATAGCATCTAAGAAAGGGATGTTGATGTGCAGCTTCTTCAAAATGTCAAGGAACTTCCCGTATTTCTTCTCAAGTTTTGCCTGTGCCAATCTTTGAGGGAATGGAACAGGTGGCTTATATGGTGGAATAGGGATGACAGTGGGTTCCTTTTGCTCAGTCTCCTTAGCTTCATCTTCCAAAACTTTCTCACCTTGATCATCTTCACTCAACCTTATAACCTCTTCTGCACTTTTCTTTTGCTCGGTCACTTTCTTTGTAGGCTCTTGCAATTCTTTACCGCTCCTCAATGAGATGGCATGGATATGCCCCTTAGGATTTGGTTCGTTTGCCCGGGGAAGTTGGCCTGAAGGTTTAGAAAGATGACTGATTTGTTGTGCAAGTTGGGTCATCTGATTCTCCATCAACTTATTGTGAGCTGTGATTTGTTGAAGAGAGTTGTTGAAGAATTCATTTTGCTTGGCTTGATATTCGACTTGCTTTGCTTGAGAAGAAGCTAGATTCTCCATGATACTCTCAAGGTTGGATCTAGAGGATGAGGAGGAAGAGTTGAAAGGTGGTCTTTGTTGGAAACCTGGTGGTTGGGAGTAGTTGGTGTGTGGAGGTTGAGGTTGGTTATTTTTATAGGAGAAATTTGGATGATTCTTCCAACCTTGATTATATGTGTTTGAGTATGGGTTGTTTTGTGGTCGTGTGTTTGTGTTTAGGAGGGAATTGGCTTGCTCAGATATCATGCCCATGGTGTTGTATTGACACTCATTCAATGAGTGGCCTTGCACTTCACAAATCTCACAAATAGGTGCTATTGGTCCGCTACTCAATTGATCAACCTTAGCTGCTAAAACTTGCACAGTGTTAGTTAAAGTAGCAATAGCATCAACCTCATACTTACCTCCCCTTTTTGGGGCTCCACGAGACACACTCCAATCATTCAAATAGTTGTTGGCAGCCATATCATCCAACAATGTCTTAGCAGCTTCCGGAGTTTTGGCCATGAAAGTACCGCCAGATGCGGCATCAATAGAGCTTCTAACCTCATGCTTCAGACCATTGTAGAATGTCTGAATCAAGAGCCACTCAGGAATGCCATGGTGTGGGCATTGTCGTTGCAAAGCCTTGTACCTCTGCCATGCCTCATGAGAGACTCCAATTCATGTTGTTGAAAACCGGATATCTCATTTTCGAACTTGGAAGTTCTCATAGGAGGGAAGAACTTGTAGAGGAAAGCCTTTTTCAATTCTGGCCATGTGGCAATCTTCCTTACTTCTTCTTCTTTCAACCATTCTTTTGCTTCATCCCTGAGAGAAAAAGGAAAAGCACAATATCGAATTAGATCATCAGAAACATTTGTTAGTTTCAAGGTATTACACTTCTCTAGAAAGCTAGCCAAATGATTAGTAGGGCTCTCTTTTGGTGTTCCCGCATAAGAGTCCTGTGAAATAAACTGAATAAATTGTGGCTTAAGCTCGAAGTGTGTTGCATTGGTGGTTGGCCGAGTGATGGTGGTTGTGGTCTCATCGGGCATAGCATATTCCCGTAGAGACTTTGGTGGTGTTTCGTCTCCCATTGTTGCTCTTTGTTGTCGTCTTCTTCGTTGACCTCCTAATCTCCTTGCTGTAGCTTCAATCTCGCGATCAAGAGTTGCTAGATCTTCTGGACCCTTGCTACGAGTGCGCATGCAACAAAGAAGACTGAAAGAAAAGAAATCAAACAAGCAAACGAGTAACAATAATCGAACCAAAAATAAGTTTAGCCAACTAAATCAAAGATGAACTAATCTAATACCGTTAGTCCCCGGCAACGGCGCCAAAAATTTGATAGGCGTGTCGCGCACCTAACAAAAATAATTTCCTAACTAATCCTCCTAACTATGTAGTAGGGTAAGTCAAGGTCGAATCCACAGGGACAAACAGTATCAAACACTAGAAATCTCGACTAAATTTAGCTAAACAAGTGACAAACAATGATGAAAAAGTGTTGAACTAATAATAATACTAATTATGACAAATATTAAGAACACACGAGACAAAAATCAATCAATAAAGACATCTAGAATTAAGTATCCCCTCTAGCATGAATAATACATGAATAATTCCCATCCCAATAAACATAATTAATGATTCAAGAGGAGTAATGCACTCTATATAACTACCAAAGATCTCTCCCGAGTACCTATGGCTACTCTAAACATGCAATCAAACCTATTCCCATGGAATCATGCAAGAAAGAGACATTAAGCATGACATCACAAATAAATTCTTAGTAATCCTATCTACTTATTCCCATAGAGATATTCATACTTTTGATTAAATCACAAATTCATCTAGATTCAATTCCCATTGAAAATAAGATATAATGAATCAATTCAAAATCACCTATCCCTAGTATGATAATGAAATTAAGCACAATTCAATCAAACAAGAACAACTAATCACATCAAATTGGAATTATGGGAGGGATTCATGCATTAGTCATTGCTAGGGTTCAACTTAATCCTAGATTATAAAACTACTCACTCATAATTGAAATAACAAAGCAATTAATAATTAAGTTGAAAGACATAATAATAATAATGAAAAGAAGAAAATTTAGAAAAACTTAGTCTTTACTTCAATGGATCAAACTTGTAGAATTCAAGGCTTCAATAATGGAGTTTCTCTCAAAAGCTCTCTAAAAGTAATACTCTAATTTCTCCTCTCCCTAAAACTGCCCTCAAAGCATGTTTTAATTAAACCTAAAATCGTTTACAAAAACTAAAAAAGGAAACAATTGAAATCGCGTAAATCCGGTTAATAGCAGCTTGCACGGGCAAGCAGAAAACCGCACGGGCGTGCGCTACATCGCACGGGCAAGCGAGATGTCGCTTGGGCGTGCACGCGAGACAGAAGGTTTTGATGGTTTCGTTCACAGATCTGCACGGGCAAGCGGGATCTTGCTTGGGCGTGCAGATCGGTGCATGGGCAAGCAAAATCTTGCGTGGTCCCGCGAAAACAAAAATTCTTCGGTATCATAATTCCTTCAATCCTAAAGCATTCAAACTCATTCTCTTTCATCCGGGAGTCATCAACTAGATCATCAATGAGCCATCTTATCCTCTCTTGATCACAACCGCCCATAAAACCTGAAATTCAAGAGTAAGAGGTAAAAGTATCTCCGAACAACACAATGGTTCAAAAGAATACTTAAATCATGCAATTAGACCTTAGATGCACTACAAACTACATGGAAATGAGACTTAAGACCTACTTAAATGCAACTAAAAACCGACTTATCACTTATGCCACACAATAAGCACTCAGCAATAGTACTTACACCAATTCTGGCAAGTTTATCTGTAGTCTGGAGCTTCTTTTGCACAACAAGCTAGGCAACAAACCTATGCTTAGGTGTGCTAAGTATATTCCAAACCATCTTATCCCAGCCAACATAAACTTGCTCACCAATAATTTTCTCATAGACAGCTTTCACAGAATAAGTAGTCATGCTGTAAAAATCTTCTTTAGAAAATAAGAGCTTCAATTTTTCTTTGACATTGCATATTTGCGTACAGTACCAACTGGCCCCCTGCTGTGGTACATAATACCACCAATAAAATAAACTGGCATATAAGTGGTGTATAAATAGTGGGGACTAGGGGTGCTTATCGAGCGAGCCGAGCCCGAATAGCACTGGGCTCGACTCGAGCTCGTTTAACTTTTCATGGGCTCGCCGAGCTTGAGGGAGCCGAGCTCGGCTCGAGCTCGTGATTAGAATTTGCGGCTCGAGCTCGGCTCGTGAGCTCGTTTAGGCTCGGCTCGTGAGCTCGATTGTGGCTTGTGAGCTCGTTTAATTGCTTTTACCTTTTCTTTTTATCTTTCTTTTAATATATACTTTAGTTAGTATCTTAAAATAAATACTTAATGTAATTTTTAATATATATAAATAATTTTTTAATATAAAATATTTTTTTAGTATAGAATAATAATCGAGCTGTTCACGAGCTTTACGAGCCGAGCTTTGCCTAGCTCGGCTCGGTTCGTTTAAGTCTCGAGCCGAGCCCGAGCTCGAGCTGAGCTTCAACGAGCCGAGCTTTGACCGCGCCGAGCCCGAGCTGCTCGCGAGCTTGTCAGGCTCATTATCACCCCTAGTGGGGACAAAAGATATTTTTCCCATATATGACCATGCATCACACTCGTGGGACGGCTAAAGTCAATAATGCATTAATGCTAGTTAGCAATAAAAAAATCCGTCCAAAATCATTTGATGGGCATGATATTATACCGTATGATCAGTTTCTTTTGTTTTTGTTTTTGGTAAAAGTAAATAGAATTGCAAATATAGGATCCTTCCTCTAAAGAGGAATACCTAAATTATCATTATGGAGAAGAGTGCGTCTTGTATGTAACATGTTACACCATAAGTTATTATGTAACATGCATAATGACATAGATTTTAACAAGAATGACGTAAACTATATAAATAATGACATGAATCTCATGTCAATTTTTCATTTTTTCATGTCATTTGAGTTTTTTTTTTTAACAAAAGAAGCGATGGTTTGTGGGTTGTTACACTATAAGTTATGGTGTAACAGTTACACCCAAGAATTTGTGTATGGAGAATGTAAACAAGCTTAGACCAATAACATCAATTACACAAAAGGTGAGCTGGTACAATTTGTTCTCTAATCTACTCCTTGTTTTTTTGCTAAGTAAGAAAGAGATACATTAGAATCAACCAAACAAGTAAAACCTATCCAAACCAAGGGAGATGCAAACCAACTAGGTTAGACTCCCTCAACCCAAGGCAGTCAACACCAAATTACCTCCGCTCCTTGGTTTGCTTTATTATCGACATACTTCTATATGGTTGAGCCAAAAGTATGTCAATTACATACTACCTCTGTTTTTTATATGCAACATTTGATTATTTTAATCCTATCAAGGCAAATGTTGCGTATAAACAAAACAAAGGAAGTATAACGTATGATTATCAATAATATATGTATTATATGTTTATACAAATTCAACAATACATATTCAGCAGTGAACTAGGCGACCAGGCACAAGCTATATATTTAGAAGGATTCCAATTCCTCGCTAGATGACTGAGAAGATAAGTATATATGAATGTATCATAACATTATAATGGTCCAGTTGACATGTTGATCAATACCAAAATAATTATACTAGTCAAGAAGGATTGTTTACTTCCTAATGAGTTGACATTAGAGTGATTTATTTCGTTGAACCTGTTCTTAGACTCGATACAAACCTGAACAATTCTTTGTATTAGGAAATGCTATAAGTAGTTGAATGACCGCTTCCATCACTGTACTTTTAGCGATGGGCCATGCAATATTCTTTGGGACAAAATCTAGCCAATGACTAGTTGGACAAGTAAATGTGCATATTTAGGGTCAGATGAGTGGATGTCATCTAGCTTAGTTGGTAAAGTCTTGTGGGGTTGGTATCCAAGATCTAGGATCGAGTCCCGTCTAAGTCACTGCGCTTAGTCACTCATTTACACAAAAAAAGGGTCAAATGAGGAAATTCTAATAATGAGAAGGAATTTTTTTTTTTTGCATATTTTCTCAACTAAATGTGCATAATTTTCATCATGTGCCTGTTTTCTTTTTCTAAATGTGCATCTTTAATTGTCAACAAGATGTATTTGCAGTTAATCAAAATGTGCATATTCAATTCAAATAATATAATATGCACATTTAGTTAAAAAATAGATACGTATATGTCCTTCTCAACCTTCTCATTTTATGAAATCTTTTATTTTATCTCTCCCATATATATATATATATATATATATATATATATATATATATATATAATCTCACCATTCTCAATTCAATATTCAGTTACGTTCGGGTATATATATATATATATATATATATATATATATATATATATATATATATATATATATATATATATATATATATATATATATATATATATATATATATATATATATATATATATAATAGGGTAGTGTAGGTTACTTGGGTTGACATAATTCAAGAAGAATCAAAATTTAATTGGGTAGCAAAGAAATTTAGGCTCATTCTTCATTTTATTCCACAAATTTATTATTTATTCTTTTCAGATGTAGATTAAACCAGACCTGGTAAGAAAAGTTTAGATCATACCTTTTTATTTACATTTACTTAATACCAAATATCTTCGATTCCCTATGAGAAAAATATTATAAAAATTTAAAATTTGAAAAGTACTCAACGAGATGATTCTAACATAGATTTAGTCCCTCATAAATATGGTTTTTATATAAAAATATTAGCATCAAAATGTGGTCAAAGTTCAGTAGATATAATATAACAATTGACCACACCAAACCGGAAAGATTCGGACCAAAATAAATTAATTCTAAATAAATTCATACTACATCACCTTATATCGGGTGAAGAGAACATAGTCTTAGTAAAGGGCTCTACATCATATGAGTTATAGTCTTATAACAATTGACAGCTTTTGAACTAGCTTTAAGTGTTTTGACCAAGTCAAAACACTAATTAAGTGTTTGGCATGATAGAGGTTGGAGTTAGGGATGCAAGTGGGGCGGGTCAAGTAGGAGACCCGCCCCATCCCCGCCCGATCCTAGTTTGGTGGGTAGTGGGGCGGGGATGGGGATGAAAGTTATACCCGTCATGGGTGATGGGGCGGGGGTGGATTTTAAGTTGTACCCGCCTCATCACCGCCCCACTCCGCCCCATCCCCGTCCCGCTCCACTCCATCCCCACTCACCCTACATCTTACCCACTTAAAATATTAAATTTTCAACAAATTACAAGTCTATAACACTCTTTAATAGTTTTTCTAGCTGTATATATTTTTTGTTATTAGTATTTGAAATTATATATGGTATATGAGTATTATTTAGTGAGTTTCAAATAAGAATTAAGTGGATGGTGGGGCGGGGAAGGTGGGGATTTGGTGGGGATGGATACCCAAGTGGGTAATGGGGCGGGGATGGTTTTAATTGTGTACATGGCGGGGCGGGGATGGGGATGAGTTCCGGACCCACCGCGGGGATGGGGATGGGGATGGGGATGAAAAAGTGAGGTGGGGATGGGGATGAGAATGACAAAATCCGCCCCGCCCCGCCCCAGTTGCATCCCTAGTTGGAGTAGTGGTTATAGTTTCAAGTAGTGTTTAGATAGCTTTTGGCAAACGTTACATGAGAGGAAAAACTAGCGTTGCTCCTCTTTTGTTTTTTTTTTGGAAAAAGTACAAAAAGTTCCTGATCTCTTCTTCGTTCTTGCTCTGCCTCCTTCCAAATCTAGCACAGTTCAATGAATGTTGTGAAAAATCCATATTTTTCTTGCAATAATTCTTTTTAAGCGAACATCATCACCAATATGAATTGAAGGTGCTTATGTGGTCGGGTCTGCTTCAAAACTTCTTGTTTTCGTCAACGATGGCGGAGGTTGTGGTTGTAATTGCGGCAGCCATTTCAGCCATTAGTACAGGAGAGGACATAGGTGGTTGTTATGGTGAGTGGTGACATACCACAAACAAAGGGCTAACCATATGAAACCCACAATAAGCGATGAAACAAAGGCTTAAATCTCAAATTATCTTCCCTGTGAAGGAGAAAGAGTGAGAGAAAGTGAAAGAGAGTGTGTGTAAGTGGCTAGAATATGTTAACATTATTAGTGTAAATGACCTGTCTATAGTAAAAAGGAAGAAATAATCCTATTTCAGTTTAGTTGCTTGCATAATATATTGACTAATATGAATTAAGAATTTGAGATACATGCCAGAATTTGCGATATACATGCCATATAATTTTGGGATTATCAGAACTCGAGATACACCTCCATACTAGTCATGTATAACTCATTTTGTCAACAAGGTTGTTCAAATGGGTATTAATAAGATAAACAATTTGTTCATAATATAAACATTGACTAAGCTAAAATTTAAAAATTTTGAATTTGTTCATAATATTAACATTGAATAAGCTAAAATTTAAACATTTTTATCATAATACGAACATTGAATTTGACTAAAATTTATCTAGTGTAAAAAGAAAGTAATGCATTGTATTCATAATACCATAAAATAATTTATCATGTTATTGAAATTAATATTATAATTAAATAATATGTCATTTTATATTCTATAATCACTACAGCTACTTTTACCAAACACATATATTTCAAACAGCTACTTTCACAGCTAAAAGGCGATGACTACTAGTACACGACTAACATCTACTCTAACAGCTAACAGCTACTCGAACAGTTAACAGCTACTCCAACAACTATTTTTACCGAACAGGCCCAAATTGTGATATAAAGATAGTTAATAGAGAGCCCACATAACATGAACTTTGTGGTATTATTCATCTGTTCTTTTCCCTTTGAAAGTCACAAGTAGGGCTGTTCAGAGTGCGGTCTGGACCGCACCAAACCGCAACCCAAACCGTTTTTTCGCGGTTTGGGTTGGTTTGCGGTTTCAAACTTGCGGTTTGGGTTATGAATTCAAGCAAACCGCGGTTTGCGGTTTGGGTTGGGTTTTAGTTTTTGTAAACCAAAACCGCACCGCAAACCGCAATTTTATATAATTTTTTTCAAAAATATATTTTTATCTATTTTATTTTTTTTAAAATAAACTTGATAGGGTGGCATACAAGCATACAACTGAAAAAACAAGTTTGAGGTAAAGAGCTTGGACAATTTTGATAAATTATTATTTATGTTTAATTATGAAGTCAACTTCATATTTATTTGAACTCTTTATATTTATTAACAAAATTTTTTTTTTACTCTTAGATTACAAAATTAATGTCGCGGAGGGAAAAATGGTTAAACCGCAAACCAAACCGCACCAAACCGTTTTGCGCGGTTTGGTTTGGGTTGGTTTGAGCAAAAGTGCGGTGCGGTTTGGGTTGGAAAAATATCAAACCGTTTATTTGCGGTTTGGGTTGGGTTACATCCCAAACCGCACCAACCCAAACCGCGAACACCCCTAGTCACAAGCACAACAATGTGGTATTAGGTAGCAAATAAGCTAACTCAATACATTTTCACAATTGTTTCTTATAAGAGGAGATTAAATTAAATGTGAAAAAAGAAAGAGAAAAAAAATATATAAAGATGCGTTCATCCGGGATACACGTGTAACTTAAAAGCAAGTACATTGACCGACCCGATTCTTGCATCTTTTTCCGATAAAAATGAAATTTCGTAATTAATACCTTTTTCATGTTGACGGATCATACAAATCGGGTCATACGTATTGGGTATCCTGGACACCCCTGGTGTAGTTACAATTTGGTTCTTAAATTAATGCAATGTAGTTTATATCTATAAATTATGAAATACTAAGCTATAAACGTTCCAGATATTTTAATCATATAGTTTTTATTTTTTTAAAATTCAAATATTATGTTTTCTATAAATAATTTTTTTCTCCCAACAAAGACAAATATAATTTTGTAGATTAGTTGGTTAATGCATTTGCATTTCAAATGGGAGGTCATGTGTTTAGCCTTAAAACACTATATTTTATATTATAGAGTGTGGGTTTTCTATTTGTCAAAAATTAGCAATTACTGAATCCAATAGTTGTGGGGTTGTTATCATGTTTTTAAATACTTTTTTTTGGATGTAAGCTATCTTGACTTTAAATATTTTTTTCCACATCAAACCAATATGAGACTGTTTACTTGGTTAGTGTGCTTGTATTTCAAATGAGAAGTCTCTTGTCGTAGTCTTTACACATACATGTTTATTGTTTACTTTGTATAATTTGTTTGGGAGGGAGGGGGTACATTGTACATGTGACATCATGGGTATGCAAGTATGCAACAACTAAATGGTGAAGGGAAGATTAACAATTCTACTTCTTACTTCTATGAGAATGTTGGGTTTGATTAGTCACCCGAGTGTGTATTTGATGGTTAGTCTAGATCTTTTGATGGGTATGGAGCAAGCAAATGAAGGAGAGACTATTAGCAGTAGAAGTGTGACTTTTGCTCTAGACATGAGCTGCCAGGTATTATGGGCCATAACTTTTGAGATAATTGAATGGAATGTTGGGTCTCCTCAATAATTATGGGGTATATTGTGGGATGTAAGTTATCATATCTTTAAATGCTTTTCTTAAATGTATGTTATAGTTTTTTTTTTCTCCCCATAAAAACCAAAAAAGATTGTAGTTTAGTGGTTAGTATGTTTATATTTGAAATAAGAGGTTGCGTGTTCGAGTCTTCACACATAATTTTTTTTATTGATACTTTGCATCATTTGTTTGAAAAGGGGAGGTACATGTGGCAGCATCGCATTTGTTTGCTTTGAGTTTTAGATATATATATAGATTGCACCCAACTGCTTTACATATCTTTTGTTTATTTGCCAATTTTCTGTACAAAAGGTGTGCTATGCATTGACCTTTGATAAGAAATAATGTTACTTATGCATAATTATTTTTTCACTTTAGGTTGTTATATACATCCTCAAATATTACATGTGTATAGTGGGTAAGTATATGCATTGGCCTCTTGTAAGAAGCATGTAGATGTTTGGCTTCAAAAGTGAAAATATAAGAATAGTTAGAGGAGACGTAGATGTTAAAATTTGAGTATATGCTATAGTAAAGGTAAATAATACTATTAAGTATTGTTTAGCTAATTCGGATATACATATAGGTATAGTCTTAATGTTGGGTCGATATCGGTTCGAGTAATGTTTGCTATGTCATACTGAGTTCAGGCATTTTATTTTTTTGCTCATTTTATGTTTTTGCTCATTTTAGCAAACTTTCACTCATTTTCCAAAGTTTTTGCCCATTTTACAAACTTCTGTGCATTTTATGGTTTTTTGCTCATTTTGTGTTTTCGCTCATTTTAAGGAACTTTTGCTCCTTTTACAAATTTTTGCTCATTTTAAGTTTTTGCTCATGCATATTATATTTTTGTTCATTTTAAGAACTTTTTGCTCATTTTATGTTGCAATTTTCAGCATAAGTAGTGATTTTCACGTGATCCTATATATATATATATTATTGAAAACCGGCTTTTTTTGCTCATTTTAAAAATTTTTGCTCATTTTTTTTTTCTTATATTATGTTTTTGCTCATTTTAAGAGACTTTTTTGTTCATTTAATGTTTTTTTACTCATTTTAATAAAAAAAACTTCATTTTACAATTTTTTTTTCTCATCTTAAGTTTTTTGGGAAAATTTCAAAAAACTACCTTTTATAACCAACTTTTTTCAAAAAACTACCTTTTAAAAATTTTCTTTCAAAAAACTACCTTATATAACAAATTACTTTCAATATACTACCTTATATTGGTCCGGGTTCATAGAAGATTACAAAAAAATATAAAGATTGTCTAGGAGTTGTTAGTGCAAGATGACGTATAAATTCTATAATATGTGCGCGCCTGCGCTTGTTCTGAGGAGTCCAACCTAGTTGGTTGGCTCTGACTTGGATTTGGCTAGGATGTAATGATGTTTTTTTGATAGTGCACATACAATTACTTAGCAGCAAAAAAATGAATTATCCTAGTATTGTTTAATAAGACTATGTTAATTTTGTTACTTCTATAGAAATGGTAAGAATTGACTACAAAGATAGTAGTCATCATCTTTAAAAATAGTTAGAATTGGGGTGATGAAATAATAAGAGAAAGACAAGTGACTATATAGGCACATCAAATTTTACATACCATTATCTTTTTGATTAGGAAATCAAAGCCAAACTAAAACTCACACAAACATACATAACAATATCATACTTTTGTCTGAGCATATCTCAGCATAGTCGCATAGAGTGTACTCAAACAAAAGTTTAAAAACATGGAGATACATATACATATATAAACTAGTTTTATTTTCATGTTCCCAGCTTGCATAAAAAAACATGGAGATATGTGATTCCTCATTCATCGTATTCGCTTATTCCCAAACCCCTTTCATCTGTATGGCATTGTTAATTAATTACCTGCAAAAACAATAATTTGGAATTGAAATGGTTTAATTTACTACAATAATTAAATAAACAAAGAGAAGTAAAGGTATATAAATAAACTCCTCTTCGCAAAAAATTAGTAAATAAATAAAAGTGTTAATTTTTTTTTCCTTCAATCATTAAAGTTTAGTATATAAATTATGATACAAATATATAAAGTATTTTGCTATCCATAAACATAAATAATACGCTAAAAGTTATAGGTTAATAAATCATTACATATATTTTTCTAAATTGGTATTAAGTCGAAACTTAATATGTTGTTCAATTTATTTCATGTTTTAGTTTCATAATTTAGTTGTGACATTTTGATTGTAATACTATTATATATTACAATAACTTTCATGGGAGATTTTTGAATAATATGTAAATGTGAAATCTAGTCATTTATTTGTTGGATTTCTCTCAATGTATAAGATATTGAATGTTATGACTTTCACTAATTGAAAAATAAAGGATATCAATGGTCAAAATTATGTATTATCAAATTTGCAATTAATCTATTATACAGCTATAAACTTAAAAATAATGCAAAAATATTTTTAGCAAATATTTTCACCACCACTTATGCATGTGGAAGAGGAAATTACGTACCCAGGGGTTGGCTGCCATGCACTACTGTAGCTCAGGCAGGGCTTGGAGGTTCACCTTCAATTTTACAAAGGAGAAGATTCAGTGTTAATATGTTAGACTACACATACAATAAACAAAATATATATACTCTAATTCTCCCTCTGTTTCTCGCATTGAAGTTGTTTTTCTAGAGGTACGGTACAAGAAGCAATCGGGAGACCCTTCTTTCAAGAGAGATTCATAATCTAGTTTTTGCAGAAGTTCATTTCTTTCTTAGAAATCAAACTTTTGACTAAAATTTTCTTTCGATTATATATACAATAGTTGAAATTCAGATAATACTCCTTCATTCTTCAATTAATTGTTCATTTTGATTTGGATACACATATAAAAGTGTAAGTAGTATAATCATATGCATTTTTTTGTTTAATAGTGGGGACTCTCACATCACATAAGATACAAATGATATAAAATTGAATGTACTATAAGAAATTTCCTCGTTAGAGTTAGATCTTGAACATTGATAATGTCACTTATTTGAGACAATAAGAGTCTGGTTTAATGGTTAAAAAGAAGCTTGGGGGTGGTGAAAATTTCATTGTTAGAGTTATATGTTTAGTTTATCCTCATGGTTGATTTGTGTACTATATTACATCTTTTATCTCATTCTCATACTCTTGTTTATTCTCATGCTTTTTAATCTCCTTTGTGGCATGCATGTGGTATAACAATGAATTTTTCTAAGGGATCTTAATGGTTGTAAATTCTAACAATTATACATTTTAGGCATATGACGCATTAAGTGATAGATAAAAAGAAGCATGATCGAGGGTGTTTGGGGGTGGGGATATACCGCATATTTCATCTACTCTTAAGCACCTAACCCCCCACATATTGGTCTAGTAAAGGTCCGATCCTTTTCTTTACCATTAGAAAAATGTAGGGTATATATTCAAAAACTCATTATCCATATTAAACTCTTGCATATCCATATCGACAAATGTTTATCCAACATTTTTTTGTTAGTCATATTGTTATATGTTCAGCCTAAATTTGAAATTTATACACCCATATGTTGGTTACATTCATCCAGTTTGTTTTTACATTTATTTATGTTAGTAAGTGTTCATCATACAACTAACATATGTATCCATGTGGTATATACATGTTTATATTTCGGTCAAAATCTGCACACATATTGTTAAATGTTCATCAATTCATTTAACATTTGTACATCTATATTGATGTATTTTCATCTCGCTTTCTCTATCGAATCTTTAGCTAAACAGCCCGATGTAAATTTAATACAATAGGTTATGTAACAAAGGAGAAGAAATTACCGGAAGTCTTCTGATGAGTTACAAAGCTTACACCATTGAGCCTTTCCATTGACCCTTTATATCATTTGAAACCACAAAGTCAAGATCAGAAAAGCAATTTATTAAACAAGCTTTTAGAGCTTATGCTCCATCAGTCACATGAAACTAGCAAATTTTGTTTTCGGGTTTCATGCATGACGATAAAGTTGTAAGTGCTTTGCCATAATTTGGTATATTGCATACCCTTTGTTTAGATAAGTAATCCTTTTCAAATTTTGTTTATCCAATATTAATTGTCTATCCACATTTCAATAATAATGTTAATTATCTGTCAGGAAAAAGAAAATATTAGGAAGTAATTCTTTATAAAATAAAAAAATCTACGGTGGTCATAATAATGATGACCGTGGATAGTTTAGTGGTTCAGGATAATTTGAGATTAAAAAATACAGGCCGTGAATCATTTTAAACTATCAAATAATTTCCAAGGTCATATTTCTTATAGATATTTTTTTTAAAGGTACAAGGAGACATATGAAATCCTTCTATCAAGGAATTTGATATTCCTTATAGATATACCTAATAGCTATATATATATCAAGTATTATTTTATGTGCTTATAGAAAATTGAAAAATAAAAATTAGCAAGATCACCTAGAGATGGCATCATTGGAGCTGGGCCAGGGCTTGGAGTAGTTTCACCTTCAATATTTGATACAATAGAAAAAGATTAATTACTAATCAAGTTTTTAGCTTGATGATCAATTAACAGAAGTATCCAAGGAAATAGAGCGGCATCATTCGTCATTAAGAGAAATTGGGATTAATAGCTTCCGTAAACCAAATGCAAAGATCATATCATGAATATAATTCAAAACGCCTTTACTAAATTTGTAAAAGAGGGAATATACCGCTTAAAAGTGGCAACGATTGAGTAGGGGGAGTGCTTGCACCTCCACCTTCAATTGTAATTTGAAACACAAGATCATTAGTTACACTGACAAAACTTGAAAATTTAATAATGAATATAACAAATGGGTAAACCTAAGATAACGAACATCGCCAATCTATCTCAAATTTCTTTGAAACTGTACTCTTGGAGTATCATATAAAGTATTAGTATTCACATTATCTTATGTTGTCCCATATCGAAATAATTTAAGATGGTAATAACTTATAATTATACTGGACATCACTCCTTCCATTGTCACAATCTCTAGTTCTTTTGTATTACTAAAATTTTTTTTAATAAATATACTCCCTCTGTTCCAAAATAAGTGAAACACTTCTCTCATTTATGTGAGAGCTTTTTGAGACAAGTGTTTCACTTATTTTGGAACGGAGGAAGTATAATATTGACTGGGTACCATTTTAAGCATTCACCTTTGATTATAAATATTTTTAGTTGTGGAGTATATTGTAAAAAAATACAGAAAATATTATATTTTGAAAATATACTTTGAGATGAACTTAATAACAATTAAAATAATGACATTGAAGTTTACATATTATTAGCTAGTAACTAAAAAAAAAGGTCAAATATGGTATCTAAATAGTATGAAAAGTCAATAGGATGCATCTATTAAGATATAGAGGAAGTGTGTAGTTAGAAGTTAATATGACGTTAATGATATAATCTAATAATTCCTCCATTCTTTTTCTATTGCAACAATTGGATTTTTGTACTATTCACGCACTGTCCTTTCACTATCTATTGTGATTTTGATGTAAGTAAGCAAAAATATAGTATGTGGGATCTTCTTAGATTCGTCTCGATGTATATTTTCAAATTATCAAATTTTTGTAATTTTTACTATAAAGTAATGAAAGATATTAATAGTTAAAAGTTGTGCATTGATAAGCGTAAAAATTCAATTGTTGCAATAGAAAAAGAATGGAGGAAGTAGTAGCTAGGATAGAACCAGAATCTACCCTACTATTTGTGTATCACTTGTATGCCACTTTTAGTTTACTAATTTTTAGCCCGAACTTAGCTTGGAATATGTTTTATGATATTAAGAAGTCGTTTTTTATTGATTAAATTGAATTTGAATATATTGATTTAAATCTTCTTAATTGTTTAAATTTTTTAAAAAAATTTAAGAATCTTATCTAAAATTTCCCATTAAAAAGGATAGTAATAACTTTTGATATAAAAGATTCTATTCCCCATAATTTTTTTAAATATGATTTAGGCGCAAGATTTTTTAAGGAACATTAGCTTACATATCATTTAGGCGGGAGAATTTTAAGCCAACCACTTTTTCATTACTTTTTTTTCTAAATATATTACAATCAACTAATAAGAATATATGATAATATGACATATAAGTGGTATACAAACTGTAAGACAAAAGATTGGAACTCGTATAGTTTTGAGTAAAGATTAGAAACTAAGATGATATGAACAATTAAGATGAAATGAACATCTACGTTGCGGAATGTATGAACAATTAAGATGATATAATATGATTACTATTTTTCACCAAAAAAAAAAAAAAGATTAGAAACTTGGATTATTCCATTTTCATTTGAAATAGTCAACTCAAGATGAAGGAGGGGAATTTAAGTCATTTCTTTATCAAGGATAAAAGAGAAAATATGTATATACTTACCCATGCAGAAGCTGTTAAGAGAATCAACAGAATCAGCAATAATGTCACATGCAGACAAGACGAGAGTAATATTTTCTGCTTCGCGGGGATTTTGCTGTACGAAAGCGTTGATGGTGCAAAAACATTGCTTTTCAGTCATGGCTGTTTGTTGCATGAGAGGGCAACACAGGAATTCAGTGACATTAAACGTTGGGCTTGATGGATTAAGCCTTGGCTCTATTTCGCTGCGATTGCTGTTATTTACGATGCAATCTCCGATTACGTCCCAGCATGACTCAACTTCTGGTTGCACTGATAATATATCGGTGGAATGACAACCACGTTAGTATTTACGATATCATGCTCATAATTAACTTAGCAAAATAACTTTTGTGTGAAAAGGTACAAATCTTTCTTTCAATCTGTTTTCTGAAGTTACTAGGATTAATTAATTGATGCAGTATTGGCTAATTAAGAATGTATGAAAAAATACTAATAGAAACCCTAGCCTCCTCTTCCTCTCTTCTCTCCTGAACCCTAGCCTCCATTGTCAATTTTGAAGGGGCTTCCATCGGATCTTACCGGTGGAAAGCCCCAAATCTTTGTTTCTTTTAAGTTTTTCTGTTTCTTAGGTTATAATAATGTCTCCCTCGAAAGAAAGGGTTGTTCTCCTTCTAAAGACAAGGTTTTTTCGATCTCCTTCGAAAGACAGGGTTTTTCAAACTCCTTCGAAAGACAAGGTTTTATTTGCGTTTAATAGAGTCTCCAGTTATGCGGGGCTACGATTGATGTTTATTGATCGGATTCGGATTACGAAATCAACACAAGAATTTTCTTCCCCACAAAATTATGAAGCGTCGACGGATCCACTCAAAAAGTTGTATGAGACAACAAAACGAGAATATGTCGAATTGTTATATCTATGTATTTGGATTCTCAACCCTTCACGAGTTAATTCTTGTTTTATTTTGTTCAATTTGTTTTCAATATCGTTAATTGTCAATTGTAGATGCCGTATGGCTTTAATTAATGAAATATAGTGTCCTTTGGGACTTCTTTCAAAAAAAAAAAAAAAAAAAGAATGTATGAAAAAGTTGTCGCGATTCATGATATAGTAAGTCTTACGATTAACATTTACTAATCTGTCATTAGTTTAATTATGCTTTAAAAAGTCATCTTGCATGCAATGATGCAATTGCTTGATAAAAATCTATAGAACCATCATTGATTGAGTGGAGGAATTACCTTGTGGTGATGCAGAAGGAGATTCAGTTGGGCTCGGAATAGTACCTTCTAAACAAGCAATGAGTAAGTAGCAGTAACAACGATTTGGAATACATAATAAATTAAAAAGTGCTTGCTCTATTTTCTACCCAATTAATATGCACCATAGAAGTAACACTAAAACTTCTACGTATATCATAAAAGGAATTTTTTTAAAATGGATGTACATAAGAATACTGAATTTGGAAAAGTTGGAAAAATTGTGACAAGTAATTTAGAAATGAAGTAAGTATATGTTTATTTTGAGACAGAAACATTAAATCCCTTTCTCCGTTTCTCGTGTGATCAAGAACATAAGTTAACTTTCTCTCCCTTCACTATAACATCATAAAGGCATACACGAAACATTTCCTAATTGTTAGACAACATATACTCCCTCCATCTTTTAAAGAATTTTCTAATTTCATCTTGCTACTTTATCAAGAGTTGTATTGAGTGGGTAGGTAGTTCTGTTTTTAGATGTGTCATGTAGAAGAAACAATAGAGAAAGATTATAGGGACCATATATTACCTTAATAAAAAATGGGGCAATCTTTTAAGGGACAAACTGGAAAGGCGGGAATTGGGGCAATTTTAGGGAAAGAGTAGTAACAATGAGAATGCGCAGCCAAAAAACGAAAAAAAAAAGAAGAAGAAGAAGAGAGAGATCTAAATTTTAGATCAATATGAGTCTACAGGATGATTCTATAAATTAAATGGATGTGCAACCTATAATTTTCTCTATATCACATATAAATACATAATAATTAGATATAGTTGTCCTTTTATAGAGGGTAAAAAATCGTGAAAATGAAAAAAAACGACTAGTGTAAGACATTAGATATAGTTTATACCAGGGCATATTGCGTGGAAAGAAGTAGTGACGCCACAAAGAGAAAGAAGCCGAGATACAAAACCGTCGAGAGTGGCATTCTGAAGAAGAACAGGCTTGACGCTGCAAAAACACTCTCTCTCGTTGTTCATTTCTTGCAATAGGGACTCACAGCACTGCTGCTGAAATTCGACCGGCGACGTCGAATTATCGACGCAAGTCGTGATCTTTTGCCAGCAGTCCTCTTGTGCTAATGAGGGCATCAATTGTATTGTCCTGAACAATACAATTCCTACCATCATTAGTACCTTCATCTCTCTTTCGAATTTTCTTGTTTTTAATCACTGTGATTTCTCTGTGATGAATGGATATTCAATATTTATGACTAATTGTGGAGTATCCATGTATCTTATAAGACATTTATATAGGGCCAGCAATACGATATAGTCAACAATTAAGCAACTTGTATAATACAAATCATATCTCTGCAAATTAAAACTGAGAAATAATTTAAGCAACTTGTAATTTTGATGAAGGATTCTTTTGTTTCGTATAGTACGAAACTGACTATATTTGGTGCTAGATTTGGGAAAACTCCTCAACTAGAGTAATTACCATTGATTTATATTTAATTAAATATTTGTATTCTATCATTTGGAAAATTCAACAGTTGTTTGCAATGGGTGAGAAAATGAGTTAGGAAGAAGGGGGAAAATGAAAAAGAAGAAGTCACAAGCATTTCACGTGAGGACACTATCGGGTCCAAGATTTTGAAATAGGGTATGCACTAGTCACTAGATATGAATAATAATCTAAATTCCTTTCAACAGGTCTGTGTATTTCCTCCAATCTGTATTAAATATGGGAACTCTTGAGTACTTTGATATCCATCCTTATTGACCAATATACCCTTACTTAAAAACAAAAATACAATTTGCAGTTTCTAATTTGAAAAAAAAAAGAAAAATCAATCCCTAAAAACCTGCACAGCAGTTAAATTCCACGTATGCATAGCGTGCATATAAAGATAGTACTACGAATGCTAATTCATTTTAGGTTCCCTTATAATTGAAATACTAAATTTCGATTTAGAATTTTGAAAAAAAAAACGAGTTGAAACACAAATTAATTATATCAATACTATTTTCCCATAGATAATAAAACCACCTTCATGTATAAGTAGTATTTTTTTTGCTTCTATATTTATACATTGCTTGTAAAATTAATGGCTTAGATTTAGCCTAATAAAGGAATAATTACAGAAATTATTGGGTGCAATTGTACGTTACACCAAACTTATGGTGTAACAACCCTGAAAATCCACTCTCCCTCCCTCCCACTATAATTCTCTCTCTCTCCTCATCCACACCATGATGCGCCTCCCACCATTGCGAACCACCCGAGAATCGCTAGCTGACGCTGCCACCGCCCAAAATCCTGATGAAGAAATCGAGAGGCTCAAGCAGCCGTTCTTTGTTTCATCTCCCAAATTACATAGTTCTATGCAAAAATAATAAAAAAATCCTTAATTTCACGATAACCATATAAAATCAAATCAACTTCAACAAAAAATCATCTACGAAATCAAGATAATAGTAATAAGAAAAACCTAAAGGAAGAATCACCAGTGAAAAATTGGGGGAAATTTGATGAATTATCCTCCTAACATTCGATGATCTTCAGATTGATAAGGTCAACCCTGGTAAAGTACTAGGAAAGTAAACTGAGCTTACAGCTTTTTTTTTTTTTTTTTTTTTTGCCAAGTAATTGTATTTCAAAAACAACTATTACAACCTAAATTAGCCAAGAAGGAAGCGAACCAACTAGGTTGGACCCCCTCAACCTCAAGGCTAACAACTCTATTCAAGTCTATCATACTTACAAAACAATACTTACAATCATATTACAATTAGTTCTTAACTGCTTAGGCTAGTAAACCAAATATAATCATTCCTAGATACCTTCTTAGGAATAACAGTTAAAACTCAGCCCCTTACTACACTCTTAATCTGTTTGCAAACAGAATTGATACTAGTAGCACATTGATTCCAGTAAACCTTATTCCTTGCTTGCCATATACAATAAACCAATGATGATATGCCTGCCATATACACTCCTCAGGAACTTAGATTTCCTGCTATATGCTGAACCCATATGATCAGTTAGTTGCTGCAACTCCATTACATGAGATGAAATTTGTAGCCAAGCTTTAATGTTAGTTAAGCAACAAACACTAAAATGACATCTAAAAAATAGATGTTGATGCTCTTCTGGTTCTCTATCACATATCAAACAGCTAGCAGAATTACTAACTCCAATTCTAGCTAATTTAGCTGTAGTTTGTAATTTCTGTTGAATAGCCAACCATAGAATAAACCTATGTTTAGGCAAATTAAGTCTATTCCAGACTACAATGTCCCAGCTCACTCTTACCTATTCTTCAACCAATTTTTCATAAACAACCTTGGATGAGTAGGTGGCCATCTAATTCATTTTAGGTTGTGTTATCACTTGCTTCAATTGCTATTTCACTAAGCATATCTTCCACCCGTGCCAGCTAGCCCCTGAATTAGGCTTATATTCCCATCATGCTGCTCCTATGAGATAAACCACACTTATCCACTTCAACCAAACACTATCTTGTTTAGTGGAAACTGCCCAGACAAATTTTCCAATACTAGCCACATTCTAAAGCTCAATGCGATGTTGCCGGAGTTAAACTCATCTTCGCTTCTATCACTGACGGGTGTCGAGTTTGAAGATGGAGGAGAGAGTGAAATGTGAGTATCGGGGATGAGGGCAGCAGTGAAAACGACCAACCAAGTTCTGAGAGGATTTGGTGTAGGTTGTGGGTGGTGGCGATGCAGTGGTGGAGGTTGTGGTGGGAGGAGGTAAAGTGGTGGTAGGTGGTAGGATTTGAGGGTAGGGGAGGAGAGAGAACGAAACAACAAAATAATGAACTTTTTTGGGCAGAAGTAAAATAATGACACGAATTGTACAAATAATGATATGAAACATACAAATAATGACATAAAAGAGTTTTTATAAATGACATGAAACAAATCAAAAAGGATATGAAACAGTTCCAAAATGATATGAAACATACTATAATTAATGACATGAACTAGTTTTATAAATGACATCAAATAGTTCCAAAGTGACATGGAACATAACTCCAAATGATACAAGATACCAATAATGACATGAAGATTTTCGTCATAAAACATAAAACAGTTCCAAAATGATACAAAATACACTAGTACAGAATTAGTGATTTGCGTCGGACCTGGGAGCACCATTTGCGTCGGATTAGGACACGACGCAGATGTAGTGCTATTTGCGTTGTATGTACTGCGTAGTCCGACGCAGATGGTAGTGCTGCTGGGGCTGGGGCTAAGGGGTCATTTGCGTCGCATGTTGGACTACGTGCGACGCAAATCAAGCAACTTTTATTTAAAAAGGTAATTTGCGTCGAATTAAGGGATATATGCGATGCAAATTATTCATTTTTTATTAAAAAAAAGTGGGATTTGCGTCGGATAGTGTATTGGATCCGACGCAAATGGGTCATTCTTCTTAAAAAAAAATCGAAAGTCATTTATTGCATTCTCAAACAACGTTTCTTCCTGTCAGCGAATGATTCACCCATTTCATCACCTACTGCTTCAGTTGATGTTCTTTTTCTCAAAGTTGAAGTAGTTTTTATCAAAGATTGGAATATATGTCATTATGAATATAACACAATAAAATCAAATTAGAGAAAAAAGTAAAAATATCACACTTCCAAATCTAAAGAGATTAAGATATCAAAACAAAAGGCATTCAAACTGAATCTAGCATCTCCTAAAATAAAACTAAAAATTAAACTCTAGAAGAAGAAAGAACACTGAGAAAAAAAAAGTAAACTCTTGATTTTGCAGGTGCGAATATCTATGTTCTTCATGTGCGTTGCTATGAAGTGGTGGAGTAAGAGCTCCCAACTTTAATTTCACACCTTCATATAAAGCACAAACAATAAATTTGAAATTAGCTAATATCAGAAAAAAGAAACCCATTAAAATACAGGAATACCAAGCAAATTTAAGTGAATTACTGACTCGTACTTACTGAGTTAAGCAATAAACAACAGGTGGATAGCTTTACTTTCCTTTTCAGAAGACAAATATATAATTGTATGGATTGATCATGTGAGCAGGGATTATGTCTCGGCCGTATCATCAGTACCACATTGTAAGGTTTTTGAGCTTACGCCGACCCTAAAACTCAACAAAAAAAGCTCCCAACTTTAATTTATATAAAAAACCCAGGGAAAAAAAAACCCCAAAAACCCAAAAATAAAAAACCACAAAAAGAAAGCGAAAAAAAAACTCACCCATGTTTGAGAACAACAAAACTCAGATCTGCGTGCAATTCGTAAATAGGTTGGTGAACTGTGAAGAGTGAAAAAGAAAGAGGAGAAGCGGTGGACCTTATGGTTTCTCGAGAAAAAGAAAGAGGAGAAAGAGGAGTAAACCCAGAGAGTGAGGAGTCACGGCGTGAAGGGGAAGCGGGCCTTATGGTTTCTCAAGAATTGTTGTTAGGGTTATTGGAAATAAAAAGGGGAAGCAGGCCTTATGCCCTATCTGGGACGCGTGGACAACAAGGTGCGAAGATCTAAAAGTAAGCAGCCCTTAAATCCATTTGCGTCGGACAGGCTCAATAGATCCGACGCAAATCGCAGGATACATCCATCTGCATCGTATTTTACTTACGTTCGACGCAAAATTGGCTTTAATGATTTGCGTCGAACACTTATTGGAGTCCGACGCACATGAATCGCGCACCCATTTGCTTTAATTTTTTGCGTCAAATTCGTGGTACATCCGACGCATATAAATCATGAATTACGTCGGATGTCATGAGAGTCTGACGCAAACGATGCTCTCCCACACTTCTGCGTCGATTTATCTGTTGCGCGACGCAATTCAGGAGACGCAAATCTACATTTTTCTACTAGTGATATATCAATAATGACATGAAATAATTTTATATATGACATGAAACAGATTTAAAAATGTCATGAAACAGTTTTAAAATGATATGAAATACATCAACAATGACATGAAAGATTTTTATAATGACATGAAACTTTTATATTAGGTTGCACATGTGAGATTTTATTACACAACAAGTTATGGTGTAACATGCTACACCCAAGATGCATTCTTGATTAAAGAAACATAATCAATTTGGCAAAACCTAGAGAAAACAAAAATAAGTAGCGTGAAAATCTAAAGCTTATAAACTTACATTGACAAAATAGTAAAATATATCAACCAATACTAAGAAAAGAAAGAAGAGCGATCAGAGTGGAAAAAAAAAAGAAAAAGAGAAACTAATGACCAACTGTTTAAAGGGATCTCAAATCTTCTGTTTCATATTTTGTCTACCAATGCATGCTGTACCACTTATTATCATTGGTTGATTATAATAAGTTTGAAATTTTAATAAAAACTAGTGGATTGCGGTGATATTTTTTTTCTAAGTAAGATGAGCTTTGTATATATGAACACCAACATTTACAACCTAGCTAACACCCCAACAAAGGGGGAAACCACAACTCTTCAATCAGAAGAAAATACAACTAATTACAAACTAACCAGCATTACTGCTCGTATAACCGTATAAACCAACTTCTATATTTTTGTGCAATATTCTGAGGCAACACAGTATAAATTCTCTTCTTTTCAGTATGTTGAACTATAGCTATAGTACGCTTAATGGTAGGAACAGAGTGTTCCCAGTAAACCTGATTCCTGCTCTTCCATATAAAATAAATCAAGCCAAGTATGCTCGCAATACAAACAACTCTTCTAAATTTGGAATATTTGCTTCTTCCAATCCATTGCAGCAATCTAGTCAAATCTGCAGTTACAGCAGTAGTACCCAGCCATTGTTTAAATCACTTTAACACACTCCTTGCTGTAATGGCAAGCAAAAAATAGATGCTCATCGTCTTCATTGCTTATGCCATATAGTAAGCACTCAGCAGTAGTACTTACACCAATTCTGGCAAGTTTATCTGTAGTCTGGAGCTTCTTTTGCACAGCAAGCCAGGCAACAAACCTATTCTTAGGTGTGCTAAGTATATTCCAAACCATCTTATCCCAGCCAACATAAACTTGCTCACCAATAATTTTCTCATAGACTGCTTTCACAGAATAAGTAGTCATGCTGTAAAAATCTTCTTTAGAAAATAAGAGCTTCAATTTTTCTTTGACATTGCATATTTGCCTCCAGTACCAACCGGCCCCCTGCTGTGGTACATAATACCACCAATCAATTAAACTGGCATATAAGTGGTGTATAAATAGTGGGGACTAGGGGTGCTTATCGAGAGAGCCGAGCCCGAATAGCACTGGGCTCGGCTCGAGATCGTTTAACTTTTCATGGGCTCGCCGAGCTTGAGGGAGCCGAGCTCGACTCGAGCTCGTGATTAGAATTTGCGGCTCGAGCTCGGCTCGTGAGCTCGTTTAGGCTCGGCTCGTGAGCTCGAATAGGCTCAGGCTCGGCTCGTGAGCTCGATTGTGGCTCGAGCTCGATTGTGGCTTGTGAGCTCGTTTAATTGCTTTTACCTTTTATTTTTATCTTTCTTTTAATATATATTTTAGTTAGTACCTTAAAAGAAATACTTAATATAATTTTTAATATATATAAATAATTTTTTAATATAAAATATTTTTTAGCATAAAATAATAATCGAGCTGTTCACGAGCTTTACGAGCCGAGCTTTGCCTAGCTCGGTTCGGCTCATTTAAGTCTCGAGCCGAGCCCGAGCTCGAGCCGAGCCCGAGCTCGAGCCGAGCCCAAGCTGCTCGCGAGCTTGTCAAGCTCATTATCACCCCTAGTGGGGACAAAAGATATTTTTCCTATATATGACCATGCATCGCACTCGTGGGACGGCTAAAGTCAATAATGCATTAATGCTAGTTAGCAATAAAAAACCCGTCCAAAATCATTTGATTGGCATTATATTATCCCGTATGATCAGTTTCTTTTGTTTTTGGCTTTTGGTAAAAGTAAATAGAATTGCAAATATAGGATACCTCCTCTAAAGAGGAATACCTAAATTATCATTATGGAGAAGAGTGCGTCTTGTATGTAACATGTTACACCATAAGTTATTATGTAATACGCATAATGACATAGATTTTAACAAGAATGACGTAAACTATATAAATAATGACATGAATCTCATGTCAAATTTTCATTTTTCCATGTCATTTGAGTTTTTTTTTTTTTTTTTTTTAACAAAAGAAGCGTTGGTTTGTGGGTTGTTACACTATAGATTATGGTGTAACAGTTACACCCAAGAATTTGTGTATGGAGAATGTAAACAAGCTTAGACCAATAACATCAATTACACAAAAGTGAGATGGTACAATTTGTTCTCTAATCCGCTCCTTGTTTTTTTTTTTCAAAGTAAGAAAGAGATACATTAGAATCAACCAAACAAGTAAAACCTATCCAAACCAAGAGGGATGCAAACCAACTAGGTTAGACTCCCTCAACCTAAGGCAGTCAACACCAAATTACCTCCGCTCCTTGGTTTGCTTTATTATCGATATACTTCTATATGGTTGAGCCAAAAGTATGTCAATTACATACTACCTCTGTTTTTTATATGCAACATTTGATTATTTTAATCCTATCAAGGCAAATGTTGCGTATAAACAAAACAAAGGAAGTATAACGTATGATTATTAATAATATATGTATTATATGTTTATACAAATTCAACAATACATATTCAGCAGTGAACTAGGCGACCAGGCACAAGCTATATATTTAGAAGGATTCCAATTCCTCGCTAGATGACTGAGAAGATAGGTATATATGAATGTATCATAACATTATAATGGTCCAGTTGACATGTTGATCAATACCAAAATAATTATACTAGTCAAGAAGGATTGTTTACTTCCTAATGAGTTGACATTAGAGTGATTTATTTCGTTGAACCCGTTCTTAGACTCGATATAATCCTGAACAATTCTTTGTATTAGGAAATGCTATAAGTAGTTGAATGACCGCTTCCATCACTGTACTTTTAGCGATGGGCCACGCAATAATCTTTGGGACAAAATCTAGCCAATAACTAGTTGGACAAGTAAATGTGCATATTTAGGGTCAGATGAGTGGATGTCATCTAGCTTATTTGGTAAAGTCTTGTGGGGTTGGTATCCAAGATCTAGGATCGAATCCCGTCTAAGTCACTGCGCTTAGTCACTCATTGACACAAGAAAAAAGGGTCAAATGAGGAAATTCTAATAATGAGAAGGATTTTCTTTTTGCATATTTTCTCAACTAAATGTGCATAATTTTCATCATGTGCCTGTTTTCTTTTTCTAAATGTGCATCTTTTATTGTCAAGAAGATGTATTTGCAGTTAATCAAAATGTGCATATTCAATTCAAATAATATAATATGCACATTTAGTTCAAAAATAGATATGTATATGTCCTTCTCAACCTTCTCACTTTAAGAAACTTTTTATTTTATCTCTCCCATATATATATATACATATATATATGCACATACAAATAATTGAGAATGGTATATATATATATATATATATATATATATATATATATATATATATATATATAGTGTAGGTTATTTGGGTTGACATAATTTAAGAAGAATCAAAATTTAATGTGGTAGCAAAGAAATTTAGGCTCATTCTTCATTTTATTCCACAAATTTATTATTTATTCTTTTCAGATGTAGATTAAACTAGACCTGGTAAGAAAAGTTTAGATCATGCCTTTTTATTTACATTTACTTAATACCAAATATCTTCGATTCCGTATGAGAAAAATATTATAAAATTAGAAATTTGAAAAGTACTCAACGAGATGATTCTAACATAGATTTAGTCCCTCATGAATATGGTTTTTATATAAAAATATTAGCATCAAAATGCGGTCAAAGTTCTGTAAGTTCTATTGACTATCAATCTAGAAATAATAGCAAACAATAATAGAACAACAAATAACAAAGTAAGAAAGAACACACAACAACTTTTACGTGGAAACCCAAGAACTGGGAGAAAAACCACGAATATGCACTACGAATCGATGAATGTTCAAGAAAGGTTACAAAAGCTCTCCAAGATCTCTCTCTAACTTTTCCTCTCTTGAATATGAGAATAATAATGAATAATCCCGTAGTAATGGCAATAGGTTAAACCTAAATATAACTTAAAACGGAAAATCGCCCCTTCCGCGTGAAATAAACCACCCTCCGATCGGGTCAGGCGACATCCGCCCGATCGGGCGGTTAAACGCCAAAACAAATATGCTCTCGGGCCCGATCGGGCGACCTTCGCCCGGTCGTTCGCCCGATGAAGACGGTACTTCGCCCGCGCCTAGCTTCAATGCGCATGCGAAGAAGATCGACCCCGCCCGATCGGGCGACACTGCCCGACGCGATCGGGCGGGCCTACAGATCAGCCGATTTACGCCAAAATGAGCTTCACGCAACCTCATCTCCACACCATACACACATTGAGCTCCATATAACATCATATACCCAACAACTCCCACTTGGAGATAGGTGTAAGTGAAGAATAACTTATACCATCATCATCTTTTCATTCATCTCAATTCCTAAAGCACCACCTTCATCAGCAATTACCGAAGGCCAATTAAGGTTCGGCACAACCTTAGTTTGTCACAACTCACACTCTTAGTGAGCATATCTGCTGGATTATTAGCACCCAACACTTTCTCCAGACACAACACATTCTCCTCCACTAAACTCCTGATGTAGTGAAAGCGCCGACGAATATGTTTGGTCCTACAATGATACATAGGATTCTTAGCCAAATGCACTGCACTTTGACTATCACTGTAAAGTACCACTTTCTCCTGTTTAATGCCCATCTCTTCAAGAAAACCGATAAGCCATTCCATCTCCTTACCTGCCTCAGACATAGCCATATACTCAGACTCTGTAGTAGACAGAGAGATACACTTCTGTAACTTAGACATCCAGCTCACTGCAGTACAACCAACAGTAGAGACATATCCATACGTGCTTTTGCTGATATCGATATCTCCACTGAGATCAGCATCAACATAACCCTCAAGCTTCACTCCTTTCTTCCAAAAACAAAGCCCCATACTTGAAGTGCCCTTCAAGTACCTTAGTAACCACTTCACAACATCCCAATGTTTCTCACCTGGATTAGAAACAAATCTACTCACAACTCCCACTGCAAAAGCAATGTCTGGCCGTGTGCAAACCATGGCATACATCAAGCTACCAACTGCCGAAGCATAGGGAACAGTGGCCATCCGCTCCTTTTCTTCTTCTGTAGTTGGTGAGTGCTCCCTTGTCAATTTGAGATCGCTAGGAAGCGGCGAATTTCTGGGTTTTGCATCTCCCACATTAATCCTCTTAAGTACCTTTAGAATGTAATCTTCCTGAGACAACTTCAACATGCCAGTAGACTTGTCATCGAAAATCCTCATACCTAAGATTTGTGTGGATTCACCCAAATCCTTCATCTCAAATTTCTGTGACAGTTTTCCCTTCACACTATTTATCACCTCCATGCTCGTACCAGCAATCAGCATATCATCAACATACAGAAGTAAATAAACATAGTCATTTACATACCTCTGAAAATAGCAACAATGATCGCTATCAGCTCTCTTGAACCCGCTGCTACACATGAAAGTGTCAAACTTTATGTACCACTGTCTAGGAGCCTGCTTCAATCCATATAAGCTCCTCTTGAGCTTGCACACCAAATTCTCTTTTCCCTGAACTTTAAAGCCATCTGGTTGCTTCATGTAGATCTCCTCATCCAGATCACCATGTAGAAACGCGGTCTTTACATCCATCTGTTCTGAGAACAGATTTTCAGCAGCAACAATAGCCAACAAGATACGTATAGTAGTCAACTTTACAACAGGAGCAAATATCTCGTTGTAGTCAATGCCCTCCTATTGTAGGAACCCCTTTACTACTAATCTCGCCTTATACCTGACACTTCCATCAGGCTCTTTCTTCAATCTGAAGATCCACTTGTTGCTAAGTGCTCTCATTCCTGCAGGTAATGCAGACAACTCCCATGTCTGATTCTTTTCCAGGGACTGCATCTCATCTTTCATGGCTAACTCCCACTTAGATGAGTCAGTCGAATTTATTGCTTCTTTATATGATTCTGGTTCACCTGCATCAGTTAGTAGCAAATAAAACATAGAAAAGGAATATCGATTAGGTGCTTTGGACACCCTTGCGGATTTTCACAAGTCAACTTGAGAGAGTATTCTCCCTGTACCAGAACTGGAGCCTCTTGGTGGTGTGACAGTAGCACCATCTGAATTACCTTTTTTGTGAGTTATCTCGACTCATCGAATCGGACCTGCGGGAGTATGAGCTTCATCTCCATGTTGCTCAACCCGTTCTGGAACAATGACATCTCTTCCATCAATGCCTTCAGTCTCCACAAACTCCTCCTCCTGAGCTCCCACTAGCTCAGTAATCTCAGATTTATCACCATAAACATCCTTGTACACTTTAGTCTCATCAAAAGTAACATCACAGTGTCTCAAAATCTTCCTACTTTTAGGTTCCCAAAATCGATACCCATACTTCTCAGAACCATACCCAATAAAATAACATTTAACGGCCTTTGGGTCTAACTTGTCGCGTTTCTCAGATTGAACATAAGCAACACAACCAAATAATTTCATAAAAGAAAGATTTACCTCCTTCCCACTCCAAACCTCCTCTGGTAGCTTGAACTCCAATGGAACTGATGGTCCCCTGTTGATCAAGTAAGCTGCTGTACTAACTGAATCTGCCCAGAATGTTTTAGGTAGCCCTGCATGCAACCTCATACTTCTAGCTCTCTCAGTCAGTGTCCTGTTCATCCTATCTGCGACTCCATTCTGTCGAGGTTTTCCTGGAATAGTCCTCTTCAGAATGATGCCATTCTCCTCACAGAGCTTTGTGTACTCTGCCAATTCATACTCACCTCCATTATCAGACTTAATGCACTTAATTTTCTTTTCAGTCTGATTCTCTACCTCAGCCTTCCACTTCTTGAAGGTCTCATGAAGCTCCCCATACCTTCCTTCTGTAGTCATCAATGAAAGTAATCTGACTGGGGAAGGCCCCCACAAATCAGTGTGCACCAACTCTACCTTCTCAGTTTTCAACTCTTTCTTGGCTTTTGTGAAAGTCACCTTTTTCTGCTTGCCATAGACACAACTCTCACAAAATTCCATGTCAACTGATTTCAACCCTGACAATTTGCCACTTGAAGCTAAAATCTTCATCCCTTTCTCACTCATGTGACCAAGTCTAGTATGCCATAACTTAGTCTCAACTACTGTAGCTGCAGCAACCATGCCTGTACACCCTGCAATAGTGTATAGTGTTCCCATCTTAGTACCTCTAGCCAAGATCATGGAACCTTTGGAAATTTTCCACTTCCCCTCACAGAACACAGTTTTGTAACCACATGAGTCCCGTTGACTCACAGAAATTAGATTCTTTGCTAGGCCTGGAATGTATCTAACATCATGCAGTTTTAAAGTTCCCCCGTTCACAGTCCTGACAATCACATCTCCCTTCCCCATGATATCTAAGGTCTTGTCATCAGCAAGATAGACCTTACCTAACTTCTTTGCTTTGAAGTCATGAAACAACTCCCTCATAGGTAAAGAGTGAAACGATGCCCCCGAATCTAGGATCCACGACTCTATGGGACTATCAACACTTAAGACCAAAGCATCCTCAATCTCATTCGATGCAGAATAAATCGATGAGTAATCACTATCCTCCTGTTTATCATTATGGTCAGACTTTCCACCCTTCTTCTTGGGATGTGGACACTCCCTCTTTGGATGACCCTTCTCACCACAATTCCAACAGGTAATACTAGCCCTGCCTTTTGACTTACTCCGGCCCCTAGACTTTGATCTACCCTGAAAGTTCTTTCCTTTTCCCTTTTGTTTTCCCCTCCCTCTACCATCGATCTTGTATGCTCCAGATGTTTCTCCACTCTCCTTCCTTCGAATACTCTCACTCAAAATCAGATCACGGACAACATCATACACCAATTTTTCTTTACCAGAAGAATTGCTAACAGCAGTTACTACAGTTTCGCAGGCAACAGGTAAGGAAGACAACAAAATTAAGGCTTTCACTTCATCATCAAATATAATATTTACCGAAGATAATTGACTTATTATTGAATTAAATTCATTAATATGTTCAGCAGCAGAACTACCATTATTCATCTCTAAATCAAATAAACGGCGCATCAGATATACCTTATTCATTGCCGAGGGCTTCTCATACATATCTGACAGAGCTTTAATTAATTCCACCGTTGTTTTGATATCCTTGACATTGAACGCCACAGTCCGAGCCAATGTCAATCGCACCACCGCTAGTGCCTGCCGATCGAGTACCTTCCACTTAGCCTTTTCAATGTCATCTGGCTTTGCAGACAGAGGTTGATACAGATTCTTTTGATATAAGATGTCTTCTATTTGCATCTTCCAATATCCAAAATATGTTCCATCAAACTTCTCAATCCTAATCTTTGCATCCTCCATTGTTAATTATTCTAGATCTAGACAATAAACCAACCTGGCTCTTGATACCACTTGTAAGTTCTATTGACTATCAATCTAGAAATAGTAGCAAACAATAATAGAACAACAAATAACAAAGCAAGAAAGAACACACAAGAACTTTTACGTGGAAGCCCAAAAACTGGGAGAAAAACCATGAATATGCACTAGGAATCGATGAATGTTCAAGAAAGGTTACAAAAGTTCTCCAAGATCTCTCTCTAACTTTTCCTCTCTTGAATCAGAGAATAATAATGAATAATCCCGTAGTTATGGCAATAGGTTAAACCTAAATATAACTTAAAACGGGAAATCGCCCCTTCCGCGTGAAATAAACCACCGCCCGATCGGGTCGGGCGACATCCGCCCGATCGGGGGGTTAAACGCCAAAACAAATCTGCTCTCGGGTCCAATCGGGCGACCTTCGCACGGTCGTTCGCCCGATGAAGACGGTACTTCGTCCGATCGGGCAAGACCGCCCGATTCCATCGGGCGCCTAGCTTCAATGCGCCTGCGAAGAAGATCGACCCCGCCCGATCGGGCGACACTGCCCGACGCGATTGGGCGGGCCTGCAGATCAGCCGATATACGCCAAAATGAGTTTCACGCAACCTCATCTCCACACCATACACACATTGAGCTCCATATGACATCATATACCCAACAAGTTCAGTAGATATAATATAACAATTGACCACACCAAACCGGAAAGATTTGGACCAAAAGAAATCAATTCTAAATAAATTCATACTACATCACCTTATATCGGGTGAAGAGAACATAGTCTTAGTAAAGGGCTCTATATCATATGACTATATGAGTTATAGTCTTATAACAATTGACAGCTTTTGAACTAGCTTTAAGTGTTTTGACCAAGTCAAAACACTAATTAACTTTTTGGCATAATAGAGGTTGGAGTAGTGGTTAGAGTTTCAAGTAGTGTTTAGATAGCTTTTGGCAAACGTTACATAAGAGGAAAAACTAGCGTTGCTCCTTTTTTTTTTTTTTTTTTGTGTGGAAAAAGTACAAAAAGTTCCTGATCTCATCTTCGTTCTTGCTCTGCCTCTTCCAAATCAAGCACAATTCAATGAATGTTGTGGAAAATCCATATTTTTCTTGCAATAATTCTTTTTAAGCGAACATCATCACCAATATGAATTGAAGGTGCTTATGTGGTCGGGTGCCTTCAAAACTTCTTGTTGTCGTCAACGGCGGCGGAGGTTGTGGTTGTAATTGCGGCAGCCATTTCAGCCATTAGTACAGGAGAGGACATAGGTGGTTGTTATGGTGAGTGGTGACATACCACAAACAAAGGGCTAACCATATGAAACCCACCATAAGCGATGAAACATACCACAAACAAAGGGCTAACCATATGAAACCCACCATAAGCGATGAAACAAAGGCTTAAATCTCAAATTATCTTCCCTGTGAAGGAGAAAGCGTGAGAGAAAGTGAAAGAGTGTGTGTAAGTGGCTAGAATATGTTAACATTATTAGTGTAAATGACCTGTCTATAGTAAAAAGGAAGAAATAATCCTATTTCAGTTTAGTTGCTTGCATAATATATTGACTAGTATGCATTAAGAATTTGAGATACATGCCAGAATTTGCGATATACATGCCATATAATTTTGGGATTATCAGAATGTTAAACATATCTCAACTGATAGTATTGAGAATCACGGGAAGCTTCGTCATGTTGCAAGTTGTTACAACTTCCTCACAACAAAATGCCACATCATCAACCCATGTAATAAAGTAGTATATATATACTTAGTTTAGATCAGCTGTAGCATCATTCATTCTTACACAATAATAAACACATGTTATAGTTTTTCTCTCTCTACACTTTTCAGAAATAAAGTCTACTGTGTTTACTACTATCTTCTTCATCTTTGATTCTCTTCTAC
Organism: Beta lomatogona; assembly: GCA_947646795.1. NCBI lineage: Eukaryota > Viridiplantae > Streptophyta > Magnoliopsida > Caryophyllales > Amaranthaceae > Beta > Beta lomatogona. Next base: position 2,164,369 of record CANSNZ010000150.1, read on the forward strand.
AATTCATAGAATTGTAACATGGTATCAGAGCTCCTCGTTGCGATACTGGATATTACAGATTCATCTCATTCAACTATCTGATTCAAGATTGTTGAGGTATTCATCAATCATTTCTTTCGATTTTCCGCTGCAATTTTCTGCTCAAATTCATCTCAATTCTTCATTATTCATCAATCGATTCTTCATTTCATCAATCATAATCATCTTGTTTTTAGATTTCATTTTTCAATTCGTGAAATTAATTTCATGATTAAACTCAAATTCGATTATGATTCATTCAAATTCTGAAATAATCTCATTCTTCATCATACTTCATGGTTCTTCTTGAATTTCTTCTGAAATCCACTGAAAATCTGATGTTGCGCTGCAATCTATTGTGCAATTGACTAAGTTTGTGTTCGCAAACCATTAATTCAGTTGATTTCGTGGTCTTCTTTTGCTGAGTCGCAAAACCTAATCGTCATTTGCTCCATCATCAATTCGCACATCATTCGGCTCTCCTTGTGTCCAGTTCGTATTAATCATTTCTTGAATTTCTTTGATTAGTTTCATAATTGAATCATCTTCTCTTGATTGTTTTCATCAACATACGCATCAGATTATTCATTATTCATCATTTCATTTCTTGAATTCTCATTCATCATTCTTCATTTGATTTCTTGATTTCTCATTCAATCATTCTTCAATCGATTCATTTTCGTCCCGAACTCTTCAATCATTTCATTCAAATAGTCCAATCATTCAATTTTATTCAATAATCTCATTTTTCATTTTCTCATTCATTCATGCATACATCTGCAATCTGTCAGTTTCATTTCGTGATTCTTCGATTTTTTCATGTAAATCTGAAGTTTTGTGTTCATTCTTCCTCCCTATTTTCCTGACCAGATTTTATTTGCATCCTCAATATCATCAACAGATTGTTATTTCCTTACAAAATTATCTTGAAATATTCCTATTCTTCAGTTCAAATCACCTCAGGATGTCTCGTGTGAATCTTGAAACTAATGATTCTTCAATGAATCCTAATTCTCCATTCTTTTTACATCCTTCTGATAATCCTGGTATGAAGTTAGTTTCTATGCAATTTGATGGCAATGGTTACCATGATTGGAAACGATCCATGCTCATCAGTCTCTCAGCTAAGAATAAGATTGGTTTTGTTGATGGAAGTATAACCCAACCTTCTGAAACTGATGTGAACTTCAAAGCTTGGGAACGCTGCAATAGCATGCTGATTTCATGGTTGTTAGGAGTTCTTGATCAAAACATTGCTCGTAGTGTACTCTACTTTGGTACAGCACACGAGATTTGGACAAATCTTGAGGAACGTTATGGCCAATCTTCAGGAACTCAACTGTACTCACTTAAGCAAGCTTTACATGATGTAAAACAAGACACAAATGGCATATCAGGTTATTACACCAAAATAAAGATGCTTTGGGATCAATTGGATTCCATTGATCCTATTCCAATATGTGCTTGTAAGAACTGCAATTGTGATATCACTAAGAGACTTCTTAAGTCTCAACAAGACACTCGTTTGGTAGAGTTTCTTATGAAACTTAATGATGGTTATGAAATGGTTCGTGGTAACATATTGATGATGAATCCTTTACCTCACATCTCTCATGCTTATCGTATTTTGGTACAAGAAGAGCGGCATAAACAAGTTTATCAACCACAACCTGTGACAGCAGAGGCAACGGCTTTTTCAGCATCTACAAGGAGGTTTGACAACACTGATTACGACAAATATCAGCCACATTTTCACTCCAACAATTCTGGTCGACAATATCATGGACAGGGTACCAAAAGGCTGAACAATTATTTTTGTGATCACTGCAACATGCCAGGTCACAGTAGACAAAGGTGTCACAAACTCATTGGGTATCCACATAATCAACAATATGACAATGGCAAAACAAGTGCTGCTACATTTCCCTCTGATCATGTCACCATTTCTGCTGAACAATATCAAAAGTTCCTTCAATTGTCCGCTCAACAACAGTCTGTTGATTCAATTGCTTCACATGCTGATGTTGGCACTTCTAAGTCTGCTTTTGTAGCAGGGTCTCTCGATCTGGCCAGTGCTTCTTGGTAGTCTCAGACAAGGTTTCTATTACTAAAGCAGAGCTATACATTTTTTGTTTGCAAATAAAGACACTTTGGAGTGTCTCCTTTCTTGTGAGTGCCATAATCACTACTAACACCTTGTTGTCCAAACTCGGCATGGTTCACACCCTGCCTAGTTTGCGGGGGAGTGTTAAACATATCTCAACTGATAGTATTGAGAATCACGGGAAGCTTCGTCATGTTGCAAGTTGTTACAACTTCCTCACAACAAAATGCCACATCATCAACCCATGTAATAAAGTAGTATATATATACTTAGTTTAGATCAGCTGTAGCATCATTCATTCTTACACAATAATAAACACATGTTATAGTTTTTCTCTCTCTACACTTTTCAGAAATAAAGTCTACTGTGTCTACTACTATCTTCTTCATCTTTGATTCTCTTCTACAATTCATAGAATTGTAACACAGAACTCGAGATACACCTTCATACTAGTCATGTATAACTCATTTTGTCAACAAGGTTGTTTAAATGGGTATTAATAAGATAAACAATTTGTTCATAATATAAACATTGAATAAGCTAAAATTTAAATTTTCTGAATTTGTTCATAATATAAACATTGAATAAGCTAAAATTTAAACATTTTTATCATAATATGAACATTGAATTTGACTAAAATTTATCTAGTGTAAAAAGATAGTAATGCATTGTATTCATAATACTATAAAATAATTTATCATGTTATTGAAATTAATATTATAATTAAATAATATGTCATTTTATATTCTATAATCACTACAGCTACTTTTACTAAACACATATATTTCAAACAGCTACTTTTACAGTTAAAAGCTGACAGCTACTAGCACACAGCTAACATCTAACAGCTACTCGAACAGCTACTCCAACAATTATTTTTACCAAACAGGCCCAAATTGTGATATAAAGATAGTTAATAGAGAGCCCACATAACATGAACTCTCATAATTACAACATTTTTGCATTAGCTTACCTAGAATTAGACCTTAAAATGTTTTATTTTTTAAAGGTTTGAATTATATAACTTATCAATTGATTTACTTCTTTTCTCACTTATGACATGAAGAAGTCGTCTCTCATGAACTTCGAGAAATTACTAGCTACAAGCCTACAACCTACAAGTGCTAGTAAAACACGTATTGGTAGTAATTTTCGTAATTGGACTTTTTTTTTTGACAACAATTTTCGTAATTGGACTAAATGTGACATTTTGTTGTGAGTCGGACGGGTAATGGTTAGACAAATCTGAATTCGGGCTTTCTTTAGTCCAATATATGCGGGTAAAAAGTATTGTTCATGACCCATTTTACCTCTTTAATTGCCTTTTGGACGGACACCTTTTAATTTTATATATCTAATTTGAATGTGATATACACAACTTATCTCAATTAAATATAAAAAAAGCTCCCATACAGCCATACAGGGGCAAAGGCAAATTTTTTTCCAGAAGGCGGCTTGTGATAGTCTGACAGATGCAACGAGTATGTTTTCTTCTGAATGTGTTTGATCTACCACACTCACATATTCTGGACAATTTGTTTTTTTTCCTCCCCTGCAAGGTTCGTCTCTTCCTGCAGTCTTTTGTTGCCTCCTCCTTTAGGCCCCGTACTGTTTTTTGCGCTGCTGGTGTTGTTTTGTTCAGCCATTCTTTCGTCTCTTTCTTGATTCTTGCGATGGGTGAACCAAGTAAGTCATCCTCGCCTCCTCGTTATGAACCGTTTTCTCCCTATTATCTTCATCCTAGTGAGGGCACTGGTGCTCTTATTACTCCAATTGTACTTAAGGGGGACAATTATGAAGAGTGGAGTCGTTCCCTTCGCAATAATCTCCGTGCAAAAAACAAACTTGGCTTTATTGATGGCTTAATTGTTGCTCCAAATTCAAAAGATCCTGATTTTTCTCAATGGGGTATTGTTAATTCTATGCTTGTGGCTTGGATTTTTAATACTCTTGATGTTTCTGTTCGTTCTACCATGCGTTTTCCTGATAGTGTCAAAGAATTATGGGATGATTTACGGGATCGTTATTCTCTTGGTAACGGCCCGCGTATTCTTGAGTTAAAAAATCAAATTCGTGATTGTCGCCAACTTGGTCGTTCTGTTGCTGTTTATTTTGGTGAATTACGTAAGTTGCAAGATGAGTTATCTAGTTACTGTAAGTTGCCCACTGTACTTGTTCTTTGCCTCTGAATATGCTCGTTTACAAGCAAGCGACCATCTTCACCCGTTTTGTCTTGGTCTTGATCCCAAGAAATTCGGCACTCTAGTTTCGGGTTTGCTAATGATGGATCCCTTGCCCTCCCTTAATGTTGCTTATTCAAAAATCATATCTGATGAGCGCAAACAAACGATCTCTGAGGCCCAAGAGCATTCTCGCCCCGATGCTGTGGGTTTCTCAACCTCAGGTGGTGCTACTGGTCGTGGCATTGCTCCTGCCCGCGTAGTGACGACACGGCAGGTTTGTAGTCATTGTGGTCGTAAATATCACGACAAGGCACCTTTATTACGAGCTTATCGGGTGGCCCGAAGGTACTCGTGGTCGTGGGGGTCGATCTTTCCGTGGAAACCGTGGTGCTCGATCTGCCGGTCGTGGAGGTAGAAGGGGGTTCGTTGCTAATGTGGCGGTACACGTCCTCATGGTGCTTCGATGCTAGTACTGGCTGATCGCTCGAGTGCTCCTACGTTGGCGATGAGCGGTGGGCACAACTTATGGCTGTCCTTAAGGCCTCCAAGCAAGCTTCTTCCCCCACGAGAAAAATTATACGGTACGTCCTTTTCTAATGAGTGGATAATTGACGGTGGTGCGTCCAATCACATGTCAGGCAATCTTGGTTTGTTCTCTCATTCTCGTGATATTTCTTCTCCTGTTGGGTTACCTAATGGTAAAAGTACTACCGCTACTAAGGAAGGCACGATTTTGTTGACTAATGGTCTTATTCTGGAAAATGTCCTCTATGTTCCTGCTCTTGCTTGTAATTTGTTGTCTGTATCTCAATTGTTAGAAAAACAGAAATATATTGTTTTATTTACTGACAAGCTCTGTACTATTAGGAGCGGGAGTGCAGTGTAATGGGGTCTATATTTTCCATCCAGTTCGTGTTCGTCCTCTTCAAGCAAATAAGGTCGCTATTTCTGATGCTCGGTTGTTATGGCATCGGCGTTTAGGTCATCCGTCTCTTCATGTTCTCTCTTCTCTTCCTGGCGTTGCTAGTAGTATTAGTAGTGCTGAGAATAATAGTTGTTCCTTCGATTGTCATATTTGTTTTATGGGGAAACAACCCCGTAATTCTTTTCCGTTGAGTAAAAATAAAGCTTCTGCTATGTTTGATTTGATACATTGTGATATTTGGGGTCCCAATAAAGTTTTGTCAAGCTGCAATGCTCGCTATTTCCTTACTATTGTTGACGATTATTCTCGTGCTACTTGGGTATTTTTGATGGTTGGTAAATATGAAGTTGCGCAGTTGATTAAAGATTTTTATTCTATGGTTAAAACTCAATTTAATTCCAAAATAAAAGTGGTGCGTAGTGATAATGGTCAGGAATTTTTGAGTTTGAAGTCCTTTTATGCCCAAAAGGGTATTTTTCATCACACGTCTTGTGTTGACACTGCTCAGCAAAATAGTCGGGTCGAGCGAAAACATCGCCATCTCTTAAATAACAGTTGGTAATTAGCATCTGTTTCTAAAGTAGTCGATGTTTTTTGTATATTTATCTACCGATATTTGAGCTGTAGGTGAATTTCGATTGTTAAACATCACGCATATAGTAGTGGACTGACCAAATTGACAAATTTACCTCAAATAGAGTTGTACTCATCATTTTCATTTGAAGGCGATAACTACAATAATAAAAAAATCATACTTATTTCCATAACGTTTAATCATCGCTCAATGTGTACATATTCTCTTTCCTTCGATCAATAAATAGACAAACATGAAGATCCAATTAAAGTAACAAGACTATGTACGCCACGAGAATGAGTAAGCTTGAAAGTGATCCAGTCATAGAGATGTTGTTAGCAGCACCTGTGTTAGCTGTAGATTTACCTACAAAGATACGTATAAGTTAAAATTGAGACTAACGATATAATTCCTGCTTATATATATATATATATATATATATATATATATATATATATATATATATATATATATATATATATATATATATATATATATAGGTCCCCATTAACGGATAAGACGACTTATTACAAATGTTTTTATTGTAGCCTTCTCGAAAAAAAGGCTACCGTAAGAAATTAATGTGAGTCACGAATTTGTTCACGTCAGCGGATGACATTTATGGCTAATTACTATGGATATACTCACATACTCTATATTCCTAATATGCGCATATGTATCTAAAATAATTTTTTACTTTTCAAAATTAGTTATGTATCATTTTCTAAATTGCAATTTAGGAATCTTGTAATTGATATTTTTGGTATTTCAAAATGATATTTATGATTTATGAAACTTGCAATTATAAATTTGGAAATTAAACTTTATAATTTACGAAATTAGTCTATTATATGAAAAAATATTAAATTTAAATACTAAAATTAAATTTTATAATTGACGAAATTAGTTAATAATTTAGAAAAAAAATATTACATTCAATTCAAAGATATTATCAAAACATGCAAAAAAAGTTATAATTTTTGGAAAAACTTTATTTTAACTCTTAATAATTTTTTTTGGCATAGGTTGATAATATTGTTGAAGACGATGACCATTAAAGAGCTGATGTAAATTTTTTTGTAGATTCAATTTTTTTTTGCATAGAATGATAATGTTGTTGAATTAAATTGTCATCTTTTTTCATCAATTATAAACTAATTTCTTATATTATAAAGTTTTATTTCAGCTATTATAATTGATATTTTTGTATATCATATCAAATTAATATAAAAAATTAATTTCAGAATTTATTGAGTATGTAATAATTAAAAAAATTATCTATAACTAATATTGAAAAGTCAAAACTGCTTTAAATACAAGTACACAATAGGAATATACCGTATTTGACTTTGTCCATAGTATCTAGCAATAAATAACATAGTGCTGACGTACACAAATGTGTGGCTCACATTAAAGTATTATGGTAGCCTTTTTCTTAAGAAGCCAACTGTAAAATTTTCACTTTTATAAATAATGTATTTTCAATATTAAGAAAGAAAGATGCATTAAAAATATGCATATTAAGTACAAAATAGTTATACATTGATCTTTCTAATCTCTTTATTGGAATCTGAATATGTAGAATACTAGAAATTTATTAGCACCACACGACAGGGATCAGATAAATAGGTAAATGAACACCATTGAAATTACTCTATTTTTAGAATTTTTGATGGTTCTACATTTTAAGATTTTAGCAAAAGCCATTTTGAGAAGGGGGGCCAAAATTCTCGAAAAAGTGATGATAACCACAGTGGCCCTGTATTAACTCGATTCTTTTTTACTATCATGAGCTTAAAATTATATTGAAAACGAGCTTAAATTTGAAAATTGGCGTGAATGAGAAGAATTTACCAGATGTCTTATTCCCATCCGTCACAAGACTTTCAGCTTCAAGCGACCCTTAATAATTGAAACAACAACATAAAAAAAAAAAGTTAATGCCCGTACATTAGATTGTGCTCAATAGATTTCTAGTTTAAATGCCAAAATAGTTAGTAAACATTGATGCACAATGTACGGCTTGAACTAAATGGGAAAAATTGTAGTGGAAATTACCTTGAGGTGGCGACACTGGAGCAGGGCTTGGAGCTTGACCTACAATTAATAAATGACAGAAAACTAATTACATTCTCACATCTACAAATGTAATTATAGTTTATATATATAAGAATTTAATTTTATGTACATATTTATGAGAAAATTTATAGTACACCTGGGTGTACCATGAGCGACTATTTTTTGCAATGCTCATTTGAAATTCTCCAAATGAGCAAAATGAGCAAAATGAGCAAATGAGCAAACATTCAAAATGAGCAAAATGAGCAAATGAGCAAATGAGCAAACATTCTCAATAGGCAAGCAATTTCTACTCATTTAAGAAAATGAGCAAACTATCTCCAATTCTCCATAAAATTCAAAATTATTGCAGAATACTCTCGCTGTTAAAAACAATGGCGTTCTTTTATGTTGCTTCTTTGCGAATCTCAATGGAATCACGCTCATTTCCTTCCTATCTCCTCTAAAAAACCACTCAAGAAATCATCATCTTCATTAACAACTAAAACTCGTCTCTACGATGACGATGAACCACTCATAACTCAAATCTCTTCAATTCAGTTTAATACGATTTTGGAATCCGAGGAAGAAAACGAAAAATTCGACATTGGTTGCTGAGTGGGTTTCATTCTTCTTCTGCTTCTTTTCGTTCTGGAAATTACACCTTCCTCGTTTCTTTTTTTTTTTTCGCGTTCTGGAAATTACACCTTCCTCGTTTCTTTTTTTTTCGCGAATTTCAGATCTGGAAATTAACCTTATGTTTTTCGCGAATTTCAGATCTGGAAATTGAAGTTTTAATTTCGAAGTTTCTTCTCGTGATTCCGGCGAGAAAGAATGAGAGATGAACGATAATGGTTGATGAGGAAGAAAATCATCCAGATAAGCGATTATGGCTGATGAGGAAGAAGATCATCCAGATTATGTCATTTAATGCCGCGGAAATTACCAACGCGCTCCCGAAGTTCTAATTTATTACAAAATACCCTTGGGTGTACCATGAGCTGCTTATGGTACACCCGGGTGTACCATGAGTGAACTCCATATTTATTATCATTGATATATTATTGAAATTACATTAATAATATAGTGAACTATAATAAGGCAGGGTCATCCAAATATCGTTTCGGTGAATAATTTCATAGTTTTAACTTTTTATGTTTTTTACATATACATAAATAGGAATATCAATGGTCAAAGTTGTGTGTTGGCAAGCATATAAGTTAGATTGTTACAGTTATTTAGATATAGAGGAAGTATATGCCGAGCTAAACTCAGGTCAAAAACTACTAATATATATTTAATGAATGGGAGAAGTATCACCTGAGCAAAAACTACCAAGAGAAGCTGCAGAATTAGCAATGTCGCAGACAGACAACAAGTCGGTAGTATTTTTTACGTGGGAGGGATTTTCTTGAATAAAGGTATTGATGGTACAAAAACACTGTCTCTCAGTGCTTGCAATTTGTTGCATGAGGGGGCAACATAAGAATTCGGTGCTATTGAATAACGGGCTTGACGGATTAAACTGTGGCTCTGATCGACTGTTGTTGACATTACTTCCAATGCAATTATTGATCATCTTCCAGCACGGCGCTTCTTGAAATTCAACTGTTGTGATCAAATGGAAAACGACATTGTTCATAATATAATTATTACTTCTGTTGAATATATGATGTATAGCGCATAACGCATGTGAGAGTTCCACATTGATAAAAGAAGAAAGATGAATTCAATTTATAATGCAAAGGGGCTACTCCCCTTATTGACATATGGTTGTAAGATAGAACCCAATTCTCTTGTGAAGTGGACTCTCTTTTTATGATGAGTGCGGACCAAACCCATCTTTAACAACTTCATATATTAAAAACTTTGAACTGAAATAGTAGACGGTCATTTTTTATGTCAAAAGGAATATATGATTAACTCATACACCTATTACCTTAATAGCCTGTTTGGTGTACATGGGAATGCCTTCACAAATTTGCACTAGAAACCATTACCATTACCACCATTTAGTACCGCTAACCAAATGGGCCGTAAGAATTAATATTGTGATTATTTGACAATTTCCCCTTACCCTAATAGTTAGAGTAGTCTCTTCACATGCATTACGATAAATTTAACATTAATGTGATTTGTGAGATGAAAAGGAAAAATCAAGTACATGATCGATATAAAGTTACCAGGGCATAATAAGTCAAAAGAAGCCGTTACGCTACAAAGCGTAAGAAGCTGAGAAAAGGCATTGGCATTTGTAGCATTCTGAAGCTGGGGCTTGATGCCACAAAAACACTCCCTCTCATTGCTTATATCTTGGGTGAGCACAGGACAGCACTGCTCCTGGAATTCTCCTGCTGTCGTGACGGCGGCGGTGCAAGTGTTGAACCTCTCCCAACACTCTCCGGTGGGACTTTCTTGCGCAGATGATGGCATAAGCAACGATGCTATGATTCCCACTACCATTAAAACCTCCATTTTCATGCAATTTCTCATCTTTCTTTCCGTCTTTTGCCCCCTTTGTTGTGTGACCTATGTTTTCTCAGATATGTATACAAGGCCATCAAGAACTTGTCTACAGAATAATATATCATATTTTTCACCTAAGTCTCGTAAGGGATACCGTTCTTTGGATATTGATCAACTTGTAACATATAAAATGGTATGTGTGTTAAGGCTTTTTAAGTACTGATCAACTTGGTGTATCTCGAAGTGCTTGTCACGAAGATGTCGTTAGTGTTCACGATATGGTAGGTAAACATGTATTAGTAACCCACTTTCTTATTCACCAAGTTGGATGGCGACTAAGTCGCCAATGGGCAAGCTAAGCAAGTGGCCAACTTTAATGGATATGCAGTTCTCTAGTTACCAGTATTTCTTTTATTTTTGGGGTTGCAAAGTATCAATCTTATTGAGTATTTGGAACATTTAAATATATCAATGTACCGAATGAGTCAACTACGGTAAAATTAATGATTTGAGCAGTATCATGATTAAAAATAGTGGTTGACTAATCGGCAAGAATGAAGCAAGAAACTAATATTATTGGTAAGGGTCTAATTTAAGACCCTACAGTTATAGGTAGGGTATGCCTTTTTTTTTTTGGTGAAACAGTAATAGGTAGGCGGTATGGCTCGACAACAGAAAACACTCATATGATCAATCCATATGATGGTCAGACCCAATTTCAGATAAAAAGACTACTCACTAATTATAGCAATAAAAACGACAAGCGTAACTAAACACATGATTGAAATAAACAAAGAGAACGGACAGAATAGAATTTGATTAATAACGCTTGAATGGTAGATGAATCTGAAATCTTGTTTAAAGACACAATCTTGAATCTCCAAATTGCAATAAAAAGTGAACTAGGGCTAATGTGGAAAGATTCGAGAGACAGAAAACCTAAAGGAGAAAATAATTGCTTAACTTGAATAATTAAATATATACATGACGATCCTTATGCCAATGCAACTTCCTTCCAAGTGCTCCTAATACTCAAGCTTGTTCAACAATACTCCAATAAATTCACCAAACAACACTGATAACGCACAAAATGAGTAATATATTACAGGTTAAGTAATTATATGCTATTATGAGCTACATTGCACGTAAATGCTCCTAAAATGCAACCTAAATATAATATGATACATCAGATATGGCTCGAAAACAGAGAAAAAAACGACGGGTAAAAAGGTTTTGGTAGACACTACCTATTGCCATTCTTAAGCACATGTCATCTTAGCCCCTTATACCCGCTTTTTTTTTTTTTTTGAGGAGACCTTATACCCCTTTTTTAAACATGTATAATCCTACTTTAGTAGGTAATTCAGTTACTTATTTCCTATTCCTATTCCCCGACCTAGCCTTTATGTCCTACAAAGTTGGAGTCGTAAATGCGGTAGTAACTTTTTCGCCTGAAATGAGTTCAGACCAACGTTGTAAAACTAATACTGGTAGAAAATAAGAACACTATGAGGGAAAATCTAGAACAGTGGACTCACTTGTATATAATAATGGAAATTGTTGCTATGTGCTAGGAACTGTTTAGAAGCGATTTTGCCTTAACACGATTGCAAATTACTGACGTTACCCCCTAAGATTTAACACATCTCTCTTTAATGTGCAATCACAAAGATAAAGTTTGGAGTGTGCACTCACTAAAGAAAGTTTGAAGTGTGCAGTCATATGGTTGCGATATGTGTTGAATATACATATCACAATCTAAAGCAACTTAAGCGGAATGAAGTGTCTCAAGCCCATTTTCTGGCTACTAAGACCAGAAAAGGTCATTGAGCCTTGTTCTCCTTCCATTTGTCAAAAAAAAAATCTATAGTAACTACCCTATTTTTGCATCCCTACACATAATAAACAAGTTGTATTTTATAAGAGGACCAAACATCTTGAAATTAATTGTCATTTCAATTAAAATTGAAATTAGGGGAACAAAGGCCTTGGTTTATTTGTTCAATCGTGGGAACAAAACACTTTGGTATATATTGTCACATCTAAAATTAGCTGATTTGTTCAACAAAGCCCATATTAGATACCATTTCCATTTAATACTCACAAGTTGGGCATCTTCAATCTCCATGCTCCAAGATGAGAGGGATCAAAGTATATATATATATATATATATATATATATATATATATATATATATATATATATATATATATATATATATATATAGGGGTAGGATCACATGAGAATGCTCCTTACATGAGAAATGAGAATGAATCTCAACCACACGATTGGATTAGAGTTACAATTTCGAGCCCAAAAAAAAAAAATTTTTTTTTTCAATTTTTTTTTATTAAATTTTTGTTTATTTGGAGTTACATCACTTTTTCATTAGAGTTACATCACTTGTTCATTAGAGTTATAGCCTGTAAAATCCATTCTCATTTCTCATGTAAGTATGCATTCTCATATGAACTCACTTCTACATATATATATTCCTATATAGGAGTAGGATCTGCTGAAAACAACTGTTAATCTGAAAACTGAAAACAGGGTAACTTTTACCAATTTTTGGGTAACTTTTAGCAATTTTAGTGTAACTTTATATATATACTTCAAGGGTAACTTTTAGCACTTTTAGGGTAACTTTATATATATGTTCAAGGGTAACTTTTAGCACTTTTAGGGTAACTTTATATATATGTTTAAGGGTAACTTTTAGCACTTTTAGGGTAACTTTATATATTTTAAGGGTAACTTTTACCACTTTTAGGGCAGCTTTATATATTTTAAGGGTAACTTCTTTTAGTGTAACTTTGATTATAGTTAAACCTATGCAGGATTCGAACCTACATCGTTGTGTATTACACAATGCTCTACCAATTGAGCTAATAGGTTGTATGAAATTCGCCAAAGATATGTGAGAGAGAGGAGGTAACAAATAGCTTTAAAACAACAACTAATAACAATATTTGGGAAACTAATAAAACACATATTATGCTATACCATAATGAACAAGATAAAAATAACAAAGAGGACGCCAAAAGCATAAAACTAGACATTACCACATGAAACGAAAGATTTTGAAAATTAAAATTGCAAGAAGATTGATTGCATATCAGTCAAAGTTACTGTTATAATACTCAAAGTTACCCTAAAAGTGGTAAAAGTTACTCTTATAATATATAAAGTTGCCCTTGGAATATACAAAGTCATCCTTAATATAATATAGTTACCCCAAACTGGTAAAAGTTACCGTTAAAATATATAAAGTTGCCCTTGAAATACATAAAATTATCCTTAATATAATCTAGTTACCCTAAAACTGGTAAAAGTTACCCTTAAAATATATAAAGTTGCCCTAAAAGTGGTAATAGTTACCCTGTTTTCAGTTTTCAGATTAAGAGCTGTTTTCACAAGATCCTATTCCTATATATATATATATAATCCCACTTTATATGTTTTCGTTATCTATAATCCTTTGTTCTATGTGATCTTTTTTAGTGTTTTCTACTCACAATTGGGTTCTTTGTCTACTTAAGTGATAGTTTTTGGCGTTGGAGTTTTTTTCTTTATGTTTTTATTGCTAAAGGAGTACAATTATATTAAAAGATTATCTTCAGCAACCTCAGCTGTCCATTCTGCCCTCACTCTACTTGATGCAGCGAACAAAACACAGCCTTTATGGTCCCTAGCCATGGCAGCAAGGTTGGCAAGGAGATATGGAGTACAAGATTGCATACTGGAGACCGATTGTGAAGGCATCATCAATCGACTTTCGAAAGGAGTCACTTATCTTGCTGATTTGGATATTGTCTTAGAAGACATTTTTTCTTTATGTTTTGGTTTTATTTCCGTTGTTTGGTCTCATGTCCGCAGAGATGGCAACTACGTTGCTCATCATCTGGCGAAGTTATTTCCTTTTGGTTCGGAACAAGTTTGGGTGAATCACAGTCCTGTTGATATTTCCCCTTATGTACTTGCGGACATTATGTCCCTAAGTTAATAAATGGTTCCACTGTTCCCTTCAAAAAATAAAATTTAAAATATTATCGAAGTTTTACATAGCTAAATAGAAGGGATGTGACTAACGTTAGAGTGGCCTTAGAAGGGCTCATACATGCCTCTTTGTCTACATGTCGTAAAGTTTTTTTTTTGGTTAAGAAGGCATAATTAGCATAGAATTTTAACCGAAGTCTTGGCTTGGAAGCCTACAACAATCTGACAAGATAAAGTTCATACAATCATTAGGGGGTATATCCCTAACTACATTCAAGTTCATATTATGCCTTCTACTTTCTCTTTCGAGGTGACCCGCAAGCTTGTTCGTCTCACACCTTACGAATACGAACTTGACTTCCTTGAACTCATGTTTTTATTCCCTGCATTTTTTAGAACATTAGAATATATATCATTATAGATTGCATCATTGGAAACAAGGTTGATAGCCTGCAAACTGTCGGATAGCACAATAATATATTAGAAGAACTGGCATTTGGCCAAGAGAAGGTCCTCAATGAGGCCCAACACCTCCACGGCTCCACCATAGGTACATCAAAAGCGTACGTATTTTTCTGGAAGTCGGCTACCCAATTGTCCCGGTGACGTGTAACCCAATCTGCAATGCTTGAAGGTTATATATAGATTTTCCATGATTAATGCATCTACACGCATGATGGCCCAGGCAGAGGAGACGAAATCCCATGCTAGGAACACGACTTTTTAATGGTTAGCTCGGGGTTAGGGTGAGGGGTTCCCTCAAAGATCTTGTTATTATTCCTAGCTACCCAAATTCCATGGCAAATGAAAGGAAAAATGATATTCCATGTGAGGCATTTGAAAGGGGTATTAGCATGGATGTTTCTTGTGAGCCAAGTTTCCCTATTCTCCAAACGAAGATTAGCATTCATATTAGTAAAGTCTCAAATGTGTTGAGCATACCTACAATCCCTAAGTACGTGAGAAATGTCCTTTTCATAATTATCACACAGAGTACACATAGGACTAGGAATTATTTTCCTTATATATAACAGACTTAGGGTGGGAAGACGGCCAAGCTAGATAAGCCAAATGAAAAATTTAATTTTAGGTGGGTGGTTTCCTCCCCAAACACAAGACGTATCTCTAGATGACTTAACCCTCCTAAAGACTTCATATATAGATGTTTTTTTTTTCAAGGAAAACATGTTTTGGACGAAGGAGGAGAAAGGCATATCAAGCTCAAGGGATAGAGTCATACGTACGTAGCTCCTAAGTCTATCCACAATGTGAGATGGGAGTTCGATGGACAATTCTCTTCCCTTCCACACGCCATTGTTCTAGACCTCTATGACATTACATTCATTATCCCTTAAGGAAAGGGGACCCGTAATAGAACTTCTTAAAGGACCAATCTCCAACTATTATCATTCCAAAAAGATATAGTCTTCCCTTCATCGAGGTTCTATTGACAACTAGATTCTAGAACACATCAACCTTTCCCTGTACTCTGCCAAATTTGAGAGCCATTTTGGAATTTAGTGATACCCTGGCTACGGACGTATCTATACTTAATACATTCTTCAACAAGATTAGGCGGCTCATGGCACAATCTCCAACCCAGTTTCGCCATGAGAATAGTATTAAGAGTCCTATGATCACGGAGTCCTAGCCCTCCCATGGATTTAGGTAGGAAAGAACATTCCTTTGAAACTATGTGCATTCTCTTTTTACCCTCTGCCCCCCACCCCCAAAGGAAGTTGTTACATATCATAAAGTTAGAAACCATCTTACAGGCTACAGGGTAAATAACATTAAAAAGAAAATACGAAATAATGGTTTCAAAACAATCGCACATAAAAGCATCATATTTTTGTTGGGAAGGCCCAAGAAATTCCCAATACATTGTAAAAAACAAAATACATGGAGATCCATCTTCTAAAACAAGAAATATGTCAAGAGAACAACTAGGCTAGAAAGTGATCCAGCCATCGCCATCTTGTTAGCAGCACCATGTTGAGATTTCTTAGCACCAAGGCTTTCGACTGACCCTTCACATCCGAAAACACGACTAAATCAACTAAGACACGAACCATACTATTAAATTTGGAAATTAAGTTTCACAATCAGAGAAGCAGTATTACCAGGAGGTGTGTTCATCATTATTGGATTGTTACTTGGCGCTTCACCTTCAATATTAATCAGAAATCAAAGTTTAATTGTTAATTAAATTTTGTACTCTAATTTGAAACGTCTTCAAATATAATATATACGTACAATGTAGTCCACAATAACAAAATAAAAGCTTCTAATAATTCAAAGATCAATATACAACACACATAGATTAAATTGGTGAAGAGATTACCTAGCGGTTGCATCATTGGACCTGGTGCAAGGTTTGGAGCTCCACCTTGAATTGTAATATGAGAGGGAGAATTAATTGCTAACATATATGCATTATATACGACTATATAAGTGCAAATGTGGCAATTATGTGTCGAAGACTCGAAACTATTTAAAACAAGTATAAGCATTAAAAAGCAACAGAAGAGATCAGCCGTATTATTAGAATATTACCCCGCAAAAGCCATTAATAGAAGCAACAGAATCGGCGATGCCACAGTGATAAGTGACATTTATGTCACTTCTAGGAGTAGCTATTGACAGAATCGGCGATGCCACAGTGTTGGTGCTTAGTTTAATTATTTGTGGGTTATTTTATTTAGTTTAATGTTAGATTAATGTTTAGTATCATGTTATTAATTGTTAATTTCTCTAAAGTTCTCATTTTTGTGTTTATGGAGCAGTTAGTGAGTTAGGGTTTGGGTGAAAACCCAATCATGATTGAATTGGGAATTTGAGATTGGATTTAGAGATTTGTGTGTTAAATTATTGCTTGTTTAGCTCTTCTAATCTATGTTGCATTCTCTTTGATCGCTTGAATGTTGTCTTAGATTGGAGTAGATTGATTTAGGTTGGCATGAGAGTGTGACCTATTGATTTCTATTATTGACTTGGGTTACTTTGAACCTCGGGATATGTTAGTAATGGATGAGAGTCCTTATTTGATGTCTTTGAGAATTTCTCCGCCTATGAGAGTAGGATGAGAGTTGTATGTTGGGTCAATAGCTAAGTAGTGTTCATGCATTATCTCTATGTTTGATATTCTTATGCCTATTTCATGATTAGTTGGTGTTTAATCCCATCTCCTAACTTTAGTTACCTTTGATATTTAGTTATTTTCGTAGTTCTAGTTGTTTATTGACAATTTCCGACTTGATTCCGACTTAGCTTATTGTTTTATCGATTCATTTCGGTGTTCCTTAGTCCTTGTGGAAGAATGACCCTTACTTACCACTTTACTTAGTTTAGTGGTCTAGTTAGGTAGTTTGACCTTAGGTGTTTTGTCCAATGACCAAAATATCCTATGTCACACAGCCGTCGACGATCTGCATCACATTAGACGTATGCGAAGGGTTCAGCTGAAGGAAGGTGGTTACATCACAAGAGGCTTAGCTCTCATTGATGTCTGTTGGACGACAGAGCAGCACATGAATTCGGTTTTATTAAACAGCGAGCTTGAGGCATTAAACTGCGGCATTGTTTCACTTTTTTCGCATTATCCCCAATGCATATCTTTATGATGTCCCAACTCCCAACAGTGCAATGATGGAGCTGCATTAACCCCCGTTATTTTCAATGAGCTAGTATTACTGTGAAATGTATATTATTTGGTAACTTTATACATTGATATATCGAGGGTGAACAAGTGATCCGTATTTATCTTAAGGTAAAACGACCTATATAGATCTTAATTATCTTTCCACTTCTTGAAGTAATATTAAATCACCAAGAATCTATGTGCATAACTTAAATAGCTTTGTCAAATGAGTCCATTTGTCACATCCAACTTTCTATCATTGATGGGCTTCACTGCAGTGTTATCCATACAACCAAGGGGCCGTTTGGTTTCCATGAGGGTAAGGGAATGGAATCAAGAAAGAGGTAGAGGGGGAAAGGAAACCAAAACCCTTAGATAAAAAATGTTGTTTGGTTGAATTTTTTTATTTCTCTTTCTTCCTCTTTTTACATCCTTCCACCATCATCCTCCCTCTCATGTTTGTTGTGCCCCGCCGGAACTCCCACCGCGTTGTCGCCCTTCCCCCCTCCCCTCCCCGCAGCACTGCGCCCGTGCGATCTCCCCCTCCCATTTCGCTGCACCATCACTCCTCCACACTAGTAGAAAAACGACGATTTGCGTCTCACCATTTGCGTCGTACAATAGGACAAACGTCGCATATGACTCATTTGCGTCGCATGCAACAGGGAATCGACGCAACAGACGATATATGTGCGTCGTATGAAGCTCACGTGTGACGTAAATAGTCATCTGCGTCGGATCCGTCCTCAAATCCAACGCAGATAATTTCCCTCTTATCTCTCGCACACGTTGCTATATGCGTCGAACATCGTTGTGGTGCGACGCTTATAGTTATTTGTGTCGGACATTGAGGCTCGTCCGACGCAATTGACTTAGGCCCACTTTTATTCAGCATCCAACGATTTGCGTCGGACCTACAAGGCCCATCCGACGCAAATCTACTTACAATATATAAAGCCCTCACCAATTCACTCGCTCAACCCTAAGTGTCACCAGCCACCTCTCTCTCTTCCTTCTTCGGTTATCTCTCATCTCATCTCTCTCAAATGCACCTCTTAAACTCATAATCCCCAAAAACAAAACTGCCTTCCTCCAATATAAGAAGAGTGCGAGAAAAGTTCCGGTGACCCTAAAATATTTCAAAATCCCTAACTCCACAAAGTAATTGTTGTTGCGTTCTTGTGGTTGTTGCAGATGGTTCGCGGTGGTGTACACTGCTAACGATGGTTGTTACAGATGGTTCGCGGTGGTGTTCAATTGGCCTCAAAAATCTATCTTTCTCCTCTCTTTTTTTCTCTCTCATAGTGTTTCCACCTTTCCACCAAAAAGTTGACGATTTGTCACACAAAAATTTTGATAATTTTTTGTGGGTACTCTTTTGAAGTTTTTTGTTGTTTTTATGTTGTAGATTGAAAAGCATATTTGGAGGAAAAATCTCGGTGAGATCCAATGGAGTCTTGAAGAAGAAGCAAATTTAGTCATTAATGGCAGATGGAAGATTTGGGGCGTCGTTGTTTATAGTTCTTAAAACTGATGATAATGGTGAAGAATTGTCAATTAGCATATGAAGAATTGTCTGAATACAAGAAAGATGTAGTTAATGAGAATTGTTGGTTTTGTGTCCCATAATGGGTTTCAATTTTGTACTATACTGATTCTTCTACTTCTTGTATACAACATTTAAATTATGGGTTATAATTTTATTCTTATTTTGAATTCAATTTTGTTTATTGGTTATGATTTTGTACTATAGTAATTCTTGTACACAATTTTCTCAAACATCGATGAGGCTTCCCTCTACTTCAGCACTGAAATTCCAATTTTTTTTTTGTTTTTTAAACGTGATATGCGTCGGATGATAGTCCAAAACCGACGTAGATGGATATTTTTTGTATTATTGGGAAAAATCATGTTTATTGTTGGATGAACTTGATTTGCGTCGGACAAAGCCTCCATCCGACACAGATGAGTGACCCCAAGAGCATGCCCACACAAGTCATTTGTGTGTGGTGCGACGCAAATAGCTCCTTATCTGCGTCGTGTCCTTATCCGATGCAGATCAGGTCTCCATCATTTGCGTCGAGACCTGTGTCGTCGGACCGATGTCCGACGCAAATGGTGGTCCCAGGTCCGACGCAAATTGACAATTCTGTACTAGTGCCACCTCCCCTCTCACTGCACCGTCACTCCTCCCCTTCCCCTTTCGCTGCACCGTCATCACTCTTCCCCCTTCCCTTCCCGCCGCTGTCGTTCTCTTCCCTTCCCCTTTCAGATCTGCCGTTGTTCTCTCTGTTCTTCCTTTTTTTCTAGGGTTTGTGGGTGGTTTAGGTGGTGGATGGTGGTGGCGGTTTATCGGTGTTTGGGTCACTTGGGTGGGCGGTTTTGGTAGTTGAGTGGGCAGGTGGTGCTGGTTGGGTGGTCAGGTGATGGTTGAGTGGTCGTGCTAATAATTGGGTGGTTTGGTCAAGTGGTGGTTGGGTGGTCAAGCTCCTCAAGGAGGTGGTCAATGATGAGTCAAAGAAAGGGAATGTGAAACCTTGGGGGGTGTTGGTAATCAAGTTAGAGGGATTTGGGTGTAAGGAGGGGAAGGGGGGGGGGGAACAAACCCTCAAAACAAACAACATAAAAGGGAATCAAGAGGTTCTATTCCCTTTCCCTTTCCAGTTTCCCCCAAACCAAATGCCCCCTAATTGAAGAAACATAGGCGTTATAGTCTTGAACTCACAATCTCAGGTTTTAAACATATGGACTTCTTTTTTTCTCTACTGAAATTTCATGAGTCTTTTCTCAAAACAAAATATAATTAGTAGCTATTTAACTTTTTTCAAACAAAAATTTAGTATCCTAACATCACCATGACAATTAAATTTACGATTTTACCCACAATTTTATGATCAATTGTCCATGCCACAATCTAGGGCATCACTGGAGACGTCTAATGTGATGATAATCCCTTGCAGAATTCCTCGTAGACGTCTCCAACCGGCAATGAACTGCATGACATTAGACGTCTGCGAGGGATTCAGCTGAAGGAAGGTGATTACATTAAAAAAATAGAAGTTTATAACTGTCATGGTGATTCTGCGAGGGATTCTACGAGGAATTATCATCACCTACAAGATTAGTGAAGAACAAAGGACGTAGCAAGTATTTTGAAACTGGGATAGTATAAGAGTGTAAGATCACTCTTTGTGTGAGTTTATATCACTAGTTGTGTGAAATCTATATTTATTTTTTTGCGAATCTATGATCATTAAGACAGTAATTACCTGGTGCTGGAGCGGGATTTCCCATGGGTCTCAAATTGGCACCTTCAATTCAAAATTGAAAGATCAATATACTACATAAGTCATAACATGTCTATGGTGCATATAACTACATGCTTGCACCATTACAAGTTACTAGATATGCCCTTTTGCTGATAGAATAAAAGACCCTATATGTGATTTAGAACTAATTGTCCCACATTAGAAAGAAAGGATAAAATATGACTTGTATATAAAATAGTGGGAACTTCAATTATTTCTAATTAGTTTTAGGATGGAATCTCATTAGACTATATATGATTAAATTCCAATCCAACGTGACTTATTACGTATATGCAGGCCTACTGAAAAGTCTATACTTTTCTAAATAAAGTCAAAGTTTGTAGTTGTGTCCCCACTTCCTAACCTAAACATCGAGGAGCATCTAAATCACGGAGACGCTTGTTGACATAATTAACTTAGAAAAATGTTTTAAAATTTTTTCTTCGGAACATTCCTAGTAGTGGCCTTGAATTTGGAACGCTGGAAGAAGGAATTACCTGGAACGGGGGCTGATGGAGTAGTTGTGTCGGGACTTGGAGCGGAACCTTCGGAGTTAAAAACAGCGAAATGTTAATATGCATCGCCTAATATAGCTTCAACTACATGCATACGTGCACATATTCTATCATCAAGATTGCAGATAGATGCCTTGTTAGAGAATAAAGTCCTCCCTAATTTTAGTTGTTAGGGATCGTTGAATCCCTAATATACACATGAGGGGTGGCACACAAATATAAGAGAATAAACAGATTAGAATAATGCACAAGGTAATTAACTTGATCCACGATTTCTGAAGGTAAAAATATTAGGAATATTACGGATAATATTATTATACATAATATTAATCATATACTTATTGGAAATATTCCTAAGATAATATTTCCCTAAGATAATAATATATGTTAAAGATATTATCATATCTTTATTATCCATAATATTCCTAATAACAAACCACAACTCAATTATGAGTGGTGGGCCTTGGTTGGGAAAATTAACTTTTTTATATGGGAATGCAAATGCAATGCAATTAAATCCTTCTAGTGACTACCAAAAACATGTGGTGATGGTAATGGATTCATAGATAATTTTGCACGGAAAGTCTCAAAACGATATCCATGGACCATGGGAATGAACTTCTATCTACAAATATCAAATATGTATTTTTTTTTCCGTCATAAATCTCTCTTAACAGTAAATATGACCTTATAGTGGATTGTATTAAAATTATGAAAAGAAAAAAGTATGGGCAGGCGGGGCGCCTGCCCAGGGCCCTTAAATCAAGATTAATTGAAGTTAATTATTTTCATCCTATTATCAATAGAAGGCTACTGTGGCAGTGGTTAGAAGTTTAGTTCCTAGTTTTTGATGGTGGGAATGCGAGATTCATGGTTCGAATCCCGTGGTTGTATGTTTTTCTCCTTATTACTTTACTCTTTTTTAGATTTCCTTTTTTTATGGGCTTTTAGATTTCCTTTTTAGTTTTTACAATGACTTGGACTTGCTTTTTTATTATTTATTTTTAACCCAAACTTTCTCTTGCCATCTTCCATTGACTACCAAATCCATGTTTCCCAATCTTTAATTTTCATCTACCACCTATTAAAAAGTTCTGTACATAATAATTTTTTTTTTTAAGTAAAAAGGAGTATGATTTTATATCTTATAGACCTCCATATTGTAATTAGTGCCTATATTAAAATATATTGTACACAACCCAAAGTCTAATATTAGGAATTTTATGTTATCAATTTTCTAGTGTTTACCAACTCAAATCTATATGATTGCATTATGATATTACATGTACTATTTTATATCATAAAAATAATCTATAAAAAAATAGCCTCTAAAGTAATAATAATGGATATACTCCTATAGATCATGCTTCTACCCTAAATTTACGTAAACTATCTAAGAGTAACATAATATTATATCTGATTAAAGTTCTTGAATTGTGAGAGACAAAATAATACTTATACCTTTTTTTTACACTAATGAATAATTAAGATATTAATGGTCAAAGTAGTGTGCTAGAAGATACAAAAGTCAAAGTGGAACAACAAATTTCAGTTTCAATTTTAATTGTTGATTGATATTTGTAATTATATTTGATTTCTATTATATATTTTAAGCCATCCGATAATAAAATGCATTAAGCTTTAAGTTTAATTTTGTATTTCGAAATTATGATTTTATACGTCAAGATACAGGTTGATCTAGTTTTTACAAACTAATAGATATTAACCATGTGAAATGAATTTTTTCTTGCTGAAGAAATAACTGATGACACACGTGAATGAGTCAATATTCAGTTAGTTATTATCCTATACACATGCATATTTTTCTTTAATTTCGTGTGTTAGAGGGCCCATCATTTGATTTTTCCCTGGGCCCAATAATATTCAGGAACGGCCCTGCGTCAAAAGATTAATATAGGTACATACCAGAACATATTGTGTCAAAAGAAGCACCAATGTTACAGATGGTAAGAAGTTGAGAGATCCCATCAGCAACGGAGGGATCTTGGTCAAGAATTGGCTTGACACTGCAGAAACAATCGGTGGCATTAAGCAACTCTTTCACCAGAACTGGGCAGCACTCCCCCTTGAATTCCGCCGCCGTCGTCGCATTTCTCCGGCAAGTTCTGATGTTTTTCCAGCACTCTCCCGGAAGATCTTGTTGTGCTAATGAGGGCATGAATTGCATTGACATCAACATTATTATTCCTAACAACATTGCCACCTCAAAATTTCTCATCTCTAATTCTTTCTCTTTTTACCTCTCTTTATCAAATGTCTTATCCTTTATTTTGTGAACTTAACGTTGATTTTTCTGTGGAACAAATATTTATACAGGGGTTAACATTCAACAAGGCATATTCTAGAATGAACTTGAGTCGTGGACTACTTCCATGAGTTAGTGTGCTGCACGTAGATTTTTCCCCATGCCCACTACTTTTTGTACGTAGTAGTATTCCACTAGTTTTGTGCTTCCACACACACATGTAATGAACCGGCTAAGCTTATCACTGTTAATTGAATCTTTCGGATACTTTTAATAACATCAGTCTTCTGTTACTAATCAATAAGAAAAGTAGAGATAGGATACATATTGTAGTTCCGATACAGATATCAATAGGGGTGAAAGTTATTCAGATAAAATCCAAAATCCAATCCAATCCAATCCAAATTAGTAATTTGGATCGGATTCGAATTGTGTTTGGATTGGATTCGGATTGAGATTTTTTGAGAAATTGGATTTTCGGATCGGATTGGCTTGAAAATATAACCGAATAGTAATACGCCTTGTATTCTGTATCTGGATTGGGCTTAAGTGCTTAACTGAATTTTTTTTTCTTAAAAGCCTAGTCCATGGCCCAGTAGGCGTAGCACTTCAACCCTTCCCCTAAAACCCTAACAACGCTTAATTCCTCATTTCCTAAATCTACTAGGCTGCTGTTGTGCTTAATTTATTTCATCGAAAAACTAGAGTTCTAAAAAAATCGGATTTTCGGATCGGGTTCAATCTAGAGTATGAAAAATTGGATTGGATTGGATCGGATTCAAACTCTAATTGGTTTGGATTCGGATTGGAAAATTGAGATCCATATTTTGTTCAGATCGGATTGGATTAGGCCCTAATCCAAACCGTACACCGAACTTTTTCACCCCTAGATATCAATATGAAAATTGGCTTAATACATTGTAGTTACTTGTAGGAAAATTTGCCAAAAATAATTTTTTTGTCAAAAAAATCTTTTAAAGTTTTTATTGTCAAGACAAATCTTAGACCTAAAAGTCTTTGTTAGATGAAACCTGATGATGTCATTCCGGTGTTGACCACTCCGACGTTGACTTAGTTAATGACTAATAAAGAGCTAGCCCCGTTCACGCCATTTCCATCCAATTTCTCGAAACTATAAACGATTTTTCCTCCCTATACCAAGCAACTAAGCGCAAGATGTAGACGGGATTCGATCCAAGGTCTTGGGTACCAACCCCACTAGACTTTACCAATTAAATTAAATAGACGGCATCCACACTTCTTAAATATATTGTAGTATAGCATCCATGCTTTTGTTCACATTATCTATGATTATCCCATGGTTTACTTGTGCATTACTTTTGTGGGATGGTCTTCCATGTTTACTAAGTAATTGACTATTACTCCGTATTTTATACACTTACAATGATAAATGCGCATAAAAAAGCATGTACTAGTTCTAAGGTTGAGATCTAGATCTAGATCTAGCAGGGTGATAGACTAGTAGTGTTGGCATCACCTCTGATACTAGAGGTCGTGGAATCGAGCCTGACCCCTTACAAGAAGGATCCCAATTCCCCTCCCCCCTCCTATGTACAAAGGACTTCAACTTACCTTTAAAAAAAAGAGCTAATTTTGAGGTTGAAAGTGAGGTAAAGGACCCTTCCCCAGCATGTAAAATAATAATGTGCATAAAAAAAAAAGAATTGATTCTTGTATGGTTAGAAAGACAAATATATGTAAGTATACAACGTATTGGACCTAAATATGTCGGCCCTTGGGGAATTTTTCATTGTTGTCAACATAATTTATCAAGAATGATTTGTTTACAAAAACTTAGGAAGATATGTTGTTTAGAACGCATGAATTCAGTTTGTCTGTTGGAAGAAGGCAATTGGTTTATAACTTCTTGCTTGGGGATTTGTTAGCTACTAAGGACATTCTAACTGACGATATTTTTTTTTGCTAAGTTAGTATAGTATATATATATGCAAACCCACAAAAACAACCTAAGCTTAGCTAGAAGGTGCAAACCAACTAGGTTGGCCTCCACCACTCAAGCAAAGCAACAAAAGCTATACATCACTGCCATCACTGCTGTAACAAAATCTACAGATTCAAACACCAACTAGAATCAGCCCTAGAAATTTTCTGTGGAAGAATAACTAAGATTCTACTTTTTATAACTTGTTTCAAATGTTAAATTGTAGAATTAACTGTAGGAACCTCATGCTGCCAGTAACGTGTATTCCTGCATCTCCAGACAAAATAAATGACAGCAGCTATACTTGCATACCAGTCTTGCTTCCTGAACTTAGTTGCCCTGTGTCTCTGAATCCATTGAATCAAACCATGCACATCAGTACTCTGAGCCTATATACTTAACCAATTTTTAACCTCCTAGATACACCTCTTACTGAAAGAACATTGAAAAAATAAGTGCTCATGGTTTTCTGGGTCAGAGGCACAAATCATACATAAATCTGAGCTAGCAACACCAATACTTTAGAACCTATCAGCAGTTTGAAGTCTTGCTTGGACAGCCAACCAAGCAATGAATCTATGCTTGGGAGTGTTCATTCTGTTCCATACCAGATGATCCCAGTGGACATGTTCATAATCCCCAAGCATTCTCTTATATACCAAACTGATAGAATAAACTTCCATGCTGTAAAATTCAGTTCTGGTAAAATAATTCTTCAAGATTTCTTTAGTTGCACACACTTTCCTCCAATACCAACTGACGATATATATATATATGGCATACATTATACTATAAAAATGGATAGAAATGTAATTAGGTTGAGAAAGTTTTTGTTCCTTCCTCGTAAAATCTCTAGGAGGAACAAGATTGGTTTTTGAGTTATAAAATTTGTGTGAGTAGTCCTATAATCTTCGCGGATCTAGCGTGGGTTCAGTGGGTTCAGCTGAACCCACAAAAATTTGGAAAAAGAACAAAGAAAATTCTGGAAAAAAATAAAAATAAAAATAGGTTATAAGGAAGGAAGCGCGATAGAGTTCACTTAGATCATCAGTAGCTCAGTGGTTCCGCGTGATAACTTAATGAGCTGTCATCCCACGTGTGATTGTCCCGAGTTCGAGCCTCCTCGGCTCCTTTTTTTTCTTCAATCTGGTTTTCTTTTCTCTAATTCTCTTTCCTCTCTTCGACTCGCCCTTTTTCATTTGCACAAACCCAAATCCTAGGGTTTAACTCCCAAACTGAACTCGACAAAGGCAGTAAGGAAGGCACGACTGCACGACGCGGCGCCACCACGAGTCCACGACCAGGCTCTTCGCACACTCCGACGAGTTGACGACCATACCTGTAACGCCCCGACTTTCATACATCCTTATTAAGCTAATTAATCAGGATTAGCAGCGGAAGACTTAGCTTAGTCGGCGCGTTACCGCCGTACTTTCCACTATGGGAAAATACAAGGCGACCTTTGACATTAACTTAGAGGGACAAGACCTTGATTTGTCACTCTTTAAAGAAATTTTTTAATAATAGATTACTATTTTCTAGATATTTCGGCAGAGTTTCCTTTGTAAATTGGACAACCCAAAATGGAAAAATGTTTGAAAAACCTGTTACAATAAAATATTTCCAAAATCCATAACTCAACGCTTTCGCGGAGTAGCAGCTAAATAGAATCAGGAGCACTATTAATCAACCAGAACTAGAAATGAAACTAAATCATTCATTATTAACTAATACAAAGTGGAACGTCCTCGCCTCAAAAGAAACGTAAAACAATCATAGTTGAACTCTTAGCACGTAACTGCTTCTATCTTGGAAAAGATGCTCCAGAACTTCAACCTGAAACTATTGTAACACTGCCACCTACCAAGTGACAGGCCACAGTAGTGACAAAACAAAACATTGACAGACACATCAGCACAACGCTGAGTACTAACCCATAAAACATTCTTAAAACATGCTTTGGTGTCTACGACTCTCACGTAATCAACATGTTCACATCATTCATAACCATATCACAACAACATAACAACATTCACATAGTCCATTATCATTCATCATGTTTTATGACCTTTAAGTACTTTCAGAAATCATAGCAAAATCATATAAACATCATCGTAGTTCTTTCATATCAAAACGGCAGACATACTTTCATATCATTAGACAATAAACATTCATAAACATATACTTCAAGTCATACAGAATATCATATATCATCATCATCTTTCATTTACTTAACTAGTAATGATCGTACTATCGTAATAACATAGTTATTTCATAGCATTCGTTCATAAACATCAGTAATCATCATACTCATAAAACATTTCATATCTTTTAATCCAATCATCGATAATATAATGTGTGAAATCATAAACATAATCGCAATCATAATCATACTTTCATAACATCAAAGTCATCATACTGCATAGCATTGAGTCATAAAATCATCAGCATAACAAATATTTCATTTCATATCATAAGTTCCATCATTATGTTTTCATCTTTTAGCTTGGTAACTGGCGAGTATAGACATGTGGGACGTCTCCCACCATGTGATGACCCTCAAGGAGCCCAGCTCCCTTGTTGGATACACCACCATGCGACGATCCTCAAGGAGCCCAACTCCCTTGTTGGATACACCGCTCACACCAAAATTGGCGAGTATAGACATGTGGGACGTCTCCCACCATGTGATGATCCTCAAGGAGCCCAGCTCCCTTGTTGGATACACCACCATGCGATGATCCTCAAGGAGCCCAGCTCCCTTGTTGGATACACAGCTCGCACCAAAATAACATGCGATACCCCTCAAGGAGCCCGGCTCCCTTGTTGGGTGTACGGCGGGTGCGAAGGTACGTGCACGACCATAAAGTTGATAAGCGTAACATTATACCGCCAGAACCTCTTTCACTTTTATTTATCATGTTTCGTTTGTTTAGCATTCATCGGCATAAGCCATAGATCTTTCATGAATCATACTTGAGCATCAATAACATAGTCAAAATACCATAATTACATTACGTCATCATAATCATAATCATAATCAAGAAAAGTAATCATAATCAGAATAAGTAATCACAATCGTATTTTCATAACATCATGATCATCATACCACATAGCCTCAAATCATTTGATAAACATCATTTACATAGCAACTATTTCATATCAGAGTCATACTTCCTATACTTTTAGTTCATTTCAGAATGATCATAACGTATACATTTACATAACCGGAAATTGTAAGCATATCTCATACCTTGAAGTACTTTTTAAGAATAACACAAACATATCAGGAGCATAGCAGAAACATAACAGTCTTTTCGTATCTCATATCGTTTAAGAGCCATTCATACTTTCAGATGGTTTTAGAATTTAAAAGGTATACTTTATCATATTCAGTATACATGAACATATATTATAGCAAACATTTCAAACCCATCATGCATAAGAATAAAAGTTATCTTTACGTACTTTCATATCATTATATAAACTAGAACATTTCCACTTCATATATTAACTAATCCATTTCTTAATTTCATGAATCAACTCCAACTCCAACTACTTAAGCCATAATAACAAGATAAACTAGTGCTAATTCTCTGAAAGTGCTACACATAAAACCTTCCTAGATTAAATATAATTACTTTCGCCACATGACTGACATCCTTCAATTAGCAATTATTAAATGAAATCTCTGAAGCTAACTCTATCAAGTTGAACAACATAAATCAAAGAGCTTCTCATCAGATTCCAAATAGATACATCATAAAACGAAACGTTTATTGACAGAGGACCTCATACTAATTAAATTAACCTTACTACAATTGATATTATATGAGAGTAAGGTTCTATACAAACATCTTGCACCAATGAACATAGTATACTAATGTATATGACCACATTTTTGCTATCATGACAATTATAGTCTAATCTAGGTAGTAAAGTTCAACATCAAAGTTTACCCATAAATCAAAAGAAATGTTCAAATCATTACTTCCTTTGTCAACTGTTCAACACTAACTAGAACTCAGAGTCTCAGACTTTCAACCATTTCTTTGCAACACATATATAGATTGATACTCATTTATCAAACTACAAATTATATCAATCAAATCCATACTCAATAATCCATTTGATAAGCATATTTTGAATATAAAATCAGAATAAATCCAATTAACAGAAGGATTGGAGAGGGGTAGTACTTATAATAACTCATGAATTCAAAGCATCAACAATAAATAACCAAATTTCAGAATTCATAATTTCAATATTGACTTTTAATTTGAGGAAAACAAGAGGAGGAGAAGAGAGGGGTGTAGTACCTCTGCTCACTTGGAGCAGGGACGAAACATAGGCGGCAGGGAAGGGGAGTTGTGCTCCGGCGAGCACGGGTACACCGGCGAGGAAGAAGCAGAACGCACGGTGACGGCAGCACAATGACAGAGGAGGAAGAGAGACAAGAGGAGGGGAAGCTCGAACAGCAGCAGCAATGAAACCACAACAACGAGCAGTGAACAACAACCACACACAACACCTCCACCACGAAGAGGAGAGAGAATACGCGAGCAGGGAAGAAAGGGAGCTCCGGTGAGCTTGGGTCCGACGATAAGGAAGGACGAGAGAGAGGGAGATTGGGTGAGGAATTACTGGGGTTTGGGGTTTCACGGGGAGGAGAGAGAGAAAATGAGGTTGGGGTTTCCTTTGGGTGAGGGGAGAGATATAAGGGGGTTGGGGACTTGGATTTTCACGGGAGAGAGAGAAATAAGGGGGTTTTGGGTTTTCTTTGAAGAGAGAGAAATGGGGTTTGAAGAGAGGGAAATGGGGTTTTGGGTTGTTTGGGGCTTTCTTTCAGGAGAGAGAAAATAATATGGGGTTTTGTTTCCTCCTTAAACCGACAAACATAAATGGACGGAAGGAAAACCGACTTTGGTTATTTAAAATCCAAATATATAATTAATAATAATTTCATAAAACAAAATATATTACAAATACTACAAATATTCCAAATTCAAATAAAATAAGGATTTACAAAACATAATTAACTTTATAATTATAATTAACGCTAATTAAAACGCACTTAAAAATCGGGGTATTACAATACCCATACCCATACCCACTTTTTCTCTCCTCCCTAGAATTCCCTCCTTTTATATCCCTCACATCTTCAAAAAGTTTTATAAAAAATACAAGTAAAAAAGAGCAAAAATATTGTAGTTGATCATTTTTCTGTTACCTCAATTTCCACCATGGTTGGTTTCTCTCTCATCATTTATGGGTTTTGTTTAATTTTTTCTGGGTTTTCTTGTTTTTACTAACTCGTTGTTTTGTTTTTTATGGGTTCATAGGAAAGAGTAAATCAGCAATTTCAAAGAAGGAATTGAAGATGTCATTAGTTGCTAAAAGACTTCTATGTTGCAAGATGATGTTCATGAAAATCAACTTGTAAGTTTATGTACCTCCTAAATTTTCTTGCAACAATGCCTTAGTTGCAAAATGATTTGGGATCGGCTAACATGAATCGTCATAAGAAATCGTCCTACATTTACTTGTAGAAATGGAAATCGTCCGCCGGCTCTACTCATTTCTTGGCTGCGGCAAAATCGCACGGACGCATACGCATTTCTCATCTCTCCTCTTCTGTCTTCTCTAGCCTCTACTCGAATTTGTTTAGGTAATTGACTAATTTCTTTCATTCTTTGCTTAAACTTTCATTTCATTTACCAATTCATTTGAAATTATTGGAATGCTTCATGCTTGGATAAATTGATTTGATATTATTGGAATGCTTCATGCTTGGATAAATTGATTTGATATTATTGGAATGCTTCATGCTTGGATGAATTGAATTGATATTATTGGAATGCTTCATGCTTGGATAATTTGAATTGATATTATTGGAATGCTTCATGCTTGGATGAATTGAAATTGAAATTATTGGAATGCTTCATGCTTGGATGAATTGAAATTAGAGATTTAGAGTATAATTTAGTGATGTCAAATTGTCAATTGCCGAGAAAGTTGTTTAATTTTAAGTAATTTGTGAATGAACTCATGAAGGATGAAAAGTTTGGATGAAAAAAGTTTGAAATTATTCTCGTATTTATCGGTTGTAATTCCGAATTTGAATTGGTGTATTTTATTTCTAAGCAATTTAAATTGATCTTTTTTTTGTTTAACGTCTCTTTAATTCCGAACCCACGTGGGTGAAATCCTGGATACGCCACTGCTTCTAGCCAAACCTTTTTGTATCATTTTATGTACTAATCAATATTATTGGTTCACAAATACATATCAGTAGATTCAACAAACTTCCTATATATTTAACAAACTTTTGGTAGCCAAACTCTGATAAAACATACACCATTAGAGCAGGGTATAAATGGCTCAAAGGCCAACATGAGAAAGTGGGGTGGCACTTTTGGGTTTGGAATGCTTTGAATGTGCCCAAGCATGCTGTCATTGCTTGGCTGGTGGCTCTTGGGAGACTTCGCACAAGGGATAGGCTTGCTGCTGCAGGTCTATGTAATAGTACAGATTGCTTACTGTGTATTCATGGCCAGGATTCTTGCACACACCTGTTTTTTAGTAATCAAGTGTGTGCTATGGTGATGCAATGGCTTGCATCGAAGTAGTGGAGCTGAATTTTTGTATACCGGTTTGGAAGAAGTGGGGCAGAGGCTATAGAAGTAAAAAAAGACAGCAAATATGTTATATGGCTCTGGCAGCAACGGTGTACCATGTTTGGATTGCAAGAAATCATGCTCTATGGCAAAATGTTGTTCCAAGACCCTGTCAAGTGGTGAGGAATATCCAATGTGCAGTAAGTTGGCGTGCTCATGCTAAGGTGACTGAGAAATGGTCCATTGAAGATAAAAATTGGTTGCAGGACTTAGAAGCTGTAATTAGGTAGTTGCTGTTGTATTGTTTTTTTTGTTGTTTTCTTTTTCTCTTGTTGTTGGGTTTTGTTGGTTGGTTGTTTGTTTAGAGTGCTGTTGGGGTTTCTTGTGGATGTAGTATCAGTTGTAAGTCATTCTAAGTTTAGGTAGTTGCTGTTGTTTGTTACTGAGATTTTTTCATACTTTGTTAATATATTTATTAACAAAAAAAATAAATAAATAAGGCGAAGAATAATTGACATCAACTAATAAGATTAAGTGGCAAAAACAATAATATAAAAAGTGAAAAAGAAGATTTTTTTTCCGTTTTGCCTAGTTGTTTTCGGTTCTAAGTGTCTAGTCCATCCTAGATGATTTTATCAACTAAGAAGTCTACGTTGCAAATCTGGTTTTGAAGTCAATGTATTATGTAAATACTTACTAGTGCCTTAACAAAAATTAAATAAAATTGGTGGCACATGAGTCCATTTTAATGACAAGCACATTATCATACATTAATCTGGACCACCAACCAACCAACCCGATTTAGACCCTGTTTTGATATGGGAATGATCCAACTCAAGCCAAACTTGGCCAACTCGATTTAGACCCTGTTTGGTACTAGTGTTTTAGGTAGCGGGTCGGGTTGGACAAGATCAAAATGCTGCTTAAGAAAATTATGAGTATTTGGTGAGATAGTGTTTGTAATAGCGGATATCGGTTGGAGTAGATTATGAGTAGTGGTTGTAGAATGTTACTACAAGTAAAGTTTGAGATATATAGGTAGTGATCTAACGAATATATACTAATCCCTTCATTTCTTTTTAAATTTACTCACTTCACTTTGGGGAAAACCAAGAAGGAAGCCCAAAAGTATGAAAGAGAAACCGAAAAGGTAGAGAGAGAAACTCAAAAGTAAGAGATAAAAACTAAATAGTGGATTAAAAAAATTAAAAAGGGCATGCCATGGGTGGAAAAAGAGGAGAAAGTAGATAGGACATGTTACCAAGAATAGAAAAAAAATGTGTAAATTAAGAAGAAACGAACCAAAAAGGAAAGTATGTAGATTAAAAAGAAACGGAGGGAGTATATAATAGTATAAGGTAGAATCGTTAACCAATGTTTCTAATTTCAATTTCCTTATTCTCGTTTATTAATTGCTTTTCTTATGGAAACTATTCATTGTTTTTCCTTTACAATAGCAGGGATGTGATTGAAATATTTATTTTAGAGAGAAGATATAACTGATATTTCATAATATTTTATGCTCCAAATTTTACAAGCATTTTAGTTAAAATTGGTAATATAAATTTTATTGGGAGTTGAATATTATCTTAAATTTAAATATTTTTGAGTAGTTAAAAAGTCGTATATTCCTTTTTCTATGTAAGTGCTTTGAAAAATAAATATTGAAATTAAGTATTGAACTAACTAATGAAATTGTTTTAGTTCATTTCATATTTGAATAAAAGTCATTTATTGTCTTTTATTTCAACAAAGAACTTTTGCCAAACACTTCTAATTAAACAAATAATTTAAACGTTAATCGCGAACATTACTATAGTATACGGCTAGTAGCCTACCACCAACAGGTACATCTACTGCAACAGCTAACATATGCTAGAATCGCTAGTTTTGCCAAACAAGCCATTAGAAGTCTGGGGACAAGGTTATACAATAACAATAGAGATCTTACATAAAGCTTTATAAAATCCATCACTCGTTAGAATCTTGATATAATAATAAAAAAATTTAAACAGAAAACACCGTGTCATATTATTGTCGGGAAAATGCAAGAATCTTCAGTACATATTATGCTTATCAAAATCATTAGAAGATATGCAGATCCATCTACTAAAACAGTAGATATATTGAGAGAACAAGTAAGCTAGAAAATGATTCAGCCATCGCAAT
This sequence comes from Beta lomatogona, assembly GCA_947646795.1. Classification (NCBI taxonomy): domain Eukaryota; kingdom Viridiplantae; phylum Streptophyta; class Magnoliopsida; order Caryophyllales; family Amaranthaceae; genus Beta; species Beta lomatogona. The sequence continues at coordinate 2,199,171 of CANSNZ010000150.1, forward strand.
CTTGTTAGCGGCACTTGCTGCAGGTGTAGAGCTATCTGCAAAGACACAACAATTAAACTTCGTCAAATGTCGATCATTTCCTAAGTTGTTTGACTATCTCAATATCTTGTAAGCTAAAATATATAATATGCTCTACGTCGCATAGAATTTTCACATTTGTTTTGTAACACCAATAATATTATGGCTTTTAGGGTATTTTTTAACTATCTGAAAAGTTCAAAAATATAGATAAAATATATATTCAGATTATATTCTACTTTGCAAAGTTTAGAAAAACTACCCCCTCCGATCCTTATTTACGCCCCTCGCTTTACTTACACATTTGCTAATGCACATATTTGACTATTGAATATGTGTTAGAGATGTTAGACATATGAAATAATATCTTTACATCGCCTACCGGTAGGAAAGCGAAAACGTATTTAAGGTCCTTCAAGGATCGATAGGCTCGGATACCATGTTAAAGAAAGTGTTTAGGCTAATATGTGTTTAGAATTGAAATGCTTTGCTTTATCATTCATCAATCGGGGATATTTATCCAAGAGCTAAGATAACATAAAATAGAAACAATTTCCTAAAAGATAATATTACCATAATCCTAAAGATAGGATATATCTAAATCATATCTATATTATTTATCAAATCATAAAGATATTATTTCATATCTCTAACATCTCTAACAATATGTAATTACGTATTAGTAAAAAAAACTAATAAAAAATTTGATATCATTATATTTTTCATTGAGACGAATCAAAAAAATCCTCACATAATTATGTTTTTTCTTATATATTGAAAAAAATTTAGAAGATTTTATGCAATTCTAAATAGTGACAATATTCCAGTTCGAAACATCTATAAGAAAAGGATAGAGTACTTAAATTTTATGAACATATGAAAGAATTAAGAGTCTGACTCAGTCTAAAACAATATGATAGAAGACCAGTTAATCATAACTTTCTCACTCCTAACTCTCTCTTGTTCCATTTTCAAGTATCTTATACACGCTCTTTTTATCTCTTTCTTCTAGTAGAGTTATTTGATATTTCAGATCTGAGATTGATGTTTTCATATAATTCACTGTATTAGGGTCCATATAACGAATGAAATGAAATTACCTGTGTTCTCTCCAATAGGTGCAGGTCCTGAAGCGATGGGGCTTTCCGCTAAGCCTTCACATGTACACAAAATACGATAAATAACTGATTATACGTACCTTAGAGTTTCCACTTAATTTTAGTAGTTGGTAATAGTAATATCACTATGACCCATCAATTTTAAATTTAAATTTCAAAACAAAAAATTCGTAAAAATCCATTGGAAATGGTAAAAATAAGTAAATTACCTGGAGTTGGGGTCATAAGGCCTGGAGCAGCGCTTGGCCCTTCTTCACCTTTAAGTTTTTCGTCAGCATATTAAATAGTAAACTTGAGTAATTTAATGATAATTTCAAATATACACATCAAACAATTATAAATCTATTTATTTGAAAAATTGTACAATAGTTGAGATTATTCGTATCTATTATTCAATATCTAAAAGGTTGTAGAAATATTAATTCATTAATTCATGTTCATGAATTAATATAGAACGCGTGAAACTATCTATATATATATGATCAAAATTATATATAAAAGAGATTATTAGAGATAAATAGAAAAAAGTTTTACTTTAAATTGATCACATTAGAATTATTTTTTTTTATTAAATCCTGATTTTTTGAAAATGACACTATATAGTTTTATTTATTCATCAACTGAAGTATATTATAACTTGGGCTCGGAGTGAGTTTGAAAGGTAGTAAACTATGTAAACATGAATTATTTTCATATATAGTCAAGCGATATATGCTAAAAATTTGTACAGAAGATTAATATATTTAAATTAGAAAAAAATTACCTAGAGGTGGCATCATCGGAGATGGAGCTAGGCTTGGAGGCGGAACAAGGCTTGGAGGTGAAGCAAGGCTTGGAGATGGAGCTTGGCTTGGAGTTGGAGCTTCACCTTTCAAGTTTAGTTTAAAGTAAGATTAATCGCAAAATATTATATACAACTACCCATACATTAAAATTATGAATGATTATAGTAAAAGTATCATAAAATGTAGTTTTCTACTAGGCATCATATCTTAACTGATAGCTTGAAAAATGCTGTAAAGAAGAAAATTAGAGCTATTCTTCCTCAAAAGATAGCTAGAAGATATTATACTTGGTTTTTGACGTTATAGTTATACTTTCTATATAATTGTTTCTCTTTTTAGGGCCTATTGCTCTAATTAGAGTATTTGTTAGGTTGTAAATATGTTTGGTGCCTTGATATATACATACTTACTTGCCTAGCAAAAAAAAAGAAAAGTAATTTCTAGGAAAAAAGAAGTATTAAAAAAAGAGGAGAATTAACCAAAACAATCATAGTCATAGATTAGCGAAAGCTAATATTGTACTATCTATGTCGTCCCATACTCTTGTACACAATCAAATTTCATATCTTTTACCACAAATTCTAAGCAATATATATTAGGAAATATATAGTGATGTGAAATCTTGTTAGATTTGTCACGATGTATATAATATTCAAAATTTCACCTTTTGAATGTTTTAATTGAAACATGCAGTTTTCTCGCAAAAAGCTCTCTACTTCGGGTTTCTCTTATTAAGTTAGGTTTCTATCCCATATCGAGCTCATTATTTGAGAGGAAAAAGAGCAACCAAGGGGCCACCTTATATTCCGCACCAATCTTCATCTATTACTCAATCTTTTTTAAGGTTTATTGCTCAGTTGATAGAGCATTGAGCTTTGCAGCAAAAGAGCAAAAACTTCCGGTGTGGGCCTAGGCCTGATCCTTTTACATGCGACTATGCGAGCGTAATCTCCAGGCTTAGTGAAGCCATCAGCCTTGAGAAATAGCTAAAAGAAATTATCGTTCTTCCTGAATAATGGAGAAGAAGCTTAAAATGGCAAAAAGAAGGCACGTTGATATCGACAAGAGAAGTGATTGAAGCGTCACTTAGAAATCAAATTTTGACGTTAGAAAATGAAGATTATATACAAAAGATCCAATTTGTGTTCTTGACGAACTGCAAGCGTTTTTTTGTTTTTGAAATGAGGAAGTGGTTGACCTTACAAGTTTGCAATACCTAAGATGTCGGACGGTTTTTAGCGGATAGGTTGGGCATAAGCTCGGATCATCGCTCTTTCCTTTGTCCTACCCCGCTGACCAGCGGTCTACAAAGGGCTTTCGGGAACTAGACAGATAAGGACCTAAAACTACATAAGTTCAACTCCGACTTCCAAATATAGCAATTTCTGCACCTTCTAATCGACGTAATATGAGCCCAGTGGCGGAGCCAGGATTCTCAATCAAGGGTAGCATAAAAAAGGTACCAAATAGCGGTAATAATACTGAAACGTAATTCACGTTAAACACTTGTAACCCTTTTTTTTAAAAAAAATACGATATGATATTAGTATAGGAAAATATTTTCCATGACTATTTAGTTTTTTTCAATTGTACTTGGAAGTTTGGGCAACTCGAAAGGAGTATTTCGTGCTATTTTTCTCTATTCATACCAATTATATAATTTTTTATATTAATTCATGGGTTGTGTTCAATTGGTCTAGAAACTTAGAAAGTGGTGCAATTTGTACTACTAATCTCTATTATATAAGGGAAGGGGAGAGGAAGATGGTGTCCCCATATGAAAATACTAAATTACGCTTAATGATGAAATGGAATAAAAAATTACAAAATAAACCAATTTAAGAACCCTTTCTCATTTCAACTTGCCATTCTAAATAAGTTAAAAATGTTATACTAAATTCATCTAACTATTAATATTTCACATTTTAGTGTAATCATATTTATAGTACAGATAGAGTATATAATAGACTAATAAGTTTTGAAATTAACGTACGAATCGCGTGCATATAATTCTAGTGGTAAGAAAATGTGTTATTATGTTACTAACTTTAACAAAATATCAACTTTTCAAAACACTTACTAGTTTATTTTTAGATATATTGCTAGTTAAAATTGTGTATGGACCAATGTGAAAAGTATTTTAATAAGTAGAAATTCCCTTAAACAATTCGCTCCATGACTTCCCTTAATTTTTATAGTAGTAATGGGCATTTCCCTTAAAATAAAATTTGTTGAAATATGCTACTTAGAATTTACTTGTGTATTTGAGACCTTGAGGAAGATGGAAAAGATAAGGAAAAAAAAAGGAGAAAAGGAAAAGAAAAAAAAGAAATAGAACTGGAAGTATTCTAGGACGTAGGAATCGAACCTGGGATGCTGCGAGCCTGCAACATCATAAATGCATGCTGGGAACCAACCACTGCGACACGGAAATTGTAACAGCACATATTGCTGGTTTATTGTATATATCCATCCTATTTTTACTTAATTCTTTTTCGCTGCCAATTTTTTTTCGAATTTTTTTTAGGGGTAGCATATGCTACCCCTTGTAACTTAATAGATCCGCCCCTGTATGAGCCTTTTGGAAATTGTGATAAGAAATACTCCCTCCGTCCTAAAATATAGTTCCCATTTCCCTTTTTTCACGGTAATTTATGCAAGTGGAATTTAAGAGGGATAGTAAAGATTTTTTGTTTATTTAAATAAATGTTGTATGGGAAAAGATGATTTTAGGAGAGAGAATGGAGAATAATTGGTGAAAGAACATTAATTGTAACACTTGGGTTGAATAAACAAAGCAAAGAACAAAATTCAAGAAGCAAATAAATGATGGGACATGGTTTTTCTAGACAAATTACGGAAAAATGTGGAACTAAATATGGAAATGTAAACTATATTTTGGGACGGAGGGAGTATGATTAAAATTAGTTATGTTGTTCAGACTATAAAAAAACAATCAGAAGTTATAATGATATAGAGTGAGTACATATCAAAAAGAGATGGAGCAAGGGAGTAATGTATGTAGTGTTTTTATTTGGAAGTGAGGCCTTGTAATAAGTAGTGTTTTTATTTCTTTCATGTGCCCTTCTCTTGGAGCCCATCCTAGATGGTTTGCTTGAGAAGGGAAAGTAAGTTGTAAATAGTTTCGCGTTTCAAACAGAACCTCTTTTTTTTAAAAAAAAGAAACAAAGTGAGTACATTTTTCTTTTTTTTTTCGGTAAGAAGAAATGGTCCGGACCCCGCTCGGGTCTTAATGGGCCAGGCACTTGAGAGTGAGGGGGAAGGGTAAGGGGAACCCCTACCCTCAAAGTGCCTCTAGTGGAGATTGAACCCCCAACCTTGAGGTTGGAAGGGTGCTCTCCTTACCACTAACCCAAGTACTACTTGGTAAACAGAGTGAGTACATATCAAAAAGTGATGGAGCGAGGGAGTAGTGTACGTATAAGAGTATAAGGATACGGTAGTTGTATATTACCTTGGCAAAAGCCGTTAAGAGAAGCTACAGAATCGGCAATATCACACGCACCCAAAAGCCGGGTAATATTGGTTGCTAAGGAGGGATCTTGTTTAATAGCGGTGTTCGCCGTACAGAAACATTGCTTCTCGTTTCTTGCACTTTCTTGGATGAGAGGACAGCATAAGAATTCGGTGATATTAAACGACGAGCTTGATGGATCAAATTGTGGCTCTGTGCGATTCGAATTATTTGTGATGCATTGCTCAATTTCTTCCCAGCACGTCTCTGATGATGCTAATCAGTCCACAATCACGTTTCGAAATGTCAGAATTTACCAACGTAATTAGTACAACTATTACCAACTACTCCCTCCGTCCCATAATATAGTTCTCATTTTCCTTTTTTCACGGTAATTTATGCAAGTAGAATTTAAGAGGGATAGTAAAGATACTTTGTTTAATTAAATAAATGTTGTATGGGAAAAGATGATTTTAGGAGAGAGAATGGAGAATAATTGGTGAAAGAGCTTTAATTGTAACACTTGGGTTGAATAAACAAAGCAAAAAAAAAAAATCAAGAAGCAAATAAATGATGGGACACGGTTTTTCTAGACAAATTACAAAAATACGTGGAACTATATATGGAAATGGGAACTATATTTTGGAACACCTAAAATGAAAATGGAAACTATATTATGGAACGGAGGGAGTACTACACTTAGGTAGAAAAAATTACCTGCAGGTTCGGCTGCAGGAGAAGCACCACTAGGGCTGGGGCTCAAACTAGAACCTTCAGATTAGAATTGCATTGAAAAGTCGATAAATCACACAAAAATATAGAAAAGCGTGTTGAAGTTACTCAATTGTAATATAGGTCGGGACTGCCGCACCCTTAATGGAGGAGACTTTACATAACTGACAAGCGCAAAGGAGGCTCTAACCTAAACCAATAGGTTGGGTAACACCACAAGCTTATGAAGTTGTTAGGATCTCAATAAAAATCTAGAACAATACTTCTAGAAAATGATAATACCAACTACATACAAGCACCAAAAATATTTGTGCAAAAGACAACATTAGTCTACAAATTATACACCATAAAGATAACAAGGTTCATAAAAAAATTGGTTTTATTGCAATTCTAGACGAGTGAATATCAATTAATGAATTAGTTTGTCACTAAAAATTGACGTAATCACACATTAAGTTAGTTTTTATTATATGAAACTAGTTATTAGGCCTAGGCAATGCCCCGGGTTATTAATATTTTCATGTCAAAAGAGAGCATTAATGTTGCATAGTTCATTGGTTAAAACTTTACTGTATTAATTTGAGGTCACGTAATCGAATCTTGTGCGAAACATGTTTCTAATTTTTTAATGTATCTTGATGACATGGAACGAAACAACTAAAGGGACAGTGCCACGTGGCGTATAGACTTGCTTCCGAACGCCTTTTAATATATTTGTATAGATTCTTCACACATTAAGCTGGTGAACATATTATTATTTACTCATAGATTAGACCTTATTAATGAAATTTGTTAATCTGTCACTAATTAAATGAAGGAAATACCTGGTGTTGGGGCCGCAGGAGTTACACTAGGACTTGAATTAGGACCTTTAAAACAAAAAAGAATGCAAGATTTGTAATTTCAATATTATGTGTTTTGCAAAAGAAAACACTAACAATTATTAAAAAAAAAAAACTCATAGTAAATACTATACCTGGAGATAGAGCAGTCGGAGACTGAGCAGGTAGTGGTGGAGCAGATGGAGCTTGTTGTGGGCTTGGACTAGGACCTTCAAATAAAAAAATTGCAAGGTTCATAAAAGCATGACCACACCAGAGAAGAGAGTAACCACATACAAGCCCAGATGAGGTTCCATCCTAATTACATGGGGGAAACACTACTGTTGGGCTACATGCTCCAAATATTTTTCAACTTGTTGGACGCTCCCTACGTGGGAACAACAAAGGGTCAGGATCGTCCGCTTTGATACCATGATAAATACATCATTGGGCCTGCAGACACAATCCCACAGCGGAGGAGAGATTGACCACACACAAGCTCAAATGAGGTTCCATCCTAAAACTAATTAAATTGGTATTAGTAGGATGAATAGCCATTAAGCTTATATGTTAGGCATCATCTCTCTCTTTCTTCAATGTGGGACAAGCACGTGGGTTAACACCTTAACACTAGCTTAATTACATAGCTAAGTAAGCAATATTGGCTTGCATTTTTGTGGAGTGGTCATAGTTATTGTTCTAAGCCAGGAAACATAGCTTGGGAGAATTTGTGCTGGAGTAAGTCTCAAGGAGGTTTAATTGGGTTTCAGAGACATCATTACATGGAATATAGCTTGTCTAGGGAAGTATGTTAGGGCCATTGCTAAAAAGCAAGACAATATTTGGATTAAATGGGTGAACGCAGTGTACTTAAGGGAGGATCATTGGTGGGAATGTGGGATTACAAGCCCAAGAGTAATTCCAGTTGGTACCGGAAGAAAATTTGTGATGTTAAAGAGTAGCTCAATCAGTATTATTCTCATCAAGACATATGTGATATGAATACTTATTCTATCAAGAGTGTGTATGATAGCATGAAAGGGCAGAAAGCTGTGATTCATTGGGACAGAGTGGTATAATATTCCTAAGCAAAGATTTATAAATTGGGTGGTTGTGCAAGGAAGGCTTCAAACAGCAGATAGATTGTTCAGCATTGGCATCAACACCTGTTCTTTCAGTGTGTTTTTAGTGAGCAGATTATTCAAGAAATGAAAAACTGGTTGAAGATGCAAACGAGGGTGAAAGATTTTCAGAGGTTGATTCAATGGATCAATTGAAGTAGAGGCTTAAAGTTTAAAAGATCAGTATGGAGTGCAGGTGTTACAGCAGCTATCTATTTCATTTGGAAAAGCAGGAATGATTCGTTTTGGAATCAGCAGGTCCCTAATGTTGCTCATCATTTGATACAAGACATGAAACGTGAGATAAAGCTGAGGATAAGTCATGTCATGCCTCAGAAGGTTGCTAGAGCTGATGTTAACTGGTTTAATGAATTGTAAAGGCTGATCTTGTCTGTTGATTACATTCTAATGTATTAGAATGCTTGCTCTTGCTGCTTGATTGAGCTGTTAGATTGTAAACTTGTTTTCTGTGCTATCATAATCTTACTTAATTAGCAAAAAAAAATATTGGCTTGCATTAGTAGGCACAAGTACAGGGTCAAAATCACCCTGAGATCAGATAAGTCTTGAGGTCAAGCATTCGTGTATTAGTTAAAAGAAGAAAAAAAATTTACTTGAGTGCTAGATGCATACCACCCGGGCAAATTGTGTCAAAAGATGCAGTGACGTTGCAAAGAGAGAGAAGCACAGAAATGCCGTCGATATCGGTAGCATTTAGATTAGGCTTGATGCTGCAGAAACACGGTGTTTCATTGGTTATAATTTGTGTGAACACTGGACAGCATACTCGCTTGAATTCGGGCGGCGTATGGGCGCCCTGACGGCATGTCATGATCCTGTTCCAGCAAAACGAGGAATCTTGTGCTGAAGATGGCATAAATTGCATTGACATGAGCAATACAATTCCCACCATCATTGCCACCTCCATTCCTACGTATGTTTTCATCGCACTAGTTCTTTTTTCCTCTCTAGCTATATGATACTAGAATAGATGCTTTGTATATGGTGGATTAATATTGGAGAGCTTATGTATCAATATTTTATACACAGCACAAAAAAATCATCGAGGCACATTATTCAGGAATGAACTGGATTATTGAATGCTTCTCTATGTGTTAGCGCGCCTCACGTAGATGATATACGTAAACCCCGTGCCGGCGACCACTTTGTACAAGTAGTAGTACTCCATTAGTTTATGCAGGCTTCTCCATCATAATTTTATATGTTTATTCCAATCAAGCAATTAGCCAGGTACCCATTGGACACCCTGATGGATAGAGACCACCTCTAAAACTTTCGTTCTTTTCAATATAAAAGTACCTTATAGTAAAACAAAGGATTTTTTGTCCCAAACTACATTTAACTTTCAAGTTTTTGCAAGAGACTACCTTATAAAAAAATTATTGTCCTAAACTACCTTATTTTACAATTTTGTTGTTGACAGCTACCTTATGCCGGTTTCGGCGTTGACTTTTGTTTTTTCAATTCAAAATTGTGGGAAAAATTAAATTACCATTGTGGAAATTGAGGAGAGTGATTGTTTTTAGTTTATGTAGAAGAGGAATTTAATGGTGGCTTGGTGGTACAAAGTGTCACATAGATATGAGAGAGAGAGAGAGAGAGAGAGAGAGAGCGCACACATAGGAAAATGGGGAAATTAGGGTGGGGAAAATTAAAAAAGGGTTTGAAGAGGTCAAGTGATATTACGTGACATTAAAAACCAGAAAAAAAAAAAAAATCAATGCCGGAAACCGGCATAAGATAGCTGTCAACTACAAAATGGTAAAAGTAAAGTAGTTTGGGACAACAATTTTTTTATAATGTAGTTTCTCGCAAAAACATGAAAGTTAAAGGTAGTTTGGGACAAAAAATCCTAAAACAAATATCACATAGGGGTTCTCAAATTCAATCCACAACTATTAATCCGATTATTTACGTGACAAAAATGAAATTTGATTCTTCCTTGTTACTTCTGCTTCTTCTCTCATTTTAGCTAGATTTTAGGGGGTGTATTTTCCTCATTATTATTAAATTCAAATTCTTTGGAAATGATAACACGGCACCCTTCGGTGTATAAATCAGCGATGACCAAACAATATTACATGATCATGACAGATTTATGAAGATTAGCTTGATAAAGTAACTTCACTTGTGATATGAAAAGACGACGAACATCTAGATTAATACAGCATTTCCCCTCTCCTTTTAACAAATAACAAAATTTGCTTAACAAGCTAAGTAATCTTTAAAAGTTCTATCACTTCAAATAAATAAAAATGCTTGCTCATCAATCCAATATGAATAATATAACAAACCAAAACATATTAATAAAAAGGTCTGAAATGTTTGACATTTTCGGGATTTTGCTTTGGAATAAGACAAATGAGCGCCTGCCCTAGGTCAGAAGGGATATTTCTAACCTGAAACCAACTCCAATATTAGCTTATGCAACACAATATACAAACTTGTCACCAAGGTGCTAGTAAACCGAATGAAACCTCTTATTCCTTCATGGGTTTCCCACAACCAAAATGGCTTCATAAAAGGTAGGGGGACGGACATAAACCTTGTAGTAGCCTCTGAAATTCTTCACAATATGAATAACAAAAAAGGCAAATATGGATGGTTTGCGTTAAAAGTCGACTTAGAAAAAGCCTATGACCGTCTTGAATGGGATTTTGTCAGACAATGCCTGGCGATCCAAAATGTGTCCCCCCAATCCATTGAGATCATCATGAATTGCATCAACAAGGCGAGTTCTTCAGTCCTGGTTAATGGCAAGAAAACTCCTATTTTTCACCACTCGAGGGGGCTTAGACAAGGTGATCCTATGTCCCCGTTCCTTTTCAACATTTGTCTAGAGTATCTCACAACTTTTATCAATGAAGCATGCCTAGATAAGTCTTGGACTCCCTTTTGGGTGGTAAGGACAAGGTACCTATATCCCACTTGCTTTTTGCGGATGACCTCCTCATTTTTGGCAGAGTGGATGAGAGTACTACCTTCAAGTTGAGGCAAATTCTCAACAATTTCTGTGAGCTCTCGGGCCAAAAGATAAATGAGGATAAAAGTAGGTTGGCTTTCTCCCCAAACACTCCTATGGAACATAGATCTCTCTTTCAAGAAACCCTAAATGTTAAGGAAAGTAACAATTTAGGTTTGTACTTAGGGCTCCCCCTCTCCCACAAGAGACCAAGTCGTAGAGATGTTCAATTTGTGGTTGATAAAGTGAGAAGAAAACTGGCCTTGTGGAAAACCACTTTGCTTTCTAGGGCAGGTAAGCTTACGTTAATCAAATCTTCAATGAACTCGGTTGCTTCCTATTACATGCAAACCACCCAACTACCCAAGGCTACATTAAAAGAGTTGGACAAAATTTGCAATGACTTCTTATGGGAGGAGGTTGAGGGCCGAAAAAAACTGCATCTCGTTGGCCAAGCCCATTCCTTTCTTCCGAAGTATAAGGGGGGGTTAGGAATCAGGAGTCATGTTGATCTAAACCAAGCCATGCTTGCCAAGCTAGGGTGGAAAATGTTACAAGGGGAAGAGACCTTGGCAAAAAAATGTACAACATCCAAGTATGTTAGAAAGGAGTCCAATGTTGCTTTTAGAAAAGGTTCTCAAGTTTGGAAGAACATTGGCCAGGCGTTCCCCTTGCTTAATGGAAGTATGATTTGGAAAGTAGGAAATGGGGAGACTATCAGGTTTTGGCTAGATGATTGGCTGGGTATAGGCCCAATTAGGAAGTGGATTCATGGCCCTTTGAGACCTTGGGATTTCACTCTTACTGTCAAGCAATGCATTGTTAATAATCAATGGGACCTTAGCTATTTATCCTTTCATCTTCCGAATTTTATCTATGATCGCATAATCAATCTTCGAATTCCGAACACTCCTTCGCCTGATCAATCTTTCTCTTCCTTCGTGGTTAAGAGTAAATTTCTGCTTTCGCATGCTTATGGAAAAATAGTGGATCAAAGACCAGGGAATTTAGGGGGGGAATGGGTTTGGAAAATGAACACCTTACCCAAGCTTCGTTTTTTCTTTTGGCTTGTCTGGTGGGATCGTATCCCACATAGACAGCTTCTTTCATACTAGGCAAATAATTAAGACCCCCACTTGCCCTTCTTGTCCTAATGAGGAAAGTACCCTTCATGTTCTTAGAAATTGCGCCAAAGCTTCCCAAGTTTGGGATCTTTTCTCCCTCCCAGCCGATTTCTGGACCGAAAATTGTGTCAAAAAGTGGATCAATCTTTATGTTAATCACAAAGACGATTTTAAAGACCTTGCGTGGGCGGTGTTATTGTAACGCCCCGGAAAACACATAACCTTAATCGTCAGCGGAAGCACAACTTAAGCCTGTGGGTTATGGCCCACTAATAATATAAATAGCCTAAAATGGCATATTAAACATACAAATGATCGTCTTTAAGCTATAATTATTACTCATAAATACAGAGTATTCTAAATGTCCCAAATATACAGAGTCGCTTCAACTCAACCTTTCCGGAGCATTACTGACATAACCAATCCTTCGCCTATCTTCAGAATACCTGAATAATTTCATAACATAGGGGAAAGAGAAAACACAGAAAAATAACCTAAAATGAGTTGAAAACTCAGTAACTTTACTCCTGCCCGTAAAAACGGTTTTAGTTCGTAAACATTTTCACACATAAGCACATACAGTAACACTTTAGTAATCATTAACATAGAACGTTATCATTAGCCTTGAATAGTCTGCTGGCAAGGACCATTTACGTGACTTTAGTTCATTGGCAAGTACAGGTTTTGGACATAGCATAACTTTCGTAATTCGTAACATTAACATCATCATATGACCTTTTTGGTCCGTATCGTTCATCGTAACATAATTCCTCCACCTGTGACTTGCCCATTTACCGGATCATTTCATTACTCCAAACCAGCAGAACCATCCACTTTTATAATCATCACTTATCATACATCATATATTCTTAATTCGGAATCATCCATAAATCGTAAATAGAATCATAACAGGACATTTTATAACATACATCAGTATCGTCACATCATAACGTGTCTTATCATGCTACATAACAGGTTATAACACATAATCATATCATCATAATCAGCATCATATACTTGTATTCACGCATTTGAGTACATGTAAAACATCACATATAACACATACGGGCAATCACATAGGGTGCTGGACATAAAGGTTACACATAACACATACGGGCACACATAGATGCTGGACATGAACATTACACATACATATACGGGCAAGCATAAGTGCTGGACATAAAGGTTACACATAACACATACGGGCACGCATAGATGCTGGACATAAAGGTTACACATAACACATACGGGCACGCATAGATGCTGGACATAAAGGTTACCTCATACGCTTAACCATTCTTTGACTTCGACAAATAAGAACCTTGAGGACTTCACAACTTCATCAACTCTCTTGAACTCCATAACAATCCTCCATAATTAACCTCAATAATAACCATAATAACAATCAATAACCATTCCTAATATTATTTTGGATAAAGATATTAACCATTCTTAGAAAAGATGTAACCATCACTAACCATCTCTAAAACGGAACTAACTAATCTATATTCTCAACTTTTATCACTACTATAACTATAATAACAATAATTATCCTAAATTGAATCTGCAAATAATCTCACTAAGTAAACTTATTGAAATCTGATTTAGGCCCATAACTATAATTAATTAACAAATTAACTTTAGTTATCTCTTATAGAAATCTGACTTAAGCCCATCAAATGGGAGCAACAAACTCAACTAAATTAGTTTACTAAGCAAATCAATTTTTAGGCCAATTACACTAATTAGCAATGGGTAACAAGTGGGCTATCATTATAATACATAAAAATTAGTTTTAATGGGGGAAATGAAAATCAAAAGAGGTGGTATACCTCTGCTCATAGGAGCAGCGACGAAACAGAGGCAGCCGAGCTCCGACGAGCTGTGGGGTGATCCGGCGAGGCTGGGCAGCAGCAGCTCGACGCCAGCGGCAGGATTCCGGCGGCCGTTCGTCGAGTCAGTGCAGCAGCAGCAACACAACGACAACAAGCAACAGCACCAACAACAACAGAACAACAACAACTACAACACCACCACACAGCGACCAAGCAACAACAACAACACACAGCAGCAGCAGCAGCAGCAGCGAACGGAGGAGAGAGAAATCGCGAGCAGGGGAGGAAGCAGCGCCGCACGAGCGGGGCTAAACGCGGCTCCGGCGAGCCTGGGACGCCGGTGAGGAGAGAGGGTGAGAGAGATCGGGGAAGAGGAGGGAGAAAATTTGGGGGTTTGGGATTTTTGGAGTTTCACGGTGAGAGAGAAAGAAATAAGGGAGTTGGGGTATTTGGGTGCCCACGAGAAAGGAGGGAGAAAATGGGGTTTTGGTTTCTATTTGGCAAAATACTGCTCAACTAATTGTACACGAAATCCAAGATATAAAATAATAATAATAATAATAATAATAATAATAATAATAATAATAATAATAATAATAATAATAATAATAATAATAATAATAATAATAATAATAATAACCTCATAGAATTTATAAAATAAACATATTATAACCACCACAAAATAAATATTTATACCTGAACCCAAATAAAATAATAATATTCAAAATATCATTAACTTAGTAATTATAATTAACGCTAATTAAAACGCTCTTAAAAATTGGGGTATTACAGTTATTCCCATTTATATGTTTCGAAATATGGAAAAATAGAAATGCTTGGGTCTTTCAAAACAAAAGGGCCGATAATCCGCAAGCCACCTTCACGAGAGCCCTCCTTCATGCTAAAGAATTTAATGCTCTTCATGCCTTAATACTCCCTGAACCTGACCTTAGTATAGCCTCTCCCAAATGGGGGAACCTTCCTTCTCCATGGGTCCATGTGAATGTCGATGCGTCCTTTGTGAATATTGAAACTCAATCCAGTTTTGCAGGTGTCATTCGGAATAAACAAGGAGGTTGGTGCCTTGGGTTTCATTGTTTATCCTATGCCTCTAACTCTCTTCATGCAGAACTGCTGGCAATTCGCCAAGGCCTTCATGTAGCGAGTGATGCTAATTATACGCATGTTGTGTTGTATTCGAATTGCAAACAAGCAACAGATCTCATAAACACTGATGATGCGGCACATGTTGATTTCTATAGTGACATTGTTATGGATTGCAGGGAGCTATGGCATTACTTCCAAGAGGTGAAGGTGATTCCCGTTAGGCGAAGAGATAATCAAGTAGCAGACATCTTAGCCCATGAGGGTAAAATTGGGCTATACCCCCCTTAATGTGATTAGGCATTTTCCCCTTCCCCCTAATTACTGTACTGAACTATTATCTTCGGATTGTAATAGGCTCTTTGCCACAACTATTTAAGTCTTAATGTTACCGTTGTTCACAAAAAAAAAAAAAAAAAAGTTGGAATGTCTCAAAGTTCATTCATGCAAGTGAAATCGACCGTCACAACTCACATGGTTTAACACAGCCGTGTCCATTATACATTCTAAGTACGTATACCATTGAGCTGTCCAGATGCGATAATGAGCTATATAATTATGGTTTTTAACTTTTACCACTTATCCGAGTTTAAGCCTAAAAAAACACTTACAGAAGCTTTCGTTGGCTGCCTTAGGATTGTTATATGTTGTGGTTAGTACTTCGATCAAATTCGGTTAGACGGAAGTTAGTATTGCTTCCTAGAATTTAGTGTTAGTTAGTTGTTTACTTAGTCCAATAAGGCAATAACATGTCCTCTTTAATTTGTTGTTTGTAGTGCGTATGGGTGAGTAATGAGTTAAACCATTATCTCCACTTTCTTTGTTTTTAGTTGCTATTATTTAGGAAAGTACTTTCTTTATTTTTAGTTGCTATTACTTCATCTGTCCCATAATATAGTGCTTCATTTCTATTTTGGGTGTCCCAAAATATAGTGCTTGGTTCTATATTTAATTCCATATTTTTTCGTGATTTGCATAGAAAAACCGTGTCATCATCATTTATTTGCTTCTTGAAATTAAAGTTTTAATTTTGCTTTGTTTAGTCAACCCAATGGTTACATTTAAGAGAAATTCCCACTGGTAACCCTGTACTATGGAACAATTGCAATGGTAAACTCATTTTTTTACTGTTTCAAAAATAACCCTATACTTAGTAATATTATATAACCGTGACATTAATGATGGTTTAATCGTTGCTTCAACCGTTAGTGTTATTGGTTTACATAACCCAGGTTAACTCCAACTCCCAACTACCACCCAGCCCACTAACATCCCATCCAACCACCACAGTTCCACCCCTCCATGATTGTCCCACCGCTCCACATGAACCCCTCTCCACCACCAATGTCCCACTTCTCCACTACTGTCCCACCTCTCCACCAATGAGAAGAGAAGTCACGGGGAGGAAGAAAGTAACGAGGAGAGAGAAAAAGCCATCGGGAGGGAGAGAGTAACGGGCCGGGGTTTGGTGTTTCCGGTGGAAGGATGGCGGTGGGGTGGGGATTTAGTGGGTTATGTAGTGGTTTGGGGTTAACTTGGGTTAGGATAGTAAATGGGTTTAACGGTTAAAGTAACGATTTAACCATTGTTAATGTTACGATTGTATAATATTACTTAGTATAGGGTTATTTTTGAAACTCTAAAGAAAAACGGTTTACCATTGCAATTGTTCCATAGTACAGGATTACCAGTGGGAATTTCCCTACATTTAATGCTCTTTCACCAATTATACTTTATTCTCTCTCCTAAAATCACATATTTCCATACAACATTTATTTAAATAAATAAATAGTCTTTACTTTCCTCTTAGATTCTATTTACCTTAATTCCCGTGAAAAAATAGAATCAAGCACTATATTATTGGACGGAGGGATTATTTTGGAAAGTAGTTTATGCTAGCTTATTTAAGGGGGAAAGATACTATTTTTGTTTTTTCAAAGTTAAGTAAATATGCAGTAGCTTTAGCTTTTGATGCCCAATTGCTTCTTTATTTTTTTTAGGAAAATTTGTCAGAAACCACCTTTTATAATCACTTTTTTGTGAGAAACCACTTTTTAAAAAAATTTGGTTAATTAGCCACCTTTTTGGTTCTTTTTTTTGTTGGAAGCCACCACTTGCCGGAATCCGGCGTTGACCTCGCTTTTCCGGCGTTGACCATCATTTTTTCGCCATTTTCTCGCCATTTCTTCCACTGGGATACCGGCGGATGCGAGGGGGGAGAGGGGCTTAGGGCTGGGAGGGTAGGGATGGTCGTGGGGGTTTCCCGACGGGTTGCGATGGGGGACGGGGTTTGTCGTCGGATGCGAGGAGGGAGGGGGGTTGCCGGGGATGCGAGGAGGGAGGGGGGTTGCCGGGAGATGCGAGGAGGGAGGAGGGAGAAGGATAAAGGGACAAAAATGGCGAAAATCTGATGGTCAACGCCGGAAAATTGAAGTCAACGCCGAATTCCGGCAAGAGGTGGCTTCCAACAAAAAAAAGAACAAAAAAGGTGGCTAATTAACCAATTTTTTTTAAAAGGTGGTTTCTCACAAAACAGTGATTATAAAAGGTGGTTTCTGACAAATTTTCCTTTTTTTTAGTCAATTATTTAACATGGTATCAGAGTATCATGTTAGATCCACAAATTCAAAAAAAAAAAAGAGTGAAAAAAACAAGCAACGTAGCATTTTTTCAATTGTTCTGTGAGTAATATTTGTCTTCTTAAGTGAAAGTTTTGTGTGTGAGTTAATTATATGGAGTCCAAGACAATCAATGGTTTAATGTGTCATCTCAATCCCAAGTTTTAAAGGGGGGAATCATCATGTGTGGAGTTTTAAGATGAAGACTTTGTTCAAGTCCCAATAGTTGTGGAAGATGGTGGAGTAAGGTTATGTAGAACCGAAAAAAGCATCGGTTGAACCCGACCAAAGGCTTTGGGAAAATCGCAAGAAAGATGCAAAGGCCCTATCGTTCATCCAATCGGCACTGGATGATGAGATTTTTCCAAGAATTTCTATTGCATCAACCTCCAAGCAAGCATGGGAGATCATCAAACAAGAGTATTTTAGCGATATGAAGGTAATTGCTATAAAATTACAAACTCTTTGTACTCAATTTGAGAGTTTAAACGATGACAAGAAGAATCAATTCAAGAGTAAGTGTCTAAAGTGTCTTCAATTATTAGTCAAATGAAAATATATGGTGATAATATCTCAAATGAGACGATTGCAGGGAAGGTGTACGTTAAGGAGTCTAAACAATGAGTATAAACATATTGTGAATACAAATTTTGGAGTTTAAGGACTTATCAACTTATACATTTGATGAGTTAATGAGTTCTTTGATGGCTCATGAAGGGAGAATGAATAAGTCAGCAGATGAAAACGTAGAAGATAAATCCTTTCAAGTTAAGAGGCAATTGTGAAATGGATGGCATTATGATAGAGGTCGTGTTGGTGGTAGAGGTGATCTCAGTGGTCGTGGTCGGGGACGAGGTCGTGAAGAAGATATTGTGCTTGCTCAGTCCGAAGGACAATGTGAATATATGAGTAGTAGCATCCAATGCTACTATAGCAGAAGGTATGGTCACAAAGAAGATAAGTGTTGGGATAAGCAACGTGATGAGCAAGAGAAGGAGCAAACCAATTTGCTCAAAGCGTTGAAGAAGAAGAGAACAAGCTCTTCTAGTCGTTTGTTCATGTTTGTCAAGAGTTCATGTTCGTGATCAAGTGAGCATGTTTGCGTGTTCGGTTGTTTGTGGCAGCAGTCCAAGTCAGACAAGTGATATGAAGAATTTGTATCCATGACCATATGGATGTTTGGTGTTAGGAAGAAACCAACTTTGTAGGAAGGGAAAGTGTTGTGATTAGTCCTTCAAATTTTGTTAGTGGGAAGTTAGTATCGGTTCCTAGAAGTTTGTGTTGATTACTTAGTGGTTTACTTAGTCCAATAACATGTGCTCTTTAATTTGTTATTTGTGGTGTGTATGGGTGAGTAATCTCCACTTTGTTTGTTTTTAGTTGCTATTATCTAGGAAAGTACTTCATGGTTTGTAGCCTATTTAAGGGGGTAAGATACTATTTTTTTTCTAAGCTAAGCAAATATGCAGTAACTTTAGCCTTTGAAGCCAAATTGCTTCCTTTTTTTCGTTAGTCAATTATTTAACATTATAGTCCCATTGTTATTATGTTGGGTTTGTAAAGATGGTTTAACTTGGAAGAGAAAGAAAACTATATGGTCGAGTAACACGATCGTGTAGAGGCATTGGAAAGTCAAGGATGAGACCACACAACCGTGAATCCCATTGTGTTAACCTATCACAGTGTTAAACACACGGATGCCCCTATTGTTAAGGGAAAAGTTACGTTGGACAACACCACACGGCCGCATGGCTTATGCAACAATTGGATTAGAAAACTAATGGTGCTCCTGTTGTCAATAGGATTCGAGTGTTTATGAGCATTAAACATTGATAGTCTGATACTCTCGAGAGACATTGAGATGGCTTCATAGCTAGTCTTGTATCGTCATCTCATACATCTCTCAAAATTCTAGTGCAAATTTGTTGGTTTTTTTCTCAGATCTCGGGTTTCATGTCAAATTTTTTTTTGCACCATATACCCTTTCGAGTTTCCAAATGCACCATATACCCTCCGCTTTTCAAAAAATACATCAAACTACCCTTTTGACTAACGGTGTTAGACTTCCGTTAGTCATTAGGTCCTAATCCACCCTTAACCCTAATTAACTAACTTAAATCAAACCCTAATCCTAACCCTAATACCCTAACCCTAACATTTAACACCCTCTACCCCTCCCCCACCTCCTTACCCCCCACCCCACCCCCCCCCACTGCACCACCACCCTTCCCCCGGCCCCCCTCCCTCCCCCGCAAGACCCCCTCCCTCCCCCTCCACCCTCCCCGCATCCCCTCCTTCCCCGCACCCTCCTCCTTCCCCCCGCAACACCCCCTCTCCTCCCCCTCCACCCTCCCCGCACCCCTCCTTCCCCCGCAACACCCCCTCCACCCCTCTCCGCAACCCTCTTCTCCCGCAGCCACCCCCTCCCTCCCTTCCACCCTCCCCGCACCTCCCCTTCGTTGCGCGAACCCCCCTCCACCCTCCCCGCACCCTCATTCTCCCCCCTTCCCTTGCTGAATCGCACGAGCCCCCCCCTCCCTCCCCCTCCTCCGCAACCCCCGCAATCCCTCCCCCTTATTTTTTCAGCTCCAAATCTGAGTTGAATTCGAAAAATCCGAGTTGAATGGGTTTCGAAAAATTGGGTTGATGGGTTTCGACGGAGAATCCGGGTTGAATGGTTTTTTTCGAAATATCCGGGTTTCGACGAAAATCTGGGTTGAATGGGTTTCTTCGAAAAATCGGGTTGTTGGGTTTCGAAAAGAATCGATGGAAGGGGGGGGGGATTGCGCGTCGAGGGCGGGGAGAGGGGAGGGCGGTTCGCGACAGAGGAAGGGGAGAGGGAGTTCGCGACGGGCGGGGAGGGAGGTTGTGGTGACGGGGAAGGGCAGGGGGAGGGGGTCGATGGGGGAAGGGGAGGGGGCAAGCAGGGGAAGGGAGGGGGTGGTGGTGGCGACGGGAAATGGGAGGGGGAGGGGGTTCGCGGCAGGGGAAGGGGAGGGAGGTTGTGGTGACGGGGAAGGGCGAGGGGGAGGAGGTCGGTGGGGGGGAAGGGGAGGGGGAGGGGGGCAGCAGGGGAAGGGGAGGGGGTGGTGGTGGCGACGGGAAATGGGAGGGGGAGGGGTGGTGGTGGTGACGGGGGTGGTGGTGCGGTGGGGGTAAGGGGTGGTTAGGTGTTAAGGCCCAAGTTAGTGGTTAGGGCCCAAGTTAGTGAATTGGGTTAGAGTTAGGATTAGGGTTTGATTTAAGTTAGTTAATTAGGGTTAGGGGTGGATTAGAGCCTAATGACTAACGGAAGTCTAACACCGTTAGTCAAAAGGGTAGTTTGATGTATTTTTTGAAAAGTGGAGGGTATATGGTGCATTTGGAAACTCGAAAGGGTATATGGTGCAAAAAAAAATTTGTCAGGGGTATATGGTGAAAAAACCGTAAATCTTATTATGTGTTCTTAATTATTGTTGTTTGTGTTAGTTTTTACGATATGTTAAGCTATCGATTCTAACATGTTACATTGCTAGTCGCCATTGTTTTGCCTCGGATTGCATATGTTCGATTCTTTTCCTCCCGCAAACACAACCCCAATGATCTACCCTTGGCCTTGAGACTTAGCTTTGGCACCACAATCGGCCTACAACATCACGTGAACAATCCGCCCTCCCCCTCCACTCTAGGCGCTTATGTAAAGGCAACACATTTTAACATGCAACACCTCCTAACTTTCGATAATTTGGGTATTGGATAAGAGGAAACAATAAAAAAATTAAGGAGTTAATTAAAAATTAATTTGTAACTATATTTGCTTGAATACATGCAATATATTCTTTTTCTGAATGTTGCGTAATACTTGCAACATTTTATTGTTTCATACTTCCAATACCCAAAGACAATTATATGCGCTACTTTATTTTAGATGACATAAATAGGCCATTCTATCTCCATGTGCACTACCTTATTCTAGATGACATGGAAAACAAAGACAATTATATGCGCTACTTTATTTTATATAACATGGAAAACAAATACATGCTTTTTATCTCTTCTTTGGTTCATCTGTTAATTTCTTATTCATGTCTTGCGAAACGGATCGAATCATGGAACATTTTTGTCAATTTATGGTTTGGTTCCTTCCAGAAAGTAGAATTATGCTTTGATATATAAGAGAAGGTTAAAACTGTTAGGGTTGGCCTAGGGCCTCATGAGAGTAGTACAAAAATACTATGCACCATAAAATGATAAGCATTTTGAATTCAACTTAGTTGCAATAAAATAGACTTCCAATTATCTGAAAACAAAGGCGCAAGGACGGGTTGCATATGACATTTGGTCTCATAGTCCCGAACACACTTCCGAAATACACACAAAAACCAACTAGAGACAAGTTTAGATAGAATGGTACAACCGTACAAATCAATACGTGCAACTATTATGACATTTGGTCTCATAAACGAAATGTTGTCAGCAACGCGCAAATTAAAAGTGCTCCAGGAAGTAATTCAAATGATGCAATCTTCTTAGCACCATTACCACTCATACCTGCAACGAAAAGGAAAAAAATAGCTCATTTTTAAAGAAGGAATATCGTGAAAAACTACGTACTCTTGATTTAACGACTAAGAAAAACCTAAGGTACCGCATGGAATTTACATACGGTATCCTACTCCAAATTATGTATAAGCTAAGCAATACAGAACTTAGTTACAATCTATATATTTATTCATCAACTTATCAGTTCTCGGGAATAAAATAAGAGTCTAACACCACTTATATATTTTGGTAAGTAAAAGTCTAACCATGAGTGGAACGTTTGGTTTAAGTCCTCATCCGAAGACTTAAACCAACTTCATAGACATACCTATGTAAATAATCATGTCCATATTTTGCATAGTGTAATTATGTAAGTAGGGTTACTTATGTATGTACTTCACATAATTACACTATGTTAAATATGGACATGATTATTTGCATAATTATGTCTAACACAACTTACATAAATACCAAAGACAACAAATACGGTGAACGTACTTCTATGGCATCAATTTAGTGATGGCCAATGGTGCAGGCTGGGCGGGCCGGGTCGTGGGTCGTAGCGGGCTGGGCTGAGATTTCACAGCCCAAGACCATACCGTGAAATTCATGGGTTGGGCGGGCTGGTCCGTGGGCTGAAAAATCTTGGCCCACACCGGTCTGTTACCGGTTTTCATGGTTCGGGAAGCGGTTCTCGCGATTTGTGGACCTAGTGGGCTGGACCGGGCTGGCGAGCCGGCATGAGAATTTTTTTTATTTAATTATTTAATCATTGAAATTATTCATTATTGTTACATAAAACCTTTAAAGTGAATTAAAATATATACAATTATTAATATTAATGAATAATTTCATTATTTTTGAATTTGATTGAATTATAATATATGCAATTTGATTAAAATATATACAATTTGATTAAAATATACACAATTTGGTTCAATATTTACTTGGGTTGGGCTGGTCTGGTTCATGGGTCGGGCTGGACCGGTTTCGTGGTCCGGGCTGGGCGATTTTAGTAGCGGGCTTTAGTGGGCTGGGCTCAAGAAATCTGGCCCACGGCCCACCCACCAATCTCACGGTTCGAGCTGGGCTGGACCGGGCTTTTTGCGGGCATAGCCCACACGGCCCACGAGGTGGGCTGGGCTGGATGGGCTGGATTGGCCCGCACTGTTGGCCATCTCTAGGCATCATACGCGGCTCCCTTTTCTAAAAATCCAATATCAGCTTTTTTACTATTTTAAAATACAATATTGACCATTAAACATAATTTGAAATCAAGATATATAATAACATATTAGCTATCAATACAAAAACTTAACGTTAATAAGTGTATGTGAAAATTAAAACAATATTGCATGTGTGATACAAGACAAAAAAAAAAGGAATGAAGGGGATATACCATTGCATAATTGGTCATAATTGCTGCCAATTTTACACGCATCAAGAATCTTATTAGAAGATTGCTCGATTTGGGATAAGGTAACGGCGGAGGTGGGTTCATGCTGATCTTTTGGAAGATTTTGAATGTAGTCCTTCATACTACAGAAACATGTTGCATTTGCTGCTTCTTTTTGGATCACTGAGCAACACTTGCTGAAGTCTGGATTTGGATCCATTACGTTTATTCCTGAGTTTCCGATACAAATTCCTATATTCACCCAGCACATTGGTGTATTCATAAAAGTGCTTGGTTGTGCTAATGAGGGTATTATTGGTAATGACAACCATACTAATCCCACCACCATTATAGTAACACTCACACCCATTTCTATGTAGGATTTCCCATTTACCATCTTTAGCTTACTCTGTCCTTTATTTTTTTGGTGCTAGAATGATATATCCTCACTCTAATGAAGCTAAATTAAAATTTTTGGTACATGCTTATTGGGAATATTGAAGGTGACTTATAGTAGACCGAGAAGAAGTAATCAATGAAATTAAATGGTTTATTAACTGTCATTGACGCAATTTGTGTTGAAACATTTGTCTAAATAATGATTTTTGGCAAGTGTGTATGGTGCCCACGATCGAAGATGGCCTATCTTTGACGGGCAAGATCAAAGATTTTTAGAAATTTATTTATAATAAAAAAAATATGGAAAGAAACGTGTCGTAAACATGATTGTTCTTGGTGAGAACTTGCAATTAAACTATTGTATTTACGGAATTAATGACTCCATCGCTTTGATGAGGGTGTCAATTTCTAGAATCAACAATGACAAAGGTACGAGAATTGGTACTTATTCTTTGTATTTTTCAAAAAAAGAGAAAATATGAATTGGTACTTAACTACTTATAGAGAAAGGGTTAGGTTTAAGCTAGCCAGTACTCCTTCTGTTTTTTTATCTTTCTCACTTGGAATCTTGATACTATTAATATTTAGAGAGAATCTTTTCAATTTTTCTCAATTTATAAGAAAAAATATAGTCATGTAAAGTCTTATTTGATTCGTCTCAATTAGTATTTTATTAATATTAAATAGTTATAATTTTTACTAATATACAATTAAAGATATTTAAGTTTAAAGAGGTGAATTAGGAGTCATGCACAAGAAAGTGAGAATGATAAAAAAACAGAGGGAGTGTAAATTTTGGAAAGTTATTGACAAAATTATATTGAGAAAATTTTGGAAAGCCTGATTTACCAATAATTAGTCTAATATTGGGAAAATTAGGAAAACTGAGGCCTACCAATGGTGTTGAGATCCTCTAGAGTTTCAAAATAACTCTACACGGTATAGTTCCTTAAATATCAGTCGTTGATTAAGAAATCAAAGGCGTGTATTTTCTTTCCCAAAAATCCCCCCTATTTTTCCCCCGAATATCCTGCCCATATATATTCCTTTCCCACTAATCATGAGCCCTTGATTTTATAATATATGGTTAGGATTCAACTCTAGTTTGTAGAGTTTTCATAAAACTCTAGAGGATTGGGACCCCTACCAATGTGGGGGAAAATATTGAATCTACTATTAGGAATTCTCAAGAATATGAGCCTACAATTGAGAATTTCTCAAAATTTAATTATACATATTTATACATATATATATAAGACAAATTTGGCCTCAACACCACAAAGGTGCACCTAGCACCACCAACTTTGATTAGTAGCCAAAACACCCCAAACTATTTTTTTCAGGGTGCAACCAGTGTTATAATGACGCCGGAGCTAACTTTTCTTGCCGATGACAGGGAATCCGTGTTAATTTTTTTCCCCATTTTTCCCTTTTACTTTAACTTATTATATTTATTCATGATTAGAAGCCTAAGTTACGTGAACATGTGTAGAGAAAAGTTAGATTCTGCGTCATTTTATGACACTTGCTGCGCCCAATTGAATAGTTTGTGGTGTTTGGCTACTAGCTAAAGTTGGTAGGGTTGGATCGATGCATGCATCGCGTAATAGTTAATGGTGTTCAGGTCAATTTTGCCTATATTAAAAGGCATTGTTAAGTTGTATCATCCTTCACATGTCGCTATTCAATTGGATTACACTCCATATCATGATCCTAATTTATTAAAAAAATAATGTAAAAGCCTTAAATATGGAACTGATACGAACATCAATGATGTAATAACTAATAAAGTATAATCTAATCTCATAGTTTTCTTCAGAAAGGATGAGTTACATAATAAATGATAATATAAGAAGGAAATATTGAAAATAATGATTCTAATCATCAATTTTCATATGCTCACATTGCATAGAATGGTCTTAAATTGTCGGATATTAAAAGTTTCTCAATTTGTTTTCGAAAAGCTAAAGATGATTTTAGAGTAATATTTGTTGGGTTAAGATGGCCCAAATTTTATTTGGCCCAATTTCACAACAAAAGAATGTCGGTGCTTTGCTCATCATGATTTCTCTAGAAATCAAGAGAAATAATTTGAAGATAAATTTGGGCATTATGTCGGCAAAATTAAGTGCCTTGGTAATGGAGAATTGTAGACGAATCATAACATTTGGAGATCATATTTAGCAACTTACAACACCGACATAGCACAAATATATAGAGGGGTGTTTAGGCAACATTTGCTTAATCCACCATTATTCACTCCTTCAATTTTATGCTCCGATCCTCTCATACACCTTATGAGTGTCCCTTCTACATAATATTTCGACTTAGAGAGATATTACCTACAATGTGTAGGTTTGTTACTATTAGCTCCGTCATGGAGACTCGGCTCTCTAAGATATTATGAGGTCGGAGATTTCCTAACATATAATCTCCTAATCCACTATCTTTTGTACTACTCCCAGTGAGTTTATATTATAGTGAGAGTTCTATTTGTACTACTCACCCTAATAAGTTTAGGGTGATTATTGTACTCTCCTATTTTACATAGTGGATTTTGGGTACTCGTTGTCTGTGGGTTTTTTTTGCCTCTATTTGAGAATTTTTCCCACGTTAAATATTGTGTGTCTACATTTACTACTTTTCTTGCCACATATTTCAACTCTATTATTTTGCTCAATCTCTACATCTTTTAATTTGCTTCCGCTACGCACTCACAACCCTAACAAGATTATTAGTCGCGGTTGTAGTTTTTCATAAAAGAAGGCTTCCATTTGGAAAAAAGAAAAAATAATCCGTTTAGTTTTTTGTGATTGGGGGAAGTCTAATTTTCAAACAAGATTTAGGGTCTTATGTTAGAAACATCACTTCAAAAACAACAAGAATAGCGCATTGGTTGTAAGATTATTATTGTCTTGCTGTTATTAGATTAACCTTTTACATATGGATAAGTGGGTTGTATACTTAGTATGCAAAGCGTCATATCATGATAGGGTGATCTTCAAATTAGTGGTGGGTTAAGCAGAAATTGGACCACCTTTTAAAACTCAACAAGGTTTCATCTCAAATCCATGGCCAATTCGAAATGGGTGAGCTAACTCATCAAGTTTATAAGTTGATAATCTTGATTTCCCTTCTACGATATATAGGATGTCTCACATTTGCAGCTTTTGATAGAGTTGTGTTGAAGCTATGATGTATAGCGCACAACACATGTGATTGTCCCACATTGATAAAAGAAGAGAAATGAGTTCACCTTATATTGCAAAGGTGCCACTTCCCTTATTGTCACATGGTTTTAAGGTAGAACCTCCTTTGTGTTGTGAAGTAGACTCTCCCTCCTTGTGATGGGTGCGGCCCAGGCCCATACTAATTTTTGGTGGCCAGAAAGCTAGGGATAATGATTTTCGAAGTTTGCGATTTTACCTCGATTTCTCTCAGTGGACGAAGAGAATTCATGGAATGGTAATAGTGCGTCGCCGCCGATAAAATCTATACTAATATATTAAAAGGCGTGTGTAAACCAGGAACGGTGCCACGTGGCACTCTCCCTAGGGAATTTTAGTTCATGTAATCCATGTACAATAAAAAAACTTTGAAATTGCATAGTATAGGTTTTGATCCAATGACCTCAAGTTCATGTACTAAAGTTTCAACCACTAGACCAAGTTGTATTTAGTGTTATCATATCAAAGTACATTATTAATAAATGAAAAATTTTCTTACCCGAGGCATAGCCCGGGCCTAATAACTAGTTCATTAACTAAACCCTCGAAAATCGGGAAGGGGATCACGAAAGATGGAAAGCCTACAATGGCGGAAGCATGAAGCTTCGACACTCATTAATTCGTTATCCTTGCACAAAATACTCTTTCCTCTCGCTGTCCATTCTCGGCTTTGGATGGAGTCTATATATGGTTGGCGGTAGGCCTGGGTGGTGGTGTTAGTAATGCCTGCTTAGTGGTTCACGAAAAGGAGAGAGATGGGAACGAGAAGAGAGCATAATTGTTTAAATTTCTTTAAAATCCATAAACTTACCAGTTGTGCACGTAAACTTATTAACTTATGGGTATAGCTTATATGTTTTATGGCATAAAGTATAAGTTATGCCCATAAACTTATCAGTTTATGGTCATTAACTGATAAAAAATATTTATAAACTGATAAAAAAAATGTACATAAACTGATTGATATATGGCTTAAAATGATTGACGGATAGAACTAAACTGATACAAAAGTGTGTCTTACACTGATACAAAAATGTCATATCATGAACTGAGACACGTCTCAGCCAAGACGCTTTAGACTTTGTAATTATCAAGATGATCTATATTAACTTTTCTTACCATAAAAAACCGTAGCTATCTTATTATTGTTTGTTAGTTTGATGATAATGTAAACCTACTTAGCTTTTTGTATATATATCTTCACATTTCACAAGTTTATGAGAATATTAAGCTTTCCCAACATTATCGTTTTTTATTGTTTCATTTAGAAACCATACAAGAAAAAAAAAATTCAAACATGATATGCCTTTATTTATGGGGAAAGTCCAGAAACATTTCCTTATTTATTTACATGGTGCGCTTATTCAAAAGATAGTAGCTAGACACCAATAAATCCATCGAATCATATAGTATATATGTTAACATAATATAGACAGCGAAGCTACAAAAGATACGATTGTCACGGCCTTGCTTGAAGCATGCGTAGAACTCAAGTACCTGCAAATGTACCCTAAATTTTGTTAAAAGTTAAAACATATTACCAAGTACTATTCCTATTTTCTTAGATAAATTTGTACCAAAAAAAGAATTTTCTTAGATAAATAATGCAACTCTCCATATTTCATAACAAACTTTACATATTTTAACTTTTTATTCAAATCAATATATAAGAAAAAATATAGCCATTTAAGATTTTCTTTTTCTTTCTTATACATTAGATTTGTATGTCATTTATAAAGTAGCACGATTTTGAAATAATAAAGCCAGATAATGGAGCTTCGGATGGTTCAAATTATGCTCTACAACTTTGAATAAAAGTAATATTTACACAATGAATAGTGTCTGCACAGTTCAAAACTTAATTGATGCGTAAGATGAAGATATAGAACATACTTGAAGTTAGAATATGAAAATTGGAGAATTAAAGCTTTATGATGATATAAGATAAAAGGGAAAAAAAACCTAGAGGTGGCATCATTGGTGCGGCGGCGGGGATCGAAGCTTCAACACCTGCAATCATCATTTAATAAAATAATAAACAAAACATCATGTACTCCTAAGAATAATTTTTTAATGGAAATGGAGAACAATGAAATAGTAATTCATATTAGTAAAATTATAATATATATATATATGGAAGACTCTTGTGATAACACTTTGTTATGTGAGAACAGATCCTATGTTCTAAATTATGTGTTCTTCTCAAAAAGACTACATTGAAGTTTCAAACTCAAATTCAACCAAGTTCTTCACAAATTTTACTAAATTCTTCATAAATTTTCTGAAATTCAATCTATTTAGCTCGCATTCATTAACTACGATTTTATTTCGTTTCTCTCTCCTACTAATTTTCTCTCCACAAGAATATCCATTTTCTTTCCTCAAGTAGACTTAGTTGAAGCTCCAAGTTCAACTTCAATTAAGTTCTTCGCAAGTGCAACAAAATTATTCATAAAAGATTCAACTTATCTAGAATGAATTCATGTTTGTTTTCTTTTCTCAAGATGACCATTTTCACTACTCAAAAATACTCATTCTCTCTCCTCAAATAAACTCCATCAAATTCAAGATGAAATTCAATAAAGTTCTTCATATATATAAATCAACAAAGTTACGTGAATTCAACAAAGGTTCTTTCCAAGTTTAACGAATTCTTCATCAAAAATTCTGAAGTTTGATTTTATTTAGGTTGAATTTCATATTCTAAAATTTTGTATTTCATGTTCTAAACTTTGGAAATTCATGTTCTAAAAATTTGTTCTGCTTCTTGCTCATCTCTGGCATCAGCGATTCATACCTTCTGCCACATCATTGTCTTATGGAAAACTTGACACCTAGAATCACCATCCTCATGGCAAACTTGCTCATCTCTATTAATGGCAAAAAATTCTACAAAAGTTGGCAAAAAAGTGTTGATTGGAGAAGAAACTCGTTTGATTGCCGGCGAAAAGCGTCGATCAAATGTGTTGGTGTATGAGTTTGATTATTGTGTTCTCTCTGCATTTTTCCTCAAGAAATTTCTTCTCTTAATTGGCCTTTATCTTGGATCAAGTAATTTAGTTGATGATGATGATGAGTGAGTTTTCTCAACTAATTTTAGTTGATAATTGTGGATTTTTGGTGTAATTTTGTTGTTAATAAATAGAATGATAACTTTTTGTTAAAAAAAATATTTATTGATGTGTTGATGATACATGATTTTGATCATTTGATATGATGGATGATGATGATTAATTATTGCTAAGTTGCAATTTAAAGCTTTGTTGAGATGAGATAAGATGAGTTTGCCTCACATTGTGATTTTGCATATGTAGTGTATATGTTCTACAAATGGTATACATGTTCTAAAACTATACTGGAAATAAGTTAGAATGTACTTGCATTGTAATCTTTTGTAACATACTTGAAATAATTTAGAACATGTTAAAAATAATCTCAAACATACTTGAAAAAATTTAGAACACACTTAAAATATTTTAGAACATACTTGAAATAATTTAGGACATAAGCTTCAAAATTTAAAACATGTATATTTCAATATATGTATATGTGTTGATTAGGTTCTTAAGTAAAAAGATATCTTCATGTTCTAAAAATCATAGCATATGTTCTATAAGTTATTGTTCTAATTAAAAATTGTTGCATAAATTCTAAAAAGTGTTTCATATGTTCTAAAAACAAAAGGTTAAGTATGTTTTAAAAGTATTGCATATGTTCTAAAAAACGTTGCGTATGTTCTAGATATAAATATGTTCTCACATAAGAACTCATTCTCACCGGATCAAATATGTAGGGGCGGGATCACATGAGTATGTCTCCTTACATGAGAAATGAGAATGAATGTCAACCACACAATTGAATTAGAGTTACAAAACTTGTTCATTAGAGTTATACGCCCGAAAAAAACTTCGAGCTCAAAAGATAAAATTTATTTTTTTCTAATTTTTATTATTTTTTTCTAATTTTTATTATTTTTACTGGTAATATTTTCAGATTTGTATAAAATGATATAAATTATTGCATAAACTAATAACAAATATGCATATCATATAAACGGATAACATGCACATATAAACGGAACTTGGCAGAAAGCCAGAAACACATCTCAATAACTAAGACGGTCTCAGCCAAGTTTTTCCGTATAAACACGTTTAAAACGGCTAGGTACCTAGGCAAAAGCTGTCAAGAAAAGCGACTGAATCGACAACGCTGCATGTAGACAGAAGTTGGGTAACATTGGCTGCTTGGGAAGGATTTTGCTGAAGAAATATGCTCACTGAACAAAAACATGGTCTCTCAACACTTGCTATTTGTTGAATTAGAGGACAGCAAAGGAATTCTGTCACATTAAACGACGGGCTTGTTGGATCGAACTGTGGCTCGGATTCAGTGTTGTTGATATTATTGTTAACGCAATTTCCAATCCTCTCCCAGCAATGCTCTTCTTGCGATTCCCCTAATAAGGTGAAATTGATAATTTAGATTACTTTTCTAAGCAAGTAATACAAATACTATTTATAATCTTGAACATTAATTAAGCAAAAACACAATAAAGAAGTATAGACGTGATTAGTAGTGATAGGAATTAAGGACAATATGCTAACGATGTTATGGTAAAATAAGAGTATCTTTTAATCTTATGGGTTGAGAACTTGATAATATAATAATTTTCTGAGACTAGGTAGGGGCTTGATTAATAAGGTGAGTTGACATAGAGATCCTTTAAGTTCGGCGTGATGAAAGTTTAGCTCAAACTTAGCCCAAGTCCAAGCTTGAGACCAAACTAAGCAAAGAAAAGATAATCTTAACAACCGAGCTTGGGATCTAAATCAACAAGCTATGAGTTTAACCAAACTACGCAAAAGCTTATGTAGAAGAACTGGCAATAATGAGCTCTAAAGATGTAGGCTCCGTTTGGTAGGGCGTAAAACATTTTCTTGGAAAACTATTTTCCTCTATTTTCAATTTTACATTGTTTGGTTTGCAAAGGAGTGTAAAACTATTTTCCCTTGAAGTAAAATTGTTCTCCCAATGATGGAAAACCATTTTCTTTTTAAAATGAAAGGAAAACTATTTTCCTTCCTTTTCCTTATCTCTCTTGTACACTCCTCTACCTACCTCCTTACTTTCACTTTCAGTTCATCATTTTTCATACATGGAACCAAACAACGGAAAACTAATTTTGAAATTGTATTTTCTATTGTAAATTGTTTTCCATGAAAATCATTTTACACTGAAAATGGTTTACGTCCAACCAAACGGAGCCGTAATGTAACTCTAATTTTAGCTTTTAGATTTATGCTTTGCATCAAAAAAGGAGTCGTAGAAGAAAGAAAAAAAAAAAAAAAAATTGCTAGCTAGCTACTTAGCTAGATAGCTCCATTGCATGCATGTGGTTATAAAAATGGACGTACGTACCCTGAGGTGTTGGTGCTGGAGGTAGGATAGGGCTCAAACTAGGACCTTGTGCTGATGAAGCCACAAATTGCAAAGAAAACAATATTATTACTGCTACCACCTTCATTTCTATGTATTTTCTCATTTTATTAAGATGTATGCTCTTAGCTTCAGAAGTATGGGTTTACGTATACATGTACCAGGTATTTATACATGACATGTAGTAGACTAGTAGTTATTCCGTATAACTTACGTTATCTATGAAGGAATTTTACATTTCAATGTTCATTCCTAACAACAAAATAATTATAATTTAATGACTACCACTACACTACACGACGTCACCGTAAATTTTTTAAAATCTGAAGATGGTATATTCTAGATCCTGGATAGTGACCATTTGATAAGGTGTCTACATTGTAGCTTCCTATCAATAGTTAAATTATAATTCATTGACATCTTCTATACACAGCGTCACCTTCCCGCCAAATTAGAAAATCACCATAAAATCATATTTTTGAAATCGTGGTAAAATTGAGTAGCCTAATGATTTTACGATTAAAAAGAAGAAAAGGTTGAATAGCTTTAGCATTGTGATCGTTGATGGGGTGTCCAGGTGTAAACAACATAACAATGTGATATATTTGATGTCGTCCAGTCCGAAAGATATTGACCATGACTTTTTGGTTGGAATGGTCGTTCCATAAATTTTTTTTTTACATCAAAAAACATACAAAAAAAAAATTAAACACAGAAACATGATTAATCCTACACCAGTTGGCCAGTTCATGAGCCTTCTTGACTTAATCCCTGGAGACTTTCACAATTTGGCACCAGTCCAGCGTACCTGCCAGATGTTGTATTTCTCGTACCGTCCATATGATAGTGATATCCCTTGGACGATTGGATCGTATATAGTGCACCAAGGTGGCGGAGTCTGTCTTTGGACGATTGGATCGTATATAGTGCACCAGGGTGGCGGAGTCTATCTTAATCTTTACCTTTCTATAATACTTGATGACAGCCCATGCAAGAGCACTTAGGCAGACAAAAGCTTCCGTCTGTAGGGCTGAGGTAGCTGGCTTACAAATCCCATCTTCAAATTGCAGTTGGGTTGTCTCGAGACTCCATGCATTTTTCCTCCTGATGGGTTGTGGGGTCCCAGGAACCATCAATGGTGAATGTAACGTCCAGTGAGCCTTGCGTGCTTTTTCCTATGTTTGCAGCTAGGAGGCCCGGTTGAGATTCGCCGTGGTTGATTGGATGAGCCTGGATGGGACTTGGAGAGGTGAACAGATGGTGTTGTTGGAGGCCATTAGCAAGATGTTGCGTGATGTCCAGAAGTGTACTTACTTTGTTCCTGAAGATACTATCGTTACGTGTCCCCCATATGGTCCAGAGTGTGGCCAGGAAACTAGGTAGTCTCTGACCCTCCTGTGCATCTTCTTTTTGTAATTTGAGGTTCCAGGCAATGAGCCATTGCCTTAGTGGAGTATCATTCTAAGTGGTGAGGCAGGTGCCCAAAGGGCCATCTAGCCAGATTTGACGGGATCGAGGGCAAAGACAAAAGAGGTGCTCCAGATCTTCCACCTATGTATGGCAGAGGGGGCATAGTTGATCTTGACTAATACCATGATTCAAAATATTAGCGTTAACAGCAGGATTGTTGTGCCAAATTTTCCAGACAAATAGTTTCCATTTGGGCATGATGCTCAAGCTCCATAGAATGCGGAAGAATCATGTATCCTGTGGAGCGTTCATGCTGCAGATTTCATTTTTCTAGGAGAGAATAAAGTATCCTGACTTGGTAGTGAACTCCCCCGAAGTTGTAAGTGGCCAGTATGTGAAGTCGCAAGGGCTTTCCAGTCTTGGAACTTCTACACTTTGCGTATTTTGTGCACTTGTCGAAGTGAAAAGCTGGTAAAGCGGGGGGTATTCCAGCTTCTGAAAATAGGGTGGATTAGGTTGCTAATGCTGACATTGGCGGCCAGGCCCATAGTAACATTGTCCCTGAAAATTGGGGTAGTGTAATTTACCCATTTATTAGTTGCTGCCCGACTTTAGCTACTTGTCCCAACTTCCAAGCATAACATTCCTGGATAAGTTGGTGCGCTTGGAGAAGCCCCCTATTGCCCCATGACGGATTTCCTCGGAGGGATCTGATGGAAGGTCGGAGGCCTTATAGGGAACCAAACACTCGACCAATGAGGGAGCGAGGGTCTCTGTAGATGCGAAAAACCTTTTTTCATAAGTAGAGCCATATTAAATGTAGCAACATTGCGGATCCCCAATCCACCCGCTCCTTTTGGGATTTGTTGGATTTCCTTTTTACGCCATGAAATGCCCTTCCCCTGAGAATTAGACCAAAAGAACCGGGCAATCATACCATCAATCTAATCTGTGATGGTCTTTGGAACTTGAAAAACCCCGAGAATGAGAGAAATGGACGCTATCAGCACGGAGTTGATCAGGATCAATTACCAGTCTGGGAAACGTTCTTGAGATTCCACTTGGAGATTCTAGCGGAGATCTTATCCAGAAGAAAAGTGAAATGTCTTGTTTTCGAAGTCTGAACATCAATAGGGACGCTGAGATACTTTCCTATAGAATCGTGGTTTGCCATTCGCATAACCGATTTTTATGGTTTCATAAATATTAGATTTAGTCAGAAATCGACAGAGTAGACATCTTTTGTTTTGCGGCAAAGCAAGATAACTATGTATTATAACTTTTTATGAATGGAATTTTATATTTGCACTGTTCTTTCATTAGATTGCCTTGATCATGTTGAAATTTATTATATTCTGTTATAAATAAATAATAGACAATATTAATATAGCTCAACGGTTAAGATTTTAAAATGGCGCATAAACTTTCAAACACTTTTTAATATAGTGAGTGTTCCGGGCGATGTTTTGGATTGAAGTTTTCGTTATATAGTGAGAACAAATTGACATCTGAACATGATAAAAATTGCATGATATTTTTAAAAAATAAACCCGTAAAAGTTTGGAAAGAAAGTAATAGCTTAACTATCTACAAGGAATTGGGTAAGAGTTTGTGTCTACGCTTGTTATTACCATAAAAATGTTAGGGATCTACACTTGTGCAAGTCTTTTAATGAGATACAATTATAAGACCATATTTTTTTTTAAAATACTAAACAATGGTCTTATACTCGATTTGTGGTTAAACTCTCACATTTCATTTCAAAAGTCACTTGTTTGATACCTTGTAGCTACACAACATTATTCTTCTAATTCAGATGTTTGACATAGAAAAAAAGCATTAGCATTAGAGCCTTATACGAGAGTGTCAAGTGGCATGAGGCTTTCTTACGACCTTTTAATATACTAGTGTGTGTATATATATATATATATATATATATATAGGTTATATAGGTTTTAAGACTAGTAGTTAGATTTTGACATTAGTTGATTACAAAACAAAAGAACATAAATTCTTGGGTGTAACTACTACACCATAAATTATGGTGTAACAACCCATCCAAAAATGTGAAATTAAAATATTGACAAAAATGTATCTACATCTCGAAAAAGAAACTCAAAACACCTCAAAAACTTTCAAGATTTCTCTATCATCTAGATCTCATTAATGGCGCCGAAGGTACACAAAAGCCAGCCGCTGAGAAACAAGATGAGAAGAAATCCGCCGCTGCCAAGAAAGCTCCGGCAGATAAGAAAGTTGTTGCCGTCGAGAAAGCTCCAATGGAGAAGAAGCCCAAAGCCGACAAGAAGCTTCCAACTTGTGAGTTTAGAAGCAAATCTAAGCATTTAACGTCGCATTGAGGGAGATGATGGAGCTGCTTAGCTCTGGTTAATCGGCGATTATTCAGGGACGGAGAAAACGGTGAAGAAGAAGAATATTTCGAAAATGACCACCTCAGCTTATGCAGTTATTCAAAATTATTATTTAATAACCATTACTACCAACAAAGAAAGAAGAGAAAGATTTACATCTTAGTGAAGGGGGGGTAGGGTTCTAGAAAATTGTAAGAGATTGTGACAAATACGTAATTGAGCCTGCACTACATCGGAGGAGAGAGTGATCAAACACAAGCTTGACAGGGTTTCATCCTAAAACCTATTGTTAATAGGAGTTATAACCCATCAAGCTTATATGTTAGTCATTCTCTCTCAGTTTCTTCAATGTGGGACAAACTCACATGTAGGTTGACATTTTAACATTCCTCCTCACATGTGAGCCCAATTAAAGCTATTAATTAACATCCCTACATGGGAAAATACTACTGTTGGGATACATGCTCCAAATAATTTTCAACTTACTGGGCCCTCCCTACATGGGGTTGTCCACTCTGATACCAAGATAAATACGTTATACAACACGAGAGAATAGACTGACCAGACACATGCTTGACAGGATTCCATCCAGTAAGGAGAAGGAGATTTGGTCCACATACAAGCCCAAAGGAGGTTTTATAGTAAAACCAATTGGCAATAGTAGGACTAACTCCTTTAACTTATAATGTAGTATTTTCTCTCATCTTTCTCCAATGTAGGACAACTCACATGTGCACAAGAAACATGGGTTTAACAGATTGAATTTTTATTTTTCAGGCAAAAAAAAAAAGAAGAGAAAACTGAAATGAAAAAAGAGAGGAAGATGATGTGAAGAGGGGTGGGTACTTTGGTGATTTATTTTTTCTCTCTCCTACTTCAAGCTTCAATCTATCTGTAAGATTGTGCCGGGATTTTTGCTTGTTTTTTTAGTAGAAGAAAGATTAGAAAGAAGAACGAGGATTATAATCCTGAATTCTTTGATCATTATGTTTGTGCTTTTAAAACAGTTGTAGCCTACCAGGTAAAATGGTTGCTGCACTATAGAGAGCCACTACGAAGAAGTTCCGGGAGTTACTAAGCTAAGGAAGCTTCGAGCTCGGCTTTTTCAGGGATTGGCCTCTTTCCTGAGGCAATCCCTGGGGCTCTTGATTGTTCATTCATTTGATAACCAGGCCAGAGTCATTTTTTGATAAAGATCACAGACAAATCTGCGAATCGAGCGAGCTACCCTTGCGTGCGATAACCGTTCGTGATGAGCCATACCCGTAGCTCTCTTACTACCAAACGGGGTCATGGGATAAAAAACTTTTACACAATGCAACGTTTTGTCACATTGAGAATGTAAAAGCCATGTCAACACATAAAGATGAGGAAACACATGGCGGGCTTCAATCGCTTCCGACACGTTCTAATAATAATAATTATTATAGTTTATAGATTTGGATCATGGATACGACTATATTAATTTAAAATGTTGTAGGCACTATAAATTTATTAGTGTGCTCTACATAAATTAGATTAGTTATTTTGAGCTAAAATAAATATTATCTACGAAATTTAATTAATTTAACCATCCCAAATCAGATCTCCAAATCAAATAAATATATTTTTGGATTGTAAAATATATGTTGGTTCATATTACTCTTCCAAATAAAATAGTTAGAAGGACAAAGTAAAGTTAAATATTTCCAAGTAATTAAATAGGCACAGCCCACAAATACCAAATCCATGAAAGACTTTTCCTTCGCCTATAAATAGACATGTAAGTGCTCCTTTAGTCGAAGGGATCGAAAAATCATTATTCTCTAGAGCTCTCAGATTTTTTTTAGAGTTCCGCCCTAAAGGTACTCCATAAGCTAAGTACATCAAACTCGTGCCGCCTGCTCTTAGACACTCAAAATAGATATTCAACCTTTGTCAGCCCTCATTTAAATACACTTAAAGAAACCTTAGCTTCAAACTGAAGCAGAAGTTCAAAAAAGTACCCCGTCACATGTCTCACATGATACTCAAACTTAGGTTGAACCCAACACGTGTCATCTACCTGCTGTGGAAAACAATCAAAGGCCTTGGTTTACTTTTTACAAACTGTTTACATATATAGATTGTACTCAACACATATATGATATACTTCCTCAGTCTTTTTTAGATGACTCGTTTTGACTTTTGACACTATTCACATACTTGACTTTGACTGTCTCTTGTGATTTATACTTACGGAAAAATATAGTCATGTGGGATCTTGTTAGATTCGTCTCAATGTATATTATCCAAATATTAAATTTTTATAATTTTTTCTTATTGATAATTAGACATATTTTTTATGTTCAAATTAGTGACTTAGCAAGTGTGGCTAAAGGAAATGGATCAACTAAAAAAAAAGAGAGAAAATATACAATTATATTCTTACTTTATTTCTAGTCTTATTTGTTTTTACTCAGAATTTGTGTATCCATTGGAAGATATCACAGGGGCAAGTCATTTTATTTTTGGTACATGGAGGTGGTCTAGGTTAGCCCTATCTCAGGGTGATCCTAACCATATTAAAGAAACCCAAATCTCTTTCCCTTTATCTACTTCTACCACTTTATGCTAGCACCAGGTTTTAATCCCTGATCTTTCCTCTGGAATATTGATATTATGCCTAAATTATATAAGATATATAAGAGAAATATTCAAGATTATGTACTCTCTCCATTTCTTATTATTTTACCCACTTCTTTTTTCTGTTTTTGGAATGGACTCACTAGTTTTATATTAGCATCTTTTAGATAAAACATCACTTTTCTATTTGTCACTATCCTTCTTTCTCTTGGTCTACAATAAATTAATATTTTATCTTTCTCTTTAGGATCAACATACTATTTCTCCTAAACTTGTGTGCCCAAAAAAATGGGTAATAAACTAATAAGAGACAGTATTACTTAAATGCCTTAACTCAAGTGTTATATAAGTAAATTTTAGTTCATCTTGGGCCAAATTGTTTGATGATCAATACCATAAACTTATATTCTCTTTATTGCAAATACATATAAATTAAACTTTACTAGCAAATGTTTAACATGACCTAGATGATATATCTCATAATCAGCAGCTTGAAGATCATTATATATTTGAAGCAACACTTTTTTTGGTTACATGAGGAAAGTAATTTTTTTTCGATTTTATTTATTTTTTAAATGTTATAAGTAATTCGTGCACTAGCTAGCACATGCGTATTGAGCTAGTTTATATACATTTTGATATATTACCATGTGATGTTACTAAATTCTTTTCGTTTGATATAGTTAATTTTTTTATTTGATGTAGTTATTTTTCGTTTGATATAATCATCTTTTATATAGTCAGTTTTTGTATGATATAGTCCATTTTCTGATATAGTCATTTTTCGTATGATATAGTTCGCTTTTTTTTCTAATATAGTCAGTTTTGTATGATAAAGTCAGTTTGGGTGTACAATAAATTTTTGTGAACCCAGTCCACACAAGACGTTTTTGTTATCCATTTTCTTAAATTAATATTGTGACATGGATTTTTACCATCTCCATAATTTTGGTTGCAACGTTTTGATGATTGCACTATATATCCATGTACTAACCGCGACATGATTATAACTAATTTACAAAAATATATTCCCTCTGTATTTTTTTCATCTTTCCTACTTTCTTTGTGCGCATTTGTCAATGCACTTCTTTGCCCTTATATATTTATTTTACATTACATATTAGTCAAAATCATAATAATTGAGTATTAATAAAGTACTCAATAAGATGAATCAAACAAGATCCTACATGATTATATTTTTTCTCTAATTTTTCCCTAACTAAATGGTCTAAAAATCTTTCTCTAACTAAATTGTATCTTCAATTCTAACTATGATCTTAGATAAGTCATTAACTTGATTAAGCATTGGAGAGGAAACCTAATTAAAGACCACCTTGAGGGAGCTTACATTTCTTATTTTGTAGCTCAACTAGGCTTCAAACAAAGGATTTTGTCCGGCCAGCGATCTCCTCAAGTTTGTATCCCGGAACAACCATGATATAAAGTTAATACTACCTCTGTTTTTTTATTAGATGCTACATCTGATAATATAATCCACTCACTAAAATGCAAATGTTGTATAAAAAAAAAGAGGTAGTATGTTAAAAGTGGAAATCAATTAATAACCCAAAATATTAACATGGTTGAGGAAAGGATTATTCAATATGTCAACAAACAATTGCTTGTAAATAATTGCTCCCAAATGTAGTGCCCACAAGTCCACCTATAACTTCA
Source organism: Beta lomatogona (assembly GCA_947646795.1). NCBI lineage: Eukaryota > Viridiplantae > Streptophyta > Magnoliopsida > Caryophyllales > Amaranthaceae > Beta > Beta lomatogona. The sequence goes on from CANSNZ010000150.1 coordinate 2,239,944, forward strand.
CAATTAGTATGATAGTGTCCGCTTTGGGCCAAGCCCATACAGATTTGTTTTTGGGCTAAGTTAAAAGTGGAAATCAATTAATAACCCAAAATATTAACATCGTTGAGGAAAGGATTATTCAATATGTCAACAAACAATTGCTTGTAAATGAATAAAATAATTGCTCCTAAATGCAGGGCCTACGAGTCCACCTATGACTCCACAATTAGTATGATATTGTCACCTTTGAGCCAAGCCCGCACATATATGTTTTTGGGCTATGTTAAAAGTGGAAATCAATTAATAACCCAACATATTAATATTGTTGAGGAAAGGATTATTCAATATGTCAACAAACAATTGCTTGTAAAATGAATAAAATAATTGCTCCCAAATATAGGGTCCACGAGTCCACCTATATAACTCACACAATCAATATGATATTGTCCGCTTTGGGCTAAGCCCGCAGATATTTTTTTTGGGCTCTTTCCCAAAAAATATCATATTATTGTAGTTGGCGAACTCTTATAAACTACTACCTCCGTTTCACAATACATGCACCATTTGCTTTTTCACGCACTCCAATGCTATTTTTCCGACATTAATATCTTTAATTGCGTATAGATAAAAATATAAGAAGTTGATATTTGAAATCCTATTTAGCCGAATTCAATAAGATCTCACTTGACTATATTTTTTCTTACATAATTATGAGAGAAAGATTGTGAAAGTTGATTGATGAATAGTACTTAAATGAGAAATGGTGCATGTATTGTGAAACGAGAAGCATATAACTTTTCCTTATCTCTTCGATGTGGGACTTAAAATGTATACGCAACACCAAATGCCTAAGAGTTTTTCGTCCTACTTATTTAAAGTATATATCCTCTTGAACTTTCTCACAGCCTCTGTTGTGATGTCGATGCGCGCCCCGTGACGTAGCCAAAACAAGAAATAATAATATGTGGACTTCGCATTTTCTATTTTAATCGTAGACTTTGGCCGGGATCTTGCCAAGTCTTTCTATATTTTATTTTCTTTTTCTTTAAAAGTCAAATATAACCTCAACTTGCTAAAATTAAATGCATACCAATCAACAATCATCGCTAACGACTTGAAACCATATGTTAGTGAGTTGTACTCCATTTTCTTTTTAATCTATACACTTTCTTTTATTAGTTTATTCTTTTTAATCTATATATTGTTGCATTTTCTATTCTTGAGAATATGTCACATTTACTTTCTTCTCTTTTTCCACCCATGTCATCTACCTTTTAATATTTTAGCCCACTTTTTACTTTTCTCTCTCACTTTTCAGTTTTCTCTTTACCTTTTCAGTTTTTCTCTCCACCTTTTGGACTTCCTCCTTGGTTCTCTCCCAAAGTGAAGTGAGTAAAGTAAAAAGAAACGGAGGGAGTAACTTGTAAGACACAAAATTTTAGTTGACTTCATATGCAAAGCTAAAATTTAGTTTTTTATTAGCTAGCTAATTTACCATTTACTCCGTTCCAAAAATATCTTCCCATTTCTCATTTTTCATGAGAATTAAGGAAGTGAAGTTGGTTTTATAGATGTTCATTTAACAAAGAAACTTTTTGGGAAATTCTGATTTTTGGAACAACAAAAATACGGAAAACATTTAATAATGCTTGGATTAATGGGCTGAGTAAATGAGGATTTATTGAAAGTTGTTAATTAAAGAAAATAAATTAAAAATTATAATTAAATATCGATACTAATGTCAATTTATGGTGACTGAGAATTAAATATGGGTAAAACTTTTAAATAAGTAAAAGTAGAACTATTATTGTTGGGAACATCTTTCTAGGATACCTAAAAAAGAAAATAAGAACATCTTTTTGGGATGGAGGAGGTATCACATTAATATATACTACCTCCCTTTTTTTGATGCATCGATCACTTGCCTTTTTGATGAGTTGATTAAATATATCACATATTGTACCTAAAAATAAACAACGGATTTCCTTTGGTGTAACCGCTACACCATAGCTTATGGTGTAACAACCCAGAACCACTGCTTTCTTTTTGTATAAAAAAATTCAAATGACATGAAATTAATGATAAAATAACATCAACTTTATGTCATTATTTGTGTAGTTCATGTCATTTTTGTTAGAGTCTATGTCATTATATATGTACCAGATTTTGTTACACAATAAGTTACGGTGTAACATATTAGACCCAAGATGCAATCAATAAATAGAGGTAGTATAAGGTTAGAGGATACTTTTGTAATTTCATTAGTCGTAGAATCCATCCCCTTCTTGTTGGATCATTTATAGTAAAATGGGCTTTAGATTATTTGGAATGGTTTCCTGGAGGTTGGACAAAAGAAAGGAAACACGAGCCAAGAAGCAGCAGCCGGTCGCGGGGTGCGATCCTGCTAGATCGTGAGGTGCGATCTGTATCGTAGGGTGCAATTTGCGTCTGCTTCTTTCGTTGCGAGTTTTGATTTTGACGGTTTCAATCTGTTGTTTTGCTATGGTTATCTTTTCCCTCACTTAGGAGATAGACACATCATCATTAACCTCTCTAAGTTAATATAAGAAGATTAACTTCTTTCCAAATGGTGTGATTTGATGAAATCAGTTTTCAGCTTTTCACAAAATAAACTTGTTTCTCTTGAGAAAAAAAAATTTGTATTATTTCTCTTAAGTGTTCTTCACAAACAAAAAACACATGTTCATGTTGATTCACTTAGAAGATCATCTTTGTGAATTGTTCTCTCCATTGTATCTCATTGGTTATTTCGTGTTAACCCATTAATCCTAGAGGGGCGAAATTAAACTAATAGGGAAGCGTAGTTTCCGTGTCTTAGAGTGGTGTATCCGATTCCCTTGTTGTTTATACATCTAACACTTCTCTCTCATCTAATTTACAATTTAGTCAAACGAGTTTTCTACTCTTAGTGAGGGGGTACAGTGTTGTGGTTGGGGCATTGGGAGTTGAGTTTGCAAGTAGGCTTTTTTATTTGCAACACATACGCTCATTTATATAGTTTGTTGAAATAGCCCACTAAAAGCCCAACATACAGCTACCTCAGCCCATTCTTATCATAAAGCTGAATTTCGATCCGATCCGGTCCGATCCATGATCACTTCTCACCTTAGTTTTTTCCACATAGGATAAGAAGTGTATCATCCGTTCACTAGAAAGATAAGCAATTCACTTCACTTCACCGAGCAAACAGAGCAGAAAATGGCTGCTTTAAGTTTTGGTATTGCTCATTTACGCTCATTCACAACTTACTCATTCACTAAGTTTTCAAGACCAAGAATATCCTGCTCTTGGGTACTCTTTTTTATTTCTTTTCCATGCTAAAAAACAAGTTTACTAAAACTAGCTAACAACTGATTGATTGTTGTTCTCTTGTTGAATATCATTGGAAGGAAGGATCCAGAAGGATTATTTAGACAGCCTCCCCAAACAGGGCATTTAGCAAGGTTAGAATTCAAGAGACGTCTCGAAAAAGATTCCGAAGCGAAAGAAGCTTACGAGCGTCAGTTGAGGGAAGAGAAAGAACGTCGAGAATCTCTTCGTCAGGTTATGTTTTTCTTCTAATTGATTGCTTTTTTGCTTAAGTGTACATGTTTTTCAATAATTGAATTGGTGGTTATTATCAAATTCTATTGTGTACTCTTGAGGTTACTGTTCCTGAAATGTTTATGTTTCAAAACCCCAACTGTTTCCATGCTAATAAAGCGGGAAATGGCTAAAATCTCTGGTTTGGGTTTACTTATATGGCTCCGGTGCATCGAACACCATAAACTATTGACCTGAGTGAGTACATATCATAAATAACGCTAGAGGTACCTTTTTTTCTTACCGGGTGACTAGTAACCAATCTGATGCTTTCTTTCTCTATAAGACTCTTTATCTTCACGAAGATAGATAAATCTAAAACTGTTCCTAGAAGGTTCAAAGATATGGCGAAAAGGTATCTTTGGTGTTATTTATGACACATACGTGTTATGTCCACATTTTACCCTTATTTTGGCACATTTTGAGGGATATTATGTTGTGATTTGGATGAATTTGAGTAGATTTTTACCCAAGTGATAGGAATTGATGAGAAATGTTGAAATTATGAGAGGAGTATGCATTTGTGGCTCATTTAGAAGTTTAATGGCACCATGCTAGGTCCAAGATGGAAGTAATTGGGCTTTCTATAAGGTCCAATTATGTTGGAAGCCGCACTTGAAGAGTCCAAGGAAGAAAAGAGGCATCGGTTCCACCACGAGTCGCGGCGTTGGCAGCAGCTCGCGGTGGAATGCCGAGAGCTTACCGCGACTCGCGGTCATTGGCGCGACTCGCGGTATCGGGCGCGACTCGCGGTGGACACCGCGGATCGCGGTAACGCGGGCAGCGTCCGTTATGTTATTTTTCTCGCTTTTATGTTTAAGGGTTATGTTATTTTTTCGTGGGCAGTTTTTTATGCACGATTTTCATTAGAGTTTGAGCCCTAGCTTTCATTTCGTATGCAAAAACTTGGAGTTTGAAGACGAATTTGATCAAGTACTTTGGGATTCTTCTACAATTCAAGCAGTCTTAATAAGTTTTACTCTTCTCTCTCTTAATCTATTTAATTATGTACTCAATTATGCTTATCGTTCTTATCGCCATGATTAGTGAGTAGTACTTTTATCTAGGATTAAGTTGAGCCCTATTATGGATTGATCATGTAGATTGTTGCTCCAATTCCCATGTTATTGAATTATATGCTTAGGGTTTGACAAGATTGAGTTTGTAGTCAATTTTGCATCTTACTTTAACCCTACTTTTTATTATCAACGAAAGTTGGAATAGAAATTAGGATCATATGTTTGTTTGCTAAATTATCATTTCATTAATTAAGTTCATCAACGAAAGTTGGGTCTTAGTTCGGATAATCTTGTCATTGATTTAAATTCTTTCATGAAAATAGGTGAGAATTGGAATTAGGATTTAATTGACATTGGCTCTTAATGCTTCTAATTGTGTATGTAAGCCATGAAAATAGGAATCATACATGTTAGTCGGGCCTTTTCTATCACGAAAGTGAGCTTTAGGTATTGTTGGATGATTTGGGATTCGGTTTCGGTTCGCATTTGTGCTTTATTACTAAATCAAAAGGGAATGTCATTCTTACCTAAGCTATAATTGAATAATTGGGAAGTGAGTTATGATTTGATCAATTCATAGTAGTGGTGATACTTAATCTTAGTGTTTTAATTATCATATTCATATAGTTTGTCATATTACGTCGTTTGTTCGGCCTTTAGTTCATAGACTCTTCCTCATTTCGAATTGTGTAACTATTTCATAATCTAAAATCAAGTAGTGGTTAATCTTATACCTCCCTGAGTTCGACCCGTATGTGCTACGACACCGTACACTTGCGGCATTAAAATAAAACCATAACAATACGCATCATAGTTTGTGGTGTCGAGGCCAATTTTATCCTTATTAAAGGGGAGGTTTGGTTCAAATAGAGGAATGGAAAGGGAATGAAATCAAATAGAGGGGAGGAATGGTAATAATAAGGGGTCGTTTGGTTCAAGGCGTGGAATGGAAAGGGAATGAAAACAAATATAGGAGATGAATGGTAACAAAAATGCTTAGCTTTATTAGATGTTTGGTTCAAGCTATGAAATGGAAATGGAATGGTAACCATTACCACCAAATAATGTATTTTGTTATTTGAGGGGGAGAGAAGGGTAACAAATTGAGGGAGTCCATTACCTCCCAGTAATGGTAATGGATTGATGAGGGGTTGAGCCAAACATAAAGAAAGGGAATCGATAATTGATTCCGTTTCTTGGAGCCCAAAAAACACGAATCAAACATGCTCTAATTGTTTCTTTTGTTGGGTTTGTTTGGTTCAACAAGGGAAAATAATCACTTGCAAGGGAATGGAAAGGATTTTGTTACTCCTCTAATTCAGGAGTCGTTTGGTTCAAGGTATGGAATGGAAAGGGAATGGAAATACATAGAGGAGAGGAATGGTAACAAGAATGGTTAGCTTTATTAAGTGTTTAGTTTAAGTTATGGAATGGAAATGGAATGGTAACCATTACCACCAAATAATGTATTTTGTTATTTGAGGGGGAGGGAAGGGTAACAAATTGGGGGAGTCCATTACCACCAAGTAATGGTAATGGACTGATGAGGGGTTGAACCAAACAAAAAGAAAAGGAATCGGTAATTGATTCCGTTTCTTGGAGCTCAAAAACAACGAACCAAACGTGCTTTTAGAGGGTAACATTATGAGGGTTTGGGTTACCCTCAAATAAGGATAATGACTAATTACTAACCTACTACCCAAACCAAACAAGGAGAAATGGATTCAGATTACTGAATCCGTTTCTAGGCTCCCGAAAAGCTCAACCAAACAAGACCTAAATGTTCCCGTTTATTTGTTTTCGAACCCCAATGGTTTTTGTACTACATAAGCACCGAGTACTCTGCAGTAATACACAAAAAGTTTGTTTTACCACAATGTTTAAATTTATTTGTGAAATACGCTAATTCATTGATGATGCACAGCAGCACAGGGTGGGTAGAGTAGTATCACAATTTGGGTAATGTTAAATGATTGTATTGATATGTGTGAGATTGTGTTTTGGATTCAGTCTCGGGTTGCTCCGGATACGGATACGGAGTTGATAGAGTATTTCCTTGATACTGAGGCTCAAGAGATTGAATTTGAGATTGCTAGATTGAGGATCAGGCAAGTTCTCTCTGTTACTCTATCAAAATCTTTATTTTGTTCATTTGATATTTCTCACAATGTTCATGTTTATTCATTCATCTGGTCGAACTATGATATAGTTGTACATTCAGATGGACAATTTCGAGTTGATTATACTATTGGACTTGCAATTTTCCTTTGGAGAGCAAGTTTGGTACGAGATTTTTAAGAAATAATTTCTGCTACATGTGTTTTGTGTGAGGGATAGGGTAATTGTAAATTGGTAATGCAGTCTGTTTCATGAAGGTAACTAAATCCACCTATTTTCTCATACCAAACAACATGTAACAGATATGTTTTCGTTTCGAACATTCATAGATCTCGGACCAAACATGTACTTATAGTCTATAGAAGCTTGTTATTCTATGTAAGAATTTTTTATTCTAGCAGTAACTCTGTAAGGAACTTGCAGATTGAATGAGGACTTTTTCAAACAATTACAATCTGAGTTGGGGCAACTTCGTTTTGCTATGGCAAAAACCGAGGTACTTGTCTTACTATGGGGTTGTTTGGCAATTGGTTGTTGGCTGGTTTAGTTGGCTTGTTTGACTGGCTAGAAGCATCGGCGGTATGTATTGGTTTTTTAAGTTGGCTGTTTAAGCCAACTATTTGCAAAAGTGTTTGGTAAAATTAGTTGTGGCTGTTGGCTGTTTATTAGAGAGTTTGTGGGCTAACAAGCCAAAAACCAATCCAAAAAGCTGCTCCAGGCATCTTTTTCATTTTGGCTGAAAAACAAACACTTTTTTTGGCTATTTGACCAAATTGAAAAGCCAAAAGTCAATGAAAAAGCCATTTACCAAACATGGCCTATCTCTAGCTATATACACCAGATAACATCAAAAGATGCAAATCAGATCCACTGATAATTTTCTACTTTTGTAGGAAATGGAGGACAGGATATTTGAGCTGGAAGCATTGCAAAAGGCTCTTTTAGAAGGAATTGGTCTGTTAATCATAATTAACCTCAGATTATTACTCAATAATCGCTTACACGTAAAACTTATGTGTTTAGTCCCCTTGCTGTAATGCAGAAGCATATGATAAAATGCAGAATGAGCTTGTAAAAGCAAAGCAAAGTCTTACCAAAATCTTTACATCCAAGGACGTCAATTCGACTGTATGTACTTGTGATTTGTTATTTGTGAAGCTCTTAATTAGAGGTAAATGGTCTGTTATTTACATTTCATGATTCATAATTTGTTGTGCTTACTATGCAGTTACTGGACATGGTTGAGCAGAACGAGCTGAATAGGTCTTTAGTGACACTTCTTGATGAGAACATAGCAAGTGCATATAGGAGTAATAAGGTTAGTACTTAGTAATGCTTCCTTATATCATTCGTCAATGTTAGTTATCTGAGGTTTCTGCTTGTTTAGTTGTTTATTGTGGGAGTTCCATTTATTTAAAACTAGAAGGTGCATTCACCGTAATCCCGAGTATATTATACGCATGATACATCCAAGCTTGTTAGAGTTTATTTGATATTACTATGATTTGATGAGAACTAATTTGATATGATTGTGATTCATGTATATTTTATATTGTCTATTCCAAGTACTGTTTTTGCTCAATTGAAGATGTTCTTGAGCTTATTTTGAGCCTTTCAAATGAGCAATGAGCAAAAATATAGATTTTAGGCATACCTTACTCAAAATTATATCCCGTCCTGTCATAAAAAAATTGCCTGTGTATATGTCATCCAGGTAACCTTATAAATCTGAGGTTTGATAAATCTCTAACAATTAGATGTATCTAACACAAGTTTTCGTGTAACAAATATTGTTTGTGTATGTACAAATATTATTTGTGTTTCGTATAACAAATAAGGGGAAAAGAATACAAACAATATTTTTACATATACAAACAATATTTGTTATATACACAAAAAAATATTTGTTACACAAAAACTTATATCTAACACATCTACTTGTTAGAGTTTATCATCCCTCTATAAATCTGCCCTTGATTCCATGCACTCCACTTAAGAGAATATTTATAGTACACCTTGGGTGTACCATGCTCATAGTACACCCAAGACTATTTTCTCCAAATGAGCAAAATGAAGCAAATGAGCAAACATTTCTACTCATTTAAGAAAATGAGCAAACATTTTTATTACAAAATGAGCAAATAAGCAAAAATGAGCAAAATGCCCAAATGAGCAAACTTAGTGTCAAATGAGCACCTAAAGTTCTAATTTATTACAAAAATACCCCTGGGTGTACCATGACACCCGGGTGTACCATGAGTGAACTCCTCCACTTAATTTAGAGGTGGGGAGTTGGGCCACTTGGCTTATATATTATCCCAGCTTGGATCATACCACCAATTTGATGGGTCATGATTCGGACTCCAGCCCACTATCCTCAAATGCATCGGCCTAGTCTAGCTATAATGGAGCCCATTTAATATAGAAAAAAGAATGTAAAACGTGTGGGCCCAGCTTAATAAACACGGCCCAGCCTAGTTACTTATTGAGCCGGTCCCAGTTTCTCCCCACCCCACCTTCACGTACTCAATTCCCACAAAATATTGGTGGGATCATATTCAGAATCTAATCTAGTGATGGGCCCTTTCGTCACTGTTTCGAGCATAAATGGTGAGCTTTACACGCTGTACCTCTTTAGTTTTATCATATGGGATGTGTACACCTAAGGAGGCACTAATAGTGAGCTTCCCTTAAACTTCTGTAGTGGAAGACCCTATGCCATTTTCAACTTTTGAAACTTTATCTGTTAATGAGTAGTGTTGATTGCTAAATTGTGAAACTCTCTGATTGGCGTGATTTCCATTGATCAGTATTTATAAGTTACAAAATAATGATGGTCCTAAGTGTGTTAAGAAATCTATCGAGATTAGATATCTATTTATAAAATATTTTCATAGAACATTCTATTTTATCACTGATAAAGTAGTTCAAAGCATTTTGACCGACTATATCTGAAGGTTTCAAGTAAAAACCGGGGTCACATATATAGAAATTGTAAAATGATGTAATTTTATATGCCCGAGTGTATAATGAACGACTTTGATATATATATCTGTCAAAAGTCGAATCTTTACATAAAAATCATGATCAACTGGATTAGTTGTTGAAGCTGACATGAATTTATATTGATTACTTGGACAGAACCAAGCTGCGGAATACATGGAAAAGCTCCGTGCATCTGTTCTCAAATATGTAACAGTCTAGTGTTTCAACGAAGTTTATGAGTATAATTTGTTCGATCATTTTACTTACTGATTCCAATTGACCTTGATATGTAAATCTAAATTTTTGTGTAAAAGAAAAACATTGAGATATAATATTCGGGAGTTATCTTACCGTGTTGCTCTAGATATAGGAGTTTGCATTGTTCCATGTTCTTGAGCCACAAGCTTGTGAAATACTACCAAATCAGTCATATTGGATTATCTGCAAGCTTATGCAGTATTAATTTTGTTTATTTATTACTATTATTATTACTATTACCACAACTAATACTATAAGTAACTAATACTAGTTACTATTAATACCACAAGTAGTACTCTAGTACCACTACTATCTATACTTACTAATATATTAAAAGGTGTTCCTAAGAAAGTTTGTGTGCCACGTGACACACTCCACTAACGCTCTAACGCAAAATGCTTTATTTCCAAGTCAAACCCTCAATTAAAAAAATAATGTTATGTAATTACAAGGTATTGAACACGTGACATTTGAAATGAAAATTGAAAGCTTAACCATTAACCCAACATAACACCATTGTTTAGTAATTCAAAATAAAATATCATAAGGTACTATAATTATATCTCATTCAAAGATTTGCTTAAGTAGTTAGATACCTAACTTTTTATGATAATAACAAGAGACTATTATAGACATAAACTCTTACTCCAATTTCTTGTAGTAGCATTGAAAAGAATTCTTTAAAACATCTCCAAAAACCCTTTCAAACAAAAAAGTTTGATTTTTTAATTAATTCTCGTATCTAGATATTTTATTTCTACAATTTGATTTTGTAAGGTTGAAAGAAGTGATCAGCCAAGTCAGAATCTATTAAAAATTATGGTCTTATCTCTTCTATTTTTCAATGATATGTTAGCCAAAGAATGTAATTATATTTCATTTATTTGGAATCACAAATAGTTGATACTAAGAACAAGACTATACCCTTATCTAGCTACATTTGCTAGATTTTGGGGACTCCTAACATAACTAAGAAGTAAACACAGACAATCAGAAACTTCACATATGTAATAGGCGAAAATTGTTCTGATGACCTCTTTTATACACGGTAATAAATTAAATAATTAGTATAATTTTATAAGGCAAATGTCATATGAATATCCATAATCATGCTTCTCCATTTCCGAAAATTTATAACTTAGAACACGTATTTGGAATAGAGTTAAATATTACTCCTATTACATTAGATATCATCATAGAGGTGCTTTTATTTTCTGCAAATTAAATTACATTAAAATACATTGTCATTAGAGTTTTTTGCTGGGATATACCAGAGTAATAGGGTATTTTGCGGGGATATACCTCACTAATTTTTTTTTGTAGGGATATACCAACCTAAATTTAAGTTTTGTTAAAAGGTACCAAAAATACTATTTTCGGCGAGAAAGTCAAAATTCCGGCCTTTGACTTGGTAATTTAACCTTAATTTATACGCTATAACACAAATTCAAACCACATAGTACAATTGAAGAACACAAGATGTAAATTGAATTGAGATTAAAGCTAAAATAAGGCATCATACCTTGCAATTGATGATTTTGGATTGCCCTTTCTTGCTGAATTGAAGAACGTTCTTTTTCAAGGTTTAAGGAGAGGGAAATGTTAAGGGAGTGGGTTGGTTATTAAGGGAGGGAATTCTTAAAAAAATTATTAAAAAAATATTTCAATAGTATGCGCGTGGTTGAAGGGTAAAACACAACATTTGTGGCTCATTCGCGAGTTCCTACCAAGTCAAATGCCGGAAATTTGACTTTCTCGCCTGAAATAGTGTTTTTGGTACCTTTTAACAAAACTTAAATTTAGGTTGGTATATCCTCACAAAAAAATGTAGTGAGATATATCCCCACAAAATGCCCTATTATCCTGGTATATAAAAAAACTCTTGTTATTACTATAATTTATTATGGCTATAAAGTCGGTCGCTAGGAGTACTATTTGCAAAACCGGTAGTCAAGACTAGAGGATAGTACTAGTTGACCACCATAAGTCCATAATTGAGCTAAAGGGTCTACAAGCTCAACATTTTTGTAAGCAATAATTCCTAGTCCTTTAATATTTTTTAAACTTTATCTTCTGGACCCACCTCATAAACTTGATGCATTTTGTGCATTGTTAATTTGTTATTAGTTCTAATAACGCATTGGCCTACTCCTAGTGACTTGGTAAAGAGAGGATTGGATTTGGAGCCATTAGTGGTTTGTGCTTATTGATCAAAGTACGTGATTTCAAAACCTTTCACTCGAAGTGACTACCTTTTTTTTTTTTTTTGGAAATTCTCGGTAGTAACTTTTAACTTTGGTCTTTTATCATTGGTAGGTGAAAAAAAAGTTTGATTATCAAAAATAGCCTTAAGATTTTTGGCTATACTTGAAAATGCTGCATTAAGGCTCCGTTTGGTAGGGCGTAAAATATTTTCCTAAAAAACTGTTTTTCTCTATTTTCAATTTTACATTGTTTGGTTTGCGAAGGAGTGTAATACCATTTTTCCTAGGAGTAAAATTGCTCTCCCAATAATGGAAAACCATTTTCCCTTCAAAATGAAAGGAAAACTGTTTTCCTTCCTTTTCTTTATGTCTCTTGTACACTCCTCTCACAACCTCCTTACTTTCCCCTTTCATTTTCCTTTCTTTTCATCATTTTTCTTACATGGAACCAAACAATGGAAAACTAATTTTGGAATTGTGTTTTCCATTGTAAATTGTTTTCCAAGAAAATCATTTTACACTAAAAATGTTTTACACCCAACCAAATGGAGCCTAACAACGATTTTTCGTTAAAAAACAATGGTTGAAAGGGTTATTTTTGAACTAAGCATGGTTCCATAAGCTAGAATGATATGAGTTTCCTTTATAAAAATATGTTTTGCCTTTGTGTCTTATTAAAAACTTATATAACTCGATTTTAGAAAAGATATGCACAAAAAAAAGTTTATCAAGGACAATTTATGTTATTTTAGACACTAGAGACCTTATTTACGATGAAAACAACCTTCTTAACAATTGTTTATGGCAGAAAATGGTTGTTAATACCACATTTTCAAATATAGCCAAAAACTCAAGGCTATTTCTGATAATCAAACTTTTTTTGGCTACCAATGATTAAAAAAACCAAATTTGAAGGCTACCACTGAGAATTTTCCCCTTTTTTAAGATAAGTTGAGGTCCCTTGCCAATATGAGGGAATTTAGGGATTTATTTTGCAAGGGAGAAACTTGATCCCTAGGTGATGCCAATATCAATAGGCTATCACCCGTTACTCAGTCAAATTAACTAATGCAATCACCTTAAAAATGTTAACAACAATTTAATGTAATTATTGTCAACTTATTTTTTTAAAGCTTATCTTTTTTTTTTTCTTAACATTTTAATTTGATTCGAACTTTTAAAAACTAGTCTCTACTTTTTCTAAACTTTCTTCTCCCCACCGAAAACCAAGCGAAAATTAAAATACCTCGGGGCTCGACAACCACCTTGGCACGGTGACCGTCGAGCCCCTCCCCCCTTTTCCTTTTCCCTTTTCGTTTTGTTCTTTTCTTCTTTCGGTGGTCGTCGTCCTTGTCGCTTTGTTAGTCGTACGTCGCTTTTCCCCCCGCCCTAGTAGTCGCTGGTTTGTCCCCCACCCTCTTCCCCGGTGTTTGTAGTCTGTCACTCCGGTCCCACCTGCAGAGGTTCCCGTCCCTTCGTCCCCTGCTTTAGTATTGGGCATCCCTATCCCTCCCCCTATTTTACGTCGGGCCTCCCTATCCCCCTGTCCCCTATTCTCGTCGGGCCTCTTCGCCCCTATTGGTTGTTAGTTTTCTTCTATTTTAGTGTTGGCATCCTTGTCCCCTCCCCTCTGTTTTTACGTCGGGCATCCCTATCCCCTTCCCCCTGGTTTAAGTCGGGCCTCCCTTACCCTCCCCCTAGTCTTTGGGCTTCCCCTTCCCCTCCCCCTAGTCTTTGGGCTTCCCTTCCCCTCCCCTTCCCCTTACCCTTGGTTGTTAGTATCCCCTAAGTGGGTTAAGTTTAAGTATGTTTCTCTGTATGGTCAGTATGTTTATCTGCTTCCCTTTATGTGTAGTGTTTCTTAGAAGTTTAGGAGTCACTTGGTTGGATAAGGCATGGGGGTTCATAATAGTAGAATTTGTTTTTTTGGAATATGTGATGTGGGTACAGGTGAATCAAGCGGATTATGCGCGTGGTCGAGGCAATGCACGTTTTTCATGGTTGGGATTTATGTTTTCCGGTTTCACAAACCGGCGAAGTGTTCGAGAGCTCACTGTATTTAGCTCTTTTTCTAGCTTGGCATTGATCTTTACAATTCTTGCCTTGACAAATTCAAATCTGAAGGCGGCACACCAGTTGCATCTGGTGGCTTTCAGCACGCCCACTCAAAATCATTTCTCGTTTCTAATGGAGAAACCTGAAATACTCTCGAGCGAGTTTACTGAGTCACAAAGGAACGTGACTCTTCACAAGATCATGAGCTCAGAATCCTAAGCAATAGCAGATTGTTGGGATTGCTTATGCGGCGAGATGCAATGCTCGTCGTTGGTTGGTCGTAGTCCGAATCGTGAACGACACTCTCTTCTCTTACCACTGCCACCAACCATCAAAGTTTTGACTCCCCCATCACCAACATTGACCAGCGATGCCCTCCGTCACATGCGACTCTTTATCGTTTTTTGTTGTTTTTGTTTTTTATGGATTGTAAGAGCTCCTAAAGCTCCTTTAGATTCGGTTGTTTGTTTTAGCATTGGTTGTATTAGCATTAGGTTGTACTTCATCTTTTAATTAATGTACGATTTCCCGTTGTCAAAAAAAAAAAAAAATTCTAAACTCATTGAACAAGTTTCATATGATGTTTTTTGAAATGTTGAATAGAAAAGCCCTTACCTATCAACTATTTTTAATCATTGATTGCGGTATAGGACTATCTTGTAAGGATTACATGACATGGTATATTGAGCTCAGATATACAATAATTACAACTTCTACTACTCATATGAGTTCATGTATATACTACTACTATTAGATAAAGTGGATTTATCAGATACACATACACCCTTGCAGACATGTAGTGCATAACTTGATGATAACTACAAACCTTGGAGGCTTGGAGTATATCAGCATAGTGGGCTCTACGCCAACAAAAAAAAAATGTAATGACAAAAGAAGATACTCCTAATTAACTAATTCATACTGTCAAAAGATAAATAAACAAATAACAGTCTACCAAACAAGCCAAAAGAGACAGACAAACCAAACTTTTTTCTTGATAACTACTCATTTTATATACTGCGTAACACCTCAAAAGAACACACATTCACACAATCAAAGATACTCTCAATCAAATAACCATGGCAACAAAACCAATCTTTACTTTCTTTCTCTTCTTTTCCTTGTTCATTTCTATACTCTCAACAACCATAGCACATCAACCTCCAACCTCCAAGCACTCTAAATCTACCTCAAATTTCGTACGGTCATCCTGTCTTGCGACTCAGTATCCTCCACTATGCTATCATTGCCTTTCACGCTATGCTAGCAAGATTGGCCGAAGTCATCGCCAGCTAGCGCTAACCGCCTTAGCGGCTAGCTTATCTAGGGCTAGATCAGCTGCTCGATTTGCTTCCCGAATGAAAAAGGCCAAGGGGATCAAACATACAGAGTTAGAGGTAGTTAAAGATTGTATTGATACTATGAGTGATGGTGTGGATCAGCTGACCCGTTCGTTTGGGGAGCTTGCGAGTTCTGGTTACACCAACGGCGAGGATTTTATGTGGCATATGAATAATGTTCAGACTTGGGTTAGTGCTGCGTTAACTGATGCGACTACTTGTGTTGATGGGTTATCTGATGGCTATGGAAAAAGTGGGAAAGTTAAGGGTGCTATTCAAATGAGAGTTAATAATGTTGCTCAACTTACTAGTAATGCTCTTGCTTTGGTTAATCGCTTTGTTGCTAGGAGTGAATTTACCAATAATATCAAACATCCCTAAAGTTTTGGATCTACATAAATTTAAGGATGTTTTTTGTTTGTGTTTTGTTTTTTGGGAGTAATGTGTGGGCTGTGAAGTACAAGGGGTAGTGACTGAGCTCTGTTGACGGTCTTAACGGCCGTTGTTATAACTTATAAGGTAATAAATTATGGTAATGGTAATAAAATCATATGTAGTTTTGCAGTGTATTGATGTCAATTGTTAGGTTAAACTTGTGATTTTCTCCAAAAAATTCCAAACTTGCGATATTGAGTGGGAATGAAGATTTGTGAAAATCACATGTACTTTGAAAAATGGATTTTGTTACCATGGTAATGAGTGTAGAAGTTTTCTTGTAATATGATTTTATTACCATTACCGTCATTTAGCTAATTAAGGGTGTGTTGTTATATAACAAATAAAGTGTAGGCTGAACTTGTTTTATGATAACTTGGTGTGTCATATTTTTGAACTCTTGTAAAATTTTAAGAAAATCTTCAGCTGTCAATCTATCATTAATCTGGTTGTTCTTGCCCAATTGGTACTAATACATCACGCATCTTATATACTTTCTCTGTTCCCAAATACTCGACACATTTCTCTCGACACGCTTGCCAATGCATATTATTAATCATTAATAACTCTAATTGCCCATAAATAAAAATTATAAAAAGTTGATATTATAAAAGTATATGTTGAGACAAGTCTAACAGGATCCCACATTAATATATATTTTGCCTAACATAGAATCCACAAACACACTCAAAGAAGAGTCTGTGAATACTAGAAAAGTCAAACTATATTAAGTATTTTAAAACGGAGAAGTACGTAATATCTTGATTTCTAATGCAATGCCGACCTCATTGAACGATTACATTCATCATCAGTCAACTATTGGAGCCAATGCAATGCTAACCCCTTACCCCTGCAAACAAAATAGAGCTTGAGGGCAAAGATGTTATTATACTTATTAAGGACACTATAAATTGCAACATATATACAAAAGGGAGGGAGGATAAGAGAGTCTTACGCCATAAGACAATAAAAGGTCAATTTATTCTCAATTAATAACTCTATAATCTCCAACTGATTATAATTGCAATACTGATTTTAAGAAAATAAAGCTAGAATTGCCAACATACACTTTGTTATATACAAAACAGTTAGATATCTAGTGTTTTATATTGAAGTATTTAAAATCACCTCTATGTGTTACATGACAATACATTTTCCAGAGTTTAATAAATCATACTCCCAGTCACTACAAGTGATTCAACTATTCTCATATCCAAGTGACAAATTTCAGTGGATTCTTCAATCATGTTAGTGTCTTTTGGTTGTTTTCGATGTGGCGGATCAAGTCGTGGGAGTATATGTATCTTGTTGAGCTTTTATATATAACCAATCAATTGGAAAGTTTGTTTTTATTTTTCAAGTGGCGTTTTCGAGGTGTAGTTCCTATGACATGCCTGACCAAACAATATTTGTCACTAATAGTTGCGTTCTCGTTCCGTGAAATGCGGTCTATTATTAGCCACTAGTGAAAGATAAGCTCCAAAATTGATGGTCATGGTTAATTCGATATGCAAATTTTATCATACCTTCCAGTGTACGGTAAAGGATTATATCATACTCCCTTCGTCCCATAATATAGTGTTCACTTCTCATTTTTCACGAGGATTAAGGAAAATAGAAGGATAATTTAGTCCAAATAAATTGATAAAAAAGAAAATAGGTACAATATTTTGGGACACCCAAAAAGGAATGTGAGCACTATATTATGGGACGGAGGAAGTATCATATATACTTAGATATACACATCGGAATATGATGCATATATATTGTGACCTATTTAGATTGCAAGATAAAGGTGGCTCACATTTGAGGGGGATGAGTTATAAATAATTGTCCCACATTGAAAAAATTGAGAAAAAATAACTTAACATATATTGGTTGGTTTCTCCACCTATTACGCGTTGGTTTTAGGATAAATCGTTAAACTTTTGTCATATTATGATATGCCCAATGCCCTCATCTTTTATTGTGGAATTTTTCGAACTTAATTAATTCCCGTTCAACTTCTTATCTAAAGGCATGTCCTATAACTTACCAACCAACTTTTTTCTCCTTTTTACATATATATATATATATATATATATATATATATATATATATATATATATATATATATATATATATATAGGGGGTGGGATCCGCTGAAAACAACTTTTAATCTGAAAACTGAAAACAGGGTAACTATTACCACTTTTAGGGCAACTTTATATATTTTAAGGGTAACTTTACCAGTTTTAGGGTAACTAGATCATATTAAGGATAACTTTATGTATCTCAAGGGCAACTTTATATATTTTGGGGTAACTTTTACCAATTTTGGGGTAACTATATTATATTAAGGATGACTTTATATATTCCAAGGGCAACTTTATATATTATAAGAGTAATTTTTACCACTTTTAGGGTAACTATGAGTATTATAACAGTAACTTTGACTAATATTTGAGTAACTTTACACCTTGATATTTTCCCCACCATCTTCTACAACCTTCGTCTCCTTCCTTTCTCTCTCTCTCAACTTTCATAAAAATGAGAGAAATAATCAGTTCAAATTGCAGCTCCATAATAACTTAGCCAATCTCTTAAATAGAATCAATCATCATCATCAACAAAACTGAGCTAGAATTAGCACCAGAAAGTTCCTCTAATCAACAATCAACATCAAGGATACAATATGAAGTTTCCTTGAAATTATCAGACAACAACATATTGTTTCAAGTTTCATCATTCAAAAGAAAGTACAAATAACAGAAAAGTGACCAATAAAGAGAGAGAGAATAACCGGTCAGAATCAAGAGCTATTTAACGGCGGCGAGCTGCAGCAGCTTGGACATGGCGTCGCTGCGAATAGGATGAAGAAAGGCTGAGGAGTTGGTCGAAAGTGAAATCGCGATTTTCTAAGCAAAATCGACACCGAAAACAAGAGATTAGAGACGTTTGATGTTGTTATCGACTTCTTTCCTCCAATTTTGCTGATTTTCTTCTCTCTCTTCTTCTTTCTCCATTTTTGCCGCTGTTAACCTCAATGTAACTCAGAGATAAATGGTGAGAGGAAAGAGAAAATGGATATTCTCCATTGTTGAATTGTTGTCTGATGAATTCGAAGTCAGAAGAGAAAGAATGAAAATTGTTGAAGTTGGGGACTGTCGTGGTTTGAAGAGAGAGAATGGGGTTCCTGGAGGAGATAATGTGATTGGCCCAAATCTTGTGAATTTGATCATAGCCATCGGATCTAATTTCAATGGCCCATATCTTTTATTTTCAGTTTTCAGTTTTAGGGATGTTTTCACAAGATCCCATTCTTATATATATATATATATATATATATATATATATATATATATATTATGCGTCAATTTGCTATAGAGCAATCGAAGTAGCTTTTAGGAAAAAAAAAAAAAACTCTCATCAGAATCAAGAACTTGACCTATCAATCTTCTCATCACTTTCAACTTTTTCTGTCACGTTCACTTTTAGAGGGGTGTGGTTGTGTGGGGTTTGTCGGAGAAGATTGAGCTTATTTTGAAGTGGTTCACTTTTTATCTTTGGAGTCATTGAAACAAATGTAGACAGCATCCTGACGTGGTACATGCATCATATATATTCGAATTCATGCATGTTAATTCTCATAATGAAAACTACCCAACTTTCTACCTGTCATATGTAAATTTACCCAACTCTATGATTATTAGACAATCATCTTGCCTATGAAATGAACTCTACTAGTGGAATATTAAGACAGATTTTCCGCCCACCTTAAGGTCTACTCCATGCGATAGTGGATATGCTCATTTCCGTTTTCCACCAGGTCGGGATATTTTAGATTTCCCTCTTCCACTTTGTTGGAGTATAAGGTGAAACTTAAAAAGGGGTTGAATTGAGTGACAAAATTTAATCGATTTTCGCAAAAATAAAAATATAGTATTGAGCCTCACACTGTGTTAAATACTCGCAGACTCGTTTTTAATGTTTTTGCTCAAATGAACTTGTAGCAAAAGTAAAAGCAAGGAAATCAAATAATTAACAAGACACGGGAATTTAACGTCGTTCAATCTCACATCTGAGATCTACATCCACACTACCTACTCTTTTATTATTTGAATCTTAAAATATCAATATTTTGATACTATATGATTCCCCCACTACTAACTCTAGTAGTGCTCCCCAATCCCTAACACCTAACTCTAGGTATTGCTACTCTCTATAATAATGAAATTACAGAAAGATTAAGTCCTCACAAGTGTGCTTCTTAGATAAGCAAATTGAGGAATGCTACAATCTTTATAAAGAACTTTTAAGTCACGGGAACTCTATGCTATGCTCTGTGCTATGGGAATACGTTTCCAACTCTCAAAATCTTATCAAACTAAATCTGAAAACGTGTATCCTTCTTCTGGTTTTTATCCCTTATATAGATTATAAGCTGAACAAGAATTATTCTCAACGATATGATAATCTTCTTGAATAATTTTTATTCCTAAAATTAAGGAATAAAATCTTTTATTTTCAAAACCAAAGATTATCTTTTATTTAATAAAAACTGATTTTTTTATCTGTAAAAATAAAGATTCATTCTTATCTTTTGCCAACCAAAAATTAGATTTTACAATACAATTTTTTCGAAAATCTTTATCAAAAACGTTTACTAAAAATCAGTTTTTACAAAACAATTTTTCCGAAAATCTTTATAAAAAAAAACGTTTTAACAGTTTTTATAAAACAAGTTTTATTTCGAAAATCTTTTATATTAAAATATTTTTTTTTCAAAAGTATTTTTATAAAGACCCCCCTTTTTATTCTGTAAATATAAAAACATGAAATTAACATAATTACCTATTTTCCAAACTCTAAGAAAATAGTTAATCATTCTAATTTCATATTTCTAGCTTATCACAAAATTCCAATAAGTTAATTACATTGCATAAACATGACTAAGAACATAAGTAGACCTAAGCTTCCATTTCTTCAAGTTCTTGAGCTTTCATGAACATCCAAGCTTGATAACTTTCTTAGATCACTGTTATATACATCACATGTTATAGCATAAACTGTTTATCATCATCAAAATAAATTCAAAATTATAGTCATAACACACCTTAAACGACTTATGGTAGTACGACTTCGAGTATTTTTAAGTTTATGATGTACTCCCTCTGTTTTTTTTATCTTTCTCATTTGGAATCTTGGCACTATTCATACTTAGAGAGAATCTTCTCAATTTTTTTCAATTTATAAGAAAAAATATAGCCATGTGGGGTCTTGCTTGATTTGTCTTAATTAGTACATTATTAATATTCAATCGTTATAATTTTCACTAATATATAATAAAAGATATTTAAGTTCAAAGATGTGCATTGAGAGACGCGCATAGGAAAGTGAGAATGATAAAAAAAAAAAAGGGAGTACTATTATGCATATGCAGATCCAATGATACAATCATACAACTAATAGATCCTTCATTTGCTTTTTAGTTGCAACTTTTTAATTTTCATTTATGTACTTCGATACATAACTTTTATCAATTATATTTTAATTAATTATTTATTAGAAAAAAAATATAAAAGTTGATATTTACAAAATATATTATGAGACAAATCTGACGACATTTCACACAATAATATATTTCTGTTGTTTCTTAATAGATGCATCATATTGGTTGGGCACACTTGCCGATGCACATCTTTGGCCATCAATCTCTTCAATTATATATTATATAAAAAAATATTTCAAAATATACATTGATATTAACCCATCAACAATTGAAATTATGACATTTATCTTTATAGATTAGTATTAAAGATATGGTCAAGGTTCATATCCAAATAGTGTAAAATTTATATATGATGCATTTATTAAGAAACAGAGGAAGTATATATTTATATGTTAGTAAGAAAAAGGTCAAAGTTGGCATATATGAATACTGTAAAAGTCAAAGCGCTGTAAATTATTTTAAACGGGAGAAATATAATAAGAATACATATTGTTAAATTTATAAATGAGTTAACCAAGTACTGGTTAGCGTCTTTTTTTCATGTTCAATACAATTATGGATTAAAAAATAACAATTTTTTCTTTGGTAAGTAAAAGTATCTTGATCACCCAAAAATACAACCTACTACTAGGAAAAGACAAGCCTACTAGGTAGGACTCCCTTAAACATTGGTAGGCTCACAACTAGATAATCGGATTCATGCAGAAGCGTAATAGCAAGAAACAATATAAACAAACCTAAGGAGCAAATATTAAAGTAATGGCAAACTAAATATTCAGAGATTCAGAGATTCCCTTATCTACAATATATTCAATGACATATAAGCATCTCCTTCGTCACATATGATAATGGTTGTGCATATCTTTATATAGTCGTGCAACCAAAATCCAATTAAGTCTTATATGCGGCCAGTCCACTTATGTATATCTTTACATAGTCGTGCAACCAAAATCTGCTAACACTAGAGGAAAAAAGCCCAAGGGTTGCGGTCAAAAGGGGCCCAAAGGTTGCGGTCAAAGGGGGCCACGGGCTGCTTTTTTTTACCGTAGCCCTTGGACTAGCAGCCCTTGGCATTTAGGAAGGGCTACCGCAACCCTTAGCGCGTTAAGGGCTGCGGTCAGGGCAAAAGCAGCCCTTGGTGGGTTAAGGGCTGCGGTTTTTGCCCGGACTTTTTTTTGTATTTTTTAGTCCTAAATGTTCCCAAACAGTTATATATATATAAA
Source organism: Beta lomatogona (assembly GCA_947646795.1). NCBI lineage: Eukaryota > Viridiplantae > Streptophyta > Magnoliopsida > Caryophyllales > Amaranthaceae > Beta > Beta lomatogona. The sequence goes on from CANSNZ010000150.1 coordinate 2,262,654, forward strand.
AGTATCATTTTTCATTACAAATTATGTTTTTTATACAAATATAGAGAAAATAATAGCTGAATAGAGAAAATGCCAAATTTATAAACATGACATATACAAAGTTCCCTAGTACATGACCTGCATACTACATTCCCAGCAGCAAGTAACAAAAAGATTAACCTGTCCCTAATCCATTAAGTCTCATAATCAACCAATCCATGTATATATAAGGCTAATACATTAGGACTTAGGAGTTATTTAGCTTGAAATTGTTGGAGTTACTTATTAGTAGGGTTATCTATAAATTTTGGGATAACTTATGTATCCTACTAGGATTACTTGTCTTAGTTAGCGGTACTCATAGTTTTTTTTGGTTACTTATATATTAATATAATTTTTCTTTCACGCCTGCGACCACGTGATTTCCTTATACCTAACAATTTAAAGGTCTTTTAAGGCATAAATGGGCCATACACTAATTTTGTTGGAGGGCCTACATTTTTAGCGAAGTGAAAGTTTGGAGCAACTAAAATAATGTGTAATTGGTGAATTAAACAATTGGATCCCTTCCTTTCTTGGCACCCCGTGCATGTTTTCACTTTAGCACTCGTTATGAGTCTCAGATGTGCCATCCATGTAAACTGTAGTGGTCGTGGGCAAAAAGGTATCGGCCCAACCTCATTGGAAATCGGCCCGACTGATTGTTTTTCCAGGTTTCTGATTGAATTTTGAAGCACTTTGGTGACTTAAGCAAAACAAAAATTATATATTACAGAGAAATGAATTTTGAAGCATTGGTTGATGTGTAATTATATCATAAATTCATTAATTAACTAGTATTTAGGCTCGGGTGTTGCCCCAGGTGATATTTTTTTCGAACTTGAAATGCATTTTTTCCATTCGTATTAAAATTATAATAACAACGTTTTCTCTCTCGGCGTAGCTTAAGGCGACTCTGCCTTATTTTGCGCTGGTGCCATGGCAAGAGGGCGAGCTAAGAAAAGCGCTCAGAAAGGAAAGGGGAAGAAGACTGGACCATCATTGTCACCGGTAAGGAAGACCAAAAGTGTTGATGAAGTGACGGGGATTCAAGCTCTGAAAGTTCCTAGTACCATTCCGGAGAAACCCGATTTTGATGAGGATGATTTGAATGAAGTGACTGAAGTTAATCCAACTGCATCTATGGCGGATAATATCCAGCACTCCATGGAAAAGGCGATCTTGTCGGACTGGTTGAATGTCATTGCTAGTTCATCTAAGACGGATAATTCGCAAAGGCTTTCGTGGGCTAATGAACCAGCACCACCAGTTCAGATGGAACCTAGGGTAAGCTCTAATCCTAATGTTGTTAAAATCGATTCAGAGGATATTCAGGATGAGGTGGAATATTGGTCGTCGGCGGTGGTGTGTTTTGTTTTAGGGGCTAACCCACCGTTAAATGTGATGTGATGGAGGGTTACTTCCGACGCATTTGGGGTAAACTAGGCATAGATAAGATTGCTAGTATTGGCAGAGGAGTGTTCATTGTGAGGTTTGCAACAATGGAGTCATGTTTGAATGTTGCAACAGAGGGATTCCAATTTTTTGATCAAAAACCCTTAATCACTAAAATTTGGGATCCTGATATGTCAATTGATAAAACAGATGTGAAAAATGTGCCTATTTGGGTCAAATTTCCCAATCTGCCATTTAAATACTGGGGTGAAAAAAGGCTTTTCAAAATTGCTAGTACCATTGGGGGTGCTGTGAGAATGGATCAAGCAACAAGAGAAAAAGAGATGCTTAGTTTTGCGAGAGTCATGATTGAGGTTGGCTTGCAACAGAAATTACCTGATACGATCGAATTTTGCAATGAAAGAGGAGTGATAATGGAGCAAAAGGTTGAATATGAGTGGAAACCTGTCCAATGTGACAAGTGTAAGGGTTTTGGTCATGAAGAGGAACAATGTAAGAGGAATGGTGGAAGGAAAGTATGGGTTCAAAAGAAGAAGCAGTTCATTGATGATGAGGGTTTTCAGATGGTGGGGGGTGTACAAAATCAACCCATTGTGAACACTTCAACACAACCTATGATTACTGCTCTGCTGGAAACAGCTGAAGGAGAAGCTGCTGATGGGGAAAAGGATGAAGTTGCAGCATACAATAGTGTCGTGGAGGTTGGTAATGTTGGCTCTAGCAAGGAGGGAACCCAGGTGGTGAATACAAGTGAAGAAGGTCAGGGGGTGGTGCCCCCTAGCCTGAATGGATAACATACTCACGTGGAATATAAGAGGTCTAAATAATAAATTGAAGCAGAATGAGGTGAGGAACTTTATCTCTTCTCACAACATAAAATTGTTTAGCCTCTTGGAGACTAGGGTGAAGGCACATAATCTTGGGAGAGTTTATCAAAATCTCTGTCAAGGTTGGTGTTTCACTCACAATCTTAGCTGTCATGAAAATGGTAGAATAATAATTGGTTGGTGCCCGGAAGCTTTTGATGTGTCAATTGTCCAGGTTACAAGTCAGTTTATCCACTGTCATGTAACTCCTAAACATGGTGCTATGTTTTACTGCACCTTTGTGTACGGATTTAATGATGGTCATAGTAGAATGGAGTTATGGCATGGCTTGAAATGTATTGCTAACACTTGTAAAAGCCCTTGGCTCTTGTTAGGGGACTTTAATGCTTTAAGTTGTATAGAAGACAGAATTGGGGCTCCTGTGAGAGTTCATGAGATTAGTCAAATGAGGGATTGTTTGAATGTGTGTCAACTTGATGATGTGAGGGCTACAGGGAGACATTATACTTGGTGTAATAAGCAGGAAGGGGATCAAAGAGCTATGTCTAGAACTGATAGGGTTCTAGTTAGTTCTAGATGGATAGATAGATATGAACAGGCTGAAGTTGCGTTTTTACCAGAGGGGGATTTTGACCATACTCCTATGCTCTTATGTGTGTATCCTGATAGCAACCAAAAGAAGCCTTTCAGATTCCACAATATGTGGTGTCAGCATCCTGAGTTAATTGAGATAGTGAGAAGAAATTGGAGTGCTCTGATTCCTGGGTGTAAAATGTTTAAGGTGTTTCAGAAGTTGAAGTTGGTGAAGAATGAGCTGAAGGAGCTAAATAAGACTGGTTTTGGTAATGTTGAAGCTAGAGTAGTGAAAGCCAAGTATGATTTGGGTCTGATTCAAAATGAGTTAGTGCTGAAGCCTACTGATCATGCTTTAATAGAACAAGAAAAGTTGGCTTTGAATGTTGTTAAAGATGCAAAAAAGAATTTGTATATGATGTTGCAGCAGAAGTCAAAGTTGAATTGGCTTAAATGTGGGGATGAAAATTCAAAAGTGTTTTACCAAGCCTTGAAAAGTAGGAGGATGCAGAATGAAGTTCATGCCATCAATGACAGAAATGGTACTTGGGTTAATAACAAGTTGATGCTGCTTTCATTGAGTTCTATAAAGATTTGTTCACTTGTAGAGCTCAGAAAAAGCCTGTTTTGGAGGCCTTAGTCTGCAATGGGAAGAACCTTAATGAGAGGCATTTGAATATTTTACAGAGAGAGTTTATTACTAAAGATGATGTCAGAAGGGTTATGTTCAGTATTCCAGATGATAAAGCTCCTGGTATTGATGGGCTCAATAGTTGTTTTTAAAACATTGTTGGGACATCATAGGAGATGAAGTGAGTGATGCTATTCTGGATGTGTTCAAAACTGGAAAACTTTTGAAAGCAATCAATGTAACCACTCTAATCTTAATCCCTAAGGTTAAGTGCCCAGCAAATGTGACCGAATTTCGCCCTATAGCTTGCTGCTCAGTGTTATACAAATGTATAACCAAATTAATCAGTGAGAAATTGAATTTAGTGCTGCCTGATATCATTTCTCCAAGTCAGGGGGCCTTCGTGGCAGGGAGAAGCATTCTGCACAACGTAATGATCTGTCAAGATCTTGTCAAGTGTTATAAACTAAAGACAACTAGGGCCTGTTGTATGATGAAGCTTGACTTAAAAAAAGCTTATGACACGGTTAATTGGAGTTTCATAAGGCAGCTGCTTGTTGGGGTGGGTTTCCCTGAACCTTTTACTGATTTAACCATGACCTGTGTGCAGACTCCAATGTTTTCAATCATGTTAAATGGGGCTCCTACTGGAATTTTCGGGGCTCAGAGAGGTTTGAGACAGGGGGACCCAATGTCCCCGTTGCTTTTTGCTCTTTGCATGAATTATTTGGATAGGATCATGAGATATATTGGTGATTTGGAGGGGTTTAAATATCATGTTAAATGTAAAAGTCTAAAGCTCACCCATCTGTGTTTTGCAGATGATCTGTTACTCTTTTGTAATGGTGACTTTAGGTCTATTTACACTCTCTTGCAAGGTTTTCAAATGTTCTCAAATGCTTCAGGCTTAGAAGTCAATACTCAAAAGTCAGAGGTTTTTTTTGCTGGGATGACAGAAGAGGTGGTGCAGAGGGTGACTGATGTGAGTGGTTTTAAAATTGGTAGACTGCCTGTTAACTAACTAGGGGTTCCCATTACCACTGGTAAGTTAAAGGCTCGTGATTGTCAAGGGTTAATTGACAAGATGGTGAATAAAATTAGAGTTTGGGGTACTTGAAACCTCTCGTTTGCAGCTAGATGTCAACTTATTAACACTGTTTTGATGAGTATTCACGTATATTGGGGGCAATTATTTTTAATCCCTAAAGGTGTCTTGAAGGAGATAAATAGCATATGTAGAAGTTTTCTTTGGTCTGGTAGATATAATGATGCTAAAGCTGGGGCTGTTGCTTGGGATAGTCTTTGTCATTCCAAGAAAGCAGGTGGTTTGGGGTTTAGGAATACGTGTTGCTGGAATCTTGCTGCTGTAAACAAGCTTGCTTGGGATGTTGCGCAAAAGAAAGATAACATGTGGGTCAAGTGGGTCAATGAAGTGTATATCAAAGAGGATGACCGGGGGTCTTACAATGCTCCTAATACAGCTAGCTGGGCCTGGAAGTTTGTGTGCTGTGCAAAAAATGAGGTGATTAACAAACTAAGTAGTGACAGATGGCTCTGGCAAGCCAGATTCAGTATTAAGTCACAGTATAAGGAGCTGGTAGGAGAGGAAAGGACAGCTCCCTGGTGCGGTTATGTCGGGAATAGATACACTATCCCTAAGCATAGGCTGATTATGTGGATGGCAATCCAAGATAGGTTGAAGACAAGGAAAGGGCTGAAGTTAATGAATGTGTGTGACAGTGACTTGTGTGTGCTCTGCCAACAACACTATGAAGATATTAGGCATCTTTTTTTTGATTGCTTCTTCAGTAAACAATGTATGACCAATATCTTCTCATGGCTGGGAATTAGATGGGGCAGGAAGGATCTAATGCAGACTTGCAGATGGATTTAGGACAGGTGCAGAGGATCTCAGTTCAAGAAAAAGGTGGTCATGGCTGCTGTGTCAGCTACTGTTTATTTGATATGGCAGAATAGAAATTCTGCGTTTTGGGATCAAAGGATCATGACTATTAATAAAACGGTTAGTGAGGTTAATACATAGTGAAAAATAGAATTGTACAGATAATGGGTGTAAAGATCATAGATAGAGATATAGAATGGTTGGAAGGTTTGTAGCCTGCTATGTTGGGTGCTGGGCATGTCCAGCTAGTTTGTGGAGCTTAATTTGGCTCTGTTAAGTTGTATTGGTGTTTTGGTTTAATATTACTTCTCACTTGCTTACCAAAAAAAAAAAAAATTATAATAACGAAAACTCAATATTTATAAGGTACGAATATAATAATGTGGACATTTAAAGCATGATTAAAAGTTGGTTGAGTTGGTAATTGTGCTATGTATAATTACAAGATGTCACGGGTTCAAATCTTGTTGCAAGTCAATTTACTTTTGTTAGTTGACATGAGATATGTATAGATTGGACAATTCTAGTGGAGTAACAAAGATGCCACGTGGCATGTATACGTTGTCAGACACGCCTTTTAATATATTAGTATAGATATTATTTTTAAAAAAATATTTAATACTTATTTGCAACTCTAAAGTTTTAGGCTGTATATATCAAAACCCAAATATATATACCTTCACAGCTTCACTTTGAGATGTTCAATAGTAAGGGCAACATGAAATACCCTCCAAACTCATAGGAGTATTGTGGAGAATTTAGAAAAAGAGCACTACAATTCCAGTAATAAAGCGGCTTAAATTTGTATTATTTTAGAAAAAAACCTCTGTATTTTACGCAAAAAAGGTTTTTAGCTAGTAACTTTCGTGGCTATCCACTGAAAAGCTAAAATAATAAGTAAAAAAACTTATATATATGAACATCGTCCACACTAAATTAGTGTGAATCTAATGCTAGTACATGTGATTTATGAAAAAAGGGTCACTATAATTAAAAAATAGATATAAAAGAGGAGTAGATCTAAATTGTAGGGTGACTATATGAGGAAAAAAGGTTACCAGGCCACGCCCTAAAGTGAAAATGTCGTCATGATAAACTAATGTAAGAAATGGTGACTGCATTAAAAAAAACTGTCATTATGTGATAATGTGAAATAATACTAGATTAGTGTAACCAAAGATTTTAAAAGGTCAGTATATGATAAAAAGGGTAACTATCTCATGTAGATGACTTTGGTCCACAATAATATTAGTATGGACCATGTCCACGCAAGACTAGGTCAAATAATAATTACACTAAAAACTGAACTATAGTCCTTAAGATAAGTAACTAATTACGCAATATATCAAAAAATATATATATATATATATTACCATCGTCAGCCGGCACCGGCCTATAACTCAGAATTTTACATAAAATTGAAAACCAAAAATTGTAAGTAAAACTCCTACACTAATAAGAATACTATGAAACAATCCTAGCTAATCTAACATTCGCCTGGGTGTAACTTGTATTGGTGTAGTGTTTTTCCTGCTTTTTCTGTGCCATATCATTACATATAATTATGTGGCCATTTTCAACTCTCTACAAATTAGGGAAATTTTTTCACTATGATGATAAAAAAAAAAATTTTGGTGTAGAAAGAGTCATAAGGACAATTAATGTAGACAGTAGACGGGATTTGGTCGCCATCTCCTAAGAATTTAACCAACTAAGCTAGTTGACATTCATACTATGATGATATAAGTGACTTCCTTGACATTAGTGTAAAATAATTCAAGTTTATAATGGTCTTCTTTACTTGATTAATAAAATATAATCTCTAAAAATGTAAAAGTGTCACAAGCACTATCTAGATTTTTTTTTATCAAAGTTGATTTGAGCTCAACTAAGAGCGAATGGTTCAAGTTTATAATGGTCTTCTTTACTTCCATGTACTTAACTCACGTAATAAAAATGGTACTCCAACCATTTTAGTCAAACGTAAACACTCCAAAACTCAACTCAATTTAACTCATTTGCACCCATTAAGAGTTCATGAACTCTTGTATGTCGAATGAAAAGTATGCACTATCTACTGTCAAAATCAATGGGTAAATTCTAGTCTCTTCTCAGTCCTCCATCCAACTTTTACTTCTTTGGTCAGTATACTTGTATTATAGGAAAAGAGTTCATGCTTTGGTGGAGGGAGCTGCAGCACTACTTCCAAGAAATGACCATTACCTTCCTTAGAAGAAAAGCGAACCAAGTTGCAGACGCTCTAGCTCACGGATGTAGGAATGGGATAGACTCCCTTAATGTAATTAGGGATTTTCCCAACCCCCTGATTATTGTATGGACTTATTTTCTATGGATTGTAAGAGGCTTTTTGCCATGACCTTTTAAGTTATTGATTACCGTTGTTCAAAACAAAAAGTAAAACAATATAAAATGTCATTATACTTTCTGTTAAAAGAAGAAAGTCAACTCACCCCACTTGTAAGTGGAGTAACAAGTTGCCCGCGCAGGTCACCCAATCGGTTGCAATAATATGTGCAGAAATAAAACAGGTAGAGAGTTAAGGATTGGATTGCGTTACAATTTATGGAGGAGATAAGCATGAACGAAAACAAGTGTTTTTGGGAAGCAGATTAGTACAAACTCCCACGCTATTTTACAGTAACCATAGTAGTACGTACTGTTTAATAATTAATATTATTGCTATTGGTAAATGTAGCTGTACATTAAATCTATGCACGGAAATTTTGATACTAGAGTACACTAGGAACTTTCTTAATGTCTGCTAATTGACTCATTTATCAACCTCTAAACAGGACAAAACTGTATAGTATTAACTATTAAACATGTTCTTGCAATCTTGTCTTTGTTTGATTTAGTTTCACTGGAGGTCATACCAAATGCATCTTCACCCTAGATTCTTCTATATTCTTTCTTGATTTTCAAAAGTCAAACTTAAAAAAAAAACTAATTATTTTGCGGGGACAATTTTTAGTATTTTGTTTTTGGGTGTAGAAGACACTTTGCATTAATGTATAGAAATCAGTCTATTGTTTTCAAATAAAATAAACACATTTTTCAAAATTAGTTTTTAACTATCAATATCTTGATTAATTTACATACTACAGATCGTAATTTATGAAAAATGATGTATGCAAACCGCTAAAAGTGATAATATGATCAAACAATAATTAAGTAAATGCGTGTACTTTTTATGGCACAAATTAAAATAAAAATGCAACAGTTCAATTGATGCACTTACCATTACACGACTTTGTACTGTTAATATCTCTAATTATTAATTAGAGTAGTAAAAATTATAAACGGTTGATATGTTAAAAATATATATACATTGAGATAAATTTATGAACATGGTATATATATGCTAACATTTGTTTTCATGTATCAGTGAAAACTTATGGTCAAAGTAAAGAATATGAAAAAGTTAACTCGATGAACTTATTTTAGAAAGGAGGGACGAAGACTAATTTTTTTTAAAAAAAAATCTCTAGAAAATTTTTTTCGAATTTAAGCGGTAGCAAATGTGGTTTATAAGTAACCATATCTGGGCGTTGCAAATTTGTGTGATGAGTTTTTTCTTCCTGACGATGTGAGGAGTAATGGCATGCATGATTGAATTTCTATTTTAAATTGAGTTGTTAGTATCAAAAATCACACATAATACACTTCATTGATATTTTTATGTTTATTTTATAGTGAATCTTGCTCTTATCCCTAACAAGAAATATAGAGTGATTCTTTTACTACGTTTATTATTTGGAATTAGGTTATAAAATGAGCAAATTTGTGAATAAACATTAATTCAATTTTGAAGTCTAAATAAATTGAAGTAATTATTGTCGATATCAGATAATATTATAACATAGGAGTAGATCAAATGAAAAAATTGTTATTCAATTTTTTATTTGCCAAGACAATAATGTTATTCACTGTGAACAATTGTAAATTTCTCTTGTTAATGTATAGTCAGGTTATATTCGGATTTTGTAACATTTTGATTTAGTAGGCATGATTTTGTATTCTTATTGGTAGATAATATTGCAAAGTCATGTCACCCTAATCGAATATTCTGACTCTGGCGCTATTTGTAAACAACAAATTAACTCAAATAAGTGGCATTCTCGATTAACAGATATAATTAGATTGTAAAAATGTCACCTCATTAATTAACAATGAAAATCGCTCTATCTGAATGATATGTAATTCATTATTGAAATCACTATTTGTTTTGTAAAAACTTGGCAATTTTATTTTTGGATAGGTATGTTGAAAATCCCATGCATGTGGAGGAGGGGGAATTGGAAAGGGTGAGACTCGATCTCCAAAGATCCGTGACCGAAGGTGATGCCAATAACACTATGCTATCAAGTTTTAATTTTCTACCCAAAAGATACACAAGCAAAATTGCATAGAAGAAAATCTAAAATTGTAAATGTACTATATACATAAGAAAACATATTGTTTGTTGAATTTAATTTCTTAGAACCATAACATATTGCTTGGCATTATAATTTATAGTTGGTCGCAAACACCCTTTTCTCTCTAGAATACCCCCAAAACCTAAAAACCCTACCTTCTTCGTGCTGCCTCGAGCCGGCTCACTGGTGGCTCTCTGAGCGCGTCACCGCTCACCTAGCCGCCAGTGAGCCTGCTCCCACCCCCTACCGATGGTTTGCTTTTCAGTTTATAGGTTGTTTTTCAGTTTATAGCCTGCTCTCACCCCGTCCTCCGTTCGCGTCAGTCCTCACCCTCCGTCGTGTCCCCCTCCGCCGTTTTCTCCTTCCTGTCCCCTCCCCTGGTTTCGCGTCAGTTTTGGTTTAGTTTGTTGGGCCTCCCCCTCCCCTCCCTTCCCCTATTCTCGCGTGTTGGGCCTCCCCCTCCTCCTCCGGGTTGTGCGTCGGGCTTCCCATCCCCTTCTCCTGGTTTTCGCTAGTTGGGCTTCCCCTTCCCCTCCCCTGTTCGTGGTCTTCTGTCAAGTCCCCTTCCCCCTTAGTTGGTAGAGTTGAGGTTCCGGGCATCCTTTTACCTTATCCCCTGGTTGTTGTTGGGCTTCCCTTTCCCCTCCCCCTTGGTTGTTGGGCTCCCCAGCCCAATTATGTTAGATATAACTATGCTGGTTTTTTTCTTAGTTTGTTTGGTAAGTCGTCAAATAGTTTACGTAAAATGTTTCTTTCGAGTTGCTAAGGATGTTGTTCGTAGTTAGTTATGGTAATTAAATATTTGCAAGTTGTATAAGGAATGGTGGATTAGTATTGTAGTCGTAGAATATGTAGTTCCTTCGGAATCTTTGATGAAGGAACTGGTGAATCAAGAGGATGAGAAGTGTGAGCGTGGTCGAGGCGATGAATGATATCCATGGTTCGGACATGTGTTTTCCGGTTTCAAAAGCCGGATGTGTTTTTGAGAGCTCAAAATGTTTAGCTCTCATTTTAGCTTGGCAATGATCTTAATGGTCATTGCCTTGAAAAATTCAAATCTGCAGGCGGCACCCCTGTTGCATCTGGTGGATTTCAGCACGTCCCGTTTCTCCTACCTAACGGAGAAACTTGATGTACGATCTCGAGAGAGAGTCATGAGTCACCTAGGAATGTGACTCTTCAACAAAGCATGAGTCAAGAATCCCACACGATAGAAGCTCGGTGGGATTGCTCATGCGGCGAGATGCGAAGCTCGCCATTGGTTGTTCGTTGTCCGGATCGTGATCGATATTCGCTTCTCCTACCACTTCCATCAGTCATCAGAGTTTTGACTCCACCTGCACAATCATCGACCAGTGACGCCCTCTTTAATATGCGACTCTCTGCCGGTTTTACTTGTTTTTGTTTTTTAGGGGATGTAAGAGCTAATAAAGCTCCTTTAGTTTTACTTATTTTATGTTTGGTTGTATTAGCGATAGGTTGTACTTCGTTGTTTAATTAATACAAGTTTTCTTGATGTCAAAAAAAAATATTGCTTGGCCACGCTGAAACAAACATATGCTATATTTACACTATAAGTACTTGTTTTATTGATTGAACACAACAAAGTTGGTGGCAAAGAAAAAAATATAATGTTGAAAAGTTGGCCACATAAATTCGTAATAAGTGCTGGACTACTCTAGTTAAGAAGCTTAATTAAGAACTACGGAATAACAGATTAAAAATAAAAGTCAGAACCAGCTGGCTATGAGATACGCAGTGAGCTACTGAGCTGGGTTTTCGAGGGTTGAAGAAAGTTCCAGATTATAAAACTTTTGTGTTGAAGGCAAACCAGAATGCCCCTCATTTTTAATACAAGTCAAATGCTGGTTTTGCTTATATAGTACATAGTTATTGTTTTCGCAATTAGCCAAACAGTATATTACTTGCATTCTACAATATATTTTTCAAATATTAGTTGGAGTATCTTAATCGGAGCAGTACTAATTGAATTATTCAAAAGAGACTAAACAATAATTTTTTTTTTAAAGAAAAAAATCACTTTTACAAGGAGGCCGGGATATACGAGATTTTACACCGTTAAAGTGTTAACTAGTAGGCCTAGCTTTAATCTAAAATGAAGACAAAATATAACACCTTATACAGTAATAATACCCAACCATAGGGTTGTTGCCGGTAACGAACATCAAGTTCAACTTGATTATTTTTAGATAATAGTAGATAGAAAGAACGCTCGTAAGGAGTGCTATCAAAATCAATAAATATAGGCTTGCCTGCCCCCACGTTATAGATGGAAGCTTGAGGAATTGTGAGATATATCATTGAATTTTTACTTAAATTCTTAGATTTACGTTAAAGTATTTCAATTACGTTAAAAACGATCTTGTATAAGTTTTTAGAATATATTTAAAACTAGGTAAATAAACTTAAAACATTAGTGATGTACACGTCCCAGGCGTCTGTGCATGACAGAAACTGTTCTAGTTTAGTAGTTTATGTACACTTGGGTATAAGATAGCATCAATAATGCCAACTTGTGATCATATATGATTAGGTGGATTCAAACGTTAATGCAAAAAAAAAAACACACACACAACAATTTGTGAAATAAGTGATGCAATCTTTTCACTGAATCATACTTTCCTCTACCCTCTACGCATAATTCACATAATATTCCAGAATCAAAGTTAAAGGATTTAAAATCCATGTAATGTTCCATTTAACTCAAAATGCGGTCCAACAACCATAAACAATGAGATTTGACCATTTGCCTACTTGTCAAAACCCAACAAACCAATCTAAAGATAATTAAGTGTCTATTATAACCCAAGTCATTTATTTAAAGAATACTCTATGATGGTGCTCCTGGATTATAATACAATTTTTTTTTTTATTCTTGGTCCAACGAACTACTTACACACGACCTACCCGAATTAAGTTAAGCTGGAAAGTTGGAGCAGAAATCGAAAGAGAAATCTTGTGTTATTTTAATAATACTAATTAATAAAATAGAAATACAATATTATCAGTTATTAGTTGATATTACCAAGGATGTCTTGGCCTAGTGGTTAAGATTGATGTACTGTGAACAATAAGTCACAGGTTCGAATCCCCCTTCCCCTTCTTTATACTTTGTACTGCCTTTGTGGCTCATATGGATCAAAAAAAGTTATTAGTTGATATTTATAAACTACTTCCTCTGTATTTTTTTTATCTTTCCTAATTTGACTTTGGACGTTTGCTAATAAACTTATTCTACTTTAAATATCTTTCATTACATATTAGTAAAAGTTATAATAATTGAATATTAATAAAATACTCATTGAGACGAATCAAACAAGACCCCACATGACTATATTTTTTTCTTATAAATTGAGAAAAATTAAAAAGATTTTCTCTGAATAGTGTCAAGATTCCAAGTGAGAAAGATAAAAAAATACAGATGGAGTATAGTATATATGGAAATAAGATTTTCAGATACAAACCACATTTCCTAGCATTAAACTAAACAAGACATGTGGCCAATGTAATACAGGGTTAAAACATATTACAAAAATTGCATATTTACTTTTTGAAAATATTACGTAATTTTTTTAACTAAAGTAATTATAAGAAGTCATTAAATAATAGCCTCAGTTCCTTTTTTTTTTTTTTTAAGGGAAACCTCAGTTCCTTATTTATATTCCTAGTTTTTATCTTTTTTAGACTCAAACAACGTCAAACTAAGACCATCAAAAGGCAACGGAGGGAGTACTAAAACTGATAGTGCTGTCAAAAGTTGACACGACTGGACAACACGACACGAACTGGATACGGAAAAAAATAGATTAGTGTCAACTTTTTTGACACACCTATATAAACGGGTCGACATGCGTTTTACTCTTAAATAAATGGGTTGGGTTAGTGTTGAGATTTTCAACCCGAAACTACCACAACTTTACACGTTTAACTTAAACACATAACCATTAAGAGTATGGGTTAGCAAAACATTAATGAATTCTTTAAGTCTTTCTAATATACTAGCAAGTTTTTACCTAAATAAACATGGATCGATAAATATTGGACACAATTTTTTTTTTTTTTTGCGATTTTGAATAAGTAGGTTCAATGGGTTGACACGGGTGACCACTTAATTTAATGGCTCGGGTTAGTGTCAAGGAGTTTCGACACGATTAGTTAAACGGATTGGGTTATTGTCAAGGCTTTTTGACACGGCTAATAAATGAGATGAACACAAAATACACATAATACGACCTATTTGACTGCTCTGACAGCTGATCATTAATTAGTAAGTGTTATGGAAAGATTAACAAGATAGTAATTTCTACTCCTCTCCATATTAATTACTTGAAGATTCTTATATATCTACTATGACGGGAATTATAGAAAGATTATACATGGTTAGTAGTAATTAATAATAATCATATATAAAATATTGAGTTTCCTTAAAAATTAAATATAGTTACACTTGACATCTACAAGAGCCGCCATGTGTCAATTCTTAATGAATCTATTCGAATTCAATTTATATATATACGCAATCAACTGTTAGCAATAAATGCAATTTCTAGGACCTAGGGTTTGCTAGTTAACTTCAAGTTCAACAATAAATGCAAAGTTGTAAACTTTAAGTTAGAAAAGTAAGCAATAAAGAGAGACAAAGATTTAACGTGCGTGGTTCGGTCAACCTTGACCTACATCCACAAGCAATAACCTTGGAGTTTTCTTTAGCCTCTCTAATGGAGGAATTACAATGGAGAAGAAGAGAGAGAGGAGGAGAGAGAGAGAGTTATCTTTTGTGGCTAATTTGAATCTTAGGGTTCTAAAAGACTTTAGGATGCCTTATATATGACATCCTAAAGGTTACAAAATAACCCAAAACATTAAATCCCGGAAAAATTCGGATTAAATCGCAAAATCCCGAAACAGGGCAAGCTGCCCGGCCGAGCGCCCGCCCGGGCCCACAACATGCCCGCCCGGTGTAGGCTTTTCTCAAAGAATCTGCCTTCGAAGGCGGAATGTTGGCTAGTGGGCTGGCCCGCCCGAGCTAACCATTTGCCCGCCCGGGCTTGACTGCCCGCCCGAGCCATACACTGCCCGCCCGGGCTTGTCCGCCTGCCCGGGCTCCTTCACTTGCTCGTCCGGGCTGAACTTCGAAGCTCTTTCTCCTCTCCTTCTTCGCCACGAAATCAAGGCACCAATTAACATCAACAATATAATTTGTTACTTTCATTATTATTCAAAGTGGATGGTCACGTTGTCTTAACTTATCACTAAGACTATGACTCCATTGTCAAAGCCCTCTGTTATATGGAATGGTACTGAGACTAAGTATGAGACGATTAATATTTTAGAGGGTTATTAGTGAAATCTTAGTGAGAAGTTAGAACAAAGTCATAATCAATTACTTCGAACAAAGGAAGTAACACACAAATTGTTGGTTGTGTACATAACCAAAGTTTTTTTATAGCAATCATTTTCTATAGTTCACATCTATACTAATATATTAAAAGGCGTTTCTGAGCAAGGAATGATGCCACGTGGCGCCTTCGCGATGAGTATTTTATGCTATGTAACCCACGTACACTAAAAAAATAGAAAATGCATTATGTAAGATTCGATCCCGAGATCACAAGCACATATATTAATGTCTTAACCACTAAACCAAGTAATACTTGATGTTAGTATTTCAAAGTAAAATATTACTAAATGAAAGATATAATTACTCGGGGCGTAGCCCGGGTATAAAAACTAGTTTCAAATAAAAAATTGGAGAAGAATATAACAAAATCTCAACGAATATGTTTTGTTATTTTTAATATTTTGGTTAAAGAAAATTATCAAATAAAATTGATAAGGTTTGACTTTAAAATACTCCATAAAGGATGGGAGAGAATAGCCGCGCTAGCACCTAGTAGAACTCTTTGTGGGTTCGCAGCCAAAGGAAGTGGCCTATATATATATAAGGGGTTTCAACCCTCTTTCATTTAACAATATACTCTACTCACTTGTGAAACATAGGAAGTGTTGTTAAGCACAAAGTAACTCAAACTCCTCCTAGTAAGCTATTAGCTAGCAACCACCAAACATGAAAAAACCTTCATTAACTTCCCTCATTCTCTTCTTCCTAATCTCTCTTTCCTTCACACCTTCTCTAGCCACGTCTAAACCAAGCACCACCACAGCCTTCATCAAACGTTGTTGCACTACCACCTCATACCCTAAGCTTTGCTTCGCTACCCTTTACAACTACGCAGCCCAAATCCAAAATAACCCGAAACGACTAGCAACTAAGTCCCTCGCCGTGGCACTAATCGAGGCCAAGTCCGCGGCCCTGACCACATCCCGGCTTTCCAGGGTCCGCGGACTTAAGCCTAAGGTGAGGGCAGCCTTATCAGACTGCACCATGGCCGCGGAAAACTCCGCGGCCCAGCTCGAGAGGTCCATGCAGGGGCTAGGCAAAGCCCCCGTATGGACCCAGATGGAAGAGAGCGACGTCCAAACATGGACCAGCACGGCTTTAACGTATGCTGGTACATGTAAGGACGCTTTTGATGGAAATGATATGAATGGGAGTGTGAAAAGTATAGTTCAACGCAAGATTGAGAAGCTATCTCAAATGACTAGTAATGCTTTGGCACTTATTAAGCGTTATTATATTTCTGCAGCTATGAAATCTCATCATCATCATAATCATCCTTAGATCTTTAACCTTTTTTTAGGAAAAAAAGAACATAAGATAATAAAAGAGAGAAAGGAATGACAATTAGAATGTAAATGTTTAGTTGTACTCGTTTTGTTGCGTAATTTGTTGTTTATTTGAGTGATCTTGTGATTGCAATGGTAATCTTGTATGTTGAAAACTTCTAATAGTATCGCTCCCGGCCCACTATAAATGTAAGATACTTTTTTTTCTGGAGATTAAGGTATCTTATTGGTTTTTTTTTCCTTTCTTTTTTTTTTTTCTTCTAATTTTCTATGATCTCGTAATTTATTGTCTCTGATAGTCGCTGTGACGCTAGAGGACAGTGAACCAAGCTTTTAGGTTACGGTGCGAATCTAATTTAAATGTTGGAACTTGCTCCTTCTATTATTTAAAGAAGAAAAGATCAATATATAATAAATAAGGGTTAATATTTAGTCTCTAAGTAGTATATAAATAAATAATACCCATAAGGCCATAATTGTATATGAAAAGTGGGTACTATTTCATAATACATACTAAATATTAACAATAAATATTGGTTTTCTGTTAATCTTATTTAGTTATTTTAAGTGGTCCAGCTTTATGATTTGTCAACTCTGTAAACGCACAACTTTGCCAATAAATATTTGTATTAACTTTTTATTTGTATAGGTTTATAAAATATTGATAGTTGAGGAATCGACATTGAGATAAATCTTATAAAATTATATATATTGTATGGGTATAACCCAAGTATGTTAGCGGATCTCTGTGGAGAGTCCGCGAACACTATTACAGACGCGAACCTTGTAAGTATCGCCTACAACTCTAGCAAGTTAGTTCATTGGCATGATCCGACAACGTTGGCGGTCACATAACAAGACAAAATAAGGGAATCTTCCCAGCTATCAAGCGCACCACGGCTGTACACGTGTAAAATGATTACGCACCCTGTCAGAGGAATAGTACTTCTATAAATACCCCACTAGTACCATTCTGCAGGCACATTCTCTCACACTGATAATTCTTATCTCTCTCTCTCTCTCTCTCTCCTTTCTCTCTCTAAATCCTATTTGGACACGTACTGACTTGAGTGTCGGAGGGGGTTTCCTCACATCCCCCCGAGGGTAGTTCACGTTTACTTTCTGTGCAGCTATTCACTAGCGGACGCTAACTCCAATCAACACTGAAACATATATGATAACATTTATCTTTACATATTAATAGTATCTAGTTATAAGATCAAAATGACATATGTAAATAGTGTACAAATATAAAGTAAATGAACTATAAAAACAGACAGAATAGTTCATATCATAACATATTATTCTCCATTAATCTTCTTATCCAATATATAATGTTTAGAGCATATTCCAAAGACAGCATTACTTATAAGAGCATTACTCTCCAAACTTAGTATTTGAGATGAAGAACGCTTAGTTTTAATTTAGCGAGTGGGGGTAATTCTTATCGTTATATGTATAAAAGACGTTGTCACACAGGTTCATTTGCAATGTGAGTAATTTCTTTTATTCAAAAGGTTCCATGGAATGTGAACCAAAGACTTACTAAAATAGGTAAATGAAAGGGACAATGTCGGGAGTTGTAACCAATTCTTTAAAGAAAGACTTACCTTAGGATTAGTCGATTAGAGCCAAAAAAAATAGGACCCTTATGATTAAAATTAAATATGATTCGATAGGGGCAAAACCAAAACAGACTAATCCAATTATAAGCCTTTATCCTTAAGACTCCGTACAATGTTCATCACCCAGATTTTGCATATTAGGGTAAGGGTATATACTAAGGCCCTGTTATTTTGGACTTATTTTCAGTTAATTTCAGTTCAATTAATTTCAGTTCAGTTAAGTTAATTTCAGTTTAGTTCAGTTAATTTCAGTTCAGTTAATTAAATTCAGTTCAGTTTATTTCAGTTAATTTAATTTTAGTTCAGTTTGGTATTATTATCAATATTAATTTATTATTATTATTAATATTATTATTATTATTATTATTATTATTATTATTATAAATATAATTATTATTATTATACTATATATTATTATTATTAGTATAATAAATATTATTATTATTATTATTATTATTATTATTATTATAATAAATATTATTAATATTATAATAATAATAAATATTATTATTATAATAATAAACATTATTATTAATTATTATTATTATTATTATTATTATTATTATTATAAATCTAATTATTATTATTATTAGTTATTATTATTATTATTAAATATGATTATTAATTATTATTATTATAATAAATATTATTATTATTATTATAAATCTAATTATTATTAATTATTACTATTAATTATTATTATTAATTATTATATTATTATTTAATAATAATAATAATAATAATAAGTATTGATAATATTATGTTAATACTTATTGATTATTATCGATTATTTTATACACTTCAGTTCAGTTAATTTCAGTTCAGTTAATTTAATTTCAGTTTAGTTAATTTAATTTCAGTTTATTTAATTCAATTTCAGTTTATTTAATTCAATTTCAGTTCAGTTCAGTTAATTTAATTTCAGTTTAGCCAAAATAAGTTCAAAAGAACAGGGCCTAAGCCATGTAGCTAGCCATGATTTGTCCGCGATCCAGCCTCTATCAATTCGTGTTGATATGGATAATTATAACTATATTAACTAATTAAGTATATTCGCTTAATGTCTGGTGTATGTATCCTATATGTACTCAGTGTCTAGTGTTGCTGATGTGACTAAAGAATAGATGGCATCTAGTTTTGTGATTTAGAAACAAGTGCTAACTAATTATGTAATGAACAATAATCAAGAAGAAGCATACATGAAATTGAAATAACAACAAATCAAACCAATGAAAAGAAAAAGCGAGGAAAGAACACACCAATTTACGTGGAAAACCTGAGCTTCGAAAAAAACCCACAAACTTGTACTATGGAATCAATTGAGACAATGGTAAATATACAACTCTCTCTATCTCCTAAAACCCTAGAAAAGATGAGATATCAAGTTTCAACAACGAGATTGTATGCTACACTCTCTAAAAACCAGAAAATAGGTCACGATTAAAACTTAAATCACAAACCACGTGCCGAAAACTGAGTTCACCCTCCCTAGCAAAATGACCGCCTGTCCAAGGAACAACTCAAATGAACTTCCTGCCTAAATGTCTCAACTGCCCCCCCTCCTTGGTCAGACCACCCACCTGGCCGGGGACCTCAGCCAGAAGTTCTTGCCTTGCCCTCCTTCAAGCGTCCACCCGAGCAGAGGAGTGCCTCTTGGTGGGGTCGCTGTACGAGGGCAGACCAGAAGATTTCTTCTTACCTTTAAAAAATGTATTATATATATAATGACCTATTTCTGGCAAGTTGTTAATTATTACATCTTATGGGTAATTTTACCTTAAAGGAGTTGTTTCTATATAAGTGGACCCACCATAAACCCGGCCTATTATCATCCTTAACTCGGTATCCATTGGGGGTGTTTGGCAATTAGTGTTTTGGAGCAAAAGGAGAGTTTTGGACCACTTTTAGAGTTTTGACTAGTCAAAAACTTTAAAAGGGGTGTTTGGTAAAAGAGAGTTCTAGATAGAGTTTTGGAATAAAAACTCTCAAAATGACAAAGCTCCTAATAGGAGTTTTTCTTTACAGGATTAAGTAAAAATATATTCAATGACTTTTTTGCCTCTAATAATCATACTACCATGTGTATTAAAATGTCTATAAATGTCATTTCATACAAACAAATAGCAATAAGCTTTTAGCAATCAGTTAATTATTACCAAACACATTTATAAGAAAAAGTTGTCAAATCAGCAGTCAAATCTGCTAAAAAAAAAGTTAAAACTCTAACAGTAAACTCCAAACTCTAACAGCTAAACTCTAAATACTATTTGCCAAACAGGACCATTGTCTAAGAATCTTAACCAGTTGAATGAATTTCGATTGAGATTAGATTGCCAAATAAGTTCTTTGATGTAGTCATGTAGATGATATCAAATTAATCTATTTAAGTATATACCTCAGGAAAGTGGCCCAATTGGCCCACATCGTATCCTCTTCTGATCTCTTTCATTTAGTTTTTTTGGTTTCATACTCCCATATGATGTGGGCCAACTACGACCTTGCTTGATTTCAGCTCAGCTGCTCAGGTCTTCATAGTATGAATCATTCCACATGTCTGCCCCATTCCATAGGCCCAACTGAAAAAATTAATAAGTGGGCTTCAATGGGCTTTGTGATATACAACGACCACCTTCTCTGTAATATCTCGAGTTAAGGGTGCTAAGAGGAAGGTGGTTATTAGAGGGGTAGAAGTTGGAACATCTTTTTTTTGTTTTTTTTTTTCTCTTTCTTACTTTGGAAGATCTAGATTCACAATAAAAATCCCTCATAAATTAGAACTTTCTTCCGTTCAATTATGAAGTATTTTATAGATCCAGTTGGACTCAAAATGAAGGAGTGATTCATCAATTTCACACCATTTTTTTACAACTTTCATTCTTATAAAAAAGAAGAAGGGCTAAATCTAAGAAGGAGAAAGAAAGAATCATGCAAAAAAAGAGGGAAAAGGAGTAAAGAAAGGTAAAATAAAAAAGTGTATATTGGGTGTAACATGTTACAGCATAACTTATTACGTAACAATATCTCACATGTGTGAACTAATATATAATTGTTTCATGTCATTATTGATGAGATTCATATCATATTTAGATATGTTTTATGCCATTTACAAACTCTTTAATGAAATTATCGGTGATTTGATATGTTTCATATCATTATTACTGACATCTGTCATTTTCAACAATTTTGTACTCCCTCCGTCCCAGAAAGATCTGAACACTTGTAAGGACACGTAGTTTAAGGTGATAAGTTGTTGTATAGTTGTCAAATGTTATTTTATTTAAAAAGTAGATGTGATAGGAGTTGGTGGGGTATTTTTTATTAGAGGAGAGAGAAAGTTGGGTAACTTTTTATTGACAAAAGGTAGAGTGTGGGCCAAAGATGTGTAAAAGAAATTATATATTAATAGTGGGACCATGCCAAAAATGGAAGTGTTCAAACTAATTTGGGACAAACATAAAAGGAAAATGTTCAGACTACTCTGGGACAGAGGGAGTATAATTTAACTCAATTTTATCATTATTTTATAGCTTTTTTTTTGCTAAGTAATTGTAAGTGTATTAAGCTTTAAGCACCAAAACTCATTTACATTATTTTATAACTCTTTATATACCTAGGGGTGAAAGTTATTCGGATAAAATCCGAAATCCAATCCAATCCAATCCAAATTAGTAATTCGGATCGGATTCGAGCTGTGTTCGGATTGGATTTGAATTGAGATTTTTTGAAAAATTGGATTTTAATTCGGATCGGATTGGATTGAGGGTAATTTGATCCAAAAATCCAATACAATCGAATAGTAATATGCCTTGTATTATGTATCTGGATTGGGCTTAAGTGCTTAACTGAATTTTTATTTTTTAAAAGCCTAGTCCATAGGCCAATAGGCGTATCACTTCAACCCTTCTCCTAAAACCCTAGCATCACTTAATTTCCTCATTTCAAAAATCTACTAGGTTGCTGTTGTGCTTAATTTATTTCATTTAAAAACTAGAGTTTTAAAATATTGGATTTTCGAATTGGATCCAATCTAGAGTATGAAAATTCGGATTGGATTCAAACTCTAATTGGTTTGGATTCGGATTGGAAAATTGAAATCCAAATTTTGTTCGAATCGGATTGGATTAGGCCATAATCCAAACCGTACACCGAACTTTCACCCCTATATATACCTTATCATTATAACACAAACTGACATCTTTATAAGAGAAATGATACCATTATTACTTACTTTTATGTCATTTTTTTCAGTAAACTTGTATCATTTTCCTTTATTTCATTATCATTTGTCAACTTTTTACATACCTTATCATTATTACACGAACTGATATCATTATTACACAAACTGATATAATTATTACTCACGTGTATTTCATTGTTCATCAAACTTGTATTATTTTCTCTTTCATTCTCATCTTTCAACTCTTGATATAGCTGATCATTATTATTCACGTTTATTTCATTATTCATCAAACTTGTATCATTTATAAGAGATATGATATCATTATTACTCACGATTATTTCATTATTCAGCAAACTTGTATCATTTATAAGAGATATGATATCATTATTACTCACTTTTATGTCTTTTTTTAGCAAATATCTTTTTTCTCTCTCCTTCCCCCTAACAACCTAAGTCCGACAACTGGAACTGCAGCTATACATAGTAAACTGGATCCTATTAGCGCAAATTTCATGAAGATTTTGTGCAGCCAACTGCCACGAGATCTACAGGTAATTGAAATCCATTTGAGGATTGTTCCTCGAATTAGGCTATAACTCGAGCAATTAGGGCTTAAAATATGCCCGAATTTCTTCTAAATTTGTTCTTAATGCTTCAATGAAGACTTGAATCAATCAATTTGTCGATTCTTAAGAGTTCCCATATTTCTAGGGTTCTTCTTTTTGCTTCGTGAAATTGATTAATCACTCCTTCATTTTGAAGCTCAACAATGGCGTCTTATCTTCTCCAGATGATTGCCTTCCTCACAATCTTTGCCTCTCACTCGCTTGTTTCCCCCACATTAGAACCATCATCATCTTCTTCGACTTCACCTTTGCCATGAAGACCTTCAAGCTTGGATTTTATGGCGTCGCTAACTTCTATGGCGATGATTCATTCGCTGCCGCCAACGAAGATTTATGGAGAGGGGTAGAGTTAATGACAGAGAACATTTCGAAAGAGTGAAGTAGGAAGAATAATAGAAGAGAAGAAATGGTGGTTTACGGGTTGTTACGCCTTAAACTATGGTGTAACAGTTCCACCCAAAAATTTCTGAAAATAAAAAACAAGTGCACAGCGCATGTGGATCAACGCTGGAAAACAAAGTTAACCCACTGTAATCCAACCAGTGGTACCACTTCTCCACAAACAATGATTTATAAGGTAGTTTTATGCCACCTCACTTTTTAATTTGTTAATTTGTCGGGAAGGGTGCATTTTATATGGTACTTTTTGCAAATTTTCCTACAGAAAAATGCTATCATTTTAGTATGTTATTGGATTATTGTCAATAATGTATAAATTCAAATATCAATTTGTTATGATTTAGACTAATCAACTATTAAAGATATTAATAATCAGACTGTCAAAGTCATATGTTGGCAAGTGCTAAAGTCAACACGTCGTGGTTCTTGATATAATATAAAACCAATCTTAGGACTTCAACCATCAGTTTAACTTTTTGGTTAAGTTGGTCCCCTGACATAATATCAGAGCTAGCGTGACAAGAAGGTCAAGGGTATGAATCTCATCCACCCATCCTTCCTAAAATGGAACATTTAGCGTTGGGTATTATAAGGAGGTATTGATAAGTGACATTTATATCACTTTTAGGGGTAGTTTTTAGATTATTTTTGTAGCTTATTTTCACTTATTTATATCTATTTTAACCTTTATTTCTTCCTTTTTTGTTTTGTAGCTTAATTTATTTATTTAGTGATTTTTATTAGTTTTTAGCTCTTAATTTCATAGTTTATTTATTTCCTTTGTTTTATTAATTTTAGATGGATTAGTTTAGTTTTGTATTTAATTTCCATATTTTATTCCCTTTTAGGCACTCTCTTCTTTATCTTCTATGTCTCGTTTCTCCATTCTTGTGTTGGTTTATGTGTAGGTGAGCGTTTTGGAGTTATGGAGTTACGAGCTTCAAAGTTAGAGCTTAATTGTGTGTTTGATTTAGAGTTAAAATGCAAAAACTACCCTACACCACACTAAAACTACCGTACACCACACTACATCACCACCACTACCCGCAACAGTCAACACCATCATCTTCCTTCACTAAGCCCAGTAGTCACCACCAGCATCTTCAGCGTGCCTGGGCCCCCATTCAGCCCATCCCAGCGAACCATGCCTAGTGTAACCCATTCCAGCGAACCAAGCTAAAAGTCCAGCCGCCCGTCCAAGCTCCCATACAGCCCGCTCGGGCTCGTGATAGAATGATGCTCACTGAACTGCCCAGCCCGCTGAACCAAGCACAAAAGAGTCCAAAGCCTTTCAGGGTTGCGAAGTCTGCCCGAGCTGTAGCCCAGCCCACTCGGGCTGTGTAGCCCGCCCGAGCAACTTCCTCACCCGCCCGGACGCTGCGTTGCTGGAAGTTCTTGCCAGTTTCGTCGGAAAACAGCCCACGCCCGGTGGAAGCACACAAGCCCGAGTAGCCTGCCCCGCACGACCTTATTCTAGCTCGCCTGAGAACCCGTGTTCGGTCCGCCCGGGTCCTATTCCAACCCGCCCAGGCTGCTGTCGTCTGCGAATGTTTTCGGCTCGTTTTGTTTTAAAACGTTGTAATTGGGGGGAGTATATAAATACCCCCTTAGGGAGGTAAGTTTTTATTGACCACTCCTAGTTTTAGAATAGTTTTAGGGTTTTAAGGAGGTTTAGCCTCCATAGATTAGTTTAGGGAGAAAAGGGGGAAAAGTCAAAGAGATGTTGAAGATCGATTCTAGCTTCAAGGGTGACACTTGTATTGGAACTTTCAACCATTAATCAATGAGCATTTCTTATTCTATCTCCATTTTTATTGCTTTATTTTAATTGTTTTCATTAAATTAGTTGTTAAATGCTTAGTTTAATTATTTTGTGGGTTACTTTGTTTGGTTTAATGTTAGATTAATGTTTAGTATCATGTTATTAGTTGTTTATTTATCTAAAGTTCTCATTTTTGTGTTTATGGAGTAGTTTGTTGGTTAGGGTTTGGGTGACAACCCAACTATGGTTGATTTTGGGTGTTTGAATATGAAATTAGGGGTTTGATTAGGCTTCTTAATTAACTAATGGCATGATTACTATTTGCTTGCATTCTAGTTGGCCACTTGGATGTTTGTTTTATTGATGCCTTAATAAAATCGAGATAGAAGATTAAGGTTGACATTTATGCTATTATCTTGCTTAATTACATACTCATGAGAGTGAGATTTGAGTGAGGGTTTTGTGGATTAACATTGTGATTATCCCTTGGTTGCATGTTTGAGACCATGAGAGTGGCTTAATTATGTGATTTAGGTACTTTTATGCACCCTTGAGAGTGGGCTTAGAGCTAGTTAAGAGTCAATAACCTCAATGAGTTGATTGGTTTTCTTTCCTCCATGTTTCACCCTTCTAATTCCCTGTTGGATCCCTTTCCCTAATCCTATTTGATCTTTGGTATTTAGTTTACTTCAATAGAATTTAGTTGGTAGTTGATGTAATACCCCTCATAATTGCTTTAAAGGGATTTAGCAGGCTATTCATTCCAACAAGATGCATCTTTCTTTTAGGGAGCTCATTTTCTTAGTTACTCCACAGTTAAACGTGCTTGGCTGGGAGTAATCCAGGGATGGATGACCTCCTAGGAAGTTTCTCCGGGTGCGCATGAGTGAGGACAAAATGCGCTGGAAGAACTTGTGGGTTATTGAGGACAGTTGTTGGCCCCGTATGCGCATTGGTGACGATATACTCGACTCCGTATGGGTCGGGTGTTACAAATGGTATCAGAGCAACTCTGCGACCGCGTGTTGGGGCGACCCTAAGGCCGTAAGGCCGAATATTATGAGTCCTCAGGCGCCTAGTGGAGGAGGATTCTAGGGCTGCATTGTCATAAAGAGCGACCCAGAGGTCGTCAGACAGAATATCTGGAGTTTCCGGCGATCAGTCTTCAGGCTGGGGAGACCCACAGGCCGTATGCCGAATATGTGGAGTCCTCAAGCGCAACAATGGTGTTGCTGTTCTCAAGTGGGGGTGTATGTAATACCCCTCATGATTGCTTTAAAGGGATTTAGCAGATTACTCATTCCAACAAGATGCATCTTTCTTTTAGGGAGCTCATTTCCTTAGTTACACCACATTTAAGTATGCTTGATTGGGAGTAGTCTTGGGATGGGTGACCTTCTGGGAAGTTTCTCAGGGTGCGCATGAGTGAGGACAAAATGCGCGCGGAAGAACGTGTGGTTGTTATTGAAGACAGTTGTTGGCCCTGGACGCGCATTGGTGACGATATACTCGACTTCGTATGGGTCGGGTGCTACAGTTGACACCTTCCGACTCTTTTTCGGCCTAGTGTATTGTTAAATTAACACATATTGGCGTTCCTTAGTCCTTGTGGAAGAATGACCCTTCACTTTACTTAGTTAGTGGTCTAGTTAGATTTTGTTTGGCTTTAGGAGACTAGTAACGACCTAGTTTTTCCCATATTAGGTATATGCTGCATCCACACTTCAAACCCAATGGACTCTTATATGAGAGAGCGTGATAGAATATAAAACCAATTTTAAAATTCCAATCATCTAGTTGAGTTGATCCTTTGATAATTATAAATGGCACAAGGCTTACCCTTCGTGAACTTATTTTCATAACAATACATTGCGTCAATTTTTTCATAAGTCTATCTAATAAAGATATTTATTTGTGTGGAGTACACAACCCTCTGATATCCGAGTATAAGTTGGGGTTCTAAATTCTAATAACCCTTTTTTCCCTTCAGGTTTCCTCAACGATCAGGAACCTTTTGTGCCAACATTCAAAAATTTCAACATCACGCATCTATAATAAGCTTGCTTCGAAGCAAAATTGAACACGTCCCAAATCTTGAAACTGATTGCCCGTTTATACCATAATTCTGCAAGGTGTGTAGAAGTATTTTATTGCTCTGATGGTTGTCTTTCTAAATATGGCAAGTTCTTATCCCGAATTAAGCAACATGGTCCCTAGTGGCTGGAAGTCGCATAAACAATGTAAAGTTCAGCAAAATTATCAAGATACACCAAGACAAATAATTGCACACCTCATTATTGCATGTGATACCATCACTCTTACAACTCATAAATATATAAGGCATAAGACAATCAATAAAGTCGCCTGTTGCTCCATTTCCAAAATAACACCAATGCTCCCTAAGTACTTCCTTCACTTTAAAATAATCGCAACACTTACCTTTGGTACAAAGATTTAGGAAAGAGTTAGAAATATGGTATTGTGTTAACATTTATATTAAATTGAGGAGATAGGAAAGTTTTGTGTAAGTAGTCTCACGTGTGGGTATATAAGAGGCAAGAATTACAGTACACCACATATTCAAGCATCAAACACTTAATTAGACCATGAAAATCATTATTAGAGTTTTCTCGCGACACCATCACTAAGAGACCCCTACAAGTCTTAATTACATGTATGATGAGTACATTGCTTTTGTCATCCCTGCCACACTTACCTGCTAGGTATCTAACCCCATCGTGAGACTTGTGCTCTTGTCGCTAATAGGCAATAAGGCAAGTGTACATGGCCATGTTCACTAATAAAGTCCTCCCTTGTGCCTACTATACCCACACGCATGGGCTTACCCATGAAGTTGGCTGCTCATTCTATTTCTTGGTATCCTTTATGAGAAAAATATTTTAAAACAAAATGTCTATCATCAGCTCAAACATATTTAAAATAAGAGTTTTTATTAGAAAACTTACTCTGAAAATATAAAGCAACAAAATTTCGAGAGTATAAAAGTATCACCTAAATGCGTCATATTACATGAGATTAATCAAAATTGTACTAATTACTGATTTAGCAAGCCTTAGGGCACATCGCATTGCATGTGATCACAGTGAATCGACAACTCATCAAGGGTACGATATAGTACTTTGAAAACTAACGAGGACAAATTTGCTTTCCTTTTATTTTATTTTGGATGCAAAACTAATGATGACCGTAGATTGTATCCATTCCCCAAGATCATCCTACAATCACTATTATTGGCACATACTTAAATTGCAAGGACCGGGTACCTACTCTTGAGAGTACATGTAATAGTAATACTGGTATGTGGTCTCACTAAAAGAATAATGCTTGTGGACCTCCATGTCCATGGCATAAAGTGAGTTGGTTAAGACTTAAGAGCAAATAATGATACACACTTAAATTTACAGATGACTTTTTTTGGTACTTAGAGAGGCTACAAGGGTAAGAGAGATAAGATTCGATCCTAAGGATCTCCTAGAACTAGGAGACAAACTCTAACCAACTGAGCTATATATAATATCCCTCACTCTCTAAATTTACAAATTGATACCGTAGAAATATCATATATACCTTTTTGAATTATAGGTAAATTAAGAGGCTCACTTTTAATTTATCGTAGAAATGATTTATTAAAATGGAGTCTTCTACAACAATGATCTTAAGTATACCTAATAAAGTTAAAGTAATTCCAATTATGACAAACTTTAAGATTAGTCCCAAGTTAAGTACTATTGTTAAATGGGTGATTTGATGATAGACATATTATTTTAATTTTTCACCACTTGAAACCAAAATTTATCTGTCACATTGAGAAAATGACTTTTTAAAGAAGGAATATAAAGTTTTAAGTGATTGCAAAGTCAAGAAAGTTAACTACGTCTATTGCTAGTACATCCATTTGATAATATAAAGAAATTAAATTATTCTGAGACTTTGTCAATCCCAGGATTGATTTTGTCTTATATCTCAAACTTGATTCGGGCATATGAAATTCCTGTCAAATATTTCCTTAGTTTTGATAGATTTGTATCACAAACTTTTAAAAAAGGCGGGCCATATTTTCAACTAATGGTGTGGCCAACCCATTTCAGCAGCGCGCGTCGCGCGGTCTTTCTCTCTCTCTTTTTTTTTTATTAAGAAAACAAACCAATTTCCCATCTTCTCTCTCCTCTCATTTTCCCTATTTTTTTGCCTCATTTTTTCTCTCCTCTTATTTCCCGCATTTTTTCCTATTTTCTCTCTCCTCTCATTTTCCCTTATTATTTATAACATTATTTTATAATACTAGGAATCCATTACTTCATAATAAGTAACGATTATTATTTGTACCCTTGTTTTATCATACGAAAGAACTCCATTTATTACTACAAGTAACCCTTATATATTTTTTCAAATGACCCATTATATTATAAAAGTAACCTCATTAGTTAATAAAAGTATCCCTAATTAAATGTATGAGTAACCTTATTTATTTGTTCGAGTAACATCATAAGTTTACAAAAGTAACTCTAATTATTATATATTAGCTTGAAATATTTATAAAAAGTAACCATAATAAAGGTACAAGTAACCCCTTAGTTCATAAAAAGTAACTCCATTATATATTTAAAGTAATCTCATTTTTCATAAAAAGTAAAACGCGTTGCTTTCCAATCTAAGGTGTTACTTTTATTGAATTAGGGATTACTTTATCGAATGCTAAGGGGTTACTTTACTGACACTATGGATTACTTTTTATAATGCTAAGGGGTTACTTTTACTGAAAGTATAGGTTACTTTTTGTAACTGTAAGGGGGTTACTTTTACTATAACTAGGGGTTACTTTTACTATATTACTAGGGGTTACTTTTTGTAATTATAAGGGGTTACTTTTGTAATTATAAGGGGTTACTTCTACAGTATATAGGGGTTACTTTTGTAATTATAAGGGGTTACTTTTGTAATTATAAGGGGTTATTTTTACTAAAACTAGGGGCTACTTCTTACGCCATAACCACCACCACCGTTGATTCTACCTCCATCATCCTCGATCGTCGTCGTTCACCTCTTCTACTCCCCTCACTGTACCCTCACCCCGACTCCTCCGACCTCCGTCTTTCTCTCCGCCTCGGCCTCCACCTCCTCCCCCCCTCCTCATCCTCTCTCTATCTCCTCGCCTCCTCCGCCTCCTCACCTCCACTTCCAACACAAACATGGAACCCCGGAAGTCTAGCAGTACCTATATAACCCAATGCACATATTCAGATCATGTCAAAAATCTTGTGACAACAATCATATACCAAAGTACATCCATACATCATGCTCAGCTAATTCGAGGTGGTGTAAGAAGCTTATTGATTAGTAGAAGCATGCACTTGCTAAACTCGTATGCCTGCGACTATGATTGCGATTGCGATGCGTCGCCGCCATGGATGACGTCGTTGTTGACGCAGATGACGTCGAAGGTTGAGTTTGCAATGATGATGATGATGAAGAAGTCGAAGATTTGAGGAGGGAGAGGAGGGAGGAAGGAGGAAGGGAGAACAAAGGAGATGGGGATGGATTTGTGACGCGCGCAGCCGCACAGTTTCCTTTACGTGTGGCCTGCGTTACAGAAAACGGACACGATTTGTATTTGTTGTGCACCTAGAAGCATATCATGGAACAAAATTCTGGTAATAAAACATAACCATTATACGTATATAACTTACCGGCAAGATTTGATACCTTACCTCTCAGAAGAGTTCCGTCTCATTTTTTCTCATTATCCTTTTGTTCTCTCACAATTATAGTGATGTTGTCACACATATTTTTCATCTAATTTTTTGAATTTTGGTATGCCATAATTAATATAATGGTTTTCCATTCGCCAAAGGAAAAAAAATGATCTTCTCTCCTTTTGTACAAGCTTAAATAAAAGGGGTTGTAATGGGCCTCTGGGTGGGGGTCCTGTGCGAGGGCAATCCAGATAATCTCTTCCAACCTATTAAAAAAACTTAAAACGACATCTAGTTTTTTTTTTCTTTAAACCAATTATAATCTATTTGTGAGCTAATATTATCTTCAAAGTATCTTGGAAATTTCTCCACCGTCCATAGAAATAGAGATTCAGCTCACATTGCGGCTAATAATTATCACCTCTCTCCACTACCTTCTCGCCCGCCCTAATTAACTTTATTCATTGATTATTCAAACTTCCTCAAAAACAAGTAACAAGTTTCTAGTATACGTACACCACAAAACTTGGAACCTACCCCCCTCCTTTGTAGTATCGATTTGTAATTAGGACGGCGAATCTTTTCAGTTCAATTTGTAATCAATCAAGTAGTCTAAAATAACTTATTAAAATTCAACGACAAGCTGTTACCATTGATTGGTTGGGATTTCTCTGGAAACTAGTCTATCATTGTAGGATCACATTCATCTCCACGTCAACTTTTATGACTCACGATTTTGACTCACATGCTTGGTCGATATCCGATCCCAATTGATTTTTGTCCTAAAATACCTCTCCCACCCTTAAATACCTCACATTTTTCATCCTCTTTTTTCACAACTTCCAACAACAAGAACAAATTTACATCAATTCCCTCAATCCCCAAAAAAAAAAACATACCCAAATACAAATTAAAACGCACAAATTTCATGGCAGATTCTTCTCCACTTCTCTCAAATCAAAACGATGAAGGTTATGATTATCATAACCCTTCCCGCGTAAAAAAATCCACGGTCAACGACCGTATCGAACAATGTATAGGAAACTTAGGATGGGCGCAAATGATCCAATGTGTTCTTGTATCTTTTGCTTGGGCATTTGATGCACAACAAACATTTATATCGATCTTTACCGATGCGGAACCATCGTGGCATTGCACGTCGGCCGAATGCGGGGCCGACATATGCAATCTCCCTAGGGGCGTCACATGGGAATGGGACGCCCCAAGGGAGGCCACGATTATATCAGAGTATGGCTTACAATGTGCCAACTCTTTTTTAACGGGGCTACCGGCCTCGTCGTTTTTCATTGGGTGCCTTATTGGTGGACTTGTGCTAGCTACGTTGGCGGATTCATGGCTTGGGCGCAAAAAACTCCTTTTAATTTGTACTCTAGCCATGTCTTTGTCAGGGTTTTTCACAGCTATGTTCTCTAGGAATATTTGGGCTTATGCGTTTTTAAGATTTGTTTCAGGGTTCGGTAGAGCTGCGATTGGGACGTGTTCATTGGTTTTAGCCACCGAAGTGGTTGGAAAGCAGTGGCGTGGTCAGGTTGGTGTGGTTGGATTTGTTTGTTTCTCGTTTGGGTTTTTGTCACTTCCTGGTATCGCTTACTTGACACAAGGCTCATGGCGCGCGTTGTACTTGTGGACCTCGGCACCAGCCTTGGTTTACTGCGTGCTTGTGATGGTATTTGTAAAGGAGTCCCCGAGGTGGCTCCTTATTCAGGGGCGTAGGCAGGAAGCAATGGATGCTCTTAAAAACATCGCGACGTTACACCAAAGTAGCCTCACGTTGAGCTTCTTTGGTGAAGAGGAAGCCCCTCGCGGAGATGACACTGATGTGTACTCCGCGATGAGGGTCATGGTGTCGAGGCCATGGGCGATTCGACGATTGATTACCGTTTCATGGATGTGTGTTGGGATTGGAGTGGTTTATTATGGGATGCCCTTAGCACTTGGGAACTTGCCTTTTAACCTTTATTTTAGTGTTACTCTTAATGCATTGTCCGAATTACCTGGCTCATTTCTTACATTTGTTTTGATTAATAGGTTAGATAGGAGGCCTGCTATAATTGGGTTCACTTTAGTAAGTGGGTTGCTTAGCGTTTTGGTAGTTTTGGCAGGAAATTTGATGGGCCTACAAGTCGGGCTTGAGATACTTTCATTCCTTTGTGCTGTCTCTGGGTTGAATCTCATGTTGATCTTCACAATTGAGTTGTTCCCTACTTGTGTCCGAAATTCGGCGGTTTCTATGGCTCGCCAAGCACTCGTGTTTGGCGGGGCCTTCGCCCCGCCTTTGGTGGCAGCAGGGCGACAGAACCCGTTTATAGCGTACGGGGTGTTCGGGGTTGTGATCGGTGTCTGTGGAATGTTCGCGTTCTTCTTGCCCGAGACCAGGGGAACCGCACTTGCGGATACCATGGATGAGGAAGAGGACAAGGCACAAAGACTAGGCAGCTTCTGGGCTACTCACTAATTATTCTTTTGGAGGCTTATTATTTGTTGTATGCATGATTCATAATCTGTTCTTGTCAATTGATTACTCAGATTCGTAAATTGTTTGTTTTTTGGCTAGCTGGGGTCAAGTTTTGTGGGCACGGGGCAGGTAAATTATACTAGTTGAGCTATATAGTATCTATATAGTAATTGCTAGACTTCGCTAGCTAGTTGCAATTGGATTTTACTATCATGTATCCTTTACTTTGGTGTATTCCAACTTGCTAGTATGAGATGATCCACAATTTTGAATACAACATTATTGTACTCCTTACATTTTTTTAACATAAGTCGTGGAAAATTTACTATGAGAATCAACATTTCTTATCGTTTCGCATATTAATGACAATAATCAGGAAAGTATTATTTGCATCCTCTGTTTTTTTTTTGGTGAAGAATAGAAGCCAGTTATATATCCGAAGTCAAATAAGACATACAATAACTAGGAGGGTAGTGGAATATCCTAGTTACTGCACAATCATAGACCATAGTCCTACAGTTCTTAGCTATTACATCCGCTACTTGATTGAAAACCCTGCTACAGTGTCTAATGCTGACGTTCGGGTACCTCTGTTTAGAATTAACAAATCCACCGCATTTACAACTTGTTAGCTAGCTAGCAGGTTGTTCGGTGAGCAAGAAGCTGATGAGGTAGAATGAGATGAAACAAGAAAAAAAGGCTGCTAACCCGTGACTTAAAATAAGGACAAACAAAGACCAACCGTTGCGATGACCACTCACTCAAGGACATTGCTGCAGTAGCAGACTAGCAGGTGATTGAAAACATAAAGTGAAATAACCTAAATAGTGTAGTTCCTGGTTAGCAACTTGGATATCATTGAATATCTCCCTGAATATGTGCATAAACGTCCACCAAGAATTGATATTTCAATATAATAATTGACAATTTTATCAAAACAAGTTGTTTCCATCATGACCCCATCCAAATTAAAGGCTGCCCCTGCCCAGCTTTTTTCTCCATCTTAGTTTAGTTGCTGCAGTTTTCAACGACTTTATTCAATCTATATATATAACCTTAAACGTAGTAAAACAAACGGATTAAGATAATGAGTTTAGTAATACCAACATATCAATCATGGATCAAAAACATATCAATCAATAAAACCTTCATATTTAATGTTAGTAAGTCAATAATGTATTTTCTAGACCTTTTTTTCTTTTTCCAGATACATTACTATTTCTTACATATATCCAATGTATACTCTAAAATATTGAAGACTTTCCATAAAAAAATTGAAGACCTAGACATTATTCTAGGAATAATAGATACCTTGGTAATTATACATATCTTTTAGAGGAGAGGATTGTAATTAGACCATTAAACTTATGGTCTGTCTGGGAATAGACATTTCATTTTAAACGAGGGATTTGGTCCAATATTAACCTGTTGGAAATCCTCCACATTTGAATTCGGATTTGGACCAATTTCATATCCATATTACAAGATGTTAAATTTTTGGAATTCCAGATCCACTTTGCATCCATATCATTTATAAAACCCATGCTCTATCCTGATAAATTGATCTATTTCTTCCATATTTCCCTCTTTGGAGAAGCTCTAATCGTCATGTTGGTATACAGCCCAGTGTTGGTCTGCAGCCCAGTGTTGGTCTGCAGCCCAGTGTTGGTATACAGTCCAGCTCAATCCCTGACTCATTACACAGCTTAGCTCCTGATTAATTCAGTTGAGGTTGTTACACGTTGTAATTTATTTTCTATTCATTCTGTTTCTCTTCTTGTAGTAAAAGTGGA
Source organism: Beta lomatogona (assembly GCA_947646795.1). Lineage (NCBI taxonomy): Eukaryota > Viridiplantae > Streptophyta > Magnoliopsida > Caryophyllales > Amaranthaceae > Beta > Beta lomatogona. Next base: position 2,297,741 of record CANSNZ010000150.1, read on the forward strand.
CCACACTATAAAAGATGTAATAGTTGACTCTCTCTTTTTAGTTAAAAAACTAATACAAAAGTCTCTCATTTTCTCTCTTCTTTGTCTTTCGACTGAAATTCAATTAATAAGAAGTTTCTTCAATGGAAACTTCAATACGTCATATTCTCTCTCCGATGCACCATCAGAGCAGCAAATGTACAGGTGTAAAATTCTTTTTTTTTTTGGTAAAATGTAAGTGATACTACATCCGTCCCAGAAAGATCTGAACACTTGTTGGGACACGTAGTTTAAGCGCGATAAGTTGTAGTGTGGTTATCAAACGTTATTTTATTTAAAAAGTAGATGTGATAGGAGTTGGTGAAAGATTTTTTATTAGAGGAGAGAGAAAGTTGAACTTTTTATTGATAAAAGGTAGAGTGTGGCAAAAGATGTGTAAAAGAAATAATATATTAATAGTGGGACCACGCCAAAAATGGAATTGCTCAAACTAATTTAAGATCTAACATAAAAGGAAAGTGTTCGTACTATTCTTGACGGAGGGAAAGATATTACCAAAAAGCAACAAAGTGCAACCTTTTACATCCTACATCCTAGGCCCTAGCTGCAATACTGCAACAAGACCTCAACAAAAAAACCCAACAAATTAGCTCAAACAATTAGCACTTAGACTACCAACCATTATCTCTCAGGTACACTCCAAATTTGAATGAGATAGTATATGTTTCCAAGCGCTGCCTCAGAGTAATTAATATGGTTCTGAATTCCAAATAACAGTTTTATACTTTATCACGCCGCCTCATTCAAGAGCCAATTGACGTTAAATATTCCACTTGGAAAGGAGTGGTGGATAAGATTTAACTCGTGACCTTTATGTCACGTTGGCTTTAATTCCATGTTAAAGCGATCAACTCAACTAAAAGCTTAACCTCGATGGTTCTGTTCTCTTCGCATAAAAACAACCGAATCGAATCGAATTGAACCGAATCAATTGAATTAAATTATAACTAATTAATAGTAACGATTATCATTTCGAACCGAACCGAATCGAATAATTAAACTGTACTCGAATCGAAAATAAATTAGGGAGAACAAACCTAAGAATAATTTTATACTCTATCAGTTCCCTTGAAAAATCTTCAAAAAATAATGTACTACAAAATGAAAAACATATGATCACTTTCAGATGGGGATTTGCAAGAGAGGCCCAAAGCATAAGATCTGAAGATGATAATAAGTTACGGGTGCGTAAGAGATCTTACAACTTAAGTTATAAATTTCAGAAGAAAACAACTAATACATACCTATTGGCTATCACAGTAAACAAAGTCCAATTTACGTCATTATATTGCCAGCTTGGGGGTACTTTTTCATGCCTAAAATATGGGTGTCTGTCACGACTTGATGTGAATCTGACTTGATTAACAAATATTATTAATTAAGCAGGAAATTTTTTACACATTTGAAAGTAGTTCTTAATGAGCAGCTAGCACGTAGTGAGGCTAGCTTGGCTCCTTAACACATCATTGTCAGTACATCGTCAAAGAAAACAACGAAATTAAAATCATTGATCATTGATTTCCACGTGATACACGTAAAATTTTACAAAAGCCTAAGAAGATAAAATAAACGATCATATTCTCCAATAAAAAGAATAGTATTAGTTCAGAAATTGAAGTGCTAAAGTGAGTAACGAGTTTCATTCATTATACACCCAAAGTGCGACTAATTTACGCTCATTTGCTTGTTTAGAATTATCATTTTTAGTATATTTTGCTAATTTGAATGATTTTATATGAGCAATGTGAAAAAAAAAGTTACACCCAGGTGTATGATAAATTTGTAGAGTCTTAAATATGATGTTTCGAAAAGACTAGGATGTAGGTATTGGCTTATTTCATATTGCAAGAACCACTTATATGTATGATTAGTATATTGGGTGGGAAGCTATATTACTTTCTACTAAATATAATGCAAATTCTTCAAAAAGACGGTTTTGCTAAACATGGCCAAAATTTTCACTACATCTATAAGTTATGCACTTCAACTAATAAGTTAAGTGAAAAATTGTAACTGTCAACCATAAAACCATAATATAAATCAATATACCAAAATCATCAACACAAAACAATAACTTTTAACCCGAAAAACATAACTAATAACCACAAAGCTAATAACTATCTGCCCAAGATTATAATATTAACTAAATTAACATATTCGTTGACCCTAAAATTACTAACCCAATATTACAATTATCAATCTAAAACAATAACTATTAACCCAAAAACTACAACTAATAGCCGTAAAATGATTATTTATCCAGAATTTATAACTATTAACCTCAAAATCAATACTATTCATCAAAATAATATCATAATCATTAATCCAAAAACCTAACTATTAACCTAACAGTTTGAACTATTTAGCCAACACCATAATTAATATAACTAATTAGTTGTAGCGCTTAACTAATACTACCTCTGTTTCTTTTTAATAGTTACACTTTCACTTTTGACGCTATTCATAAATTCCCATTTGACTATCATTTGTGAATTTTGGTTAAGAGAAAATATAGTCATGTGGGGTCTTGTTTGATTCGTCTCGATATATAGTTTTAGAATATCGACTTTTTATATTTTTTACAAATATAAAATTAGATATATAAAGGCTCAAAGTAGTGCATCGGCGATGCGTGAAAAGTGTAAGTGTAACTATTAAAAAGAAACGGAGGTAGATAATGAAATTTGCAAGACTATCTGATTAACTAATTAATTACAATATGCTTTACTAATTAATATGATGTTTAATCCTTAATGTTAAACCATCGGACCAAAAACTAGCTATAAATATAAAAGACTCCTTTAACATTTTCCTCTGCTTTCTACTTGTGGCTGATTAGGCGATTACGGTGGTGGTGTTGTGTTCCGTGTCATTAACAGCCCGGTACAATTAGGGACCTAATAATGATGGAACAGCATCATCTGATGGAACACCAACTTCGCCCAATTCATGCTGCTTTATTTTTTGACCTTGTGCTATACCTGATCAACTCCAGCCCGGCCCGGCCCGGTTTTTGGGCGGGCTTGGGCAGTTTTTTTGGGCCCGCGGGCCGGGCCGGGCCCGGTCAAATTTTTTTTTTTTTGGGCGGGCTTTGGACAAGCAAAAAAACACTTTTTAGCCTAAAATTTGGGCCCGGCCCGTTAGGCCCGCAAAAGCCCGCTCGGCCCGGCCCGAAATACCGGGCTTTGGGCACAATTTTTTGGCCCGGATTTGGGCCCGGCCCGGCCCGCAAGATGGGCACTTTTTTTTTGGCGCGGCCCGGCCCGAACCCGGCCCGGCCCGGTGTTTGATCAGGTCTACCTTGTGCGGATGTATCCCTTAAATCTCTCTCCTTTTTTATCTTTCCTTCTGCAATTTTTTTTTTGATTTTTATGAGGTTTTATGTATAGGTTTTATGTACAAAAATCCCGTATAGTATGCTAGAAAAAAGGTATACCTTGTACTATTTGTGTTTCCACCGCCAAAAATAAGAGCAAAAAAAAATTCCAACTGTTGGGTTATGGCCCAAATTTTATAACCCAATTCAATAAGTTGGGTGCTACAAATAATATTGCCCAACTATAACATTTAAAGTCAAAGATGAGTTATCTAGACTTATCTAGATAATAATTCTCAAGTGAAGCTAATTCACTTTATGTCGGCAAACAAGTGAACATGCTCAACATTTCTAGAATTTTGTTCTAGTAATTTCTACCAAGCATTATTGCCGACTTATTGCCCCGCCATGCACACCTATATATATGGTGTTGTATGTTAGCTTTGGGCAACACAAAAAGATCAACCAACTATCCAGCGCAAGGAGCCACATAATAAATTAGCCTTCCTAAATTCCCTCCTTGTATATTAATCCACCTATTTTATTAATCCACTATCCCTCTTTGTAATACTCTTTTGTGAGTTTCCTACTATAGTGAGAGTTTTATTGTAATACTCACCCTAATAATATTTAGGGTTCTTGTACTCTCCTATTTTCATATAGTGGATTTTGGGTACTCGTCGTTTGTGGGTTTTTTGCCTCTATTTGAGGATTTTTCCCACGTTAAATATTGTGTGTCCATCTTTTTCTACTTTTCTTGCCACGTATTTCCAACTCTATTATTTTTCTCAATCTCTACATCTTTAATTTGCTTCCGCTACGCACTCACAACCCTAACAAGTGGTATCCGAGCCAAAGGTTGTTTAGAGTGTTATTATATTAAAGATGTCTTCAGTAACAAAGTTCGAGATTGAGAAGTTTGATGGCAAGATCAGTTTTAGCATCTGGAAAGTCCGATGAAGGCCGTTCTCACACAGAGCGGATTAAAAAGGGCACTTGATGGCAAACACAAAAAGCCATCTACTATGTCCGACGAGCAATGGCAAGAGTTGGATGAAAAAACATTATCTACGATCCAACTGTGCTTAACCAAGGAGGTACTACGCGAGGTTATTCACGAGGAGACCGCTGCAGGGATATGGTTGAAGCTCGAGTCCCTCTACATGACTAAAAGTCTCGCTAATAAACTCCGTCTTAAGGAAAGGCTTTACACTATTCGGATGGCCGAAGGTACTTCTATCCAATCTCATCTTAGTGAATTTAATTCTATTATTATTGATCTTGAAAATTTGGATGTCAAGATTGAAGATGAGGATAAAGCCGTGTTATTAATTGTCTCCCTACCTCCTTCGTACAAGCACTTCAAGGAAATCATGTTATATGGTAACAATGATACCTTATCTTTTGAAGATGTTAAATCTCATTTACTCTCAAAAGAGAAATTTGACCTTGAAGTGCATTCCAATGATAATGCCGAAGGATTAAACGTAGGGGGGAGATCACACGGAAAAATAAGTACCAGAAATGGGGCCATATCTAATGGGCATAAATCTAAGAATTTATGCAAATATTGTAAAAAACATGGGCACGATGTTTTCGATTGCTTAAAATTAAAGAAAAAGCTCGAAAGAGAAGAAAATGAGAAAAAAGCATCGGAAACTGCACAAGCCGATTTTGGTGAAATAGAATCCGATGATGTTCTTTTGGCTACTTCTCATGGGAGAAGTACAACTCCTAATTGGGTGCTTGATTCCGGTTGCACCTACCATGTGTGTTCTCAAAAGGATCACTTTATCGATTATAAATCGGTGAAGAATAGATCTGTCTCTATGGGCAATGGTTCTCGTTGCAAAGTTCATGGTATTGGCTCTGTTCGGATCAAGACACATGATGGTAAGATCAGGACTCTGTCTAATGTTCAATATGTTCCTGATCTAAAGCAGAACATCATTTCATTGGGCACTCTAGATTCTAAAGGGTGCAAAATTTCGGCTCAAGGTGGAGTACTTAAAGTCTCCAGAGGTGCTCATGAACTTCTGAAGGCCGTCAGACATAGAAATCTCTATGTATTACAAGGGTCTTCTATGGCTTCTTCCTACACAACCCCGGTTCGGCATCAACGCCTTCATAAAACGGGTTCCAACATGTCACCTTATTCTAAGCCCAAGTTAAAATTGGGCCATGGTGACATATTCGCTTTAATACCCTTCGGGGTTCATACGACGAGTGCATAAAATTTGGTCCAAGGTGGAGATTGTTGGGTTATGGCCCAAATTTTATAACCCAATTCAATAAGTTGGGTGCTACAAATAATATTGCCCAACTATAACATTTAAAGTCAAAGATGAGTTATCTAGACTTATCTAGATAATAATTCTCAAGTGAAGCTAATTCACTTTATGTCGGCAAACAAGTGAACATGCTCAACATTTCTAGAATTTTGTTCTAGTAATTTCTACCAAGCATTATTGCCGACTTATTGCACCGCCATGCACACCTATATATATGGTGTTGTATGTTAGCTTTGGGCAACACAAAAAGATCAACCAACTATCCAGCGCAAGGAGCCACATAATAAATTAGCCTTCCTAAATTCCCTCCTTGTATATTAATCCACCTATTTTATTAATCCACTATCCCTCTTTGTAATACTCTTTTGTGAGTTTCCTACTATAGTGAGAGTTTTATTGTAATACTCACCCTAATAATATTTAGGGTTCTTGTACTTCTCCTATTTTCATATAGTGGATTTTGGGTGCTTTCGTCGTTTGTGGGTTTTTTTGCCTCTATTTGGGGATTTTTCCCACGTTAAATATTGTGTGTCCGTCTTTTCTACTTTTCTTGCCACGTATTTCCAACTCTATTATTTTTCTCAATCTCTACATCTTTAATTTGCTTCCGCTACGCACTCACAACCCTAACACCAACTCATATTGATAATAGTATGATAGCAATTAAAATAGTTGGAAAATACAACTGATACCGAAAATTAATTAAGTTGGATGAAACTTCATAACATTACATATACTAATTACAATACATGTCTCTGATCTGCATTAATGCATTATATTCCTTATGTTGTAAATTTTTGTGCAATGTAATATCATGTAATAGGCCTAAAGATGTCGACTAGAAGGAAAAAGTTTGGAAGTCATGGATCCAACATTGAGATTCAGTTTCACAGACGAATTGTCATGCAATGTCTAAATCTGTGTTTTTTGTGTATTCAAGAAGACATTCTTTTATTTATTTATTAAGGTAATAAGTTGAGGTCCTTTGCAAATCTGGGGGAATTTATGAATCCTTATTGCAAGTGGTGAGACTCGATCCCAAGACCTTTGGGATTGGAAGTGATGCCAACAACAATAGGTTATCACCTGCTGGCTGCTGCTCATATTCAAGAAGACGTTACCAAGTGGCACGCAATGGGCTATTCACAACTCTTTGTACTCATAATTATGTTGTCCAACGCTAAACATCATATATATTAAGATTAAGAAACAATTAGTTTCCTCATCTAGGTAGACGAAAACGTGTTTCCAGAAAAATTAAGACTACAAACAACCATCATAGACCATGTAGTACGCAGTATGCAATAATGATACTTGTTCTCTCTATACAAGCATATGAAATCTTCACAAGTCCCATTAATTTTCAGCAAGGTTAAAAAAAAATTCCAAAGGTAGGAAGCACATGAGCTTCAATTTGTTTACATCATGGACTCATGGGAGTGTCATGAGAGCTATTCCACTACATTGCAGCAGTGTTGCCGGTGGCCGCTAGTGGTCGCTTTTGGCCACTATGGTATGTGCGCAGTGGCGGTGGTGGACTGGCGGTGATGTTTGGTGTTTGTGTTGGAGTGAAAGGGTGAGAAGTTGAGAAAGAGTGGAAGGGGGGTAAGGGAAGTGTTGAAGAAAAGGTGCAAAGTAGCAAAGTAGGACAACACTCGTTAAACCAAGGAAATATTAAACGACCCCAATATAAAATACACATCTGGGTCGAGAATTGTATTGATGGATAGAGAAACGCACATATGGGTCCAGCCCAATAAATAGTACAGTACCCATATTGTTAGTTTAGACTTAATGGCCATGATGCTATAATATTATCATGTGGGTTTGTCGTTTCCACAGGTAGTACTATAGCAGCCTTTAGATTCGAAGCTGTTTGTGATTAGATTCGAGGTAGTGGGCTAACGCGCTTCTAACTCTCGGTGTAATGTTTACATCATTATTACTGTATTAACTTTGCCTTTAAGTGGTGACATGGTGTTAGAAAAGATTATATAGGTAATACAAGGAGAGTTGAAAGGACAACTAAAATGAAAAATATATGGATTTTTTTATTATTATTAGGAAAGATAATTGGTCCAAGACTAACTCCTCTTGCAGCTTACTAGATTACAGGCAAGGTTCCGGAGGCTAGGTACAAAGCCTAAATGTACCTAAAAGTAAATGCCCCAACATATTGTTGGGATGAGGATTCGAACCCGTGCGCCTGGAATTCGGGGTTAGACTCCACCGAGCCTATCACCTCTCCCTCATGAAAAATGTATGGATGAATAGTGAACTTTTAGGCTTGAGCTACTATATGCTATTAAAAAAAAATTCCCTAATTTAGTGTAAGGAAGAATGAGGTGTCAATTTTACCTCGTCACTTTTCTCTTTGATTATTAAGCCATAGAAATCTATTTTATTATAATGAACCAAAATCCATTTGATAAGGTGATACGTATAACAAGGAAAAAAATTGGGCAATTCAGTGAACCGAAATGATTAAGGAGTATTATTTTTATGGGCAACTTGTACTAATGATATGGCATTGAGCAAATTGCGACTAACTGAAGTTTATCGAACATCAATACCCAAAAACTTCTGCTTGTAAGTTGTAAGGCAGCACTTCGATTTCATTTATATGAACAATGCCAACTACAATTCTAAGTTCACTTTGCGCCAAACAAACCCATTATAAGCTAGAATGTCTAGCTTAGAAACCAACCAATAGTTGACCTTTGAGATTCCCATTCTTCAGCGTCACTGCCATCCATTGCAAAACTATGAGGTTGTTTGACCAAACATAAAAAAAATCATGGAAAGCGGAAATTTTTCTAATAATATAGTGAGGTTGTTTTGTTGGCAAAAATATGGGAAGTGTTTTACTACTCACAAAAGGGAGGAAGTTAGAGCAACATTAATCATGATAAAAAAACAAAAAGATAATGTAGACAATCTTAAAATTTTCTCGCTTAATCATGAGTGAGAATAAGATTGAGTCTTGATTGTGAGGAAAAATAATGCTCGGATGATTGAAACAACGATCAGGCGTGGGAGTGGGACCCACCGCCTGATCTGGCAAAACCAAATTGTTTTTTATTTTCCTCCAATCAAAACGCAACGTTTTGGCTGGAGCTGTGAGAGAAGCTCTAGCCAAAAAGCAACGTTTTAGCTTGTGGAAAATATAAAAAAAAAAAACATGCTGACTTTTCCTGACGGCGTGTCAGAATTTGACACTTGTCAAATTCTAACAGGAGAGAGAAATAACACAATTACAAATATTAAAAATGCATATCTTAAAAAATACAAAGCCAAAAAAAATTACCAATGACTCTATTTTTCCGAGCTCTACAAATAAAGACCCATTTTGTAATATTTCAGACAAAAACATTTTCTAGCTATTTACTAATTTCCTATAATTTTGCTTATTTTATATGAAATATCTTCCATTTTTACACTCTAAAAAAATAATAAACAATATCTTCGTGCATTTAATTTAGTTAATGCTAAAAACGCTAATTATGTATTTCCATGGGAAGGTTGTCTTCCCGTGATCAATTATACAACTACAAATTCCTAGGCAAAACTATATCTTACATCCAACCAAACGAGCACTAAGTAGGTTATTAAAAAAAATTAGAAACATGCTTCGTATAAGATTCGACCATGTGACCTCAAGTTAATATACTAGAGTTCTAACTAATAAGCTATACAACATTAGATGATATTTTTTAACATGAAAATGTTAATAACCCGGGGCATCACCCGGGACTAAAAACTAGTTTCATAATCCAATACGTGACCTCAAGTTAATATACTAAAGTTCTAACCAATAAGTCTATGCTAATAACCCGGGGCATCTTTCGGGACTAAAAACTAGTTTGATAATCCAATACTTGTTTCAACTTTTGAAAATTTCAATCAAACTAGTGTAGAACCCATGAGTCCACCGGCCAAGCCTGCAAGTATTTGCTTTTGAGCTGCTTCCCAAAAAGCATCATACTAATGAAGTTGGTGAACTCTTATAGACTAGGTAACTCTTTTATGTCTCACCAATGTGGGACTTGAGATGTATACCCAAACAACTAGAGTACTTCTCACTCGAGAGCATATATATATATATATATATATATATATATATATATATATATATATATATATATATATATATATATATATATATATATATATATCTAGATGCATCTAAGTTGTAATTTCTCATATTCTCGTTGCTGCACAATAATCTTATACCACCCTACTAGCTTAATTATAATATTGGGCATTTGAATTATCGATGGAATGGTCAATAGATACAATAGTATTATAATGTTTCAATTTTCTTTGGTGAAAAAAAAAATTTGCTTTGCCAAAAATGCAAAATCTAGAGCTCGATACATGGAACTGCATGTGAAGAAGTTGTGAGCAATTTTCAAATAGTCTTAAGTTTAGCTGGCATGGTAACAAATTGTATAAGAATAATAGGTAAATGTGAAGTCAACTGGTTTACTATTAGGCTATTTTATGCGTACAGTCGTAGGCATGCACATGGGACATCCTTGTAAGATGAACTAGTCAATCAATCCATTCAATTGCTAATTATACTTAAATCCCTTCATTAGCAATATAAGAGATTATTGCGTAAAAGATTGCATATCTTTGTTTTTCCGGCAAAAATATTCGAGACAGACATACTTAATAATCGGTGCAACGCCGATCATGGAGTCTGCCGAACATAGGAAGGTGGCCGCAATGATAGTGGGCTTGGTAGTAGTATTGTTATCGATGCAATTTATGGCTTCATCAGCACAAGGTGCAATGAAAGGGTTGTGTTGGCAGAGGTTGTCAAATTGCGGTAATAGCGCGACGTCGACTACCATGTCGTGCTGTACAGTTCTTCAGCAAGATATACAACAGGATAGGGAGTGTTTTTGCAATGCGAAGTCTGTTTTTGATGGAAATGCATCCCTTGCCAACACCATGTCCCAGCTTCTCTTGCTTTGTGGAGTCACTCTGTCTTATGACACATTGTGCCCTGGTAATGTAATTGTTGTCTTGCACTGTTGTTTTCTACAACTTAGTAGTATTGAACTATTGATCAATTTTGTAGCACATTTGCTTATGATGTTACCATAATTTAAATTTTTTATACCCACTTTAAAACGTGAAATCTGTTTGAAGGAGAAAGACCTTACTAAATTTGTTGGTATCTCTCGCAATTGAACAATTTAGCTTAATTAGTTAGACATTTAGCTCAGTTAGTTACTCCTGAATAATCTCTAGTTCGGGCTTCATCCCCCATGACCTCTAGGTAATAAGCATTTTACCACTAGATTGGTGTTCTTGTATGTAAGCCGCTCTAGGTGCGATGCATCTTATGCTCCAACAGCTATCGCTGAGTTTGCGATTTTAATTACTTGATAAATGACTAACTGATGAGTTAGTGAGTTTACTTGATAAACTGCTAACTTAGGGCCCGTTCGAAATTACCGTTAGTTTTTCAGTTTTTGGTTTTATGAATATAAAAATCATATGGCATAAGGATCGAGTATAATAAATTTAAAATTAGTCATCCTTATGTTAAACATGTCAATTTTGAAAACTAACAACAGAAAACTAAAAACTACGGGCCCGTTCGGTATTACTATGGTTTTCTGTTTTTTAGTTTTTTGATTTTCAAAGTTATGTGATATATGTCCTATAATGAATAAAAAAAATAGTCAAATTTATTGGGAACATGATGATTTTGATAACTGACAACTAAAAAGTGAAAACCACTTTTTCTGGTTTCCTGTTTTTGGTTTTTAGTTTTCAAAAAAACTGAAAATTGAAAACAAAAAACGATAACGAACGTGCCCATATTTCTGGTTTTTAGTTTGTTGTTTTTGGTTTAAAAAAAATTGAAAACTGAAAAAGAAAACAGAAAACGATAAGAAATGACCCTTTAGTTTCAAGTGTTAGGTTGTTCTGCGTACAACCTTAACCCATGAAATTATGATCCGAATATTGCTTACATTATTTTCAACATAAAAATGCTTCGCACAAGAACCTACTATTACACACTTGTTAGAAAATAGTTGCACCACTAGACAGCAATTATAATTGATTATATTTTAATAAAATTATAAAAATTTGATATGCTGGAAATATAAATTGAAGTAAAACAAGTAATATACTTCCTCGATCTGTTGTTTTTTAATTACACCATTTCGTTCTTTACGTTTGCCAAGACACTTCTTTAGATGTCAATATTATTAATTGTGTATAGGTAGTAAAAATTATAAAAATTTGATATTTGGAATTCTTGCATTGAGTCGAATCTAACAAGACCCTATTTAACTATGTTTTCCTTATATAATGATGCGAGATAGCTTAACAAAGTTGGTTGATGAATAGTGCCGAAAACGAAATAGTACAATTAAAAAAATAGAGGAAGTATTACATAATAACTTTTTTTTTTTATATATTAACAAAAATAATGGTTAAAACGGGGTATGTGAATGGTGCAAAATCTTAAAATGGTACAATTTTTTTGAAATAACATATACTTCTATAAATTAAATATTGAAGATATTTTATGGAGTAGATCCCTTCTTATAAATATACTCTCTATGTTCTTCTTTAGTTGTTCTACTTTAATTAGTACAATTTTGACTAATAAAATCTTCAATTGCCAATTTAACGAAAAAGTATACAAATTTGTTACTTTAAAAATATACAATGAGACAAATCCAACATTTTACATAACAAAATTTATTTATATATATTAGTATAAATAAAAGACCAAAGTTGATTACATAAATAGTGCGAACATTAAAGTGGAACATCCAAGATCCAAATGGAGGGAGTATAGTAAAACAGAGTATCAGCTGTATGAATGTATCAATTGATCATGGTATAGAAAAGCAATTCTAACTTTATTATTTATCTTTCTTCCTCCATATCCCTCGGTCAGACGTGCAAGCGCCTCCGCAAAGTTTAAGCTTGCCACCGGAAAGCACCACTGCCTCGCATGTATCCCCTACACCGGATGATGATACCGGTAATGTTGTCACGCTCTTTTATCCAACTACCTGCAATCTTCTAACTATTTAAATGTTACCCTGCCCTTCCCTCCCCCTATTTGTCTTGTTTACATGTTGGTTTAACTCCATCTTAATCAATGTTTCCCTATGTTACATGGGCTCTTCATTTCACTCAATGGTGGTTCTTGGCCCATGTAATTAGGGAGATCGAACAGGGACCCCAACATCCAGGGCCCTGAAATATATTTGTCTTAATTGTTCGAAGGAAAGACAAAAGAAAAACATTTAGATGTAAATACACATCTTCACACATTTTTTTTACCTTTTTTTTCTTTTGTTGGTTTAATGAGATGTATCCCGTATCTTCATGTTTCCCATCTACAGAATGTAAACCATCTTCCTCGTTCCTCCCAAATCTTCTCTCATTAATGACTACTCATCCTCCCAAGTTTTAGAATTGCAATTTCACAACAATTTGCCAATATAATTTACTCTTAAACTTGAATTAAACAACCTTTTTAGGAGAAGTTGAAGAGATGGGTAAATTTTACTTCCATTGCAACGGTTTAATATGCACTTATGTTATGAAATTAAAGATTAAACCGTTAGCAATTGATCTGTAGATACCTTTTTTGAACTACAAAATAAAGGGCCCAATTTTTAAGAAATGTACAGGGCCCGACCCATGTTATATTTGCCCTCCCGTGATTTCACCTCAAGTATCCTTGTCGGATCCTCGACTCTCCAACATGGTTAGGACATTTTCACAATTTATTTTAGGCCAAAATTATGAAAAAGTTTCACAAAATACCGGAGTCCGAACTTGAATACGTACCGTATCGGACACGAGTACCCGAGTCTGAGCATCATAGATGTTTCCTATATAGTAATATAAAATAAAATCATTTTTTGACGTTGTGCATTACTAATTTGCTTTCTAAATAGCAGTTGCGTCGGATCAGACCAATGATCTGGATTCAACACCATCCTCAAGTAAAGGTAACATTTGAATAGAATGTATAGAAAAAGTTACTGAGTTTCGGACGTGTATTCTTTGACGATTGTCATTGTACTGCACTATTTTGTACAGGGAATCTTCGTATTATTGTTCCTGCTGTCGTTGTTGCAGTCGTGGTCGTGATCGTGATAGTGGCACTTCTCATAGGTTTATGCCTTTGTAAGAAGAAACGCAAGGCAGGAAAAACTCAAAATGGTAATACTAATCACAGAGGGGTCTCAGAGACATGAGCAGAGTGAGCGGCCGCTCACTGCCCCTAATTTTAAGGGCCCCCATTTATATATTTAATTTCTATGAGTTTATTAGATGGAAAAATTTTACATTTGTTATTCCAAAATTTTTGCCCCTAATATATGTACTTTTTTTCCATATATCATAGCTTATTCTAGCTTTATGTTTGGTATATCTTTACTATTTTGGTATATCCTGAAAATGAAAATAACATTGAAGTATTTAAGAAAGTTAATAATTTTTTTAATTTAATCAAAGATTTAATTTAGTTATTAAAAATATGGGATTATGGATCCTTTTTATAGCCCCCCATAAGGCCCATGTTTAATGTCTGGCACAGGGCTTCGAAAATGTTCGAGACGGCTCTGCTAATCAAATCTTATATTATGGCAACTATGTTGTGCATAATTCTTTTTGTTTCTGTAATAGTGTAGTGTAATGCAAACATTGACTTTGTTTTTCCTGGTGTAGTACATGGAAATGCGCTTCGATATGATGTTGCTCCTCCTCCAACTCTGACTCCACATGTCGTGGTTCCAATATCAAATGTCACCGATGATTCTATAAATGGTAATATCTAACCTAAACTCATAATCTTTATACTACTATTTGTGTGGGATTTTTTTTTTAATTGTTGGTCATAATGGGTTAGACTTGTTATATGACTTAAACTGGTTGCGTACTTATCAGATTGTAAAACTATCTTTAATTATATGACTTAGACGGGTTGCTTTATTCAACCCAAAAAAATGTGTTAGATATCTAAAACGCCAATGTCCTCTTCTTATCCACAGTTTATATACCACATTACCGCTCGTGTGTGCCTCTGGTTGATCATAACATTTTTCTTCACTAATAATCAAAAAGTGACATAATTTATGGGACAAGAGATTTTTGTTAGATTGTGTAAACTCCTCAATGTTGGAGTGTTGTATATATATATATATATATATATATATATATATATATATATATATATATATATATATATATATATATATATATATATATATAAGGGTTACAAAATAGGAACTCGAAAGATATAACAAAAAATTTATACAAAGTATATCCTAAATCGGAGGTTGTCATCCTAACCTATTGGAATATGTAAATATTCATTTACATATACTAATATGAGAACGAAGCAACTAACGGTGGTTGCAGGCTCGGCCTTGAGCAAGCTAAGTCCAAAGTGGGACTCAGCACAGGGCCTCACAATTAGAGGGGCCCCACATTTAAAAAGAAATATTTAACTGGTGAGCCCAAATACTAGAAATCAGCACTCCTTACTCTCTCTGTCCTTACTTTTCTACTGACACACACAAGCTTTGGCCCAAATACAGTACAAAGCTAATACAAGGCCAACAATTAGAGGGCCCCGTATTTTTCTCTCCTTTCTTTCTCTCTCTCCTTACTTTTTTACTGACAATTAGGACTTTCTTTTAATTCTATGTTCGTGGAATCATGCTCAACGGCTCAAGTAGTATGCTTTTAAAATTTTGAAGGTTTTTTTATTTTTTAATTTACCTAATTCTAGTTTCTAGTATGAGGCTACAAAATTCACATCAGTGAAATCTTTTCCAATGAGAAAAAATCAATTCCTATAATGGCTGTAAATTTACAAGTTTCATCCTCTCTAAATTCACATCTAAAAATTCAGAAATTCAGGTAATTGTGTTTTGCTTAGTTTAATTTTTATTTTACTCGTTTGGGATTTTGACTTTTGCTTGTTGATGTTGGTGTATGTTAATTTCTGATTTATCAGTATCACTTTATTTTTGTATTATTTTAGGGAAAAAAATATTAGTTACTGATTTCAACTTTTGTAATTGAAAAGAAAAGTAGCAAAACTAGCAATATAAATTGAGAGAAATTAATTGAGTCCAGATTCGAGAAAAGGGAGTCGAAGGATTGTTTAGTTATTTTAATTATGCCTTCTCGATTTAGAAAATATAGTTCCGGGCATGAAAAACGTTAAAAGAAAATGAGAGTTGAAAAACAATTTACTTTTAAATTTGTAAATATGGGGGCCTATTTTTCAATATCAGCACAGGGCCTACATATACTTCGGGCCGGGGCTGGGTGGTTGTTTAAAAGAATATTGACATATACTAATACTACCTCCGTTCCTATTTAATAGTTAGGGTGAGTTTATCCCTCAGACTCAACTCCAAACTTCAGACTGTGCCACATCAGCTTTCCACTACTTTTTAATTCTACAGACTCACTCCAGACTCATTTCAGTTTTAGACTTTATCCCTCAAACTCTCTTCAGACTCACTCCACTTTATTGTAAAATAGTAAAATGCAGTTTAACAAAAAAAAAAAACATGTGGCACATTTTTAGTGGGTAAGAAAACTTTCCATTGCATACTAGAGTCTTGTGTTGAGTCTTAGATTTTAAAACCCAGGCCAAGACTCCCTCCCATTTTTTGATGTAATATCGGTGAGTCTTGACAAGACTCCCTCTAAGACTCACTTAGAGACTAGGGATATTCACACCCTTACAATTTGCTTTTCATTAGAACCAAGGCAAAATGGGAAAGTAGGGGAGAGAAGTTGCATAAAGTTAAAAGTTGGCAGCAACAAGTACAAATCAACAATAAAAAATTACAGGAGAGATAAAGTTTTAGCATGTGGGAGACTTTTGTGGGACCACATGGGGGGACTAATAGTGGGATTGATGATTGATATTTTACCTTATATAAAAAAAGCAAGAGTGTAACCATTAGAAAGGAACGGTTTAAAAAGAAAAGTGTAACTATTAAATAGGAACGGAGGTAGTATATAACCGTCGTTTGCACATACATTTGTCTGCTCTATATTAGTAGTTTAAAAAACATGATTGGTGTGACAAATAATATCGAACCGGTAGACCTGATGACCTTGTTGTTATTCCTTATGGTGCAGAGGGTGTGGTTTCTGGTGAATTGCCTAAATCACCTATATCAAAGAATGATTTTGTGACTGCTGAATCCTTGCAATATGAACTGAAAACACTACAGGCAGCCACTAACAACTTCGCTGATCATCAAAAAATTGGCCGAGGTGGATTTGGTGTTGTTTATAAGGTAAGCTAAGCTTCTCTTGAAAAAATACTCATAATTATGGCATAGGCCTGAAGCCCAAGCCCAGTGAATTTGGCCACTTCGCCCTATTAGGGCCTGGTTATACAAGCTGGGCTCATCATGAACTTTAACTCGTTTGCATCATGTGATAGTTAAACAATTTCTTTTTCTCTATTTTCATTTTTTTTAACTATTACTCCCTCAGCTTTTTTTTATTTGCTACATTGTTGTTTTCACTAGTTTTTAGGAGCTGTCCCTTTCAATCTATTTCGGTGTACTTTTTGACCCCTTTAGCATTAAATAAGGTGGGAAAATGTGAAAAGGTAGTACTTTTTGAGTGGAAAAAGAGAGAAACAAATATAATAGTATTACTTTATGGTGGAAAAAGAGAGAAACAAAATAATAGTATTACTTTTTGGTGGGCCAAATCTCCTAATAAGGAAAGTTGAAACAATGTAGCAAGTAAAAAAAAGCAACAATTTAAGGAAAATGTAGCAAGTAAAAAAAAGCGGAGATGGTAATTAATATCTTTATTTTTGTATTTAAATTATACATGATGATATAATGAAAACAAAAATAAATAAATAAATAAATAAATAAAGAATAAAAGATTTTACATGCAAAATTCTAGACACCTATCATGAGAAAAGAAAAACAATCAAAGTTTATAGATTTTGACCTTATATTACAAAATACTGAACAACAATTAGTGAATGGAACAAGTATTATGAGAACGAAGCAACTAATTTCCAAATACGGTGGTTGTTTTCCATTAGGGTGTGTTAATGGATGGCACCGAAATAGCCGTGAAAAGGCTATCAAACAGCTCTAGCCAAGGTGATAAGGAATTCAAGAATGAGGTAGTATTGTTAGCAAAGCTTCAACATAGAAATCTGGTCAGGCTAGTAGGATTTTGTGTAGCGAACGATGAGAAGCTACTCGTTTACGAGTTTGTGCCCAACAAAAGCCTTGACTACTTCCTATTTGGTATTGTCATATACGTTCTCCCTTTTTTAAAGTTCTACCATTTTTACTTTTACGTGACAATTTAGAACATTAATAATTTTAAATTTGTAGTAAAAAGATATAAAAAGTTGATATTGGAATTTATAAATTAAAAAAATCTAATGAGATCCAACAATGACGTACTTGGAAAAATATATACTTTTTTTTTACCTGCAACATTTTCCATTTCAGAAAATTGGGAGTCATTTTTTATCTCTTTCTATCACTCTTCTCTCCTAAATATTTGTGCCATATTCTAATGTTGAAAGCAAAAGAAATGAAGGACGTATAATAGAAGAAGGTTAAAATCAGTACATGAATAATGTGAAAAGTAAAAATAGTAAAGATAGGAAAAAAAAATCCAAGGAATTATAATGTGTTGGGTTATATAGCCTTAATGTTCATGTTCAATTACTCCTAACATGGTTCTCTTGGAATTTATATGATTTGTGGCATAGATTCTCAGAAACAAGCACAATTGACTTGGTCGATACGCTACAATATCATAAAAGGCATTGCTCGAGGAATGCTTTACCTTCATGAAGATTCCCCTGTTAGAATTATCCATCGTGATCTCAAAGCTGCCAATGTCTTGCTAGATGCGGACATGAATCCGAAAATTGCAGATTTTGGAATGGCTAGGATATGTGACCTAGAACAGACACATATTGATACAAGTCGGGTCGTTGGTACTTAGTAAGTCGATTCTTTGAAATTTACCATTATACAGGAGTTGATTATATGGTCAAGACGCGTTTTTAACTTATGTTTTCTTCTCATGAATAACAACAGTGGGTACATGTCTCCCGAGTATTTACTTCATGGACAGTTCTCCATTAAATCAGATGTATACGGTTTTGGAGTTATAGTCTTGGAAATTGTAAGTGGTCGGAGGGCCATTAGTTTCGTGTATCATTCTGAAGCAGGCGAAAACCTTTTGTGCTATGTGAGTATACTATCTCCATCATGAAAAAAGATGATACATTATTTAACTTTTGTAGTCAATCTATATCTAAGAAATTACATCTAGTCATATGATTTTAAAAATTGTTAAAAATTGTTGTTATTTATAAAAAATTTGTTGCCAAGTCGAGTTGGAAACAAATTGGAAACAAAATATAGTTGTTGGTAAAAGACTTGTCACCATATGATTTTAGCTACAAAATTCAAAATAATTTCGTTGCCATATCGCATCCATTCAAATGTTGTTGCCATGTTGGTTACTATATTTCGCGCATTTGTTGCCAACTCTAGCAACGAGTTATGAATGATTGTTGCTATATATGACAACAAATTATTAATATTTTGTTGCTAAAAATTAGCAACTAATTATTAACATTGGTTGCTAAAAAAAAAACAAACTATCAATCATTTTTAATTGTTACAGACTTATACTCTGACTAATGCACTATTTATATATAATATGTTAATATTATGTTTTTTGTTAATTATTTGATAACACGTGCTTGGCCAAACCAATTGCGCGGAGAATCAATACACTTACAAGTTTAAAGGATATTCCATACTAATAGCAATTGATAATAGTATGTGAAACTTCTTTAGCTTATAAGGTGATACTTTCACTCATCTTTCTTCAATGTGGGACACAATTCAAGAAAAAATAAGATGTTATTTCAGCAACAAACAATAAAATATATTGTTTCCAATGGCAACAAATCATATATCTCTTTCTATTTCTGTTTCTTAATGGCAATAAATAAAAATATGATGTCATCTATCAACAAATAGTAAAATTAATTGCTTTTAATGAAAATAAATAATATATTGGCTATCGTAGTTTGTTGCTGAATGGCAACAAATCAGAAATATGATGTCATCTAGCAACAAACACTAAAATTAATTGTTTCTAATGTCAACAAAGTCAAATATTGGTTGTCGTAGTTTGTTGCTAAATGACAACAAATCGTAAATATGATGCCACTTAGCAACAAATGTAAAATTACTTGTTTCTCATGTCAACAAATCAAATATTTGTTGTCTTAGTTTGTTGTTAAATGGCAACAAATTGAAACTATGATGCCATCTAGCAACAAATAGTAAAACAACTGGTTTCCAATAACAACAAATCAAAAATATGTTGCTTTTATTTGTTCGAAAATTAGAGAAAAAATGTCACTTTATAATAGGCAACGGGAAAATAATCTATGTTGTTATTTATCAACAGTTCTATAATTTGTTGCCAAAATTTGTTTCTATATATAATGCTCAAACTTTTGTAGTAAATCTAAAATCATTAGTTTCACATCATAAATTTTATATAAATTGTAACAAACTAACGGTCAAAGCTTGTATGTATTGATAATTAAGGTAAATAGAATCTCTTAAGATTTTACCACATAAGCTGTAAATTATTCTTAATTAGTACTATTCCTCAAATGTTGATCAATATCTTATAATGTATCAGGCTTGGAAATGTCATTTGGAAGGAAAGACTTTTGATCTCATGGATCCAACATTGATGAGAGATTCTTGTTCAAATGACGAAGTCATGAAATGCGTTAATCTGGGTTTATTGTGTGTACAAGAGGATGTTACCAAGAGGCCCACAATGACGACAATAATTCACATGCTCAACTCAAGTTCTGCTGCTTCTACCGCACCTTCAATGCTTCAACCCCCTGCATACTTGTACAGCAGCGGTTCAGAGTACTCGACAACCACAAGAAGCAACACCAGTAGTTCATTGCCATCGACGACAGCACGAAGTGATACACATTCAAAGCAATGGTCGCAAAACTATTAAGCTGGATCACTGGCTTGGATTATGGGTAGCAAAATTAAATTTGCAGTAATGAAACATGTTTTTTTCTTCTTTGAGATCTAATAATTGTAAAGTTTTCCCATTCTTTGTACTAGAAAGTGTTATTTATTTTTACGTTATATATATTTAGGTCAAGTGACTATGCAACACTTTCACATACAACCTGGAAAAGAAATTGGGCTTTTGGATAATTAATTAAGTAAATTGATTTCACAATTGTTTGATTTTTAAAAGAGAATTGGTTGCGCCCCATAAAAAATATACAACGGTTATACAAAAAATTTCAATCATGTGTTTAGTCTCTTCTTCTCCAAGAGCTTAC
The DNA here is from genome assembly GCA_947646795.1 of Beta lomatogona. Taxonomy (NCBI): domain Eukaryota; kingdom Viridiplantae; phylum Streptophyta; class Magnoliopsida; order Caryophyllales; family Amaranthaceae; genus Beta; species Beta lomatogona. Next base: position 2,318,817 of record CANSNZ010000150.1, read on the forward strand.
ATGAGTGGATCTAAACCAACAGCTCCTTGTTAGGGTTTTATTTTAATACCGCAAGTGTACGGTGTTGTAGCACATACGGGTCGAACTCAGGGAGATGCAAGATTAAACACTACTTGATTTTAGATTACGAAATAGTTACACAATCCAAATATATGAAGAATAGTCTATAAACTAAAGGCTAAACTAATGACGATTTATGGCAAACTATATGAATATGATGATTAAAACACTAGAATTAAGAATCACCACTAATATGAATTGATCAAAACACGACTCACATCCTAGTTATTCAATTATAGCTTAGGTGAGATTGACATTCCCTTATGACTCAGTAATAAAGCACAGCTGCGAACCGAAACTAAATACTCGGTCATTCCTCAATACCTAGAGCTCACTTTCGTGATAGCAAAAGGCCTAACTAACATGCATGTCTCCTATTTTCATGGCTTACACACATAATTAGAAGCATTAAGAATCAATGTCAAATAATTCCCAATTCTAGTTCTCACCTATTTTCATGGGAGAATTCAAATCAATAACAAGATTATCTAAATTAAGACCCAACTTTCGTTTATGAACTCAATTAATAAAATAACAATTTAACATCAAATCAATATTCCTAATCTCAACTCCAACTTTCGTTGATAATATAAAACTAGCGCTAAATCAAGATGCACAATTGACAATAACAACAATCTTATCAAACCTTAAACATATAAATCAATAACATGGGAATTAGAGAATAATTTACATGATCAATCCATACTAGGGCTCAACTTAATCCTAGATAAAAAGACTACTCGCTAATCATGGCAATAAAAGCAATAAACAAAATGGAAAACATAATTAAAATAATAATAAAGAGAAGAGGAGAGAATAAAACTTGATTGAATTGAAGATGAATATGAAAGCTTGAATCTTGAATCCCCAAAGTAGCGATAGAAAAAAACTAGGGCATAAACTAGAGAGAAAACTAGAGAGGAAAAATAACGTGATATTGAAAGGTGAGTAAAAATAGATGTCCTTCTCTAACTAGAAAACCTCTAATATATAGTTATAACTCCTCATACTAGTAGGAAACCAATTACAAGATAAGGAAACCAAATAAATCATTAAATGGTCGAAATTATCAAAGCCGCGAGCGCGTAAGAAGTTCCTGGCAGACTGGGCCAACTTGCTAAGCCCATATCTCTCAAAGTACAATTCACCTTCGGCCGTGCTACCTATCGTTGGAAAGATCTTCAAGCCTACTTTCCCATGCCACTAGAATAAACCCAACATCAGAATCGAGTCAAAATTTATGGAAAAAAGAGTGAATATGACTCGATTTTCATAATTCTTTCAATGAATTCCAACTCCAATTAAGCACCAATTTTCACTAAAATACATCCAAAATGATCCTTATCAATGTAGCTTGCTTTCAATTGCTCCTAAGTACTCTACCTTGTCCAATAATACTCCAAGTATGTTCCCAATTCCTGAAATTAATCAAAGAATACCAAAAAAAAAACACACAAAAGGAGTAATATTTCGCAGATTAAGTAATAGTATACAATTATGAACTACAATGCATCTAAATGCTCCTATAATGCAACCTAAATACACCTAAAATGTATATAAAAATACGATATATCACTCCCTTAACCCAAGCCCTCGCTGATTTTGCAATTGACTACATAGCAGTGCGTATTTAAATAGTGTATCTAAACCCATCCTCAAAAAAGATGATACATTATTTTCTTTCACCCTAATTTTGCAGATTTAACTTTCAAATTTCGATTGTAATTACTTCATTATTTTCGGGATGGTATGTAACTTTTGATTATATTCTTCAACTAATGATTAAATTATGATTATGTTGTTGATAGATTGTTTCTTTAATTTCGATCTTCTTTTTTTGGCCTTTGTTAAATTAAGGGGATATTGCTATATTTTTTTCAAGTTAAGTACAATTTTCCTAGAAAATAGTAGTATTAATTAGCAATAACTATGAGTAAGTAAAGAGAAGGATAATTAAGGGAACTTGTCTAGTATAAAAATTGAGGTAACTGCTGTGAGAAGTGTGAAAAGTGGAAAAAATATTATCGGAAAGAATTTTTTTTATAACAATTTTCATTCTTGCCCCTAATTTTATTATATACTTCCTCCGTTTCAAAATAATTGCACTATTTGGCATTTGATCACTATCCATCAACCAACTTTGGTAAGCTTTCTCTCACCATTATATAAGAAAAAACATTGACAAGTGGGGTCTTGTTAAGTTCGTCTCAATACAAAAATTTCAAATATCAACTTTTTATTATTTTTACTTATACGCAATAAGAGATATTAATGTCCAAAAAAGCGTCTCGACACACGTGAAAAACAAATGGTGCAACTATTTTGAAACAAAGGTAGTATATATGTAAAAAAAAAAAAAAACCGTTTTTAATCATTCATTTGCTTTGCAGTTAAAATAAACCAAAAAAATTAACAACGTTCTATTTGAAGTCCTTAATGAAACAAGAAAAAAAGTATAGGTCCTTAACTAAATAAAACAATAAAATAAGGGTCCTTATACTCCCTCCGTCCCATTTTATAGTTATTGTGTTCCATTTTGGGTGTCCCAAAATGTTCTTTCCATTTTCCTTGTTTCCATTTTAGAACATCTTTTTTTTACTGTCTCTCTCGACCTTTTCACATGGGTTTTTGACATCCTCATTTCATGCCCCGTCAATCTCATTGGTTGGGTATAATACAAAAACAAATGAAAATTTAATAATAAGAGGGTTGGCAACCCTTAGGGCCTCTCAATCACTCCCCAAAGTTGCTTAACTCGCTTACCTATTGTGTATCATGCAAATAAATTAATCCCTGAGGTTTATAGCTCAAATTTTTAAAACACAAAATTAAATTGTTGTTCGCGAATCACGATGCCGATACTTTATTGGAAAATGATTTCTGCTAGTGGTCATATAAGTCGGCTTCACAACTTATTAAAATAAAGCACGAATCACGCATGCAATTGTATGTTTTTGAGTAGAAATATAATAGACGCTATCAACCGTAAATTCTTTTGAAAATCTTTTTGTAATTCCTCAGGGGCCAGGGCTCTCATCTAGTTGCTTGGTTGAAAAATGTGCCGATCCAAAAAAATATGGTTGTATGGGCATACCCAAGTTCACTGTCGGACAAGTTTCTTGTGGCCGACATCAGCAAACTTGAAACGCGACCTCATCAGTAGAATCCAGACCGTTTACGAAAAGCCGTCCGAGACGGTGTTCACGGCCACATTTGAGGATAATCTTCCCTCCAATCAGACTCATCATAGTCATACACGTGTCACAGGATTACGCATCCTGTCAGATGAATAGTACTGCTATAAATAGCCAAATGGTACTATTCCACAGGTACATTCTCTCACATTCTAAGCTCTCTTTCTCTCTCTAAAATCCTTATCGGGCACTTACTGACTTGAGCGTCGGAGGGGGTTTCCTCGCATCCCCCCCGAGGGTAGTTTACGTTTGTCTTTCTTGCAGACTTCCAGTCTCGGACGCCTACTCTTATACTGCCGGACACTTCCTTGTCCGACATCGTTTCATCACCGAAACAATGGTAACTTAAATTCCCCACACATGTTACTAATACATATAGGCAAGATCGGGCTCAATACCAAAAACTATGGCGAGAGTGCACCCAGCACCACCAACTTTGTCTAATAGCCAGGACACTCCAAACTATTAGCGAAGTGTCATAAATGAAGTTAGAGCTAACTTTTCCCATTTTCCCCTTTTTCTTTCATTTATCCTAATTTTTCATTGATTGGAAGTCTAAGTCACGTTAATATGTGTCTAGAAAAAGTTAGTTTCAGCGTCATTTACGACACTCGCTGCACCCATGTCAATAGTTTGTGGTGTTTTGACTACTAGCCAAAATTGGTAGCTCTGGATGCACCGGCACAATAGTTTGTGGTGTTTTGTAATACGCATATCTGATCTTGAGGGACTATTTTACATTAGTTTGCACGACTCGACAATCGCAAAAGTTACATAGGTATTAATAATATAAGCTCGTAAGAAACGCTTGGTTTAAATTAGTAATATACATTAGCCACGCCATTATATTGACGTCCTTAATGTGAATGAATTGTTATCAATAAATCATGTTGCTTATTGAGGATAGCAATATAAACTCTGTTTTACAAGTACGTGTTGTATTTTTGTCCTTTTTTTCATACAATATGTTATGACAGATGTGAGAAAGAACAAATATTGAATGCAAAATTGAAAATAAACAGACACAGATTTAACGTGGTTCACCAACGGAGTGTTGGCTACATCCACGGGCAGAGGAGAGAATAATATTATTGATGAGAGAATAACCAGAATTACAGAGATGATTAATGGGAGAAACGTCACTAATAAACTAGGTTAAAAAACCTATTTATATGCAAACCCCGAAAAATCGCCAACCCGCGTCATTAAACTGCCGCCCGATCGGGTCGGGCGGAATCCGCCCGATCGGGCGGTAATTGCCCAGCCAAAACCTGTTGCGGGCCCGATCGGGCGACCAACGCCCGAGTCGTAGTTCGCTACGACGCCCGATCGGGCAGGCGCCCGATGGCATCGGGCGCCCAACTTCCACATCTGGCGATGAAACGCCGCTCCGCCCGGATCGGGGCGAGACCGCCCGACCAAATCGGGCGAGCCGACAAACACCGTCTTCTGACCAGATTTCAAGGCACAAACTCTACAAATCTCCACCTTGACTTGAATCCTCTCACAATGAACCAGGAAAACAGATAACGGACGCATTGAACACAATGCACGGATCCTCCCCGCAACCAGATTTGCCCCGAAAGACAACTGTAAGCATTTGTCCCTTAAGGACACCGGATTAGCCCCTAAAGGCTCCAGATTTGCCCCAACAAAGGGCAATCAACAATCACGAACATTGAGCAAGTTCAAACAATGTTGAAACTTACTCGTGGAACAGGCTTAGTGAACATATCCAGCGGGATTATCGGCAGTACCTACTTTCTTCACCTTAACCCTCTTCTCACTCCTCAGAAAATGATATCTCACATCAATGTGCTTAGTCCTTTCATGATGGACTTGATCCTTGGCTAAGCATATTGCACTCAAACTGTCACAATACACAATGGCCTGATCGTGATGCAAACCAAGATCACTAACTAGCCCCTTTAACCATATTCCCTCTTTAGCAGCTGCTGTCAATGCCATGTACTGCGCTTAGTAGTAGACAAAGTAACTATAGCCTGCAAAGTTGCCTTCCAACTAACAACGGAACCACCAAGAGTAAAAACATAACCAAGTCATAGACCTCCTACTGTCTACATCTCCAAGGCATAATCGAATCAGAATAACCAGTAACTAAACACTGAGCATCATTCCCATAGATGAGACCAACATCAGACGTACCTCGAAGGTAACGAAAAATCCTCTTGACTGCCTGCCAATGCTCCTTACCAGGATCACCCATGAACCTACTAACAACACCGATCGCATGTGCAAGATCCGGCCTAGTGCAGACCATAGCATACATCGGACTCCCTACCGCACTAGCATAAGGAACCCTACTCATATACTCCTTCTCCTCGGCAGACTTGGGTGCGAAAGCAACTGACAAATGATTATTGGAGGCACTTGGAGTATCTATAGGTTTAGTTTGTTGACATGCCAAACCTTGACAAAATCTTCTCGAATGTAGCCTTTCGTGACAAGAAAAGCTTCCTCGATCTCTTTCCCTATAAATCTCCATCCCCAAAATCTTCTTCGCAAAGACCCAAATCCTTCATCTCAAACTCAAGACCGAGAAGACCCTTCAACCTCCGAATATCGAGACTTGGACTTTGCAGACTATAAGCATATCATCTACATACAACACCAAATAAATCCATGATTCATCATCCAGCTTGTTATGATACACACAACAATCATACGGACTCCTGTTGTAACCCAATTCAATCATATAGCTGTCAAACCTCTTGTACCACTGCCTAGGAGACTGCTTTAGCCCATACAAGGACTTCTTCAATCTCGCAAACATAGTCTTCTTTATCAGGAACTTGGAACCCATCTGGCTGAGTCATATAAATCTCTTCTTCCAACTCCCCATGTAGAAAAGCTGTTTTCACATCTAGTTGCTCAAGTTCAAGATCCTGATGTGCAACTATTGCTAGTAGCACCCTGATGGAAGTATGTCTGACCACTGGTGAGAAAATCTCATTATAATCAACTCCTTCCCTTTGAGTGAACCCTCTTGCAACAACCCGAGCTTTATACTTGACCCCCTCAGAAGGTGAGGTCCCTTCCTTCTTCTTGAAAACCCATTTGCAGGTGACAATTTTTCTCTCCTTAGGACGCTTGACTAGCTCCCAAGTCTGATTCTTATCCAGAGACTCCATTTCATCTCCCATAGCAGCGAGCCATTGAGCAGACTCACTACCTGAGACCGCTTCTTTGTAGGTGGATGGTTCCTGAATATCAACCTCCACCTCCTCAGCAACTTGCAGTGCATAAGCAACCATATCCTCAAAACCATACCTCCTAGGAGGTCCAACACCAACTCTTCTAGCTCTATCAAGTGCTATACTTGTTCGATGTGCTTCAGATGAGGCAGATGGATGACTAAAAGATTCAGATTCAGTAGCACCATGTTGATCTTCTCCACCTTGGTGCTGTAATTCACTCCCATCATAAGTGACTTCCAGCTCCACTTTGTTTATCAACATCACTACCAGCAGACACTACCATAGACTTCACGGTGGGGTTAAGCATAGAATTTTCATCAAATATTACATTTACGCTAAGTATTACTCGACTCTCGGAAGGTGACCGGATTCTATAGCCCTTAACTCCATTCCCAAAACCCACAAATACACCCTTCTTAGCTCTAGGTTCTAATTTACCCTCACTTACATGATAATAAACAAGTAGAACCAAAAACTCTCAACGAGAGAATAATCTGCGAGGCTTACCGGACCACACCTCATAAGGTGTTTTACGGTCCAATACCAGTGTGAGGTCCACGGTTGATCGAGATAGCAAGCGTGCTTACGGCTTCGCCCAAAATCTTCTAGGTAACCCAGCATTAGAGAGCATGCACCTCGCTCTCTCCAACAGTGTCTGATTCATGCGTTCTGCTACCCCGTTTTGCTGTGGAGTATTCCTGACAGTATGATGGCGAGCAATCCCTTCATTCTTGCAGAACTCATTAAACTCAGACCAACAAAATTCCAGACCATTATCAGTTCGCAGTCTTTTGATCTTCCTACCAACTTGATTTTCCACCAAAGCCTTTCCTTTGCTTGAATTTCATGAAAGCCTCACTTTTATGCTTCATCATAATTACCCAAGTCATCCTTGAATAATCATCGATCATCGACACAAAATACCCGTAGCCTCCAAGAGACTCAACTCGGGAAGGACCCCAACAATCAGAGTGAATATAATCAAGTGTGCCCTTTGTAGTATGCACAGCCTTTGGAAACTTACTGCGATGAAGCTTCCCAAACACACAATGCTCACAGAACTCTAAGTCCTGCACCTTGTGCCCACACAGAAGATCCCTTTTTGACAGAATTTGCATCCCCCTTTCACCCATATGCCCAAGTCTCCTATGCCATAACTTGGTCATGTCTTCCCTGGGAACCTCAGATGATGCAACAAGCAGAGAACTCCGTCCAAAGTAGAACCTTGAAGAAAATATAAGGTACCCTTTTTAATACCTTTCAGAACTACCTTCGAACCCTTGTAGACACTCATAACTCCACCTTCACCTTGAAAACTGAAACCTCTACTGTCAAGAAGACTCAAAGATATCAGATTCTTTGTCATCAGCGGAACATGCCTAACTTCGTTCAAGGTACAGAATGTACCATCATGAGTCCTCAATCTTATAGAGCCTATTCCAACTACTTTGCGGCAAGCAGCCTTGTTGGCCATAGAAACACTTGCCCCCATCTATCTGCTCATAAGTTGAAAACCACTCCCTGCGGGGGACTAATATGATACGATGCCCCGGGAATCAAGAACCCACACATCCCTATAATGTGACTGGTTATTAACAACTAGGGCCAGATCTTCCTCAGAATTACCATCAGTTTCTGCCAGAGCAGCAGAACCCTCATTCTTGTCCTGCTGCTTCTTTTTCTTAGGACACTCATTTTTCCAATGCCCCTTCTCTTTACAGTAATTACAGACATCATTAGGTTTAGGACCCTTAGAATTCGAATTTTTATGGTTCGATTTCTTTTTACCAGATTTTCCCTGTCCCTTACCCCCAGTGACAACTAATCCAGATGTCTGATTTTCTGTACTAGAACCAGATGCCTGATGACGGACTTCTCTAGTATGAAGAGCAGATCTTACTTCTTCTAAAGACAGACTATCTTTTCCAACAATAAAAGAATCCACAAAATTCTCATACGATAAAGGCAAAGATACTAACAGAATTAAAGCAGCATCCTCATCATCTACTTTAACATCAATATTACGAAGATCTAGCAAGATAGTATTCAATTTATCTAGATGATCCCTCAGAGACATACCTTCCTGCATACGCAGACTGAACAGACGTTGCTTCAAAAGCAACTTGTTGGTTAGAGATTTTGTCATGTATAAACTCTCTAACTTCAACCACAGACCAGCAGCAGTTTCCTGCTCCGCAACTTCAGTAATTATGTCGTCAGAAAGACATAGCATAATTGTTGAATGCGCCTTCTCCTCCAGAATGGCCATCTCAGCGGTTTCTGAATCCGATGACTTCTTTGCCAACGGTGCCCACAACCCTTGTTGCTTCAGTAAAGCACGCATCTTGATCTGCCACAGACTGAAACTATTTCTCCCAGTAAACTTATCAATTTTCACATTCATCCCAGACATCTTTCTCACCCGGATCGAACACAAAGCTCTTGATACCAATTTGTTATGACAGATGTGAGAAAGAACAAATATTGAATGCAAAATTGAAAATAAACAGACACAGATTTAACGTGGTTCACCAACGGAGTGTTGGCTACATCCACGGGCAGAGGAGAGAATAATATTATTGATGAGAGAATAACCAGAATTACAGAGATGATTAATGGGAGAAACGTCACTAATAAACTAGGTTAAAAAACCTATTTATATGCAAACCCCGAAAAATCGCCAACCCGCGTCATTAAACTGCCGCCCGATCGGGCGGTAATTGCCCAGCCAAAACCTGTTGCGGGCCCGATCGGGCGACCAACGCCCGAGTCGTAGTTCGCTACGACGCCCGATCGGGCGAAGCTGCCCGATGGCATCGGGCGCCCAACTTCCACATCTGCTGATGAAACGCTGCTCCGCCCGATCGGGCGAGACCGCCCGACCAAATCGGGCGAGCCGACAAACACCGTCTTCTGACCAGATTTCAAGGCACAAACTCTACACAATAATATTAATAAAAGTACATTCTATCAAGTATACAACTTTCTAGTAATTAATAACCTCTATATATATTATCTCCTTGCTAAATCTTTGTAGGACACAAACGAAAATTCAATGGCAAGCAAAGGTGCAACTGTTGATCATGAAGGTGAGCTTTCAGTTCCACTCTTGGTCTCTTCTGTAGAAGAGATGGTGGAACAAAGTATTGGTTGCCTGAATACAACACAGATCCTGCAAGCCATCCTCGCATCTCTACCCGCATTCTTTGACAGCCAACAAACATTCATCAGTATATTCGCGCATGCTCTACCAATATGGCATTGCACGGCAAGTAATAGAAACATATCCTGCAGTTCTAGTACCTCCAGCATCAGCATATGCAGTCTGTCGAGGAACGAATGGGCTTGGGATTCAGGCAATGTGCACACTTCAATCATATCGGAGTGGGATCTCGAGTGTGCTAGCTCCTTCATATCGGGTTTCCCATCAACTTGCTACTTTGTAGGCTGCTTATTAGGTGGGTTGGTGTTAGCCACAGTGGGTGATTCATCAATTGGGCGAAAAAACCTCCTCTGTTTTTCATCCCTGGTAATGTCCCTTTGTTGTGCATGTGCATGTTAAGTTTTGATGATGAAAAATAATATAATATGTTATAGTATGAAAGTTTGTGACAGATGGTTGAGAAAGGAATAAATAAATGAAGACTTTGAAGAAGTGAAGAATCAAGATTGAAGTCCAAGTTTATATTGAATTCCAAGTTTAGTTACTATATGCAAAATGTAATATGCTAGAACTCGATGATATATTATGTGCCAAATAAAGAAATATAAAATTAGAATAATTATTATTTTCTTAGAGTTAAGGGAATAAATAATTATGTTAATTTTATATATCTATATAAAAAGGAAGTTTAGTTTTAAAATAAAAAAAGAATTTTATAAAAACTGATTTTGATAAAACGTTTTGTATATAAAAGATAAAAGTTTTTTTTCGAAAAAAAAAAAAAAAATCATAAAACGTTTTTAAAGAATTTTGATAAGAAGGAGAAAAACTGTTTTTTCAATATGATAAAGTTTGTTTAATAAAAAAACTGATTTAAGAGTTTATCTAGTTAATATAAGATATGGAGAAATCCTTATCCTATTAGGAAAAGGAAAATCAGTTTTTTTATAAAAGATAAAATTGGTTTTTAAATAGGAAAAGAATTTTATCCCTTTATTTTAGGAATAAAAATTGTTCAAAGATAATATATCTTGGAGAAGGATTGTTATTCAGTTCACGAAGATATATAAGGGATTGCAACTCAGTTTTATAACTCACGTTTTCAGAGAGAGAAAATCGGAGATATTAAGAGCTGAAAACAGTTTCCTAAGGCACGAGTATAGCACGAGTTCTAGTCGGATTAGGAAACTAAACAACGTTTGTAATTGTCCTCTATTTGCTTGAATAAGAAGCACGTCGTTGAGGAATCTTTCTTTTCGTAATTCTTATATTATAGGAGAGTAGCAACACTTAGGGTTAAGTGTTGGGGAGCACTACTAGAGTTAGTAGTGGGGGAATCGAATTGTATCGAGAGTTTGGTATTTTACGATTCAAATAATAAAAGAGAAGTTTGTGTGTGGACGTAGATCTCAGAGGTGAGATTGAACCACGTTAAATTCCTGTGTCTTATTGTTTGGTTTAAGGATTTTATTATTTGATTTCATTGTTTTATTGTTTGATACAATTTCGTTCGAGCAAAAACGTTAATCGGAGATTTTACGAGTGAATAACACAGTGCACGGCCTTTGTGCCATAAGAGTGTTTTTGCGAAAATCGATCGGTTTTAGCCAATCAATTCAACCCCGCCCTTCTTGAGTGTCACCTTGTGTTCCAACAAGTGGTATCGGAAGCGAGTTATTCTCGAAAGGCTCATCCCTAGAGAATACACATCATGAATATGCAAGATGACTCTCGAGATAGACACACCAAGTGCCCGATTTTCAACGGAAAAGACTACGGATGGTGGAAAGCTAGGATGAGGATCTACATCCAAGGATCGGATTATGAATGCTTTGGAAAGTTATTAGAAAAGGACCAATCCTTATCCAAGGAAAAGACGCTGAAGGAAAGATGGTCGACAAGGATGAAGATGACTACGATTCGGTCGACTATGCAAAAGCCGAAAAGAACTACAAAGCAATGAGTATTCTCCAATATGGAATTGGACCCGATGAATACTCAAGGATCTCGGCTTGTACTACAGCAAAAGAAATATGGGACACACCGGAGTTGGCCCATGAAGGTACGAATGAGGTAAAACAATCTAGAATAGATTTGCTTGTCCAACAATATGAATTGTTTACTATGAATAATGACGAATCTATTAAAGAGATGTTCACTAGATTTACACTAATCACTAATGAATTACGTTCTCTAGGCAAAACATATACTTCGAAGATTTAGTGAGAAAGGTGTTAAGAAGTTTAACAAATCGATGGCTCCCAAAAATAACCGCTATTCAAGAAGCTAAAGATTTGAGTAAACTTTCACTAGAACAACTTATTGGATCATTAATGACTCATGAACTTGTCTTAGATTCTAAAACTAATGAACCAAAAAGTAAAGGTATAGCCTTGAGAACTGAATTGGAAATTGAAAATAGTGATAGTGATGATGATATTGATTCTCTTACTAAGAGATTTAAAAATTTTCTCAAAAAGAACAAAAATAACAATCCTAGAAAAGATGAAAATTTCAAAGGTAAGAGCACTACTTCTAACTTTAAGAAAAGTGCTACTAATTCGGGTTGTTTCAAGTGTGGAGAGTTAAATCACAGGATTAAAGAATGTCCCCTATGGGATGATGAAAAGCCCAAGGAAAACGGGAGCAATCCAAGAAAGAATTCAAGAGAGCAATGATAGCCGCCGTTTGGGGAGATACGGATTCTCGATGAAGAACGATGAGGCACAAGTGCCATGAAGAAAAATTATGTCTGAATGCTGTACAGACAATACAGAGAAGGGCACAGTGCCAGGACGACTCTCACTTGTGTCTAATGGCGAAAAGTTCAAACTCCCAAGATGAAACTGAAGACAGTGAGGTAAGTCTTCTTTCTCTAAAACCTTCAATACATCGTCTTTCAAAAAACCAACTTGTTACTTTGCTTGGAAATATCATTGATGATTGTCAAGAGATGAATGATGATTTTTCAATCATGAAAAAGGAAGTAAAAAATTTAACTAAGCAAAAGATTGGGTTGGAATTGGAATATAAGGATTTATTAAAGGACTCGTAAAGAACTCGATGAAAAAGAATGATGAACTGGAAAAAAGCGTCGAAAAAATAAATGTTGAGTTAAGTGCCTTAAGGTACGAAAAGTCCCTCACAAAAGAAATCGTTGATAACACTGTGCCGTACACTGAGCTAGAAGCAAAAAATTCGAATCTTGAAAAACAAATTGAATCTTTAAAACTTGAGTTAATTAAAGTGAAAGAGTCTAGACAAAGATCCAAAATTGTTCCACTTATGCTACCTCATGATGCTAAGTTAAGTGACGAACTTGATAAAGCTAAAAGAGATTTGGAAATTTCAAGAAAAAGAAATAGCGATCTAAACACTTCTGTGGAATTCTTAGAATCACAATTGACTATTGCTCGGAAAATGTATGAAAAATGGTTAGATGGTCAAAAGGCCCTAGACTATATTTCCAGTACAACTAGCAATCGAAACAGGATTGGTTTAGGATATACGGACGCAGGCACGGTGTAAGGCACGGTGCCAAAAATTTTGAAAGAGACTTTCGTAGAAGAAAATATGTTGATTTACCCGAGTATTTGATTTGCAACTTCGTGGAAAGAATGGACACCTTATGGAGAACTCGTAACATTAAGAAAAAGAGTGTTGCGAAAAATGTTAAGTATGTAAATCAAATCCGGGTTAGAAAAGACTTGTTAGAGGCTCAACGAAAGAAAAAGGGACCCAAACAAATTTGGGTTCCTAAAACTAACAAGTGATCTTTTTGCGGGCGAATGTGAGAGGAAGTAGCCTATGGTATCTAGACAATGGCTGCTTATGACATATGACTAGTGATAAATCTCAATTCCTCTCACTAGTAGCCTACCATGGAGGGTGTGTTACATTTGGCGATAACAAAAAGGGATAAATATTTGGTATTTGAAACGTCGGCAAATCCCTAACACACTCCATAGAGAATGTGATGTTGGTAAGTGGTTTAAAAAAAAAAAAAAATTTGTTAAGCATATCCCAATTGTGTGATCAAGGTAATTATGTTGAAATTCATGCATGAATATTTTACAAGATAATTTGTGGCTTTGGGATTAATTTCTAGAAATTGGTTGAGTATTATGCTTGTTGTCCTCCTTTAAATATGTTAATTGGAGTAGGATTGCATGTCTTCTTGAAACATTGTGAGTAAAGGTCCACTTGATATAAAAAAGGACTCGTAATGGTCTAATGATGCTGTCCTAATGTCATGATCCTAAGTTGCCGAACTAATGAGCTATATGATCCTAAGTTGCCGATTTTTGAGCTATGAAATGTAACTTCTTTCTCCTATAGCAAGCTTGATCTTTATCCCAATAATCTGATTTTCTATTTATGAGTTTGACATTTGTGCCTCATTATTTCTTTCTTTCATATGTCTCACCTTATCGTCATTTCCCTATTATATTCCTTCTTTTCCCCAACCATTGCTCCAAAGTTCAACAAGTGCTTTTAATCTTGATTCATGATAATTTATGGGGAAAGAACATTTTGATAATTTGATGGAAGAAAAAGACGCATCAGTTAAGGGGGAACATGAAAAGGTTGGAATGAAACTCAAATACGTGGAAGAATGAACCGTACTGATTTACACTGTGCAAGGCACAGTGCCGGAGATGTATCAAAAAGACAATGAGATCCGAATTAAGTTATTATCTTTGATCTCTTATTGGTTGACTCTAGTAATATTGTATGATCTGCTTCTCCTTCATAAAAAAAAAAAAAAATTAATTAAGAAAAAAAAGAAAAGAAAAAAGAAAAGAAAAGGAGAGTAAGACATTTATTTTAGATAAGTCCTAGAGTTCAATTCAAATTTGAAGAACATTATCAAAGCTTTGAAGATCATCATTTTCGATTCCAGTATATCCAAAGATTAGTTATATTTGAAAGGGAATAGATTGTTCAGTGGCACAGTGCCACACACAGTGCCACAGTGAAGAAAGTCTTATGATGTTTATTTGCGGAAGTTGAAAATATGAAAAAAAGGGTTTAAGCACTTGTTGAGTCAATTGCCGTTTCAAATCTTCAAGCTTGCATTACCTACATTCATCTTACATTCTTAGCCACCAACCATGATCCTTCATGATTATTTCTTGCTTCATAAATTCGGATTGTGAGTTGGGTTATATTTTTGCTTAATGACTTCGGATTGTGAGTTGGATTATGACATAGCACCAGCATCCTTAGTATTTATTGCTTGAGTTACTTGCATTATTTTGCTGACTATAATGTCTCACTTTGTCTCGCTAAACATGTTGATGCTTTCCTTTTTGATAATGTCAAAAGGGGGAAGATGGGTATAATACTTAAACTAATGAATAATTGGTTATCTTGGTTACCATGTTACTTGTGAATGATGTTATGCTATTTTCCCTTATGTGATTAATGGTGCATATTTTAAGGGGGAAAAAGTGATTACTTAATAATATTATATTGAGTGTTTGTCATCATCAAAAAGGGGGAATTTGTTGTGCATGTGCATGTTAAGTTTTGATGATGAAAAATAATATAATATGTTATAGTATGAAAGTTTGTGACAGATGGTTGAGAAAGGAATAAATAAATGAAGACTTTGAAGAAGTGAAGAATCAAGATTGAAGTCCAAGTTTATATTGAATTCCAAGTTTAGTTACTATATGCAAAATGTAATATGCTAGAACTCGATGATATATTATGTGCCAAATAAAGAAATATAAAATTAGAATAATTATTATTTTCTTAGAGTTAAGGGAATAAATAATTATGTTAATTTTATATATCTATATAAAAAGGAAGTTTAGTTTTAAAATAAAAAAAGAATTTTATAAAAACTGATTTTGATAAAACGTTTTGTATATAAAAGATAAAAGTTTTTTTTAAAAAAAAAAAAATCATAAAACGTTTTTAAAGAATTTTGATAAGAAGGAGAAAAACTGTTTTTTCAATATGATAAAGTTTGTTTAATAAAAAACTGATTTAAGAGTTTATCTAGTTAATATAAGATATGGAGAAATCCTTATCCTATTAGGAAAAGGAAAATCGGTTTTTTTATAAAAGATAAAATTGGTTTTTAAATAGGAAAAGAATTTTATCCCTTTATTTTAGGAATAAAAATTGTTCAAAGATAATATATCTTGGAGAAGGATTGTTATTCGGTTCACGAAGATATATAAGGGATTGCAACTCGTTTTATAACTCACGTTTTCAGAGAGAGAAAATCGGAGATATTAAGAGCTGAAAACGGTTTCCTAAGGCACGAGTATAGCACGAGTTCTAGTCGATTAGGAAACTAAACAACGTTTGTAATTGTCCTCTATTTGCTTGAATAAGAAGCACGTCGTTGAGGAATCTTTCTTTCACGTAATTCTTATATTATAGGAGAGTAGCAACACTTAGGGTTAAGTGTTGGGGAGCACTACTAGAGTTAGTAGTGGGGAATCGAATTGTATCGAGAGTTTGGTATTTTACGATTCAAATAATAAAAGAGAAGTTTGTGTGTGGACGTAGATCTCAGAGGTGAGATTGAACCACGTTAAATTCCTGTGTCTTATTGTTTGGTTTAAGGATTTTA
Source organism: Beta lomatogona (assembly GCA_947646795.1). NCBI lineage: Eukaryota > Viridiplantae > Streptophyta > Magnoliopsida > Caryophyllales > Amaranthaceae > Beta > Beta lomatogona. The sequence goes on from CANSNZ010000150.1 coordinate 2,335,044, forward strand.
TTATTTGATTTCATTGTTTTATTGTTTGATACAATTTCGTTCGAGCAAAAACGTTAATCGGAGATTTTACGAGTGAATAACACGGTGCACACCTGTGCCATAAGAGTGTTTTTGCGAAAATCGATCGGTTTTAGCCAATCAATTCAACCCCGCCCTTCTTGAGTGTCACCTTGTGTTCCAACACCCTTGCTGCACTTGCTTCAGCATTTTCTCCAAATTTCTTGGTGTATTCAGCATTTCGTTTCCTAAGTGGGGTTGGTCGTGCTCCGCTTGCCATCTCTACTCTTGTTTTGCTAACAGAGAAAGTAGGCAAACGATGGCGGTCACAAATAGCCATGGTCGGGTTCATTCATTTCTCACTAGGAATATTAGCATTGACAGGTATTGCTTATCTGACCAAGGGTTCTTCTTGGAGAAACTTGTATCTATGGACTTCTATTCCATGTATCGTATGCTCGGTATTGTGTTATTTCTTCCTCTATGAGTCCCCAAGATGGTTGTTTATGCAAGGACGAACAAAGGATTCCATAGCCGTCTTAAGAAAACTAGGATCGAGTACTAGTCAAGTTTACTCGACCTTGTTCATAAACAACATTGATACTTTACTAGAGGTGCCAAAATACAGCACTACTCTTAGTCCGTTTGCATCAATCAAGATTTTGATTAAGAAAAGATGGGCGGTCCAACGATTGTTTCTTTTAGTAATATTAGCTTTTGGCATCGGTCTTATGTACTTTGGCATGTTCTTAGGGGTCGCAAATTTGGGTTTCAATATCTACTTGACTTCAACATTTAGTGCATTATTGTCTTTAATATCTTATCTGCTCACTTTCCTATTTTGGATTCAAAGATGTAACAGAAGAAGCTCGTTGCTGGGATTCTGTGTGATTAGCGGAGCAACGAGCATAGTGCTCTCCATAGTAGGCAAAAATGGTCATGAGTGGTTATTTATTGGATTAGAGATTGTGTCTATGTTTTGTGCTTGCATGGCGTACAATCTGATATTGATGTATACAGTGGAACTCTTTCCTACCTGTGTTAGAAACTCGGCCTCATCATTGGTAAGGCAAGCGATGATATTTGGGTCGGTTTTCGACCCGGTATTGATTCTTCTTGGTAACAAAAATAGTATGGTTTACTATTATGGGGTATTTGGAGTCACAGTGTTTCTGTGTGGATTCTTGGTTCTTGGTTTGCCAGAGACGAGAGGAAAGGTCCTTTGTGATACTATGAAGGAACAAGAGCTTAGGGATTCCAGTAGCAAGTCAATAATTTTATTTTCCTGATTGATAAATATTCAATTATCACACATTAAGAATTTTTCTTCACATGGCTGTTACGAAAGTTTCAAATTTCAACGAAGCCTGCGTGTTAATCTGGCAATAATAAACAAGAACAATCTTATGTACTCTTATGTTGTTCTTTAGCTTTATCTTTTACTTCTATATAAATAGAGTTTTGAGCATATTGTAATATATCTCTGTACTAAATTAAATCAATATTATTTTATGTACTTCCTCCGTTTTTTTTTTTACACTATTCACAAAGTTCACTTTGACCATCGTTTGTGATTTATACGTGAATAAGAATATAGTCATGTGGGATCTTGTTAGTTTCGTCTTAATATGTATTTTTTTAATATGTACTTTTTATAATTTTTACAAATACAAAATTAGAGATATATGTTCTCAAAGTTTTGCATTGGCATGTGTGAAAAGTGAAGTGTAACATGTAAAAAAACGGAGGAAGTATCTATTTCTAGTCTCTAGATACTATATTTGCTTTATTTACAATATTTAAAACTATTATGTATATTAATATATTATAAATTAAAATAATTTGATATTATAAAATATGTACACATAGAAACAAAAGTAAGCGAAGGATTAGGGGCTTACCACTATCGATAGGATGATGGCAGCGCTGATCTAAGAAAAAGATTAGGGTTTTTTTAGGAGAAATGGGGGAGAAGGGAGAAAAGGAGGCGGCAACCTATACTAGGTTTTTCAATGTGATTCTTCCTAAGTAATAATTAAGTTGAACCCTAAGTCTCGTATAAGACTCTCTTACCATGATTTATGGTAAGACGGGGGTAACTTGATGTCTTAAAAGGGTCACTTATGTTACAACCCCTTTAAGACGTACAAGAGGTGACCCATGATCTGAAAGCGACCCCTTTGACTCATAGTATGTGGGCTTTTAACTTACAAAGTGATCCTATTAAGGAACAGAGTGAGGTGGACTTACATTAATTTTATAGTAAAGTGGTCTTACATGCAGGTTTTGGCTCACAAAGATATCATTGACCCAAAAAGTCGAAATTACTCATCTCAAAGAAATTCAATAACATACTACTCCCTCCGTTTTTTTAGTTATAACTGGGACATCTTTCCATTCAGGAGTGCTTTATATAATTGGGATATTTGAAACTTTTTTTCTTAAATATGGTTGTTTGACCACCATCTTTCTCTTGCTTTTACTCATTCTTTCTATCTTTTTTCAATTTTACTTGCTTTTACATTCCCTTCTCAGTACCCTTAGCTTGTATTTTTTTCCTTAGTCCATATGCATGAGCAAATGTCCTAATAAAGTAAAATATATATATATATATATATATATATATATATATATATATATATATATATATATATATATATATATATATATATATATATATATATATATATATATATATATATATATAACTCAAGGCAAAAACATATCATGTTGCCACATGTATTCCCCCCCTCCCCCATACAATCAAATGAGACATATCTATACTAATATATTAAAAGGAGTTCCTAAGCAAGCAACTACGCCACGTGGCGCTATCCCTTGGAGTGTTTATTTTATATAAACACGCATACAATATAAAAAAGAAATAGAAAATGCATCTTATAAGATTTGATCCCATGACCTCAAGCTTATACACTAAAGTCTTAACCACCATACCAAGTAATGTTTGGTGTTATATTTATAAAGTAAAATGTTAATAAATAAATATTATAATTACCCGGGGCATAGGTTGGGCCTAAAAACTAGTTGAACAATAAAAATGTGTCTTAAGACTCGAACCCTGCCATAACCTTTCATTTGAGATACAAAATGCACTGACCGACTACTCTACATCTTTATGTTGGTCTTTTTGGGAAAAAAATTATTTAAAGACAAGATATTATTTCTATTTTTAGAAAAATTAAATACAAATGTATATAACTCTTCAAATTTTTATAACCTCCGTAATTAACACTACTACACTATTTAATTACATCAGTTAAAATCTTACACATTAACCTAAATTTCAAAACAAGATCGTATCATATTCTTTATAGGTAATTATATACTTCCTCCGATATGTTTTAAATGAAACGTAGGATCTTGGCACGAGGATATAGGAGAGGAGAGAGATAGAGAGAAAGAAAAAAAAAGGACCATATGATGAGGAGAAAGATAGATAGAAGTGAATACCAAATAAAGTAACGTTTCATTTATTCTGCAACAGCCTAAAAAATGTAAGTGTTTCATTTATTTTAGAAAGATATATATGTACTCTCTTAAAGTCTTGGGTTATATTGATAAATAATTCATATTATAATTTACTGTGTAGAAAATTTAAAAGGAACTGAAAGATCATTTCCTGAGCACAATCCCATTCCTACAACTTTTTTTCCCCACTTCTATCAAGTGTTTAATTTAAGATTTCAAATCCACTTTGGTATATGATGCGGGGCATCACCCAGGCCGACAACTAGTGGAGGTAGTATATCCTAAGGCCGTTATAGGTTAGATGTAGTGGCTCCACATGTTTTTGCATATTTTCCGGTTTTATGAGTATGTGTTGTCATATCCTAGGGTTTAGATGATCCTCCGATTAAGTTTTTGATGCGTTAACTCATTGATTGAATTTAGTGTGTTAGGTTTCCCTACAATTTGAATAAGATTGGAAAGGCCGTCCAATGATGGTTAACCGACCTTATTAATTTTAGTTATTGACTTTAGGATAGATTTTTGTTCTGTGCCTTTGATGATGCTTGAGATTCTCTAGGATGCGAGATACTTTATCAGTGACTTTAGAGATCGATTCTTCTGGTTGTTAATACCTGTAAAAGACTAGTGCATATAAGTAGTTTATATCGGATCAACGGTAGACCATGATTTATTCAACCTAATAATTAATTTACAGAAGAATCATGTGATATAATTATTTATAAACATTTATTTGTCTCATGGTGCATATGATGTTCTCATTTACACGAACTTAGTATGTTTTCTTCGCTTGTAAGAAATGCGTATAATATTTTATCCATTTTCACTTTCACACCCCAAGTTTTAGGTACATGAGTTACATGGGGATTGTGATTGTAGCATAAGTCTCAACCAATCACAAAATGGGTTCTATATAAAGATGATGTGTATAATAACTGTTTTTTAAAAAACCTGTTTTCTTTCCATTTTACAATTTCTTAGTTTTCAGCTTGGAGCTACATCTCATAAACAGGTATATGTTTTTATACTTCAATACATATCAGTTGGAGGTGCATGTTTTGATTCATTACTATATAAATTAAATTACTTTCATATGTTCATAACCTGTTGATCATTCTATTCCTTCAACTTGTAAGACAGAAATTTAATTAAGATCAGCAACAATGGAGCGAGAAGGTAGTGATAATAATGAGGAAGAAGTCATAGAACCATTTAAAATCATCTCTGCGGAAGAAATCATTGAAAAAAGTCTCGGACTCTTGAATTCGACTCAAATCCTACAAACTATCCTTACATCTCTGTCACCATTGTTTGACAGCCTGCAAACATACATCAGTATATTCGCTGATGCTCAACCAACATGGCACTGCACGGCTACCAGCATCTCCTGCATCTCCAACGATTCCGACATATGCCGCCTCACCAAAAGCGACTGGGAGTGGGACTCTGGCATCAACACGCACACTTCGATCATATCAGAGTGGGGACTCGAGTGTGCAAGCTCGCTAATCACCAGCTTCCCAGCAACTTCCTATTTTTTGGGTTGTTTATTGGGTGGTTTAGTGCTAGCTGCACTGGGAGATTCATCACTAGGAAGAAAGAATCTGCTCTGCATCTCATCCATGGTTATGTCTCTTGCAGCACTTGCCTCCTCATTTGCCCCCAATATTTGGGTTTACTCCATGTTCCGTTTCATAAGTGGGGTGGGGCGTGCCCCTCTCGCTATGTCAGCTGTGATTTTGTTGTCCGAGAGGGTTGCAAAACGGTGGCGATCACAGGCAGTAATGCTTGCATTCATTAACTCCTCACTCGGATTATTAACGTTGAGTGGAATTGCTTATTTAGCTAAGGAAAGTTCATGGCGAACCCTGTATCTATATACTTCGATTCCTGGAATTTTATATTCCATATTGGCTTATCTATTTATGTACGAATCACCTAGATGGTTGTTACTGCAAGGGCGTGAACAGGATGCCATCCGCGTATTGGTGAATCTAGGCCGATGTACATCAACTCAAATGACAAGCCTAAGCTCGCCTCTTATAATTAGGCACACACAACATAAGGTACCTAATAGTACTAGTAGTACTAATCCTTTCGCATCCTTGAAGATTTTGATCGGTAGAAAATGGGCTGCCAAACGTTTAATAACATGTATGTTGCTAGCTTTTGGCATCGGAGTCATGTTCTTTGGAATGTTCTTAGGTGTTGGCGACTTAGGTTCAGATATCTACTTCACCTCGGTTTTGCATGTTTTATTAGCTATCACATCTTACTTGATTGCTTTCCTCTTTTGGATTCCGAAGTGCGATCGTAGAATTTCCTTGCTTGGTTTTTGTACCCTTAGTGGTACACTGAGCATAATGTTGTGTATCATAGGGAAGGGAAAAGTTGAAGGTATACTTCTTGGAATGGAGCTAGCATCTATGTTTTGTAGTTGCATGGCTTATAATATAGTTATGATGTACATAATGGAGCTCTTTCCCACCTGTGTGAGAAGTTCAGCCTCGTCATTGGTGAGACAATCAATGATCTTAGGCTCGGCTTTTGATCCTCTTTTGGTCCTTTTGGGAAGTGGAAACATAGTTTATTCTTATGGGGTATTCGGGTTAGCAATGCTTCTATGTGGTTTTTTGGTTCTTTGTTTGCCAGAGACACGAGGTAAGGTTCTTTGCGATAGCATGGAGGAACAGGAGATGAGGGACAATGAGAGAACGTATGATATTTAATTTTCGGTTGTAATAATATTGCTAAGTGTGGATTTTATTTTTTGAATTTGTTTTAGTTACTTATTATTGTCATCACCTAGATTGTTTACTCACGTGATGCCTGATTTGTAATTTTTTTTCTTCTATATTACTCCCTCCGTCTCGATATATAGTCTTTGTTTATCAATTTACATGGGAATTAAGGAAACTATCATTTGTTCGAAATATTTGTAGTACATGCTTTGGAAAGATAAGTATATGCATTGAAAAGTACATATATCAAATGTCGCCACAACTTTCCATTTAAAAATGAGTACAAATAATATTTATTTTGGGTCATGTGGCTACAACTTTCCATGTAAAAGTAAGGACAAAAGAGGAATATATAAAAATTGTTTGATGAGGGAATTTATGGAAAAAGTATCATTTCAAAAATAGAAACATGAGAAACAAGAAGAACATTTAGTATACATAAAATGGAATACAAGCACTATAAAATGAAACCGAGGGATCGGAGTAGTATACACAAACTTCTATATTAGTTACAACCTATTACATTTTACTCAACAAACTCAAAAACCTAGACAACAATTAGGTTGTACTCTGATTTTACAATAAGTCCTGTTTGGGCCCATTTCATGGACCAGCCCATTTTGAGGAAAACTACCTAAATACCCCTACTCTTAGGGCTATCAACCCTCCACCAGCTGGAGTTGACCTAAATACCCTATTTTATTGGAATTCACAACCACTATAAATAGTGCTTGTCCCATCAGTCAAAAGGTATTCAATTCTCACCTAAAAAGTTAGAGCATCTCTCTCTACAATTATTACTTTCTCTCTCTACCTCAATTACTGACTTGAGCGTCGGAGGGGCGTTCCCGGAAAAACCCCCGGGGTAGTTTTTCAGTGTGCTTTGCAGGTTTACCGGCGTCAAGACCCATCGGAGCTCTCGTACCCTCTCAGCATTCAGTTGGCATCCCCTTCATCATTATTTAAAGTTTCTTGACAGAAACAGTTTGGCGCCGTCTGTGGGGATACAACAATCTCAAGCCACAAACCGAGAGCTGAAATGGCACCGATCCGTCGAAACCATAATAAAGCTCCTCAGCCAGAACCTAATCCACCTTCCCATCGCACACCTACCGTTGTCAACACTGTGTTCGTATCCCTTGGTCTGTACAAAGCGTAAGGATCGCGAATGAACCACTTCACCCCTAAGGAGGACATATCCCTCATCATCAAATTCATCCAAGTAGGATGTGGGTAGCGATTGATCGGCCCCCGCCGGGAACAAGCGGAGGGTACTCTAGTTGGTCCGAGTCCTCAATGGCATCACCCCGGTCAGCCATAACTACACCATCATGAAGGAAATTATCTAAGTAACTATGTTGCGCATAAGGATAGGCCACGGATACCTCCCAGGGATAGGGCACGTCCTCCTCGGTCTCTTCCTCATAGGACCAAGAAGGACTCGGAAGGAGGACCGCCTCGGGAATAGCCGAGGGATCGAGACAACGAGCTGTCGTCGTCACCAATGTTATTCCTACCCCCCGAGTTTCCTCCGATAATTTGTACATGGGAGGAGACTCGGGAGGGGTACCCGACTCCGACTCAGACCCCATTATTTACTAACAAAAGGGGTCGGCCGTCGGCCTTTATTAAAAAGAAAAGACAAAGAAAGAGAAGTCGGGCGTACCTTAAGTGCAGAAACCGATCGAAAGAAGAAGCCGAATCCAAATCTAGTGAGATAAACTAGAGAGATAGAGACAAGAAATGCTTTGAGTGAATGGAATGAGAATGAGAAAATGAATTCTCCTCCCCCCATTATATATAGAAGAGGATGGAAGAGCCTCGGGCCCCGCCTTTTGGATGGGCTTTCATGAACAAACTTCCAATTGGGCTACACTATTGAAGAAGATTTGATGAACAAAGACTTATTGGGCCTCGGTTGCATAGTGAAAGTAATACCGGCTCGGCACTCGACTTGAAACCACGGCGTGCGGAGTAGGGGCCTCCCTCGGATAATGAGGAGCGTCCTATATTTAGAAAAATAAACTAAGCATCAACACCTTGCACTCTCTCGGATGCAGGGGCTCATTAGCCCCTCCGAAGGGTGACCATGGACCTCCCTCAGCCAAATGAGAAGCGTCCCATACTTAGAGAAATAAACTGAGTATCAACACCTTGCACCCTCTCGGATGCAGGGGCTCATTAGCCCCTCCGAAGGGTGACCATGGACCTCCCTCAGCCAAATGAGGAGCGTCCCATACTTAGAAAAACAAACTAAGTATCAACATCTTGCACCCTCTCGAATGCAGGGGCTCATTAGCCCCCCGAAGGGTGACCATGGACCTCCCTCAGCCAAATGAGAAGCGTCCCGTACTTAGAAAAATAAACTGAGTATCAACACCTGGCACCCTCTCGGATGCAGGGGCTCATTAGCCCCTCCGAAGGCTGACCATGGACCTCCCTCGTCCGCATGAGGAGCGTCCTCTACATAGAGAAACAAACTAAGTATCAACACCCTATACCCTCTTGGATGCAGGGGCTCATTAGCCCCTCCGAAGGGTGACCATGGACCTCCCTCGGCCAAACGAGGAGCGCCCTATACGCTGAAAAATAAACTAAGTACCATAACTCATGCCTCGTTGGCTGCAGGGGCTCATTTGCCCTCGGCCAGATTGCCCGCATGGACCTCGGCCCCTCGGCCTCCGCCCCGCGCCCGCGAGACCATTTCCGCGCGAGGACCCCCTCGGCCTGGTCGAGGAATCCCTCGGCCAAGGTCGAGGACCCCCTCGGCCTGGTCGAGGAACCCCTCGGCCAAGGTCGAGGACCCCCTCGGCCTGGTCGAGGACCCCCTCGGCCATGGTCGAGGACCCCCCCGGCCATGGTCGAGGACCCCCTCGGCCAAGGTCGAGGACCCCCTCGGCCTGGTCGAGGCATCCCTCGGCCAAGGTCGAGGACCCCCTCGGCCAAGGTCGAGGACCCCCTCGGCCTGGTCGAGGCATCCCTCGGACAAGGTCGAGGACCCCCTCGGCCACGGTCGAGGGCCCCCTCGGCCTGGGTCGAGGCATCCCTCGGCCAAGGTCGAGGACCCCCTCGGCCACGGTCGAGGGCCCCCTCGGCCTGGGTCGAGGCATCGCTCGGTCTGGGTCGAGGACCCCCTCGGCCACGGTCGAGGGCCCCCTCGGCCTGGGTCGAGGCATCCCTCGGCCTGGGTCGAGGACCCCCTCGGCCACGGTCGAGGGAGGCTCTCCCTAGCTCGCGTGGACGCCTGGGCTCGCGGGGACGTCTCGGCTCGAGTTGCGCGCGGGATCGAAGCGTTCCGCACAAGAGCGAAGTGCTGCGCGCGGGTGTGGTGCACGGCTCGCATAGCATCTGCGTCAGGCTCACGCGCTATGGCCTCGGCTCGAACGAGCCCTCCTAGCCAAGCGAAAACACAATTCTTTTTATTCCGCCAATCAACCGCCCCTGAAAATCGGATTTTCGCTCCGATTAATCGGCGTGGGGCTAATTGTTTGGGCCCATTTCATGGACCAGCCCATTTTGAGGAAAACTACCTAAATACCCCTACTCTTAGGGCTATCAACCCTCCACCAGCTGGAGTTGACCTAAATACCCTATTTTATTGGAATTCACAACCACTATAAATAGTGCTTGTCCCATCAGTCAAAAGGTATTCAATTCTCACCTAAAAAGTTAGAGCATCTCTCTCTACAATTATTACTTTCTCTCTCTACCTCAATTACTGACTTGAGCGTCGGAGGGGCGTTCCCGGAAAAACCCCCGGGGTAGTTTTTCAGTGTGCTTTGCAGGTTTACCGGCGTCAAGACCCATCGGAGCTCTCGTACCCTCTCAGCATTCAGTTGGCATCCCCTTCATCATTATTTAAAGTTTCTTGACAGAAACAAGTCCCTTGTTGGACTTGTAAGTGGTTAACTTTCCCCCTACTTAGGCCCATTTCTTTTAGGTTGAATTGAATTGAACTTAACTGAATAGAAGTGAGTCGAATTAAACTAAACTAAACTGAAGTAAAACTGTGAGAGGAAAGTAGTTGAACTAATCATTGCCACAAACACTTAATATCACCTACTTAACCTTGCAAATATATTTGATAACCCAACTGGCACCATTTGGAGCAGCAAAAGTGCCCTAATTCTGCTCTTTAATGTACCTATCATGTATCCATTTTACCCACAAATCATCTTTCTTAGCAATGTCCCAGACTTGTTTCCTAGCAATTGCCATGTTTCAAAACAGAGCTCTAAAACCCAAACCACCATGACTTGTACACTTGCAAACATCTTCCCACATAACCTGAGTATAGCACTGCTGCTACATATCAGAAGATGATGGATCCTGAGGATAAAGTGGAATGGTATCAGGCTGTTTGGAATCATCACACGAACATGCCAAAACACAGCTTTGTGGGTTGGCTAGCAATGAATAACATGCTGCAAACTCGAACTGTGAGAGTAAAAATTGCCTCCTCTGTGAAAATGGGGCATAAGACAACATGCACTTGTATTTTGGTTGTCATTATAGCAAACAATGTTTGCTTCAGATTAAAAGGTGGCTTGGGATCAATGTTGTAACTATTAATTTTCCATAGCTCCTTGGATGGGTTTGGATTTGGCAATTCGTCACCATTGTTCATACATATCGATGTGAGTCGGGTTGCTTCCATTGTTTTTCACCAACGATCCAATTTTTGCAGATCTTGCTCCATCTTTCTAATTTGTTGGGTAGCTTAATCTTCTTAGTTTTGTTTAGGAAAAATTGCAAAAATAGTACCTTTTGTAATATTGATTTTGTGAACTAGTACCTTTTATGTTTTATTTTGTCAACTGGTACCTTAAAGTACTTTAATGTTTTATTTTCAGTACCTTTTCTCAAAATTCCGGCCAGATTCGTCAAGTTTTCGGAATTGACCTTGTTATTCCCTTGAATTATTGCACGTGTATTGCAAATTCTTATGTTAGATTTTATCTTCCATGTACTCGCCCCTATTAATCCCCCAATTTAAAGCAATCCCATCCCCTATTTACCATATACTTTGCTCCATCTTCATTAAAATTCTCTATGGTCAAAGGCAATTCAAATATAGGGAATTGGATTCCATGGTAGTTCTTCTTCAATTTCGGAGGTTTGTTCTCTTAAGTCCTTTTGGTTTTATTTTCTAAAATTAAGGGTAATTTTTTCCCAATCTTATGCAAAGATGTCTTGACCAGTTAAATATACAAGCAATTGCACATTGAGGTGCACAAAAGTGGGAAAAAAAGTACCAATTCTAGTTGTGTTTTAGATTTGCTGGGTTTGTGGCCTGGTCCAAATTAAAATATCCGATATGGTTACCTTTTCACAAAGATGATGACTCAGCGCACCAAGTTTAGTGCAAAAGATGAGTGAGAGAGAGAGAGAGAGAGAGAGAGAGAGGAGAGGATGTGAGAGAATATACTGATGGTGAAGATAGGTTGGTGAAAGAGAGTAAAGAAGAAGAACAGAGGGGGCGAAAGAGTTAAAAGAGGAGAGTGAAGACACGCGCAGATTGAAGACCTAAAATCACAAAAATTGAAGGGAATAATAATAAGGTCAATGCTGGAAACTTGACCAGTTTGGCCAGAATTTTGAGAAAGGATACTGAAAATAAAACATTAAAGTACTTTAAGGTATTGGATGACAAAAATAAAACATAAAAGTACTAGTTCACAAAATCAGTGTATAAGAGGTACTATTTTACAATTTTGGGAAAAAAATTGGCATTGCTTTTAACATTATAAATGTCATACTGGTAGTTGGACCCGAGCGACGCTCCTAATAACTTAATACAAAAAATATATATTATTTGTGTAACACCCCATAATTTCAAAGCGGAAAAGAAAGAAATAATAATAGTATTATAGGACGATGGCGGAAACATCGTATTCTGGGAATGTCACTACTACAAGAAATGCGTTTAAATAACTAAGTGTTAAAACCAACATAAATAAATAGTATAAATAAATTAAATTAATTAGATTAATATCCAAAAGAAAAAACTGACTCTTAAACTAATTAAAACTCTAGGTCTAAAACATCTAACATTTTGATGCTCACATCTCAACCCGAGCCCAAAACCAAAGAAGATTCCCATCAACATAACCTGCAAAATATATAACAAACATCCACAATCAGTGGGGAGTAACTAGCAGTTCTCCCAGAACAAAAGAAATCAAAGTCTATTTCAGACATAGATTAGTAAGAAAGGAAAGAATAAAGTCAAGTCAACCACAATATGTATCTACTTCCATATAACTCACAAATAATGCAAATGAATAATAAATAGTAAGTGAATTGGATAAAGATAAATAAATCATCTCAAGAGTACTTTTATAAAAATAAAAGTATAGCTAAAACAAGTTATTGAGTCAGAAACTGAACGCCAGTGAATCGAAATTCACTTCTTAAGGTTTGTCAGATCGCAATCTTCAAGTCAGTCTATGGGCATACGTTCCCCACTGCCTATGTCTAAGAATGGCCAAACTCCTAATGCAGGGTAGAACACGCAGAACCCCCTATCCTCTCGGACGACAACAATTAAACCAGGTTTACCCCTAGTTCGCAAACTAGGTGGTTGACATGTTCTTCACCGGAGACTACATCTATCCCACCGGATGTTCTTATCTCAAAATAAAATCATAAATATCATAAAAGTATCATTCATCTCAAAAATATTCATCAAAGGGTTGCCACCAGGCCTTATACCCACAATTCATTAATAGTTATCTCTTCAAAATTCCTCAAAATAGTAACTTACAAATTTACAACAAATACCTCAACGAACAAATACTTTGTACACAATTAAGCACAAATATTGATAATTAAAGAGTTTTACAGCGCCAATAGTATCAACCAGAAATGAATCACAGCATACAAGATCATCAACTCCATGTAAAACATACGTTCAAGCACATACGAAAATTATGCAATACAAAACTGTGCGCTTGGCGCATGAGTTTGCGCTCAGCGCCAACCTGTGCGTCTAGCGCACGAACCACCCTGTGTCTGACGCATCTGCGTGTGTCTGACGCCACCAAATAACAGTTCTAATTAACCCAAAACCCATTAATTCAGCAAAACGTACACAATTAATCATTTTTACACAAACTGAACGTAAATATAATGACACCCTATCATAACCACAGTAACTTAAAAATCATCATCCTTCAAAGAATGTAAAATACTTCATTTTAACCCTGATTATTAATCTCCTAATAATTACAAGAAACAAACTCAAATCATTAACAAAATCACAATAGAAATTATTTAACAGATAAAACAGAACTGTAAATTCTCAAAAAAAATTACATACAACCATCATAGCTCTACTGACACAGTAAAAAATTTATTTATAATTTTCAGACTCTAAAAATAATATTAAACAATAATTTCTAGAATACTCAATAAAACCAATAAAATACTTAAAATTATAAATAGAAGCCAAAAAAATTACCAAAAATTCACATAACATGAATAAATCCACGGTAATAAATATTATTTAAAGAAACAGGTTTTTCGGCCTCAAAATATAATATTCACGAATTAATTACTAACAATCACGAAAATGCAAAAATAGAGAATTCAATTAATTAACCTAAAAAACAGTAGACAAAAATTATTCTAAACATGAAAAACATACTACACACTCAACATGCTTTAATAAAAATATTTTCGACAATTATAAAACTCATTCACTAATTATTTTATAATTAAGCCATAAACACACAAATTACCAATTAAATTAATAAAATAGGAAAAAAATCAATTAAAAATTATTTTCTGCACATAATATACACACAGTATACATAATGAACCCTCACGTAAATTTTCATCAATAATTTCATATAAAAGTAATTAAAACAATTCCTAGCGTAATATCTACTACCGAAATATACTCTAATCTCTAGCTTTCTAAGACAACTACTAGTTACCTGGAACGTAGGGAGGAGAGCTGAGTCTAAAGAGATTCGAAAAATATGCGTGCAATCCAAGTCCCTCACGAATGATAATTGTAGCAACAAGTCACTAGGCATTTTCTTCTTGAACGTTGAAAAATCTCATTTCATTCTGTTCTGTTCCGACCATGATTCACAGTGATTGAAAGCTCGGATTCACAATACCTCCGGTAAAAATGAATACCAAGATGTCCTCAACATACTATCCAAATTTCAGGACAGTCCAACAGTTAGATCTTCGGATATGTTCATTTTTGTGAAGGTGTGACAAGAAAAATCGGGATGAACTTTTCTCCTCTTTTTCACTTCTCTTCCTCTTCTCTCTTTTCTTTGAAAATGACGAGGCTTAATGAAGAATGATGTTGAATTTCTCTGATTAAAAATCAGAATTTATTGGCAAGGAAAAATGAAGGGTTTTAGAGAGTGTTAATGATAGATTAATGGGGGGTTATAAAGAGATCAAAGGTTTACTTAACATGCACCAAACTCTTCATCCTCCTCTCCACATTTGCTGAATTTCGGCCAGCATAACACACCACACGTGATGTGCCATTTCATCATCCAAGTCGGTTCAACAATGTTACAAAAACGCTACGCGACAAAACCGCAGCCTAAACGCCTAAACAAATAATGAAACTAATAAATACCTAAATAAATATACACACTTTAAATTAATAACCCCAACAACACAATACCACAATTAAACAACTATACACGTTAAATATAGTTTTATTAATGAAACTAATTTATTTTTACGAAAAATATCATTTTAATGTAAACAAACGCCAAAAAATAATGGGTGAAAATTATGGGGTGTTACAATTTGGGGCTGAGATTTTGGCACAAGCACAAGTCACAGCCTCGTGGTTACATAATGACTTATAAAGTGAGAGGTCAAGTGTTTGAGAACTCTTACAATCATTTTTTCTCCAATCATTTTGTGAGTAACAAAATATTTATTATTTGGATTTTGCTATTCGACGCCCTAGAATTTCATACTATCGCCCTAAATACATATATATTTGTATACTCGTACACCTTTTCATTTCTTTTTCATCTTTCTATCCCTTTTCTTCTTCTTCCACCATTGAAGATTAATTTTCCACCATTCCTCTACCCAACTTCGACGATCCAAGTTCATTGGCGCTAAGCACCCCTAGGAAACCTTGAAAAGACAAAAAAAGAAGAATCATTATAGGAAGAAAACAAAGTACAGTTAAAATTATGAAAATAAAAATTTACTCATTTCTTCACTACTTATGAAGATTCAATTGAAGAAATTATGAAAACAAAGAAACTGAAGATCCAATTGAGAAAAGAAAATAAAGTTTGATGGAATAAAGATGATTCAATCTTCCCTCAATTCTTCTCACTGAAGATCCAATTGTAGACGATCTACCAAAGGCTCAAGCGTCATTGTTAGGTGCAATAGACGCCCCGCCACGAAGAGAGGGCACCTATCATGAACACCTGGGTCTTTAGTGGGTCGTATACAATGGAAGCATGCCATTTTTTTAGAAAAATTAAGGTGGTTGGACGCGATGAAAGAGATAAATAAAATTTGGGTGGTTGGACAAACTCAAGTGCTTCAATGGTGGAAAAATGAGAGGGAAAGGGGAAGATGAGAGGGTATGGGGTGGAGAGAGCAGTACAGAGAGAAGAGAGAGTATGAAACTTTAGGTATATTATACGTATAAATATGTATTAGGGTGTTAATGAGTAAAAACTAGGGCGGCGTTTCAGTTTTAGTTTTGGCATGGAACTAGATCACATGGGACATGACACCATATGAAGCATCCAATAGAAAGAAGCGCTATACCTAATAGGCTACGTTTATTGTCCCCGTGTTTTATAATTTATATATTGATTGATTGACCTTTTGTGTGTTCAGATAAGGGAAACAGACAAGCGCACAATGCATATATATGTAGCTTGTCTAAAAGAAGTGTGATACGTGATCTGACAAGCTACAATCGTTATCCATACGTTTTAATAATTTATATATTAATTAAAAATTTGATTGATTGACCATTTGTGTTTCCAGATAAGAATAAGGCTATTTGCGAACGGTTCAGTACCGGGCGGATTTTCCCTTTTTTTATTTTTGTTGATGATTTCACCTAACAATTGTAGGTAGAAATTTTGTGCAAATCCAAAAATCTATACTTGCATATTCCAAAACCTTTATTTGCACACCCAAAATACTATGTTTGCATATCCAAAAATTATGTTTCCACATCCAAATCCTATATCTGCACATGAAAAGCCTATATTTGCACATCCAAACTGCATGGTTACACATCCAAAGACCATATTTGCACATCCAAACATGTGTGCATATCCAATAAGTATTTGTGCGCATCCAAATGCTATGTTCGCACATCTAAAGACTTCATTTGCACATCCAAGATACATATTTACACATCCAAAGATTATATTTGCACATTTAAAAATTATAATTGAATATCCAAGGAGTACGCTTGCACATCCAAGAAGTATGTGCTCACATCCAAAAGGTACGTTTGCACATCAAAGAGTATGTTTACACATCCAAAAATATACTTGCTCATCCAAAACCTATACTTACACATTCAAAATGTATGTTCGCACAACCAAAAATTTTAATTGCAAAAAAGAAAAAGAGCAAAACAGACAATGTACAACGTTGTTCGCACCAAATAGTTTACTATTTAGCCTTTTTTCTCCAGATAAGGGAAACAGACAAGCGACGATGCATATATACGTAGGCTGGCTAATTGTCTTATTTTTAATAGCGCAAGTTATATTATATTAATGGTGTGTGATCTGCGCCCCGAAAAAAAAAAATGGTGCGTGACAAAGATATAATACTAACCATTCAATTAGAAGACCATTCTTTATGGACAACTTTTTTCTGGTGTTGAAACTTTGCTGTGAAGGAGAATTAGGTTTGCAAATTTATACTTCATCCAGTTTTTAAATACATGTAACATGTCGACTTTTCACATACGTCCACGCACTATATTCGTCGTCAATATCTTTAATACTAGGCTAGTAAAATTTTAAAAAAGATTAATATTTAAAAAAACGTTTGAGGCTAATCCAACAATATATTATTTGATAGCATTTGTATTTATATATTAGTTTTAAATAATACTTAAATAGTACCAAAATTCCAATGCTGCATATAATTATAAACGGATGTAGTACTATATAATATAGTAACTAAGTTATAGTTATTCGCCTTCTGTATTCTGATATACTATATTTACACAATGGTAAATCACTCACTTCTTATACAACATTAAAAAATAATTATTTGTGCCGAAAATTAACTGTAATCAAGGTCAATTATTTGAATAGTTATGTTATATGTTAAAAACTAATTTATATATACATTGATTACACAAATGAACAAGACTCGAGTATTACCTCGTAAACCAATACATTTATAATTTGGAAATATCCATTTTTGATAATCTAATTAAAACTTGTTTAAGTTTGGTATTACTTAGAAAAATTTAAATTACATAAATAAATCAAGCCGAACTCGAGCATCGCATTATCGCAATGGAGAAACCAAACACGTAACTCCATTGCATGTGATATCGTTTTTTAATATTTGGTGAAAAATGCATGGAATATAATATGATTGTATGAGATATGTTCTTTCGGTTGATATATATCCGATCTTCCGTGTGTTAGTTTCACTAATCAAATTTCATATACTTTTCCCCTCAAAAAAAATCATACTCCTTCTGTATTTTTTTATCTTTCTCACTTAGAATTTTAACACTATTCACAACTAGAGAGAATCTTTTAAATTTTTCTCAATATATAAGGAAAAAATATAGTCATGTGGGGTCTTATTTGATTCGTCTCAATGAGTATTTTATTAATATTCAATTATTATAATTTTTACTAATATGTAATGAAAGATATTTAAGGTAGAATAAGTGACGTGGCTAAACGCAAAGTCAAAGTAGGAAAGATAAAAAAATACAGAGGGAGTATACTTTAATGTAGATGCTTGTGCTAATAATGTACGGGTATTCCATAATAACTGAACGTTGATAAAAGAGTGTACTACTTAATTTTGTGATAACAATTATGATGTGAATAAAAACAGGATGAAAATAATAAATCAAGTGTATAAACATGTTAATATGATAATTGATAAACTAATTAGTGTCTCAGGCAATGCCCCTGTTGTTACTTTTTATAATTTTTGTGTAGTGAGAAAATTTGATGTCATGACATTATAAGTAATTGCATGATATTTTGAAAGATAAACCCTCAAATGTTTGGGGATGCAAGCAATAGTTTAACTTTTAAGCTAGAAGGAATTGGGGTAACTAAATCCCCTTGGAGCCAGAAGAGAAAAAAAAGTTTCCTTGGAGGAGTATCAACTTATTAAACACGAGGGATGAAGCCAGGAATATATAGTCGCGGGAGACGAATAGTTGTTACTGTTTAAATAAAATAAATAGAGGAGACAAAATTAAAAATTCAAACAAAAAAAATTAAAAAGAGGGAGTAGAAAATTTGTTGTTAAGAGGACTCAACCTCCTAACCACCGAACTCTAAACCAAGTCATTAACCACCATGCCCAATTGTCTCCATCAAGTCTATAAAGGCCTCATTTAATATATAAACAAAATATATGCAAGGGCCTAAGTAAAAAAAAAATATAGGTCATGGGGGGTGGGCTGTAAGGGACATACCCCCGCCAACCCTCCATGTGGCTTCGCCCATGCTAAACACCAAATAGGTGCCTCCTTCCCTTTTTCTCTCTTCTATCTATGATATCTTCTCTTCCACAAAACTCTCATTTTCAATGTAGGGGATACCTAGGCACCTTTTAGGCGGTGGTAAAACCTTTTTTTTGGTTACCTGTTTTTTATGTTATTATCTCTAATAAACTTCAGTCTCTCTCTAACGGAGAGTTTTTCCGCCTATATATTAGGTTATTTCTATACAAATATTGGGTGTTATCTCTCTTTATGTGAGAATTTGGAGAATTTATTTTTGATGTATGATTATCTTACTTTGAAGAGAAATAAATGTTTGAAGAGAATTTGAAGCACTAAATATTTCATATGATATTCTAATTTTTATATCTAAATGTTTGAAAAGAATTTGAAGAGAATTTGCTAATTTCTTTTAAGTTATTTTTATTTGTTTCCACAGAAATTAGCAAAGTTCATAAAGTTTAGAAGAAAAAAAATTAATAATTCAGAAAATTTCAAAAAAGATAAGTAAAAGTTTGGAAAAAGTAGATATGTAATTTTGAAAAGTTGAATAAAGTTTAAAAAAAAAGGTTAAGAAATTTCAAACAAAAATAGGAAAGGTGCACAAAAAAAAATCAAAATAAATAAGATAAGTCCAAAACAAAAGAGTTGACAAGATCAAATCCTTAAACTTTAAGTTCTATTTTGATTTTTTATGGTGATAATGTGATATACTTGTATGTATTATATATCCATCTTATTCTCTAATTTATATTTTTACATATATAATCCAAAAACATGAATTTGGAGGTTACATCTAAAGCAGTATTCCCTTTCGTCTCTTTGGTCCTTCCTATTGAAATTTTTTTTAAAAGACAGAAAAAGTCAAATCAGAAAGAAGAATAATAGAGAATGAAAGGTGTACTTAATTAACTTATGATTATAATAGTTTTATTAATTTAGAAAATGTACGTTATGGATTGGGGACCATATGTCCATATTTATTATTTCTTCTTAGGCCCATAAAATATCTGAAACAAGTGCCAGCTATTCAGGCGATCTATCAAACATCAGCATATATAAATTATACTCCCTCTGTCCCAAAATATAGTTCCTGATTCTATATTTTCACGAGAATTAAAGTAAGTAGAATCTAAGATGGATAATAAAGATTTTTGGTTTATTTAAATAAATATTGTATGGGAAAAGATGATTTTAGGAGAGAGAATGGAGAATAATTGGTGAAAAAGCATTAAATGTAACCATTGGGTTGAATAATCAAAGCAAAAAACTAATTTCAAGAAGTAAATAAATGATGGGGACACGGTTTTTCTAGGCAAATTACGGGAAAATGTGGAACTAAATATAGAAACCAAAAACTATATTTTGGGACATTCAAAATGGAAACAGGAACTATATTATGGGACGGATGGAGTATATATTTCATTACATTGTTTAGCTGCCCTCTATAAATACATAGACCAATTACTTCTGATTTTTCATTTCATAGTACTTTACAAAGAAAATTTGTTGTGAAGGTTAAATTTGTCATTTGAATAATACAATGGTTAAGGAATTGTTGTCCAAGATAGCAACAGGTAATGGGCATGGTGAAGAATCTGCCTATTTTGATGGGTGGAAAGCATATGAAAATGACCCTTTTCACCCTGTCAACAATCCACGTGGCGTTATTCAGATGGGTCTTGCAGAAAATCAGGTAATTGTTCACTAATGACTTTCTTGATTATGTAGCAGGAGTAAATAATTTCCTGGTAAACTTTAATGGTGAACATTATTGAGTTGTAGAATTTGTTTTTGTTGATCAAAATTTGCAGCTTTGTTTTGATTTGGTCAAAGACTGGATTCTGAAAAACCCTGCTGCTTCCATTTGTACCGTTGAAGGAGTTGATCACTTCCAGGATATTGCAAATTTTCAGGACTACCATGGTTTGCCAGCATTTAGAAATGTAATATCTCATACTCAGCCTCTAAGTAAACAAAATAGTAACCAAAAAACAAATTATGTAAAGAATTAAGCTATTTAAGTCTGCTCAACTCGAAAACTTAGAGGATTGAGTTGAGCTTAGAATAGAATGAACTTTGATTTAGTCAAGTTACTGCTGATTCCAATTTGAGTAGCTCACGAGTAGTCTCGACTTATTAGTTATTATCATCTAGACATCTACCTACCAAATATATGTATTTTAGGCTTTTAGCTCATGTACGTTAATTCAATGTTAAGGTTAAGGGTAATTTTAAGCTAATTAATGAAGAATATATATTTATTTTACAGGCTGTGGCAAGATTTATGGAGAGAATAAGAGGTTATAAGGTGACATTTGATCCTGGTCGCATAGTAATGAGTGGTGGCGCTACTGGAGCCCATGAGTTGGTTGCATTTTGCTTAGCTGACCCTGGTGATGCTTTCCTCGTTCCCACGCCCTACTATCCTGGGTAGGAACTCTTGTACCTTTTCTTTTTCTTTTTGCTTTGGTAAACAACGATAAATAACTTGCATAATTGACACAAGGGTATTCTCAAGACTACAATGACTAGAAGGAAGAAAAATGTCATGCCATGGCAAGAGCGTCATTGACTTGAAAATGACGTTCGGTGCAACTGGGGTGCTAATCGTGTTAACCATTTTGTTATTTAAAGATTACACAAAACACTATTCAAGAAGTACCATAGTTTTGTTTTTCATTTATCCTAATAAAACGTTGTCATAATCTCAGCTACCTAAATGTAGAGCTGATCAAATCTGTCCGGCCCGTCACGAGCCGAATTTTGGGCGGTTTGGGCAGAATTTTTTGGCCCAGTTTCGGGCCCGATCCGGCCCGATTTTTTTGGCTTTGGGCAAGGCAAAAACGGCTTTTTAGGCTAAATTTTGGCCCGAAAAGCCCATTCTTTTTGGCCTGAAATAGCGGGTTTTATGCACAAAATTTTGGCCCAGCCCGACCAATGGGTAATTTTTTTAGGTGTGGCCCGACCCGGCCCATGATCACCTCTACCTAAATAGCAAGTTTTACGTATACCAATCAACTATTTCTCTCAACTTATCAGTTTTAGCTACTTATCTGGTTCCGTTCTTAACTTTAGAACAAACAATTTTGAGCTAGTGTTGTCAGAAAACTGTAGTATACATTATATACAACTTTAAGGAAAGCTAAATGTTTTATATGGGGAAATTTTAATATTGCAGATTTGATCGAGATTTGAGGTGGAGAACGGGGGCTGAACTTTTCCCGGTGGAATGTCATAGCTCAAATAACTTTAAAGTAACAAAAGAAGCCTTAAGAGAAGCATATAAAAAGGCTGAAGAAGCTAAAATAAGAGTGAAAGGCTTACTCATAACCAACCCATCAAATCCACTAGGCACAGTACTAGACAGAGAGACAATGAAAAGCATATTAACTTTCACCAATGAAAAGAACATCCATTTAGTATGTGATGAGATATATGGAGCCACCGTCTTTGGCTCTCCACACTTCGTTAGCATATCAGAGATCATACTCGAGCATAGCTACAACCCCGATCTCATACATATAGTGTATAGCCTCTCTAAAGACTTGGGTTTCCCGGGCTTTAGGGTTGGAATTGTGTACTCCTACAATGATAACGTTGTAAGTTGTGCTAGAAAAATGTCGAGTTTTGGACTTGTTTCGACCCAAACCCAAAGACTTATAGCCTCAATGCTCTCGGATGAAGACTTTGTTGAGAAATTTTTAGTTGAAAGTGGTAAAAGGCTTGAAACAAGACACAGTGTATTTACTAGGGGACTTAGCCAAGTAGGAATTCAATGCTTGAAAAGCAATGCTGGTCTCTTTGTATGGATGGATTTACGCCATCTCATTGATCAAGATTCGACGATGGAGGGAGAGCTAGCTTTGTGGCGAGTGATCATTAATGAAGTGAAGATCAACGTGTCACCGGGATCTTCCTTCCATTGCCATGAAGCAGGGTGGTTTAGGGTTTGTATTGCTAACATGGATGATGATACTATGCAATTGGCTTTAAAAAGGATTGGGAATTTTGCAGCACAAAAGGTGGCAAAGCCGATTACTTCTACAAAAAGGAAATGTTGGCATGGCAATCTTCAACTCAGATTATCTTCTGGAAGGTTGGATGATTTAATGGGTGTTTCTCAGCTTAAATCTCCACACTCACCCTTGCCTCAATCACCCCTTGTTCGAGCTTAGAATTAGTAGGATATATATATTTATTTATTTATTTATTTATTTAGCGTGGCATAAATAATAGATGTATTATTGGAATAAGATTTGATGATTATAATGTTGATATAGATATTTATGTCTTCTAATTTTGTGTGTAGGATCTGATTATCAATATTTGATTATTTGTTTCCTACTTGTGAGCTAGGATTTTGTTTCCAAGTTTGCTGTATCTATGTCCTTTGTAAATTTGTTCAATATTAAAATAGTATGATTATTTGTTTCATACCTACTTGTGTAATTTGTTCAATATTGAATTTTTAAGTGAACAAAACTCGTCTCCTCTTTATTGGTTGCTCAAACCCATTTTCTATTCTATCAAAAATTTAATGATTCCTCCTTTTCGATCGTTGCGAGAATTTCTGCTTGTTCCAAGGTTAAGAAAGCCCATGATATTATTTAATGGGTGTATATCATGTACAACAATATCAGCTATCCATACTCAAATTGTAGATATGAATCTTTTTTTCCATTTTTAACAAGGCCTAATGCTTGGTCTCGCAAAAATAGAAAGCTCTTAACCTTGCCACACCATTTTCAACAATACGTGCATGCTTTGGACAATAAATTAGAAAGCCCTTAGCCTTGGTACACAAATTTTCCTCTTTGGCTAGCTCCTCAAGTTCTAGGTTTGCTCCACTAAATCTTCGGCTGCCCCCCAATTGCGCCAGCGCCGCCACTAATGCCTCTATCACGTGTATGCAGGGTTGTATACGGGTCCGAAATAGAAGCGGGATCGGAATGGACCGAGACTAGAATATGAAATTTCAAGGATAGGAACCGGACCGGAATATTCTTGTCCGATTTTGGACCGCTTTGCTTCATTTAAAAAAAATATTTACTTATACTTTAATATATTTATAAATTAAATACATTAAAATTCAATAATCCTACGTCAAGACTCCAGCTACTTTCTTATTTTCAGTAGTTGAGATAGGAAAATGGTTGCCAGAAAAATTAGTACGTTTACTCTCCTTAAATAACGTACAAGCTAGAGCATATTGCATAAGCTAAAAGACCAGTTTTTACCTTCCACGCGTCTTAAATTAATCAAAGTAGTGTGACAAATCACAATTTCACAAATTAACTAAATAATAGATGTACATATTTCAATCTACATATCAAAGGATTAAAGGGACACTTTCTTTCAATAAGACCCTAATCAATGACTAAAGGTTTTTAAGATGTACCCTTTTTTCTTTCTCTAAGTGTACATTGTTTTTTGTTTTTCAACTTAATATCGGTTTGCACAAGATCATATTCCTGTATATTTCTATTGAATTGAATGATCTTAATTAAATATACATGTTCAGCATTTTAGAAGTGATCAATGTGCATATTCATCTAACTGAATGTGCATATTTCTATTTCGAGCTTAAAGTAAGAACCATTTTTTTAAACAATAATTTTAGCTTGATGGGAAAAAGATACAAATTATGTAAAAGAAAAACGAACATGATTAAAAAGTTTCTTCATTTATATAAAAAAGAAATAGTTTTTTTTTTTGTAAGGTTAGACTTGACTCCAATCACTTATAATTAGATTCATATTTTCTCTCATTTCTCACATAAGCCTTCTCATGTGTACTTATCTTTATAAACATATATGCGCTTTTAAGAACTGCTTAGACAAGCTTGATAAATTAGATTTGTCTCAGTCAAATTATGACCACATCAGTTTTGAGTACTCCTATCATAACAATGACAATCTGTTCCTTACTCCATAAATATAATCTAAACAGCAAGATTATCAAAGTCAAAAACACAACTTTGCGGATTGTTTATCTTTTTAATTCTCTGCACCAAGTTGCAATATTTGTCTATCAGTTTTCTATATCCATTGACATTATAATGGCCATCCATGAATGTAGCCAGCTATCGACCGAACTTATCAATAACTTCTTTTCTCAATTAGTTTATACAGTATGCCAATTTTAGTCAAACTTCAAAAACTTTTACCATAAATTTTCACAAATACTTTCAAAATATAAAAGTAAACTTTCAAAATATTTATATCTTATAATTTCAACACATACATAATTGAAGATATATAATGGAAAAAAATTTAAGTGTGATTTAAAAACCATAAAAGTCAAATTATGTAAATTAATACAATACTTCCTCCATTCTTTAATAATATAATCACTACATTTCCCTCTTATGCAAGTTACTATTATACCCAAATTTTGTAACTTTTCCCTCCCACATATTTAGTACTTTTTCACATGATATTAGCGGACAACACTTCCTCCAAATGTCTCTACTTTTTCAGTGCCAATATGTGTGCCCAACGTGTAGATAGGCTCCGTTTGGTTGGACGTAAAACATTTTCAGTGTAAAATGATTTTCATGGAAAATAATTTACAATGGAAAACACAATTCCAAAATTAGTTTTCCGTTGTTTGGTTCCATATAAGAAAAATGATGAATGAGAGGAAAATGAAAGGGAAAGTAAGGAGATAGTGAGAGGAGTATACAAGAGAGAGAAGGAAAACAGTTTTCCTTTTATTCAGAAGGGAAAATGGTTTTACATAATTGAGAGAGCAATTTTACTCCAAGGGAAAATGGTTTTACACTCCTTTGCAAACCAAACAATGTAAAATTGAAAATAGAGGAAAACAGTTTTCCAGGAAAATGTTTTACGCCCTACCAAACGGAGCCATAGTGATTAATAAAAAACGGAGAAAGTAGGTGACAAATGAAGGGATTATAAGTAGTTCTTCAACAGACTTTCTTTATGAATTTTGTTCTTTCCTTGCAATACTTTTTAGACCCTTTCAAACTAAAATTCTGTCATGTTAATCAGTAAACGTGACCCCGTTTATGTTACCAAGTATTACTGCTATTATTCCTTATTCATCATCTTTCAACATTGAAAAAAATAAACCTCAAGAATCACATAGGAGATAAGAAAGGTTAAAAATGGGAAAGAGAGGAGAGAAATTGGATTGCTCCTACTACATGGAGGTTGTGTTGATAATGGTGTTGGGAATGATGTGTTTATCAACACCAATAACACCCTCATCAGCACAGAATTTGTTAAACGAGAACAGCATGCCATTGTGTTGGGAGAAGATAAGTAATTGCATATTAGATCACCTCAATGAGAGTAATTCAGAGCCGAAATTCGATACATCCAGCCCGCTGTTTAACCTCAGCGAAACGTTATGCTGCCCTCTTATCCAACAAACAGTTGAGAATGATAGGCAGTGTTTCTGTTATATTAACACTGCTATTCATGAAGATCCCTCCTTAGGAACCAATACTACTAGGCTCTTTAGTTCCTGTGAGGTTGCTGATTCTCTTGATTCTCTTAACAATTTATGCAAAG
Source organism: Beta lomatogona (assembly GCA_947646795.1). Taxonomy (NCBI): domain Eukaryota; kingdom Viridiplantae; phylum Streptophyta; class Magnoliopsida; order Caryophyllales; family Amaranthaceae; genus Beta; species Beta lomatogona. The sequence goes on from CANSNZ010000150.1 coordinate 2,361,506, forward strand.
GTATGCACTATGTTTGTATCAGCCTTCAATTTATTCATTCTGCAGGACTCATCAATAAAAGTCAATGCGCATGACAAATTAGGATCATCTTACAAAAATTAGTTCAGGTCAATGCACATGACAAATATAGGATCATCATGTGGGATGTCTGTTGAACTATGCCTTGAATTAAATATCTAGCGCTGAAATCGTTTCTCCTCTGCCTGTGGATGTAGCTAATAACACATTGTTAGTGAACCACGTTAATTCCTTGTGTCAATTGTTCATTAATTTTTTGCTTCGTTAATTGCATTGTTACAACAATATTATCCAAATTACAAGATTATGTTGACGGAACATTAGGTAGGCAGTAATAACATCTAGTAATGGTGATGAATTTGTAGACAGTATTGTAAGAAATATTATGTCGATGTACATCTTGATGTTTGTCCATCTTCCAATGCATAACTGTCTTTTTAAAAAAACAAAGAATATCTCCATCTATTACCACTATAAAACTGACATTGAGTAGGTATGGGAACTAATGGAGAATAGATAGCCTAGATAAAGTTTTCATTATCGTGGGCATTGGCACAAGATATATTAACAGGCATTGTACATTAATGAAAAGTCACATTACTTATTCTGATAATGTAAACTATGCATTTTAAATTCCTTTTTTCTTTTCTTGAGTATGTGGGAAGATTGTTAAGACAACCTTTGAAGATAGAGAGGGATGATGCCTAAGATATAAGATTATAGGAATCTGCATATTGTATAGTACCAATTGGTTTTAGGATGGAGTCCGTCAGATTGTATATGTTTCGTGTTCACACTTTTATTTAGTAAGCAAGTTACATGCCACGAATCGCAGTTAAAATGTTCATGAGTTGGCCTTAGTTGGCAAACAATTCTAGATTGATCAGGTTTTACCTTTCATGTACTACTTAAGTTTTTTACCTTGTTGTATGTTACCCAGATATTCCAACTCCTCCTGCTCCAAGTGCAATACGTCCCCAAAATCCCGGTAAGAAGAACTTTTGAGCAATAAGAAGCCATTTTTTATGAGGTCATTAAATCATAATTATGATCCAAAGAGTAAAATCTATTCACGAATTTCACACAATCCTATGTAGAAGTAAAAGAAACAAATATATGGTTATTTCCATTCTATCTGCCTATGGTTTTATTGCATTGTTTCTTAACTGATTTCGAAACTATCATATGAATGCAGCTCTTTCAACTCCAGATTATACAGGTTCCAACTCAGCACCACCTCCAACTTCAACACCAGGTAAACTTTTATTTTGTATCAAAATTATCCTCATACTATGCTATATGAAACATAATTAATGATATTCTACGGATGCAAGATAAGAACTTTTTGTTGGGAAATACCTATTAAAATAGTCTCGTTATCCTGCAGGAAAGATTAAAGTGATTATTGGTGTCGCAGTTGCATCAGCAGCCGTCCTACTTGTAGTAATCATTGTAGGGGTAGCCCTTTGCTGTAGGAAAGCAAAGAAGAAACAAGAAGAGGTTGGCAATTCTGAAAATGGTAAGAATTATCAGAACTCATAATTAACATACTAGTGTAGATTGTTTGTTTTGTGAAGTAATTAAGAACTCTCACTTAATTAGCTTAATTCTTTATATATCTGGTGCAGTAGCAGGGAATGTGTCACCTGCACGAGCAGACGAAAATATGGTTACAGTTGATTCCTTGCAGTACGAATGGGAAGCTCTCAAGGCCGCCACTAAGAACTTCTCTATAGATCATAAGATTGGTCAAGGAGGATTTGGTGCTGTCTACAAGGTACTCCCTCTTCTTTTTAAAACCTTGTATTATCAGAAATTATGAAATTTGGATGATTTGGAAATGTACATTGGAACAATTATAACAAGATCCCCTATAAATGATTTTCTTATAAATACTCTTCCAAATTTGGTCATAGATACCGTGTGCAAGGAATATTAGTCGTGTGTAATTCATACTTCCTCACTTAACAATTTTACTCCTTTGTAGCTTGTTTATTAGAAGTATAATTAAGATAGCCAAAATAGCAACATCGACAATAAAACCTTAAGTTCAATGATCAATATAACTCTCACGTTTGGGTCAGGGAACCTTACTAAAAGGACAAGAAGTCGCGGTGAAAAGGCTATCAAGCGGCTCTTGCCAAGGTGATAGAGAATTCAAGAATGAGGTTGCACTATTAGCCAAGCTTCAACATAGAAATTTAGTGAAGCTAGAGGGGTTTTGTTTGACAAAAGAGGAGGAGAAGTTACTCGTGTACGAGTTTGTTCCTAACAAAAGTCTGGACTACATCCTCTTTGGTATGTTATGAAGATTTTAACCTACTTGTTATGTTATGTTTTAATACATCTAGCTCTTAACATAATTTCCAATATTCTACAGATTCTGAAAAACAAAGACAATTAGATTGGCCAAAGCGTTTTGATATCATAAAAGGTGTTGCTCGAGGAATGCTATACCTCCATGAAGACTCTCCCATCCGAATCATCCATCGTGATCTTAAAGCATCCAATGTCTTGTTAGACGCGGAGATGCATCCTAAAATTGCAGATTTTGGCATGGCAAGGATCTTTGATGAACAAACTTATTGCCATACAAGCAGAGTTGTTGGAACTTAGTAAGATTTAATAGCGATTCTTATATATATATATATCTTGTCTTTTGCATGATAAAAATGAGTCAAGCTATACAAGGGAAAGCTATATGCTTAGGTTGCTCTTAAACTGTGCTTCAGAAATAGGGATAAACACAAGATTGTTCCCTATGCATCAACTTTAGAATTATGTGTGGGTTATTAATCTTTTTCTTTTTCATGAATTGTAGTGGTTATATGGCTCCAGAGTATTTAATCCATGGACAATTCAATGTAAAATCAGATATATACAGCTTTGGTGTGCTGATTTTGGAGATTGTAAGTGGGAAACGGATTAGTGCTATGATCTATCAATCCGGCGTGCCTGAAAACCTTCTAAGCTATGTAAGTAGCATGCAAAAACTCATACTATGAGACTACCACAATATTTTATCATAGCAACTCATGTTCTCTCACTTGCTTTAATGTTGAGATTTAGTTTTTATACAATTTTACATAGGGGTTGTTTAGCAATAGGCTGTTGGTTGTTGGCTTTTGGCTAGTTTTGTTGGCTTGTTTGACTGGTTGGAGGCTTTTTAAGCTAGTTGTTTACAAAAGTGTTTGGTAAAACTAGTTGTGGCTGTTGGCCGTTTATTAGAGAGTTTGTGGGCCAACAAACCAAAAGTACCAATCCAAAATTTCATTTTGGCTTAAAAGCCAGCTTTTCAGCCAACCAAAAAGCCAGTAACCAAACATTTGTTTTGGCTGTTTGACCAAATTGAAAAGCCAAAGCCCAATGAAAAAACAATTTACCAAACACGGCCATAGTCTATATTATTGAAGAGTGATTCGATTATTCTCACTGAATAAGTAGCTAATATGAGCAACTATTCCAATGCCTTCGCTGCCAAATTTGCCAATGATTATGGCATTTAACAATTGTTATTGTAACAGGGCTGGAAATGTTGGAGAGATGGAAGATCATTGGAGTTTATGGATCCAACACTAAGAGACTCATACTCGAATGGCGAAATCACGCGGTGCATACATCTCGGCTTGTTATGTGTCCAAGAGGAGATGAGGAGGAGACCCAGCATGTCAAATATAGTCCTTATGCTCAACTCGAACTTTTCTGTTGGTGCTATGTCGACGCCCCAACCTCCAGCTTTCATGTATAGTGGAAATACAGATCAATCAACAACGACTAACACAACTTCAATGCCATGGTCTAGTGGAACATCAACCAATGACTCGAATACCGTGTTATAAGAAGATATACAATGATAGGGAGCCACCAAATGCTTTATAATCTTGGAGTTACCCCCCTATTGCAAAAATATATGGGGTTTCACAATCAGGGAAAAACCTGATAGCTTCATATAATGTTCCTTGTGAGAATGTCAAATTTTTGCTTCTTATGCTATGTGTTGAAGAAATGATATGATTTTTGCTTCTTATCACCAATTTGTGATTTATGGATAAATGTAATTAACTCCAAGATATATAGAGAGATCAAAGTGCATATAAGGTACTAAATTTATATAAGAAGCTCACTATCAATTGTATAAAGATTTATTGTAAGAATTGTAAATTCACTCTATAATAAATTTATGGTGTCACCATCAAGCATGTGTCCAAATCGTGTACTCACCAATGGCGGATCTTTGGCCAAAAACAAAGGTACCCAAGTTTCCAATCCCTGACCTCTATAAATAAAATTAAATCTTTTACTATTATACAACAAGATTTGATATACACTTCCTCTGTTTTGTTTTACTTGCAACCGTTTGACTTTCACGCTTGCCAATGCACAACTTTAACCATTAATATCTTTAATTACCAATAATTAAATATTATAAAAAGTAGATATTTGGAAAATATACATTGAGACGAATCTAACAAGATCCTACATGAATATGTTTTACTTAACTATAAATCACTAAAGATAAACTACGTAGAGTTGGTGAATAGTGTACTATTGCAACTAAAAAGAAACAGAGGAAGTATATATTTGATACTAGACCTGGTTATTGGGCGGGTCGAGTCGGGGTCAGTGCTGGTTGGAAGTGGGTCGGGTCATAAGAGGATCGCCTCGTAAAGGGTCGGACGCCGGTCGGGCCAAATGGGTAGAGGGCCGATGGAGGATCAATAATGGGATGGGTCGGTAAACGAGCAAGGAACAAAGAGGGCCAAAAGTGAATATAAATGAATGTGAATCCAAATATGTAATTGTTTTTACAAAACCTATTTTATTTTTCAAAATTATTGGGTTTCTTTGTTGGCCCTATAATGGCCCTGTCCAATAATGACCTTGCCCAATAAAACCCTGTCTAATAAAAGCCCTGTAAAATTAATCCCAATCCTTTAGCCATTGGGCTACTCTGTCCAATAATCAGGTCTATTTAATACCAAATATCTATGATATTCAATCTACCATAAGAATTTATTGAGGACTAGCACCAACTAAGATCCTCCCTAGTTTAAAGTAGGACAATCACTCTAAACATATCAAATCAAAATAGAAAGACTAAGAATGAGAAGGTTAAACATATGGGCATAAATGCCTGAAAGTTGTCAACTTACACTTTTGATCTTAGTGGACATTTATAATCGCAGGCCCAACAACATGCAAAGGTATAAGAATATTTTAGAAACTAAGTTAGGCAAGGGCCGCGCGAACGCAGGCCCCCACTACCACAAATTATGACGTAGACTCTCCCACATTGGGGAGATCTTAGGCTAGCGCACCTCACAAAGTGCAATGGAAGCCACTATCCTAGGCCATAGACTTTCTTGATTGTCCATTGACCCCGCCCAGGTAAGTAATTTGTTCGGTCTCACTCCGCTTCTACTTGTACTGCTTCTCACACTTTTGCTTCTCTAGCTTTCCGATGTGGTACATTACATTTCTATAATTTTTGTTTCTAAAGGCGAGGTCATATGACTCATGTCAATGACTGAAGGATAAAGTAAGCAGGCAAAGCATAAGTGGCTATATATTTTTGTTCCTATTTCACTAATATTTATTGGTATATAGTATTACTCAAATGTAAAATCTCTCTTTTGAGGTTGCAGTTCACCTAGATAATTTAACATATGCTATCTGATATGCTCATGCCATATTTTGAAGTTGTTACCAATATAGAGTCGTGTAGAATCTTGTTTATTTTGACCATCATTTGTGATTTATACATTTTAGAAAAATAGAGTCATGTAAAATCTTGTTAGATTCGTCCCAAATCTCAATATATTTTTTTTTATAAATTTGTACTTATTTATAATAAATAAACTAAAGGTCAATAGTTACATACGTTGACGGACGTCAAAATTAAACTGTAGAGATTGAGGGTGTGTGCTCTTTTCTAGAATTTATTTTTAACTAATCTAAACCGAAATAAACATAACTGAACTTATCTAAATTTATCAAAACTTATTGTAATTCATTTTATAAGATATTAAACTTATCTGAACTTAATAAACATGAAATATCTCTTTAATCAGGTGAAGAGAATGCATTCAAAAAAAAAAAGTACAACCAATAATAGTCATGAAGACTTATCCAAAAAAAAAAGGAAAAGAACCCCCTAGAAAAGGAAAATAACTACTCCCTCCGTTTCATTTTAATTTACTCACTTCACTTTGGGGAGAACCAAGTAGAAAGTGCAAAAGTATGAGAGATAAACTGAAAAGGTGGAGAGATAAATTGAAAAGTGAGAGAGAGAAATTAAAAAGTGGGTTAAAATGTTAAAAAGTGAATGACATGGGTGGAAAAAGAGGAGAAAGTAGATGTGACCTAATATAAAAAATAGAAAAACGACAGTGTGTAGATTAAAAAGAAACGGGCCAAAAAAAAATGTGTAGATTAAAAAGAAACGGAGGGAGTATGTTTAGTTGGGCCTCAAATAACAAAGGCCAAGGAAAAGCCACGATGTTTACTTATTACATTCATGAATAAGAGCAAAATGGGCCACATATATGTCCCAAGTTGCACAAAGTTTATCCTATTACCAAATACAAAACCCATAACATAACAAAATTTCTTCAATCTAAACTCCACCTCACATTTCTTTCTTTATCATCCATTTATTTCCCTCACAAAAATAAAACTTCAGTTGAAGTCACAAAAATAAACTTCAGGTGAGAGAGTAGAAGAAGAAGAAGAAAAAAATGGCGGCAGAATCAATGAGAATTACAGGAAGTAGTGTTGAACCAATTTGTAATATAAATGGGTCTCAAAAGAAGCTATTTTCTCTCTCCTCCTCCGCCAACTTTCACCGTCGTCGCCGTATTAACGTCTCTTCTTCTCTCTCTGAAATTTTTGGAGGTGTTCGAATTAGTAGGTGTAATTACAGAAATGCCCCTGCTTTGCATAATCAGAGGAGGAACTTATCTGTTTTTGCCATGGCTGCTGATGGTATAAAGTTCACTACTTGACCTATTTTTTTGTTAATTTTTATGTTTTTTTTTTTGTGTTTTTGGGATGTGGGTATTTATTTTGCAGGGATTTTATGATTGCCCAGTTGATTAAATTGTCTAATTATTGATATGTTACTTGCATTTTTTGAAGGGCCTGTAATTTGGGTTCGTCTTGATTATAGTTGTTATAATTTGAGATTAATTTTGTTAAAAGAATTACTATTTTGTGATAGATTTTTGTGTTATTTCAAGTTGTTGGATGTTTTAAAATGTAATGGCCAATTGTAAGTTGTTAATCTCTTGTGTTAAGTATTCAGTGAGGAAAAAATGATGGAAGAAATTGGTTTGGTAGTGTTACTAGGAGGAAATTAAGCAGTTTTGCTATAATTTCGTTTAAGGTTTTAATCTTTACAAATTTTTGGGTGCAACTGTTATACCATAATTTATGATGTAACAACCCACAAACCACTACTTCTTTTGTAAAAAGAACTCAAATGACATGAAATGAATGACATAAGGACATGAGATTCATGTTATTATTTGTATAGTCCATGTCTTCTTGTTGGAGTCTATGTCATTATACATGTTATACAATAAGTTATGGTGTAACATGTTATACCCAAGACGTACTCTATAATCCTCTTCAATAATATATATATGGGGTTGCCCTTTTACTACTTTTCACCCTTTGCTTAAATTTTGTGGATTAATATGAGAAAGTGTTGCTCTTTTACTACTTTTCACCCTTTGCTTAAATTTTGTCATCTTTCCTGTTTTTATGAACTTTCTGTATTGCTTATTGCATAGGTTACTTTAAACTTTTTTTTTTTTTGAGAAGGTGATTACTTTAAATTGTTACCGGTAAATAATATAACAAATAACAGGCGTAACTAATGTCATTTTCATTTTGTTTGACCTATGTCAAGATTTTGCTAAAATTGTTGGTGCTATAATGAAGGAAAATAGGAAATTAGTTGTCTTCTCTTGTAGTGCTAGCTTATCGAAGTATAAGAGAAGATAACTGTTGTCCACTGCTAAAATGCAGGAACTAGGACCTATGCCAGGGGGCCAGGGAAGGGCTCATTCATTTGTTTAACATAGTTATTCTAGTCGTGAGTCGTGACTTCCTCACGCATATTTTCTCAAGGCTTTTGTTCTCCACAGTATCGTGAGTCTGAAAAAGAAGTTGGATTTCTAGAAGTGAGGATTGTTTTCCCTCTCGGAGACTTTGCCAATGGATATGTCATCCTTTTCAAAATAGAACTAAAATGTTGATCTCACATGTGCACTCTACAACTGCGAAACAAAATTGGTGTTTAATTGAAATTTATGGTCCTATATTCAATATGGCAAACTTGTATGTAGTATTGCTTAAAGAGTTTGTGATGCCTGTCGGACTTGAATTTTTGTTGCTGATATACATTTTTGTTTTCGCCAGAGGGTAAACGGGAAGTGCCACTGAAAGATTATCGTAATATTGGCATTATGGCTCACATTGATGCTGGGAAGACTACCACAACTGAGAGGGTCCTGTTCTACACAGGCCGAAACTACAAGATCGGTGAGGTACACGAGGGAACAGCTACTATGGATTGGATGGAGCAAGAACAAGAAAGAGGGATCACGATCACCTCTGCAGCAACTACTACCTACTGGAACAAGCATCGCATTAATATTATTGATACTCCTGGCCACGTTGACTTCACATTAGAGGTCGAAAGAGCTCTTAGAGTGTTGGATGGTGCTATATGCTTGTTTGACAGTGTTGCTGGGGTGGAACCACAATCTGAAACCGTGTGGAGACAAGCGGATAAATATGGAGTGCCCCGTATTTGTTTTGTCAATAAGATGGATCGCCTTGGTGCAAACTTCTTCAGAACAAGAGATATGATAGTCACTAATTTGGGCGCAAAGCCTCTTGTACTTCAATTGCCTATTGGTGCTGAAGACAGTTTCAAGGGAGTCATTGATCTTGTGAAGATGAAGGCTATTGTCTGGTCGGGAGAGGAATTGGGTGCAAAATTCAATTATGAGGATATTCCTGAGGATCTTCAGGAATTGGCTGCAGATTATCGGGCACAAATGGTAGAAACAATAGTAGAAATTGATGACGAGGCTATGGAGAGCTACTTGGAAGGGAATGAGCCCGATGAGGCAACAATCAAGAAACTTATAAGGAAAGGAACCATCTCAGCTAGCTTTGTTCCAGTTATGTGTGGTTCAGCCTTTAAAAATAAGGGTGTTCAGCCTTTGCTTGATGCAGTAGTTGATTACCTACCATCACCTCTTGATGTACCCCCAATGAAGGGTTCGGACCCTGAAAACCCTGAATTGGTACTTGAGAGGGAGGCAAGTGATGACGCACCATTTTCAGGCTTGGCTTTTAAGATCATGAGCGACCCATTTGTGGGTTCTCTTACTTTTGTGAGAGTCTATTCGGGGAAACTAGCAGCAGGATCTTATGTATTGAATGCAAACAAGGGAAAGAAAGAAAGAATTGGTAGGCTTCTGGAAATGCATGCCAACAGCAGAGAGGATGTTAAGGTGGCATTGACAGGTGATATTGTTGCTCTTGCTGGACTGAAAGACACCATCACAGGTGAAACACTCTCTGACCCAGAAAAGCCTGTTGTGCTTGAACGTATGGATTTCCCTGATCCTGTCATTAAGGTAGCTATCGAACCCAAGACCAAAGCTGATATTGACAAAATGGCAACTGGTCTTATAAAGCTTGCTCAAGAAGATCCATCTTTCCACTTTTCACGTGATGAAGAAATCAACCAAACAATCATCGAAGGAATGGGAGAATTGCATCTTGAGATTATTGTAGATCGGCTCAAAAGAGAATTTAAGGTCAGTGTCAGTGTATTTCCCTTAGTAACTGCATCTGATATGCATTTCTCTTCATATTTCACTTGGTTTCTGTGCAAGCTGGTGTCTCTAAATCATCTTTTATTTGCATTTATGTCACTTATACTTTCATATAGTGTTTGGAGCCACAACATCCTCTTCTTATGGACTGTAGCACAAACTGCAAAAAGTTGATGTTTTTGCAAGCTTTTCTATTATCATTTTACTTGTTCCTAAATCCTAATCATCGGTCTTTCAGCTTTTCCAACATCTGCTAATTGTGTATTGTTGCTTTTCGTGTGGAGTTGCTCTTTTTTCTGAACTTATTGTAACTGAGGTGAAAACAACAAAGCCATAGAGTTCGGCATTTGAATTTTTTGTGTCTCTCTATACAGGTTGAGGCAAATGTTGGTGCACCACAAGTTAACTACCGTGAAAGTATTTCAAAGGTCTCAGAAATCAAGTATGTTCACAAGAAACAGTCAGGTGGACAGGGACAGTTTGCTGATATCACAATACGGTTTGAACCTTTGGAGGCTGGAAGTGGATATGAGTTTGTCAGTGAAATCAAGGGAGGTGCTGTGCCGAAGGAATATATCCCAGGAGTAGTAAAAGGACTGGAAGAGTGCATGAGCAACGGTGTGCTTGCAGGATTTCCTGTGGTTGATGTGCGGGCGGCATTAGTTGATGGTTCTTACCACGATGTTGACTCAAGTGTCTTAGCTTTCCAACTGGCAGCCAGAGGAGCTTTCCGAGAGGGTATGAGAAAGGCAGGACCAAGGATGCTGGAACCAATTATGAGGGTCGAAGTAGTTACACCTGAAGAACACTTGGGAGATGTGATTGGTGATCTAAACTCCAGGAGAGGGCAAATTAACAGCTTCGGTGATAAGCCTGGTGGTCTCAAGGTATGTTGGCCTTGTTCTTAGTTTCTTACAATATACTCCCTCTGTCTATTATTATGCTTTTTCGAAGTCAAAGTTCATGTACTTTGACCTTTTTTTAATCCATTTTGTGTCGTTGCTCATGAATCACTCTCTGCAGGTAGTGGATTCCCTTGTACCTCTGGCCGAGATGTTCCAGTATGTGAGTACATTGCGAGGCATGACTAAAGGCCGTGCATCCTACACAATGCAGCTAGCCAAATTTGATGTCGTTCCTCAACATATTCAAAACCAACTCGCTGCAAAGGAAGAACCGGTTTCTGCTTGATTCACTGTCCCTTCTGCAAGGTCCTAGTGACTGACAAGATTTTGCTGAAATTTTGTATTTTCATCATTGGTTTCTATATTCAAGGATGAAGGGTTCTTGTGTTTGGCGTTAGCTTTTGTATAGATAGTAAATCATTTTGAGAAAAAAAAAATATCCTGAATCAATGTAACAACAAATTCTGTTATATATTTTGTGAAAGTTCAAGAAAATTAATGCAAGAATTATAGACCTTGAAACATCAAAGAATTGGAATTGAAGGAATAACACATGTTTATTAGGAGAAATGTTTGGTGATGATTACTATAAGTACTAAATAGACCATAAGAGCTAATTCTTGGTATTTTCTAGAATAGAATTTCTAGACTACCTGTGCAATCATGCAAAATCTATTACAAAGAGAAGAAAAAAGCTAAAAGTGGGAAACAAATACTGAAGCCAAAACTGGAAGAAGAACCGGGAACGAGAGAACGATGACTCGCCAACAGCAGCATCAGCATTAGCCATTAGAAGTACTGATCAGATTGGTGCAGTAGATGCGATGGATGTGATGCACATATCAACTGATACCAGAATCCTGCCTCCTGCATCGACGACCGCATACACTGATACCGGCATCAAGCCTCCTGCATCAATTGATTCCGGAATCATACTGTCTGCATGAACTGATACCAGATCATGTCTCATACACCAACTCAACAAGAATCATGCAGATGACTAGATGAGTATGTATGTAATAATTTACTAGAAGTGTTGCCTTCTTGGTCAAAGATCTTATGCAAGATTATAGTCAGATCCCAGAACATGGCGACTATCCTTAATTTTGGCGACTCATTTTCAGGTGTGTTTGATTGGGGGGAAAGTATTTTCTAGGAAAACTATTTTCCTCCCTTTCCTCTGTTTGGTTTGGACCGGATCGAGGGGAAGATATGGGTAGAACTTTATTTTCCAAGGGTGAAAAAGTATCTTCCCTAGTGAGACAAAGGAAGCCACACTTCCCCGCACTTTATCAACTTTACACAACACAAAGAAAGAAAAATAGGTTCAAAGGAAAGTTACTTCCCGTGCAACCAGATAAAGGAAAATAATTTAGAGTTCAGTTTTCTTAGAAAATTACTTTCCATTGAAAATGTTTTCCGTCTAACTAAACATCCCCTAAATCCAGCACCATTCGACATATCATTATCGTCGTCACCATTAACGATCTAGAATAATCTTGCATAAGTTTTCCGTGTAAACAGGAATTTAAGTGTGTAAACAGGAATTTTAAGTTGAATGATTTATTGGTAGGCCAGCTTTTTCTCCCAGAGAAACTATAGTCCACAATTTCTATACATATTCACAATAAATATAACATAAAATCACAGTGTTCAAACATCCCTCATGATAACCAGTTACAGATTTTTTTCGTAGCAGTATTTAAATATTCAAAAACATCTAAGGAGAAATCACTCCTAGCAAAATGCGGAAACTATATGCTACAAAATACACGCGCATCTTATTTTTGGCAAAATACTCCAAAATTTGTAGCATAAACCACAAATACTCGAATTCAGCGTTCGAGTTCACCATTTACTCGCTTGCCACAAACATTATATGATTTTATATACCGAGAGTTAGTAACATTAATTGCTATAGATTACTCCCTCTGATTTTTCTTTTTTTACTTACTACGTTCTGTTTTTTTTCATTTTTCGAGACACAATTTCAATCCTTAATATCTTGAGTTAAACTATAATAGAAAATTAACATATATTTGAATTTTGAAAAATACACATTCAAAGGAATAAAACATGATTTCACATAACTTTGTTTTTCCTCAAGTATATAAAACTAAAAAGAGTCAAAATTATCATACTTCCACCGTTCTGAAATAAGTTAAACATCCCTCTATTTTATGTGAGAGTTTTTTTAAAAGAAGTGTTTCACTTATTTCATAACAGAGGAAGTATAAACAGCACCCACAAATGAAATAAAGCAAGTAAAAAAGATATAACAGTTTGTGTACCAATGCAGTACTTAGTTGGTAGAAACAAGAAGAAATAAATTCAAAATCCAAAACTGAATGTGTAATTCTACGACTAAAAAACTCGAATCTCAAAAGATGCATTTAGCGCAGCTATGCTCTCGTAGAGTCGTAGTGCAGGGATCTCAATGAAGCTGCATCAAATGTCGGAATTAGGAGAGAATGAAGGACTGATAAAACAATATCAGCTAGAGGACACCTTGCCCACTATCAGGGACAATATGGTAATTTGTAAATCCATGTTTGTGTATCAAAAACACTTGTTTGTGTTTAACCAACCCATGTTTATGTGTTTGAGACACTTGTTACTTACAAAACAACCCTTGTTGGTGTGAATTTCAGTGTAACTTTTGTCAAAAAGTCAGACTGTGGTTTCTGACAAAAAGTAAAAGTTGTCTCGATTTGCGCGTTTTGCCAGCTTTTTCCTCGAAAAAATGCAACCTTATTTTTATAAAAACACATGTTTATGTGTTTAAAACACTTGTTATCTATACATCAACACATGTTTATGTATCTTATACACTTGTTATTTACAATCCAACCCCTGTTTATGTTTGTTAATATGCCAAAATTATAACCTTATCCCTGATAGTAGGCAAGGTGCCCTCTAACTGATAGAAGTTTATCACTCCTCGAGAATGAAGTAGGGAAGAACGAGGACTTTGCCATCTAGGACTTGTAATATTCTGTGCTCTTGGATTTCCATTCTAGCACACTCGATGAACGGCTACAATTTTCGAGATCTATGGGACAAGGTTCATAACCACACCTCTAGAAATTACTAATTCTTCCTCCGTTTCGTTTTAAATGCAACAAATATATAATCCCACAAAAATACCCCTTTATTGCATTTAAAACGAAACAGAGGAAGTACAAAAGTCTACAAGACTATCCCAAAATTCCAGATAATGGCTCATCAAGATACATACTTCATAAAATAAACAGAACAGATATAGTATGTCAAAATGAGTCAGACTTTGCCCTGTTGACTATTTTGAGCAGGAATAACACTTAACAATAACCCAAAGTTTTTTTTTTTTTTTTGACAGAAAATAGGTAATGATACTATTACTCAGAAAGCTTGTCTGCAGTTACAGCACTACTAATCTCATAAGGGGTTTCTGTATAAGCAATGAGAGAGGGAGAAAAACAGACACAGTAAAATATAAAGAGTTGCGAACAACAGACACAAAAACCTCCATCCATTCAACAAGTCCAAAAATTTTCACAAAAATTAAGCTAGATTGATCCAAGCAATTACAGTTGGGAAGTGCAAAAACATAGAATTGTAAGCTTTGTCCCTGTTTCTATTGAAGATCAATTGTTCCTTCCATTTCATCTCATTTGAACAATTCCAGCACTGACCAGCTTTTGGATCTTATTCATCACCATTGGGTTCTTCATATGATCCTGTGCCGCCTTCGGACTTTCCTGTAAATCGATCAGAACCTGACAAAAGTACAAAAATCCATCAGTCCCAAGCTTCCAGCAATTAAGAATATCACATACTACGATTATAGAGATTGCAACTTCCTCTATATATCCTAAATAGTACACAAGTTCACAAAGAACATACCTGTCTCATCACAGGATCGGTGAGAATATTCTGGATTTCTGGGTCTTGCATTGCTTTTGCCTGCGGAGATCAGATGCATATCTGTTAACTTTTTTTCTCATACTAATAAATTCAAAATATATACTCTAACAGCAAGCATAAAACAAGACCTGTCTCTCTTTAAGTTCATCAGGCGTCAAATCCCCACGGCTTGCTTTATTAATTTGCTCTACGCATCTGTAAGTAAATCACAATGTCACTAATTTGTGCAAAAATGCCTGCAGGTAGAGGACACAATAATACAATATGCACTTTCAACACGCACCTTCTCACACCATCCAACAATTCCTGGTTATTTGGGTCAAGTTTAAGTCCTGCCTGATAGGTTTCTAATGCTTTGTCATGTTCCTTCATGAAGAATTGGACAGCACCCTTCCTGGTGTATCCCTTAACAAAGGAAGGATCGAGCTCAATGCACTTCTCAGCATCCTTCAACGCTTCTGGCATTGCCCCTAGCTTAGTGTAACTTGCAGCTCTGTTGCTGTAAGCCTGAATTGCACCATATATAGCAAAAATTCGATCAATTCAGTGGCGATAGTACTAATGCATAATGATCAGGAAGAAGTGAGTACTACCTTTGGGTCTGTAGGGTTCCTTCTGAGAGCTTCTGTGTAATGCCTCACTGCCTCAGGATACTTCTGCTCCTTAAAGTACTCATTACCTAAAAAATGACAAGTGCAGATCACAAATTAATGCACATGGAAAAAGTCTTAAAGCCAAAAGGTATAGTAAGCACCAGAGAAATTTCACAGGCAAAAGATCCAGATATTTGACATTCATTGACAATATTAAAACCCTGATAAACTATATCAACTGGAAAGATTTTGACATTAAAAGCTCCCCAATAAAGTTGTCCCAACTTTAAGGTCATAACATATGTACCAATATAACAGGCAATGAAGTATACGCTCCATCCGTACAGGAAGTGTATATTCGATGATGTGCAAGTAAAATGAGTAATCACTAAATGGCATTCAAGACTAACAGTAACGATACATTGGTATTCTAATTGAAGAATTACAAATCTGTTGTTATTCAAAGGGAATAAGTACCTTTTTCACGTTCTTCATCAGCCACCTTAGGATCGAAATACTCTTGCTGTTCCAGTTCTTTCTTTGCCCTTTCAGCATCATTGAGCTTCTTTAGCGTATCGGGATTGCGGTGCTCTGTCAAAGCTTTGTGGAACGCTTCAATAGCTGGCTCATAATCCTTTGAAGTCTTTGCCAATTTTGCCAAAGCAGTTCCTTTCCTGGTCAGGGCCCTGGCGACCATTTTATAGTCTGATCTAAGCTCCCTACCTCTTTCAACAGCTTGGTCACAATCCTTGATACACTCATCATACTACATAGACATATATTAAGAAAGGAAGAAATCAGAAACAAACAGATCACATCGTAGCAGTGAATAATGAATAGACAACTCTGAATCACCACCAGTCCACAACAAAACATTTGAGGCAAAATTGAGGAGTATGTAGAAAATATTGAAGAGTTTAGTGGTTAATTTTTGGGGGAGAAACAAGCCTCTTGAAAGCTTTTTATTTTGCTGTAAATTTCCAGGTTATTGATCAAATATCAGTTTTTAGTCCTTAGTCCTCCTCTTTGGTGTGCTTTAAGATATCAGTTCATTACACATGTTAACTCATTTATCAGCCCTAACTTAATAAATCTGAACTTAAACCTATAGGCCCTGATCTAAAACTTATCTGAGCCAACCAATCGGACCTTACTATCCCTGTAATTGAACTTACCTAAACATTTGTTTGATAGGTATATTCTGCCTAAAAGCTGCAGAACACCATCTCTCCCGCAACCTCCATCCGTAGTATAACCGCTAAAACTCTACCATATGTACCAAATCCCCAAAGAATATGCCTCCATGTTATTTATCTTCAACTCAAACCAAATATCAATAACACAACCCCAACATGTTCTCATACCAAAATCAGGGACGACAACTCCATAAAAATACAAAATTAACCGAGAAACTCCCCAACTCCCTATACGGTATTAGGTTTTCTACTTCTGTTTACCCCATAGTTCTTGGCACTTTTTTTGTATTTATGAAAATAATATATTCCAACAAAACCCCTTAGGCCACTTCTCTGATTTGTCAGCTCACCCAACCCACAATCTCTCTCACTCTAAAGATGGAGTGTCCCTACTTTGCATTGGTTTGTACAAGTGCCAAACTAAATTATATTGGTGGAGCACATAGCAATTAGGCAATTAGCACCCAAAACTATCACCTAAGAACCAATTTAACCTACTTCATCTGATCCATCTTCTCTAACAAAATATTCTTGCACCAAACACCAAATCATCCTTCCTTAAAAACAATCCAAACCCAATTGAATGCCTCTAGTTTTCATGACCAATCATAACCATATCAATTCACTCCCCACAATCTAACAAAGTATGTAGTATCCTATTACCAACGTAGAATCAGAGGCCACATTGTAAATTTGTACCATTACAATCACACCCACAAGCCCACAAAACCTCAAACCATTACTAATATAATTCATCCGGCCATACTATCACTACATACCACGCAAGTGAAGGCAATTGAACTAAACCAACAAAAGCATTAATCGCATTTCATAAATCCCTCAGCGCCAAAGCAACTATACTCAACATAACTAGAGTTCTCCTTTTCATTCACATTTTTGACTAATGACAATACTTCCATCTTAGAACGATAATTCATGATATTCTAGGCTAAGCCAGAGTATCAATGTCCATTTTCTCATATCATTGTCAACATTCTAGTAACATAAAATCCAGAACACACAAAATTCAGTAAAACTATCTACAACTAAACCAATCAACCCACTCTCATAAACCACAAATTCATGTCCTCCTTCCAAAAACACAATTCTCCACATGCCAAAACATACCACAATTCACATATTCCAAAAAAATATATAAAAAGCTTAGTTCTTAAGTTAATAAACAACATAATGATATAAATTCAGAAAAAATAACAAATATACCTTGCCCATCTCAAGATAAACAGCAGCCCTATTAGTCAAGAAAGAAATATCCTCATCATCCAATTCAACAGCCTTACTATAATGCTGAATTGCAGTTTCAAAATCCTTCTTTTTATAAGCAGAATTCCCAGCTTCCTTCTCCTTTTGTGCAATTACTTTCTTCTCCTTCCTATCTCTCTCCTCCTCATCCTCCTCAACCATAGGCTCAGCTTCCGGCTCCGCCTCGGCTTTCGGCTTCGATTCGGGCTCGGCTTTCTTCACTTCTCTCTCCTCCATACCCTCCTCCTCACCAGAAAAACCCATATCATCACCACTCCTCAACTTAATATTCAACAAAACCCCAAGTGCTTGCATAACCCTCTGATCTTTCAAATACAAATTCAAATTATTAGGGTTCTTCTGAATATCCTGCATCATCTTCACAAAATCAGGCTGTTGTAAAAACAACCGGGTACCCGGATCCGCAGTCAACTTGGCCCACATCTCAGGCCCAGAAAAAGCGTCACCAAAAGGAGAAGAACTAGGGCGTGAACTCCTAGAAGCAGCAGATTGAGCGTCGGAAAGCCCAGATTTAAGGGCCTCGTTATTTGGGTCAAGTTCAAGGCCCTTTTTATAAGCAGTAATAGCTTCAGAGTGATTGTTAAGGCCCAAATAAGCAGCCCCTAAACGACTGTAACCTTTGGGCCAATCGGGCTTAATTTCGACGGTTCTTTGTGCATCGGGTAAAGCGTCGGAGAATTTTCCGAGAGAAGCGTATGCGGCGGATCGGTTAGAGTAGAGAACATGGTTAGTTGGAGAGAGAGTAATAGCGTCGGTAAAGTGTTTAATAGCGTCGGTGTAGTTACCGGATGAAAACGCAGCGTTTCCTTTGGCTTTTGCTTCGTCTGCCATTGAAGAGAGAGATTGGGAAGAGTGAGATTTTAGAGGGTTTTTTTTTTTTGAGAAGAAATTAGGGGAAGTGAAGAGGGGATTAATAGGGAAAAAGAGGAGAAGACGAGAAAGTTCTGGTTTATGGGGGAAGGTGAAGGGGTTCTGGAAGGTTCTTTGGGAGAGGAAGAGGGTTGGACTAGGATTGAAGGTGTAAATCTAAGGAGTGATATTAGTGATTAGGTTTGAAGGAAGATACTCCCTTGAGTTTTCTTCTTTACTCTTGTTTATTTATGGCTTTATGTATCCAAAATATCCAATTACTTATTGGGGTTGGCTGTATATTATCGCACCTAGATTGTGTTCTTTTTGGACTAGGCGCATTCTCTTGTAAGATAAAACTACCGAATCGAATGGGCGAACCGAATCGACCGAATCGAATCGAATCAACCGACGGAATGAATCGACCAATCAATCGAATTAAATTATAGCTAATTAATAGTAATGATTATCATTTAGGAACCGAATCGAATCAATTGAAACCGAATCGAACCGAATCGAATCGGGCCGAACCGAATTGAACTGAACTGAACTGAACTGAAAATAAGCTGGGGAGAACAGGCCCTAAATTGAACCTAATTTATCTGAACTGAACTGAAATTAATTTGTCTACACTGAAATTAAATTAAATTGTCTGAACTGAATTGAATTATTGTACTGAACTGAATAATTAGTATTTTGCTTGAGTGATGCCTGAGTCACTTACAAATCTTATAATTATCAAAGCATATCATTATTGCTATATTTTACAATTGATTTTGTTAGATATTTTGTATTTTTTGTCTAGTGTGAAATTAAAATCATTATCTAATTAGTATTTTGCCTGAGTGATGCCCTGAGTCACTTACAAATCTTATACTCCCTCCGTCCTATAATATAGTGCTCACATTACTTTTTAAGTGTCCCAAAATGTTATGCCTATTATCTTTTTTATCAATTTGTTTGGACTAATTTATCCTTAATTTCTACATAAACTTCTCAAAATACGCCTACTTTTCTCTCAAAACATATGATCCCATTTATTGCTTTACACCATTCCAAGGAGCATTTATTGCCTTTTGATTTTGTTTAAAGGAAAAAGAAAATAAAGAACTAGTTTCCATACAAAATTATCAAAAAGAACTTCATTAAATACATTTTTTTGGAAATCCAACTACTCATTCCATTTTCCTTAATTCCCGTGAAAAATAAGAAGTGAGCACTATATTATGGGACGGAGGGAGTAATTATCAAAACAAGATCATTATTGATAAATTTTATAATAGATTTTATTAGTTTTTTGTATTTTTGTCTAGTGCGAAATTGAAAAATGGACGTTATGGCATGATAAGTTGTTCTAAAAAAATTCTAAGGAATTGGGGGTAAAAATAACAATTTTAATGGATTCGAGGTAAGAGAATGTTACTCCCTCTGTCCCAAAATATAGTTCATGTTTCTATTTTGGGAGTCAAACTTTAAAAACTTTGACCAAATATTCTCATTAATGTATACAAAAAAAAATACTCATATGGGTCTTGTTAGATTCGTCTCGATATCAACTTTTTGTATCTTTTACTAATAAGAAATAGAAGATATCATAGGTCAAAGGTGCGTTTTAGAGACTGTCAATCGGGCTTAAGGCCGGCGATTTTTTGTACATTGGGTGCAGCGTCGGAGAATTTTCCGAGGGATGCGTATGCAGTTGATCGGTTGGAGAGAGATAGATTGCGTCGGTGTAGTTGTCGGTAGGGGTGTAAGTTCGGTTTTTGGTTTGATTTTGGGGCAAAACCAAACCAAACCAAAATAAATTCGGTTTTCACATTTCAAGTTCAAATCCAAACCAAAATTAGTCCCAAACCAAACCAAACCAAACCAAAATTACAAAACCAAAACCAAACCAAACCAAAAAACCGAAATTCTTTAATGATGCAAATTTTTTTTTCCAAATCTTACAAATATTACGAAAATTATCAAGTTTCAAATCATCAAACATAGAAGAATTACTTCAAATTTCAACTAAAGCTTAAAATTGAAGTACTAGAACTAAAGATAATTGACAAAAACATCAAAACCCATATAGGATAGGCAAACTTCGGTTTGGTTTGGTTTTTTTCGTTTTTTTAAAATAAAAACCGAACCAAACCGAAACCAAAAAAATGAAAATTTTCTAATCCAAACCAAACCGAATTTTGAAAAAAAAACAAACCAAATTATTAATTCGGTTTGGTTTGGTTTTCGGTTTTCAACCAAATAACTTACGCCCCTAGTTGTCGGATGAAAACACAATGTTTCCTTTGGCTTTTGCTTCGTCTGCCATTGAAGAATGAGAGTTTTAGAGGGGTTTTTTGAGAAGGAATGAGGGGAAGTGAAGGGGGTGATTAATAGGGAATAGAGGGGGAGACGAGAGAGTTCTGGTTTATGGGGGAAGGTGAAGGGGTTCTGGAAGGTTCTTTGGGAGAGGAAGGGGAAGGGTTGGACTAGGATTGAAGGTGTAAATCTAAGGAGTGATTAGGTTTGAAGGAAGATTGTCCTTCAGTTTTCTTCTTTACTAGACTTTTGTTTATTTATAGCTATATGCATCCCAAATTGCCAATCACTCTCTAGGGTCGGATGATAATTATATCACCGCACTTAGTCATTCTCTAACTAGTTATTAGGTTCGGGCTATGTCCTGAGTGAGGAAAAATTTCATTTTTTAATATTATACTTTAAGATGATAACACTAATTCACTAAATATCACTTTGTCTAGTGGTTAACACTCTAGTATATAAAATTGAAGTCACTGGAGCAAATCCTATATATTATGCAATTT
Source organism: Beta lomatogona (assembly GCA_947646795.1). NCBI lineage: Eukaryota > Viridiplantae > Streptophyta > Magnoliopsida > Caryophyllales > Amaranthaceae > Beta > Beta lomatogona. The sequence continues at coordinate 2,382,924 of CANSNZ010000150.1, forward strand.
CTGATATTTTTTATTGTATGGACTACATGGAGTAAAACACCCTTAGGTATAGCATCATGTCGCACCGTTTCTTGTTTAGGAATATCCTTTAATATCTTAGTATAGATTAGTACTTTTGGTTCAGGCGATGCCCCGAGTCAGTTAATATTGATAAATTTCATAATTGATTTTATTAGTTTTTTATAATTCTCTGTCTAGTGCGAAATTGGAAAATGGACGTTGTGGCATGATAAGTTATTTAAACACAAAAAAAACCTTAAAGGAATTTGGGATAAAAATAATGATTCCAATGGAATTGGGGTGAGAGAATATTGTTACCTTAATAAAAGCGTTAGAGGTCAAAAAAGTTGTATATTTCTTTATAGTTATATATAATTATAAGACTTTATTATGTTTTACTTTGAAATATTAAAAATTAAAATTATAGTAAATTGGTGGTTAAACTCTCACATTTCATTTCAAGTGTCATGTGTTCCATTTTTAGTAGCTACACATTGTCAAAAATTTTATATGAGATCATAAACATGTGTATTAAAAGTTTGAGAAGAGTGTCACGTGGGTTCTTCTTGCAAAACGCTACTACCTTTATTTTTATTTATTTGATATTAGAGAATCACTAAGCGCAATGATATAGACATGATACAATCTCAGGTCTAGGGTGCCATTTTTCTTTAAGAATCATACTTAACTTTTCAGAATATATGCCACACTTTTTGAGAAGAGAGAAGAGAAGTGAAGAAGGGATTGGAGCAGACGAGAGAGTTGTGGTTTATGGGGGAAGGTGAAGGGGTTTTGGAAGGTTCTTTGGGAGAGGAAGAGGAAGGGTTGGACTAGGATCAAAGGTGTAAATCTAAGGAGTTATTACTGATTAGGTTTGAAGGAAGATTCTCCTTGAGTTTTCTTCTTTATTCTTGTTCATTTATGGCTTTACGTATCCCAAATTCCCAATTACTTTTTGGGGTCAGCTGATATGTATCGCACTTAGCCATCCTCTAACTAGTGAGTGTCCCGGGTGATGCCCCGAGTTGTTACTTTCAGTATTTTTTTGTCTAGCGAGGAAAAATTGACGTAACGACATAATAAGTAATATGATATTTTGAAAAATAAACCCTTAAAAGTTTAGGGATGAAAGCACTAGCTTAACTTTCTACAAGGAATTGGAGTAAGAGTTTATGTCTACAATAGTCTCTTGTTATTATCATAAAAAGGTTAGGTACGGTATTTAACTACTTGTGTAAATCTTTTAATGAGATATAATTATAAGCTTATGATATTTTATTTTGAAATACTAAATAATGGTGTTATGTTGGCTTTATGGTTAAGCTATCACTTTTCATTTCAAAGGTCACGTGTTCGATACCTTGTTACACAACATTATTTTGTTTTTTAATTGAGGGTTTGACTTCATTATAGCCTTAGAAGAGAGTGCCATGTGGCACACAAACTTTCTTAAGAACACCTTTTAATATATTAGTAAAGATAGATTGGCATGCCTTCCAAATGGATGTCACCAATGCATTCCTACATGGTGACCTCTATGAAACTGTTTACATGAAACCTCCCATTGGCTATACCACACTTGGCAGTAGAATCACCAGAACCAGTGACCCTTCTTGTGTTCCCCAAGCTCACCCTAATACTGTGTGCAAACTAAACAAAGCTTTATATGGCCTTAAACAGGCACCTAGACAATGGTTTTCCAAGTTGTCTACTACTTTGCTTCAACTTGGCTTCTCACAATCCAAGTCAGACTACAACCTTTTCACTAAACACACCTCCAGCAGTGTCATTATCATCCTAATATATGTAGATGACATTCTACTCTGTGGTTCCATCTCACTGACCTCAAAGATCTCCAAACCATGCTTTCTCACACTTTCAAAATGAAAGACCTGGGTTGCATCAGGTACTTTCTTGGTATAGAAGTGGATAGGTCTGAAAATGGCTTCTTTCTTTCTCAACACAAATACACCTCAGACATTCTCAAAGAGTATGGCATGCTCAACTCCAAACATTTACAACTTCCCATGTACAGCCACCTTAAACTAACTCATGACAAGGGTGATGTTCTACCTAACCCTACTCCCTATCAAAGACTTCTAGGCAAACTCATCTATCTTACCATCACAAGGCCAGATATTGCCTTTACAGTCCAACTCCTAGCTCAATTTATGCAACAACCAACAAGTGTTCATATGCAAGCTGCCAAAAGGCTCTTAAGATACCTAGCTGGGACTATCTCTCAAGGCATCCTGCTTGCTTCTTCTTCACCGCCACCAGCTCACACCTATCTGTGACGTGGATCGGGCCATTGTCCAATCACCAGAAGATCCACCACTGGTTATTGCATATTTCTAGGTCATTCACCAGTGAGTTGGAAGACAAAGAAGCAATCTGTGGTGGCTAGATCATCTACTGAAGCAGAATATAGAGCAATGGCTCTAACCACTTGTGAAGTAACATGGCTTACAGCCTTATTGAAGTATCTTGGGCTTAGGAATCTTCCCCCTACTCTTCTTAAGTGTGACAACAAGGCTGCCTTGTCTATTGCTGCCAATCCTGTCCTACATGAGAGAACTAAACATGTAGAACTGGATTGTCACTATGTTAGGGAAAAAATTCAAGCTGGCACCATCACTACATCTCATGTTTCCTCCTCTGACCAAGTTGCAGACATCATGACCAAAGTTCTTCCTGTCAAGCTGCATCTATCTCACTCACACAAGCCGGGAGCTTCACCTCAGCTACACTCACCACTGAGGGGGAGTATTAAGGGCAATATAGCCTTATCACTTTATTTGCCTATCCTGCTAGGAAATTTCCTTGTTTGTACTGTCACTACTCTATTTTTATTGTCCTTTTCTTTCTCTTTATTACTGTTGTCATTTAGTAAGAAAACAATGTAGTGACCTAATAGTATTTAAGATGTAATGTGGTGCTCAGTCAGGATGATGCAATCAAGATATTTTTGGTGCCTATTTCTCTGCATCCTCTCTATCTCTTTCTTTCTCTCATTCTGTGATTCCTGTGCAATGGGAACAAATATACTCTGAATATTTTAGTCTTCAACATATATATATATATATATATATATATATATATATATATATATATATATATATATATATATATATATATATATATATATATATATATATAATGTTTACTAATAGATAATTGAAATATTAATAGATAATTTATGTGTTGGCAACTGGCAAACATCATCGTCAAATTATTGCAACTAAGATGGATGAAGTACTAATCAAATTTCGTGTCATTTATCATTAGAATGCATTGACATTTGGTTGTTTTTGTTAAAACACATTTCGTGAAATCTAGTTCACCATTCCATGGACAACAAAACGAAAAAGAGAGAAAGATGAACTAACTTATTAAACCCTATTCATCCCAAAATCCGAGATTAAACTCTAACCCTCAATTACAATTTACAGCTCTTATTCTCTCGCATTCTTGTATAGCTTTCAATCCCAAACTTCTCCTCCTAGCGCGACTCCAACGACCCCCGTCGGCCGTCGGTATCGTCGCTGGAATCAGACGACCTCCCCTTTTTCTTAGAACTAGACTGCCACCAGGTAATTTCTTTCACCTTCTTTCTTGTTTTTTTAATTCCGATCCGTAGAACTTGCGCTAACCCTCCCCTGCTATTACAAAGGAAATTCCATCTCTCGGTTACAGATTATAGTCTGCATTTTCTTTTCTATGTCAACAATTCGATTTCGTATTTCGTATTTTCAGCATTAATCCAACTTATATTTCAAGGATTTCTTTCGACCATTTCAAAAAATTATAGGGTTGTTTAGGACTAATTTTACTATTGTAAGTTCTAAGATATAGTTTTTTGAGTAAGAATTTTGAACTTTAATTTCATTCTCTAGTTTGCTTAATAATATCCTCATTTTGGGGATACATCTTACTAGATGGCTCAATTAGGCATTAACTTTTGTTGAATTTATGATGTAGATTTGGCAGTGTTTATCTAGACTGATGGATATGGATTTTTCTAGGATGAATGAAATACGTGTCTAGTGTGAATGTGTGATGTCTTCTAGTTCGAAAGTGAAGTTGCACCCTATGTTACTCGACTCGGGTGCTTGTATCGGACAAGAGTATGTATCCAAGTGTCCGATTTGTAGATTTTTTTTTGATTTTGGCCCAAAATGAACTGTTGAAGTGTCCAAATGTAATACCCCGATACTTAAAAGCGTTTTAATTAGCGTTAATTATAATTATAAAGTTAATTATATTTCGAAAATTCTTATTTTATTCAAGTTGGAGTATGAATTTTTAAATGAGATGATGTCATGTTTTTATTAATTTAATTTTATAAAGAAATTATTATTTAAAATTATTTTAGGCTTTAAATAACCAAATGAATAGAGCTGTATTTGACCGATTACGAACTTAAAGTCAGTTTCCATTTCTTAACTTGGTTGGTTTAGTTGGGAAACAAAATCCCAAATTCTTTCTCTCTCTGTTATTTTCTCTCGCCCAAAAGGAAACCCCAACCCCATTTTTTTCTCTCTCCCGTGAAACCCCAAAACCCCAAACCCCAAATCTTCTCTCTCCTCCTTCCTCCCTCTTCTCTCTGTTCGCTCTCCTCCGTTCGCTGCTGCTGCTGCTGCTGCTGCTGGCCTTGCTCGCCGCCGCGACGCTGCCGCCTTGCTGCTGCTCGTTGTTGTTGGTCGCTGCTGCTGCTCGAGTTGTTGTTGTCGTTGTGTCGCTGCTGCGGTGCTGTTGCTGTTCCTGCGTTCTCCTTCCTCCTTGAGCTAATGTTCTTGTTTGGTACTACACCTCCTCACTTTCTTTGATTTTATCCCTTCTAGCCTTGGATATAAATTTATAACTGGTTTATGAAATTATGATTAATTGGATTGTGTGGTGTTAGTTGATGGTGTGAATGTGATGTTTCAAATTGTTGTTGATGGTCAGTGGAAAACACAAATACAGTAGCTCATGTGTTAATTGATAATTGTGTTTGATCAAAGTTTTGTTTAAGGGTTGAATGGTTTTGTTATTACAGGTTCTTGATTTAAGTTAATGAAATTTGTTGGTTTATGTGCAATTAATGACTGTGTTATTGACGGAATTCATGAAGGTGTGAGAAATGGTTTCATGCTTGTATTTGGTTAGGAAGTTGTATTCGTAATTATGTTAGTTCTTAATAGAGTTCAATTGATAGGTGAATTAGTTTAACATCCTCTAAAGAGTAATTAGATAGAAAGAACTTCATTATTCTCTTATTAATTAAGTATGGAATAAATATGTCTTATGTTTCATAAGCGATCGAAAAATGTGAAAAGATGATTCTTGTTCTTATGAATGACGAGTTATGAATTATATACTAAGAAATGATATATGGGAAACCTAGATGTTATCAAAAGAGTCTTATGCTATGTTCTGTGAACGATCCTGAAACTATGGGAAGATCTTAAGATATTTGTTAAGAAGTTTTAGTGAATTACTTGATTACCTTTATGGATTGATGCATTCAATTTGATGGTTAAGTATTCGTGTACGAGGTTGAAATGATGTATGGGTTAAAATTGAATTGATTATGATAAAGAACGTGGATTTTACTTACCTTGTTCATGTCTTATTATGCTTATGAACTTGAAAGTAGTAGAAAGTATTTTGATTAACTATATCAGGTTTCTTATTATATTTTAATAAGTTGAAAAGCTAAGAAAAATGTATCACCGGACTGTTGTGAGAACTATTTAGAGTTGAATTATGTTTAACGACTATAGTCGATTATGTGAATTATATTGCTAATAAGCTTATTAATATGGATGTGAATGAGTATGAAATAAGTATGCCTACTATTTCTCAAGTGATTGAAATGTGAAAAGATTACCTTTGTTCTTATGATAGACTAGTTATGAGATGTTTACTGTGATATATGTTTATGTATTCCGAATATGCCAAAGTATACCTTTAAATTCCGAAAGAATATGAAAGCATGGATGGTTCATAAACGATGTTAAATACGAAAGGACTACTATGCTTCTGCTATGTATCTGTTATGTTTCAGATATGCTTCTGTTATGTATTTTGAAAGGTACTTTAAGTTATGAGATATGCTTATGAATACCTGATTATGCAAAAGTATATGTTATGAATATGATTATGAATATGTCATGCGTATGATTACTTTCCATGATTATGATTACGATGATGTAATGTAATCATGGTTATGTTATGATTAAGATATGTTCCATGATTATGATTACGATGATGTAATGTAATTATGGTTACGTTATGATTATGATTACGTTTCATGATTACGATTACGGTTATGTAATGTAATCATGATTCGTGAAAAGAAACGAAACATGATAAAGTACAGTGAAAGATGGTTCTTGGCAGTATTTTACGGGCACCGCAAGTGTCACCTATGATGTGACCGCCCGACTGTTTAATGATACGGGTACCGCAAGTGTCACATATTATGTGACCACCCGACTGTTTACGGGTACCGCAAGTGTCACATATGATGTGGCCACCCGACTGTATACGGGTACCGCAATATGATGTGGCCACCCGACTGATTAATGATACTAGCCAAGTTACCAAAATGAATAAGTAAAATGAAAAGATAATGATGAATCTCATGATATGATATGAACCGATATGATATGTTATACAATAATTTATGTTGCTCTTCTCTTTACTAAATGCATGCTCTTTCTTGTTTTACAAAGCTCGGATGTTAATCAAGTTACTAATATGAATTAAGTAAGGTGGAAAGTTATGATGAAACTTATGATATGATACGAAATATTGGCTATGTAGATGATGCTATTAAATGATTTAATGCTATGAAGTATGATGACTTTGATGTTACGGAAGTATGATTATGATTGCGATTATGTTTTATGATTTCACACATTATTATGATTGGATTAGGAGATGTGCAATGTTTTATGAATATGATGGTTAGTGATGTTTATGAACGAATACTATGAAATAACTATGTTATTAAGATGGTACGACCATTACTAGTTAAGTAAATGAAAGATGATGATGATTTATGATATCCTGCATGACTTTAAGTATATGTTTATGAATGTTTATTGTCTAATGATATGAAAGTATGTTTTCCGCTTTGATATGAAATAACCATGATGATGTTACGACTCTGCTATGATTTCTGAAAGTACTTAAAGGTCACGAAACATGATGAATGATAATGGATTATGTGAATATTGCTATGTTGTCGTGATATGGTCATGAACGATGTGAACATGTTGATTACGTGAGAGTCGTAGACACCAAAGCATGTTTTTAAGAATGTTTTATGGGTTAGTACTCAGTGTTGTGCTGATGTGTCTGTCAATGTTTTGTTTTGTCACTACTGTGGCCTGTCACTTGGTGGGTGACAGTGTTACAATAGTTTCAGATTGAAGTTCTGGAGCGTCTTTTCCAAGATAGAGGCAGTTACGTACTAAAAGCTCAGCTATGATTGTTTTATGTTCCTTTCGAGGCGAGGACGTTACACGTTGTAATAGATAATAAGTAATGGTTTAGTTTTAATTCTAGTTCTGGTTGAGCAATAGTGCTCCCGATTCTCTTTAGCTGCTACTCCGCTAAAGCGTTGAGTTATGGATTTGGTAATATTTTATTGTAACAGGTTTTTCAAACATTTTCCCATTTTGGGTTGTCCAATTTACAGAGTAAACTCTGCCGAAATTTTTAGAAAATAGTGATCTATTATTAAAGTGTTTCTTTAAAGAGGGGCAAATGTAAATAATGTCCCAGTTAATGTTAAATGTCGCCTTGTATTTTCCCATAGTGGAAAGTACGGCGGTAACGCGCTGACTAAGTTAAGTCTTCCGTTGCTAATCTTGATTAATTAGCTTAATAAGGATGTATGAAAGTCGGGGTGTTACACCAAATCTGTGTCGAGGATCCTGGTGCTTAGCTAAAATTAAAAGTCCGAGTAACATAGGTTGCACCATTACCATCACGGTCTTTGCTAATGCCTTAAATCGTGTTTATATGTTTATAGGTGGATTCAAGATTGAAACTTGATGAGTGGTGCTTCCAGATCTAGTAGTCTGAAATCTGCTCTTTCATATTGTGTACAACAAGTAAGAAGCTATGACTACCACAATTACCTTTGTCTGCTCGAACTCCCTCCGGAGATGCGAAGAGCTGCATTTGCACTTCGTGCCTTCAATGTCGAAACGGCCAAAGCTATGGATGTTGCTTCTGATCCCAGGATTGGCCTAATGCGCCTTGTTTGGTGGCAAGATACTATTGACAAAATTTATGCCAATCAACTGATTGAACATCCTATAGCTCGGTCTCTTTCTTCTATTGTATCGTAGATTAAAATAAGCAAAGCTTGGCTGAAAAGATCTATTGAAGCTCGTATAAAAGATGCACAAAGGGAGCCCAATGAGATACCGAAGAATATTGAAGAACTAGAGAAATATTCCGAGGACACACAATCTACTATCTTGTATACCACATTGCAATTTGGGGGTATCAACTCCACTGCAAGTGATCATGCCGCTTCTCACATTGGTAAAGGCTGGTGGGCTTGCCTTGTTGCTAAGGTCTCTACCGTACCATGCTAGTCGTGAACGACCGTATGCTTACATCCCTTCGAGATTGCATCCAAACACGGTTTATTGATTGAAGATGGGGGTCGACCGGAATCACTTGTGGACTCCCGTGAGGGGTTATGTAATCTTGTCTTTGAGATGGCCTCGGTGGCCAACAGTCATCTACAAAAGGCACGTGAATTGGCTAACACGCTACCCGCCGAAGCTATTCCTGTTCTCCTCCCTCGTTGTTCCAACTCGGGTCTTGTTGGATTCCTTGCACCGAGTGAATTTTGATGTTTTCGATCCTAGGTTGCGCAGAGGTGTTTTGGGGAATTCCTCCTCTATGGTTTCGACTAAAATTGAAGTGGCATTCATTGAGGGGGAATTATCTGAACAATATTTCGTTGTAATAACATGCAAACTTTCATTGTCTTAGAAACATTTTGAGTAGAGACAGGTAGCACTCAGCAGGTGTATAAGTTTTACCATTACGCTTGCAAGCAAAATACACATTAAGAGTCTCTTGCATTCTAAAGTTGAATTTACAAGAAAAAAGCAACTTTATTATGAATATTGTGTATTTATGTTTACCAGAGCATATTGTGTATTCGTTGTGGAGAATCCTCGATTTTTATTGGGTTCAAAATGTGAAGTTGCGCTGGAAGTTCAAAGGACAAAGAAAGAAAAAAAATATCAACGCTAGAAGGACGGGTCGAACCTCCGACCTTGTGGTTAATGACCACACGCTCTAACCAACCGAGCTATTCCAGCTTCTTTCTCCGAGATGCTTCGGGTAACATTTGTTTACAATATAGCGCATCGGCCCAGGTTGCCCAATTAGGCCCTATTTTTCTGGATCGAATTTGGTTGAACGTATATCAAAAGCTGAAAAATAAGTCCAAAATAATTGGGGCTTATTTGGCCACTTGGCCCGAGCACTGGTGCGTCTTAGGGTGCATCCTCTTGCTCTGTTCACGAGTTAGTACACTAGGATTATTTTTATTCTCTAAGTGGATGTTTTATTCTCTATGCCACCTCGTACTGAAACCTTGATAGAAATCATCCTTATTTCCTTAATCTATACTCATGAGTCATGACCACCCTAACCCTATTTTATTAATCAACCAATAATTAACAACTATATAACCACTTGCGTTTTACTATTAATACTTCATCCGTTTTGAAATAAGTGAAACATTTCTCTTAAAAACCTCTCATAAAAAGGAGAGAAGTGTTTCACTTATTTCATAACGGAGGAAGTAATAAATACAATTATATTGATGATTATAATTAAAAAGAAATTAAATTCTCCCGTCTTACAACCTCACCACAGCTACCCAACCCTAAGCTCATATTACCCCACACGGCCACACCCTCTATTACAACCCGGTCCACCCCAACCACCACTTTGTGACGTGTCTCTTATCAACTATCCTAAACCCATAACTAAAAAGAAATTAACAAAGTCTTACAATATTTTTGCGATTCAACCAAGGTTTATTATGATACTTTTTTTTTTTTAATCTTAAATGTTTTCTTATAAGGACTAAGGCTCTGTTCTTTGAGGCATAAACTAAAGTGACTTGACGTAAAATTACGAGAGGAAAATAGCTGAAGTGAGCAGAATTGAACTGAAACTATACCCAATAGAATAGGGCCTAAAAATAAGTTGAACGGGTTAGAGCCGGGCCTAAGGCTCGAGGGTTGGCTAAACCCGGGCCATTAACCGCCTTTTTTTTTTTTTTTTTTTTTTTTTGTGAACAAGAGTCTTTACATTACGAAATTAAGAATCCATACTGGCCAGTTAAATAGGCGTCCATACAATAACTAGGAGGAGAGGGGAAGAGCCTAGTTAACTAGGCTCTTCCCCTCTCCATTAACCGCCTTTACACCAGAGAAGAACAAGAAAGTGCTCTGTAAACGAGGAGATTACTTGCAGTTGTATTGTATCCATCTACGTTTCTCTAGTAAACCGGTTTTATAAAATTGAATTGACAAAATTCAGAATTACACTGCTCCAATTACAAAAGCAAACAAGAAAAGCAGAAATTATGGGCAAATAGCAGAAAGTGAGAGAACCCAAACAAATAAGTTTTGTGAAAATGTAAAAGAGATAAACACTCAACTTCAAACGTAACTCCAATAATAGTAGTAGTTAAGTTAGTAAGTAGTAGTGCAGTAGAGAGCAACACATGGTCCACGCAAGACGATTTCCAAGACTCTTCACCTCTTTCACGTGTCACTCCCTGCTTTTGCATGGCGTTTCTCCCACTTCTTCTTATTATCTCTTAAATTCCCAAATCCAACCTCCACAAAAACTTCACCTTCTTTCATTACTTTCTAGCTTAGCTAGTTTTCTCTGTCTTCCATGGCAAATTCAAAACTTTATTTTCTTGTCTTAGTATTTATAACTCTTGATCAAGTAGTATGGATTTGTGAAGCATCGATGTGGGACTCAAATATTCGCATGACTACTGAAAAAGAAGAAAAACAACGGGCAGGTGCCGGTTTGGATGATGGTGGTACTAGGTGGGCACTTCTTGTTGCCGGTTCTCAAGGTTTTGGTAATTACAGGCACCAGGTATATTATATCATATGTGTACATGTTAATTATGTCATTTTTTGTTAACTCCGTCAATTAAATTGTATACTTGTGTACTACTGCAGGCAGATGTTTGTCATGCGTATCAGATATTAAAGAAAGGAGGATTGAAAGATGAGAATATAGTGGTGTTTATGTATGATGATATTGCTGATAATCCGCTTAATCCAAGGAAAGGTGTGATTATTAATCACCCTAAAGGCGAAGACGTATATGCTGGTGTTCCTAAGGTAAACTTCTCTTTTTTATTTCAACATTTTCTATACAACGGTTGCACCAATACTGTCGGATCTACGTTATCCGGACTCTTCATTTTAGCTCAAGTGTCCTTGTTGGATTCTCGACACTCCAACATGGTTAGTTAGAACACTTGGACACTTTATTTTAGCCAAAATCATGAAAAAGTTTCACAAAATAGCCGAGTGCGACACTTGGATAAGTACCCGAGTCTGAGCAACATAGCTTGTCACAACCTCAGAAAAGTAAGGGGTTTTGGAAATTTGAAAATTGCACGAGAAAGGATTCTAAAAATATTTAGATTAGCTGATGCCTGATAGTAATTCGTTATGCAACAGTTGTATAGAAATTTTCTTCTTTTTAATGCCTCTCCTTTCCTAGAGTTATTTCTTGCTTAATTTTGTGTTTTATTCGTCAATTTTTTTTTTATTTTATAAATTCATGTTTATATAAACTAGGAGGTACACATGCAAACTCTTGTAATTTCATTTTACACATTTTTTTTTTTGTGATTTTGTCTTAATTAGCAGAATTTATTTGAGTCTCTCTGGAGAGAGACATGAAAAATTTGAGGAATTTGAACAGCCGAAAAGAGATGTTAAGTCCCACATTGGATAATCAAAACAAGTTTACTCACTTAATATATCCCATTAATTGTACACCTTTCGCCGAGCTAAGTAACGTGAGCTTGTAACCCATGTGGGGGCAACAATGTGATGGAACATGATCGTGGCTTCCTGGGTCGGGTCTATGGTTGGCTGAATGCTTGCTCGCCCTATCCAAGTTGGGAGTTGATCCATGTGGCTTGGGCGAAGGTCCAAGTTTCATGGGCCCTAAAGTGGAGGGTACTGCGTGAGGCTGGTTTCACAGAGCAACGAAAACCTCCCGCTCTTGTCAGTGGAAGGATTACGGGCTAGTGCCTCCTTGGCCCATTAGTACCCAGTTGGCTGATATCTTAAATGGACCATCACTTTTTTTCCCCTATACCAGATCACACATGCATATCTAGGTTTATGTTCGCGTTGCGAAATGATTGTCAAATTATACTTTTTTTTTGGACCAGATAACATATGCATGTCGGTTTATGTTTGTGTTGCGAAATGATTGTCAAATTATACTTTTTTTTGGCCCCCATCATTTAAGGATGTTGATCTCACTCATCATAGATGTATATAGCATTAGAAAAAAGATATTGTTCGCGTTGCGAAATGATTATGCATCTGTCAAATTATACGTGCATTTTATGACATCACTTTTTTTCCTATACCAGATAACATATGCATGTCTAGGGTTATGTTCGCGTTGCGAAATGATTATGTATCTGTCAAATTATACTTGCATTTTATGACCATCACATTTTTTTTTTCCTATACCAGATAACATATGCATGTCTAGGTTTATGTTCGCGTTGCGAAATGATTATGTATCTGTCAAATTATACTTCCATTTTATGACCATCACATGTTTTTTCCTATACTAGATAACATATGCATGTCTAGGTTTATGTTCGCGTTGCGAAATGATTGTCAAATTATACTTGCATTTTATGACCATCACTTTTTTTCCTATACCAGATAACATATGCATGTCTACGTTTAGGAAAGCATTTAAGGCAATAAGGATGTTGATCTCATTCGTTATATTTCGTAGTCATAGATGTGTAGAGCATTCGAAACAAAGATCGCCCTAAAGTGGAGGGTACTGCGTGAGGCTGGTTTCACAGAGCAACGAAAACCTCCCGCTCTTGTCAGTGGAAGGATTACGGGCTAGTGCCTCCTTGGCCCATTAGTACCCAGTTGGCTGATATCTTAAATGGACCATCACTTTTTTTCCCCTATACCAGATCACACATGCATATCTAGGTTTATGTTCGCGTTGCGAAATGATTGTCAAATTATACTTTTTTTTGGACCAGATAACATATGCATGTCGGTTTATGTTTGTGTTGCGAAATGATTGTCAAATTATACTTTTTTTTGGCCCCCATCATTTAAGGATGTTGATCTCACTCATCATAGATGTATATAGCATTAGAAAAAAGATATTGTTCGCGTTGCGAAATGATTATGTATCTGTCAAATTATACGTGCATTTTATGACATCACTTTTTTTCCTATACCAGATAACATATGCATGTCTAGGGTTATGTTCGCGTTGCGAAATGATTATGTATCTGTCAAATTATACTTGCATTTTATGACCATCACATTTTTTTTTCCTATACCAGATAACATATGCATGTCTAGGTTTATGTTCGCGTTGCGAAATGATTATGTATCTGTCAAATTATACTTCCATTTTATGACCATCACATTTTTTTTCCTATACCAGATAACATATGCATGTCTAGGTTTATGTTCGCGTTGCGAAATGATTGTCAAATTATACTTGCATTTTATGACCATCACTTTTTTTCCTATACCAGATAACATATGCATGTCTACGTTTAGGAAAGCATTTAAGGCAATTAGGATGTTGATCTCATTCGTTATATTTCGTAGTCATAGATGTGTAGAGCATTCGAAACAAAGATCTTGTTCGCCCGGGGAAATGAATGTGTATCTGTCAAATTATACTTACATTTTATGACCGAGTTGTTTGATGCCTAAGGTATTACTACTCTTATCTATTACAGGACTATACCGGGGAGCATGTCACAGCTGAGAACATGTATGCAGTGCTTCTTGGGAACAAGAGTGCTGTAAAAGGTGGTAGTGGAAAGGTCATTGATAGCAAACCAAATGACAGGATATTCTTATACTACTCTGATCACGGTGGTCCTGGTGTGCTAGGTTAGTACCTACATAATTCCTTTTCATAACCATTGTACAAGGCCTGAAAATTACCGCTCCTACTCAGTAGTCGGTAGATGTGGACTGGGCTGAGCAGGCCGAAGCCCTTAATATTCTAGAAAGTGCATTGGGGACAGGCCACACCATATAATGATGGCCTGACTAATTGAGATTGGTTACAATCTAAGCCGGAATTCTGCTGCCCAAACCCTGTCTTTGTCATCTCTAGCTGCAATTTTTATTGAATAAATTTTGCAATAATGCCCCGGATTTTCAATTAAGGTTTTTAATCAAACTGAAGGGTTTGAAGGTTGGTTGTAGGTATGCCAAATATGCCGTTCCTTTATGGAAAGGACTTCATTGAGGTATTAAAAAAGAAACATGCATCCAAAAGCTACAAGGAAATGGTAAATGATCAAAATATCTGATTATAAGTTGGAATCTCAGCTAGACTTTTGTTAGTTTGACTAACATAAGTTCAATCCATACATGTATTCCAGGTAATATATATTGAAGCTTGTGAAAGTGGTAGTGTTTTCGAGGGCTTGATGCCCGAAGATCTTAACATTTATGTTACAACGGCATCAAATGCTGAGGAGAGTAGCTGGGGAACTTATTGTCCTGGTATGAACCCTGCACCACCACCGGAGTTCATGACATGCTTAGGCGATTTGTACAGTATTGCCTGGATGGAAGACAGGTCGTTTCCCTATCAACTACACATCCTTCCTCTTACGTGTTTTTATTAGTTTGATCACATTTTTTGAGAGATCGATATATATGAAGATTTATTTTTATGTGAGATCTTTTTAGCATTCGTCTTAATCTATTATTTCAAAATATTGAATTTGATTAATATTACAAAACACAATTACTAATTTCTTTGAAGACCATGGAACAACAAACGCTCCAACTAATGGAAAACCAACAAGTTTGGCAGCCTCTAAATTCAGTGCTAATCGTGAATAATTTGAATAAACTCAGATATAGTTGCTTTTCTGACTATGAATTGATCATAGTAATGATTAGTACATGCTGCTCTATTTACAGGCCTTTTGTTTTCCTTAAGAAAGCAGCGTAAACTAAAAGTAGAATAACTTTTGTGTGCAGTGAGACGCACAATTTGAAGAAAGAAACAATCAATCAACAGTTTGAGAAGGTGAACTCAGCTGAACTCAGTTTAGTGGAAGAGCATAGTTCATTCTCTGGCATGTGAGTAAAATTGGTGGTGGTTGATACTTGATATTATATGCATGTACCTTTGATCTGGCAGGTGAAGGAGAGAACTTCAAATTATAACACCTATACGGCTGGATCCCATGTGATGGAATACGGAAATAAAAGCCTTAAACCCGAGAAACTTTATCTGTACCAAGGCTTTGATCCAGCGACTGTGAACCTTCCTCCTAACAGATTGCCTCTTGATTTTAAGTTGGGTGTTGTTAATCAGCGAGATGCAGACATTCTATTTCTTTGGAAAAAGGTAAGCCTCCAATTCGGTCCTTTCAAACTGAATTGTTTGTTGGGTATTTGTCCCTGATGTTAGAATTGAATTGTTCATTTTATTCTGAAGTACAGTTGTTGCGCACTTGAGAGTTAGGATGCATTCTCTTCACCTTACTTTTTGTTTTTCTATTTAGAAGTTATAGAGCTGATCTTAGTCCAATACGTGCGTGATAAGTTCAAGCGAAAAGAACACACCCTTAGACGTGACTTTTATGAGTTTAGACACTTGAAACTTCATTGTCTACAGAAACATGCTAAATTTTGATCGAAAATGGTCAAGTCCGTCTGTTATATGTGTATGATGTCTGTCACTACTCGCGAGTTCAAAGAAGTTATTGAGCTGAAATACTTTTGCCTGTCTCTTGTAGTATGAAAGATCAAGAGATGAACCAGAGGAGAAGCGTAAAATCCTTCAAGAGATAACTGAGACCATGAAACACAGAATTCATCTAGACAGCAGCATTGAACTTATTGGAAAACTTCTATTTGGACCAAACAATGGCCAATCTGTCCTGAGCACAAAACCAAGCCCGGGAACACCGCTTGTGGATGATTGGGATTGCTTGAAATCAATGGTAAAACAGAATCTATGCTCTTTACAAAAAGGGTTTAACCTACTTTATCTTTCTCTTGATTTAGCTTAGTGCCTTGAAGATGATGGACGCCCTATTTTTCGTCTCCTCAGGTCCGCGTGTTCGAGAAGCAATGCGGGTCCCTAACTCAATACGGCATGAAACACATGCGAGCGTTTGCTAATATCTGCAACGAGGGGATTCCGCTTTCAGCAATGGAGGAAGTTTGTGTAGCAGCTTGCAGTGGGCACAACTCGGGCCTGTGGCATCCTTCGTTCCAAGGCTATAGTGCTTAAATGACCAGCCCCATGGCTGTTTGCCATTGTATGTGCCTCAGTCCCTATCATATATATTAGACTGTATTATAGGTGGTGTTCGGGTAGTTTACGTATCCATCGTATGCTGAATACTTGAGTATCAAATGATGGTGTTACACAAACTAGAAAATGACACTCTGTTTTGTGGTATGTGATCTATATAAGAAACCTTTGGTAGAGGATTTACCCAGCCTAATTGGCTAATTAATTAATTCAAGTGTATTACACGGTTCAAGTTTGTTTTCAAAATAAATAATTGGAAATTTATGAAGGATATGGTCCCTTTGTAGCTCACGTCTATTTCTTGGTTTTCCCCACCTAGTTGGAAAGGGATGTTTTCATGTGCACGAGCTTAGCGTAGGTTATGCCATGCTTGTAATCTATGTCTAGGGAGTACAATAGTCAATAAGCGGTCTATTTGTAGTGTGTAATTTACAAAGTGAGTACATCAGTTAGCCAAACACAAGCCCGCATCAAAAGGGACTGAGGGAGTACTATATACAAACGTAATAGGGTTTTATACGAAAATCAATTGGTAACGATAGAATTAGCGTGTTAAGTCTTATAAGTTGGTCATTATTCCTCTGGCACTTCTTTATGGAACAACTAGTTCATCTCACACCACTAATCTTACAATCTGGATGGGTTACTATCATCTTTATTTTATCGGGCTCTATCTGAAATTCAAACATGAGGTTAAATGGTCTCTACTTGGGGTATGACAAAATAGATTGAAGGAAAAAAGGTTAATCATTGTTTTTCTTTCGTTTTTTTTTCTCTATCTCACCTATCATGAACTCTCATGGAGGGTAACTCGGTCATGATTTATAGTTTATCTCTTTCTGTCACTTTTCTTATGTTTCCCTCCAGCGATTCAAGACCTCTCTTTGAATCGTGTGTTTTTCAATTTTATGTTTGATCGCAATAGTGGTGGGCTAAAAAAAACCTCATGAAACCCTATCCATCATTAGGGGAAAAATCTCAATTTTATGAGAATATATCCTGCCAGTGGGTTTGAGTTTCGAACCCACCGGTAGGAGAGAATAATATTTTAAAGTTTTGACCTAAGATCTCAATTGGCTCTTGATACCATGACAAAATAGATTGAAGGAAAAAGGCTAATCATTGTTTTTATTTCGTTTTTTTTTTCTCAATCTCTCCTATCATGAACTCTCATGGAGGATGACTCGATCATAATTTATGGTTTAAACAGAAGAAAAGTGACAAAAAGAGAGAAACAATAAATTATGGTTTATCTCTTTCTGTCACTTTTCTTCTGTTTAGGCAAAAACAATTTTGTTTGGCTAATTGCTCCAAACAGAATTTCAAGTTCTCTCCATGTAGCAATCTTTAAATCATTTTACCCACCCTTGACCCTTGTTAGGAGCTAATAATGGGCCAGCGTCCGCTCTAATACTAGGATAAAGGAAAGAATAATCTCTTAGGTTGTAGTAGTACTGTCAAAAAAAAAAAAGTAGTACTGCTTTTGAGTTTAGCTATAAATACATATGCACTAATAAACGTATGGGCTGATTCAATACATGCTATCAAAGCCCAATTATAATATTGAAGTAATACTGAAGCTATTCTCAATACAAGAGTAAATCCAATAAATCTGATGCCTGCGTCTAGGGAACGCCCTTTTTAAATTTTAACAATCAATCCTGTAATATTATTTATTTATTTTCTGGTTATTTCTACTTTAATACTCAAATGTGTAAATTGTAATTTTCTTTTTATGATTTTTGGGGTATTTTCGTCATTTCTTGGAGGAAGTTCTTTTTTCCTTGTTTTCTTTCCACTACTCCAGTCTATATATATGGCATGATTCCATATGTCAATTTGATGCCCTTTTTATGACTTGTTATAGTTCCATTATGGATTTTTTGTCCCAAACTATAACTTTTAAGTTTTTGCGAGAAACTACCTTATAAAAAAATTGTTGTCCTAAACTACCTTACTTTACAATTTTGTTGTTAACAGCTACCTTATGTCGGTTTCCGGCGTTGTCTTTTGTTTTTTCAGTTCAAAATTGTGGGAAAAACAAAATTACCCTTGTGGAAATTGAGGAGGGTGATTGTTTTAATTTTAGTTAAAATAGAAGAGGAATTTAGTGGTGGATTGGTGGTACAAAGTGTCATATAGATATGAGCGAGAGAGCGCGCGCACACACAAGGAAATGGGGAAATTAGGGTGGGGAAAATTAAAAAAGGGTTTGAAGAGGTCAAGTGATATAACGTGACATTAAAAAACGGGAAAAAAACAAAAGTCAACGTCGGGAACCAGCATAAGGTAGCTGTTAACAACAAAATGGTAAAAGTAAGGTAGTTTGGGACAACAATTTTTTTATAAGGCAGTTTCTTGCAAAAACATAAAAGTTAAAGGTAGTTTGGGACAAAAAATCCTTCCATTATCTTTAATTTACAATAGACTTTTCATTTGCTTTTTCTAAGTGAAATTTGTAAACATTGAGCGTAAATTCTCCTCAATATATATAAATAGTATGCTCTTAGATAATTAGATGTGTGTTGAAGATCAAATAAAAAAGATTGAAAAGCTATGAAGGATTAGAGGGAATAGCTTTTTATTTTTTGTAACACAAGTGATGCACAAGTTGAAGAGATCCCATCAAATGGACCACGAGAGGAGGCTAGGGAGGCGAAAAAAGTCAAATAAGGTAGCTCTATTAATTAGTATATTATATATGGGACTTTCATTATTGAAAAGAGTTATAAGTAAAGAAAAAGAAGGATGAAATGGTGTTTCTATCCCCTTTTGATAGGTCTTAATGTAGCACATGATAGGGGTGTTCATGGGTGGTTAACCGTCCCGGAACGGCAGTTCGGTTCGGTAACCGGAAATTTCGGTTTGTCATTTTCGTGAATCGTAAACGTTCAAACCGGTAACCGCTTAAGCGGTTAACCGGTTTTTCGGTACGATTTTCTTGTTAACCATTAACCGTTAATCAACTTTAATAATTTATTAATTTTTATATATTTTTTAATGTTATATTTATATTAATTAATAATGTGCCACTAGTGGAGAAAAACGGAAGGGCTGCGGTCAAAACAGCCCTAAGAGCTGCGGTCAAAACAGCCCTAAGGGCTGCGTTTTAGGCCCAAAACCGCAGCCCTTCCAATACGCAACCCTTCTTTGTACAAAGGGCTGCGGTTTTGACTATAACCGCAACCCTTTTGACCCCAGAAAAAAAAAAATTTTTTTGGCAATCTTTTACTCCTAAATATATCAAGAAATTTACAATAGGAAAAATCAAAAAACAAATCAACAAACAAAGAAAACGAAATTATTTATTAACAATCAACAAGAACATCAAATTACAATTTACAATCAAAAAAACAAGAACAATTTAAGGCACTAACTATTAAAAAAACGAACAACAATAATAGTCGAAATTATATATCAACAAGAACGAACGAAAATAAAAAAAACGAAATTACATATCAACAAGAACAACAAGAACAGTCGAAATTTACAGTAAGAAAAATGAACGAAAATGAAAAAAAAAAGGAAAATGAAAAAAAACGAATGAAAAGGAAAAAAACAAACGAAAATGAAAAGAAACGAACGAAAATGAAAAAAAGAGATCGAAAATACAAAAGAGAAAAAATTATAGATCTGAATTACATGAACATTAATCAAAACAAAGATCAAAAAATATAGATCTGAAAAAGAAAAATTATCACCGACGACGACGACCGCTTAAGCGAAGCTCGACGACGAGGAAGAGATGAGCGGAGTTCCACCGACGGCAAGGAAACCCCATCGAAGCAGCAGCATCCGGTGGTCTGATAAAGTCGCCGGTAACAGAAAAAAACGGCAGGAGGGGGCGGGCGTCGCGAGTGGTGAGGCGGTCAGGAGGGGCGGGCGTCGCGAGTGGTTGTTGCTGCACGGCGGCTGTAGTGCCGGCGGCGTGGTGTTGCAGCAGTAGACAAGGGAGGGTGAGAGAGAAGGGAGGAGGGTGAGAGAGAAGAGGGAGAACGAGGGAGACGTGACATTGGATTTGTGAGATTGAGTTTGTGATTTGTGAGAAACCCTTAAAGCCCCCCTTTCAAATAGTTATTATAAAAAAAAAGCCCATAAAGGGCTGCGTTTTTTTAGAAAACGCAGCCCTTTATTACTTAAAGGGCTGCGTTTTTAAAAAACCGCAGCCCTTCACTAAAAGGGCTGCGGTTTTGGTATTGACCGCAGCCCTTCGTAAACGAAGGGCTGCGGTTTTTGGGCTAACCGCAGCCCTTCACCATTAAGGGCTGCGTTTTTCAAAAAACGCAGCCCTTCCTTTTTTTTCCCCTAGTGTGCCAATAGGAATAAGATATAAAGAGTATCATACAAGTTCCAAAATGGCACTGAAGTAACTCAAAAACATAAGAGCCAAATACACTATAAAAAAGCACAGAGCATTTGCAGGTAGATTATGTTGATATACTGCCATGCGAGGATGTTAGATGCAGCTTGCTAAAGATTCAACAACCTCATTTGCACTTATTCGTTTATAAGTGATCAACAGAATAAGTAATGATTTTCTTGCAATTTCTCATGAAGTTCAAAGGGAATTAAGTAAACAAATTAACCTCATTTGCACTTAATTTATAAAGCACCTAACGTGTAGTATCGAGGCGTGTGGGTCAGTAACAACTGAAAATAAAATACATTCACTAATAACTAATCAATCTAATTATTATAAAAAACTGAAGATTGATTAAATAAAATAAATTTATCCGGTTTTTCGGTTAACCGTTTTATAAAAAATCATAACCGTAACCGTACTGTTTAACCGTAATTTTTACCGGTTCGGTAACCGAACCATTTAATCCCAAATTTTCCGGTTCGGTTACCGCCCATTTTGACCGATTTTTCGGTACGGTATTTCGGTTTTGATTTTTTGTGAACACCCTTAGTTACTGACCCTCATAGTATGTCACAATCTTTTAAGAACGAGGTTTGATAAATCTCTAACAGTTAGATGTATCTAACATAAGTTTTTGTGTAACCAATATTGTTTGTATATATAACAAATATAGTTTGTGTTTCGTATAACAAAGAAGGGGAAAAGAACACAAATAATATTTTTACATACACAAATAATATTTGTTATGTACACAAACAATATTTGTTACACGAAAACTTGTATCTAACACATCTACCTATTAAATGTTTTTTAGCAAATAAAAAAGCACCGTTAAAGTACCAATTTTAGAATTGTAATAGATTCTTTAAACTATTAGAGATGGCCAACAGTGCGGGCCAATCCAGCCCAGCCCGCCTCTTGGGCCGTGTGGGCTGAGCCCGCGAAAAGCCCGGTCCAGCCCAGTTCGAACCGTGAAATTGGTGGGTGGGCCGTGGGCCATATTTTTTGAGCCCAACCCACGAAAGCCCGCTACTAAAACCGCACAGCCCGGTCCACGAAACCGGTCCAGCCCGGCCCATGAACCGGACCAACCCATCCCAAGTAATTACAATCAAATCGTGTATATTTTAATCAAATTGTATATATTTTAATCAAATTGCATATATTATAATTCAATCAAATTCAAAAATCATGAAATTATTCACTAATATTAATAATTGTATATATTTTAAGTAATTTTAAAGATTTTATGTAACAATAATAAATGATTCCAATGATTAAATAATTTTGAAAATAAAAAATTCTCATGCCGGCCCGCTAGGCCCACGAACCGCCTGAACCGCTTTTTCGAACCGTGAAAACCGGTAACAGACCGGTGTGGGCTAAGATTTTTCAGCCCGTGGACCAGCCCGCCCAAACCGTGAATTTCACGGTCTGGTCCTGGGCCGTGAAATCTCAGCCCGGCCCACTAGGGCCCACGAACCAGCCAGCCCAGCCCGCACCAGTGGCCATCTCGACTTCTATAGTTTCTATATGCTACTTCTATCTTCAGTGAAGGGGTTGGTTTTTTTGGAAAGGTATGTTCCTATGTGTAATAGTTGAAGGCATATCCATTGTATAACCCATGTCACCATGTGTGCTCAACGTAGTTAATAATGAATGAACATTCAATGTTAGCATGTGCTATAGTATTGAAGCTGTTTGTTTAGTTTCGGATTAAATTATACTTCAAGTCTACTGTATTCATGATGGTTTTTTTTTCCCCTAAAGAAATACTACATCCGTTTCATATTAATAGTTACACTTACACTTTTCACGCATGTCGATGCACTACTTTGAGCCTTTATATCTCTAATTTTGTATGTGTAAAAAATATAAAAAGTCGATATCTAAAACTACATATCGAGACGAATTAAACAAGACCCCACATAATTATATTTTCTCTTAACCTTAATTCACAAATGATAGTCAAAGGGAAATTTGTGAATAGTGTCAAAAGTGAAAGGGTAACTATTAATATGAAACGGATGTAGTATTAAAGGTACTAGTAAGTAGTTAGTAACAAACAATGAGAATCATGTTGGAGATCAATATTGTTTGTTGTTTGACAAAAAAAATTTCACTAATGATTTTAATTTGATTCTTCAACTAAATAAACGAAGTAGGAGTAATCAAGTAATCAGAATTTTATACAAAATTCATCTGCTACTATACAAGTGGGGCCTGAATCGAGATTTGATATTTGATTCGGTTTGTGAAGAAAGTGGACTTTAAGATTTTATAATGGATTTGGGTGTTGCTACTGGCAAGCAACTAACGGACATTTGCAGTTATGTATGCACCTCAAAAAATGGTTTTAAAAGAAAGGAAAATTTGCTCCGCGAATGGGGGAGAATCAAGCTCGTTGCGAAGCTAAACTGAAGATATTATTATTGGACACACTAGTTGTTGAGTCTAGTCTAGAATAATAGAATTCATGCTTTTTCTTTAGTTGGGAAAGCATTCCACACATTTCTTATTCATTAGCCATGAATTCATGAATTTGTATGTAAATTTGTAAAGAATGTCAATGTCAAAGGTAATGAAATTTCATTCTTAAATAGGTTTTGTTTATTAATCTTCATTATTACGCGTCGATAAAGAAATAAATAGAGTTAATTGAAAATGGGTATTTTTGTTGCATTGAAACGTGAAAAGGGCCACAAATACAAATCTGACATAAAAACAGATAACGAACATTTATAATGGTATATTCTAACTCTTGTGGTTTAATGGAATAAAATACTAAATTATATATAAAAAAAAAGAGAGTAGCCTTGAGGTTTTCAGAAAAACAGGTTTCTTTATAAAACTTTATTATTACGTAACGATAAAGAAATAAATAATTATTTGGAAATGAGCATCTATGTTGCGTTGAAACGCTTAACAGGTCTCGAAGTACAAATCTGACATGAAAATGGAAGTCGAACGTTATAATGATATTCATCCCATGATAGAGTAACCTTGAGGTTTCCGAAAACGTTTCGTTTTTGGAACGGACTAACGAGCTTTATGAAGTTTCATGTGCAATAGTGTTAGTGTGTTACCATACACATTGACATGCGACTTTATTAATAAAATTTATATAACTTCAATACTATTATGAGTATTATCACATTTTAATTATACTCGCGGCCCGCCTATCAAACTGATTGTTAGTTTTATGCAACATGTTTTCATTATGGCAAAATTGACCTCAATGCCACAAACTATGACGCGGGTGCACCTAGCACCACCAACTTTGACTAGTAGCTAAAACACCTCAAACTATTGGCATGGGTGCAGCGAGTGTCATAAATGACGCTAGAGTTAACTTTTCTTGCCGGTTGTGGTGAATCTGTGTTTTTTGTTTTATTTATCCTATTTTTCATTGATTAGAAGCCTAAGTCACATGAACATGTGTCGAAAAAAGTTAGTTTCGACGTCATTTATGACACTCATTGCACCCAGGTCAATAGTTTGTGGTGTTTTGGCTACTAGTCAAAGTTGGTGGCGCTGGGTGCACCGCACCATAGTTTGTGGCGGAAGCTATTGTGGAACTACTTTTTTTTTTTGGGTGAAATTTATTGTAAATATTTCACCAACTCACCAACCAAAGATAACGCCATTTCCCGATTATTTTTCAATCGCTTCCTTTCGTACATAATGAGAAAATCCAAACAAATGAATTTCGATAAATGGGGAAACTTTGTACACCAGTCCTACACATAAATTCACAGCCGCAAGAAAAAATTAACAAATACCAATCTTCAATTTTTAGAGATATTTGTTCTCAAACACATCCAAGAGAATTCGTACCCCACGACATGCTATCATTAGCTTGTTAATTGCGGCTGTTTAACTCAATAAGGAAAAATGATTTTTTTAAATAAAGAAAATCAACTTTAAAACAAATATTTGAAGTATTAGCGATATTAAGAATTACTCGTTTTTTTCTAAGGACATCTTGCCATCTAAGGTGATTTTTTTAACGGTTTTAAAAAGGACTGCGTATAAGCATTGAATACATTTCCTAAAGTGGCCGTATTAACTCAGAATTTTATGACAAATCACACTTCTATTGTTTACTAGTTCAATTCTAGCTTCTCATATGCATACCTTTTTTGCAAAAAGAGTCATTTAATCCTTTTTTCTCAGGTTATCCCACCTAATTAATACATTTATGTTACTTAAGAACGAGTTCTCATTAAGAAACTCCTAAGTCCTAAGACACAAACTATGACCTTTTGCAAACTAATCAATGACCGAAGTGCTATTATGCTAAAAAATCATAATAGTTCACATGATATGATAAAATGTAGAACATCTTCCCAAATAGAGCATGTTATCAATTCTAGTATCATAAAGAATAATGTGTTTAATTCGAATTGTATTATTCCCTATATAACTACTTATATTATTGACAATATTTTGAATCAATCAAATAAAAACACACAATTCAAAAGAGAAATTATCATCATCATCTTGGAAACATCTTTGTACAACTCTAAAAGAGTCCTAACATCGCGAACACTATACCTATCTCAATGAAAAAAAAGGAAAATTATTGTAAAAAAAAGGACAATAAAAAACCTAAAGAGACTAGACACCCCCATAATCATGACCAAATATTTGATTGTTGAAGGGGGATAATACTTTACATCAACAATACTCTTTATAACCCTATAAAAACTACACTCTTCGTCACCATACTCCCAAACCAATCATCGTTAAAGACATCTTACGTCATTTATATGACCAAGCCGGTGAATTCGAGGCCGGCATTTCCCTCTCCCGGCAGCAATCCTAGTCTGAACATTCTCAAACTCCGATATCGGACACGGTATAGTGATCTGACCCGGATGATCATACCCATAAACATTCTCAGCCTCCTCTAATAACTTCCCAAACAAAGGATGATTAAGGAAGATAACAGGCACCAAAACACGCCGCGTGTCACCTTCTGGCTCCTCCACGTATACTGCCAGGTGTCCCTTCGGTATATGAGTTGGTTTTGAGTCAATCAACGAGTCATAACCAACTCGGCCATATTCCCGAGTTATCACTGAGTTGAACAGGCCGCGTTGAATCTTTCTACCCCAGCTGCATAATTTCGATAAAGTCTTGTTTTTTCGCTCATTTAAACCATCCAATTTCTCATACTTCATTGAATTTCCCTTTTTTCGTGTAACCCATCTGAAAACTTTGATTAATTTCCGACCCAATTTAAATCCTCTGTTTCTTCCTCTCATCATCATTTTTTATCAAATTTGCTGGAAAAAAAATTCAAAAGTTTGAATGAATTATTGAAGTGAAATTTTTGACAAATTTTGTGAAGTGGGTATTTAAGATAGAACCCAAAAGTTTGTTTCTTTGAATTGTATACTATATGGTTTTTTTGGAGTTGAAATGTAAATTTTGTGAAGTGGGTATTTGAGATAAAACCCCAAAGTTTCTTTCTTTGAATTGTATACTATATGGTTTTTTTTGGAATTGAAATGTAAATTTTGTGAAGTGGGTATTTGAGATAGAATTCCAAAGTTTCTTCCTTTGAATTGTATAATATATGGTTTTTTTTGGAGTTGAAATGTTAGTATGAAACAGAGGAGAGAGAAAGAGAGAAAATGAAACAAGTGGAATATGAAGGTGGGGGTTAGAGGGATGATATATATGAAATGAAATGGAGATTTTAAGGGGGTGTTTAATTAGTATTTTTATTTTTTGGGAAATATGAAAAGTCAGCTGATTAATCGTTGATATGATGTTTCGTGGGTGTAACGATCAAAGTCTAAGCTCTGTTTGGAATGAAGTAATTAATGGTGGGGAATTTGAAAAATGGTCTTAATCAGAGTTTGTTTGGTTTTGGTAATTCTTAATTATGTGTTGAAGGGAAATTTCGTAGGAAACGACAAATAAGGCAAAAGATTAAAATAAATTAGACGTATAGAGGACGTGCACCCTGCCTAACGTTGGCTGTACTTGTGTATGCTACGGACAATGTAAGAGCACTGTGACATATGGCACATAAAGCTAGTTCATAAAGCATTAAAGCTAGTTCAGTAGTATCAATTGGGGTTGGCGTGAGTGGTTAAGGGTCTCTCGTTCCTTAACCAAGGTCTCGGGTTCGAGACTTGGGTATGGAAAAAAATCCAGTTGGGAGGGATGTTACCCTTCGAGGTACCCATGCAACCTCCCGCGGAAGATTAGTCCATTCGCCAAAGGCGATGGGAAACTCCTCGTAGTAGGACCAAAAAAAAAAAAAAAAAAAAAAGCTAGTTCAGTAGTTCTTAGAGAATCAATTAGTACCAATCAAAACGGTTGGAAGGATAATTATATTTCATTTTTTTTTTATAATTACAACCTTTTAATTTATATGTTTGTCAACGTGTCACTTTTATCCTTATACTACCCTTCGAGGTACCCATGCAAACTCCCGCGGGAGATTAGTCCATTCGCCAAAAGCGGTGGAAAACTCCTCGTAGTAGGACCCAAAAAAAAAAAAAAAAAAAAGCTAGTTCAGTAGTACTTAGAGAATCAATTAGTACCAATCAAAACGGTTGGAACTTGGAAGGATAATTATACTTCATATATATTTTTTTTTTTATAATTACAACCTTTAATTTATATGTTTGTCAACATGTCACTTTTATCCTTATAATTTACGGATTTTTCATGATATATCCCTAAGTAAATTTGTTTTCACGCTATACTCGCCAACTTCTTTGATTTCACCATATACTCGTCAATTTGTTTGAAATTCACCATATACTCATAATGACTAATGATCGTAAAATGTTTTTAGTGATTAGCCCATTAATCTAGTTGACCTCTCCACTCAAAAAAAAAAAAAATTCTAGTTGACCTCTATTTGGCCCATTAATCTTAATTGACTACCAATAAAACACCACTGCACCTATGGTCTTAATTGACCATCCATAAATATCTTACCTGTTCTTTAGTCATAAGTGGTGTTTCGATAGTGGTCTGTTAGAGTAAATGGGTTAGATACGAGTTAATTAGGATTTAGTAACGAAATTAAAGGTCAATGATCAAAAAAGTTTATAGTTGTTAGTCATTAAGGACATAAGGTGAATTTGAGATATTGGAGCTTGAGGGTATATGGTGAGAAAATAAATTACGTACATATTAATATTTAAGTAGTTAAATTCATAAAATACTTATATTATGAAACCAAACTGTTGTATTCCATGTTTTGATGATGCCAAATAATTAGGTTATTGTATGGTTTTTATTTTGAAAAAATATAAAATCCCAAAAATATTGTTATGTTATTTTTTAATATATATCTTGTAGAGAAAGATTAATTAATTTTAATCTAGTCAAGATATTATTTAGACACTTTGAATTTTATTATATGGTATGATTGATGCATCTATTAACTTAGAATCTTCGAGTAAAAGATTCTTAAGTTATTAGATATTTTATTGTTGTCGTGTTGATGAGAAAAATCAGGTTAAACAATACGTGCTTATGAAGTAGGATGAGGGGCGAGATTTTCTCTAACTTCCTGCTGGATATATGCGCTCAAACGGCTAGTGGAAGTTGTTTCTTACCGTTGCAAAAAAAGGTGGAGTAAGTGCAGCGCTTTATGGGCCATGATCTCTAGAACTCAACAATCATACAACATGGAGAACGTGGAGTAAATAACAAGAATTACAGCCGCTATTTAAGAAAAAATAGTTGTTCGAAAAACTTACAACTTTCAAGCATTATAATCTCGTATTTACTTTGAAAGCTTTCTGTATTTTCTTCTTCACTTACAAGCAGACATATCATTGTAATATTTATAGTGTTTGGGTGAGAGAAAAATCTGAGAGTATTCTTGTAATCAAGAGAGAGAAAAAAAGAGAGAAAATAGAAGACTTCGAGTGAAGTCAAGTGAGTATCATCAGTTCAGAGGGAACTAAGTGACTGGGAACAAGTTCCTAGAAGAACAGAGACAGGTCCAGTATTAGGTTGTAAAGAGAGTCTTTTGGCCTATTATATTAAGAGAAGTATTGAGTCAAAATCCCTCGGGGTCAAGGTTTTTTCTTCCTATTGGGCCTAGGAAGTTTTCCTTGTAAAAATCTTGTGTGCATTTTCTCTTTCGTTCTAAGTTATTTCTATTCGCAATTTAAATTAGAAAATTTCCCCTCAACTACAATTCATTACCCCCTCTTATAGTTGGTCTAGTGTTCATACTAGAATAACACAAACATTAGAACTGAATCAACAATATATATTACTATTAGTACATAGTTAAATTTATAAAATACTTATATTTTGAAACTCCATATATGTGGTGGTCAAAACAACTATCAAAGATAGACATCAATACTTTACGAAATTCACCTCAACAAAGATAAAGTATTTCTATAATGGTTTATCTATTGATTGGGTTGATTTTCCTCTGAATATATGCAGCATTCTCCAACGCAATGTATCGCATTTATATAGTCTTTACTATGCTTTGCAAGTTTGCATCCAATAACAAAAAGTCTTGTTTCCTTGTCTATGTCTAGCAATTAATTATTTTAAAAGGTAACATGGGAAATTCGAAAGTGAGACTTACGAGTCATAATCACCACATATCTGGATAACTGTAATCTTCCACATTTTTTAAAGTTAATCTATCTATCTTTTAACCATTGTACAACTAGAAAGTTTTCCTTGAGTGTGATCATTTGTATAATTAAACTAAAAGATTTGACCTTTGTAGTGCACATAAGGGTCAAGAATTAAGATGATGAAGGAATAGAGTACTTGAAATGGAAATTTGCCATTTCATTGTATGACCCTTTGGTGAAGGTTTGGGTCAGTAAGAGCTAATCTCCATTCCCAATTAAGATTTTTATAATCAACTTGTTTGATAAAAGGGAGAAATCCATTTATTATTCATTATGATGTTTTAAGTTCATAACTATTGTAATAGTTAAGAACAAATTTCTAATAGATGTTTGCGCAAATCATCTAAAAGTCCCTATTCTTTTACACCCTACCAAAATATCCTCTATCTTCCTCCTTAATTTCCAAAAGCTCCTCGTTTATGAACTAAAAAATGTCGAAACAATTATTATTGAGAACCTCAATGATGTAAAAGGTGCATTTTCTTTCTTGTTATCTAAAATCAAATAAATCAAGCTTATTTTATTCAAGAAAAATTTAACCATTTATAACAAGTATGTGTTAACTTAATTACTTGAACATCCTTTATCTCAACTTATTAGCTCTTAACATAACTAGTATTAATTTACAAGAGTTTATTGGAACAAATTGTTTCTTAGTGATGTTGTATATATTGAGTTTCAAGGCTACTCAAGGCTCACAAGATAAGATGAATTTTAGTATATGTTGTATCATGGAGAAACCACTGTTGGAGTTTTTAGTAGAAACTCTAAGTTTGCTTCAAAAGAATATGAAGAGTCCTTTTTATCTTTTGTTGAAAGAATATAAGGGAAGAGTAAGGTTTATAACCATTACTTTTCCTCTACCCTTTGAGTTGAGTAGAAATGAGGCTTTTAGTGGGTATGTGGTAATGTGTGGTTGCCGCGGTGCCGCCGCTCGGTTCGGGCCAGGGCTTTGGGCTTTGAGGAATAAACTTAACTTAATTATCTTTTTGGGTCAAAAATCTGTCAGCATTTAATGACCTATTTTATTAGTCTAAAGTTACCGTTTTTTCCCCATAATCTCTCTCTTAAGATTACGGTTTTTCCCTCTCCTCATCTGCTGCCATTATCTTCCCCATTTATTGACCGTTTTTCCCACGATTTCAACCTTATTCTGATCTCGTTTGGTTTTCCTCTCCCTTTAAATACCAGTGATCTGGAATTCTTTGAGGACACAGAAAAACACACAATTACATCTTCTCTTCTCTTTCATTCTCTTCTATTATTCTGGGCAATATTCAAGGTCGTTCTCAATTTGCTTTTCTGTCAACACCGAAAAAGCATAAACCGTGTATCCCTGGAGGTTGATTGCTGTGAGTCCGTGTGTTGTTGCGGGCAAATTCAACTTTAGGGCAGTTATCTTCTCACGCCACAATTTTCTGCTAAGTGTAGGGGTGAAAGTTCGGTGTACCGTTTGGATTAGGGCCTGATCCAATCCGATCCGAACAAAATTTGGATTTTAATTTTCCAATCCGAATCCAAACCAAGTAGAGTTTGAATCCGACCCGATCCAATCCGAATTTTCACACTCTAGATTGGATCCGATCCGAAAATCTTATTTTTTAAAACTTAGTTTTTCGATGAAATATATTAAGCACAACAGCAGCCTAGTAGATTTAGGAAATGAGGAATTAAGTGCTGTTAGGGTTTTAGGGGAAGGGTTGAAGTGTTACTCCTATTGGGGTATGGACTAGGCTTTCTTTTTATAAAAAAAATTCAGTTAAGCACTTAAGCCCAATCCAGATACATAATACAATACATATTACTATTTGGTTATATTGGATTTTTGGATCCAATTACCCTGAATACAATCCGATCCAAAAATCCAATTTTTCAAAAATTTTCAATCTGAATCCAATTCAAACACAGTTCGAATCCGGTCCGAATTACTAATTCGGATTGGATTGGATTGGATTTTGGATTTTATCCGAATAACTTTCACCCCTAGTTAAGTGTATCAAATTAGTTACCAGTTTACGTTCCTACAACCACTGCCTTCAAAATGAGATTCGCATGGATAGTCCGCGTAATTAAAATGTCAGCGAATTGTTCCCTAAGGTTAAAGCAACCCTATACACGTACATAATGCACTTGTGAATGAGGGATTAGAGCCACATAAGCTCATGCATGACGAAAATGGTTTTGAGTCTGATTTAACAAAAAATGTAATGACCACAGGATATTATTACCCATGGCGATAATTGGTTCAAATATAATTTACATTCAAACTGAAAATGGATTTTTTACAATATATAATACACTCAAAAAGGAATATGAACACTATATTATAGGACGGAGGGAGTATATGTAACGAACATAAAAGTAATGACTAGTTGAATTCATACATACACCATATGAATGTGGTCTATGAATTCAAAATTGTTACAACGCGTATTCGTAAACTTTTCCAGAAGGAGGATTTGAAATGAAGTATCAATCAAATTGATTAAGATCAGGTATTGCGAAAGTAGGACTTTTAAAAATGTAAACTAGCTGGACAAGTGGTGATAGCCTGTTTGGCCAAGATTTAAACGTAAGAAATTGGAGCTTTTTGGAGTACATACGTACATTCCGTACAAATTTAGAGAGTTAAGGCAATAAATAAATGCAAGTGTTGTATTGGTAGCTTGTGATTTTAGGAAGTCTACACTTTGAGAAGGCAATTATTTGACTCCAGGCATAAAGAAGAAAGAAATGCCACAAATTACGCCCTTGACCTTTATAGATGGCTCATGGCCTCTTAATATGTTATGTATGAAGTTGACAAAATCAAAATGTTACACTGCACTAAAAAATCAGCAATTTGCAGTCCACCACCCCCAACCTCACTGTGGATGCAAGTAAATTAAGTTTATATAAATTGGAATAAGCTCAAACATAAGACATGATTGAATCACATATACAGTTGAAATCTAATTGGTTATCCTGTTATCCGGTTATCCATATATCAGTTGTCCCATATTGGAGTTCTAGGAAAGAAAATTCGAATTTAAGCTAGAGGAGTTACTCCAACTATTACCATTTGATTTTAGTATAGATTCTCTTCCGAAGCTGGTGTACTAAACTCTCTTTCTCTATGCATTCCTTTTGTTTAAGCTTTCTATTCCTATCAAGTACCAATTCAAATTCCCCCGTCAAAAGAAAAAGAAGTACCAATAACTCAAAAACATGATATGAGAAAATATCAGTCAGAATTTTGATTTTATTACTTGAAATGTTTCGATATGTTGCTGTTGTTTCTAAGTGCATGAAATTGATTGACTAGATGACAAAATTTGTCACCAAATACACTGGACTTTAACATGTCCACGAGTGAACAAAAGACAACTCATAAACATACAAGAAGACATGTTCTAAAATTATGTCCCTCAAACGTTTGTGCATATGCACACGAGTGTCTTATTGTTTATATATTTTTTCAGTACAAATTCAATCAAATACAATTAGATATACCATTCAATTTGCAAATGAACCTCCATAAAATAAGACCTCGACCAAAGTTCGAATATCGAGTTTAGGTTATAGGATCAATAATTTTCCTTTGTCCCAAAATATGGACAACTCATATTTTACAATTAGCAAGTAATGTTGTGAGGATTTTTTGTTTTGATTGTAAAGATCCAAGATTTACATGTGCCTTGGAGACAACCATACATAGTTGGACTTTCTTTAAAGCAGCTGCATAATTTGTCCATGATTTATGAGGCATGGATCTTATATTAAGGTAATTAGATTGCCACCTATAGCGCGATTATCAAAATATTATGAGATAAGTATCAAGTTAAGTAGAATTCTAGTTGAGAGAAGTTTACAATATTGGGAATTTGTTGTCTTTACCCGGAGACAATTCTTATTTTTGTTTAATTTTTCAGTTGGTTACAATTTCCTTGTCCTAACATAATAATTTATCTGTTTCTTATAACTTCAATATTCTAAGTTTAAAGGTTAATCTTTTATAGTCTCGAGTATATTCTTTAACTAATCGTGTAGAAATGTTTTTTTATGAAATCTTGTTAGTTACATCTCAATATGTATTTTAGAAACTTATAAATTTTTGTTTACCTTTTACAAATATATGATTAAAGACGTTAACAATTAAAGTTGTGCATTAGAAAACACATAAAACAAACATTACAACCGATTAAAAAATGGATGAAGTAGGATACATTCGACTTTTTTGGTCAAGTTAGGTAATTTACTTGTTTATTATTATTATTATTATTATTATTATGTCTCCTTATTGTTATTAACCATTATTTATAATTCAAACATAATTTCTTTAAGGGAAATAAAGTATAAGCTAATTTGTAAACATATACTAGTATTATTCTAGAGCAAACTAAAGTAAATTTCTTTTTATTCCATAGATGAAATGTGCTATTTTCTCTTGAAACTCAAGCATAGAACTACAAACAATATAATATCATTGAAATTTGTAGATATATATGGATACGACTTTTTAGAGCTTTGCAACACTTAAGATGAAGTATTAAAAAGCTGTTTGTAAGTCCCTTGATTGATATCTTTGACTGTAGAACTCAATAAATTGGCTCGTCTGAATTGGTCTAAATGTTTACTTTTAGGGAAGCATCACTAGTTTTGGTTGATGCTATATTATCTACTTGGTCCTGAATCATGATATCTTTCCTTATTAGTTACTTCTATTAGTTTATTCACATTCAACGTTTACTAGCCACTCCTATAATAGTATAATTAATACTATAATTATCCCAAAGTCTAGGAAGAATATAGATTTTTTTTAGTAGCTTAGTAATGGCTACTATGCATGCATGTAAGTAATTGCAAGTTGCTATAATTTCCCTATGACTATATGTGTTATGTAAGCACTAAGCATGACTCCTTCCAAATCAGTTTGAGTCAGCAACTCTTTTACGGTGCTTTCACTACCACAGACTTCTTTTTTACCTGATCAAAATTCAAATCACTAATTGACAATCTTATAAACTTGGCAAAATTGGCCTCAACACCCTGAAGTATAGCTCGGGTGCATCCAACACCACCAACTACGACTAGTAGCCTAAACACTACCAACTATGGGGTGGGGTGCATTCTGTACCATAATTGAGGCCGGAAGCATAAAATGTTGCCGAAGACGGTAGGTTTTTATGGTACAGACTGCACCCCACCCCGTAGTTGGTGGTGTTTAGGCTATTAGTCATAGTCGGTGGTGATGGGTGCACCCTAGCTATAGTTCAGGGTGTTGAGGCCAATTTTGCCTATAAACTTTTATAACTAATTAGAAAAGTACAAATAAAAGAATACTTTATGTAACCAAGGGGAAAAAGGCGCACTTTTACCATCATAATATGGCGTTAGTAATATAAATTATAAAACTTTGGGGGTGTTTACAATTTGGCATTTACCAATCGATTGATAGTTGTTGGCTGTTTTACTTGGTTAATTTGACCAACTAATTAGCTATGTTATATAGTACTATAACTCATTTCCTTGAAGGCTGGTAGGAAACAAATTGTAACATCTCAAGGGCACATGTCAGCATAATTCAAGGTTCAACCAAGGCTTCAATTAAGTGATCATCCGATCCATGCTGATGCATTATCTCATAAATTCAATTTGTTCAGGATCAGAAAATATTAGATTGTCTAGAATCAAGTAGGCATATTGGTTTACAAAGAGCATTCATCAAATACTTTGTTGTTTTAGTTAATTGACAAATATCGATGAGTTAATTTATTAAATTGCTCAGTTAATACGGTAAATAGTGTTAGGGGTGTGTTTAGATGGTGGTTTGAATTAGTAGATCGTATATCAGGTTTGTCCCAGGTGCTAAATGGTTCTACTTAGCCCATGTTAAAGTGAAAATAGTACTCCCTTGGTCCCATAATATAGTGATTACTTCTCATTTTTCACGGGAATTAAGGTAAATGGAAGGAGTAGTAGGATGTTCCAAAATAATAATTAATGAAGTGCTTTTATCTTAGAACTAGTTATTTATTGTCTTTTTCCTTTAAAAAAATATCAAAAAACAATAAATATTCATTGAAATGGTGTAAAACAATAATGAGGGGCACATATTTCAAAAGGAATGTTGGGGTATTTTGGAAAGTTTGTGTACAAAATTAAGGATATTTTAGTCCAAATAAATTGATTAAAAAGAAATAGGCACAACATTTTGGGACACCTAAAAAGGAATGTAAAGACTATATTATGGGACGGAGGGAGTATGATAATAACTTTAGATTAATTTTGGGGGGGGGTTGTTTCATAATCGCACAAAAGTCTCACCTTCGAAGCCTAAACTACCCTCTCATGTTATGTTTTTGCGATTAAATAGTTACATGTGTTTTGCTTGGTTCAATATCGATTTTAATTATCTCAGTAGCCTACGGTTGGTCTAACCAAACATGAGTTAGCTAATTATACCTACCTTTGATATTTCAAATGCATAGAAAAGAGAACATAACCTAAAAAAAAGACACAGATTGAATTGGTGATTCATTAACAATGTGCGAGTCACATTAAAGGGTATACCGGCATAGAGAACAACTTTTTTAGGTTTAATCAGGAGCTCACAAAACAAATATGGATACTAGAACAGCTATAATTTTAATTACTCTTAATAGAGTCTATAGAAGTATATTACAAGGCACATGATTTCAAGGCATCTCAAACTAGTAAAGGAAGATATTGAATTTACCACAAAATTTCGAAGTTCTCATTAATTTCATAACTCGTATAAACACAGTAACACACAACAGGAATTCGGCCAAAATCATGCAGAATTAGACTCTCGGATATCATACAACATTACAACTGATCGGATAACGATTTTTTTAGTGTTTAAGTAGTGTTGGTCAAAAGCTAAAGTTTGTAGCTCTTGGGGTAGTGGTTAGTGGTGTATAAATTATACATCAAGGTTTTCTTTGAGTTATTATCTAATTATTAATAAACAACTACTTTAGCAGGTTCTTTCACCAAATATCAATATTTCTATTCCGCTACTTTGTTAGCTATCCGCTTCATACCAACCACTAACAGCTACCAGCACAACTTAAAAACTACTCTCACAGCTAAAACTACAGCTCATTGCCGAACATGCTCAATGCGTGAAATAGTCTTTTAGAAAGAGAGAAGTTAGACTGATTTTTAAAAATCGGCATAAGTATAAATTTACGGTTTTCAGTCCAATTGTTGAGAGTTTTTGTTATAGAATTACTGTTGTTAATCCTTAGGTTCAGATTTTTTGTTATAAATTTATAGTTATATTTAATATTAGTGGTAATTAGGGGTGATCGACACTCACCTAAGAATTTCATGTTTTTTGCTTCTGTATCTTTAGTACTATCCCATTGCAGTTAGAGTTTAGCAGGTGATTTATTTTATTAGAAGGCCAATTTTATATAGGCGTGTAACTACAGCAGAAGATGATTCTATCCTATACTCCACTATAAAATTTGGTGTTACTGTCTGCTTTCGGCAATTAGCATGGATCTAGCTATAGTTCTATATTCTATCCCAAATTCCCAACTTTATAAATATAGAAGTTATACTTCTAAATTCTAGATAGAGTTCAATGCACCAATACTTCTAGCATGGAGTTGTTGACAACTTTCTGAGTTTCTGTGAAATTTCCAATGAGCAAAGTTTTATCTAGTAAAAAGTTGGTGGAATAATGTGAAGAAATGTCCTTGATTATGACTCGTGATTAGTCATTTTATGATGTTCCAATGAGTTAAATCACAATTATATGTTTTTTTATATTTGGTGCAACACTAAGGCTATGTTCAGTTCACCTTATTTTTGCTTATTTCAGATCAGATCAGATCAGATTAGATATGCTTATATTATTATTATTATTATTATTATTATTATTATTATTATTATTATTATTATTATTATTATTATTATTATTATTATTATTATCATCATCATCATGATTATTATTATTACTACTACTACTACTTTATACAATTACTATTACTATTAATATTACTATTTACTAGTACATTTGTTCAAAAAGATTATTATTATTGTCATTGTTGTACTTATTAATTATTAATATTGGTAATTATTATTAATGTCGTTGCTATTATTATAAATGTCATTGATATCTTTATTTGAAGCTATTTGTGTTCAAGAAGAAGAATGTTCTTTTGACATTTGTAAGTGTTCTTTTTTATATTTTTTCAAATTAATAATTTTGATACGTGATGTTCTTTTTGATGTTGTACATGTAACGAATATGACAATAGTATATCACGTTCAAAATTTTCCCTACAAAGGATTTCAACTTATCTTTAAAAACAAAGTTTATACTTATAGAACAAGACAACGATATAAGAAGAATATTTAACCATTTTGTTCAAGATCATATGATTATATATATTTATAGGTTTATTTATAATAAAAAAGAACAATTTATTGATATAACAAAGAACATGTTGTTACTTAAATCCAAACATGTCATCAATATAAAAATAACATCTATCTTTTGTTTTTAAAATGTGTTCTTTAAATAGATCGTGTATGCTCTTTCAGTATATGTTCTTTTTTTTAATATCATTATATGTTCTTTTCATCACTACCTAAATTCTTATTATTAACGGACCTTGAACATGAGTTCTTTTATATTTAATTTTTTTGGGCCCCTTTCGGAAATCCCGTGGTAAGATGAATTTTCTCTAGGCTGCCCTCGCACAGGGTCACTCACCTAAAGACCAACAAGCCCCAACCCCCCTCCCCCACCCACAAGAATATTGAAATATATGCTTCCACCAAGATGTGAACCTTGGTCTCCCATGTGGGAGGTAAGAAGACATACCATTGGACCCAAGAGTCCTTAGTCTTTTATTTTTAATTGTATGTTCATATACTAATGTGCTATTTTTTAAAAAAAAAAAAACTAATTATGCTATAATAATAATAATAATAATAATAATAATAATAATAATAATAATAATAATAATAATAATAATAATTATTATTATTATTATTATTATTATTATTATTATTATTGAAAGTTGTGCATAGTAATAAAATGATAGTGATAGTAATAGTAATACTATAATGAAATACAAAGTAATAATAATATTAGTAATAATATGTTTTTTAAAAGATAAGTTCAGATCAGATCAGATCAGATTAGATCAGATCAGATCAGTTCAGATCAGATCAGATCAGTTCAGATCAGATCAGATCAGATTAGA
Source organism: Beta lomatogona (assembly GCA_947646795.1). Taxonomy (NCBI): domain Eukaryota; kingdom Viridiplantae; phylum Streptophyta; class Magnoliopsida; order Caryophyllales; family Amaranthaceae; genus Beta; species Beta lomatogona. Next base: position 2,421,761 of record CANSNZ010000150.1, read on the forward strand.
AAAAATAAGTTCAGATCAGATCAGATAAGTTCAGATCAGAAAATTTCAGGTGAACTAAACATAGCCTAAATTTCTCGATAATTGTAACACGTCAATTTAATTTAAGTAACCTTTTGAAGCATAACTTGACTAAGTACTTAACATATTTCATTAGTAAAAAATTTACCACATTGATAGTTTGTAAATATAAGTTGAAACTAATCTTTACAACATCATATATAATAGACTATTTTTTTGGCAATTGGCATATAAGCCAAGAAAAGGTGAAAATTTATTTTAAAGTTAGTATTTCATATGATATGGCTCGGACATTACCCAAGTCATGTCATGTAGTTTTTTATTGATTATTTTTTTTACTTAAACTAAATAAGATATAAAAATTTATCTTAGATAGTTTGAGATTAGAAATAGTTATCTATTATTTGAGATGACAATTTTAGGAGTGTATAATTTAGCACAAAACAATTAAGTGCTTGTCTTTTGAAGTAAATTATATTTTGAAGAAACCATATGCAATCATTTACACACACACATATGTGTGTGTGTCAATGTTAGTTTTGATTTTAATATTTACTCTGACTTTAAACAAATACAAGATTTTTTTTATCATATATCAATTCTTTTACTTTTAGGACAACATTCACTTAATTTTACATTTAATAAATTAGAATCTCAACAAAATATATAATAAAGAATATATGAAAAAAATTACTATCTCCGTCCCAGAATAGTCTGAACACTTTCCTTTTATGTTTGTCCCAAATTAGTTTGAACACTTCTATTCTTGGCATGGTCCCACCATTAATATATTATTTCTTTTACACATCTTTGGCACACACTATACCTTTTATCAATAAAAAGTAACCCCACTTTATCTCTCCTTTAATAAAAAATACCCCACCAACTCTTATCACATATACTTTTTAAATAAAATAACATTTGATAACCACACCACAACTTATCACCTTAAACTACGTGTCCCAACAAGTGTTTAGATCTTTCTGGGACGGAGGGAGCAATACATTGCACGAGCTAAAGACAATTCCTTACACCATTAATTTATCTGAACCAAGCTTGCTTGGTGGCGGTGGTGGGGAACTCACCTTGTGACTCTGAGGTCATAAGTTCGAACCCCACTACCTATTTGTGCTTGGGAGTAGGGATTCCCTTATATCCCCTTTCTTTTAAGTATTGACCTATATAGCTGGGCTGACTGACTTGCGTAAAATGCTGTTCCAGTAGGGTTCTTCTTCTTATAGAGGGGTTTCCAGTGGGGGCCAAAAAAAATCATCTGCGTACATCATTAAACGATTGAAATGATTAGTTGATAATTTACACTTAGCACTAAAGACTAAAGTGAAGTCGGCAGTGGGCTCATCTAAACTGGGCCTAGCCGCCTATTCATATTTGTTTAAAGTTTAACGCTAATATAAATTTGCGAACTCGAATACATTGGCAACACGTTATGAACTTATGACATGCTTCCACTGAACCATCCACGTAGATCGCACAATATGAAATGAACCAGCCAAGAATATTATATGCAATGTGGTTTGAGGAGTTTGAGAATGTGAAGTTGTGAACACTCCAATTTTATTTTATTTTTGAAAAAAAGATTGGATTGAATTTTCTTTTATGTATTTTGGGATTCTTGACTTTGGACATGGAACTTGATACTTGGAATCAATCTTTTCTTTTTTGACGGTCTGAACTTTGAAATTTGTTTTATTTTATTTGGGACTTGTAGTGGAATGTGGACAACTTATTTGGGATCCTTTCTTTCTGAAAAAGAAAAAAATATTAGAAAAGAGGTTTTTGAAAAATATGTTTTGTTAGACTATACAAAGCTATAAAGGTTATTTAGTTTTTCGTTGGGTAAGGGAAAACATTGACAAGTTGGGGAAGGGGAAGTAAAAGAGATTTTAACTTGCCAAGGGTGAGAATCGATCTCAAGATGTCTTGCAATCGAATGAGCTGTTCTAACCACATAGCTATCCCTCATTCTCATAACACTTATTTAGTTGTAGAAAATATAAAATGAAGTTTAAATATAGGAAAATTTGCCAAAAAAAAACCTTTTAAAGGTTCAATTTTGCGAAAAAAAACCTTATAAAGCATTCTTTGCGAAAAGAAACAACAAACTTAATTTTTCTTGCAAGAAGAAACCTATTCCCATTTTCCGGTGTGTTTTTCTCAATTGCAGCGGACCCTTCTATCTTTCTTTAACCCCCTATTTTCGTTAACTGCAGCACCACCCCTATGAATCTGAAAGACCACACCGGAAAATGAGAATATGTTTCATCTTGCAAGAAAAATCAAGTTTGTGGTTTTTTTTCACAAAGAATACTTTAAAAGGTTTTTTCTCGCAAAATTGAACCTTTAAAAGGTTTTTTTTGACAAATTTTCCTTCAATATATTGTACTATATTTTTTTTGGGCCCCCACTGGAAACCCCATGGTAAGATGAAAGACCCTACTGGACCAACATCTCTCGCAGTTCAGCCAGCCTAGTTACACAGGTCAACGCTTGAGAGTAGAGGGGATATAAGGGAATCCTTACTCTCAAGCACAAGTAGGTAGTGGGGTTCGAACTTAGGTGAGTTCCCCACCACCTCCACCAAGCAAGCTTGGTTAATATACTATACTATATATTCAAAAAGATATTGTATACATAAAGGTTACTAAGTTTAGATAAGAGGTGATGAGTTTAACTAATGCTAAAAAGTTTAGCTAAGTGGCTATGAAGTGCAATTTACAACTAAAATTAAGTTCATATTTTCCAGTTAATTAAGATATGGGCTAATTTTGGAAATCTGATCAAGATGGTGATTTGATCTTATCTCCTGTACTAATAAGTTTAGATTAATATGTCCATTTTAAGCGATCTTTATTCCAAAGTTCCTGTACTCTTATACTACATACTCTCTCCATCTCAAAATATAATTCCTGTTTCTTTTTGCACAATCTCCAAGACGTAACTTTGACCTACGATATCTTCTGTTTCGTATTAGTAAAAAAAATATAAAAAGTTGATATTATGAATGTACACATTAACGCGAATCTAACAAGATCCCACATGAGTATGTTTTTATATACATTGTTGAGAATAATTGGTCAAAGTTTATAAAGTTTGACTCCCAAAATAGAAACAAGAACTATATTTTAAGACGGAGGGAGAATTAAAATTAGGTTGACTGATTAAACTTTTTCTTCTATTACAAGGCCTTATTCATTTTATGTCTAATTGCTGGTCAAAGTTGAAGTTTCTCCTTCATGAAGGCTTGATTGGCAAATTGCCGAGGTTCTTTTTGATTGGGCCTCATTATATGCGCGTTTCATTTAGCAGACGCTCACGTCTCGTGGGTGGACGACTAACGTTTGGATTTTATATTTGTACTCAGGCCCGCTACGGAAAAGTATATACCTATATTTTCAACAAGAGTATTACTAAATACAATATGTAGATGCCATCTAACTTAGTTGGTAAAGCCGTAAAGTCTTGTTTAAATGGTATTTAAGACTTGGGATTGAATCCCGTCTACATTATTGCACACGCTTAGTCGCTCTCTAACACAAAAAAAAAAAAAAAGACTACTAAATGCAACATTGTGATTTATATTGAGTCTTACACACATAGACTTTCGTCGGAGCATAGTCTAACCACATATAAGCCCAACGAAATTACATAATTGGCATTTGCAATAAGTAGGGTTGGAGCTATGTTTAGAGTTGTGGGGTCAATTGATTCCATTTGAGTTTGAAAGTTTTTAAAATTTTCCTTGTAAACTTTAGATTTTTTTAAAAATTCTACTGTATGATACTTCCTCTGTTTCATTTTACTTGCTACACTTCTCAATTCACGGACTCCTAGGCAATTTTAGGAGAAGAGAGAGGTAGAGAGTAAAAAGAAAAGGGACCCATGTGAGAGGAGAGAGATAGAGAGAGTTTATTGCCCAAAAAGGAAGTGTAGCAAGTAATATAAAACTTCTCTATATGAAAAGTGTAGCGAGTAATTTGAAATGGAGGAAGTAGATAAGTTGATTCCATTAAAACTTTCAAATTCAAGTGGATAAAAAAATAGGGGATTTGTGTTTTCTATTTAACCATAGATTATCAAACGTGAAATGTTTTTAGAAGTACGCAAGACTAGAAACAAATGGAATTTCCATTTTTGTAATGAACGTAATGAATTTCCACAAGTTATTTACCAATTCATTTTTTTCCAAAATATGTAGTACACATTTTTTTCTTTACTAATAACAAGAGGATCGGATAAAAGAGAGATTATGAATTATATACATCTAGAAGTGGTATCATTCTCATGATCATTTGGGGGTGGCCTTTATGAGAACCACTAAAACTTATTGGAACGTCACTACTCAGCATGGCTAAGTGATGATGATGAATTTTAACTGTACATCATATTAACTATCACCTTCAATTTACGTAGTCATTCTCTATAATTGTTATAGTAATGTATAATTACAAACCACAAACTTTCTTGTTAAATGCTTATACATTTGGTATGATCTTATTGACTTATTAGCACTTTTAAAAAGATAGCAAGTTCTTCAATTGGTGATTTGGTGAGAGTTTGAATAAAAGAATACATATGTTACGGTGTTAGCCAAGGCTTCGAGATCAAGCATATGATCTGGGGGCCACTTTAACTATGTCAATTCATAATTTAATTAATGATGCTAATTCGTTTGTCAAGGCATTGTGAGATTATGAGCTCACTATACAATTGATTATAGTTAACTAGTGTTTGTGTCTGGATGATGTCTTGGGTTATTTTGTTATTTGTGTTAACAAAAAGAAAATAAGTTATTTAGTAGTTAGAATTAGAATTAAATATGGTTCCATATAAGAGATTCAGTTTAGTGGTAAGATCATGACATTTGAAATAAGAGGTCATGAGGTTTTAGACCTCTTACGCGAATCTATTGATAATTTTCAAGGAAATGCCATGTCAGTAAAAAGAATAAAAGTAAGTCATTTTAAGCATAACATGCATCTAAAGCATTAGAATTCAACTCTTGAGAGGGTACAAGTAATATATGTAGTAGTACATCTGTTATCTCCAGCTTATTTTCAGTTCAGTTCAGTTCAGTTCAATTCAGTTCAGTTCAGTTCAGTTCAATTGATTCGGTTCGGTTCGGTTCAGTTCCTAAATGATAATCATTACTATTAATTAGTTATAATTTAATCCAGTTCAGTTCAATTCAGTTCAGTTCAGTTCAGTTCAGTTCAGTAGTTTTATGCTGAAGAGAACAGGCCCTAAGAGGGTACATCGGATAAGAGGGTACAGTTAGTATGTATTAATATATACTCCCTCCGTCCCTAAATAGACTTCCATTTCTAATTTTGGCACTATTTATAAGTAAGGAAAATCCTCCAATTTTTTTTCCAATATATAAGAAAAAACATAGTCATGTGGGGTCTTGTTTGATTCGTCTCATTATATACATTACGAAAATCAAACTTCTCTAATTTTTACTATTATGTAATTAAATATATTAATGATACAAAATGTGCATTGACAAACGTAAAAATTAGAAATGAAAAGTCTATTTAGGGACGGAGGGAGTATGTCCTAATTACGTGCTATTCATAGCTTCTTTTTTTTTATTTGGTAAGATAAATAACCTCTGGGCTGCCCTCGCACAGGGCCCAACTCAGAGGCCCAGGCACTTGAAAGGAGGGGGGAGTTGTAAGGGGAATTCTCCTCCAAGTGCCTCTCACTTGGTGGGATTCGAACCCCTGACCTTAAAGTCATGAGGTGAAATTCCTACTGCAAAGTGAGTGCTAACTTACAGTACGTGCTATTCATACCTTATCAATTGGTTTTGACAAACTATTGGTGTGACCCAAGTTATTGGTGTGATATCTGCCGTATAAATATTATGTGAAACCATTCGATTAAAAATATTATATGGCAGAGTGAGACAGATTACTAGACTAAACTTCTCATTAAGTTGATGTTAGACTAAAGAGGAAACACAAGGTCCACATGAAAGATTTAAACCCCTTTTTTGCTGCCATATGTGTGAATATGGCATACAAGTATGATGGCTAGAGATGGCATGGTACATTTCATGGCGTTATCTTGCAAAAGCCCCACACCATACATGCCACTAGATTGTTTTCATCAACTCTAAATCTTTTGTGGGACAGCAATAAGGGTACTTACTATGCATTATGACAATCTTTGTCTATAAGGACTACTGTATTCACATTGCATTTGTTTGATCTGGATTCATAAACAATTTAATTTGTTTGATCTACATTGATAGCCGGTGATCGTAGTAATATGTAATTCAAATCTTTTCAGTGAAAGAGTATTATATATAATGGTTATAAGATGTTAGGAAACTCTACAAAATATATCCTAAAATAATGAGAAAAATATTGTCCTAATATTGTTCTCTATCAAAATCGTCATTTAGAGTATACAATTTTCTTAAAACTAATAGAAGAGATCTTGTTAAACATACTGATGCTACAATCAGGCGGCAGCTCAGCACAATTGAATGCCAGCCGAGCACAACTAATAACAAACTCAGTTAGTTAGTTAGCTTATTCTGTAACTTACTTCTCCTATCTTCTTCTGTAATAATTCCTTCTATAAAAGGAGTTCTACACCTTGTAATTAATTATTCAATTTCATTCTTTCTCTGAATATAATCAAATACATTCATTTCTCTCTACTTTTCTTAGCTTACTGTTCAAGCTTTCTTGTTTTCATGGCATAATATCACAGAAGTTAACATATCTTATCATTTTATTGTCACAAATATTGGAAAAGAAAAAAAAGCGATCTAATAAATAGCTAGAGTCCAAATGAATTGGATAATAATAATGATGATGATGGAACTATATCAACAGACATATCCCCCTCAAAAAAATAATCAACAGACATATATATTTCTTAAAAAATAAGGCAAATGCAAACGGGCGTCCACGGGGAGTTAGATAACACTAATATATTTTACCTATATTGGAACTTTCCTAATTCATAGCGTTGTCAAAAGGTTATATAACTTATATTTGATACAGTCTACATAAGGTCTTGTAAAAGGTTATAACAGTTGCTCATGAATCATAATTACTCCCTCCGTTTCATTTTAATCTACACACTTACACTTTTCACGCATGCCAATGCAAAACTTTGAGGACATATATCTTTAGTTTTGTATTTGTAAAAATTATAAAAAGTACATATTAATAAAATACATGTTATGATGAATCTAACAAGATCCCACATGACTATATTTTCATCCGCGTATAAATCACAAATGATGGTCAAAGTGAAATTTGTGAATAGTGTAAAATGTCAAAGTGTGTAGATTAAAATGAAACAGAGGGAGTATGTCTTAAGCTACAGAGTTATACCCCTTAAAAAGACTAAAAATGTCTCTCTTTATATATATATATATATATATATATATATATATATATATATATATATATATATATATATATTTATAAAGGAAAGAAAAGACTAGGGTGGTTGCCAGGAATTGGGCCACCCTAAAGCATCCTTTCGGATGATTATATATAGGCAAAATTGGCCTCAACACCCTGAACTATGGCGCAGGTGCACCAAACACCCCAAACTAAGGCTTATAGCCAAAACACCCCAAAGTATGGAGTGGGGTGCATTGCGTACCATAAATGAAATTTCTCACCGGAAAGTTGGCCGGCTCCGGGAGAATCTTAGTTTTTTAATTTTTTTTGCTTTTTTCTCCCTTTTTCCTATTTTCTTCTTTTTTCTCTCTAATTTTTGTTATTACAACCAAAGAAGCACGTGCTTCTCATTAAATCCCCAAATTCAGTATTTCTTCCCCAAATGAACCCTAAAATCTGAAAATTACTGAAATTGAGATTCAAAGCCAGAAATCGCATAACAAGAATGAGTTCATCATCATCTTCAAGCTTCAAGAAGAACTCAATTACCAATTTAGGTAATGCAAGGATTTTATGTCGACATCGATTGCCTGCGGTAGTTAAAACTACATGGAAGTTCAACCACAACCAAGGAAAACGCTTCTATGGCTGCCCAAAGTGGAATGTAAGCGCAAGCCAATTTATGTTTGATGAATATGTTTTTTTTTTTTTTTTTTGGTGCAATTTTAAATTGATTGGAAACAATATGTAAAAACAGGTTGATGATTGTAAATTCTTTGAATGGATTGACAAAGAGGATTATGGGCCACGTGCAATTGAAGTAATTAATGGTTTGACAGCTGATAATAATCGCTTGGAAGCTGAATTGAAGGATATGAAGAAGAAGAGGTTGAATGATATTGAAATTGAAGATGGTAGTGATGTTTGTAGGGGAAACATGGAGCTTGAATTGCAATGAATGCACTGGAAGTTGAAAATAGGGCTATGAAGCAGCAAGTGAAGCTTATGAATGGCAGAGAGACTACTTATGTTGTTGCAATTTTAGTTTCTTGGATTTTTTTTGTTTTGTATTTGGGCAAGTTTTAGGTCAGATTTTAGTGGAAGAGAATCCAACCTAGATGCTCTTTATGTACTTGGTTTGCATTTGTAAAATGTCAAAGTTATGGAATGAAATGGTGTTGGTTGAGTGGCAATTATGTCTGTGTACCATATATGTCTTATAGCATCATAAACAAACAAAAATGGTTTCAACAACCAAATTGATTTCCACCATATATAAGAAAAGGTAAATACACAAAAGTTGTTCAAAAGATGCCTTTGACTATTTTAAAAAACGAACCCCATGTTTCCATTACAAAAAGATGCTAATCCATGTTCGAAGATCGACTTCTTCACCAAAACCAAAAACATTCACATGATTTGTTTTCAACACCCCCAATGTAAATATACAAAAAGTGGCTCAAATCTAACAACCAAAAAATCGTACAATCTAGGGCTTAATTTTTGCTTTGATGCTTGTGTGCCAAGTGCATCTTGTGAACCCGGTTAAAATGGTGTTTGTGCCTTTCCTTGGTCGCCCCTCCCCCTTTTAGGGTCTTTTGTATTTGGAGTGAAGAAGCGCCCTCTCGTCCTGGTTCTTGAAGCGGCCCTCTCGAATCCGGATGTTCTTTGAGGCAGACATCCGAGATCTGCTTCTTCTTGAGGCGGACCTATCAAGTCCGGTTCTTCTGCCGAGGCGGAGCTCTCATGTCTGGGCTCTTGAATTCTTTTTTGAGCCTTGAGGTCTTGTTGAGCCTTGTGGCCTTACGGTTTGCAGCACTCTCACTCCTCCTCCTTTTATTAGCCTACCATCAAAAGCACATAGTCGGATCTACACAGAAAAAAAAAAAAACTTTGAGTCCAATCAAAATTCCGGATCCAACTTACACCGGATGTACTTGGGTTGTCCCGAGATTTCATAGGACACTTCCTTTTATTGTGTTGCTTGGATTTACACAAACTGCAAGTCATAACCAGTCCATGCCTACTTAATTTTCCTTGCTTGTCTTGCCTCTCATGTGGTGCCTTCCTCCTTGCCTTTCTTGGTCTCCCAACACCAACCTTAATTTCGGGGAGGATGCGAGAGGAAAGTCCACATGCTCCCAATGTCTTTCCCTCTAATGGGCTTGATAGAACCCTTGTATGTCTCCATATACTTTGGTTTTGTCATCATCAACATATGCCTCACAGGGCACTCTAAGCCAATTACAAGCAGCAATGGCATGACAGCAAGGGATCCCATGTAGGTCCCATCTCCTACAAGTACATGTTCTTTCTTCTAAACTGACAACTAAGACCTCCATTCCATGTAAAACTTCAAAATCATGGGGTCTTGAAGCTAGAACATGACACTCTTTTGCATATTCTTTGTTTTTTTTAACCTCTTCCTAATTCTTGGACATATGTTGTCCTTAGACCTCTCCATGATTGTTTTTTTCTGAAACAACCTCTCCATGACTGCCCTCCTTATATCCTCCAACATGTGTATTATGGGCTTGGACCTTGCCTCTAAAATCCACCCGTTGAAGGTCTCAGCAAGGTTATTTACTACCAAGTTACACCTAGAAGCTGTCCTAAATCCAAATCTACAAAATGATTTAGGATTTTGCTTCTCAAAGTCCTCCACAGCAGGGATAGATAGTGCACCCATCTCTTGGATAGCTTTGTTGTAGTCTGCCCTTGTGTAAGCATACACTGCTCTCCAAAAGAGGGACTTCAATTCATCACCTCCATGTTTCTTATGCCATGGAGGATAGATATGTCGAGCACAGTGTCTGTGCTCAACAAGTGGAAAGAAGGTCTTCACTGCACCAATAATGGACTGCAATAAGAAGAAACAAGTGAGTTAACCTTGTATCAATCACTATGAAACAAATGCAGAAAATAAGGCAGTTTATTTACCTTGTGTTGGTCTCTCCTCCAAAATCAGGCAAATCTTCCTTCAAGCACTCCAAGAACCAATTCCAAGATTCATTGTTTTCTGCTTCCACAACAGCCCATGAGATGGGGAACATTTGGTTGATCCCATTTCTCCCAATTGCTGCTAACAACTGTCCCCCTAGGAATGTTTTAAGGAAACACCCATCTAGGCATATTACCTTCCTATATCCCCTCATATAACCATCTCTTAGGGCAAGAAAACTTATGTATAACCTTTGGAACACCAGCTCATCTTCATTATCATTCTTACCAACAGTTGTCAACTCATATGTGACTGCATCATCACTGTGTTTGAGCTCCCCAATGTATGATGCAAGCAATGAATAATGGTCAAACAGATTACCATGAAGTAATCTGTGAGCAATAGCCTTGACCCTATAACAGTTCCACTTAGACAGTTTTACTCCAAATCTTTGCATCACATCCTTCTCCAAATCCTTCCTTGGCCAATTAGGGTTGTCCTTGTATCTCTGTAAGTACTCTCTTGCAAACCAACTTGCCTTAGCCTGGATGTTCTCATAATCTGCCCTATCACAAGTATAATTAGGATTACAAGACTTCACAATCCATGATTTCTTAGGACCATCCCAAGCGCCATACAACTTCCACTCACAACCAGCCTTACACTTAGCCTCAAGTTTCCTTGCTTCACTTTTCCACCATCTAATACTGTAGCCAGCAATCACAGCATATCTGTTCACCATATCCTTAAACACTTCAGGGGAAGGAAATTTCAAACCCACTTGCTACACAAGTTTTTTGAAATCAGTGTTCATATCCACAACCTTCACAACTGATTTCTTCCTCCTTCCATCCTCATCAACATCAGTCTCCACATCTGAGTCAGGCACTTTATCTTCATCACCCTCACTCTCACCCTCATACTCACTTTCCCACCCTATGCACTTGAAGCTTCTTCCTAGGAGTATGTGGTTTAGTTGGGTTTAGTTGCTTAGATATTGGGTTTTGTTGGTCAATGCAAGGGTTTTGTTGCTCATTGGGTGTGTTATGTTGCTCAATGCAAGGGTTTTGATGCTCATTGGGTGTGTTTTGTTGCTCAGTGGGTGGGTTTTCTTGCTCAACAGTGGGTGGGTTTGGGTTTTCTTGCTCAACAGTGGGTGGGTTTGGGTTTTCTTGATCAATAATGGGTGGGTTTGGGTTTTCTTGCTCAATATTTATGTTCTCTAATCCAATCACTTCAGGCTCATCTACCCCATGGATCATATACATTTCTACCATCCCATTATCTACACCCACCGTGCAAAAATCAGTCACCTCCTTGTCAGTGTACACCCTAATCAAACCATGTTCTAAGCTTAACCCAGGCAAGCAGTAATACAAAATGCAATTTTTGTTATACTTAACACCTTCATCCTTCAACATGTCAAGAAATTCAAAAAAACTCATATAATCAGGGTCTACATTATCCCAGTAATGTATTTCCCCTCCAAAATACTCCCAATTTGAGCTCATAACACCCCCATGCCACATTTTAATTGTAAACCCTAAGTCCATGATCTTCACTGCAAGAAACAAACAAAATCTACCCTAATCAACAACAATTCACCCAAATTTCCTAATCAACAGTCCAATTGTTGAACTCATACAAATCGACAAAAACACTAAAACTACCGCATTCACTGAAAATCAAATAACTTGTTTGAATTACTTACCAAATTTGTCGCTTTCCTTTGGAAATGCGCAAAATTTTGTGCGATATTCCCTCTCACACTTGAGCTTTTTCTTCCAATGGCTTTTTTGCAGACGTCTCTTGGACTTCAGTTGGGGAAGGAGGAGGAAAAGAGGGGGGGGAAGCAAGAAATGAAGGCACGTGCCTTCTTTGGTTGTAATAACAAAAATTAGAGAGAAAAAAGAAGAAAATAGGAAAAGGGAGAAAAAAGCCAAAAAAAATTAAAAAACTAAGATTCTCCCGGAGCCGGCCAACTTTCCGGTGAGAAATTTCATTTATGGTACGCAATGCACCCCAGTCCATACTTTGGGGTGTTTTGGCTATAAGCATTAGTTTGGGGTGTTTGGTGCACCTGCGCCATAGTTCAGGGTGTTGAGGCCAATTTTGCCTTTTATATATATATATATATATATATATATTATAAGGTCATGAACAGGCCCGGCCCTTAGCATGTTCAAAGTGGGACATGGAACAGGGCCTCACTTTCAAAGGGGCCTCCAAATTAAAAAAAAAAAATCTTTAAACACAAAAGACTTGAAGTTGATAGTCAAAATGTCTGCAAGTTTTTTAAATTCAACTCTTCTTGGAATGTATCAAAAGATTTTGAAGAGAAAAACTTAGTTTGATGCATGTTTGTTATTTGGTTTACTTGCATATTTTGGTGGTTTCTTTTAAATTTTTTTTTATATATGTGCTTATTTTTTAGTATTAGCACAGAGCCTCCATATTGTTCGGGCCGGCGCTGGTCATGAAAATGCATATTGGAAAAATAAAAGAATGACTCTAATCATTTTGAAATCCACCTTCTCACTCTTAATTCGTTGTCATTTCTTTCCACCACAAAAATTCGTTGTCACTTCATAATGTTTATGGGTTCTGCCATTATTGGCGTTATAATTATAAATATTTCGAGAAACATATAAAAACTGAATGTAATAGTGAATAGTCGCACTCCTCGATGATCTTCTTGTTAGTCACCATGTTCTTAATTTTTTTTCCAATGTTTTTAATATCTTTTATTCGGTTTCCCTTTCCTAACTTAGAAATCCAATGCTATATGATCGTAAAAAGAATAGCTACAATATTTGTAGTAATTATTAGCCATTAAGCTTAGCAAGATCTAGAATTTTATGATGTTGGAGTGTGGGAGCTAATGAAGTTAGACACAGCAGTTGACCAGCATCTGTCAGAAGTCAACTGTCAATGAACAATGATAAAACAAAACAATAATAAAACCCTATTTTTTGTGTATATCATATGTCATCAATAATCATATAACATGAGTAGAGGATTATTATAGGCTACTTAAGGAAAATTAGAATTTACTACTAGGCTTAGCGTATACATAATGGTCCATAAGACCATAAGTGGCCCTTCGGCTTTATACTGATTGCTCAGGTAGAAAACTAGAAATATCTACATTTCAAATCATTATGCAAGATTTATTGGCATCCTTTTATATTAATGTAGCTAAAGTGATATATCCAGTAATTTGAATTAAACATTATGTTAATATACTTCTATTACTTTTTTTTTTTTGAGGAAATACTTCTATTACTTTATTATACTCAAATGAAATGAAATCAAGTCTTCCTGTCTTCCCCTAATTATAGTGCTATATATATATATACTTCCTTTGTTTTTTAATAAGCGACACAGAGAGAAAGTGGGGGGATACCAAGGAGTTTAGAGAGAGAAAGTTGGGACCACTTATATAACCAATGTGAGTAGGTGAAACAATTACATAATGGCAAAGATGTAATAAATATGAAGTATTTTTTTACTATTTTGAGCTATGTATCACTTATTGTGACATTTCCCTAAAAGGAAAACATGTTACTTATTAAAAAACGGATGAAGTATATCATACTTTGAGCCATTGAGGTGGGGATCAAGGCTTTAATTCGAGACACATAGGTTGATGCTCATAGCTTTGATACTAAGTTTTGATCCCAAGAGAGTATTGAGTCACCAATAAACGTGATTCTTCAAAGAATCGTGAGCCAAGAATTCCAAGTGACAGAAGGTCATTGGGATTACTCATGCAGTGAGATGCAATTGTCGCTATTGGGTGATAGTTGTTCGTGTATGGAATCCTCTCCTCCCACCACTTCCATTAGGTATGATATACCCTTTTAATGTAGGTTACTTTCCTCTAAGAAGCTACATTGTCTCCTTATATATCGCTACTGCGGACTAACTATTATTGACGAAAATAACTGTCAAAGGTATGACTCAATCATCACAATCATTGAACAACGAAAACCTCCATAGCAAACATTTTTCTACCAATTGTACTTGTTATTTTTACTATAGATAGGTTGTAAGAGCTAAAGCTCAGTTAGTGTGTGGTTAGTTTTAGTTTATCTTTTGTACGGTCTTTTCTTAGGTTGTAATGTCAAATTTTAATTAATTCAAATTTTGTTGATGTAAAAAAAAAAAGAGTTTTGAGTTCAGAATATCCACACATTACATTCGAAATGATCTAAAAAGGAATTAAAAAAGAGACAAGTGAAATAATGAAATTAACAAAGGGAAAAATCTGAACAACTACCAAAAATTAAATATTCGGATCTAACATGAAATTAAAAAACTGAACCTAAAAAAAACAGATCTAACGCCTAAATCGTTACAAGAATGAAATTGCACTAAATATATTAAAAAAAAAAAACCTAAATCGCCTAAATAGTTCTCGTTCTTCTTCAAATCTCGTTCTTGTTTTCTGATGATATGTAGAAACGGTAAATAAATGATAGAAATAAGTTAAGCAAAATGTAGAGGATGAATTAAAAATACCTGAAAGTCGATAATTCAGAGCACGAAATTGAAGATGAACGCTTTCGTTGTTGAGATTCGAGAATTCAAAGTCGAGCCCGTCGTTCGTTTCTTTATCCTCTTTGTGTTCGTGCTTGTCTGAATTGAAGAAGAACTCGTCGAAATTTGTATGCCCGAGATCCGAAAACACGAAATTTAGAAGATGAATGCTTTCGTTGTTGAGATTCGAAAGAGAGATGAAGGTATTAGATGAGAGAGATGAAAAGAGATGAAGGGAGGTGAGAGAGGGTTTGGGGAATTCGTTGTTTGAAGCGGCGGTTGGAAGAGGTGAGTTAGGGTTTAATTTGGGGAAAATGTGGGGAGTGCGTGGGATAATAAGTCTTGGGCCATCTGCATCGCGTGTCATGGGCCATCCGACGCACATGACTCATCTGCGTCGCGTGTCATGGGCCATCCGACGCACATGACTTATGGGATCCAATTCAATTTGCGAGAGAGAGGGTGAATCATCTGCGTCGGACGTGAGTTGGGATCCGACGCAGATGACTATTTGCATCACACGTGGGCTTCATGCGACGCACATGACTCGTCTTTCGCGTCGATTCCCTGTTGCATGCGAAGCAAATGAGTTTTCTGCGACGTTTGTTCTGTTGTGCGGCGCAGATGGTGAGACGCAAATCGTCGTTTTTCTACTAGTGAGTGGTTTGGATTTATTAATAAGTCCGGTCTGCACAGTGCACACGTATATACCCTTCAAAGATTAAGGGATGCAGTGTATTAAGGGTACTTTACTTATAATGTAGACATACATGTACTTGTACGTGTACATGTACGTGCAAAGCAAGAACCAGACTACTATATATATATATATATATATATATATATATATATATATATATATATATATATATATATATATATATATATATATATATATATATATATATATATATATTTATCTATTGGAGCCACGAAGGTAGTACAAAGTACAAAGAGGGGGAGGGGGATTCGAACTTGTGACCTATCTTTCACAACACCTCAATCTTAACCACTAGGTCAAGACATCCTTGGTACCATACTACTATATATAATCTTCATCTTAACAATTAAAATGAGTAAAGTATGTGAGACATCCCAAGATCACAAATAGAATAATATATTTTGAAACAGAGTAAGTATTTTTCTTTGTCCAAATTTAATCTGGTATACTCAAAGCAATAAGCAATAGCCTTTAAGTTTTAAGGTAAATCAAAATTGCGTACAAGACAATTATTTACATTGTTGCTAACTTGCTATTAATACTTTTAGAGTGCTTGATGATGTAGTTGACTATATCTTACAATTGTTTTTTTTTACATCAAATATATCTTGCAATTAAGCACTACCTACATTGGCACCAATATCAAAAGTCAATACAAGAATTAAATTCCCAAAGTGTATTATATTGTGAAAGAGGCCAGTAAAAGGTCCCCTTTCCATGATGCAAAAGGAAAACAAATAAAATATACACATATATCCCAAAATAAATACTTGCAAAAGTTGAAAGTTGTCCAACCAAAGTATAATAATGTATAGCTGCCAACAATTTTAGCTAGCTACTAATTATACATTGCCTAAGCTTTACTCTTTACCCACATAGTGCCATAGTGGTACATGGTTTCGATCGACTGGTAGGACCATAGGACGCATTTTGATCGGATGGATTAAATTTTGTACCAATTGGTTTTTTATTCAGTTTATGGCTCTATGCTGTATTCATCGTTATAACTTTACGGTCACTCTCCCTTGTCACAATTCAGTCATGGTTATATGACATAGCCAGACATAGGCGTAGTACATCTGGCAAGGTGATTTGGATTGGTTTTGAGTCAGGTTATTTTGCTTCTGTCTTGTTTTTAGATCATTTTAAGTCAGCTGGGTTCCATTTACTTTTCGATTCATTTGGTTCTTTGATGGATCGGGTTGGTTTGAAATTCGGTTCAATTCAGATGGAGTGGAAATTAGGTTGAATTCAATCGGATTGAGTGAATATTTTGTTCGGTTCATGTAGGAGCAAAGGTTTAACCGAAACTTTATATTTGGTTGGGCTTAACATTTGGGTTTAACCTTTGAGATGTATGACTCTACTACTTAAATTTTATATGCTTATCCTTTTTCACTAAAAAAAAAAAAATAACATTTGGATTTGGATAAATTTACAAGTCAAAAAAATAAAGTGTGTATTTTGAGGGTTTAAATTCATAATAGGCAATAATGTCACTTGGATCATTAGGAACTTTTATTTATTATATTTTCATTAGGTTAACAATTTTTTTAGTGTTATGGTTTATTTTAGTCTAATAACTCGATAGATTGATCAATGTATATTTTAAGATATAAGTGGTGTTTATGAAAATTCATTAGCTTTGTGCTATTTTCTGGTTTTCTTAAAGCTAAAAAGCCACTTAATATTGCAATTTATGTTTCTCTTAAAAGTTGCAATTTTCAAGAAACCCTCAAATCCTGTAAAAGTTGGGATCTATCCTTTATTTTTATTGTTACTTATATTTGGGTCTACTTGATCAATATCACCGGTTATCCTTTGAATATTCGCCTTTTTGGGATCCGAGAGGTTACATCATATAATTTCGTGTATATAATATTATTATTTTTACATATAATTAGTACTATTATTACTATTATTCTATTATTATTATAACTAATACTAATAACTTTAATACTATGGTTCGAGCATGTGATCTATCGCTCGAAGCCCTTAAAAGTGACATTATGTTTCTAGTAGAAAGGATGCATTAGTCACTGCTCCATCTAAGAATAAAAACCCCTTAGCATCTCAATTGTCGACAATGCTCCTAATCTTTAAAACACCTCTTCATTTTTAGTTAATTAGTTTTTGTAATATTAAAGGAAGATCTCTCCATACTCCCTCCACTCTAAAGTTCAGAATAGGTATTTTTTTTGGCCTTGGTGATGAGTCATCTCTTCCTATCAAAAACTAATGTCCTTCCAATTAGCTAGATGCGTGAAAGTTTTCAATTGTCCCTCAAAACACTTAAACAGTGAAATACTCCCTCCGATATTTATTAAGTTACCTACTTCTTTTGACTCAGAATCTTAGGAGAACTAGATATGTGGTTAGCTGATGCCTTCACATGTGATAATCAAACTAAGTGTTAACCAATGAATTAAAATCTGGAAAGTAGGTTTAGCAATGCCTATTGAATGTATTAAAAGGGTTGGCCCCACAACTTATCCTGAACTAATCGTGGGAGCCAAAACAATTATGAGTAGGGCCTTCTTTAACATCAACTTACCATTTTTCTGGCTGCTTCTTGTTTACCTTTTCGCTAATCAATGTTCTTAAGGTATTATATGATATCTGCAACATATGAACAAACATAAACACCACTTTGTCAGTTGACTCAGTTCTATATAGACTGGCCGGTGGTGGGCTTATGTCTCCTTACAACTTTAGATGAAAGAACCTTGGTTTCATTCCCAGCCCAAGAAACACATAAAAAAAAAAAAAAAATCTATCTTGAGTTCTACCATTATTTAGGTCCTGTTTTGTTAGAACAACACAATCATTCTAAACTGAATTAAACGAACGTCTGAATTGAACTGAACTGAACTATAAATACGTAAGAGGAAATAGATGAACTGAACTGAATTTGTGTTCACTGAACTGAATTTGTGTGAACTGACCTGAACTAAGTTTCCATCAATTCAGTCCAAAAAAACAGGGACTTAATATTATGAAAATTATAAGGAAAATGTGCAGCAAATAATGACAATAACTAGCATTTGGGCCCGGGCGTTGCCCCGAGTGGCTTTTTTTTCCGAAATTTATATGCATTTTTTTCCATTTACATTAAAATATAATAAAGAAAACTCAACATTTAAAAGATACAAATATAATAATGTGGACATTTAAAGCATGATTAAAAGTTGGTTGAGATGGTCATTGTACTAATAATTGCATGATGTCACAGATTCAAATCTTATTGCAAGCCAGTTTACTTTTGTTAGTTGACACCACAATTCTAGTGGAATAAGAGAGGTGCCACGTGGCGTGCATAAATTGTCAGACACGTCTTTTCATATATTAGTATAGATATACTATTAGTTGAGGAAATAAAGATAGGTAGTGCGCCAATATGAAGTTTCTTTAGTTTAAATAAATTCTATCAATAATGTGTACTGAAATAAATTATTATATCTGGTAGAACTATTATCTTTATAGGATATATCCTCATTAGTTTTGTAAAAACTCATAATGTTCTCAACTCTATGCCCACATTTAGTTTAGAATTTTTATTATTTCACATTAATATTTTATCATGTTATATTTTCGTCCCCATTTGCTTATATGCATAACTCGCGGAGATCAGAAAATGTAAGAGGGTGAAGGGTAAAAATAAACTCGAATATAGGAAGATCTAATGTAAAAATTCAACTCTTTCTAGTCAGCTAAAGTACTATTCTTTCCACCTTTCTGGATAAAGATGGAAAATGAAGCTCTCTAGTAAATGTGTGAAAAACAGTGTTTGAGCTTTGGAGGTCATCGTAGCGTTTGTTCAATTTTTTTTATGTTCGTTTACAAATCTAACAACTAAGTCTTACCGAACATTAATTGTTCTAAAATTAATTTGATAGCTAATCTCTAGCAATTAACATTCGAAAGCTGAAAAAAGTATATAAGTTAACAACTAACATAACTGCTAGTAATTGTCACAATGACTAATTTTACAAAACAAGCCTTAAAATTTACATACGGAGTACAATATAACTTTATATATGTAACCAAACAAGCACTACTCTAAAACTAGAAGTATAAACCAACAGTATAATCACACTACAATTAGCAATTACCACAATTAAGCAAACCGCATTGAAAGTAAAAGAGTTTATGTAGGAGAATTTAGACTTAGGACTCATAGCTCAAAACACATGACCAAGATATTAAATACATTATATCCTAACAAGTTGGTCCACCTTCCTCACTTTGAAGCTAAAAGTAACCATTTCTTATGTGAGTAATCATCCCTAATCAAAGAATTGAGGCTATTATTTTACTAATTTAAATTATAGTACTTTTATTTAACAACAAAAAAGGGATGCAGGCAAGGGTGGTGGGGAGCAGCATTACACTTGGATCACGTGTGTCCCTTTTGCTTCACTTCTCTACTTCTTATCACCACCAAGCAAACATGTTCCTTTCCTCCTCTTCTCCCCATTATTTATGATCCCATTTTCTTTTCCTTTTTCTTCAAAATAAGTAGTTCATCAGTTCTATAATTATTGCAACATCAATTCTCGACATATCGGGCATATTTGGTAAATGGTTTTTGGCTTATAGCTTTTCAAATTGATCAAACAGCCAAAAAAAATATTTGGTTATTGACTTTTTGGTTGGCTGAAAAGCTGGCTTTTAAGCCAAAATAAAAAAGCTATCTGGAACAGTTTTTTGGATTGGCTTTTGGCTTGTTGGCCCACAAACTTTCGAATAAACAGCTAACAGCCACAAATTATTTTACCAAACACTTTTAAAACAGCTGGCTTAAACAACCAACTTAAAAAGCCAACACATACAGCTAGTGCTTCCAGCCAGTCAAACAAACCAACTAAATCAGCCAACAAAGAACCCCGATATAATAAAGGCATGTGAAGAAGTTAGAGATGTACATAGATAAAAAGTGAGATCCATTTAATTGGAGAGAGAGAGATAATATTACGAAACAAAGAGGCGTTATAATTAATGTGAAACTTCCAAATTAAGAAAGATGCTGCAATTAAAAGGGCAGAGGACCAAGGATGTCTTGGCTTAGTGGTTAAGATTGAGGTGCTGTGAACAATAGGTCACAGGTTCGAATCCTCCTTCCCCTTCTTTGTACTGCCTTCGTGGCTCATATGGATAAAAAAAGGGCGGAGAAAATATTATTTAATTTTTTGTGTAGTTATCCTGAACCGGGGGCGATGAACCGGGCGAACCAAAGGAAAAAAGTGAAGGCCCATTTAACAAATCGGCACGCTTAAGCACACGAGGGGATAGATAGAAAGGTGTTACGTGGAGGATGTTTCTTGATTACACTTGGCACTCTTGGAGTTGATCAAAAGAATTATAACTTTTCCCACATAAAAAAATAAAGTGGGCCCTGCAACAGGTTCAGGAATAACGGCAAGGGGCCCACTTAAAACGGGGGAGTTCTTAATGATCTTGGGCTAAGCCCATGCCCGACCACCAGCCGCCACGTACTGAATTTCACCCGTACATCATCATTCCGGTTAGTGGGCCCTTTCTTCCACCAGCCTCCACATTCCACAAGGCCATAAACTACTGTTTTCTCCTTTTTCAGTTTTTTTTTTTTTTTTTTTTTTTTTTTTTTCCAATAAAAAACCTTATTGTTTACTCCTTTTCATATACTTCGTATTTTTATTTTCCTATTTACTTTCGCACAGTTTTCAACTAGTCTTATATGTACGCGATGTGCGCATTAATTTCAAAGCTTGTTACTCTATTATGTACTCTATTCGTAATATAGTTATGATTACACTCAAAATGTGAAAGATTAATAATTAGATGAATTTGGATATATTAATTCGCTAATGTAAAAAACTAACAAAGGTTGTGTGTGATTTTTAATTTTTTGTGAATGAATTTTGAACAAAAAGAATAGACATAATTGATAGTGTATAAAACTATTCATGGGACTCCAACCATCAGCTTAAGTTTTTGGTTGAGTTAGTCCTTTGACTTGGTATCAGAGCCAGCGTGACATAAAGGTCGCTGGTTCAAATCTCATCCACTCCTCCTTTCTAAATGGAATATTTAGGAGCCCAATAGGCTCTTGCTTGAGGGTCTGTGATAGAGTATAAAACTAGCTACTCATGGGACTCCAACCATAAGGTTAAGCTTTTGGTTGAGTTGGTCGTTTGACAATAATGAGTTGGTTTGATTGAATTAAAAGTATCAAAGGTAGTGAGTGTTTCAGAATTTTCAGGTGAACGTCATGTATACCATCTTCTCTTATAAAAAAAATCAAGATATTTTGTCTATTTATTTTTTTGATTAAAAAATTTAATGCACATACCATTTTTAACTTGTTTATAATGTCAAGTTGAAACGAGAACGGGTTCTTAAATTGTTTTCTTTTGTAATTTTTTTATTTGAATTAAATCATTAAGGGTAGTTTAGTATTTTCATATGGAGACACCATCTTCCTCCCCCCTTCTCTTATATAATAGAGATATATGTTTCTAGCTAATAATATCACTAATAAGTTGACATTATAAAACACATAAAGACGAATCCAATAAATTCTCACATGAATATATTTTTTCATATATAACAATCGCTAAACATGATCATTGTTTTCTAACTTTGACTTAAATATTCCAACTGAGAAAAGATTACAAAATCACAGTGGGAGGACATCTTGAATTTGTTTTTACTTGCATGAGCTGCATCATATGGGTTAATACATTTCTTACTCGAATGTCAATATTAGAGTTCTGCTAGTTTGTACTTTGTATATATTGATAGCCATACTAAAGGCATCTTCGTTCATTTGGAAATTGCTCTATGTTAAAAAAAACCCTACATGCATTACCTCTGAAAATAAACACAATTTTACACATATGCTTAGTTAAACATAAAAACATAAAAACTTATTTTATTTAAAAGGATTAAACATGGAAACTTTTGAGTAGCATATTGTGGTTTTACAATAAATTTCAAATTTTACTTTATCTTTTTATTGAATTACAACGAACACAAAACTTATCGTTTTTTTAATACTAATAGAACTATAGAAGTGCGTCTTGGGTGTAAATTTTACACCATAACTTATTGTGTTATTGTGTAACAAAACCTCACACGTACATAATAACATATGCTCCAACAAAAATGACATGGACTATACAAATAATGATATGAATTTGATGTCAAAATGTCATTTATTTCATGTCATTTGATTTTTTTTTATTTTTTTGCAAAAGAAACGGTGGTTTTTGGATTATAATACCATAAATATTTTTTTTAAAGGTAAGATAAAGGGAACTCATTTGAGGGGGGATAAGGGGAAATCCTCAAATGAGTCACATGAGATTTGATCCCTAGACCTCATGGATATGAGGTGGGAAGCGATACCACTACTCCACCACCTCAACCTCTATAATACCATAACTATAGTATAACAGTTACAACAAAGAATTTGTGTACTAATATATTACTACTATTGTGTGTAGTATCTTATACTCACATTCTTGATTGCATCAATATATCTAATATTTAATTTGTCCAAATGATGTTACACACTAAAACGCTGTTGAGGAAGAACAGCTCGTCGAAGCTACCCAAGCCATGGCTTAAAAAAACTACTACTATAAGCCATTAAGCCAAGCCAAATGCTCAAGCTTCCTTGTGAATTTTGATCTACACTTATTTTTTTTTACTGTATATTTTTCGTGGAGGATCGTAGGCTGATATAATGATAACATTTTTGGAGAGCGGTCGTTGTCGCAATATATGACATAGCATTGGGGTCGGTTTGTGGGGTCCTTTTTTAATCCTGTCAAATTAAGTCAGAGAAAGAAATAGATTTTTAATTTAATATTTTTTTATTGCCAATCAACCAACCAAAAATTGCGTGCATTTTCTAATGTTTGAAGTTTCCAAAAAAAAATGAAACAAAATAATTCAGTAGTTTATTATTTTATCCATATGAGCCACGAAGGCAGTACAAACTACAAAGAAGGAGAGGGGAGATTTAAACCTGTAACCTATCATTCACAGCACCTTAATCTTAACCACTAGGCCAAGACATCCTTAATAGTAGTTTATCATTAATGAACAAAAATCCGAAAAGGTGCTTTTTTTTGACGTTGTTTTTCTGATTCTTTTGCTGTGTTTGTTGTTAAAGTGGAAGTAATTACGTATGTAGTCCTTTAATTTTAATTTATAAGAGAGGGGAAAAAAGTGAAAACCCCGTGCAACACACTTTGAGAAAGATGTTGAAGTTCAACGTTACAACTTACAACTACTCTGATGTTGCTGACTCTTTTGGTCATGGTCAAGCACTCCTTAGTCCTTTGCACCACGCGTATCTCAGTTATCAGGCTGCTTGCTTCCCTCTTCATTAAATTAATTTATACTCCTTCCGTCCCAAAATATAGTTCCCATTTTCATTTTGAGTGTCTCAAAATATAGTTTCCATTTTCATATTTAGTTCCACATTTTTCCATAATTTGTCTAGAAAAACCGTGTCTCATCATTTATTTGCTTCTTGAATTTTGTTTTTTACTTTGTTTATTCAACCCAAGTGTTACAATTAATGCTCTTTCACCAATTATTCTTCATTCTCTCTCCTAAAATCATCATTTCCCATACAACATTTATTTAAATAAACAAAAAATCTTTATTATCCCTCTTAGATTCTACTTGCATAAATTACCGTGAAAAAAGAGAAATGGGAACTATATTTTGGGACGAAGGGAGTAGCACATGCTAACATTAAAAATAAAATCATATTTTTTGATAGGTAATTATACCATAAAGAGTAGGGCGTGAGTATCATGTTATGTATATTCTCTTATATTGAATATGGTATATTACCATTTATGCATGTATAATGTATTAAGTTTACTGAACAACGGATTATGGCTACCTGGTGGATGTTAGAGGAGAATGCCTGCTTGGAACATGCATTAGAGAAACGGATAAAGAATATATGTTCGAACACTAATAATAATAATAAAAATCAATCACAAATTACCTCCTGAAAAACAACGATTATTATCCCCCCTAGGATGACTATTTATAATGTTGTAAGCTGTAAGTTAACTATTGTAGCTTTTATTTCTTAACATATGTACCTAATTCTTTGTTGTGATAAATGCAATTAACGAACAAAGAATTTATGAACAATTGACACAAAAATTTAACGTGGTTCACTAACGAGATGTTAGTACGTCCACACAGCAGGGATAACTGATATTATTAGGTTTATGAGAGATTACAGATTACAGAGTTGTGAATAATCACCAAGTGTAGCTGAGGATAACTAAAGAAGGTAATTATCCCCCGTGCTTGGTTAAACCTAAGGCCAAATAATTCAGGGAATATTTCAACATTCTTCATAATTATGTGACTTCTATTGTGATTGAATTTTTTAGGGGGTAATTATCCTTGTATATTATTTGCGTTAACCTAAGACTTCTTTTTTTCATGGTAAGAAAACTATGACTGCATTATACTCCCTCCGCTTCTTTTTGATGGTTACACTTACACTTTTCACGTATGCCAATGCAAAACTTTGAGGATATATATCTCTAGTTTTGTATTTGTAAAAAATATAAAAAGTACATATTAATAAAATACAAACTAAGACGAATCTAACAAGATCCCACATGACTATGTTTTTATTCATGTATAAATCACAAATGAGGGTCAAAGTGCAACTCGTGAATAGTGTAAAATGTCAAGTGTAACAATTAAAATGAAACGGAGGGAGTACATATTAGTACCAGGGGCTTATTAATCGTTATTAGTAAGAGATCAGATACTAATTGTTAGATTTATGTATTGGGAGTTGTAGAAGATTAAATTTGTAGTAGAGCGAGTATTTGCATTCGCATGTGCATTCAGAAAATGGATTACAACTTTACAAGCTAGATTATGGCATGCATGTTCCATCTTACTATTAACAAAAAAATTCATATAATTTAAAAGAACATATAAAAAGAAGCACCTTAGTTACTCTTGTTGTAAGATAAGATAGAGGTAACTCGAGCATTGGAGGCCATAAAGCTGAATGAAATAATAAAAAACCAAAATTTTTGCACTCACATGTGCATGAGAAAAAAATGAGTTATAGTCTGGACAATCAAGATAAATGTTTTATTTTACTAATAACAATTAAATTAATAGGAGTATATTTATTAAAAAAAAGTACCTCAATTACTCTTGTTATACGATAAGCTACAAGTAGCCCTGAATGAATGAAATACTTTCTTTTATGGTTAATCAATGAGTAAAATTGATAATTGGTTTTGTCATTATTTTTAAACAATGCAAGAACTTCAATATGTATCAAACATGGACACAAAAGAAGGCACTTCAACAATCTATAAACCTAAAGAAAAAATAGGGCAACTTCTAAAGGAACCAACCTATATAGCATGGAAGTCAATGTGTTCCGCCAATTTTCCAAACCACCTTGGGAGGAATTAAACATTATATTAGAGGAGATGAGTTTTGAACATTTGTGTTTGTGTTGTAATATAGGGAGTCATAACCCCTCTACTACTTTGGATTTCTAACTTGTAACTTTGGATATGTTTAAGTTTTACTAATATATTGTCCCCTTTTAAACAAAAAACAATCTATAAACCTAATAAAAAAAGGCAAAATTGGCCTCAACACCCTGAACTATAGCTTGGGTGCACCCAACACCACCAACAATGACTAGTAGCCTAAACACCACCAACTATGGGGTGGGGTGCAGTCTGTACCACCAACTACGTGGTGGGGTGCAGTCTGTACCATAAAAACTCACCGTCTTCGGCAACATTTTAGGCTTCCGGCCTCATTTATGGTACGGAATGCACCCCACCCCATAGTTCGTGGTGTTTGGGCTACAAGTCGTAGTTGGTGGTATTGGGTGCACTCGATCTATAGTTGAGGGTGTTGAGGCAAAATATTGCCTAAAAAAAATAGGGCAACTTCTAAAGGAACCACAAAAACCTATAGAAAAGATGAAACTTTATAAATTTTGTGATTGGTTGCAACAAGCCAAGGGACAAAAACTGTAGAAGGACCAGTTTGGGTTGGAACTTTTGTTAGAACAGCACAGTCCTTACAATCCCAAAAAAGAAAAACAAAAAGAAAAAAAAGCCTCTCAAACCCTCATAATTCCAAATCTGTAGATCACACCATCTTTTTTTGAGAGGCTTTTAGAAGACTAAAGCTTTCTCTTCTGCTGACGTATCTAGCCTTTCTCTCTTTCCTCATATATGTAGTATTATTATTAATAATAAGGTCTTTATCAAAAGCTGGTAAGAGGATTAATAGAAGAACTAGAAGAGTTTCCATCATTTAATCCATATATCCCTAAGCTTATAGCTTAATCTCACCCTCCATATCTTTCTCAAATCCTCCATTTTTCGCGGCGAAAGCTTTCGCAGCAATCAATCCCAAGATAAGGAAGAGAGAGAGTGAAAGATCTAAAAAAAGAAATGTTTTAGCCCTACATACTACAATTCTAGAATGATGATGATAATGAGATCACTATATTAGTTTTCAGCAAGGTATTGGTTTTTATTAGGGCTTTTTGCTTTTTATTTCTATCATTTTGCTTTCTTATAAACCTTTGCTTGTTATTTAACCCTCCTTCCTCTTTCTTTTTCTCACTTCTTCCCATCCTCATTATCCTTATTACCTCGGGATCTGATCCCACCCTTTCTCTCCTCTCCACCAATAGAGTTTTCGCTT
The DNA here is from genome assembly GCA_947646795.1 of Beta lomatogona. Lineage (NCBI taxonomy): Eukaryota > Viridiplantae > Streptophyta > Magnoliopsida > Caryophyllales > Amaranthaceae > Beta > Beta lomatogona. Next base: position 2,449,104 of record CANSNZ010000150.1, read on the forward strand.
CGATTTTCGAGGAGCGAAAATTATCTTAAAAAGACTTATTGTCTTACTTATATCTATTATCTTTGGTTCGTTCATTCTCTAAATAAGTGTTTAATTCAGTTATTTGATCGATCGACGGAGGTTTGGATTTGATCTCAAGCTAAGTGTAGTGAAGCTGATCATATATATCAAAAGGTTATGTTTCTAGCTATAGTATGTTCTTCATATATCTCTCTTAAGTAACTAGATCGATCTCCTTGTTTGTTTACTATATGATGATGTTGTTGTGTGTTCTAGTTTTGTCTATATTTGTCCATAATATTTGTTTGTTTATAACTTCTTTGAGTTTATAACCATTATATCTAGGTTTTATATGATTATGTTTTATATATGTTTGTTTTATCCCCCTTGGTGGCGGTTGCTTTTGCTTTAAGCTTTTCTGTCATCAAGTGTGATAATCTCTTCTTCTTCTACTTCTTTTTTTTTTTTTTTTTTTGTAAAAAAAAAAAGTCATTTTTGATGATCTATAAAGTTGTCTTTCCATGGAGATAATTTTGCTTAGAGCAACTTAGTTTTGATTTATATTGATTCAACTTCTATTCATATATATGATTTTTTTTTTTTTGACATCGAGAAAATTTGAATTAATGAAAATTGAAGTACATCCTAATGGTAATACAACCAAACAGAAATAAACTAACACTAACAAGAGCTTTATTAGCTCGTACATATTTTATGTAAAACAAACTAACTAGTTCGTTCCCAGTCCATAATATATGATTCTTATATTTAAAAGGCGCATGAAGCATAATATATTTATTTTTACTTTGATGTTGGTTCGTTCGAACTTTTCTCTTCTTGTTTAGTCTCTCTACGTGCAAAGTAAGAAATTTTTGTACAAGAAAGCAAGTTTTTTATCGACCAAAATTTTCTACCGCTTTTAAATTCTTGAATTACAAATCACCTTCGAGAAGTCCTTTCTGTCAAACAATTTTTTTCCCAATTAAAGCCCTTCTTTGATTGGGGGAATAGTAGACTATATTACACTGATGATTTCTTACAACATTGATATATTTTCATGGAGATTAATTCTAGTACTTGGTATATTTGTTTTCTTTTCCATTCGCTTTGTACGTATATACATTATGAGCTCGGATCTATCTTCAATGGGGTAAAATATACATAACAAAATTAGACCAAACTTCTCTCAAGCTAAACATTATCTGGTGCAGTTTATAGGTTTAAATTACATTTGAATTATCATTGCCAAAAAATGAAAAACTGAATAATCAACATGAGGAGGAAAATAAAAGAGCGAGTACGATTCGATCATTTTAATCCTCAAATATTTATGTATAGCACGTCCATCATTAAAATTTTGGCAACAAATTAAGGTGGTGAGCACTTGAACATGCACTCTTGTACTGAGTTCACTTTCATGAGTGGCAATAACGCCTTTTTTAAGCATTTGTAGAAAAATAAATTTGGATTTAGCTTTTAATCTAGTTACATAACATGCTTGAAATGGAAACTTAATTAGCAAAATCCAAAACTTACGTATACATACACATAATAATTATTACTCGGTATGGGAATGAGAAATAATGAAAAATGCATTTCTTTTATCTCTTTCATCTTTTTTAGTTCTAGAAGTATAGATTGGTGTTCTTGATTGACATTGGCTTTATGTATACTGCTTTGCTTTGTCTGGAAAAATTAATTACATTAAAAGTGTAAAACTTAACTTCATACTTTACTTTATCACCCTTTTTCTATGGTAATCTTGATGCTATACTTTCCCAACTAAATTATGTTTACATGCATTGTATTACATAGCATGCATGCAAATCAAACCATGTAAAATTCATGATTGAGTTAACATCCTTGTAATTACTTTGTATCTTTAAAGAAGCTACAAATTAAGGGGTGACATTTGGATTCTTAAGCATTGTACCATACTGTTTAAAGCTTTAATTAGTCATCATCTCATGCAAGAATGGATTTCAAACATAATAATATAGGACTTGTCCAAGCGAAGCATGCAATGTAGAAAAAAAAGCCTTACTATATGGTAGTAGTCCAATAGTTTTGGAGAATGAATTTCCACGCGTCCCCTTTAATTAGTGATGATAATCTCAAGTTTGAAGCCTTTGTCTAGTATACGTACTACAGTTCTTTCTAAATATATAGTAGTACTACCTTAATATTAGGTTCCCCTCCCTTACTAAGCTCAACTAAAATAAAGATATATACTAATCCATCTATTTCATTGTATTTTTCATGGCTTTTAATAGTCTATATATTGCAAAAAGATTGAGATATAGGACATTATATGTATAGTATATAGAGGCATTGGACATGTATAGGAGGGTTAATGTGAACCTACCAAAACAAAAATAATAATAAAGGAGAATTCATATGATACAGTAAGTATGAGAAGGATTGAAGGAACAATTCATTTCCTGTAAAATCAAGCCATATGAGCAATAAAGTCACAATTCAAAGACTCTTATGGTTCTAAAGAGCCACATATCGTACCCCTGTGGCCTTTACTTCTTTTTACTTTTTTGTTTGAAAGAGAAGAGTTAGATTACAACGATTTAGTAAAAAGGGTTCTAATAGAGTATAAAACTATTCATGGGACTCCAACCATCAGCTTAAACTTTTGGTTGACTTGGTCATTTGACATAGTATTAGAGCCAGCGTGACATAAATGTAATGGGTTCAAATCTCATCCACCCCTCCTTTCTAAGTGGAATATTTAGCGCTAGATATGAGGGAGGCCTATGTTGCATCCATACTTCAAGCCTAATGGGCTCTCGCGTGAGGGGGAGTGATAGAGTATAAAACTATTCCTGGGACTCCAACCATCAGGTTAAGCTTTTGGTTGAGTTGATCCTTTGACAGGTTCATACATCATCCTTACTACCGAAGTATAGGACTATATATATTTAGGGATGGGAAAGCATAGTTCCTATTCTGAACCATCATCTTCAATCTCATTTCATGAATCATGCATGACACATGATATTGTACAAGGTGGAATATGGATTTTGTGGGTGTGTTCTTCTTGGTGATGCACTCTATTGTCCTATGACAATCTGAAAGAAATATGTGCCTTTAAACAAAGGCTATTTATCGTACATATTTAAGAAATACATGCAGAAACAGTTGCATTGAAGAATGAAGCATCCACTTGAATAGTGTGAGGGTTCACAATGGTAATAAGGGTTTCAATTTTATCCATGCTTTTAGGATAACTATATAATAGTCCTTGAAATAACAGAAAATTGGTTAGGTGTTGCAAATTTTTCATACTCTTCAAAGGCCTAAGATTATTGGATAAACACCATAAACGCAATATTTGTTCTTTATTTTGATGTTATAAATTCATCTAAACCAATACTCCTTTCTGAAATATCAAGAGATTAGTGCAATATGGTTAAAGATCACTATATCATCTGTGGTCTTGACCATTGATGAGTTCCTACGTTGGAGCACTACATGCAAGAGTAATTAATTACTTTAGTGCTCTATCACAATACTTAATTGGTAATGCTATAATCCCCATTGATGGGAATACTTAGTGCTTGTTTGGTTGAATGTAGGGAGCGCAAATTCCTTGGAAATTTATTTTCCCATGTTATGTTATTTCCAAGGAATTGCTAGAAGTTGTTTGGTGATTCATGGGAAATGAAAATTCTAATGGGAATTTCCACTTATCTAGGTCCCCCTAGGTAAGTAATTTCCTCCATGTTGCAGGAAGTGGAACTTCGTAAGAATTTCTACTTGCCATGAATTTATCAATCAAACAACACCAAAAAATTACAATTCCTAGTAATTCTAATTTCCTATGTTAAACAATGTCAACCAAGCAACACCTTAATGTTCTAAATAGGACATTTTATTATTGTGATTAAATAAAGGGAAGATGGTCTGATATTATTAGGTATGTAGCACATATGCAAAACGAAAAAATAATATTATTCCTCTAAAAATAAGAAATGAATTTTAAAATAATAAAACTAAAATGTGGAAAAAAAAATCTAGTATAGGTTAATTGTTCAAAAGAAAAAAAAAACCCTAGAAATATTGTGTTATTACTGATATATGAGGTGTACAAATCGACAATATCCCCTAAATAGTGTTTTTGCTCCTTTTTGCATTACCTATAAAAGGTTTTAGCAAATCCAATCTTTTTGGGAAAAGAATAAAAAACTTCAATGCTACAATGAAGGAAACCAAGGGTTTATATCTAGAATGCAAGATTCATTTGTCTGCTCGTTTGATCACACTGGTGAAGGCAAAAGAGATTGGCCTTTCCTTCAGTAGCATCATCTTGTCTGCCACAGCTGAATACATGTGAAAAAATTGTTTGACCTGAAAAAAGAGGGTTGACTCTATTATAATTTTGGTGAATTTGTTTATATTGCAATTAGCATGCGTTGCCATCTTTGTTGCAATTTTTATAACAATGTGTGGCTACCAGCTACTTAAGTATATCAAGAATTGCCTCCCAATCTTATGGCAAAATTATGCAGCCTAATCTAGGGTTTTCACCATATAATTAGCTTCAATAAGTAGCTTATTTTCATGATTGAAGCGATCTCAATATGATATTGCATTAACTAAAAAATTTGCGAATATGTCTAGCAAGAAATTTGTAGAAATACACATGTATGTCATGCGACATTTTTATTTTATATTGCAAAAATTATTAAACTGTTCAAGATTACCATAACTTTGAACATAGACTTATGAATTTATCGCTTTGAACATTCTATTTTTATTTTTATTACTCTCTGGTGAGTTTATATGTCTGCCTGACTAACCCTGGATCTTCACATTTTACTTCCTCATTTCTCATAATATTGCGTCTTGGGTATAACATGTTATACATAAATTATCGTGAACATGCATAATGACATACACTCCAACAAGAATGACATGGACTTTACAAATAATGACATATATCTCATGTTATATTGTCATTTATTTCATGTCATTTGAGGTCTTTTTACAAAAGAAGTTGTGGTTTATGAGTTGTTACACAATAAATTATGGGGTAGCAATTACACCCAAGAATTTACGTTCCCATAATGGTCCATGACTGTGAAAAAGGAATCTCAAGTATAAGTTTTAGTGGTGTTGAATCTTTTATGAACATACATTATTTGTGTTTTGTGTGAAAATACAATATTTATTCACTCTAAGAACTACTTGCTGGAACTTGCCTACATGCTTGATAAGTTGATCACATAGTTGAGACAAGCTGGACAAAACACGATGAACAAAATCAACAAATTAAAGGGTTTATATGCTAAATTTGTTTGCACGAAACATGCAGGTGCTTGACCTAGTTGAGAAAATGGATACATTTTCGCATGTTCCTCCGGGCTTCAGATTCCATCCAACAGATGAAGAACTGGTGGATTATTACCTGCGCAAGAAAATAGCTGCAAGAAAGATTGATCTTGATGTCATTAAAGATGTTGATCTTTACAAGATTGAACCATGGGATCTTCAAGGTATATACAAGTCTTATTTTCAAATGTACACATTTCATTTATAGTGTCTAATTAAAGTATTTGTCGTCGTTAGTTATGAGGAAGTTCAAAGGAAGTCATTCCAAATCAATTTGAGTCGATAAGTAACAATCATTATATTATAACAAGCTAAGCATAAGGCATGTGCAGCACAAAATTAGTTTTGGTTTCCAAAATACTCCCTCCGTCCCATAATATAGTGCATATTTCTCATTTTTTACGAGGATTAAGGAAAGTGGAACATGAATGATAAACATTTAATGTTGTGAGGAAAAAAAAAACTGATTTTAGGAGAGAGCATGGTTAATAATGGGTGAAAGATCATTAAATATATGACTAATTCAACCCTTTGGTTCAATAAACAAAGGAAAAAACTATTTCCAAGGAGCAAATAAACGATGCTTGCATGTTTTTTTAGGCAAATCAATGGGAATTGTGGAATTAAAAGATAGAAACAAGAACAATATTAAGGGACGGAAGGAGTATTTTTTATATATATGGAGACGGGAGACCTTTATGTTCCGGCCATTTCGGAAATTTATTACTAGCATGGAAGCAGTTGAGGTTTTGAGAATGGAAACGTTTTGAAGAAAAGGGAACTTCGAGTAGTCCTAAAGGTGTCCATGCTTCATAGCATAAGGGATAGCTAAATCTATCTGACTCTATTGTCAAATGTCTTACCTAGGGTGAAAGTCTCTTTAGAAGTGGACGCATATTAATGTTTTTTTTATCCATATGAGCCATGAAGGCAGTACAAAGACCTGTTGTTCACACTTCACAGCACCTCAATCTTAACCACTAGGCCAAGACATCCTTGGTTGACGTATATTAATGTTAACCTAAATGATTTCATTTATTCATGCTGTATCGTTTGTAAAAAAAATTGAAGCAGAATTATGCAAAATAGGTAGTGAAGAACAACAAGAGTGGTATTTCTTCAGCCACAAAGACAAGAAGTATCCAACGGGAACTCGTACGAACCGAGCTACCAAAGCAGGATTCTGGAAAGCTACTGGAAGAGACAAAGCCATCTACTTGAAGCATAGCTTGATTGGCATGAGAAAGACTTTGGTTTTCTATAAAGGTCGAGCCCCTAATGGGCAGAAGTCTGATTGGATTATGCATGAGTATCGCCTTGAAACTAATGAAACTGGAACCCCTCAGGCAAGTTTAATTATCTCATAATTAAGCTATAACTAAATTTATATGCATGCCAATAGTCCAAAATGAGATTTTAACTATGAGCGTGAAATGCAACTTATGTTAATCTCTGATATATAATAGGGAGTTCCTGAATTATGCATGGTCGATCTGCAAATTGACCAAGTCAAAACTCATTAGCTTTGGCCATTAATTTCTCTAATATAAACAAACTTTACGAATATTAAAATACTCATGAATGAGTTATTGTGTTAAATTCTTTTAGTGCACATCGGTGGTTAAAAATAATGGTAAAAGTTTTAATTTGTTTATCGAGGGAAGTGGTCAAGGTTAGTAAATTTTTCTGAGAAAAGGTCAAACAAATAAATTATCAAGTATTAGAATGGATGAAGTACATTATTACATGGTAAACCAATTGAGATAACAAAATTACTCCTATGAAAATAGTGATATCATACAAGAATATTACCTGGAAGGATAGGAGTTAGCTCAAGTGGATAGAGCACTCCCCCTTGGCCCCTGAGGTCAGGGGTTCGATCCTTACCCCCAATATTATGCTGGGGTGTTAACATGCTGTGCATGCCTTACCAACCAATGTGTTGGTGTTTCCTACAGGCTAGTAGCCTTGTAGGGGTTAGCCCTTGGGCTGACTTAATTTCCTAATTAAAAAAAAAAAAAATACAAGAATATTACCTAAAAACACATGCTATATATCACTATATCAAGCCATATTATGCACTTTCTTACAATATAATGTAACCACTAAGAGATTAAATTTCATGTCACTTATGAAAAATCTAACCTATGTTTAATTATTAGGCTAATATTATTCTTCCTACTTTTTTCAGGAGGAAGGTTGGGTAGTATGTAGGGTTTTTAAGAAGAGAATGGCAACAGTTCGCAAGTTAGATGGCTCCCCATGTTGGTACGACGATCAAGTCTCTTTCATGCCTGATATGGACTCTCCAAGGAGGATTCCTCATCATTCCAATTACCATACACCTAATAATAATTTCCACAACCACAATATGTACCCTTGCAAACAAGAGCTTGAAATACCACCCTACAACATGTCTCACCATGACCCATTCCTTCAATTACCTCAATTGGAAAGCCCTAAAATGCCCCAAGGTAATGTGCAAAATTGTAGCTCCATACAACCCTATGGATCAAGCATGAATATGCATTCGTCGGTGCTTACTCAAGACCAAATTATGCATTCACAACAATTGAACTCAGTATATGGCAACAATTTTGGAGCAGTTGTAGATCAAGTTACAGATTGGAGGGTACTTGATAAGTTTGTTGCTTCTCAACTTAGCCAAGATGAACATGGCCCCCCTGGTCCGAGTAAGGTGTCAAATTACTCGAATGCGCCTATTTTTCCTGAGTCCGAGCACATGAACATGGTGATAAGCCCTAATTCGAGTAAGCAAGATCATAATCTAGGGATGTCATCTTCAGATCAATATGCTTCAACGTCCACCTCAAGCTGTCAAATTGATATGTGGAAGTGAACAAAGACGTTTACCATATTACATGCTAATTAATTACCTAATTAATCTGATCTTATACATATACATACTGATTATATAGGAAGTACAATTACTACAAGAGGAATCTTGGACAAGTGCCTTGTACATAATAAAAATACATGGTTATGCAATATTGTTAGTAAGGGTATATTGGACTTATTATGAGAGCAACTCTTGTGGTTGTCCTCGAACGGGACTTAGGATATGTGATGCCTATTTTTATTGGATGATAATAGCATCTATCTAAGAGATTGAAAGGTTTCCAAGTATTATTGGGATATCAGACTCAAAACGAATATTTGATTGTACTTATTTTTATTAAACTTAACTTACATTCAACGGATTATTATGTTTATCTTTACCCAATAGCCTGATTATTTGTTATTCTACAATATTATGCTCTACAAATTTTCATCTATGAAGATACTTTGTATTTCAATAGATTTCTATGAATATTTTGTTTGTAAATAAATCATCCAAAGTAAGAGATTACTTGTATTAATTTTTATTCTATTAAGCTTGATCCAAATTAGTATATTCATGTATTGTTGGGGATCGGAGATGATTATGTGCAAGAGTTGAGAGGATTGCATTTTTGTATTATTGTAGGTGACCATCCTTGTTGATTTGGTTGTTTGATCCCAAGGGACAAAAACTTGGAGATACATTGATGTACTAATTAAGAGAATTAGAGGTGGATAAATTTTTACTAGATATATTGTGAGCCCTCAAATATTAGTCAAATTGCTTTGTTTGATCTCGAAGGACAAAAACTTGGGGATACATTGATGAACTAAGGCTAGTGGAATGGATAATAATTTTAGTGATGGATATTTTGTGAACCCTCAAATATTAGTCAAATTGTTTCGTTGGATCTCAAGGTTGGGACTTACATGGATGTACCAATGTATTGGAGTGGAAATTATACTTAGTGATAGTATATTTTTTTGTCATTTAGTCAAATCTGTGTTTTATGATCTCAAGGAACAAAATTTTGGCTTACATTAATTGGAAACATATTTAGTGATATAAAGTTTTGTCACCCCTCAAAATTTAGCCAAATTTTATTTTTCCAAAAACATATATGAAATATACATATACATCATAAACTTTTAACTATAAGCCTTTGGTAATATAGATGCAAAGATATTCATATAACTGCACCACATTAATTATGGCATCATATAGCTGCAAAGTTAAAGTAGACCTTAGCAATTTGGTGATGGGGTCAAGAGATTTTCCTCAACTCATGGTGTGGTAATCACTATGAAAGTTTCCTTCCCGATTGAAGGAATACCGTGTTTTGAGTCGAGGATCCCTTATATTAATGAAATGGAGCTACAAATTATCAAAAAAAAAAAAGAAAAAGTAGACCTTAGCACTTGAGTCTCTTTTGTTCGTACGCCAAAGCATAGAGGTGGATGTGTCTAATAGAAGGAAACATGCATATCTGATGCCAACTTCTGCTGTGAAGTGTGAATCATATATGGTGGTCCAAAAGGTGTAAAATTGCCAATGTGATGAATACAATAGTGTTATGTATTTTGAAGAGCTTAAACAGCTTCACAAGGTTGCGCATATCTATATAAGCAATATGTTTCCATTTTTTTTTGGTTCAGGAAAGATAATTGGTTCGAAGACCAACCCCTGCTAGGCTACTAGCCTGCAGGGCACACCAGCTCATTGGCTAGGTAGAGGGGATTTATACTCACAAGCAAACATTTTTATACAAACTCCCCAAATTGGGGAGTGATGAGGGTGAATTTGGGGAGTGATGAGAGTCGAACACCCGACCTTGCGGTTGGGAGGTGGGAGCACCAACCATTGCGCTCCCACGAGGACCTCTCAATATGTTTCCATATAAAAACCCATGCATTATTTGGGTGTCAATAGCAGTTGTGTAAAAAACTTCCATGGCCAATTATATGAAGATTAGACTTAGATCCCTAAGAAATGTAATATATCTGACAGCCCATAATGTACGTTGTGCTACCATATTAAATTTCATGTGCAAATGTTGGTTGAAGGGTTACTAATTAATTGAGCTTAAATATGTAAGTGATACGCTCCTAAATGGCCACTTATATTTGTTCGATTCGTATGTTATTGCAATATTGGAGCTCTTTTGGGTAATTGACCTAACATTTTTACTAATATATAAAAAAAATAACACTTATTATCATGTGACATCTTGATAAATTAGTTTAAGTTTATATTAATTCCCAAGTACTAACATTTATTGAATTTTTAGTTTGGGAAATTTCCTCAAGTACCCCTGAGATTTGACGTAATTCTCAAATTACCCCTCACATTTGGGGAATTCCTCATATACCCCTGAACTTTGTGTTTGGGCTAAAAATACCCTTATCATACACCGAAATTCAAGTGCATTGATTTCCTAAGGTACCCTTGAAACTTAAACTTTGAACTTCAAAATTTAATAAGGGTATTTTGAGAATTAAGTCAAATCTCAAGGGTACTCCAGGAAATTTCCCTTTTAGTTTTTAATATGTCCTCGAACATATGAAGACGTACATATTATGAAAAGTTTAATGAATTGTAAGTTTGTAACTAAAATATAACTACATGTTGCCAAATTCTTGACACTGATATGGGCATGCCCGACACTATATTTTGGACAAAGATGAGTTTTCTTTTCGAAATAGCTAAGCGCAACAATTTGTTTGATATCTTATACATGTGAATCGTCTATACTATAGCATTGTGCAACATGCATCAGCCTATACCATCCAGGAGTGAACAAGTAAAAAGTGTAGAAGAAGAAGACGATCATCAGACAAAAGGGATAATTTTTTGTATAATGTATGTATGAAAAACCATGCAATATAAAATTTTCTGCATTAAAAAGGCGCTAACAACATATAAAATCAATAGTCAATTATAGAAAGTACTAGATTAAGCTAATTAATACATTCAAGAAGATAAAAGCTTAAACAGCATATATCATTTCTTTCAATTGCTTTTTTTTTCTTTCTTTCTGAAGGACATACCTGAAAGAAGAAATATATCCCTTGATGAAGCACGCTTGTAGTAGGCAGCGCGCGCCGTCACGGCGTGCTTAGGCACCTGCGCGCTCCAGGCGTCGGCCTGCGGGCGCCCCATTCGGCCCGTCTTGAAACACGGACCAAGGAGTCTGACATGTGTGCGAATCAACGGGCGAGTAAACCCATATGGCGCAAGGAAGCTAATTGGCGGGATCCCCTAGCGGGTGCACCGCTGAACAAGAACAGCAATTCTCCTTTCTCCTAGAGAATTAAGACATCTAAACTTCTTCTCTTATAAACTGCGTTACAATTTTATTTCATCAGAACGTAGAAATATTGTATAGTATATAGTTTTCATGCAGGAGCTCGATCATGGACTATATGTGATGCTTTTTATTGGTGACCGTTGAAACCCTATTTCTATGTAGATGGTTAGAAATATTTAGAAAAAAGAAATAGTGGGCCTAAAATAAATGATAGTTAGAGCTAGCAAAATGATTGTTAATTCTTTCTCAAAAAAAGACATAACCAGACCCAGTAGTATCCACTTACTTAGGTTGAAGTCAAGCATCTGACTCAATCAATTGCTTTTAAGCAATGTGAGACTAAAAAACAACTAAAATTAAAATGGAAAAATTTAGTACTATTAGTGGTACTCTTATTTTGGCAGGTTGACATAATCATTGAGCGTGCTGGTATTAGCTAGAGAGAATGTGGTAGATACAAATAAGCAAGAAAATGGTGCACCTTTTCTTTTCTTTGTTTGCTTTTTTTTTTTTGGGGATTTGGATTGGTTGAATTTTAATGGCTAAGTTTGACAAGCATGCTAGGCTATTCACATCAAAGTTAAGTTCCCATTTGGTTGTTTTTGGAGGGTTTTTTTTAACTTGTTTCACACTCACTTGTGGTATAAGGAAAAGAAAGAGAATAAGTTGTTTGTGTCCTTTCGTTTTACGCATTGGCTACAATGGTATGTAGCATCAATTAGGGAAAGGAAGAGAATCAAAGAGGGTTGGAGCTCTATTGTACAACTAGCTCTTTGCCGAAACAACACATGCGTTGTTCCACATTGACAAAAGAAAAGGGATGGACTCATTTTATAAGACTAAGAGACTACTCCCTTTATCACCATATGGTTTTAAGATGAAACCTCTTTGGTATATATGTGAAAAATGGACTCAATACCACCACATGATAGATGCGGCTCAGGTCCATATTTATCTAAATCATAAATTATAGTCCGTTCCTATGATTAAGGCCTTCATAAGTCCCAAATAAAAAACATTATCAGGGCCAAAGAATTTTGAAAAGCGGCCCCAAAAAGGAAAAATTGAATGCTATAATATTAATGCATGCTTTGGAGCATTATCAGGGCCGGGCAACGGATCCCGTGGGAAGCATCCAGGGGTCGTGGGAGGGCATTTGAAGGCACTCATATGCCTTTGAACGAGCATACAATGTCCTCTAGGGCCATTTCAGGGTGGAGTGAGGGCGATGCAAAGCAACCCAATAATGGAAGACATATGTGGGTAATGAAAGAGGTCTAAAGCACCCGCGGGGCATCCCAAGAAATCTTGGGCCCCTTAGTAAGGTCGTGGATAAAAAATTAGTGAGAGGACAAAAACGGGAAAAATTGAAAGCTATATAATCCACAATTTTGGATATTCCAGAGGACTGGACAATGCAGCCCGTACGATGCGCCCCAAGGCTACTAGAGGGTCTTTGAAGAGACTCACATGTTTGTGAATGCGCATACAATAATGGTCTCTAGGGCAATTTCAGGGCATAGTGAGGGTGGTGCAAAGGGTCCCAATAGAAGGCATATGTGGGGAACGAAGGGATCCGAATTACCAAGTGGTCATCCCGGGCCCATTAGGAAGGTCATGGATGAAAAATAAGGCCGGTCCCGGAGAAACCAAAAATGGCTCTAAAAATGGCAAAATTGAAGGCCATAATCCATGATTCTAACACCCTAAAGATCCAAGAACCAAAGCATGTATGATGTACACCAGAGCCATGAGAGAATCTTTGAAAATGTTATTGGATTTGTGTCACTGTATATTTTTAAAATATTAATAGTTTATAATTTTGATTAATAAATAATAACTTCTATATGATAATTAAAGTTATGCATGGATAACATCACAAACTATAAGAAAAACGGTTGCATTTCTGAAGAAACAAATAAATATTAGGTTGATATGGTAACATTTTATTTATTTTAGAGATTGTACTCACCATAAAGCTAAGGTGATAATATTAGGGGGTGACTACTGAGTACTGACTATACGTGGAAATATCCTCCACATTTCAGCCTGCTGACATTTCATCCCAATCCAAAATATGGGTCAGAAATCTTAGAAGACTCATTGATGCAAGAGATAAGTATGAAAGAATTAGTATTTACTTCAAGTGTTAATTTAGAATGTTGTTTGCAGATTAAGAAATAGGGTATCATTGGGTTTTCAACATGTGTAGAAGCAGCAGCATGTGAGTGCCTGTAGAATTTTTTTATTTTAATCATATCCTTCTTCAAAGCTTTCTTTGGGTCCATTAACTTTATGCAATTCTTATCTACTTGGCTGTTGGTTACACCCCAAAGAATCGCATAAAATTTTTCTTATTTCATATACTATATCACGAATATATATACTTCCTCCGTTTCATTTTACTTATTACACTTCTCAATTCACGGACTCCTAGGCAATTTTTGGAGAAGAGAGGTAGAGAGTAAAAGAAAAGAGATCCATGTGAGAGGAGAGAGATAGAGAAAGTTTATTGCCCAAAAAGGAAGTGTAGCAAGTAATATGAAACTTCGCTACATGAAAAGTCTAGCGAGTAATTTGAAACGGAGGAAGTATATATATAATCAAGTAAAAGAACAAATATTACAAATATTTTGCTTATTTTCAACTCATCTCATGATCATGCTGTACCAAAAAAACACCTGTGAGTTCATGTCCAAGGTATCTGAAAGAGGAAGAGAAAAGTTCCTAGTTTTGTCTTTAGGAAACATGTCGGTACCGCGCATTTAACAAGCGTCAAATATTCATAAGTATGTTAATTTTGTTTTACGCTCCTAGCTAGTTAGTTTTTTTTTTTTTTTACTCTCCTTCGATATCATTGGTGGTCTGTCTCCTTTTTCTCTATTATTTCCATTGTTCTATAGTTTTTTAATTGTTGCTTGCTTGATGGGATAGTCACAAACTATTTACATACTACCTCCATCCCATATTAGTTGCTACATTTTGACCATTGACACTATTTACGTCATAACTTTGACTGTTTTTTAGTTTATATACATAAGAAAAAACATAGTCATGTCGGATCTTGTTTGATTCGTCCCAATTTGTATTTTCCAAATATATAATTTTAATAATTTTTTCATATATATAACTCAAGATATTGGCATTTGAAGTTGCATCTCGTAAACTGTGAAAAAGCAAATGTAGCAACTAAATTGGGACGGAGGGAGTATCACTTAAGTAAATTTCGATCCTAAAATCTACTAAATTTTTAAAAAATAGCATTATAAGAAGGATAACTTCCAATATATGAGTTCCATAAAGTATAAAAAATCCTCCTAAAAAAAGTTCCAAAATTACTCATTGTATTTCTAACTTTTTAAATGTTCATTTTTTATATTAATTATTAGTATAAGTAGAAATAATATATGATTGACATTTTTAAATAGCCCTAATAAATTACAGTAAGTTCAATATGTATTATTAGTTTACATAAGTTCTAATTAGTTTACATAAGCTCAAATAATTAACCGGTTCTAATAAGTTTAGATAGATTACGATGACTCAAATTTAGTTTATAGTGGAAATACACGAATTGTTGGAAATCAAACCACCTCCTTGAGTTCGAGAAAATGATATATTCTTCCATCCCTTTTCTAGATTTAGGCTCTGTTTGGTAATACTAACTGAAAATAAACTGAAACTGATAAGTTAACTGAAACTGATAAGATAAAGCTGAAACTAATAAGTTAACTGATTAGTTTAACTGTTTGGTAAAATTAGTTGATTAAGTTGATAAATTATTTTGGCAAAATTAGTTCTTGTCAAAATTTTGGAAAGATTTTCCAAAATATCACCTGATTTTGAAAAGGTAAAAATTATAACTTATCATTTAAGTCATTTTAACCACCTGAAATTGTATTTTAGGTACTACCCAAACACTATTAATCATTTTAGCACCTAAAATATGTTAACACCTTATCATTTAAGGTAGCTAAAATGCTTCCCCAAACAGAGCTATAAAGTACAGATTTATTTTTTCAAGGACAATACATTGTTTATATACGTGGTATATCTCCTAAAAGGCTAAAACTTAAGATTATATCAAGTTTTGATATTAGAAGGTAGGGTTTTATAGTGACATAGTGTGTGTAAACGTTAACATCAACTACATATTGAGAAATGAAGTTATAGAATGTCAATAAAGGGATATAATTTGTAAATTCAAATATACAGAGTTTTTCACAAACTAATGAGAGGGAGAAATAATACAAATGATTACTCTTGATTTTTCGATCCGTCTTAGAATATACACACAACACACTCACAAGATACAACCATTAAAGACAAAGTATAGATTCGTATATTACGAACTATTTGAAGTACAAAAAGAGGAAAGAGAAATACAGATGATTTATATGTGAAGATTTAATACGAAATATTGATGGTGAAGATCAGAATTCAGAACATTATTATTGATAATGGGATATAAGTATATAACATATCAGGTGGTAATGATTTGCTTGAGAGTGAGTGAGCAAATAACTAAATTAAGTGGGACACTTAAAAAGGAGTAAGTTGACAGGCTAAGAGGGCACATTTTTTGACAACTTGTGCTTGAAGGCTTGAAGCGCAGCCATTAACCAGACATTCCTCTCAAGTCTTTGTTTCTTTGCTTTGCCTTTCTCATTCATCTTTTGAGAGTTAAAGTGTGCTTATTATCCGGGATTTACCTATCCATAATCATAGTTTAGGGTCCGTTCGTTATCGTTTTTTGTTTTCAGTTTTCAGTTTTTTTGAAAACTAAAAACCAAAAACAGGAAACCAGAAAAAGTGGTTTTCACTTTTTAGTTGTCAGTTTTCAAAATCATCATGTTCCCAATAAATTTGACTAATTTTTTATTCATTATAGGACATATATCATATGACTTTGAAAATCAAAAAACCAAAAAACAGAAAACCACAGTAATACCGAACGGGCCCTTAGTTTGTTTTAAACAGGTTTTTCATTTTCTACTCACTTATCCTTGATATAAAAATTCAAAAGGTCACCTTATTTTGCTTATATCAGATCAGATCATATCAGATCAGATTATGCCACATTAGATCAGAAAATTAAGTTCAAAATAAATTAGATAAGATCAGATCAAATCAGGCTTACATTTAAAAAGCTTATTCGAACTAAGTTTAGATCAAGCTTATATTATATAAAAAGTCGTTTCTTTTTCTGATAGTTTGTTTTATGTTTTAGCTATAGTGTTTGCCTCTTAGGCAGCATATGACGATTTTTTGGTTGCTAGGTTGAAGATTTGGAATATAATGATGCATAGTTCAACATGTATTCTTTAAACCATTGTAAGGAACTTTGCAAGCTAAGTAAAGATGTTGAGCTATGGATTATTTTAGGGTTGCAATAACACCATGTCATTGGAGCAATGTAGATCGGTTTCTATGAGCAGATTGGATAAAGAATTTAATATTATTATGGAGCCATATGATTATGTAAAATTAAAGATGGTTATTTTTTTATTCACCTCCATTCAACATCATTGCCAGTTTTTAGTTATTGGTTTTAGGAAATTCAAAGCTATATAATATAATAAGTTATATAATGAACTTAAAAGTAATCATACCTATATTAATCATATTAATTAATTTTGGAAACTAAAAATATAGACTGGAAACTATTATTAAGATTTCTATATTCCAGCACTTAGATTTCAATAAACTTAAAATTGAAACCAAAATATGTTAACGAATAGAAAATTAAATGTATTTTTTTTAAATAACACCATAACTACTATACTGCTTGTTGAACCCCTTGTTTATGGTGTATATGTGAGTAGCGAGTTCATTCATCATACACCCGGCTGTACCATGTGCATGGTACACCCAAGACTAATTTTTGCTCATTTGCTGATTTGGAACTTTCCTTTTTTTATACATTTTGCTCATTTGGATGATTTCAAATTAACAATGAGCAAAAAAAGCTTTGGGTGTATCATGTTCATGGTACACCCGGGTGTATGATAAATTTTTTGTGTGAGTAGCCCCACATTTTGGAGGGAAGAAAATAATGATCTTATAGGCCTGATAATCTGCTCTTTAAATTATCAGGGTTTTGAGATGAGAACTCTATTAGGCTTGTAAGTGACTTAAACTCTCGTTCTCCTTCTTGAATAGCTTAGGCCCATTAATCCTCTAAATTTATTCAAAACCGAAACAATGATACATGTAGTAGGACTTCTTATCGTCCATATTACAATATAATGAAACACAATTTTCCTCCTCCTACAAGCGTAACATTTTTTTTTCTAGACATTAAGCGCTAAATATAGTACAAGATGTAGTTATGAACTAACTATTTATCTTAATTAGACACTAAACAAACATCGTAGTGGGACAAACAATTGACATTGTTGCAATCATGTGATGTCATAAATTTAGGTACTTCTAGGTGAAATTTGGACCCTCAAAGGATTTTTCATCATAATCGTGAATACTTCTTTCTCATCCAAATCTACACCAATTCCATCTATAGCTTTCCACTCAAAATGCCAAACCAAATTAGCCACCATATACTCCAAATTCAGCCTAGCCAACACATTTCCTGGGCACATCCTCCTTCCTACACCAAAAGGCATCATTTTTATCTCTCTCTTTCCACCCACGTCAAAATTTACAATATATTTTTCATCATGACCCGAACCCATTTTCACCAAAAACCTCTCCGGGTTAAACTTCATCGGATCCTCCCACACATTCGGGTCCCGCCCAATCTCCGCTACCAAAATATTAATACTCGCATTCTTCGGGACCGTATACCCACCTAACTCCATATCCGACCCGACCAAATGTGGCAAAACAATGTGGCCCGGCGGGTGGCGTCGTAGGACTTCTAGGATGGTGGCCTTTAAAAAGGGCATTTGATCCAAATCTTCCTCTTGGATCCTAGACCTCGATTCGGGCCCCACAACCCTTCTAATCTCATCCACAAGTTGGGCCTGTATTTGAGGGTATTTTACCAAATTTGCCAAGGCCCACTCTAATTCGGTCGTGGGTAAATCTGTGCTAGCATTTATAAACTCATTGCATAAACTAACTAGCTCACTATCCCTTAATTTCCTTACCCCTCCCTCTTCATTTGGAATATCCATTTCTAGTAACGTATCAACATAACAATATTGTACAAAGTTTTCTTCCATCTCATTATTCATATTTTTCCGGGCCTTTATTAGACCAAGGTACACCTCGTTTAGCTCATTTCTTAAGTTTTGTACTTCGGCCCACCAGCCCGGTAATAGAAACCTGGTCAACTTGGGCCATGCATTTAGGATATTAAACTTCAATGTTTGTAAGCCCAATAATATTCTCCTATTGATTGATTGTACCTCTTTAACTTGAGCATCATTAAGAAAAAGCCCAAAACACATAGCACATTGCAAGTGGAAATTGGCTTCAAGAAAATGCTCTCGAACTTGGACTGGGCTCCCATTTCTAGACAGGGCTTCAAGGCGATCAATGAGGTTATCCACGGCCCACTTTCGAGCATTCGAAAACGATTTGAGATTACTTGGGCTAAGAAAGTGGGTGGCCAAATTACGACGTAGGGTGCGCCATTTGGGTCCATAGGCCGCAGAGCTTACAGTATGTTGGTTGCTATTGAATAGCCTATGGACGGGATGGCCCGCTAAGCGGTCTGCCGTAGTAGCCCCATTTGTAATTAGGGCTTCATAGGCTAAGGATGGGTCAGAAATCCAAATGTTGGACCGAGAACCACCCACCCATAGAGTTAGTATTGGGCCATATTTGGACCGAAGGCGCTTGACAAGGGGTAGCGGCCCATGAAAGGATGAATACTTCCACAGGAAAATAAAGGGTGATATGGTGGGTCCCAGTGGGATTAGGAGATAATTTTTGGTGTGGAATTTTGGAAGAATATTAAGAAAGGCCTTTGCTAGTAGAGAAAGGGAAAGAGAAACTATGATAATGAACCATGTCTCCATATTTGAAATTTGGGTTATATAGGTAAAAAAAAAAAGGTAGCTATGTATATATATTGATAGTTGAGATTGAATTTTCTGATCATTCTTTTGATTTGCATTCGTCTTGGCTTACATCGCCATTCATGATATAGCTAAGCTAAAATGTCAGCAACTTACCTTTATAACGTACTAGTATAGATTTTAAGGATACATGATGAATTTAGAATGATCTAGCTAGATGACTAAAGGAGTACTACGTGATAGTCAAATTTGGTTTCCTCAACTTCTAGATCAGGCTATATCAAATTTGGGAAACGGAAAACACATATTTTACGGCTCATGTTTTTTTAATAGATGAATCACGCCCTTCCTATCTGATAGAAAAAGAGCCCATGATCTTGAACTGATCTTACCTGGGCTCGTAAATCCCACGTTTGTCTATGAAGAGCGGATCGAATTGTATTACTATCTATAATGGATTTCTTCTGTGTAATATGACTTTTTTATACTATTTAGTATTTAGATATCAACTTTGTGCATATTTACTTACTAATTTATAAAGCTAAATGTCATTATCGTGTGTGTGTGTCTCTCGTGTGTGTGTGTTGAAGGTCAGAGTTGTACATAAAAAAATGTGTCCAGTCAATATGGTGGTTCTATTAAGAAAAAAAAGATATACTAGTGGTAATGTAATTGCATTTCTCGTGTGAATGTCCTTATTATTTTATTTCTGCACGTATATTATATTTCTTCATAAAATTTCATTATTATTTATTGCAACTTTGCAGGTGATATTGAATGGTAATAAAAAAATTTAAGAAGAAAAATTCATATGTAGAGAATTGAAATATATTACCAATGCAAGGGAATGACATGCGACTTAGCTTTACTTACAAAATTACTTATAAATCCATTAGCATTACATCATGTATTATATTCCTAGTTACCAAATATTTCGTTGATCGAGTGAGTCACAAAAACGCAAAGATGAGAAATAGAGAAATTCCACTTTGGCAGTGTAAAGGTAAAGAATTAATTTAGTACCTATTTAGGTTGTTTTCTTTGGTTGCCTCTCAATTATTCTAGTTGTTTTAAAAAGAAAATTATCTATCAATTCTATTTTCTTTTAACCTAATATGTGACCCTAATCTAGCCCAACTTGCCCCCAATTTCACGAGTTTATAGAGCACTGGTGGAATTACAATATTGTTAATAAGGAGGCCAAACTCGTAGAAGTATATGATGGCATGGATACTATATTTCGATGTTAAAAGAAAAAACTACCTAAAGATAAGTACATTAAAGTATGGTTTCTAACAACTACCATAACGTCCAAAAGTGATCATTGTCAATAAGTCTAACACAGTAATAAGACTCCTAATCTCATCGTGAATGAGTCGAACACATATTAAAAATTAGAATAGAACTTGTAGAGGTAAGATAGATATTATATAGTTCATAACATACTTTATTTAGATAACATATAGTTTTCCTAAATTATCAAAAAAAAAAACATATAATTTTCCTAATTCTACCTACCTGTATTTGGATTCTCTAGAGTTCTAAAATAACTCTAGAAGGTAGAGTTTGATCAATATCAACAATTGAATAAAAAATCAATGGCTCATAGATTATCTTTCTAAAATCCCCCCTATTTTTTCTCATCAAAATCCACCTCCTAATTTTCCCCTCCCACCAATGGATTTTAAAATGTATAGTTCGAATACAACTTCTATCTTGTAGAGTTTTATTAAAACTCTAGAAGATCCGTACTCCTAAGGTATTAGGTTTCTTCATGTATTGTAAATATTCTCTTTGTTCAATAATAACACTCAACTTTTTAGCCTCAATTAATCTTAACATAGTATTATGACAAATTTGGGGTAAAGAGTTAATAGTATGGTTGCCTCATTATTGATCAATAGGTAGAGTATTTATACAAAACCTAAGGTAACATAAGACAGGAAACAATCTTCCTCAAAGATATACTATCATAACCATAAATTATTCACTAAATAATATCTTAACATAATTAAACCTAAATATATTATTCTCCTAATTATATCAGTATGGAAAATATATTATACATATATTTTCCGATATCTCATAACTCTAATATATTACAGCCAAAACAAAATCAATCAAACTAAACCACACCAACTAAGCTGAATACATTATTAAACTTTACTATTAATTTAGTAATTTTTAGTTTTTTACCTTTGTCCAACTTTATCATCTAGGTTAAACTATATTTCGAGTTTTAAAAAAATCTGGTTCAAAACTAATAATACTGGGTCTGCATTCAATATTTGATCATTATATTACAAATAACTTAATTTTTATAAATAGAATTAATACATTGCCAGCTATTACTTGGTTGTTTAACTACATTACTTGGAAATCAAGGTTTTCCTTAAAAAAAAATACATTGCCATATTTGCCAACTGTTTAACCACATTACTTGGAAAACAAGGTTTTCCTTAAAAAAAAAAATGCGGGACTTAGGAGGATGACCTAGGAAGTAGTATAACTATATAAGTACACGGGTCTTAACTCTTAATTCTTGATTACCAAAGAAATCAATTAGCACTTAACAGACAACTAAAAAATATGGCAACCTCAGAAGAAGAGTATGAACCTCAATACCCTACTGATTCTGATGAAATCTATGTACTAGAACACTACGACGATCAACCTCAATCGTCGTTGTCGTTGTCGTCGTCGTCGTTACATCAATTGTTTGATAATTTCGATGGAGTAGAAGAAGAAGATGAACCTGAACCTCAACTAGGTGAGGATTATGATCAAGATGATGATAACGAGATGTTGCTTGAAGGTTTCGGTGATTCTGACGATTTGGTGTTTGGATATAATTATGATATTAATCTTTTACATGATGACAATGAGTATTACATCACATCATTTAAGGATTCACCTGAAGAAATTCTACATGACATTGATGCTCCCTATCATGATGGTGATGATGATGATGATGATGATGATGAGAAAGACATAAGTTTAGGAGACAACAAAGAAACCTCTTTTGGATGTGGAAGACAAAGAATTAAAATTGATGATGAAGGTCATGATGATGGTGATGATGATGATGATGATAATGATGATGTCGGTGATGTTAAGGATGAAAAAAGTAAAACTGGAGGAGAATTAAAAAGAGCTATGTTCAAGAAGAGGAAGATTATTTATGCTGTTCGTGACTTTCCCTCTGGATGTGGGACACCAATGACTAAGACGAGTGATGATGATGATGATGTTGATCATGATGACGATGATGATGATGATGATGATAATGGGGATGGGGATGAGCAAGATGTAATTAGGCAAGAAAACAAACAGGGTGTTTATAAGAGAAGCAAGATTACAGTTGTTCGTGACTTCCCCTTTGGATGTGGAAGACCAATGACTAAGACTAGTGATGATGATGTTGATGTTAATTTTGACTACGATGATGATGATGATGATGATGATGGGGATGGGGATGAGAAAGATGTAACTAGGCAAGAAAACAAACAAGGTCTTTATAAGGGAAGGAAGATTACAGTTGTTCGTGACTTCCCCTTTGGATGTGGAAGACCAGTAAGTAATAAGAATGATTCTGTTACGGCTATCCAGAAAAAAAGTACAGAAGAAGAGGGTGAAGGAAGAAGAATTGTTTTGGCTTTGGCAGCTCCTTCGATTTGTCCGTGGAGGGACACCAATGGCGGTCTTAAGAAGGGTAGATCTCGCGTTTATCAACTCAACTGAATACATTCAATCTTGGATATCTTGATTTTTGCTTAATAGCATTATGTAAGCATGGAGTTTAATTAGTACTTAGTAGAAGGAAGAAAAGACTAACTTTATCTAATTAGTTTAATTTCTATGTGTTCTAATTGGTTTGGGAATTAGTATATCTCATGTATGACAGTAATTTGAAGTTTTAATGATAACAGAAGTAATTCTCAAACAGCAAATTCTGCTCTGTATCACCTCTATGCAAACTATATGTACATAGAAATTAGGGTCTTTCTTGTTGATGTACTATTCTGGTATTACCCATGTTATTTAGCTTCACAAAGACCAGTTGCAGAATCACAAAAGCCATCGCGATCAAGCAGTTTTTGAGGGGGTGCACTCAGTAAAGGAGAAGATGGACTACCATATGCATTTCTTTTCTTGCTTCCGCAACCTAGGCTTACCCGCGTGCTTACTCCTGTTATTGGGTTTGTTCCACTTGCATACTTGCAAAGAGCCTGCAACAATGTAACATGACATGCCAAATTTAGAAATCATTCAACCATAAAACTCTGAAGAAAGTCAGTTAAGTTGTAGGGTGATGCAAGAAAAATTAGACGAACTTTTACCTGTTTCTGAAGAAGGTCGATAACAGCATCACTAAAATCAGCACCTTCAATGGTGGCATTAGCAAGGTCACTTCGAGTAAGGACTGATCTTACAAGGACGGCATTTGTCAGATTTGCTTCATTTAAAACCTGACATATGAGTATTAACTATTAAGCAACAAGCCTCTGCCTTGACAAATCAATTTATTTATTATTTGAAGCCAAATATAGAGTGTAATTTGACATACACACACATTCAGAATAGAACAGGATGATTAAATTTGGCAGGAGATCTGAAATTGAACAGGCAGAAAATTGCACTAGGTAGGTAGGCCATCAGCTACTCTCCATTGAGATTTCAAAGCAAATGATCCACATTACAGCCGTTCATCAGCTATTTACCTTTTGTTACTTGGACTTAATTAAATGTTCAAGTGATTGAGTCTTCTATCTAATAAATTTTCCAATTTTTAGTCCCAAAATGAAGCGACAAAGTATTCATACCCATTTCGGAGTGTCAAAGATGAAGAGTAAGAGTAACATAGAACTTCAACTTACCATACGATCCATCAACGTATCACTCAAATCAGCACCTGGAAATGGGGAGATTTGCAAAATAAGTCTACTTGAGTCATCAGGGAGCATCAATACTTTAGATTCTCTAAGTTGAGACTTTAAGTTACATAATACATACTGATCATATTCTTGTCAGCAAATTTGTTCAGTGCAAGACACTCTAAGAATTACCTATTGTGAGACTAGGATGACCTGTTCTTTTAGGAGTAACTTTTAATGTGACATTATGTGAGACGATCTCACCCAAGACGTGCTCATTGTAGTCACGTCAGATTGATATAGAAGGGTAATTGCGTTCGAATAATTCATAAAAGATAGAAGTATGGCCGCATCAACTAGTCTAACTACTGGTTCTCTAGGACTGAAACTGCTGAGTTCAATGCAATGGAACTATGGAAGTAATAAAGTAGATATGATTATATGCAATTTGAGGTGAACCATACCAGTAAAATTAGTTTTGTAAGCAACAGCTTTCTCAAGGTATGCACCATTAAATGTTGATCCACTGAAATCTGATTCTCTCATATCTGCTGATGTGAAATTTGCTCTTCTGCAAAGTTCACAGTATATCAACATGATCACTCTTTTTTTCCTTCTAATCTCTTATGATTCCAAATTATGAAGTCATGAATCTCTAATGTTACACACAGTAATTAAAGGGGCACAAAAACTTAAAAAAGCTCAAATCTTTTGAACATAACTACAATCACCCAAATGACTTTCTATATAATGCATATCAGAATTCAGAAAGATACATGTTTTTACTTTTTACCTGAAATTTTCATTGGTGTGAACTGTTTTCCTGCATCCAATCAACAGATAACAAAATCATCACAATCAAAATTCAAATAATGTAAAATATGTATTACATCCAAACTAAGAAGAATAACAGACTTTAAATCAGCAGAACCAAATTGAGCAGCAGAGCCAATCCCGAATTCGCCTCGCATTTCGGCTTCAAACTTGTTTAAATCAGCCAAAGCAGGGTAAGTAGTGGTCAAGCTCACAACTGCAGCAGCTGCCAAGGCTGTGGAAATCCATGCTCTTAACCTCTTTGACTCTGCATTACCACACAACTTAAATTATTTTTCTTGATTTATTCCTGTCAAAGAACCAACTCAACCAAAAGCTTAAGCTGATGGTTAAGGCCCTAGGAATAGTTTTATACTCTCTATCACGCCCCCTCACGCAAGAGCCCATTGGGCTTGAAGTGTGGATGCAGCACAGGCCTCCCTCATACCTGGCGCTAAATATTCCACTTAGAAAGTATAAGCTATGCATGAAAGGATAAAAAAAAGTAGAAATTGCTGAACCCACCTGATAAAACTACATTCTTGGGGAATCTGCGTTCTAATTGGCAAATAATTGGAGTTGAAGATTTTGTATTTCTATGAGAAAAGATGTTTATACTACTTGATTTAAGTGGTAATAAAGAAAATGAAGAAGTTGCCATTTCTGTTAAGGATGAACTCAAACTTTGTGATTTGCAATTTGTAAAAAGATTGAAGAAATAAGAGAGGAAAATCTTTTTTTTTTTTATTATTATTATTAATATTGTTATTTCCCTCCAAACTCCAAACAATATCTTTGGCTTAGGCTGAGTATGATTGGATAAGAAGAAGACACGTTTTACCAGTCTTCATTTCTTTTTTGATCTTGTAATTCTAATAGTGAATTTTAATGGGCTTAATAATTCTGTACATAGCTGCAATAATCGTAAGAATATTGGATTTGATTGAATGGGCTTGGACTGGAATATAGGCTCCTTTCAACATGTGATAGATATTCTATAAGGCCTTGGTCCAATTAGGTTACTACTCCCTATATAATACATCCCATTTACCTTCGCGAGCACTTTAGATGTGTTTGGTTGGGAGGAAGATATTCACTTTTTGGTTTGTAAAAGATGGAATTTAAATAGTCCAAAATACTTCTTACTATGATAGGTAACATGTTTGTTAATTCATTGAAGGATTGTTAGATTTTCCTCCTTATCTCTTACCTTCCTTGTCCCATTCATTAGTCCATCACCTGTATACAATTATATATTCTCCCGAAAAATGCTTTTCATGCGAAATTGTTCTCCAATTGCAATTCTTTCACCCAACCAATGTGTTATAATCCTATTATATCTAGTGTTACTATTGCATTGTGTCTTACCATCAAGCGCTCGCCATGGAGGAGTGCAAATCCATTTTACAATACCAAAGAGGTTCCACCTTAAAACCATATGACACAACTCATATATTTATTCAATGTGGGATACGCATCTCAACACCCTCCTTAATTCCAAATTCATTAATTGTGGGACAACACTTACACTCACATATGGGTTTGTTCATGGGCTTAACGCCACCACATCAGATGCCTAGACACACATATTGCTAACGCGGTATAATATAACCTATATCAATTAGATAATTTGGCCTACAATGTAAAAAATGCAAATGCTGTTAGTTTTTCATTTTCTTTTTGGAGGAAAAGATGCAAGTATGTTAAATGGCTTAAGTCTATTTACTCTTAGGAAGCCTGAATTCCTTGAGTTCGGAAAAAGTGTTGTTCAGATCAATTATCTAGGCATTCTAGCGCTTCGTTCATCTTGTTTTACACTGTACTACTGTAGGAGTAGTTCTCAGTGGATGCAAGAGAAGAAAAAAAAAAGGAAACGCCGTTGCCGGGGATCGAACCCGGGTCACCCGCGTGACAGGCGGGAATACTTACCACTATACTACAACGACTTGACGTTTAGGAATTGAAATTAGTTTTATCTGAGTTAAATGTCTTATTTCTTGGAAAATTAGCAGGTGCGGATATGTTATAGGATCTTTTTTTTTTACAATGTTACGGGATATTTGTGTCTCAGAATATTTATCTTTCTGATTTTTAAACTTTAGAAAGTGTTAGAATTATTTCTAAAAGGAAATTATCATGGGATATTAAGTTATGCTAGGTTCAGTTCACCTTATTTTTGCTTATTTAAGATCAAATCAGATCAGATCAGATCAGATCATAAAAAATAAGTTCAGATCAGATCAGATCAAATAAGTTCAGATCAGATCAGATCAGATAAGTTCAGATTATGCTTATATTTAAAAACTTATTATTATTATTATATCATCATGATTATTAGTATTACTAATGCTATTATTGTTATTGTAATAATTATTATTATTGTTGTTGTTGTTGTTGTTATTATTATTATTATTATTATTATTATTATTATTAATATTACGTTATACAATTACTATTACTATTAATATTACTATTTACTAGTATATTTGTTCAAAAAGATTATTATTATTGTCGTTGTTGTACTTATTAATTATTAATATTGGTAATTATTATTAATGTCGTTGCTATTATTATAAATGTCATTGATATTACTATTTGAAGCTATTTGTGTTCAAGAAGAAGAATGTTCTTTTGGCATTTGTAAGTGTTTTTTTTTTATATTTATTCTAATTAATAATTTTGATATGTGATGTTCTTTTTTATGTTGTACATGTAACGAACATGACAATAGTATATGATGTTTATTTTTTAAAACAATTTTGGTAGAATAATATAAATTATATATTACTAGTTTATATAAAACATGAGTAGCATGGGATAACCTAAAATTGTGTTGTCATCACGTTCAACATTTTCCCTACAAAGGATTTCAACTTATTTTTAAAAACAAAGTTTTATATAGAACAAAACAACGATATAAGAAGAATATTTAACCATTTTGATCAAGATCATATGATTATATATATTTATAGGTTTATTTATAATAAAAAAGAACAATTTATTGATATAACAAAGAACATGTTGTTAGTTTTTTTTTTTTTTTTGAAAGAGAAAATTCATTAATTGAAGGTCAAACGGCATCTACAATAGGTATTAAAGAAAAACAAGATACAATTAAACAAGGCTAAATCAAATTCGTCTTCGACCTAAAGATACGGACATGTTGTTAGTTAAATCCAAACATGTCATCAATATAAAAATAACATCTATCTTTTATTTTTAAAATGTGTTCTTTAAATAGATCTTAATTATATGCTCTTTCAGTATATGTTCTTTTTTTAGTATCATTATATGTTCTTTTCATTACTACCTAAATTCTTATTATTAACAGACCTTGAACATGCATGAGTGTTCTTTTATTTTTAATTTTTTTGGGCCCCTTTCGGGAATCCCGTGGTAAGATGAATTTTCTCGCCGCCCTGCACGCGAGTCACTCACCTAAAGACCCGACAAGTCCCAACCCCCCTCCCCCACCCACAACAATATTGAAATATATGCTTCCACCAAGATTTGAACCTTGGTCTCCCATGTGGGAGGTAAGAAGCCATACCATTAGACCCAAGAGTCCTTAGTCTTTTATTTTTAATTGTATGTTCATATACTAATGTGCTCTTTTTAAAAAAAAAAAACTAATTATGCTATAATAATAATAATAATAATAATAATAATTATTATTATTATTATTATTATGTTATCTATATTATTATTAGTATTATAATATTATTTATATTATTATTATTATAATATTATTTATATTATTATTATAATAATAATATTATTATTATTATTATTATTATTATTATTATTATTATTATTATTATTATTATTATTGAAAGTTGTGCATAGTAATAAAATGATAGTAATAGTAATACTAGTAATGAAATACATATTAATAATAATATTAGTAATAATATGTTTTTTAAAAGATAAGTTCAGATCAAGTCAGTTCAGATTAGGTCAGTTCAGATCAGATCAGATCAGAAAAAATAAGTTCAGCTCAAATCAGATTAAATAAGTTCAGATCAAATCAGATAAATTCAGATTAGAAAATTTCAGGTGAAATAAACATAGCCTTAATCTAAACCTCAAAGGTAAACCAACTTACCGAAAATCTTCATGAAGTACTTCGTTTGTTTCCTTGGGTGTTAATTAGGCGACAAAAGAAATTTGGACATGTGAAATTGTGACTTTTTGGGATCGATGTCTAAAGTGTGAATATATCATGGCTAGCCTATAAAAGCCAAACTGAAAAGCCTAATCAAGCTAAGATTCTCTATATTTGTCAAAAAAAATATGCATTTCTTAATCAATATTACAATATACTCCATCCGTTTCTTTTTAATCTACACACTTTTTTTTTTAGTCTGTTTCTTTTTAATCTACACACTGTTGCTTTTTCTATTTTTGGTAACATGTCACATCTACTTTATCACCTTTTTCCACCCATGTCATTCACTTTTTGATATTTTAACCCACCTTTTAATTTCTCTCTCCACCTTTTCAGTTTCTCTCTCATACAGTCATATTTTTGCACTTTCTTCTTGGTTTTTCCCCAAAGTGAAGTGTGTAAATTAAAATGAAACGGATAGAGTATATACCTACAGTTGTTTGTAGTATATGCCTAGGCAATTGCTATGATTGCTTGCTGCTGAGTGCTGATCGATTGTCAGCAAATTAAGCTTTTATCAACATTTTGACTACATCCTCCCTAGATATAAAGTCTATCAACCTTGATCATGTAATAATCTCAATAATATATAGCAAAAAAATATCATCATGTTAGATCTTGTTAGATTCATCGCGATGTATAGTTGTAACATATTAACTTTTTATAATTTTTAATAATGTGTACTTAGATATATTAATGGTCAAACATATATATTGAAGATCCGTGAATAAGAAGATGAAACATAGATTTAGAGAAGCTAAGGATGGAGAACTATAATAAACACCCTCGAGCCCTTGGATGTATCAAAGGAAAAACACAAAACACCAAAACTAGCTTCAGATTAGTACTTGATATTTGGTTTCATAGTTGTTTTTGTTGTTGTTCTTGTAAATATTAAGGTGAGATGAACTGAATTTTAGTAAAATAAACTAATGGAGCTGAGCTGAGCTGAGCTGAACTGAACTGAACTGAGCAGAACTGAACTTTAATACTTCCTCCGTTTCATTTTACTTGCTACACTTCTCAATTCACGGACTCCTAGGCAATTTTTTGAGAAGAGAGAGGTAGAGAGTAAAAAGAAAAGAGACCCATGTGAGAGGAGAGAGATAGAGTCATAGAGAGAGTTTATTGCCCAAAAAGGAAGTGTAGCAAGTAATGTGAAACTTTCCATAATGGAAAGTGTAGCGAGTATTATGAAACGGAGGAAGTAGAACAATTAAACTGGAATGAACTTAACTCTAAAAGAATCTTTTAAAAGTATACAATTACTTTTGAGTCTATTAGGGGGTATATAAAATTTAAAATCCGTTTTCTCCCCTCCTCTATGGAATCAAGAGAATTGTGAAATTCTCGTTGCAACATGTTTAGTTGGAAGAATCATCAAGGTAAGAACTAAGAAAGGTGGTATATGATGCATTTCGACCGATAAAAATCCAATAACGCAATTCTAGTATAAACCCTTTGGAATCAATTCACAGTTGTTATTGTACGAAATGCTTCAATATGACAGTTATGTATTCTGTGATTTACTAAAAGAAGCTGATAAAAGATCAAACTTTTCTCTTCTTTGTTCTCCAAAAGCCAAACACTCCCAAATTCTCATTGGTTGTCAGAATATATACCTGTAATATAAGGTGTATTTGGTTAAAACCGCATAAACTATGAAGTTTAAAGTACTAAGTAAAATATGAAATTAAGACCGTCTAAAAAGAATCCATAAGATATTAGGGTTATTCAAAAAAAAAAAAAAAAAAATTTGAGGGAAAGGGTTATTCAAGTTTGAAGAGAGCTTAAGTAAGAGTTCAGGGTTGTTTGGTTCCAAATGTAAAGAACTCCAATTGAAGAAATTGAATTAATCACTCTTGCGTCAAGCTAATTTCCTTTTTCAAACACTTCTAACGATAGTATTCCTTCATCTATTTCCTTAATTATGTTTGTCACTTTCGCTTCTTTTTAAATTTAAATTAATTTGTTAATTTGAGATCATACTAATTAAGAAATACATATTAAACTGGATCAAATATAAATCAACTATAAAAAACCATGATCATTGATTAAAATGGCTACTCTTCAACTTATTATTGTCCCTTATTAGCTTATTGAGGAAAAAATTGATTCATAAACCTTTTTCACAATCTATTGATAAAAAAAACATATAAATTTCATTGGTAGATTCAATTTATTGAGGACATTTAAATTTTTTCCTTGTAATATTTTCTTATCAATACTCAATATAGTATTGTAAGAAGAATTTGGTCAAAGTTCGTCTACATAAGTTGAAATTAGTTATGTAAGAGAAAGAGGGAGAGTATTGGCCATTCCATTCCTTAATTTCTACCTATAATAATGTAGGTAGAATTATATTGTAGAGAAAAGATTATCCAAGAAAAAGGAAGGCAGTAAGTTGCCCTTACGTTTCATTTCAATCTACAAAATTTGATTTTTACGCTTGTTGATAGACTATGTATATATTAGGAAATAGTCAAGCTATGTAATCTATGCTCTCAAAGACCCGAATTGGAAAGTTGCCATGACTGACGAATTTGATGCTCTATTTAAAAATAAGACTTGGGAGTTAGTACCCCGTCCTGAAAATGTGAATCTTATTCGTTCCAAATGGATATTTCGTCATAAAAAGAATTTTGATGGTTCTTTTGAGCATAAAGCCCGTCTTGTAAGTGATGGCAGGTCTGAACAGCTTGGAGTTGACTGTGACGAAACATTTAGCTCGGTTGTTAACCCGGCAACTATTCGGACTATCTTGAGCATTGCCCTCTCTCGTTCTTGGCCCATACATCAGTTGGATGTCAAGAACGCTTTTCTTCATGGCAATCTCCATGAGACAGTTTATATGCATCAGCCTCTGGGATTCAGAGATCCTCATCATCATCATCATCATATTTGTCTCTTGAAGAAGTCATTATACGGCCTTAAGTAGGCCCCTCGTGCATGGTACCAACGTTTCGCGAACTATGTTCATACCTTTGGCTTCTCCCATAGCAGATGTAATCACTCACCTTTTATTTATTATCGTGGTTCTGACATTGCTTATATTCTGCTCTAAGTTGATGATATCATTCTCCTAGCTTTCTCAGATGCTCTTAGAATATCCATCATGTCTCTTCTCATTGCAGAATTTGCTATGAAGGATCTCGGTCCTTTGAGTTATTTTTTAGGTGTGGCTGTTACTCGCACCTCAACTGGCATGTTTCTATCTCAGAAGAATTATGCAGCTGACATTATAGAGCGTGCCGGCATGACGTCTTGCAAGCCTAGCCACACTCTAGTTGACACCAAGGCCAAACTTGGGGCCTCTGCTGACGATTCTTATTCGGATCCTACACACTATCGCCAGCTTGCAGGTGCATTATAGTATCTCACTTTCACCAGGCCAGGCATCTCCTATGTTGTCCAACAGGTGTGCTTACACTTGCATGATTCGAAAGTTGACCATATGAATGCTCTTAAGCGCATTGTGCGCTACATTCATGGTACTATTGATTTTGATCTTCATATGTACAAGTCTTCTCTTGTCTCCTATACAGATGCCGAATGGGGTGGGTGTCCGAACACTTGCCGCTCCACATCCGGTTATTGTATTTTTCTTGGTGATAATTTGTTATCTTAGTCCTCTAAACGACAACCTACTTTGTCGAAATCGAGTGCCGAAGCCGAATACTGGGGTGTGGCTAATGTAAATTCTGAGTCTTGTTGGCTCCGCAACCTACTTTTGGAGCTCTGTTGTCCCATCCGAAAAGCTACACTGGTGTATTGTGATAATGTTAGTGCCATATACCTCTCAGGTGATTCAATTCAGCATCAGCGCACTAAACATATTGATATGGACATCCACTTCGTACGTGAAAAAGTTGCACGTGGAGAAATTCGTGTTCTTCACATCCCTTTCTGTTACCAGATTCCATATTTTTCACTAAAGGTCTTCCGCGCATACTTTTTGATGATTTCAAGGTCAGTCTAAGCGTACGACAACTCCCGCTTCGACTGCTGGGTGTGATAGACTATGTATATATTAGGAAATAGTCAAGCGATGTAATCTATGTAATCTTCCCATTTTGTATAGCAAAATCAGTTTCTATACTTTAGCCTTAGATTATGGTAAATGTAAACACATTGTTGTAAATATTGACTCCAAAATATGAATGAGAATCACGGATAATTTCCTACACTTGTCAACGCAAAACTTTAACTAGTAATATCTTTAATTTTGATCAACTAAGGGCATGTTCTCTTCGGCATAAAACAATTGAACTGAACTAAATTGAAATAAATTATAACTAATTAATAGTAATGATTATCATTTAGGAACTGAATTGAATTGAACTGAACTGAATTGAACTGAATTGAACTAAACTGAACTGAACTGAAAATAAGCTGGAGAGCACAGGCCCTAAATATTATAAAAAGTTGATATATATTTGGAAACGTTATGTGAAAACGAGTCTAAGTAGATCCCATATGAATATGTTTTCCTTAAATATAAATCTTAAATGATAGTCAAAATAAAGTATATAAATAGTATCAAAGTACAAAATGAGTAGATTAATGAGAAACAGATTTAATATTTTATGTACATAGTAACCTATAAAGCATGAGAAAAATAAACTGCACTAGTACGAGTTACGACAAGTAAATGTTGTATCATGTATTCATGTGCCCAATGAACTTGGTTCGATGATTTTACCCACTTTCTGGACCGCGCACCATTGGAATTTCGAAGCTAGTTTACGAATTTGTTGAAGTCCATTATTTGTTATGTACTCATGTATCTGATAATCTGAATAACTCCATCGTTTGTAATAAGTAGAAACTTAATCTGATTGAAAGAGCCCATATGATATAAAAGTCCAAATATTTTTGTAGCAAAATGTTTCATGAGAGCATGTTTGCTAAGTGGTCTCCATTCTCCAATGGCATGGGAACACAAAGCTATTCTGAAAATTTTGGTAATAATTAAATCTGATAGTAATATATATTACTCTCTTCCTTCCACATTTAAGGATATGTACAACTTAATTAATGCCTGTTATATTACTGCTATACGAAATTAACAAGTAGTATTATACATAGCACTGTAGGGGTGTTCACCGGTCCAGGACCGGACCGGAACCAACTGGACCGGTGGACTGGAATCCAGGAAAAATTGGGACCTGGACCGGTCCGGTCCGGTCTGGACCTGAATCTTTCCGGTCCGGTCCGGTCTTGGACCTGTTGGACCGGAATATTTATTTTTTTTTAAAAAAAAAAAATTTATTTGATTTAAAAATATTTATAAATTAGATATATTAAAATTTAATAATTTTTTATAACGATATTACTAAAGTTAATAACTAGTACGTAGGTTTTTAAATTTCTAACTTTTTACTAATTTTTAAACTTTTTTAACATATAAACTTTTTTTTTTACTAAAAAATCAAAAATTCCGGTCCACCGGTCCGGACTGGAATTTTCCGGGTTTGGACCGGACCGGACCGGAAACCCGGAATCAGTATTTTCTTCGGACCGAGGACCGGACCAGAATCTTCGGACCGAGGACCGGACCGGAATCTTCGGTCCGGTCCGGTCCGGTCCGGTCCAAATTCCGGTCCGACCCTGCTCTTTGAACAACCCTACATAGCAGTTACATTTTTTATTTCACGGTTTTTACTAGAGAACTAATTATTTGGCCCGGACTATTCCCCGAGTAAGAAATATTTTCATTTGATTAATACTATACTTTAAAAATGATAACACTAAATATCACTTGGTCAAGTGGTTAAGACTTTAGTATATAAACTTGAAGTCACAAGATCAAACCATATACTATGCAATTTCTATTTTTTTTATTCTATGGAGTAAAATGTCCTTAGGGAAAGCACTACGTAGCATCGTTCCTCGTTTAGGAACGCCTTTTAATATATCAGTATAGATGCTCAAAGGTAATGAAAATAATTCCATCTTTTTTTTAGTACTAGTTATACTACTACTATACGAAATTAACAAGAATCAATTAGATATAACTGTTAACTTTCTTTTTACGGTTTTTATAAGGCCAGATGCTTTCACATGTCAACCTAATCCAGGATAGTGGGGTAGACATATTGGGAGTTTGGCCTTTTGGGGGGAGAGGTAAGCGGATTATCCCCTCCCCCAAAATACTCCTAATAGGGATTGAAAATACGCAATTTTTCCACTAAGTGAAGCTTAGCTTGATATAGCTTATTGTTATTAACTAGTAAAGCTTTCACTACATTAATTTGGCATGGGGTTACCTCGTTTTGTAGAAGACAACACACTTCGTCCTAATAAGGACGTAATCTAATAGGACCACTCCTGTTGGCAGCATTGAGGAATACGATAACTGACTCAATTTATTCGTAATGGCCAAACCAAGTGGGAGCGCAAAATAGCCATGCCATATTACCATACATTGGTACATATTAGTGGGGAGCCAGGAAGTGTGCAATAATGTACAAACATGCACTTTCAGATGAGGGACAATAGGGAAAGAAAAGTGGTTATATATACTACTGTTTTTTTTTTTTTTTTTTTTGTGAAAATACTACTAAATCTATACAACAACAAAAATCAGTGACTGCCTCTCCTTGTGGGATCAAGATTTTCTACATATCTAGCTACCGAAGAAATTATAAAAGGGTTCTGGAAATATGAAATTTGTTATAATAACTTTAGGATACAATTGAAGATAACATTTGATAAATAATAGAAACTTGTTATAGCAAAATTTCAATGACGTGACATCATAAGTGAAATAAAATTCAACATATGGGCAAATATATATAATTTAACGTATGCGTAGGAAAACTCTTCAATTGAGAGAGTGAACAAAATTTGATTATAGACAATAACTTAAAAACTAGTAGTAAGAAAGAAAAAGGGGTATACTAATATCCAAAAGAGTGGTAGGGTCCCCTAGATTGAAAAAAATAGGGTTTTGGAGGGGAGAAGAGAAAGAACAAAGAAAAGGAAGGATTCTAGCATAGATTTTTTTCTTCGTTTGTTTCTCTTTAAGGGCATGTGTCTTATTTTTGTCCTATTATTGTAGTATTAACTTCCAAATATGTGGCAATAAATTCGTATGTATGCATGTAATTTTCGATAAAATCTCCTATTGTTACGTCAAGTTCTAGGATCGCTATTTTTGTCCCATGCATTTCTAAAGAAAGGGAAAAAATGAGGTCGTGGAAATTAATTTTGTGAGCTAGAATAATTAAATTAAGTTAGTTGTATTTGAATAACTTCCAAACTAACACTAAGAATTTTTATAGAATATTACACCTAAATCTCACATTTCAGGCATGTGCCAATGGATATAGCCTCCAACCCTTTCTAAATTTAGCACACTAATGATGATAAAGTCCAATGATTGTGATAGTGAAGGAGAGTGTTGAGATCCTCTAGAGTTTCAAAATAACTCTAAACGGTAGAGTTCATTAAATATCAGTCGTTGATTAAGAAATCAAAGGCTTGTATTTTCTTTCCCAAAGATCCCCCTATTTTCCCCCGAATATTCTGCCCATATCTTTTCCTTTCGCACTAAATATGAGCCCTTGATTTTATAATATATGGTTAGGATTCAACTCTACTTTGTAGAGTTTTCATAAAACTCTAGAGGATCCGGACCCTGAAGGAGGTGGCTACGTACCCTGAAATTTAAAGCTTCCAATGCTAACTATCAAATAAGCTTGTGTGTTTGTATCATTTTTTTTTTTTTTTTTGATAAATTGGTTATTTTTATATTTAGTAGATCAGCGTTTTTTACAAGCCACTGTATATGATGCCAGTAGCCTTGCAGTGCATTACACATACTGCCCTACTCAATCTTCTTGCTACATCCTTACAACCAAGCCATGAAATCGTTTTCTCTCCTAAGACCTCTCTTTGCTAATGAATCTGCTACAGCATTTGAGCTTCTGCCTTTGTGGATAATTCGAGCATTAAGTTGCGAGCTGATAGCGTTTCTTATGTAATTTA
Source organism: Beta lomatogona (assembly GCA_947646795.1). NCBI lineage: Eukaryota > Viridiplantae > Streptophyta > Magnoliopsida > Caryophyllales > Amaranthaceae > Beta > Beta lomatogona. Next base: position 2,486,428 of record CANSNZ010000150.1, read on the forward strand.
GCATGAAGTTCAGATTCCAAGGCCCACCATTCTTCTCATTACACCATCTAACTGCATTTAACGAATCTGATTCGAATGCAATGGGGAAGGAGCTGATCTCGGGGGATGAAAGGGAAATTTTCACAGCTCTATAAATCGCATATACTTCTGCAGAATTAATCTCCAATGGTGGAATAGGGCATGAAAAAAGGCAGATGAAAGTACCTGCGTCATTGCGAAGAACTCCCCCTATAGAACTGAGATTGCAAATCGGATCAAAAGACGCATCTATATTCCACTTCAGGGTGAGATGAGAAGGCGGGCTCCATATCACATTTTCATGAATAGCAGGCGCTGATGGGACTAAATTTTTATCATTTGAACTATTTATGAACAAGCTATGACCGAATAGGCACAGGGTGTATGATTTCAACCCGGTTTTAGTAAATTGCTCTTGTCTCTGTTGTTTAAATTAGAACAATGATTATAAAATATCATCGAAAAACTCATTGGAGGGTTTAAATCATGCATTTTTAAAGTGTTTGCACATTTCCTTTAAGGTGGTATGATAAATTTGACAAAAGAAATAAAGTATGAGTAATATTTTATCCTCACTATTGTTTGCTTAAAACAATGTAGATTCACTGTATTACTTGAGGAACTCATGATTAGATCACAATTTTCAATTGAGCTTAGATTGTAGCATGTTAAAATCTATGTATATGGAGAAGTGCACCGGCATAAAATCCAATTTACATACTTCCTCCGTTCCAATTTAGTTGTGACAAATTCCATTTTAGGAAGTTTCAAATTAGTTATTACACTTTCATTTTGGGTAATAACTTCTCTCTATCTCTCTCCTATCACAATTGATCTTTTTGTTTTCTTTCTCTATCTGTCTCCTCTCCAAAAATTATCTAAGAGTCCGTGATTTTAAGAGTGTCACAACTAAATTGAAACGGAGAAAGTATTATGAAAATTAAAAGCCTAGGACAATGTCATTAAACTTTTAAGATAAATTAGCTAATTTAGGCAAAGTGACAGTAATTTCCTTTCTCTTTTTTCTTTCTTTATATATTCATTAAAAAAGTTAGCTGTAAGAAAGAATTAATAGGACAAAAGCAGAGACAGGCAGGCAGCTATTTGGCTTTACTGACTTAAATTCATATCTGATCTGCATGATAAAGTAGGGACTGATTGAGTGGTCAAGTCGTAAAAAGTTAAAATTTCATACCAGAAAAAACAAAAAAAAAGAAAAAATAATAAAATAAAATAAAATTCATTTACCCTATTTCATGATTTCTGATTTTCTTATGTAAGAATAGCCCAGGTGAGGCGGAGGCGGAGACGGATCCGGAAGCTTTGTATGTAGGCTTATTATCCGCAGGTTTATACATAACATTTCCAATCAGAAAAGCCGCATCAAACGGTCTCCGGGCAATAAATTTGTCACTAAGCCGGTTCGTTTAGACGTATTTTCAGTTCAGTTCCGTTCAATTCAGTTCAATTACTCTCTGTATTTTGGTTTCTCTCAGTTCTGTTCAGTTTATTTCAGTTTAGTTTAGATTTTCTCAGTCTAAAAGAACGGGGCCTAAGACTCCAGGCGGGAAGTAAACAATTAGGATCCTCTTAATTTCTTTTCATTCATTAAGGATAAGCAAGATCAGACATCGAATCAAATTTTACGGATTCGGAATTGGAGCTAATTAAACCAGCTTCTAGAAGTTTGGAACTGAAAATGAAACTATGGGGCATCGATTTTCATTTTGATAATTCTTAATCTATTCTAAGCATATATGTCGTGATTCCAAACTGTGGCCCCGTTTTCTTGGATTGAATTAATAAAAATTCAGTTCAGTGTAGATAAATTCAATTCAGTTCAGAAAACTTTAGTTCAATTCAGTTCAATTTGGACAAATTCAGTTCAGTTCGGACAAATTCAGTTCAGTTTAGTTTAGTTCAGTTCAAACAAATTAAGTTCAGTTCAGTCCAAAAGAACACAGCGTTTGATAGGTACAAATATCTAACTTTTAAATGTTTTTGTCTATTCTTCTTCATATTAGGCACCGATCAAATTTATCATCACGAATTCTTTGAAGAAATTGTGTCTTACATAATGAAAACTGATTAATGAGATTTATTAAATATATCATTTATACCAATATATATATCAACAATATCTTGTTAAGATATGCATTGAATTATCTGGCGCTAGAATTAATTTTTCCATATATGTTGTTTAGTATATCGTTTCTGTTTTGGGTTCGGTTTAAGCCCATTCTGTTTAGGTTAATTAGAAGGTTGATATAACCCCTAAAATTAACCTCTGTCTATAATATTTTGTAATATGTACTCTTTCTCCTAAACCTAATAGAAATCAGTGCTCCCTATTGCGTGGACGTAGTTGACACATTGTTAGTGAACCACGTTAATTAAATCCTTGTGTTGATTGTCCTTTAATTCTTTGTTATTGCTTTATTTCGTTCGTGACAACAAATATCTATACCAACATTTATTTTATATAGTACTATATTAATAAAAATAAATGTGATCAATGTTAGTATTTGAATAATGCAAAAGTTAAAGGGTTATAGAAGCAAGATTGTGAAATTATACTCCATTAGTTTCCTTTTATTTTACATATGCTTTGTACTTTTACACAATTCACATACTTTGACCACCATTGGTAATAAATAGCCTGAATCGCTAGAAGGAGCCTATTGCGGAGGGTAATTACTGAATAAATGCGGAAAAATGTTGCTTATACATTATTGGTTCTCCAATACAAAGCCCTGATTGTTGTTGTGTAGAAGTATGTAAGAAATGTTATTCGCTACCATCATATATAATGTAACTTGCAAATGTTCTCAAACCAAAAGAATCTTTAGTCCAGTTAATTATACTTCTATTACTTATAATCAGTATGCTTGAGTTTAAGCTGACAATTTGTTACTAAATATGTTACTAAATTTGTATATAATGAAACTTGTTTTTGGTTTTAGTGAACGACTAAACGTAGTGATGTAGACGATATTTGATCCCTGGTCATAGATACCATTTTCCCCGACCAAGCCAAGACTTTACTAATTAAGCTAGATGTCATCCCTTGTATACAATAGAACTTGGTCCCTAACTACTCTTGTTGCATGCTAAAAGTCCAAATCAACCAATACCAAAATAAGCTAAAAGTTAATTGTCTAATTAAATCTTCTTGTTTCGTTTGCTATGAAAGGGCACAATCTTGATTCTTGATTAAAAAAAAAATACTAAGGAAAACATAATGAAATCCATGGGCATTATGTGGGACCAAGATGTACAGAAGTGCGTTCCAAATCTGTTAGCACTTATCCATACTATAGTTCCATGTGATCAATTCGATCTTTGACAATTCCATCAAATTCTTTACCAGGCGAAACAGCAAATACTGGTGTGATTTGTGAATGCTTCCCACAATAAGAAGTCACAATAATTAATTACTTGGATATGACCATATGTTCCTTATTCCAAAATTAAACAAAACCATGCGATAACCTAGCTTCTCTTGAATATAATCTATATAACTATCTGACCATTGATGGATCCAAATAAACCATGAATATAGACATTTAAAAAAACTGTTGCAATGACTATCTAACAATAATTTAATTACCCCAATAATAAAGATATATAGACAAAAGTAACCTGGTCTTTCTCAATAAGGTATCGTGAAACTGTCTCGTGTAAGACCTTTCTATTTCAAATGATCACGAATTAGTGACCGGGTCATTAATATAGCTTGATGTCTCGAGGTCTTACGTTTTTTTTTATATAAGTGTATCTAATGAGTTTAAATCCACCTTACCTTCAAAACAATTTTTTTTTCTCTACTAAGTTGTACTCTATCTTAGTTTTGTGACTTTTGTCATATATGCAACCTCCATTTCATACATCCACCATCTAATCTTCCTCCTTCATCATTTCAACTAATTGTAAATTCTTGTATCAAACACTCTTAATCACTTTCAGTTAAACAAATAATAATACATTAAAGTTAACACATAAAAGTTACATACAAAGAAACTTCAAATCTGCCAAAAAAACATTAAAAGGTTGAAAAGCTATATGAAAGTACTTAAAAATTACGGTTTTTTCACCATATACCCATGACAAATTGAAAAATTCACCATATACCCTCAATGTTTCAGATATTCACCATATACCCTTGAGTTTTCAATACAGTGCACCATCTACCCTTTTTGCTAACGGATCGGACGTTAACTCCTCATTACCATTATTTACGATTTTACCACTATGGGACATTGCGGCAGCGAGCAGAAATCGAAGGGGAGGGGGGACACTACGCAGAAGTCGAAGGGGAGAGGGACACTAGGGTGGGGGCTACGGTAGTTAGGGGCGAGGGGGAGGGGAGGGGGGTGGGGGTCGCACTGCAGAAATCGAAGGGGAGGGAGGGGTGGAGGATGCAGCGACAATTAGGGGAGTAGGGGAGGGGGTGGGGCGCAGCGGCAGTTTGGGGAGAAGGGGGTGGGGGTTGCGGCGGCGGTGGGGGTGAAGGGGTGGTGGAGGGAGGGTGGGGGGCGGCGGCGGCAGTTAGGGGCGAAGGGGGTGGAGGAGGAGGAGTGGGGACGGCAGCAGCAGTTAGGGGGCGAGGGAGGGGGCGGGGCCGCTCGTCGGGGTAGGGTGGGGGGAGGAGGTGGTGGTTAGGGGTTAGGGCATTAGGGTTAGGGGGTTTGGTGAATTAGGGTATTAGGGTTAGGGGGTTAGGGTAGAGGGAGGGTTAATTAGGTTAATAATGACATAATGCAAACGACGAGTTAACATCCGTTAGAAAAAAGGAATTTAGTGAACTTTTCTGAAACTCGAGGGTACATGGTGAAAATCTGAAACATTGGAGGTATATGGTGAATTTTTTGATTTGTCAGAAGTATATGGTGAAAAAACCGTAAAAATTAAGAAATATAGACAATCTAATAGGAGTATATACACTTTTTCTAATAACAAAGACAAGTAAATAACAAGTGGGCAAAATTCATAAAGTTATACATGGCATTGATAGCTAGTCATTGTGAAATTGGTTAAGAGATAATAGTATAAATCGAGCACAGCACTACAAAGCCGACCAACAAAGTATTGTCTTAATCTCAGGTACTAATTACTTTTATTATCTTATACACCTTGGCTCAATTTATGTTATTACACATAAAACAACACACAATTATGGGACTAATCATTACCTACCTAATCCTTCTGTCACATAATACAATACTTTTATTTCTTTTTTGGTGTCCCCAAAAAATCTTCATGTTTTAGATATTTAATTCTACTTTCAAGGCTGAGATTCCTATTGGTTCTTAGAGATATTTGATGTAATCCTATTGGTTAATTTAGGTTTGTTTGGATTCATGCAAAGTTTTGTTCCTCTCTATGTTTATATTTAGTACTCCCTCCGTCCCAAAATATAGTTCCCATTTCACGGTAATTTATGCAAGTAGAATCTAAGAGGGATAGTAAAGATTTTTTGTTTATTTAAATAAATGTTGTATGGGAAAAGATGATTTTAGGAGAGAGAATGGAGAATAATTGGTGAAAGAGCGTTAATTGTAACACTTGGGTTGAATAAACAAAGCAAAACACAAAATTCAAGAAGCAAATAAATGATGGGACACGGTTTTTCTAGACAAATTACGGAAAAATGTGAAACTAAATATGGAAATGGGAACTATATTTTGGGACACCCAAAATGGAAATGAGAACTATATTTTGGGACGGAGGGAGTAAACATTTACTCATTTAGTATTGCTGATTAATTTCAATGTAATTGTTTGGTTATTTTTAGCCATTGATCTTTTTGTTAATTAAAATTAAAAAGACAATTAGCTTTCCAATACAATACATCATTAAATAATACAAATAATAATACTTTTTTTATGGGAAAATGATAACACTTTTCACTTTCCTTAATTCGCTTAAAAAAACGAGAAACAAGTATTATAATATGGGAGGGAGTAATATAATAATGACTACCTCAAAAGAAATATGTACATGTTGTCTATTAAAATTTTTTCTCAGGCTGTCTTTTTATCTTAAAATATACAAATAAATTTTCATATACAAATTAAAGCTTTTCACCTTCTCTAATTATATATATATTTTTTAAATTGTTACAATCTTTAAGCCTTCTCCACCTGATTAGACCCATTCAATAATAACATAAGAGTATTCATACTTTTCAATTACATTTAATTTCTTCTATTAAGTGCGTTATTTGATAGTTTTAGTCCTCATTATTTGATAAAGTGAATTTCGTAGACGTTAATTAGAAATATTTTTGGTTTATTGAGCGGCCACAAGTGCAAGATGAAAATCAATCATAGGATCTCCTGAAATCGGGAGAGAAGCTCTTACCAACTGAGCTATCCCTCACTCTTATCTTAATTAGAAATATAACAATGGTCTTTATGAGAAAACTCATCTCAGTTAAAACTTTTTGAAGTATCTTTCTTTCCTCTCTTATCAGTTCATCAGATGAACAACTACTAGCGTTTCTCTTGAATATCCCGGATATTTTGGGTCCGTTCTTTTTAACGTAGTTTTACTTGTCTGAAGTCTGAACTTATCTGACCTTATTAGACGTTATTATCTTGTCCTTATATGAACTTACTAGAACTTATTAGACCTTATCTTGTAAATGTCACAAACCTTATTTTTTCTTAGTTTTGCTGAACTAAACTTATTAGACCTTATCTTGTAAATGTCACAAACCTTATTTTTTCTTAGTTTTGCTGAACTAAACTTATTAGACCTTACTAGTATCTATCTGAATTTATCTAAACTTATTTTTTTTCTTACAAGGACTGAAAATAAGGTGAACAATATAATTCCTTTAATGCTCTAAATTAGGACAACTCTTTATTTTCTTCTTTATGTCATTGTTATCTATCACAACCTCCAAAAATAATCCCATTCATAAAAATGTGTTCATATACACTTTAAAAAGTTAATGTTATGTGCGCGCTTCAAACGGGTTAAAATAACGAGTGTGATTAACGTTAGGACCAACCCGATCATGAAGTCATTTAAGAAAATTTCTAACATCTTGAATTTAGTAATACAAAGAAGAAACTAAATAACTGCATTTAGTTTGGTAGTTTACGTTTACTAGGCTTGTACCATTATCGAGTTATTGTAAGGAAAGTGATAAAACCACCCGAAGAAGTGTTTCGGTATTGAAACGGTTGGCGGTCTTGAAAAGTCCGCCAAAGATTTAGGGTTATCGTCCTCTGGTGAATAGCTGCACAGGAAGCAAATGTGAACTACCCTCGGGGGGATGCGAGGAAACCCCCTCCGACGCTCAAGTCAGTACGTGGCCCACTTGTATTTAGCGAGAGAAAGTAGAGAAGAGAGATAAGAATTGTGAGTGTGAGAGAATAATGTACGCACGAGAATAGTACCAGGTGGGGTATTTATGAAAGCTTATTCACCCGACGGGTGTATAATCCCTTGACACGTGTATGGCTGCGGTGCCTTTGACAGTTGGAAAGACACCCTTATTTTGTCTTGTTGGGCGACCGCCATCGTTATCGGACCACGTAGATATACTGACTTGTTAGAGCTGTATGCGACGTTTACAATGTTCGCGGCCAAGGTAATGTTCGCGGACTTACCTCAGAGATCCGCTAACATACTTGGGTCATACCCATACAAGAAGCTTACAAAGAGGGTTGACATTAGCTAGCAAAATAACGGATTTCTACACACACAAAAAAACCGAACTTTTAACCCTGAAATTACTAATAGTTTAAGAACGCAACAAAAAAGATCAACTTGAGGGGAAAATAGGAACCACATAAGATCACAGACCCCTATTAACTGTGATAGCAACAAGTGAATGATCAAAAACAATAAGCAAATGTCCTTTTCTAACTCCTCTCCCATATCTGCCGCGTCTGCTTCCCCCCTTTCCCCCTCTCTCACATACAAACACAAACTACAAAGATAAATTGGGAACACCACCAACATCACGTATATGTCTATTATGGGCCTATGGCTATGTATGTGACTATCCATTGTAAGCTGTTACAATCCCTATATACTCTCTTCATCCAGCCTATCATGTAGTCAAAATTTGTGTCTTACTATTAAAGCACTTTGGGAGTGGGATTCTATTACCCTCCGATCTCCACTTTTTAGGTGTCTCGGTTCAAACTGGGTTGAGAGTACCCTGATAGTAGAGCTACGCGGTTTAATAGACTACTCCCTCCATTTTCTTTTAATTGTTACACTTACACTTTTCACGTATTTCTTTTTTTTTTTTTTTTTTTTGACGACAAAGAATCGTACAAAACGTACAGATTAAAAACAAGAACCATTAAACCTGGAACCAGTTAACCTGCTGCGTTGCATCATCGTTGCCAATTGATGGGCATGCCGCACACTTTCTCTATTGACCTTCAAGACCTGACACCAAGCGAACCGGCTGCCTACGTGACGGATATCACTAATAGTATGTTGGGTAGAGATATCCAAGAGACGTCGGGATCTCAAATGTCGAATTAAAAGTTTAGAGTCCGTCTTGAGCAAAATGGAAGTTAATGATAGGGAGTGAGCCCATTGCAGCGCCAAAAGACAAGCCTTAGCTTCCACAAAAAAAGCAGAGGGAGCATGTAAAGCCTGGTGATGGGAATCCATGATATTGGTGTCTCCAGCGGAAGCTACCCAGGCTGCCACGGCTACTTGAGAATGTTTATCCCACGCCCCGTCGACCAAGATAGTGACATCAGGGTTGGAATAACTCCCAATTCCAAGGTTGGCGAAGATAAAACCAGGAGGTAGACTAGGACCTCTGGTGGTCCCTGGGAGCGAAGGGCAACCTTGAAGGAAGGTCAGATGTTGGTTTTTGCTAGCAGTAATGTTCGAGAGTAGAGCGTCGAGAGTAGCTCGGTGTTGACGAAAAACTTGGTTGTTCCTAGTTTTCCAGATGGCCCATAAAGTTCCCACAAAGAGAGGTAAACGAATGCCATCAATGCCATCCTCTTGTATGAACTGTAGAATGTGCTCCTTAAGCCATTTACGAAATGGAATAGGCGGAGGTAAAGAGACCGAGATACCTAGGTGGCTGTCATCCCAGGCTGCTGACGCGAGAGGGCATGAACAAAACAGATGAAGACAATCTTCAACACTGCCTAGGCATATGGGACAATCATCAGATTGACTGAGATTGCGTTTGCACAGATTTTCAAACGTAGCTAGACTGTTGTGGAAAAGCTTCCAAAGGAAGAGTTTCCACTTAGGCATGATGTGCGATCCCCAAACGAGTCTGAAGAATTGCGAACTCGTTGGCGACGTCATGCTCTGAGTTTCGTTTTGCTGTTGTAAGAGTAAGGTAGCATAACCAGACTTAGTTGTGTAATCACCAGAACGAGTGAAAGCCCAAACTTGAGAATCAAGTTTAGGCACCGTAACAGGAAGCTCAATACTCAGAATTTTCCTAGCACTGTCAGGAATAAAAAGCCGGTTGATCTTGAGTGCATCCCAGACCCGAGTACTTGGGAAAATAAGATCGCAAACCCTGAGAGAGGCGGCTTCCCTGAGCAAAATATTATCCCGTAAAATGGGAACTGATCCATAGACCCATTTATCCCGACAAGCAAAAATCTGCTCCCCATTCCCAACTTTCCATACACATAGTCTTCGAATTTTGCGATCAGCTAGTAGCAGGCCGCGCCTTCCCCAGGACATATTAGGTGGAGATATAGCTGCTGAACGGTCGAATTTAGTGAGCTGGAGAACTTTAGAGACGAGGAGTTGAGGATTTTGCCGTAGACGATACGCTTTCTTCATTAAAAGCGCTTCATTAAAGGTACCAATGCTACGGATACCAAGTCCCCCCAGGCCACGAGGGAGATGGAGAAGGTCACGTTTCACCCAGTGGATACCTTTGTTGCTCTGATTTTTCCAGAAAAAACGAGCCAAAAGGCTATCGATCTTGTAAACTATCGTTAACGGAAGCCGAAAAACAACCATGTGATGAAGAATAGTAGCAACAAGAATCGAGTTGATAATTATCAATTTCACTGGTTGGGAGAGAGGCATACCGTGCCATTTCGAGAGTTTATGCGCAATCGTATCCAAGAGAGGAGTGAAGTGACGAACCTTGGGCCCCTGCAAATCAACAGAATTGCCAAGATACTTGCCTAGGTTCGGTTGGGAGTTCATCTGCAGTAAGGTCTTATAATCCTGTTGCTGAGCCTCGGAAATATTCGGGCTAAACTTCACGAAAGATTTTTGAAGATTGATCATTTGGCCAGAGATTTTACAGAACCTCCGGAGTAGCTCATTAATTGATGTGCAAGCCTCGCTAGTTGCTTTGAAGAAAAATAATGAGTCGTCGGCAAAGAACAAATGAGTGATTATGGGGCTATGACGGTGAGGCGAAATTCCTTGAAACAATCTGATATCGTTAGCCAGCGACGTCATCCGGGAGAGAATATCCATACAGAAGAGAAACAGATAGGGGGAGAGGGGATCCCCCTGCCGAAGACCACACTTGGGGGAGAAGGATTCAGAAGCACGTCCATTGATTAAAATCCAATAAGACACTGTGGAGATACATTGATGTACTAAGTGAATCCATTTTTCTGGAAAACCATAAGCAGTGAGGATTTTCAAAATAAAAATCAAACTGACTCGATCATAGGCTTTATTCATATCGACCTTAAGAGCTGCCAAATGTCAGGCCCCCGAAGTTTGCTTGTTGATAGTATGGAGCAGCTCATGAGAAATTAGAACATTATCATCCATGTGACGACCAGGAATATAAGCATTCTGATAATCTTCTATTAAAGCAGGGAGGAGTTGTTTCATGCGATTGACCATACACTTGGAAGCACATTTATAAATAACGTTACAGAGACTAATTGGACGCAGATGGTTTACCTTTTCAGGAGGGTTAAGCAAAACTTTGAGGACATATATCTTTAGTTTTGTATTTGTAAAAATTATAAAAAGTATATAGTAATAAAATACATGTTATGACGAATCTAACAAGATCTCATATGACTATGTTTTCATTCACGTATATGGTCAAAGTGTGTAAATAGTGCAAAATGTCAACTGTAACAATTAAAAGAAAACGGAGGTAGTACTATTGTTTTAAATTGATTAGTTAAATATTCTATTATATATATCAACATAAGTGATATATATATATTGTTAATTTATGAAGAAATAATATAATTGACATACTTCATATTGCATTGGGATGTTTCAAATAATTATCCTATTTTTGTATGTAGAGGAAAACTAGTAATGATCTATTAATTAAAGAATATATATGTTTTAGCAAAGTAATCATGTTAATATTGAATTAGGTCAATATAGGTATTATTTTCAAAAGGACTTTGGGAACTCTTGAGGACTTTGGTGTCCACCCTTTTTGACTAATATACCCCTAATTAGAAAAGAAAACTACAACACTTATTACTCTATTAGTTTAAAAATAAAAATAAAAAAGGGGAAAACCGATCTAACATCTAACATTGGCATGCATTAGTCATTACCCTAGTCATAGTTTACAATATACTGACTTCTTTGACAAAATTATATGATTTAAGCAAGTGTTAGTGTTGCGAGATGGAAGAGTGGAAGTGCTCGCAGGTAAGGGTACATCTTTATCCGAGATCGTCAAGAGTTATAAGTAAGTAAACGTCTCGTGGTGGATTCAATGTGTAAGTAAAGATAGTAATAGTCAAAAGCGTGTCTTGTCCTCAATAAATGTACAAGTGATCATTCAATGATTTGAGATCACTCAAGGAGTAGGATAGTGATGATGAGATAAAATGAAAAGGGTACTATTCTCGTCACCTTATTTAACTTGAACATATCTACATTAAACTTATCTGAACTTATTATAATTGTTGAACCTTATGTTATAACTTATAAGGTGTTAGGACTTATTAAAACCAGTCTGAACTTATCTAAACTTATTAGTTATTAGACTTAAAATTAATTTAATTTTTTAGGTGATGAAAACGCACCTCAAATATATCACATACATCATCATATTCACGAATCACGATGACATGAATGAACATGACATACATCATACATGTAGAGTCATTTAGGGTATAGAAGGTTACACAAAGGGACAAAATAGGGATGAATGAGTACATAAATAAGGAGATGAGCAAGTAAGAACAATGCTTTTGGTTCCTTATTTAAGATATCTCTCTTATTATTATCTACTAGATCAAGAACAGCTCCCCCCACTATCTTTCTCACTCTCTTTTCTCTTATCTTTCTCTCTCTCTCTCTCCACTAACCTGTCTTTCATCTGAGCAGAAATACACAAAGCTGAAATCAAACTCAAAATAAAGTAAAAGAAAAAAAAAGGATCCAAGGTGTTGGTTTCATCAGTCAAACCCATCAATCAAATCAAATCAAATCAAATCTCTCAAATACAGGATTGATCATAATTCAATTCCCTGATATCAAAGCTAAGGAAATGTCAAGTTCTACAACTGGGTCATCAACTACAACTAACTTGTCATTGGACCACTTCCCACCTTCTGAGCAGCTTTGTTATCTCCAATGCACTCGTTGTGAGACTGTCCTTGCGGTATTACTACATTTTACTAATCCAACTTTCTATTCTCTTCTCATCATTTCCTTCATACTACCCAATTCCTTCACTAACTCATCACCCTAATATATATATCACTCGATTCGTTATATACTGGGTCGTTGTTGTTGTTGTTATTATTATTGTTCGACAGGATTTGTATCGGACTATTGTTACAACTGTACCTTTACAATCATTTCAAGTTGTATAACAATACTTACTTCAAAAAATGCTTTTGATTTAGATTTTGGAGTATGTTATTCTAGGGTTTATGTTGTGTTTTTACAAAAAATTTGCTACTTAATTATTGAATTATTGGACAGGTAAGTGTGCCATCTTGCAGCTTGTTCAAGACGGTCACGGTCCGATGCGGCCACTGCACCCACCTCCAGCCAGCCAACACGCGGTCTCTCCTCGTTCAACCACCGGCTAACCAGTTTCATTTACCTCATAATAACTACTACTCTCCGCCCACCTCTCATTATCGTCTGGTATTACCATGTTCTTTATAAAAGTATCATTAGCTAGGGTTTCTTCTTTTGGAATGAAAGTAATTTTTTTCATTAAATGAAACCTAGATAAGGGTTTCATCTTTGATGTAGGTTAAAATCTCATCTTCAAGAATAAGATTCTAATAACTCAAATTTCTTTTGATTTTTTTTTCTAACTTTTTTCATTAACTTTTCCAAAAAGTATGTTAGTAGTTCAAGCATTTGCTAATCATGGATAATTATATTTTGATTGTTGTTTAATTAGGGAGAGATGGCAAATCCATCCCCAACTTACTCAGTGACACAACCAAATGTTACCTCTAGTTACATGACTCCAACGTTAAGCCGTGGCGGTTCGAATGAGCTGCCTAAGCCTCCTACCACTAACAGACGTGAGCATTTTCATAATTCATCCTATTTTTATTTGAAGCTCTTGCATATATATGATTCATCTAATTAGAAAAAGTTTAATGAAGTTTGATGGAATTTTTTAAAATTTATTTTTTTGTTAGAATGGAATGGGGGTGTTCTTTTAATGCCTATATCCACTTTTTGCAGCAACTTTGTCATTGATTCAGTGTTGTTTCAGCATTAAGTGAAGACTTTGTTACTCTGTACTTTGAGCTATCTATAGGACTTAATCAATTTATTGTAATTAAAGCAACAATAAGTTTGGTCAATTTAAAGTATTTGTACACTCCTCAAATCACGTTTTTTGTTGCCATTCGTTACACTATCAGTCCAAAAATTGGTCGCATAGTTTTAATTTTTTTGGGGTAACATACCATTATTGATTACAAAAAGTGGTAGCTAATCTTTCGTTTTCTTCATTTCTTGTAGTGAAAATGATTGAAGGGGTAGGGTATGAAGTATACAAAAATTATTGCTTCATTTAACACCCTCCTTTGTTTGTAATTAGAACTTTAGGTTAAGTAATAAAATTAACTAGGGTACTTGATAATCAGAAGATTATATACTTCGGCTCTGTTCTTTTGGACTGAATTAATGAAAATTCAGTTCAGTTCAGACATATTCAATTCAGTTCAGTTCAAGTCTATTCAGTTTAGGTTTATTCAGTTCAGTTAGTTTCCTCTCACAGTTTTCATTCACCTTCAGTTCAGTTCAGGTTTATTCAGTTCAGTTCAGACAAATTCAGTTCAATTCAATCCTCCGTTGAAATAAATAAAACGATTCTCTTTTTCATGTGTTATGTGAGAGCTTTTTGAAAAAGTATATATTTCAACAGAAGAGGGAAATAATCATGGATGATGTTTTAGATTTACAAAGTTTCAAAATATTGGCTTAGAAGATAGAAAAGGATAATAATTAACTCATCTTTTGTGGTAATTAATTACTGTTAATATCTTTCTGAAATTGTGGACAAGAAAGAAGACAATGTCTTTTCGTTATTTTTTTTTCTATGTCAGTGGTGATTGAGGGAGAGAGATGTTATATCATTGTCACCCGGAAGTTTAGGGAAAAGGAACCAAGGGTGAAAACCAGTGATGACTGATGTGAAGAAAGAGGGTGGGGAAGATATAATAATTATTGCAAAAAAGTGAGAATTTGTTATTGTCGATCAACATATGTCTAATTTGAAGAAAAGAAGGGGAATTATGTACAGTGATAATCTAATTTTTTGATATTTGTAAGCATTTTGCAAAGTTACGAATAAGCCGTAAAATACTAACAAAATTAGCATTAGTATAAAGACTATCTTTTATCCGCAAATAAGTTCAAATGAATTCTAATAACTTCACTTAAATCAACAAAAAATAGAATTTAGATTAATTCAAATGACGCGTGTTCATCATTAATTATTTCAGCTGAGCTAGGTTTAAAGCCATAAATCCACTTAAGCTCAATCTAAATAAGAAACGTCGAGATTCAATGAAATGAGTTAAATTCAGGCGAATAGGTAGTTCAAGAAAAGTCAAGTTCATGAATATTAAGTTAAAGTAAGTTAAGATGAGTCAAGATAAATGGATGTGAACGCGATGTAAGTTGATAATTAATGAAAATATTATGCATTGTTCAAGCTCACAAGTTTTATGTATTTCTACTTCCTACTTATTAGTAGCATTTTCTATTATGAATAAGGGTTTAGTAATCTTCTTATAGTGTAGACATTTGAAATTTTTTGTTAATGAACTTCTATTCATTTTTGAAGTTTTTGTTATTGATGAAAAATTAAAAGCTATCTGTAAATTCTAATAAATTTTGGGTAATTTGTGCCAGCTCCTGAAAAAAGACAGAGAGTTCCTTCTGCTTACAACCGCTTTATCAAGTGAGTAATCCATCCTCAATTTTATAAGATTTCTTCTTTCTCTTTCTAGCCTTTTATTAATATAAATTTCTGTCGTAAACTCAAAATTAATGTTAGTGAAAAAATGGTGAATGCAGAGATGAGATTCAGCGTATTAAGGCTGAAAATCCCGATATTTCGCACAGAGAGGCTTTCAGTGCTGCTGCCAAGAATGTATGATTACTGAACTTACCCACTTTAATTCAAGCATGCATATTAATAAAGTTGTTAGTTTAAGCATTTCATCCACTTTACTTAGTTTGTCTGATTTGGTTTAGAAGATGAAAATAGACATTCTTTATTGTTGAGTTAATGAGTTAGGTTTATTTGGTTAGTTGTTGATCATTTGTTTTGATTGACAGTTTAATTTAGATCGTAATTATTCCAACCCTAAATCGCATATGAAAATTAACGGCTGGTTCGTTATCGTTTTTTGTTTTTAGTGTTCAGTTTTTTTGAAAACTAAAAACAAAAACACAGGAAATCAAAAAAGGTGGTTTTCACTTTTTAGTTGTCAGTTTTCAAAATCATCATGTTTCTAATAAGTTTGACCAATTTTTGTCCATTTAGGTATGTCATTGTACTCTTTTGGGTAAGCAATCTGGAAAAAAATTAATTGACATATGCTTGTTACAACCGTATATATAGAACTTGTTCCGTTATCACAAACTTACAACCACATTAGGTTAGCTCAAGTGTAAGTAAGAATTTATTGTTCATCAACATGTCTCTATTGTATAAGTGAAGGGGGGAGGAAGATGGTGTCCCCTCACAAAAAGTCTGATATATCTTTAATGAATTTATATTGTCATATATATTAAATAATATTTTCTTCTTCCTACTTGCCATATATATTGAACAAGTTAACAATGAAATTGAATATGAAATTTCAATTAAATATTAAATTAAAGAGAATGATTTCCTCTTCTTATATGTGTGAAAAACTCTAACCAAACATTAAATTGACAATATAACTTGATTGACGCAATTAGAAGAAAAAATAAAAACTTGAATTTCATATTAGTAATTATACTGATAATATTTTAGAACATAAATGTTGATTATTATTCGGTAATCTCTATTATATAAATCAAACTCTTCCACTTTATTAATATTCAATGATTGAACACGATACACAAATTTTTCCACTTTATTTGAGCACAAGCTTTCTTCTATTTTATATTTCCTTCTCTCAATACTATATTTGAATAATGATGAACAAATAACTAAAAAACCAACGAAACATTGATTTAAGAAAAAACATATTAAAAAAAGTATAAATAATTATAAATGTCTATTCGAATCAAATTTTTTGTAACACTGATTAATAACATTAAGAAAAAAACTTTAATATGGCACGCACGCATAGCATGCAAAAAATGCTAGTTTCAACTAATTGTAAGACAAACTGTCTAAAAATGTGTGTTTATGTAAAGAAATTGATGCAATTTGGTAACAGGACTATAAAATTTCATGTACATACTCTAATCATTGACACGAGCTCGATCAAGGTCTTAATTAGGCAAACTAAAATTGTAAAGCATCTCATTGCAAAAAGTGTAAACAAAAGATCTTCAATTTAAAGATCAAAACTAAAATAAGTAGATAACATTATATTCCAAACATCAAATTTTAGGCTTTTTTAAGATATGAAATGACATCTAATGAAAGGTTTGAACAATAATATCGACGAACAAATAGCTTGATTTTCTTCCTTTTTCATTCAAAATAAAGGATGATATCATAGGAATATCGCGTGGAATATTATTGTAAAAGGAATATCATAGGATTTATACAAATGTGGGGGTACTTTGTAGAGAAGCTATACAAATTTACAATCTTGATTTCCATTCTTATAAGTTATAATGTTACTATTACATGCCTTCATTAGGGTTTCCATAGATAAATTGAATAAAAGTTTTTCCATGAAATTTAACTAAAAGGTATAATTATGGTAATTAACAGTGGGCCCACTTCCCCCACATCCATTTTGGGCTAATGCCGGATCAGACGGCGAAAAGGACAAGTACCATGCGCCCTCACCATCCCCAGGTATTTCTTCAATCCCTTCATCATTCCAATAATATTTTCTAGGGCAAACACCATTTTTTTTCCCAAAAAAAAAAAAAAAAACAGACATTTCATCGTGTTCTTTCTTTCTTTTATTTCTATTTTTTTTTTGAAATTTGCATGTTTGTTATTAATGGAAGTAGGAAGCTGGAGAAGATGTTTGCATGAGAAGTGGATTTTTCTCTGCTCAAGCTAATGTTGGTGTCTCTCCATATTAAATCAAAACTATGCTGATGTTTGATTAATTTGTAACCTTTACATTGCTTCAATTAGAGGCTGGTTTTTCATAATAGTCGTCGACGACGAATGTAATTAAGATATCAAGATTAATGCCTTGTTAATTTATCTCTAATCTATGTACGTGATAATGTGATATCTTCATAACCCTCCATGGCCTTCAGTAATTTCAATGAAAATCTGTTTGTTGTATATTACTCCTTCTGTTTCTTTTTGTTCTTCCTATTCTGACTTCCACGTTTGTCAATGCACGTCTTTGCCCTTTAATATCTTTCATTGTGTATTAGTAAAAATTATAATGATTAAATATTAATAAAGTACTCATTGAAACAAGACCCCACATAACTATATTTTTATATCATATGTTGAAAATAATTTAGAAGATTTTCTTCAATTGTAAATAGTGTCAAGATTCTAAATAGGAAGAACAAAAGAGAATGGAGGGAGTACAACGTTAGCTTGGTTTCGAAACTTAACCCATTACTCTTTGAATCAGTGTACTTGGAGTGCTTGTTTACTGTCTACAATACCACTTTTGCTTTAGTGCAACTCCCTTCTGATAATACAACATAAGTAAAAGATTAAACCGATCAAAATAAATTGTTTTTTGAGCTTGGGCATCTTAGTTAAGAAAATTATAAATGGTCACACACGTATATAAGCTAAATTTGTAGCACTTTTATAGACGCAATTTTTTTTATAAATCTCCATAGTGCTCTCAAGAGCCATTAGAACTAGGTTCTCTCTCACATTTTTTTTACAAATTTTCTATTTGCACATTTGACATTTTGCTCATTTTAGCAAAGTATGTCATGGACAAAAAAACAGTTGCTCCTAGGAACACCTAAAAATTTGCAATACTTTTTAGTTTTTCAAAGTTAAATAGATTTTTTTATATTTGAATTAGGGTGTGAAGAGCACGTAGATTCATTCAATCGATGGTTAATTATGTCTTCAATGATGAACCTTGAGGTCTTGAGTTCAAGATTTATAATGTGCCTTTTTGTTAAGATGTACGGGGATGAATACGATGATGCCCATGAAATCAGGGAGAGGATTATGTGAAAGATAGGATCTTTTGCCAACGCTTTCCAATATATGTATAGGTATAGTACTATATACAAATATATTATTCACTCCATCCCAAAATAGATAACTAGACTGGAGTGAGCTTCGACAAACTTCATCTTTGATCCTATTGACATATAAGATAAATCATATTGATATGGAATAATATTATTGGATTCATTGCAAGATGTACTATCGCAATACAAACTTCTTATAATTTAATTGATACATTATTCAAGTTATTAATGATCAAAGTTATGCCTTTATAATCACACTCAGTTTCTAAATGTCACTCTATTTTGATTAGAGAGACTAGTAGATTACTGAATATAATATTGTTTATAGAGTATATCTTATTATGAATAAAATAGAAAGAGTTTAATTGTTCGGCTAAATTTTTATTTAGCTAAATTTAATTTCATGAATTTTGCGGGGTATTTTGAAAATCTTATTTTCAGTGAGTCCCATAATTCTCTTATATCTCATTTAACTAATTATTTTTGACGGGTTGTTTAGCTAATTGAAAATAAAAATATCACATGCATCCAATCGGCAATAAGTTTATCGTGGACAATTTTCGTTTTTGCATAAGTTATATTCTTCATTGTTTAAGTTAATATTGTAACACTTAAAATCACCCTTCTTAAATGGTGATTTTATCCTATGCTTCCTCATTTCTTTTAGGATTGCAAAGTTCTTTTACTTTCACGTACATTTGCCAATAGGTAACTTTAATTTAATATTTAAAAAGCAAAAATATAAAAAGTTGATATCTTGAAAATCGACATTGAAATTGATCCAACAACATATTACTAATAATGTTTATTTTACACTTTATATATTAGCAAAAAAACACAATCAAAGTAAATACACGATCAATAGTGTAAAAGTAAAAAAACATTCCAATTTTAAAACCATGACAGAATTATAAGGTTAGTGGCTCCAATATAGTTACTTAATACTAAGCACTTTTTAATGTAAAAGGGTAACTCAAGTATAAGCTCAGAATAATATATTCTGGACCCAATTTATGCATTAAATTTTGAACTTAAATTTACCCCAGATAGAGTTTTTGTTGTTAAAAAAGGAGTTTTGTCTTTTATATTGCTACTACCTAAAAGTAGAAATGGAAAAGGAAAAAGGTATTCTCAAAGAAGTAATGCCATGATTATGATGGTTCAAATGAATTTGGTTCTGCTGCTGGTCAGGGAGCAAAGGCAAAAGTATTATTCCCACTGTTTAGAAACAATAGCCCAATTTTATCTTATAAGTCAAACTTTGGAAAATAAATTATAAATCTATTGGGAACTATCAAGATCGAAATTGTTAGTTTATTATTTGGGTTTTCCACATTAATGCAACATTTTATTATTTGGTAATATATTTTCTCTATATCTTTCCTGTCACATGGATCCCACTTTTTATCAATCTTTATCTTGATCTTTTTACATGAGGACTTTCTTAAAAAATGTGTCAAGGAGTGATGTTACAATAATATTGGAGAGAAACGAAAGGAATACATAAGAAGTCATGCATGCACCTATGTAGACAAATACAAGTCGCTCCTCCATATTAATATTTAACCATACCAAGCTTGCTTGGTGGAGGTGGTGGGGAACTCACCTTGTGACTTTGAGGTCACAAATTCGAACCCTACTACCAACTTGTGCTTGGGAGTACCAAGGATGTCTTGGCCTAGTGGTTAAGATTGAGGTGTTGTGAACGATAGATCACGGGTTCGAATCCCCCCTCCCCTTCTTTGTACTTTGTACTGCCTTCGTGGCTCATATGGATAAAAAAACTTGTGCTTGGGAGTAGGGATTTCCTTATATCCCCCTACTTTTAAGCGTTGATCTGTGTAGCTGGGCTGGCTGACCTGCGAGATGTGTTGGTCCAGTAGGGTCTTACTTCTTACCAAGGGGTTTTAATATTTAACCATCAAATTACAACTTTTATTTAATTTGTAGCAAAGAAAATCAATTATGATAACCTTCTACCTTATGAAGTGAGGCTAGCCACAATGTATAGTGCTCTCCCAACCGTCATCCTTGTATATTTTTAAAAAAGCTAGTAAATCTATAAAAATATATTAAAAGGCGTGCCTAAAAAAAGCCGATGTGTCACGTGACACTTTCCTAAGATTTCTAATGCAAATGCGTTATGTCCATGTGTACCCCACAATTGAAAAAAAATATATATTGTGTAACTTGCAAGGTATCAAACACGTGACTTTTTGAAATGACAAGTAAGAGCTTAACCATCAATAGGCTTTATTGTCTAATGTTTCAAATACAATATGATAAAGTCTTTTATTAATTATAGTTAACTAAAAGACTTAAACAAGTATATACATCTCTATTGTAAAAAAAAAAGTATATACATCTCTAACACTCTTAATGTCATATTATCTTACACAATTATTACGTAACTAACAAGAGACTATTAATGTCATATTATCTTACACAATTATTTTTAAGCTATTATTTTCAAACTCAAACCTTTCAGATTTTTTTACTTATCACGTCATGACGTGAATTTTTCAATTTGTTTATCGACAAAAAATACGGAAAATATTTGTTTATTGTAACTGACCCAAGGCATCGCCCGGACCACAATACTAGTTGATCATTATAAGTCTTCAACTCTCGAACCCAACTATTAATATTAGGAATCATATATTGCTAGCTCCTTGAAGATATTAGAGAACTAATTAAGGATCCACACATAATCGTTATAATTGATCTCTATGATATATTCAAGAACTACGGCTAGCCCCGAGCAATTATATTTTTCATTTATTAGTATTTTAATTTAAAATGATAATACCAAATATCACTTAATATACTGATTAACACTTTAATATATAAATTTAAAGTTACAGGATCAAATCTCATATAATGCATGTGGCACCGTTTCTTATTTAAGAACGTCTTTTGATATATTAGTATATAGACAGATACGGAACATCACCCGAGTAAAAAAAAAAAAATTATAACAATAATTCGTGTATTATTTGCGGAGGGAGCAATAACTTTAGTTTACATGATTACCTAATGCTTTTGATAACAAGCCTAACAGGGTAGACAGTAAGCATATATGATATATTGAC
Organism: Beta lomatogona; assembly: GCA_947646795.1. NCBI lineage: Eukaryota > Viridiplantae > Streptophyta > Magnoliopsida > Caryophyllales > Amaranthaceae > Beta > Beta lomatogona. The sequence continues at coordinate 2,508,303 of CANSNZ010000150.1, forward strand.
ATGACCTGTAAAGTTCCAAATTAAAGTGATGCAAAAAAATGTATTTTTGCATTGGATGCCTACCATACACTTATGCATCCTAAAGTTATTTGTTGATGCTCTTGCTAACTTGCTTAGCTACCAACTTAACTTCTCCTCCAAACATATAATATCAAGATGCTTTTAAGATAGTTTTTCTCCTTCATTCTCCATCTCAAGCTGCAAATTTGGATTGCCATGTATGATTCTTTCTATATATTCTGCTATTATCTTTGAAGAATCAAATTGTAATTATTCTGGCCTGAAATTAAATTCTGTAATTTTTGAAATAATTTTTAAATTTCTCATCATCCCATTGTTAAACCATGCTAGGAGAAAAGTTGTCCTCCTTCCATGGCAGATTACTTATAACTTGACTTGCCACTTTAAGTTTTTCAGCTTTGTACAATCTTTTCCAATAATGAGTTATAACTTATAACACTTCTAACTTGGAAGGGTCTCAAATTAATTGCTCTAACTTTTTTTTAATTATTCCCTTCCACTATATTCTTTTTCTATGATATTCTACTCGGATACGGTAGATTTGGAAACCTTTGGAAGCCAAAATAGGTCCTTTTGGGTTAGGGTAAAGAAGGGTAACGATGCTTAGTCAGTTTACTGTTTTGCTAGGAAAAATGATGGTATTTAATAAAGAAAATAAAATTTATTGAAATATGAATGAAGCAAAAGTGAGTACCTTCAAGAACAAATAGAAGAAATATGAGTAGATTATTATAGACAACTAGTTATTAGGCCCGGGCTATGCCACGAGCAAGAAAAAATTTCATTTATTAATATTGTACTTTAAAATGATAACACTAAACACAACTTAGTCTAGTAGTTAAAACTTTAGTATATGAACTTGAGGTAACGGGATCAGAACCTATACAACGTGGCACCGTTCCTTGTATAGGAACGCCTTTTAATATTTTTATATAGATGTTATATTAATTATTATTTTCAAAAGGAATCTATCTATATATATATATATATATATATATATATATATATATATATATATATATATATATATATATATATAAAACCCAAGACAAACAAATGTCATGCTGCCACATGTACTCTCCCCTCCCCCACACAATCAAATGAAACATTAAACAATAAAAATGTGTGTTTCAAGATTCAAACCCATGACCTCTCATTTGATATGCTAATGCACTAACCAACTACACTATAATACTCATGTTGGTCTTTGTGGGGAAAAAAATCATTTAAAGACAAGATATTATTTCTATTTTTGAAGACTTCAAATACACGTTGGTAAATAATCCGGGGCGTATCGCCCGGGACAAGAACTAGTTTATATATATTTGTTGAGCAAATAGCAATATAGTTGTTGTTTTAATACCTAAAACCAACCACATACTCTGATACTCCAAAGGTTAAACCAAGAGACGTTATTGCTTCATGTTAACCTTTTCTTATCCTCGGGACTGGGACTGGGACTGGGCCTGGGCCACAACAAGGCCTTGTCCTTGCTTATGTCTTTGTTAGGGGCACATGCTCAATTGCTCATGTTTGTCAAGGTTGAATAAGATAGGAAAGAACAATACACATCTCAGCAAACATGGTCTAGTGACAAACAAATGGCCCACACAGACCAGGCCCAATAACTTCAGTAACTGCATGTATGGAAACCTTCTTTTTGGGGTAATTCTTTTTCCTCTTTTTTTTCTTTATGGTGCAATTTTTTAAGTCTAGTAATGTAGACGGAATCTAACCTTAGTTATCGGATATGATCCACCAAGACTTTACCAACTAATTTCGTTGGCATCCTTATTATTGAAGTATGATTCTATAGTTTTTCACATCAGAGGGAGTCCATCTTTTTGGCTCAACATATTTCTTATAGTATTGAGGTTGAGATTGTGAAGTAGTGGTATCAAGTATCAATTATATGTAAAAGAAAAAATTTCGAAATCAAATACTTCAAAAATATACTTATTGATACAAATCTAAGCAAATCCCATGTGACTATTTTTTTTCCTTCAAACATATACTCTTACAAATATGGTAAAAATACCACAAGATTTTTCTAATGTGCAAAATAAAAAAAATGAGTATTGTTTTAGCATTTTTTTTATATTAATTTGTATACTGCAATTTCAAGATATCGTAATTCTATAAATTAGTGTAGTCAATAAGATATAGGAAATTGTACTTGTTATTTAATTTAAGTTGTACTCTGAAGTCTGAACAACAAAAAAAAGTTTAGTGAGGTTGAGATGTATGCTATTTTACCCTGAAGAGCTAAAGGGAGTTGTTTGTAGGCGTTTAGGGGTCGTTTGGTTCACTATTTTTAGGCTTCAAGAAACGGAATCAATTACCGATTCTCTTTCTTCTTGTTAGGTTCAACCCTTCATCAATCCCTTACCATTACTTGATGGTAATGGATTCTCCTAATTTGTTACCTCCCCTCCCCCTCAAGTAACAAAATCCATTACTTGAAGGTAATGGTTACCATTCATTTTCATTCCTTGGCTTGAACCAAACACTTAATAAAGGTAACCATTTTTCGTACATTCCCCTCCTCTATTTGTATCCGTTCCCTCTCCATTCCATATCTTGAACCAAACGACCAAAAAGTGAGAAGTTGTTCTACTGTAGCTTATGAATAGTGCTCTAACTATAATTTTCACCCATCTACCATCTAACAATTGTTGTGCTGCCCCCTTCAAATTGCTGCTTCTTTTCTGTTTTTTCCCCTGTTTGTTTTCCTCTGAGCCCTTCATCTTCATCCTTTTTCATTTTCTCTCTCCTTTTTTATAGGGGCTAAGGTTTACTTCTTCCGCTTCAACCTAAGGAAATTTCAACTCTTAACAATGTCGATTGAGACTCCTTTGTCTCTCTTTCATTGCTCGGTATCTTCTCTTACAGCTTTTCAGATCAACTTATGACTTGACTTGCTTTCTCTGGTAATTTCTCACTGCTTTTTTTTTGGGTTCTTCTTGATGTTAGCGTAATTCCCCTTTTGTTGCAGTTTTGCTAATATCGATGTTATAGTATATGGTTTCTTCTATGGTTTTGAATTGTTTTGTTGTTTGATTTTGAATTTAGGGTTAGGTCTGATTTAGTATCTTTTTTTTTTTCTATTGTGCAATTGGTCAAGAAATTCCCTTTTCTCTGCTTTAATATTCAAAATCAAGAATTTTTTATTGCTAAGTTATTGGAAATGTGACAAAAAATCGGAGTTGATATATGAAAAATAAGAAAAAGATGCAATCTTTAGGCATTTTTCCTGTGATTTAAAGAGAAATATCTGAAGATCTACGCTTTGCTGGTTGTTGCTGAGTAGAACCAGACATGCTCTATATGTACTACTTAGCTTATGTTCTTCTCTAAGGGGGTCAACCTTTGCTTAGTACACTACACTAATTGACTATGTCTATAAGGAATAATTGACCATGAGAAAGCAACCCTACAACTATAATGTATAAGAATTATGTTATTTAGGGAACATATTCTTAGCCCTCTGTTTTGTAGAGATTTAGTAGTCCAGTTTAGCCTAATTTCATTGGTAAGTTGTCACTAAATACATTAAGAAATTGATAATAGAACTCTTCCTAATTTTCTATGACAAGGATTTCAATTCTCATAATTAGTCAAAACGCTGTCCAAATACATATATCACGAAATTGTTGTCCATCTACCAATTGCAAATTTCCAAGTTAATTTTGGATCCAATGGAAAAATATAGGAATTCAGCTTCAATTCAAATGAATCAAAGCTATACCTAGAACAAAGTTACCAAACTCCATAATCTAAGGTGTTCTATTCAACTTTATTGACTAATTTGAACTTACCAAAACTTGTTAGACTTGAAAAATCTATTATGCTAATATCAATAAATATATTGTTAGTACTAATATATAGATTAATAAGCCTAGCATCACTTTTATATTATCAATATTTATATTGTTGTTATTACATACTTCTACTGGTTATAATAATAATTTTGAAACTCAAACTTGAATAAACTTATTTTTTTATGAACTAATAGTCTAATACCCAATCTTGAAATTTTGAAGCTTTAGAGATGACTTTTTGACTGATGACATGAAGAAAATGAATTTGCATATTAAACTTGCCAACTTAAACCCCAACTTGAAGTCAAAACTATCAGCTATCTGATAGATCTCATTAGTAAATACAGTCAACACAAAGGATGAAACCATTAGTTGTCTAACTGAATTGGTGATGCGCTGATTCTGAATTTCTGATGCAAGAAATTATGAAGATTAAGAGTTGAGGACAATACAAGAGGAATAAAGAAGTTTGGCTTTAAAATGAAAAATTCATGAACCAAAAACTTCGGTTTTTTTTCCAACATTGCAGACTTCCCCTCAGTTGGATCTAAATACCGCAGTTTTTAGGCAGTGGTATCTTATCTCCATAGATGAACTTATTCTATTTCTACCTCAACCACATCAACGCAACCCCTCTGAGCCTCTGATAGTTACATGAGGCGGTGCTCATGTACCCTTCCAAATCAAATACAAAAACAAAAACAAAAATTAAAAAGAAGATGGGTCTTACATCAAAGTTAGGTGAAGTCCAACATACACGCTTGTAATATAAGAAATTGCATCCTACATGTCTCCAAAGTATACATCATATATCCATACCCATTAAAAAGCAAGAACTTATGTTACTGTAGCTTAGTAGCTTAGTAACACTGGATAGACGGTTTATCAAGCTATGCTACACGTGCACAACTGCACATATTGGACTTGAGGTTTGCCTAATCTCAACTTCTATAATGTCTGTTAGAGTACGCGTTATTCTGTGTATTCCCGATGAAGAATTATAGCTTTGCTATATTAATAGTGTTAATGGATAGTATCTTGCTGTTTTTGCTTTGCTTTTCTATTACTATGTTTTGGTGAAATTGAATGGACAAGCTTTATGCTATCTTGCTTTTACTTTATTTCAAAAATATGATTTTAAGCTTTTGAATTGTGTGAGATGAGTGAAGTTAGTTTCTTTGATGTGGGTGGATTCGGGAGTAGCGACAAGAAGGTGATGAAGCAAGAATGGGAAAATTTGAGGGCCATCCCTCCTTAACCAGGCGGGGCTTAAGCCAAAAGTCTTTCTTTTCTATCTGAATTTTGTGATGGATAATTCTAATGGCCAAATCAAGTGAAGTTACTTTAAAGGAAACAAATGCTAAAAAGAGGGGCATCGGCTAAGCAAACCTCAATTGGATCATTATTTCCAAGCATTGAGCATTATGTGGTAAATTGCATTCTTTGGAGTGGAGGTTTTTGATTGCATTTTTTAGTTTTTCATGCTATTTATGAATGTATTTCACCTTTGCCTTTCATTTATGTATTAGTTCTCTAAAATCTGGTTCAAAGGATGCAATTGCAAATGGCCATGTCTCTAATTCTTCTCTGTAGGTTTCGGCGACTGTATATACATGTACTTATACCTTTCATTGCTTTCATATTTTCACTCGAGGATCTAGGATTCTAATTGGCTTCTAAATGACTACAGAGTTGTTGATCAATGTCCGAAACCTGTCAAAGAAGTGTTAATAGCAATGAAAGCAAAAATTCCGATTAATATTGTTCTCACCCTGCAATTTTATTTTATTGATATTATCCACACCATTTTTCATCTGATCTCCCAAATGGGCTGTTGTATGTTAACATAAATCCCTTTGTCAAGCAGTGGCTAATCTAATATAATCTAAATACTTTAGTCGTTCTGTTTTCTTTATTGGTTGACCTTTTGATTGATTATGTGTTTTATTTGTTCTTGATGCAGCTTGAAGGAGAGAAACACTCTAGGGTGAGTTTCATTCTCTCTCTTCCTTTCTGTTTTAGTTACTTAGCTTGTTAGTTGTTGACGGTTGAGGCCTAAGGTTCTGATTTGAGATATAACTGGTTTGATATTTGACACGTCACTATCTCGTGATTCATAGTGTTGTAAATGCTTGTAGCTGATTTGGAGAAAGGTTTGAGTATCCTGTTGTATGTCAATAAATTATTATGAATTTGTGGGGGTTGGTTATGTGGTTTTTAATATGAATTGATTTTTTGACCACTCTTTTATTTTGGTATGTGGAATTTAAGTTGTTGGGATGATTACATACAATAACTTTGGTTACAATGTATGAATTCCTGACCCTTTCATCTTTGAATTAATTTATTTTAGCCATTACCTTTACGCTGTCTAAGTATAGCTATTAGTATAGGTTTTTGTGTTTATGACAGTGTTTATGTGGACTGTAGGTTTTATATCAAATTTCCACTTATTGTCTTGTGTATAAAATTCATCCTATTTGGGATAAATTCTTTTGGGGACGTGGTACACGCATCAGGACCCGCAGGGGCTCCACTCCAATACTTTGGAGATTGTAACATTATGAGTTAAGATTGTCAATTACAAACATGCAACTAAACCTGCAATCTTAGCTAACAAGCTATATGCCCTTGGCTAGGTTAATCTCAGGTGGTTGGTAGTAGCAATCTATTCTCGTCATGATCGATCCACGTCCTACCGTAGTGCCTGGAGAACCAAGCTTGCTTAGCTTAGAGAGCTAGCTTTGTCGGTGGTGCAGGGTTGACTCAAAATTCCATGTGGTTTAGTGGTAGTGATGGGAATATGATAGGATGAGGTTGGTTAATTTCCGGTCAGAAATGGTAAAATTCTTATATGATCTTTTTTCCCCTTTTGTCTTTGATCTGTTTTACTCTTGTTTACCTATCTTTTTGCTTGCCTGGTTTATATTCATGAGTTATTGAAAATTTCCTGCATTGCTATAAGATTAGTAACATATAACATGTTGAAAACTAGAGAAGAGGTAAAGAGGTTGTCAAATTTCTCGAGATAATGTTTATATAATAATATAGGCTCTTGATCGTAATTTTTATAGTATCTGTTCGCAGACACTGCTGTAGCTTAGAATGTATGTGAGATAGTTAATTTATTTCCATGTTTCTAGGGATTGTTTGAAAATGGAGAAGTGGTGGTTATAAAGAGGCTGTCAAAGTTCTCCTGACAATTTTTCTTTTTAGATCTGTTTCTTGGGTAACTTAACTTATGTGTCTGTCTTTTTAGATCGGTGGAGTTGTAGAAATACTAGCTTTCTTCTACGTCTTATCTCAGGGATGGGATACGGATACTTTTTTCTTTTTTTTGTATCCTTTGGTTCAGTCATATAATCTCTTCTCCCATGGTGTGAGGCTTGAGGATAAAGTATTACCGTGAAGCCAGAAAGAGAGGAGCAAACTAGAAGCAAGCAACGACATGATGAAGAAAGAAAAAGAGATATATGAGAGAAAGGTTTATTCAGCTTCTCTTAATTATCACTTAATTAGAAATATTGTTTTAATTAATACTGTTAAACCATTGTATTAGATGGAAACTTAGCTTGACTTTTAGAGTTCCAGTTTGTTTTCTAGATTATATTCCCTTTACAATCCATTTTATTCAAGTCCAAATGGAAACCCATTAATAGGTGTGCTCTGAGTAACGAGTCTTTTTTTTTAAAAAAAAATAATCCTGGAAAAGTAAAGAGCTTACGATAGATGGAGGATTTTATGGTCTTTATACCCTCCTCAGAGAATTTTAGCTCGAAGATCATTGTGTCTTCGTTTAGCGTTTTTTGAAAAGTTCGTAGTCTAAGCTTTGGCAATTGAGAATATCTAGGTGGTACGCTTCTTAGCTTTTGTGAATTGTGGGGCAACTTGCATAATCTAAAACATAATGAAACAGCTGAGGATGTTGGAGCAAGTTTGAAAGCTACAAAATACATAATATTCGAGTGACTTGACACACTCCTAAAGCTAGCTCTAATACAACTTTCGCCCTTCTAATGCAAGTTGCAAGTATTAGATCTACAGCATTAGAAGCAGTTTATTGGCTTTGTGACTATATTAGTGTTGACGTCATTCTGGCATGCGTGACATTTGCAAATCTGATAATTCTTAAGAGTTGTTTTCTTCTCCCTCTAGGCTGGAGCTCTGAATAATGGATATGTTTGTATGAGTCCAGAGATAGCATCAAAGCCTAATAGGTAGGTTCGGAAAAAGTTCAGATATTAGTCTGAAGGAAGGAGGAAGGACAACTTTTGCTTTGAGTGTTGGGATCATTATTGGGTTACTTTAGTTTACTATTGTACTATTAGTCAGGGCTACATCTTGTCCTTTGTTTGCTTCAATTTGAATAACTTGACATATACAAGCTGTCATCAACTGTTAGACATGTATGAGCAATGGTTCCTATTGTGTTTCAACGTTCACTAATGAAAGATACAAAAGAAGATGGTGACCAGTTTGGAGCATATATTCACTATCAAATTCAAGCCTATGAAGTTAATGGGCCTTTCAAAACTGATACTAAAGTTGTACTTCCTTTTTTGGAAGAATGCTACTACGATTCTGACTCACCAGCACTAGGCGATTCCAGTAACGATGCTCTATTTATCTTTGTAAAATTATGCTATGCTCTATTTATCTTTGTAAAATTATGCTTTCCCTTGGTTTCTAAGTTGACTATGTAAAGTACTTCTATTTTTTTTTGTTACATTTACCTCCAACCCATCACCCTAGAGGGAAGAATGAAGATATAGATTTGCAGAACCCGTAAGAGACTAGATAGAAAAAGTACAGAAGGTCAGTGAAAGGGGAAGGAAAGTAGGAAATTCAAGTCTCACTCATCAAAAGCTATTATCTCTAGGTTTTTAACTTATGGATTTTTTGAAACTTGGGCCCCTTTTTTATGGGCCCTGGGCAACCGCCCCATTGAACAGCCCTCAGGGTCGGCCCTGGGTATTGCATCTTTAGAAATGGGTTCAAGCAGAGAAGTTGGGGAAGACAGGAATGGGATAGTTGTAGATAACAAGATATTTGTAGGAGTGAACAATGAGCTGAAAGAAAGCAAGTCTAACTGTTTTGGTCTTTACAAAACCCAAACGGGAAGAAGATTCGTAAAATTTATGTTCCTATGCCCGTTAAAATGATTCCCATGCCAAGTAATAATTGCCTTAGTTTTTTTTTATTGAGTTATGATACAATTATTTTTTTTTTTTTTTTGGTTACAAGAAAAGAAAAACTAGGTCTGCATCCTAGGATAGGACCAGCTTACAGCATCCTTTCGGATGATGGAAGTAAACAAAAGATCAGAAGAAGAAAAACAATACAGTAAATTAGGAGACTCATGACCCTTATGCGCCATAAAATCCGATGCTTGATTTGCTTTCCGAAAACAATGATTGATAGCCACAACCGACAAACTCTTCAAATCATCATCAGCATCCCCGATAAGCCCCGAAATCTCCCAAGGAACCTTCCAACACCTTCTTAGAGAGTTGATAACCACTAGATTATCTCCCTCAATGACAATAGAAGACGCATTCAAGCTCCTAACACCCCTAACACCTTCCCGCAAACCCCAAGCCTCAACAGAGAGAATAGAACACCCTAAAGGAAGAGCCATAGCACCAGCAAGACAAAAAGCATCCAAATGATCTCGAATCACAAAACCGAAAGAAGCACGACCATCCGAGAGCTTAGACCCATCAAAGTTTAATTTAAGAACCCCTTTCGGAGGAGGAACCCACACCACATCCAGAACCTTAGGAACACCCTTGAGCCTCGAAGAGGGAACAAAATCGATGAAACCCTCAACAGATTGCGCTTTGAACCACCCCTCCACAAAATGAGCCACACTGTGTGCAACTCCCCGAAAGTAAGAAGAATCATTTTGAAAAATGATCTTATATTATTATTGTTATAAATGGGAGTTGTTATTTGTTAATAGTTAGATCTTATGCTTCATCCGAAGTTACTATAAAGAATTGGCTTTGTAGTCAATAGAGTTGATTGGTTTATGCGTTTTTCTTTCTTAAATGTTAGATAATAATGACCTTGTCATATAAACCACAAATCTAGGGGATTTTATTTTTTATTTTTAGTTTGTAATTTTTTTTAGGGGGGTTTGTGATACACACCATCTTGATCTCGATAATGGATTTCACCCTTTCTGCACTCCATGCTCGATGAGTTTTTTGCTAGCTTACTTTGATAGGTTAATGTGGTGAAGCTGCTTAATTTGATGGAAAGTGTGGGAGTTAATATAGCTTACGATCGAGGGCCATTTTTTGCATATTTTTCTAATACTGAGATACTCCATTACAATTTTGCCAAGCATGTACCGAAAGTATGCATATTGAAATGGATTCGGTAGAGGAAGCAATTGTGGAATTTATATCTCAACAAAGCATAAAGAGACTTGTTATGGGTGTTGTGGCAGACAATACAGTTTCCAGGTGGTCATAAAGGATTTATAATGATGTTTATTGCTTTAGCCGTTCATAGACAAGAGTTGTTATTGTTTAATATGCTAACTCTCTATTTCTACTATTGAAGAAAAATGGTGGACGTTTGTGTAATAAAGTCAATTTATGTCCAAGAAGTTTTGCACGTTTATATGTCCCTCACTCATAATGTATGACTGATTGACTGTATGTAGCCGACAAGTTCACGTGAACCACAATACATTTGGGAAGAATATAATTTTTAAAAAATCATACAAGAACTCTCAATTTCGTTTTCACACAAGTATTTGGGGATTGTTAAACATCGCTCCAGAATTACTTAAAATCGCCCGGCCCTACTTTGACTTTACTATTTTACCCTTCTCTTTTTTCCACCACTCACCACCGCTGCCACCACCTGCCACCACCACCTACCTCCCCCGCAACCACCCACCACCACCGCCACCCGCCACCACTTGCCACTACCCACCACGTTAAAAAAAAAAAAAAATTTAATGGGGCTAAGGGTCGAACGTCGCCGGGACGTTCGACCCATGGCCCGAACGTCCGAGCCGAGACGTTCGGGCCATGGGTCGAACGTCCTGGCGACGTTCGACCCTTAACTAAAAAAAATTCAAATTTTTTTAAAGGGGGGCGAACGTTAGGCCAGGAAGTTAGACCCATGGCCCGAACGTTTATCCTGGACGTTCGGTCCATGGGTCGAACTTCCTGGCCAAACGTTCGCCCCATGGCCCGAACGTCCAGGCCAGACGTTCGGAGCCATGGGTCGAACGTCCAGGCTAGACGTTCGACCCTTAGACCCAAAAATTTTTCGCACTATGAGTGGTTGACGAGGTGGCGGTGGGGCTTGGGATGGGCGGTGGGGGCTGGAGGTGGTGGTGGGCTGGTTCTGGCAGGAGGTGGTGGTTTGGGAAAAGAAAAACAAAAGAAGGGTAAAGTTGGAAATGTTTGGTGGGACCAGGGCGATTTTAAGTAATTTTGGGGCGATTAATAGAAGTTCAGAAGTATTTTGTGTTCTTTTTATCTTTCGTGGAAAAAGAACGTGTACAATCAAGGAATTCGTCTACTAGTTATTTCGTTAGGAATAACCTAATAAAAACTTTTTTATTGAAAAATACCTATTATAATACTTCCTTTGTTACTTCAGACCGTCTCAACGTTTTTCGGCCAAAAAGTCAATTTTCCGACATTGATTTTTGTTCCTCTCTTTCTTATTTAATGGGACCATCCTATTTCCATTTCTCATTAATCCTTTAGGCAACCCTATCAAACAATTTCCTCTTATATCCCATTTGCTGCACATTACTCCCATACTCCCCAACCACCAGTTGAAGAACTTGGAATCTTCCTCCCTCTCTCCTCTGTCATCTTGCGAAGACTTTTTTTGTTTTTTTTTGTTGGTGGTCAATTCTTTGTTCTACGTGATAAATGATAATCCTAGTATATCATTGTAAAAGACATTGAAGGCAAGGTTTGGAAGCTAACCTCCTCCACTTTTGTCTTTCCTGCTCAAATTATCAAAAAAGATGAAGAAAACAAAGTTATTAATACCTTTGCTTGTTTGGGTTAGAGAGCTTGAGTTTGTCAATGGGGGCTTTCACATGTTATTCCTATTTTCTAGTTTATTTGGGGTTGGGAACAATTAATATAATGGGAGGGAAGAAAAAGAATTGGAAACAGAAAGAAGGGTAAAGTTGGTTTCAAAATAAATTCATAATGTGAGCAATGAGCTTATTAGTGTAGACGAATGAAAAAAAAAAACATGCTATGAATTCTAATGAAAGTATGCTACCTTTTTTTTCCTTTTGATGTGTATTAATGACAACAAAACAGGGTGGTCCCGTTATAAGAAAGAAAGGGAAAAAAGAATGCCAAAAAATTGACTTTTTGGCCGGAAAACGTTGAGGTGGTATGAAATAATAAAGGGATGTATTATTATAGATCTTTTTCAACAAAAAAGTTTTTATTAGGTCTTTTCCAACAAAATAGCTAGTTAAATAAATCTTTCCCAACAAAAAATTCTTGTAAATAATCAATCTTATACGATAAGTATAGGCGTTTGGCCATCAATAATATGACATCAAGTATTTCTCCATCTTAATAGTACACTCCCTAATACAGGATCATGTGTATTCATGTTTGTAATACTGATCTTGTTAGACTGCTAAAACTGAACTCAGACAATTTTATTGTTCTAACACTGGATTTTTTTAAGGAGACTAAATTGCAGCGCTTGATTCATGGATTTCTAATAACGAATTTTATGATCGATCGTTTTCAGATCTAACAATTCTTGTGTCTTGATAATTGACAATTTTATCCACTCACAGACCATATTTAGTTCCGATAAATGGTTTTCATTAATTTCTTCTTATTTTTTTTTTTTTTTTTTGATAAGTAAGTGAGCTTTGTATATTTCAAACTGCCAACATTTACAACCTTACACCCAAGCTTAAACAACTTGGCCACACAAACAACCACCTAGTACTTGGAATCAAACCAATTTCTATCACTAACACTAACTTTCTTAGGAAAGCAACTTGTAACTCTGTACTTCACTATCTTTTGTATGCTTTTAACAGTATGCTCTAGACTATTTACTTTTTCACGCTAATATGCTCCATTTCTATTATGCCAAATGGAGTAAACAACAGCTTCAACAACTGTAGTTTGCACTGCTCGTCTGAACTTACTCCCTCTGCGTCTGCAACTGAGCCAGTGAATCAATTGTTGCATATCTACAATTGGTGTATGCATACCACACCAGAGCCTAAACTGAGTAATGCATGCCTTACTAAAATGACAGGAGAAAAACAAGTGTGAATGTGTTTGTGAACACCACATAATAGACATAAATCATCATTGCTCACACCAATTCGATACAGTTTTGCTTGGTTTGGAGTCTCTCCTGAACAACCAACCAACTACAAAACTTATGCTTTGGAATGGCCATCCTTTCCCAAATGACATTACTCCAAGTGAGTTTCTCATTCTCACTGGTAAGCTTGATGTAGACCTCATCGATGGAGTAAAAATCCATCTGTTGTAATTGCTGAGCAGTAAAAAACCTCTTGATTTCCTCGTTAACAGAGCACAACTTCTTCCAATACCAGCTACAATTGCTACTAGGCACATACTCCCACTAAGTGTTATGCTTAATATACACAATACTCACCCATTTCACCCACAAATTGTTCAATTTTTTCTCCACAGCCCAAACATATTTTCCCAGAGCAGCAATATTCCATAAAATGGATCTTTTTTATGCCCAAGCCACCTGCACTTTTAGGAGTGCAGACCCTCTGTCCAATAGGAAGTAATAAACTATGGTAATATATAGTGATGAATTTTAGTGTAATTTTGTAAGAAATGTCAGATGACGAACTTATGCAAACGCTTAACCAGGTGATTGGATCCCCAAGAATAATTATATGCTCTATCATGCCCCATTATTGTAAATTTGTAATAGCCCATTGGGATTAACGTGTAGATGCAACACAGGCCTCCCTCATATATGGTGATAAATATTTCACTCAAATAAGTGAGGTGAATGACATTTGAACACGTTACCTTTTTGTCACGTTAGCTCCGATATCATATAAAAGGACTAACTCAGCCAAAAGGTTAATCTCATGATTGGAGTCTGAGGTATAGTTTTATACTCTGTCAAAGATACTCATGCCAACATCAATGTCGATAAAACTTTTATCCTTAAACATGTGTTTTTAACCACTTTCCTTTACCACTTAATATCACCGGTTCAAGTGGTAAGGTAGCATCAAAGCTATAAAAATTATGCGAAGAAAATATATAGAGGCTTTATGTAGCATTAGTGCATTACCATATAACCATTCACATGGCATTCCTTTAAAAATGGATCAGAATTATTCCAACCCTAAATCGTATATGAAAATTAAGGGCCGGTTCGTTATCGTTCTTTGTTTTCAGTTTTTTTTTAAACCAAAAAACAAAAAACAGGAAACCAAAAAAGGTGGTTTTCACTTTTTAGTTGTCAGTTTCAAAATCATCATGTTTCTAATAAGTTTGACCAATTTTTGTCCATTATAGGACATATATCATATGACTTTTAAAACCAAAAAACTTAAAACCACAGTGATATCGAACGAGCCCTTAGTTACCTAGAATTTTGATTCGGGATTTGTCGAATATTTGCACAACCTTATCGTTTATAGAACTTATTACCATATATCGATAGTTTAATAGTTGATTTTAGGTATGTCATTGTACTCTTTTGGGTAAGCAATTTGGAAAAAAAAAATTAATTGACATATGCTTATTACAACCGTATATATAGAAGTTGTTGCGTTATCACAAACTTACAACCACATTAGGTTAGCTCAAGTGTAAGTACGAATTTATTGTTCATCAACATATCTCTATTATATAAGTGAGGGGGGAGGAAGATGGTGACCCCTCACAAAAAGTCTGATATATAATTAATGAATTTAAATTGTCATATATATTAAATAATCTTTTCTTCTTGCTACTTGCCATATATATTGAACAAGTTAACAATAAAATTGAATTTGAAATTTCAATTATATATTAAATTAAGGAGAATGAATTCCTCTTCTTACATGTATGAAAAACTCTGATCAATCATTAAATTGACAATATAACTTGATTGACACAATCATAAGAAAAAATAAAAACTTGAATTTCATTTTAGTAATTATACAGATAATATTTTAAAACATAAATATTGATTATTATTCGGTAATCTCTATTACATAAATCAAACTCTTCCACTTTATTAATATTCAATGATTGAACACGATATACAAATTGTAAAATGGACTTTTCTTATTTTGTAACTAACTCTCCTAATAGTAATAGGAGCTACAGTTTTATATTGGAAGATCTCTAATATGCTAACTCTCTATTTCTACTATTGAAGAAAAATGGTGGACGTTTGTTTAATAAAGTCAATTTATGTCCAAGAAGCATTGCACGTTTATATGTAGTTATGTACCTCACTCAGAGTGTATGTAGCTGACAAGTTCACGTGAACCACAATAAATTTGGGAAGAATAAAAAAATCATACAAGAACTCTCAATTTCGTTTTCACACAAGTAATTTTGTTTTCTTTTTATGTTTCGTGTAAAAAGAACGTGTTCAATTAAGGAATTCGTCTACTAGTTATTTTGTTAGGAATGACCTAATAAAAACTTTTTTTATTGAAAAATACCTATTATAATACTTCTGTTGTTACTTTAGACCGTCTCAACGTTTTTCGGCCAAAAAGTTAATTTTCCGACATTGATTTTTTTTCCTCTCTTTCTTATTTAATGGGACCATCCTATTTCCATTTCTCATTAATCCCTTAAGCAACCCCATCAAACCATTTCCTCTTATATCCCATTTACAGATTTACTGCACATTACTCCCCTACTCCCTGACCACCGGTTGAAGAACTTGGAATCTTCCTCCCTCTCTCCTCTGTCATCTTTCGAAGACTTTTTTTTTTGTTGGTGGTCAATTCTTTGTCCTACGTGATATATGATAATCCGTACAAGGAGCAAAGGTGGAGAGGTAGAAAGCCCTAGTATACCACTGTAAAAGACATTGAAGGCAAGGTTTGGAAGCTAACCTCCTCCACTTTTGTCTTTCCTGCTCAAATTATCAAAAAAGATGAAGAGAATTAATACCTTTGCTTGTTTGGGTTAGAGAGCTTGAGTTTGTCAATGGGGGCTTTCACATGTTATTCCCATTTTCTAGTTTATTTGGGGTTGGGAACAACTAATATAATGGGAGGGAAAGAAAAAGAATTGGAAACAGAAAGAAGGGTAAATTTGGTTTCAAAATGAATTCATAATGTGAGCAATGAGCTTATTAATGTAGACGAATGAAAAAAACAAAACATGCTATGAATTCTAATGAAAGTGTGCTACCTTTTTTTTCCTTTTAATGTGTATTAATGACAGCAAAACAGGGTGGTCCCATTATATAAGAAAGAAAGGGAAAAAAGAATGCCAAAAAATTGACTTTTTGGCCGGAAAACGTTGAGGTGGTATGAAATAACAAAGGGATGTATTATTATAGATCTTTTTCAACAAAAAAGCTTTTATTAGGTCTTTTCCAACAAAATAGCTAGTTAAATAAGTCTTTTCCAACAAAAAAAATCTTGTAAATAATCAATCTTATACGATAAGTATAAGCGTTTGGCCATCAATAATATGACATCAAGTATTTCTCCATCTTAACAGTACACTCCCTAATACAGGTTCATGTGTATTCATGTTTGTAATAGTGATCTTGTTAGACTGCTAAAACTGAACTCAGACAATTTTATTGTTCTAACACTGGATTTTTTTAAGGGGACTAAATTGCAGTGCTTGATTGATGGATTTCTATTAATGAATATTATGATCGATCGTTTTCAGATCTAACAATTCTTGTGTCTTGATAATTGACAATTTTATCCATTCACGGACCATATTTAGTTCCGATAAATGGTTTTCAATAATTTCTTCTTATTTTTTTTTTTTTTGATAAGTAAGTGAGCTTTGTATATTTCAAACTGCCAACATTTACAACCTAACACCCAAGCTTAAACAACTTGGCCACACAAACAACCACCTAGTACTTGGAATCAAACCAATTTCTATCACTAACACTAACTTTCTTAGGAAAGCAACTTGTAACTCTGTACTTCACTATCTTTTGTATGCTTTTAACAGTATGCTCTATACTATTTACTTTTTCACGCCAATATGCTCCATTTCTATTCTGCCAAATGGTGTAAACAACAGCTTCAACAACTGTAGTCTGCATTGCTCGTCTGAATTTACTCCCTCTGCGTCTGCAACTGAGCCAGTGAATCAATTGTTGCATATCTACAATTGGTGTATGCATACCACACCAGAGCTTCAACTGAGTAATGCATGCCTTACTAAAATGATAGGAGAAAAACAAGTGTGAATGTGTTTGTGAACACCACATTATAGGCATAAATCATCATTGCTCACACCCATTCGATACAGTTTTGCCTTGGTTTGGAGTCTCTCCTGAACAACCAACCAACTACAAAACTTATGCTTTGGAATGGCCATCCTTTCCCAAATGACATTACTCCAAGTGAGTTCCTCATTCTCACCGGTAAGCTTGCTGTAGACCTCTTGGATGGAGTAAAAAATCCATCTGTTGTAATTGCTGAGTAGTAAAAAAACTCTTGATTTCCTCGTTAATAGAGCACAACTTCTTCCAATACCAGCTATAATTGCTACTAGGCACATACTCCCACTAAGTGTCATGCTTAATATACACAATACTCACCCACAAATTGTCCAATTTTTTCTCCACAACCCAAACATATTTTCCCAGAGCAGCAATATTCCATAAATGGATCTTTTTTATGCCCAAGCCACCTGCACTTTTAAAAGTGCAGACCCTCTGTCCAATAGGAAGTAATAAACTATGGTAATATATAGTGATGAATTTTAGTGTAATTTTGTAAGAAATGTCAGATGACGAACTTATGCAAACGCTTAACCAGGTGATTGGATCCCCAAGAATAATTATATGCTCTATCACCCCCCATTATTGTAAATTTGTAATAGCCCATTGGGATTAACGTGTAGATGCAACACAGGCCTCCCTCATATATGGTGATAAATATTTCACTCAAATAAGAGAGGTGAATGACATTTGAACACGTGACCTTTTTGTCGCGTTAGCTCCGATATCATATAAAAGGACTAACTCAGCCAAAAGGTTAATCTCATGATTGGAGTCTGAGGTATAGTTTTATACTCTATCAAAGATACTCATGCCAACATCAATGTTGATAAAACTTTATCCTTAAACATGTGATTTTAACCACTTTCCTTTACCACTTAATATCACCTGTTCAAGTGGTAAGGTAGCATCAAAGCAAGAAAAATTATGCGAAGAAAATATATAGAGGCTTTATGTAGCATTAGTGCATTACCATATAACCATTCACATGGCATTCCTTTAAAAATGGATCAGGATTATTACAACCCTAAATCGTATATGAAAATTAAGGGCCGGTTCGTTATCGTTTTTTGTTTTCAGTTTTTTTTGAAAACAAAAAAAGGAAACCAAAAAAGGTGGTTTTCACTTTTTAGTTGTCAGTTTTCAAAATCATCATGTTTCTAATAAGTTTGACCAATTTTTGTCCATTATAGGACATATATCATATGACTTTTAAAACAAAAAAACTTAAAACCACAGTGATATCGAACGAGCCCTTAGTTACCTAGAATTTTGATTCGGGATTTGTCGAATATTTGCACAACCTTATCGTTTATAGAACTTATTACCATATGTCGATAGTTTAATAGTTGATTTTAGGTATGTCATTGTACTCTTTTGGGTAAGCAATTTGGAAAAAAAAATTAATTGACATATGCTTATTACAACCGGATATATAGAAGTTGTTCCCTTATCACAAACTTACAACCACATTAGGTTAGCTCAAGTGTAAGTAAGAATTTATTGTTCATCAACATATCTCTATTATATAAGTGAAGGGGGAGGAAGATGGTGTCCCCTAACAAAAAGTCTGATATATCCTTAATGAATTTAAATTGTCATATATATTAAATAATCTTTTCTTCTTGCTACTTGCCATATATATTGAACAAGTTAACAATGAAATTGAATTTGTAATATCAATTAAATATTAAATTAAGGAGAATGAATTCCTCTTCTTACATGTATGAAAAACTCTGATCAATCATTAAATTGACAATATAACTTGATTGACACAATCAGAAGAAAAAATAAAAACTTGAATTTCATTTTAGTAATTATACAGATAATATTTTAAAACATAAATATTGATTATTATTCGGTAATCTCTATTACATAAATCAAACTCTTCCACTTTATTAATATTCAACGATTGAACACGATACACAAATTGTAAAATGGACTTTTCTTATTTTGTAACTAACTCTCCTAATAGTAATAGGAGCTACAGTTTTATATTGGAAGATCTCTAATATGCTAACTCTCTATTTCTACCATTGAAGAAAAATGGTGGACGTTTGTTTAATAAAGTCAATTTATGTCCAAGAAGCTTTGCACGTTTATATGTACCTCACTCAGAGTGTATGTAGCTGACAAGTTCACGTGAACCACAATAAATTTGGGAGGAATATAATTTTTAAAAAATCATACAAGAACTCTCAATTTCGTTTTCACACAAGTAATTTTGTTTTCTTTTTATGTTTCGTGTTAAAAGAACGTGTTCAATCAAGGAATTCGTCTACTAATTATTTTGTTAGGAATGACCTAATAAAAACTTTTTTTATTGAAAAATACCTATTATAATACTTCCGTTGTTACTTCAGACCGTCTCAACGTTTTTCGGCCAAAAAGTTAATTTCCGACATTGATTTTTTTTTCCTCTCTTTCTTATTTAATGGGACCATCCTATTTCCATTTCTCATTAATCCCTTAAGTAACCCCATCAAACCATTTCCTCTTATATCCCATTTACAGATTTACTGCACAATACTCCCCTACTCCCTGACCACCAGTTGAAGAACTTGGAATCTTCCTCCCTCTCTCCTCTGTCATCTTGCGAAGACTTTTTTTTTTTTGTTGGTGGTCAATTCTTTGTCCTACGTGATAAATGATAATTCGTACAAGGATCAAAGGTGTAGAGGTAGAAAGCCCTAGTATACCACTGTAAAAGACATTGAAGGCAAGGTTTGGAAGCTAACCTCCTCCACTTTTGTCTTTCCTGGTCAAATTATCAAAAAAGATGAAGAAAATAAAGTTATTAATACCTTTGCTTGTGTTGGGTTAGAGAGCTTGACTTGAGGTGGGCATGGGCAGGGACGGCACGCGGGCCGGCCCGGCCCGCTGTTCGCTACGTGGGCCGTGGGCCTGTCATGGACAAGAAATTTTATTTCAGGCCCGCACCGGCACGAGCCCGGCTATATGGCCCGTGGGCCGAACACCCCTTTCCTTTGTTTTTTAGCCTAAAACTGCCAAGAATCCAAAAAAACAACATAAAACACGGGCCAGGCCCGCAGGAGGCACGAGCCCGGCCCGCGGGCCCGTGGACAAAATATGAAAAATCCAGGCCCGACACTCACGGGCTCGAGCCCGGCCCGGCACTCACGGGCTCGAGCCAGGCCCGGCCCGCCATTTCCTCAAGCCCGCGGGCCGAGCCCGTGAACAGGCCCGACCCGGCCCATGCCCAGGTCTGAGCTTGAGTTTATCAATGGGGGCTTTCACATGTTATTCCCATTTTCTAGTTTATTTGGGGTTGGGAACAATTAATATAATGGGAGGGAAAGAAAAAGAATTGGAAACAGAAAGAAGGGTAAAGTTGGTTTCAAAATGAATTCATAATGTGAGCAATGAGCTTATTGGTGTCAAAATGAATTCATAATGTGAGCAATGAGCTTATTGGTGTAGACGAATGAAAAAAAAACACGCTATGAATTCTAATGAAAGTATGCTACCTTTTTTTTTACTTTTGATGTGTATTAATGACAACAAAACAGGGTGGTCCCGTTATATAAGAAAGGAAGGGAAAAAAGAATGCCAAGAGAGTTTCTCATTCTCACCAGTAAGCTTGCTGTAGACCTCTTGGATGGAGTAAAAATTCATCTGTTGTAATTGCTGAGCAGTAAAAAACCTCTTGATTTCCTCGTTAACAGAGCACAACTTCTTCCAATAGCAGCTACAATTGCTACTAGGCACATACTCCCACTAAGTGTCATGCTTAATATACACAATACTCACCCATTTCACCCACAAATTGTCCAATTTTTTCTCCACAGCCCAAACATATTTTCCCAGAGCAGCAATATTCCATAAATGGATCTTTTTTATGCCCAAGCCACCTGCACTTTTAGGAGTGCAGACCCTCTGTCCAATAGAAGGTAATAAACTATGGTAATATATAGTGATGAATTTTAGTGTAATTTTGTAAGAAATGTCAGATGACGAACTTATGCAAACGCTTAACCAGGTGATTGGATCCCCAAGAATAATTATATGCTCTATCACGCCCCATTATTGTAAATTTGTAATAGCCCATTGGGATTAACGTGTAGATGTAACACATGCCTCTCTCATATATGGTGATAAATATTTCACTCAAATAAGATAGATGAATGACATTTGAACACGTGACCTTTTTGTGACGTTGGCTCCGATATCATATAAAAGGACTAACTCAGCCAAAAGGTTAATCTCATGATTGGAGTCCGAGGTATAGTTTTATACTCTATCAATGATACTCATGCCAATATCAATGTTGATAAAACTTTATCCTTAAACATGTGCTTTTGACCACTTTCCTTTACCACTTAATATCACCGGTTCAAGTGATAAGGTAGCATCAAAGCTATAAAAATTATGCGAAGAAATTATATAGAGGCTTTATGTAGCATTAGTGCATTATTACCATATAACAATTCACATGGCATTCCTTTAAGGGGTCGTTTGGTTCACTATTTTTAGGCTTCAAGAAACGGAATCAATTACCGATTCTCTTTCTTCTTGTTTGGTTCAACCCTTCATCAATCCCTTACCATTACTTGATGGTAATGGATTCCCCTAATTTATTACCTCCCCTTCCCCTCAAGTAACAAAATCTATTAATGGTTACCATTCATTTTCATTCCTTGGCTTGAACCAAACACTCAATAAAGGTAACCATTTTTCTTACATTCCCCTCCTCTATTTGTATCCATTCTCTTTCCATTCCATATCTTGAACCAAACGACCCCTAAAAATTAATTAGAATACCCCCAACTTTGGTCCGTCCGCTTTTAATACCCACAACTATGAGTTATTTTTAAATACCCCCAACTATTGGGGAGGTCTGTCAAAAATGCACCCAGATGACCTATAACCTGTTAGCAAGGTAATTTTTTAATTTTTTATTTCTCTTTTATTTTCTCTATTAGCTTTAGTAAACCAAAACTCCCACCCCCTTTAACCACCTTGGAGGGACCCACCATTTTCTCTCTCTTCCAAACTTATTAACTGAGATCTCGACACATAGGCAAAATCCATGGACGTCACCTCAAAAGTAGGAGATTCTCGCCCAATGTAGTAGAAAATTAGCTGGTGCATAATTGCTGAAACTATAAATGTCGCCATTA
The DNA here is from genome assembly GCA_947646795.1 of Beta lomatogona. Classification (NCBI taxonomy): domain Eukaryota; kingdom Viridiplantae; phylum Streptophyta; class Magnoliopsida; order Caryophyllales; family Amaranthaceae; genus Beta; species Beta lomatogona. The sequence continues at coordinate 2,530,744 of CANSNZ010000150.1, forward strand.
CTGCAGGCAACGGGCCGACGATTTTGTTGAAAAGATCCAGTGTGGGTAGGTATACAGTAGGCCTGAGTATGCTTGCTACCTTGAGATTCCATCTTTTACCCCAGAAATCTTGGAGAGAAGTTGATAAAAGTGGTTCATTAAATTGAGGTTCTAATTCTAATCCTAGAAAAAAGTTTGCTGATTTTGCAAGAATTGCAAAGACTATTTTTAATGCAAAGTAGATGTGGAAGAAATAGATTAGCCATAAGATTTTGGGGTGTATTTGATCACTATAATCATAGATTTTGATGATTAGTGATAGAAGTATGGAAAAGCAAAGAACTTTAAGCTGGAATGTGGGGGACGAAGGAAGAAGAGAGAAAGAATAGCAGGCAAAATTTTGAACTATAAATTGTAAATGTAAAATTCTTTCTTTCAATTTTCTCTCTCCTGCAGTCCACCTCACTTTTCATTTGTTTTTTATTTTTTGAATATTTCTGGCAGATAAAATTAAATTACAGGTCGAATTACATATTATTTCGGATGAATCGATAGTGTTGGACTTGAATTCGTTGTGAAATTTCATAGCATGTTTTTTTCATTCGTCTACACCAAAGCTCATTCAATTCATTATGAAACCAACTTTACCCTTCTTTCTGTTTCCAATTCTTTTTCTTTCCCTCCCATTATATTAATTGTTCCCAACCTCAAATAGACTGGATTCACATTCAAAAGCCCCCATTGAAGAACTCAAGCTCTCTAACCCAAACAAGCAAAGGTATTAATATCTTTATTTCCTTCATCTTTTTTGATAATTTTAGCAGGAAAGAAAAAAATTGGAGGGGGTTAGCTTCCAAATCTTGCCTTCAATGTCTTTTACAGTGGTATACAAGGGCTTTTTACCTCTGCACCTTTGCTCCTTGTACGGATTATCATTTATCACGTAGGACAAAGAATGACCGGCCACCAACAAAAAAAACAGAAAAAAGTCTTTGCAAGATGACAGAGGACAGAGAGAGGAAGATTCCAAGTTCTTCAACTGGTAGTTGGGGAGTAATGTGCAATAAATGGGAGATAAGAGGAAAGGGTTTGATAGGGTTAAGGGATTAATGAGAAAGGTAAATAGGATGGTTCCATTAAATAAGAAAGGGAGGAAAAAAAATCAATGCCGGAAAATTGACTTTTTGGCCGGAAAACGTTGAGAGGGTCTGAAGTAACAACGGAAGTATTATAATCGGTCTTTTTCAACAAAAAGGTTTTTATTAGGTCTTTCCTAACAAAATAGTTGTTTTAATAGGTCTTTTCCAACAAAAGTTCTATTTACAAATGTACTATGAGTTTTATAAGTATAATAGACATATATAGGACACTGATATTCCCTAATTTAACATATACTCCAAATTCTTGGTTGGTCCAAGGCATAGAATATAAAGGGAATGAAATCAAAAACATGAGTAAAATGACAACTAAAATTGATAAGTTTATTGGGTGTTTGATTGAAGCCACGAAATAGAAAGAGAATGATAACATTACCACCAAGAGATGGATTTTGTTACTTGAGGGGAAAGTGAAGGCAACAAATTAGGGGAGCCCAATACCATAAAGTAATGATAATGGATTGAAAAGTGTTTGAATCGAACAAGAAACAAGTGAATATTCCATTTCATGAAACCTGAAAATGTTGAACCGAACGTGGTCTAACTTCCAAAACACACAGTAAAATTCCAAATATATCGTAAATCTAAGGTGGAGGCTCACAATTTTCTTATATTTTGTCTTATATTGAAGGGGACAACTTGACTATTATTTAGTCTATTAAAAAATTGTGGAAAATTCCTTGGACGATTAACTCTCTTGTTTTAGATGAAGGTGAAGATTTAAAGAAGTTTGATGAGGTCAATATTGGTCACGCTCTTAGGGAAGCGAATCGTGCTGCTGATTGTATGGCTCATCGTGGGCATTCGACTTCTAATCTTTTCATATTGGTTTGATTCTCCTGAAGTTTCCTTTTCCATTATCATCCGCAAGAATGCTTTAAGGTGGCCGTACCCTTGTCTTGGGATCCTCTCTAGTTGTTTATTTCCTTTTTAATAAAATACTATAGAAACTTGAATTTTTTTAACAATATACTTGTGTAAAAACTATAGTATATATTTGTAATAAAAATGTACTCTATAGAGAGAGGAGCTGAGGTAGCCCTACCCTATCACCTAAGTCTCGTCATCCTTCACAATCATGACCACGTCAAAAATTCAAAAATTAATTGTTTATCAAATCCACAATTATGTAGACAAACGGAAGAAGTACTAGGTTGTTTCCAAACCCTTCTATAAATAGGCTTAGAATGCTATGCCTTATTTGCATCGAATAACGTCCACTTCAGCTTAGCTACTTCTCTCCCTTTCACATATTTTCATCCTTTCTCTTGGTCAATTATCAGTCATCAGGTTAGTTTTTGTTTCCTAATACACATGATAATATTATATACCACTTGATGGAAAAAAAAAAAAAGTCCACTCTCATATTCTTATTAGAAATTTTTCATCCGAAACCTCACTAATAATACATATATTTGATAAAATGAGTATATTGTTCAATTCGTCTCATGTGTATTTATATTAATTGAATATCTGTAATTATTCTAGTAAATCAGTAAAATTTTAATCTTCACATATATTCTATCATATACCATATTAAACAATTCTTTAAATTATACTTTTAGTACTTCCTCCGTTCTCTTTTGATGTTCCTAATTATACTTTTAGTACTTCTTCCGTCCACATGTGTGTATTTATTATGAACACACACTTTCTACAGGTTTGGAAAATCAAAAAAAAAAAAAAAAAAATGGGTTCAAGCGTCTTTGGAACTCCAATCACAGTAGCAACGCCGAGAGCAATGCCCGAATACCATGGCAACAACTCAATCGGCCCGGAAAGACCGGGCAAAAGTCGCACTCGAGAAGATGAATGCAGAAGGCAAGGCCATGGATGCTCGAAACTTCTTGGAGAAGCCGCAAACTCGATTTGTCGATAATGTGAGCACAATGTGTCCGATTTACAATGCAACCGGTGAAACTATGACTTTCGTTATTGCTAAAGATTGGAAAGGCCGTGTTTGTGAGTCTGCGTGCCCGGTGATCGTTGCGAACGGGCAATGGGGTGTCTTCTTGCATGGCCGAGTACTACAACCAGGAAAAAAGTTCTAGTCTTTGGCATTGTTTACTCTGCCCTCAACAATCACGGGAATGAAAAACACTGGTTCATGGGTTTTTCTAACTCAACTCAAGGCAGTTACAATCAGGTAGTAATCCTATTTCTCTATCTATCATATTATATAATATATATATAGGGGCAAGATCACATGAGAATGTTCTTTACCTGAGAAATGAGAATGAATCTCAACCACACGATTGGATTAGAGTTACAACACTTGTTCATTACAGTTATACCTCTGAAAATATTTTGAGCCCAAAAAAAAATTTTTTTTTTTTTGAATTTTTTTTTTCTAATATTCTTTTTTTGGAGTTACATCACTTTTTCATTAGAGTTACATCACTTGTTCATTAGAGTTATATCGTGTAAAATCCATTCTCATTTCTCATGTAAGTATGCATTCTCACGTGAATAGTGAACTCACTTATATATATATATATATATATATATATATATATATTAAAGCTAAGCATTGTCAAGCCAGTTTAATATTCATGTAGCGCTCTCCAGAACCTCAAGTGTGATTACTTTGACTTTTGCACATGCCAATGCACTATTTTGACGATTAGTCTTTTATTATAGATTATCTTTAAAATGTTGTCAAAGCTAGTATAAGAATAGTGCAAACTTTTCGATATTGCATGTATTTAGAAACATTATGAGGTATATATATAAGTAGTACAAAAGTCAAAGTGTTGCCATTAAATAAATGGATAACATCTATACAAATATATTAAAAGGCGTTCTGAAGCAAGTATACACGCCACGTGTCACTGTCCCTTTAGTTGTTTCGTTCCATGTCATCAACATACATTAAAAAAATGAGAAACATGTTTCGTACAAGATTCGACCACGTGACCTCAAGTTAATATAGTAAAGTTCTAACCAATGAACTATGCAACATTAGATGCTCTCTTTTGACATGAAAATATCAATAACCCGAGGCATCATCCGGGCCCAATAACTAGTTAGATAATTAAATTGTTGTTGTAGGTGTATGTAGAAATTCGCGAACCAGGACACTATCAGCAGCCAGAGAGCAAAGGAATTTGGCAAGCTCTTGCCACCAAGTTGGGTAAAGGGAATTTGGTTCAGCTGGACAATGAGGAAGGAGGATTACTAATCGGATCAATCGGCAACACTGGAACACCAGTATTCGAGGCAATCATGACACTGCCTGAAGCTAAGTAAATCATATGCCACGAACTTGTTGTCCTTTGTGAAACTACTTTTGGGCCAATTCGCTTGTAAACCCTCTGCTAATGCACTTGATGCTTAGTAGTTAGTACACTCCCTTGAGGCTCGGTTAAATAAGGCCCTCTTCCTTTATGTTGTTTTTTTTCAACCGTCTGTACTTCCAGCTATACGCTGAGATTGCTTTCTTTTTTCCCATATAAATAATATGAGTCATATACTCATATGTTTTAAGCAAGCAAAATGCTATATATTTGCCTTGATCTTCTCCCAAAATGACATCAACAATTATTTCAATTATGAAAACAATTAGTAAATAAAAGGGCAGTCCAAATATTAACATGAAGAACAAAATTTCTCTTCATAATGTTCCCAAATGAACATTACACTACACATACCCATTCATTTTCATAACCATAAACATGTGAACATCTTTTATTTAAATAAATAAATAAATAATTTCATAACTGTGCATGATTTGCGTCAATACAACATGAGAACATTGCACCCATGGTTTGGAAACCATGAAATGATACTATTAAACATCATTCCATGTTGAATATCAAGGGTTTCATATACATGATTGTCAAATCAAAACCATAATCACATGAATGATTACTAACCGTCTTAAACTTTCATGGGCATTAAGAAATTTTTTGCTCTCAATTTATTTTTATCAATTAACCACATAACAACCTTGAGAAGTTGATGAAAAACGCACCATGGTTAACAAAAAAAATAGCAATAGTATAAGCCTACTATAACATGCAAGTTTACTATAACACATTTTATTAACGAAAATAATAGAAACTTACAATACAACCCAAAAATGGGTTTTTCCGAGAAATCCATCATTCCCGACCTCTTGTCTTGTAACATTCTTCTTCTCTTTCCATTGAACAATGTCATTCCAAATTCAGAAAATTAGAAACATCTCACCCAAGGAAGATCCAATTACCCAAGGATTAAATAACTTATAGATTGTTAGATATGTGTGTGGATAAAACAGTGAGTAACATGATATTAGATCTTCCAAGCACGTACTAATACGCTTTCCTATAAGTTATTTACCGACCCACTAGGAACAACAGAGTATCACGGTAATGCTTATGAGATATGAAGAAGAAACATTGAATCTTGGTTATTAACAAGAAACAATCCCAACAAGAGTTTGTAGTTTGATTTTGTTTAGAGAAAACACAAGAGAATTATATTCTCTAAGCAAGTACCATGGAATGATTTCACACTTTAAGCAAGCATGAATAATTTCTCTCTCTCCCATTCCACATGTGATATTTCCTTATATATACTAGGGAATAATTATAGAAGAAAAGACACAATCATATACGAAAAGACATGTACCATTTCGCAAAAGAAATGCATCATCGGGAAAACTGACGACTTGGAGCTGGTGTTCCCCTTTGGAGCGGGCGCTCTAGGCAGGAGCCGGCCCTCCTCAACCCTGTCAAGGAAATTGGTTCAAACTCCAATTCCCTAACAATTCTGAGCGTGCGCTCTACTTAGAGCGAGCGCTCTATTGACTTGCCTTTTCGTTATTCCTCCTTTCTCATCACATAACATCAACGGACACATTTAAACTATAAATGTTCCAACAAATTCTTTGTCCTACGTGATAAATGATAATCCGTACAAGGAGCAAAGGTGGAGAGGTAGAAAGCCCTAGTATACCACTGTAAAAGACATTGAAGGCAAGGTTTGACAGCTAATAACCTCCTGCACTTTTGTCTTTCTAGCTCAAATTATCAAAAAAGATGAAGAAAATAAAGTTATTAATACCTTTGCTTGTTTGGGTTAGAGAGCTTGAGTTTGTCAATGGGGGCTTTCACATGTTATTCCCATTTTCTAGTTTATTTGGGGTTGGGAACAATTAATATAATGGCAGGGAAAGAAAAAGAATTGGAAACGAGAAAGAAGGCTAAAGTTGGTTTCAAAATGAATTCATAATGTGAGCAATGAGCTTATTGGTGTAGACGAAAAAAAAAAAAATATGCTATGAATTCTAATGAAAGTATGCTACCTTTTTTTTCCTTTTGATGTATATTAATGACAAGCAAAACAGGGTGATCCCGTTATATAAGAAAGGAAGGGAAAAAGAATGCCAAAAAATTGACTTTTTGGTCGGAAAACATTGAGGTGGTGAAATAACAAAGGGATGTATTATTATAGATCTTTTTCAACAAAAAAGTTTTTATTAGGTCTTTTCCAACAAAATAGCTAGTTTAATAAGTCTTTCCCAACAAAAAGTTCTTGTAAATAATCAATCTTATACGCGATAAGTATAGGCGTAAAGAAAATAAAATAATTAAAAATTAGGAAAAATTGTTTTAAATAAGTCAACCTTTGCACGGTCTTCCCATTTTAAGTCTACCTTTTGATTATCCTCGATTGAGTTAGGTTTGTATGTACTGTTTTCTTCTATTGAGTTTTAACTTTGTTTGTGACTTGTTTAGTAGGTTACTTATGATACGTGTTACAATGTCCCTTCTTCTAAAATAGGCGAGGGAGGCAAGGGTGGGGGTGGGACGTTATAACACGTATCATAAGTAACCTATTAAACAAGGCACAAACAAAGTTAAAACTTAATAGAAGAAAATAGACATACAAGCCTAACTCAATCGAGGGATAATCAAAAGGTAGACTTAAAATAGGAAGACCGCAGCAAAGGTTGACTTATTTAAAACAATTTTTCCTAAAAATTATTAAAAGTACATATTCGAAAAATGATGCTTAGTCAGTTTATGTGGACCGTTTTGCTAGGAAAAATGATGGTATTTAATAAAGAAAATAAAATTTATTAAATTATGAAAGAAGCAAAAGTGAGTACTTTCAAGAACAAATATCAAGTAAGAAATTTGAGTAGATTATTATAAACAATGTTCTACTTCCTCTATATCTTTTTACTTGTAACAGTTTGACTTTCACGCTTGCTAATACATAACTTCAACCATTAATAAATTTAATTACAAATAATTAAAAATTATCAAAAGTACATATTCGAAAAATATATATTGAGATTAATCTAACAAGATCCCACGTAATTATAATTTTCCTTAACAATAAATCGCCAAAGATAAACTAAGTAGAGTTTGTAAATAAAGTAAAAGTCAAACCGTTGCAATTAAAAAGAAACGGAAGAAGTATTAATTATTATTTTCAAAAAGAATTTATATATTTGTCGAGCAAATAGCAATATAGTAGTTGTTTTACTACCTAAAACCAACCACATACTCGGATACTCCAATGGTTAAACTAAAAGACCTTATCGCTCATATTAACCCACCACCTACTATCATCCGAGCGTAGTCTAAGTTGGTCTGGTTATGTAATAGTTTGTTTTTGTTTGCAAGAGTCTGTAAGAACAAATGAAGCTCCTCTAGTTTCACTTTGCTTTGTTATATGTTTGGTTGTATTAGCATTAGGTTGTACTTCTGTTTTTAATTAATCAAATTTTCAAGTTGTCAAAAAAAAAAAAAAAAAACTTTTCTTATCCTCGGGCCTGGGACATGGATGACAACAAGGCCTTGTCCTTGCTTGTGTCTTTGTTAGGGGCACATGCTCAATTTCCCACTTTTGTCAAGGTTGAATAAGATAGGAAAGAACAATACACATCTCAGCAAACATGGTCCAGTGACAAACATATAATCCACACAGACCAGGCCCAATAACTTCAGTAATTGCATGTATGAAAACCTTCTTTTTGGGGTAATTTCTTTTTCCTCTTTTTTTCTTTATGGTGCAATTTTTTTATAGTCTAGAAATGTAGACGGAATCTAATCATCCCTCAAGAGTTTACTAACTAATCTCGTTGGCATAGCTATTATTGTAGTATGAATTTTATAGTACTCCCTCTGTTTCTTTTAATTGCTACATTTTCATTTTAGGAAATCAAACTACCAACTTTGACCAATTGTTGTGATTTTTTTCATAAGTAAGAATATAGTTGTGTGGTCTTGTTAGATTTGTCTCGATGTACGGATTCATAATATCAAATTTTTATAATTTTTATTTAAAGGGAATAAGATATATTAAGGGTTTAAAAAAATTTTGAAAAACATGTCCAAACAATATAGCAATTAAAAAAACACAGAGAGTAGTTCATGAGTGTGAGCCCATCTTTTTGGCTCAACATATTGCTTATAGTATTTGCCGAGTACTCCCTCCTTAATTTCTTAAGTACTTTGCATAGTATTCAATGCATATCTTTACAATAATCAGAGATGTCTTGCTTGTAATGGGCATCTGGGTAGGGACTGTGTAAGAACATCGCAGACGATATCTTCTAAACTATTAAAAAAAAAGAGCTAAATATACATATGAATATGACATCTTAAAAATAAGAAGATGAACTCTCGAGTATTGACATTTGACAAATAAATAGTCATGATTACATTTGATAAATAAATGGTTGAAATAAAAAAAGAATAATTAACTCTCACAAATTAGGCTACAGGGAGAATATGGGATCATCAAGAATATAAGAAAGGGATGAGCTACAAAAACTAAATAATAAAGTGCCGTAGAAATTGTGGATATCCATATTGACAAACCTAAAAGACATTCAGACTCTAGGACCAATTCTCACCAACAATAATCCATGCTTCTCAACAGTAAACAATCTCGTTCGCATCCAGGCTAAAATGCCTCAATGGAGATGGAAAATGGCCGCGCATATCATCAACAGCGTAAAGATGAGCTGAATGGGACTATTTGCTGCTGCAGAAGAAATATCTTGAGGCCTGCAAAAACAAAACCAAACCAAATGCAACGTTATAGTCTAGCTTGTACGTTGATATTTCATCGAAGGTAGAGTCCGGCTAATTGCCTAACACAGTAACAAACAACTAACAAGGGGCGTAATGTTGATGGTGCCCTTAACCCATAATTTGGGGATTAAGGGTATTTAGGATACTTTGCCCCCCTGTTAGCCGCTGAACTTCTTAGACAAGTATAATTTTTCTAGGGACTATTGGGTTACAAGGGCATACTTCTGCAGCTTCTTGAGTGCACCACAAAAAAGGACATTGTCAGGAACAGGTAACTCAGTTTTTAATGCCAACTCTGGATTGCCAGCGGTTTCTGGATTGACCACCCTGATATAAGTTTCTTGTCCAAGATACCACGAGTCAAGATTTTCAGTTCTCAAATTCCAGATACCGACATTGTCGAGTGAAACCAAAATAGCAGTCCAAGCACCAGGATAAACCTACAACAATAAGGATATTTCGGGCTTTAGTTATTGCTCAATGTGAACATTTCTTGGACTTACCAGAAACTTCAGCGCTTGCTTCAGTTTACTTGATGATTTCCATAATGGAGTAAGATGAAAAAGAAGCCTAGTTGTTTGTATAACGAAACAAGACATGATGATACCTGTGCTGTGGTGCGAGCAATTCCATCCCATTTGTTGTATGTTCCTCTACTGTTCTCTGACCACTCACCGTAATCCATTCTGTAATTAAGACATCCAAAACATTCTTGAGTATAATTGATACCAAAAATATATGAAGAAACAAAGTTCAACGGAAACATAAGTTATAGGTTGATGGTAATAAAAAGCTCATATATAAAGGTTGTCCAAGTTCGATTCATGACTAGAATACTTAATAGAGCCAATAATAAGTTTGACGTTGTCCTAATTTATATCTGATATATGCAAATATTGCGTACCAGTGGCATTCTTGGTAAATTTTGGAGAAATTGACGGGTGTCTTGGGAAATTTTCAATACAAATAGGGGGTGTCTAGGAAAGTTATTTTCACAAAAATTACCACATATACCACTGATATATGTTTCCATATATTGGAGGATACATATAGGAGTTTTTCCTAGAAATTCAGGGTTATTCAAGTTATAAGAACAGAACCATAATTGAAAGGCTAAAGAGGAAATGATCCTTACCCGACCACGAAAAAGTTGTATCCATCAAGGTGATAAGTGTGGACCCTGGTCTCGTTGTTTTGAAGAATAATCTCCAGAAATCCCCTGTAAGTACCATTGATAATTGATGTTTCCACGCGAGGGGATCCTGTTAAGGGCCTATGGGGAAAGTCCATCTTATAAACACCTTTCAGTTTGTGCTTATCAGCAAGCCTCATTGGTGTGGAAGGATTGGCAAATGAAACCCCATTGAGAGTGGTGCGTTTTTTCCCGTTGATTCTCACTGGTGGCTTGTTTTGTATGACAAAAAGATCGGTCACATTTATGGAACCGTATTTAAAGGAACCTTGTGGGTTAGGACGGGCACCACTAGCAGACACATTCCACCTACATAATATGACCACAAACATTTCAGGTCAGGTACAAGATAGGGACATATCAAGGCCTACCTTGCTCAAAAACATAATACTTATATCAAAAAGAACAACGATATCAACATTCAACAAGCTGTACGGACATCTTATAATAAGGTAAATATTCTGCAGTTTACATGCTCCTGCACAATAAATATTCTGATACCACACCAGAAACCATCTTATTATACGGTAAGTATTCTGCAGTTTATATGCATCTGCAGAATTAATTTTCTAAACCTCAATAATACCAGAGACCATCTTATTATAAGGGTAAACATAGAATGCTTTACAAGAACATGGACAAATTCAGGTATCAAGTATGAGCATTATGATGCAAGTATGCAACAGATTTTCCTGATTTGCTTCAGTGTCCCCAAAGATCTGCCAAAACAGTACTGCTCCCTACTTTCACAAACTGATAAAGTACATAAACTAAAAAAGAACTTATCTATGGTAACCCTGTACTTTAGATAGTTTTCCAAAATAATACTATTTTACAGTAAGAGAAGGGTTACCATGGATAATATTCTAGGGTGTTTCCAAAGTTCAGGGTTATACTAGAGAAGGCCCAATAAGTGAGGGACTGAGGGTCATTTCAGAAGAAAAAAATTTCTGAAGTACAGGATAATGTATAATGTCCCAATAAAAAGACCAAAATTTGTAGTGGATCACACAATTTAGATAATACTAATTCAACTAACCTGATCGATCTGGCCTGGTTCATGGAGAAAGTCTTGTCAAATTCATCTTGTGGAGGCTCAGGGAGGTGCCCATGTGCCTTACCTTTGGAATTTGAGTAACGCAAGATTCCAACACCAGTAACTCTTCGCCAAGTTGTTTCATTGACCATCCGAGCACTGGCCACTACGTAGTAATCAGAACTGGCATTCTGATCCGTGGTGAGCAAGAATGAGTAAGATTGTCCAACATGTATGTCCAAGCTAGTGTAGTTTTGCTGCACAGTGTAGGATCCCTCAGTTTCAGCTAAAAGCAGATTGTGGCTCTGGATTCTGAAGTTCAAACTAGTTGAGATTCCGACATTGTGTACACGCAAACGGTAAGTCCTTCCTGGTAAAAATTACAAAACATTGTTGCTTATGTTATGCTGACATAAATAGACACTTTATATTAATCTCAAACTGGTGTATTGACCATGATATCAACTTATTTGTTATCCTATTTTGTTTCGGAAACCAGAAAAAGTAGTTCCTAGTACTCTGTTGTGAATGAACATGCATAGTTTAAGTATTCAAGGTATATTATACAGAGCTTATATCATGACTTCAAAAAAAAACTTAAAACCAAAAACTAAAGTTTGATACTTATACCAAACGACCACACATTTTAGAAATATCATATGAACATGCTTAGTTTAAGAGCATTCCCCACATTTTGCACCATATTTCACTTGCTCAATTTGGTTTATAGGGAACTAGAAATAGCAGTAATGAGACAGGCTGTAGTCCCAAGTCCTTCATACCATCGTAACCCCCAAAAGACTACACCAGCTAAGTTGGCTGGCATCCGCAGTTTCACCCCACTTAATGAACACCAAAGAAATCCAATTAAGACCACCAAAATTCTCATGACAGCAGAAAAGTTGGAAATTATCATTGTTGTCCAACACATAACATGAAAAGATGATATAACCATAAGCAGCAACAATAACCCCACCAAAAAATAATTTAGGGGCCAGCTCAATTTGGTTAAGTCAATAAAGGAGTTTTGTTAATAAGAATATTCATTATGCACATTAATTACTCCAAAGAATTCAAACATACAGAAGATCAAGCACATGGCTTATGTCATAACCAAGTGAGACAACAAGTTAGTCAACACATAATGTTGAAAAAAAAGAGCATAGGAACAGCTTTAACCCAACAAGAGATATTCTATGACCATTCCTCAAATTAGATGTTTAAAAAACACTAATCACAATTTTTTTCAGACACATTTAACTAAAGTAAAAGGACTCAATCAAACATATAATGCAGCACATGGGTTTCAAAGATCTCAATTAGTAAAAAAATCTTATGCCTTCAAAGATAATTTACCTGGATGAACATTAAAAGTCTCATAATCAATTCCATCAGGAACAAGAGTGTCATTATATCTGTAAGGGCCCTTTCCATTAATAAGAACACCATCTGGCATTCCTAGAGATTTCCCTCCATTAAGGGTTTTCCTCAAATCCTGAACATATCAAAGAATCAACCATTAATTTTCACTCAAAAGATGCACAAATATGCAAACAAATATAACATTGCAAAATGAGTAAAGGGTTTAGTAACACTAACTGAGTGGCTCTTAGTGAACCAATCTCCAATCATGATGACAATATCTTCCTCCGGCACCGCGAATGGAATCGGAATAACTGGACGATTATTGATGATTATACCTCCATAACCACCAGCAGCTCTTTGGAAATTGGTAGAAGGGAAATAAAAGAAACTACCAATTTGATCCTTAGCTTGAAATTGGTAAGTCCAATTCCACTTTGGAGGAATTGGGCAATTAGTTCCCAAAACTCCATCTTGCCAGTGACTTCTCCTCTGAAATATACCAGCCCTATTTCCAAAACAACACATTTTCCTTAATAATATGCTCAACATTATCAAAACACAAAGAATTTGTTAGGGTGATGTAGAAATGTTACCAAGTCATTAAAAGTTCTTCATCCAATTGGTTGTGCACATTGACAACTACATTGTTGTTAGTAGTGACATTCATAGGAGGTCCAGGAAATTTACCATTTATAGCAATGACCTACATGCAAACAAGTTCCAAACTTTCAAAAAACAAAAGCTAAGAACTTTAGCTAATATTGCATATTATGAACATGAATAGTTCAAAAAGATTGCAACTTTAGACATACAGTACAAAATAGTAACTCACTATTTAGTGAGCTTAAAGATTAAAACCACATTTTGTAGATCTGAAAGAAAAACTACCCCTTTTTCAAACATTTAAGTAAAACCCATTATTCTGAATCAAAATTATAGCAATACCCAGATAATCAAATGTGCAAAAACAAGAAATAAATGAGAAGATCTGAAGAATATTTACCTGCTGAGGAACACCCAATGGAGAAGCAGTAATGTAGGAGACTTCAAAATCATAGTAAACAAAGGCATCTCCAGCTGAAGATAAGCTCACTAAGAGTGAAATTAGGAAGGTAAATAACACTAAAGTAGTGCTAGTATAAGCCATTTTTTGTGGGTTCAAAAAAATGGGGTGTTTTTCTTTGAAGATTTTAGAGTTTAAAAGCCAGTTGTTTTTGAGCTATAAGTGTTTACATTATCAACTTTAGGAGAGAGAAAAGCAGAGGCAGAAGAGTATGATGAGGAAGACACCAAGAGAGAGAAACAGACACAGAAGAGATTATAATCTAGAGAATATGAGATTATGAGGCTGTTTTTATGGGGAATTTGAATTTTTTTTTTTAGAGGAAGAAATATTTATTAAATTAGGTCTTGAAGTGTGGTATAAGTTCACGAAAGCATAAACTTTAGAGCAATTTGAAATTTTTTAGCAAGAATTTTTTAATTAGTACCGTCTAAACTACACTAATTTTATCTAGCATATTTTACAGTTTTCACATGTGTTTGGTATTTCTTACCAAAAAAAGAAAATGTTTGCTATTATCAATACTCTTTCTTACAAGTTAATAGGGTTCTAATATAATAAAATTATATGATAACTGGACAAGTGACCTCACATAGATACAAAATTTTGTATTTTAGTATTTAGTATATACTATAAACTATAACCGTTGTTCCTAAAAAAAACTATAACCACTAAAAGAGTCAATTTTCCATACTACGTACTCTATCTGTCTCAAAATCATTGCTTATTTGCTTTGTACATGCAAATTTAAGAAGATCTAAAAAGTAGATAGACAAAATGAATCGGTGAAGAAAGTTTAACTTAAAAAAAATGCATCAAAAAATTAGTCAAAAGGAATTTTGTAAATACAATATAGTTCCTCTGTTCTTTTTCTATTGCAACAATTGAATTTCCACGCTTGTTAATGGACAACTTTAACTATCAATATTTTCAATTACTTTTTGGTAAACATTGGATATTTTCAAAGTATATATATATAGATGAATCTAACAAGACCCTACATGACTAAGTGTTTCCTTACGCAAAAATCACAATAGATAGTGAAAGGATGGTAGGTGATCAATAGTGTAAAAAATTCAATTGTTGCAATAGAAAAAAGAACGGATGAAGTAAAACTCATATTTGGAGATGCAATTTTGTGTCGTGCATTCGGATAGTGCAATGATTATCATATACATGAGCTAAGCTCCAAATAAGAAAAAATGATTTTTTTTTTTTTTTTTTTTAATAAGGTAAGATGAAGTCCCTTCCAAGTAGGGGAGAAATTTGGAGATTCCTCCTTACATGAAGTGAGACTCAATCCCAAAATCTTTAGGTCATAGAAAATGTCAATACTACGTATAACCTACTGCTCAAGAAACGAGTAATATGTGAAAAAGTTGTCTTATACTCCCTCCGTCCCATAATATAAGTCCCATTTCCTTTTAAAGTGTCCCAAAATATAAGTCTTGTTTCTATTTTCAATCAATAATTATGCCCAAATACCCTCATCAAAATAATATAATTCCCAAAAAGTCCTTATAATTTCAGCTTTCAATGCACCATTATTAATGATAAAATGGAATCTTTTACCCCATTAAACTCTTATACACATTAAAACATGCAACATTAATGTTCAGTTTCTATTTTTTGTTAAAAAGAAAAAAACAATGTAGAGGTTTTCCAATAAAAATGAATTTTTTATTCAAATAAAACAAGATTTCACTTTACCTTAATTTCCGTATAAAAACAGAATCAGGACTTATACTATGTAACGAAGCGAGTAGTACACTCAGAGAAGTCTTTGGATAATCTTAGAAATAATATAAAAAAAAAAAAAAATCAATGTAATGGAGAAAATTACGCCGGAACAAGCGAGCCAAGCATCACCTCGTAAAGAATATAGATCAAATTAATATAAAAAAATGAACATAGAGAAAATATTTAATTGATGATAATAATAATATAGGTTGTTGGATAGACGAGCTTTTGCCTTTTTGTCGGTCATGATAATCTATTTTGCAATTTGCATATAGGAGGAGAGAGAAAGAAGAAGAAGAAGAAGCATGACAAAATGACAATTCAAATGACAGCCAATTGACAGGTCACAAAATTAAGGGAGAAAAATAAAGCACACGCGCACTAACCTTATTGACCGTTGCTTCCCCCGTAAAAGGGGACCTTTTTTCAAACTACTCTCATTTACTTAAATTTCATGAATCATGAGTTTTGTTATTGTGCATGCATCCTTATCTTTTTTTCTCTATGTTGCATCATACTTTGATCGTCTTATTTCATCATCCACCTTTTACTTTTTTGTTTTGCTTTGTTTTTTACTGTACGTTAAGACTGTTGTCCAACGGTCTAGCAGAAAGTGAGTAAAATGTAAATGTTTTTAACTGTAAATTTGTAAGACTGCGTAACCAAGATAAACTGTAATAACTGCTGCCTACTTTTTTTTAAAGAAAAAACTTTATCTACCCATCGAGTTATCTGCTCGCTAGAGATAGACATTATAGGAAGATAAAGATGAGAAATGAAGTAATAGACAATTGTTCAGATAAAGTCCAAGAAGTGTTCAAATGAAGTATAATGGAAGGGAAGGATTAAAACTTATAAAAAGTTGAAATTAATACAACTCCAACGAGATCTGATATGATGGCATCATAATAAGGTGTACGTTGTGAACACGTTGAGTCGAGTTGGGTTAACTTCATGTTGGGATTCAACATATTATGGGTTGACTATCTTTATACCTTGATCCATATTTCAAAAGGCCCCATTATACACACATATATTAATAAATAAATAAGATAGTTTGACAACATAATTAGTCCGATTTCTTTGTACGAAAAATATATTCATATGAATTACTAGAAAACAAATTAAGACTTGAATTAAAAAAGAAAAGAAAATATTCGTAATCTTATAAGTTAAATTAATAGTATTGATCGTTGTGTATCGGGTAAACGGGTGGATTATCACGTCGGATTTATATTTGAAAATTTAATCATAATCAAACTCATTTAACAAATGAGTTATAATAGGTAAATCCACTTACTTAAACGAATTAAAACTTTAATACAACTGCATCAGTTTGTTGGAAACGAGGTGTCTCATGGTTAGGTTTATAAAATCTTTGGTCCCAAAATATAGTTATGGATTCCATTTTAGGTGTCCCAAAATATAGTTCTTGGTTCTATATTTAGTTCCACATTTTTCGTAATTTGCCTAGAAAAACCGTGTCGCCATCATTTATTTGCTTCTTGAAATTAGGTTTTTGTTTTGTTTATACAACCCAAAAGTTACACTTAATGTTCTTTCACCAATTATACTCCGACCAGTTTCTCTCATAAAATCATCTTTTCTCATACAATATTTATTTAAATAAACAAAAAAAGTCTTAATTTTCCTCTTAAATTCCACTTACCTTAATTGCTTTGAAAATTTAGAATCAAAAACTATATTTTGTGGCAGATGCAGGCCCGACCCTGAGGGGTGTTTAAAGGGGCAATGGCCTAGGTGTAACACCCCGTAATTTTCCCTCTTTATTTTTGGTGTTAGTTTATTTTAAAATGATATTCTTTTCGTAAAAAAAAAATAAAAAAAAAATAATTTATTATTTTCTCTAGATCAATGAATTTTTATTCTTTATAATTTGGGAGCCGAATTATTATTTTATTATTTGGTGTGTTAGTGTGTGCATTATATTTATATTTATAATATAATTTATTAGAATTATTTTCATTATTAAGTATTTTCGACGTTTAGACGCGATTTAGGAATTAACCGTTTTATCGCGTATCGGGATTTCGGAGCATGGATCATTGTTGAATTGGGCCGAAAGTTTTGTGTGGGTGTTGGGCTTGGGGCAGCCGGCCAAGTGAAGGATTAAGGGGAGCCTTCTCCTTTTCTTTTCTCTTTTGTTTTTCTCATGACTCTTTGTTGCTTTGTAACCCCCTAATTATTCTCATTCATTAAAACCCCTTATTTCAACCATTAAACATCCATAAAATTCTTATTTTTATTCAAAGAAGTTCAGCAGCATCATTCTCATTTAACCCCCCACCGTTTCAAGAAAAGAAAGAGAGAAAAGGAAGAGCAAAAGAATAGAAAGTTCAACCCGGTTTTTCCTGTCGCACCTTCACGAAAATAACCGTAGCCGGAGATCTAACCGTTAGATCGTCTTCAAATTTGGACACAACGTTTATAACGTCTTGTTCTACATTCTGACCGGAGCGATTTAGAATATAAGCTTTAGATCATCGGAAATCATGGTCGTAACAGAGCAGTACGAAACAAGAGTTTTCAACGTTCAAGAAGAAATGCCTAGTGTCTTGTTGCTACAATTCTCGTTCGTTATGCCTTGGGGTTAGAAGAGGATTTGGATTGCATGCTTAACTCGTGATTGTCTCTTTAGACTCATCTCTCCTCCCGACGATCCAGGTAACTAGTTGTTATCTTAGAACCATAGTGATTAGGGTATTATTCGGTATTAGATTACTACGTTAGGAATTATCTAAAATACTTTTTGAATGATATTTTTGATGAAATTTGACATGAACATACGTGACACATGCTATGTGAATACTGTGTAGAAAAAAATAATTTTCGCATGATTTTTAATATTTATTTGATTTAATTAGTATTTTGTGCGTTTTTGGCTAAATTTCATAATAATTATTGAACGACTGTTAAAATTGATGAAATCATTTTTATTAGATCATGTTACATGCGTATAATGTATTCCATACCGTAGAACAATTTTTACCTACTGTTTACTGTTTTAATTAATTGATATATCTGTTTTTGTAATTTCTGTTCAGTCAGTATATAATTCATAAAAATTATTTATAGAGGCAGAAAAATTAATTTATTTGAATAATATGTATTTCCGTGAGTTGTTACATGTTATGTGAATTTTTGGTAATTTTTGGGCGTCTGTTTATATTTTTAATTATTATAATGGCTTATTTGAGGAATCTGTATATTAACTGTTAAAAATACTTTTTGAGTCCGAAAATTATAAATAAAAATTGTACCATGTCAGTAGAGCTATTAGGGTTATATGATAATTTTTGTGTGATTTTGATGCTCGAATTTGTAGGTTTCATAATTATTATGGTGTTTTTGTGATGAAATTGAGGACACACTTTTAAATTGTTTGAGGGCTTGTAAATCAGAAATAAATCATAATTTAATATATTCTGGGTTTCTGATTTTCAGTAGTATACAGTATGCATCATTTGGGTAACCACATGTTTAGGTTTGATTTATGGAATAAAATGATTTAATTGTTATTACTCTTTTAATGAATATGATTTAGAGTTAATTGGTGATGTATTTTGATTGAAGTGTGGTTGCTGTAAAAATTAGTATAATATCATTGATGATGTTTAGAGATGATTAAGTTTTATTGTGGGAGATATTTGTTGAAAATTTGTAAGTGATTTATTTTGAGGATTTTTGAAGAATTACTTTTGATGAATTATGGGTATAAGGCCGGGTGGCATCCCTTTTGACGAATATTTTTTTTGAGATGGATGATACTTTGATGATATTTATGATTTTATTTGAGATACGAACATCCGGTGGGATAGATGTAGTCCCCGGTGAAGAACATGCCAACCACCTGGTTTGCGAACTAGGGGTACACCTGGGTTAATTGTTGTCGTCCGAGAGTTAGGGAGTTCTGCGTGTTCTACCCTGCATCGGGAGTTTGGCCATTCTTAGACACGGGCGGTGGGGAGCGTAAGCCCATGGGACCGACCCGGAGATTGCGATCTGACAAACCTTAGGAAGTGATTTGCGAATCACTAGCGTTCGGTTTCTGTCTCAGACACTTGTTTTACCTATACTTTTATTTTTCTAAAAGTACCCTTGAGATGATTTATTTATTTTTATCCAACACATTTGCTATTTATTATTCATTTGCGTTATTTGTGAGTTATATGGAAGTGAATGCATATTGTAGTTAACTTGACTTAATTATTTCCTTTCTTATTAATCTATGTCTGAATCGTACTTTGATTGCTTTTGTTCTGGGAGAACTGCTAGTTACTCCCCACTGATTGTGGATATTTGTTGTATATTTTGCAGGTTTTGTTGATGGGGATTTTCTTTGATTTTTGGGCTCGGGTTGAGATGCGAGAAATAATCTATTAGGGTTTTAGTTCTAGACTTCTCTTTAGTGAGATAGTTTTCTCATTTTGATTTTAATCTAAGTAATTAATTTACTTATAGTATTTACTTATGTTTGTTTTTATCACTTAGTTATTTAAACAATATTCTTGTAGTAGTGACATTCCCGGAAGACGATGTTTCCGCCATCGTCCTATTAAATATATTATTATTTCTTTCTTTTCGGTCTTTGAAATTCTGGGGTGTTACACTAGGGCCCAAGCCTAAAAGGGGCCCAATTCTCTAGGGTTTAAAATAGTACCAGGAAAAAAAAACTCGATGGAGGCTCGAAAGTGGAAATATGCGTGAAGAGTGACTGAAGACGAAGAACGCGCTTCCCCAAACCAAAATGACTTCTCATCTTCTTCAGTTCTTCTCTCTCACTCTCTTTCCAAGATCCAAATTAAAATCTCTTTTAATTCTCAAAATTTTCTCTTTCCCAAAATATAGGTGTTAACCTTCTCTTAAATATGGCAACAATAATTTTTTCTGCAATTTAAATAGTTAGCCTACTAGGTTGCAGTTTCTGATTCATGAAATTATTAAGTTGAGATTTGCAGTACATCGTGCTTGTTAGCACTTTGCAGTGAGTTCATCTTTTTTTTTTTTTGATAATTTTTGGTTTCATTCATTAAGCCGTGGAAGGCAAACGTTTACAGCACATAGCCATAGTACTAGAGGCTATAGGATACAGAATGAGGCGCGAGGCCCAAATTCAGATTCACGAACTTCGCCTTTTGTGAACAATAATGATGCACTGAGTTCATCTTGCTTTCTTTTTCTTTCTTTTAGACTTGTCCAGAAGATAGAAGACTGGTATTGTATTTTTCCTTTTCGAAGAGACGAAGACATTGTATTTTACTTCCTGCCCCATTCCTAAGAAAAGTAATACTAACACTATATATAAAATCAATATGATTCCATATTTCCATTAGGCCAAATGTCTGGTTTCACTATAATTTATTATATTATGATTATTGATCGATGTCTAGTGAGTTCATTAATATAATTACTCTACTAGTTATATGATTATATTTCATAGGTTAGATAAATGTTTAGTGTTTCACTAACTTTGAAGATTTTTTTCGGAGAATGGAAGATATTGTATGATGATAAAGATAGCACAACGTTGGGTGAGCTAAGTAAAAAATGATAATTTTATTTGAATATTTAATACAATTTTGCTATTTTTGTACCGTTTTAATGAAATTATATGCTTAAAAATATAAATTATAGTGTTAGGTAAGAAGACTTTAATTTATCTTTGGGCATAGTGCCTATAAATTTTAGAATCGGTATGTTAGGGCCCTTATTTCTAGGTTCGCCTAGGGCCCATAAATTGTCAGGAACGGCCCTGGGCAGATGGAGTAGAGTTTTTTTTTTTTGGTGTTTGCACCCGGTTCACCCTTCGGGCTACATCCGGATCGAGGCCAAGTTCGGGGTTGTTAGGTTTCATTCCTCTCCCAAGGGTGTTGCGGGGATTTGAACATGGGTCCGTCCTACCGAAGCCAATTCCCATCATCACTGGGTCAATACTTACTTGGTATGGAGTAGAGTTTATGGGGTTAAGGCATAAAGGGTTGAGGTCAATAGTCATTGAATATGTAGGTTGATAGGAATATATCTGTGCAGGATTGAGGGGGGGACGCGGAAGCATGTGGCCTGTGGGTAATTCTGATTCCTGGTATAATTTCTCATCACATGCGCAAGTTGGGACAACTTCAATGGGCAACTCATATATTTACTCTTTGATTGATTAATATTTCAAACGGTACGCCATACAATTTTTTTTTTTGTTTTTTAAAGTCAACATTCTTGATATCTTATGAATGGAATCAGTTTCTATAAATGTAGTAACTTCTCGTACTTATAATTAACTAATGCATTCAAATTTGAAATTTATTTTAGAGTCTTGATTCGTATTAAGCAAAAGCTAATGGACGTCGCTGGGGCGCTAGATAAGGACAATATAATGTTACACCTTTCGTATATTTATTATTGTAACAATTAATGAGTCTCCTTTCTCCAAATATTTTACATCTTGAAAATAAAATATATAATTAATATAAGGTAATTGTACTTTATTGTCCCAAAGCAATATTAATTGAATTTTTTATATGGCGACTCTACTTCACAAAGATTACAAGAAGAGACTTATGCATTTGTCCTTGCACATTTGAACGTAAAAGCTGGCAAGTAGCAACAAACAATCAAAAGTACTTCAACTCTTTGGTGAGTCTTCTTATTTTTTGAATTTTTACTTTATTTTTTGCTTTGTAATCTTAATGTGATTGTTTGATATGTTGTTCTTCATAATTTAACACAATGCAATGAACTAGAATTGCTTTTATTTTTCTAGGTAGTAATAAAAATCTGTAGAATTTGAGTTTATTTTTCATATAAATCTGATAGATGATAATGATTTTTTTTTTGAATTCTTTTTCTAGTTCAGAGGGATGCTAGTGTTTCTTTTATTTTGTAGTGTGCACTGTCCTAAAGTAATAGGTGGGCTTTAATAAAGCTTTTGCCTTAATATATTCTACTTTTAGTTAAAATCAAAGGCATTAATTGTCCTGCTTTGGAATTAAGCATTGTTTTTTTTTTGCTTTTTATAAAAATTAGTTACATTTAATGCCACTAATAAGAACATGAGTAGTTATACCTAAAAAATACTATGCTTATCTAGCGCACCGGGGCGTCCGTTAGCGGGATCGTTCATATTATCATATACTTCCTCAGTTTTCATTTGTTGTTCCTATTTGAAATCGGGGAAAAAACCAATGCAACTCAAAAAATAGGCAAGATTTCACTATTTTAAATAAAAATTAAATTAACTAACAAAAAAGATTCTTGCCCTTTTGAGTTATTCTATATTAGCAACCAATGATACAAAAAGTTTGAGGGGTAAAAGAGTAAAGTAACTACAAACTAGTGTGAACACATTTATTGCTCTTTGAGGTACTCTATGTTAAACAACCAATTAGGCAAAAGTTTGAGGGGTTCTATATTAAGGCTGTGAAAAACTGACCCAACCCGTTTACCGAACCCGACCTGAAATAAGCGGGTTTGGGTTGAGATTTTTGACCCGTTTAAGTAAATAGGTTGACACGACTTACCCGTTTAATTAAATGGTTCAGGTTAAGGTTGACATTTTCAACCCGAAATTAACCTGCTTTGACTTGTTTAACTCATTAAAATATAAATTTCCTAAAAAGTTGTGTTAAAGTTGGTGAATATTTTAAAAATACTAATTGTAGAACACAAAAATTGAAAATAAAATCTAATCATGCATACTTTTATGTGAATTTATTGTTGAAAACTAATAAATTTTAATATAAATTTAATATAAATATGTAAATGGGTTAAACGGGTTATATGGGTAACCCGTTTAATATACAGGTCGGGTCAAGGTTGAGTTTTGCAGCCCGTTTAATAAACGGGTTAGGTTTGGGTTGGGACATGTTCAACCCGTTTATTATTAACTCGAACACGACCCGACCTGATATGTTAATCAGCCCTATTCTATATGGATGTGTGTGCTTTTAGTTTTGGCAATACTCACAACTTCATAGCAGAGATTAGGACTCTTCATCATATGATCACGGTATTCAAAGCAATAGCTTGCTTGTGAGTTGTGATAAACTCAATTTTATTAGAGGCCTTTAAGAAAAAAATAAGAAGAGAAACTAGTCAAATGAGTTAATTGTATTTAGAAAGGTTAAAATCCCGAGTTGGAGTATAATCCCGAGTCTTGTCAACCGAGGACCTGCAAAACAAAGAAACCTAGCCCGGGGGTGTTCCCGGGAAAGCCCCTCCGACGCTCAAGTCAGTTGAGATTGAGGTAGAGAGAGAAAGTGAACAGTTCTAGAGAGAGATGCTCTGGTTTTGTTTGGTGAGAATTCAATATCTGTTCATTGATTGGACTTGCTGCTTTTATAATGTTGGGGATTCCTTAGACAGGAAACCCTATTGGGGAGCATCCCTGTTTGTAGGAAAGTTGTCCCCCTTTTATGGCAAAGTTGCTTTCTGTCTGAAAAGGCTGATGGGCTCCTTGGGTGCATACAGATCAGATCCTTTAGGTGGGCTTTGCATAACACTGTTGGACCAGATCAGGGGTCCAAACAATTAGCCCCACGCCAAGTAATCGGAGTGAGATCCTCGATTTTCGGTGCGGTTGATTGGCGGAACAATAATGTTTTGGCCGATATTTTTTTGAACGATGCCTTGAGTTAGCTATTGGCGCTAGGATTAACCAAGCACGGGGGTCTCAGCGAGTCTGGGTCCAGGGGTGAAACTCCTTGGTGGGGGTTAGGGGGCAACGCCCCCGAACTTTTTCAAAACATGCAGATCCCGAGGAGGGAGATTTCGTGAATTTCTGAGCCCCATTCAAATCCCGAGGTGAAGTGAGGGCTATTAGGCCTGCTTCCAAGCAACCCCGAGGTGGCGTCATTGTGCTGGGCACCGAGCGACCCCGAGAGGGGGGGCCTACTTCCCCGAGGTGGTGTTGGCCAGGTTTCCGATGTTTCTGAGAAGCATGGCGCGCCTCTTATCAGATGAACCCTGACCCGGGAGCTTACAAATCCCGACTCGGTTCTAAGCTGTAGACTAATCCCCGAGGGTACCATGTGCCTCTTAGCAAGTGATCCCGACCCGAGGGTGCGGCTCTGTCGACGTTGCAGTGTTCTCAAACAACCCTGAGAATGTTAGATCTTTCTTGCCAGGCCAGTATCGTCCCGAGGAGAAGGCCGACCCCGACTTGGTCGAAGTTATTTTGTTGCCAATGGTGATCCCGAGTGTGCTCATCGTTCATCACCACATACCCGACCCGGAGGGTACGAACCCCTTCTCGGTTCTAGGTTATAGGGCAATTCCTGGGGGCATCAAGGGCCTATTAGCAAGCGATCCCAAGTGTACCCGTTTTTTACTACCGAGCCCCCTGGCAAGGCCGAGGTGGACATGGGCCAACTCGGGGATTTAACGAGCCTTCTCATAGAATCCCGAGTTGGTGGTGAGGTACTTAGCCAATATTTGGCTAAGTGCTGAGCCCCCTGGCAATGCCGAGGTGGGCACGCACCAACTCGGGGGCTAATGAGCCTCTCCTCGGGGGTCCCGAGTTGGTTGTGAGGTACTTAGCCAATATTTGGCTAAGTGCTGAGCCCCCTGGCAATGCCGAGGTGGGCATGCACCAACTCGGGGGCTAATGAGCCTCTCCTCGGGGGTCCCGAGTTGGTTGTGTGGTACTTAGCCGATATTTGGCTAAGTGCTGAGCCCCCTGGCAATGCCGAGGTGGGCATGCACCAACTCGGGGGCTAATGAGCCTCTCCTTGGGGGTCCCGAGTTGGTTGTGAGGTACTTAGCCGATATTTGGCTAAGTGCTGAGCCCCCTGGCAATGCCGAGGTGGGCATGCACCAACTCGGGGGCTAATGAGCCTCTCCTTGGGGGTCCCGAGTTGGTTGTGAGGTACTTAGCCGATATTTGGCTAAGTGCTGAGCCCCCGGCAATGTCGAGGTGGGCATGCACCAACTCGGGGGCTAATGAGCCTCTCCTTAGGGGTCCCGAGTTGGTTGTGAGGTACTTAGCCGATATTTGGCTAAGTGCTGAGCCCCCTGGCAATGCCGAGGTGGGTATGGGCCAACTCGGGGGCTGATGAGCCTTCCTAAAGGATCCCGAGTTGGTCATGAGGTGTTTAGTCAAACCTTGAGAAATGAGTTGAGTTCTAGTCAAACTTCCATATGTTTGACCATTTGACCGTTGACTTTCCCAATTTAGTGTTCACTCCAATTTGGGCCTTTTGACTCAATGTTTGATCCTTGGGCTTTTTTACTGAAGGCCCAAGTTTTAAGGGCCCGTCAAAGGAGGCCTTGAGGTTGTCGTTGTGCGCGACTGAGGATGAGGCTATTTAGAGGAGGAGGAGAATCATTTTCCGTACATTTCAATCATTTGCCAAGTCTCTTTATCTCTCCTCTTTATCTCTCTAGAATCGCTCTGAGATATCTTCAACTGTTCCTGCCCGAGTTCGTTTGATCCTCCGCGTGGTGATCCCCGAGTTCGTATAATCCCGAGAAGGTACGCTTTTCTTTGCTATACTTTGCTTACTGCTTTCTGTCGTAGATTGATCTCCCTAGTATGGACCCTGAGTCGGACCCTGAGTCGGGGTCGAGTACCCCCGCCTCCTCTCCCTATAGGCTTTCAGAGGAGATTCGAGGGGAGAGTGGTTTCTTAGTTAGTACTCGGATCCCTTGCCCCGATCCTTCGGTGGTACCCGAGGCGATTCCTTTACCCAGCCCTTCGGATTCCCTATCGGAAGAAGATGAGGGTATAATCCCGGGTCCTTGGGAAGTATCGATCGCGCATAAGCCTTGTGCTAGGAGTTACTTAGAGAGGTATGTTTCTGATGGTGTAGTGATGGTGTCCGATGGAGCGGAAGCGGATGAGGGCCCGAGCACCTCAGGGCAAGAATACCCCCCACTGGACCCCGAGGGCGGTCCCCATACATATTATCCCGACTCTATATTCATGAAATACATGGCGAGGAACTTTAAACATGTTGGGAGCAAGTTCTGGGTTCACGACTCTTTCTTTGTTGTTCGTGGCAAGCATACGGACACGGTTCTGACGCCCCCGGCGGGGTGCGTGTCGGTCTATCATCAGAGCTTGCAAATGGGTCTCATGTTCCCATTGCACCCCTTCATCCGAGACCTACTGAACGCCTATCAGTTGACTCTAACTAATCTGCTTCCCAATAGTTGGCTTACAATAAACGGCTTTGTGGCCATTTGCGAGTCTCTCGGGGTGACCCCGAGTGTGCGTTTATGGCGCAACATGTTCACTTTGATGTTGGGTCCTGCTGATAGGCATGGCCCGGGATGGTTCCGCTTTCAATGTCGGGCAGGCTTTAAGGTAGTTCGAGATGCCCCTTCTAACCAAAAGGGTTTTAGACGAAATTTCTTTCACATATACACTAGTGATGAATGGGGGATCCCGACTCTTCCGGTGGAGGGTGGTCCTCGCTTTAGCTTGAATCAAACAGTTCCCATGATGTCCCGACAAGAGGCAGTAGTGGGAATATATTTTTCTACCACTCCCCGGACTCATACCGGGGCCCTTTCATACGTCCCCAAGAACTGGCTCCCGTCCCGCTTTGATGTACGGAACGAGATGTTCCTGGCGGCTGCGGGATTAAGTTGCAGCTGTGACAAGGGTAATCCCGCCTTTGTCTTTCTTTAAAGTCTTCATTTTTTATGCTAAGTGTTTGACATTTCTTCTGTTTCAGTTGTTGCCCGAGGCCAATTGGATCCTAAGATGGCTGAGAGATATATTGACAACACCGAGTTGGCCTTGAAGTTGATGGGTGAGTTGGAGGAGGAGACCATGTCAATTCCCCCGCTTCCTAAGGTAAGTTACCTGACTCGACGCCTTTTTCATTGAAATCCCCCAACTCGTTGTGATATTCTTGTTTTACAGGATACAGATTCCAAGAGGGCTAAGAAACCCTCCACTCGATCCCGGAGGGTGAAGGGAGACATTGGGCAGGCCCAAGCTGCCGAGAAGCTTGCCGCTTCTCGGGCTTCCGACAAAGCGTTGTCGGGAGTATCCACTGGTTTTAAGCGCAAGGCGGGAGAAACTGAAACCCCGCCAGTCCTTATTGATGTGGACGAGCCGCTGTTGAAGAGGTCCCGAGCCGACCAGATCGGTGCCAATGTGCCCTTTACCGGCACCACCTCGACTCAGAAACTTGCCCGAGTGCGTCACGCTGTTCGGGAGATCTATACTGAGGCCGACGATGTAGCCTTGTCGGCTCTGGGCGCTGAGGAGGTTAACACCCTCTACGAATCTTGGCTGGAGGTATTTTTCCCGACTGTGCTTTACATTTCTCCTTCATTATGTTGATTCTCACGTTTCGCGTTTTTGCAGACTTCTATCCGGATGACTTCAGTTATTCGCCGTCGGGTTCAGCTTGAGGATGAGATAGCTTCCCTCAAAAAGGAGGTTGATGCCTTGAAGACCAAGGCGGTGACCGATAGTGCTGAGCTGAAAAAACTGAATGATGAGCTTGACTCCCAGAAGTCCACTTTTAAGGAGGCAAGCAAGGCGGTGAATGACATGAAGGCCTTGAGGGACAAGCAAGAAGCGTATGCAAAGCTTCGTTGGACGCCGCTTCTCGATTGAGCGCAATGAGGCCCGGAAGATCGCTAGTGACCTTCGTGTCAAGCTTGAGGAGGCGGCCAAGAAGCACAAGTCCACCCGACATAAGCTCAAGAGGGCGGAAGCTAAGCTCCGGAAGGCCCGGGAGGACCGGGTTGGCCCAAGTGGGAGACTTCTCCTGAAGGGCTTAACTACTTGGGGAAGATGGCCTCGGCTTCCTACCGTCTGGCCACCCGGGAAACCAAGGAGCGGCTTCGGGCCATTTTGACCGAGACCAATGCTTCATTGGACTTGGATGCGGTTGAGGCCGAATTTGACCGCCGTATTGCCTTGGGGCAGAAGGCAAATGCGGAGGCTTCTCAGACCCCGGGAGCTTCCCAAGTTCTGGGCCCAGTGCAGCCGACATGCCAAGGAATCCCCGAGGGTGCTCAGTCGACTGGTCCTGCTGAGGACGGGAAG
Source organism: Beta lomatogona (assembly GCA_947646795.1). Taxonomy (NCBI): domain Eukaryota; kingdom Viridiplantae; phylum Streptophyta; class Magnoliopsida; order Caryophyllales; family Amaranthaceae; genus Beta; species Beta lomatogona. The sequence continues at coordinate 2,559,336 of CANSNZ010000150.1, forward strand.
CCCGTTGCTGAAGGCGGGGGTGAAGGTCAGGGTTCTCGTTCAGGTGAGGCGACCGGCTCCGGCGAGGATACCGGAGATAGTTCCGAGGGGACCCCGACTAAAGAAGCTGCACCCTAATTTCTATGATTTTGTAATGTTTTTGAATTTTTGTGGACCTTTTTATGTACCCCGAGATTCTGTTCTCGGGTCTGTTTGTGTTTTGGCGTCTGAGATGATGTTTTCAGGTGCCTAGGCTGTACTTTTGCACAATCTCTATGAATTGTTTGTTTCCTCCTTTTCGGTTTACACTGTTTATGTATTTTTGTTTGAGCTAAATTTCCCGAGTAGCCTAACTGCCACTTTCCATTTTCTAAATGGCCGAGTGTAATTTTGTTAAAATGCAACTGTTATGAACCAAATGCTCTTTCATTCATTATCGCACCCGAGACTGTCAACTATGGGGTACAACTTACTGCCCCGAGTTGCGTCTTTAACAAAATGAACTGTAGGCTCATGTGTGGCCCAGTTTCCAAAATCCCGCCAACTCTAATAGGGTATAAATTGTTGCCCCGAGTTGTGGTTTACAAGATAAGGCTCAAGTGTGGCCTAAGTTACCTAAATGTAGTACTTTTTCAGATTGTCAGCGTTCCAAGGTCGGGCCAGTGGTGTGCCTTCAGGTGACTCGAGTCGGTATGTTCCAGGCTTGATCACTTCAGTGACCTTGTAAGGCCCATCCCACTTGGGCCCTAGCTTGCCTTTTAAGTGTGTCAACCCTGTGGCTTCGACCTTTCTGACCACCCAATCACCTACATGAATTGGCCTAGCTTTCACCCTGAGGTTGAATTGTCTGGTTATCCTTTGCTTGTTGCGGATTGACTTGAGTAGCGCATTACCCCGAGATTCAGGCAGTAGGTCTGGCTCGACTTTCTTCTCCTCTTCGTTCTTGTCATGCTCGTAGAAGGTCATCCTTGGAGAAGGTATCCCGACCTCGACTGGAAGAACAACGTCACTTCTATAGACTAAGCTGAAGGGCGAGTTGCCTGTTGCTTCTTTCACTGTTGTTCTTGCTGACCAGAGCACACCCGGGAGATCGTCGACCCATGACCCCTTTGCTCCTTCCAATGATTTCTTTATCCCGTTCAGCACGACCTTGTTCGCGGCCTCAGCTTGGCCGTTGGTCTGGGGTCGGGATACGGCTGAAAACCATGTTTGAATCCCGAATCTGGAACAATAATCCCGGGTTGGCCCGCTGTTAAATTGTCTCCCGTTGTCTGATATGAGGGTCCTTGGGATCCCGAAACGAGTGATGATGTTCCTCCAGATGAAATTTTGCACTTGTTTGTCTGTTATTGAAGCCAGTTGTTCAGCCTCGACCCATTAGTAGTCGATGGCCACTAGGAGGAACCTTCTTTGCCCCGAGGCTGCTGGGAATGGGCCTATTAGGTCCATCCCCCACTTATCGAATGGTAATACTGCTTGTATGGCAGTCAGGGGATTCGTGGGAGCCCGAGGGATATCTCCATGGATTTGACAGTTGGGGCATTTCTTTACCAATTCCCGAGCATCATTTTTCAGTGTGGGCCAGTAGTACCCGGCTCTCGAGCTTTCCGGCGATGGTCCTTGCCCCTTGATGGTGCCGCATGCGCCCTCATGAATTTCCCCGAAGGATGTAATTGCCCTCAAATGGCGTAACACACTTCAGTAGTGGATGAGTGTAGGACTTTTTGTAGAGGATCCCCTCATGCAAGACGAACCAACTTGACTTCTTCTTAATGCCCTCAGCCTCTTTCTCTCCCGAGGGTAGTATGCCATCTCTGAGGAAGCTTATGATTTCCCCCATCCATGTATCGGTTACGTCCAAGGCGTGGATCCGGGGGGGAATTAATGCTTAGGCTCGCCGTAGAACCTCCCAGATGATGGTTCGAGGGGTCAGTCCATCCGCAGAGCTTGCCATACGGGCCAACGCGTCGGCTTGCTGGTTTTCTGACCTCGGGAGGTGTTGTATGTTGAATGATGACAACTTATTGATGAGCTCCCGGGTTTTGTTGAGATACATCCTCATGTTGTCTTCCTTGGCCTTGTATTCTCCCGAGATCTGCCCCACCACGAGCTGCGAATCTGATTTAGCCATTACTGCCTGGGCTCCCGAGCTTATGCAGATTTGAAGGCCCAAGATCAGGGCTTCGTATTCAGCCTCATTGTTTGAGGCCAGGAAGTCAAATTTGACAGCATACTCCATTTTATCCCCGACTGAGGGGATGATCACGAGCCCCCGCTCCGCCGGCTTTGGTGGGTGAACCATCTACTTGCAACTCCCACGACTCCCTTTCTTCCAGCTCCAGGGGTCGGGAGCTGCATTCGCTGATGAAATCCGCCAATGCTTGTGCCTTAATTGCTCTTCGGGGCTCGTACTCCAACCCGAAGTCTGCCAACTGGTCCGCCCACTCGGTCATCCGAGTTGAATGGTTTCTGCTTTCGATTACTTTCCTAATGGGCTGTCCGGTTAGGACCTTGATGGGGTGCGCCTGGAAATACGGCTTCAACTTCCTACTTGCCATTACTAGTGCAAACACTATCTTCTCTATCTGGCTGTACCGAGCTTCTGCTCCTCTATAAGCGTGGCTGATGAAGCATACTGGGTGTTGAGTTCCCTCTCTTTCGGCCACGAGTACCGCACTGAGAGCATATTCTGATACCGAGAGATATATATAGAGAGCTTCTCCCGGCAAGGGTGATATGAGTTTGGGTAACGTTGCTAAGTGTTGTTTTAGCTGTTGGAAAGCCTGCTCAGCCTCGTCGTCCCAATCAAATTCCTTCCTTTTCAACGCTCTGAAGAATAACAAGCTCTTGTCAGCCGATCGAGACAAGAAGCGGCCCAGTGCTGCTAGGCATCCTGTTAGCCTTTGAACTTCTCTCACATTCCTCGGTGAGGACATGTTTAACACGGCGTTGATCTTGTCGGGATTAGCCTCGATTCCTCTTTCATCTACCAAGAACCCGAGGCATTTCCCCCCTCTGACCCCGAATACACACTTCTTGGGATTCAACTTCATGCCATGGCGTCGTAGGGTGCTCAGCGTTTCTGCCACATCCCCGACGTGATCAATTGCTTTTATGCTCTTGACAATCATATCGTCTACGTAGACCTCAATGTTTCTCCCGAGTTGCTCCTCAAAAACCTTATTGATTGTTCGTTGATAGGTAGCCCCTGCGTTCTTTAGCCCGAAGGGCATCATCTTGTAGCAGTACACGCCTTGGGCTGTAACGAATGCTGTATGTACCCGGTCCTTTTCCGCCATCGGGATCTGGTGGTATCCCGCGTTGGCATCCATGAAGCTGAGCAACTCGTGACCAGCCGTTGAATCGACCAGCCTATCAATCTTAGGTAGAGGATGATTATCCTTGGGGCATGCTTTGTTTAGGTCGGTGAAATCGACGCACATGCGCCAAGCTCCGTTAGCTTTTTTAACCAGAACAACATTGGCCAACCACTCGGTGTATTGGCATTCTTCAATGATACCCGCCTCCAGCAGCTTCTTGACCTCTTCTGCTGCTGCTGCGTTTCTCTCGGGCCCTTGATGTCTGAGCTTCTGCTTGATTGGGCGGAATCCCTCCTTAATGTTTAGCTCATGTGATGCGAACTTGGGATCCAGCCCCTGCATGTCGGAGGCGGAGTAGGCAAACACGTCCTTGTACTCACGCAAGGTGTTGATGACTTTCTCTCTGACCTCGGGACTAAGATTTTTGCCAATCCTTACTCCTTTCCCGAGGCCTTCGTCAAGCATTACTTCTTCATCCTCTTCGACTGGTTGGGGCCGTTCGTATAATTTTGGGTTTTCTGATAGGTAGACCCCGAGGCCAGTCGGGGTCTCTGCGGGGTCTTCCCTTTTTCTCTTCCTTGGTCTTTCTTCTGAAGTTGGTGTTTTAAAACTGTTTGTGTAGCACTCCCGGGCTGTCTGTTGATCTCCATATATCTTCCCGACTTGACCCTCGTCAGTTTCATATTGCAAGAGTAGTTGGTATACCGAGATGGCCGCCTTTATCTTGTTCATAGTGGGCCTGCCCATGATGGCGTTATAAGGAAGTGGGGTGTCGACCACCAGGAAGTCAACTGGTAGGCTTCTTCCCTTACCTCTTTCCCCGAGTCTCACAGCCAACTTTACGAACCCGAGGGGATACACGGAAGCTCCCCCGAAGCCTATCAGCGGCTGACTGGTCGGGGTTACGTCCTTCTCTGTATATTTCAACTTCTGTAAGCATTCTAGCGTGATGATGTCCACTGATGAACCGCTGTCGACCAATATCCTCTTGACCCTTGAGTTGGCAATTTTCATTTCTATGACGAGGGGGGTCGTCATGGGGGTATGGATGTGCCGGTCAGGCTCCCCGAATGTCATGACAGGACTCCCTTTGTGTCGGCTCGATTTCTAAGACTTGATGTTTTATGGCGTGCAGGTGAGCCTTGCGAGCTCTGCTGGTTAAGCCTCCCGAGGAGTGTCCCCCTGCTATCACCCCGACATAACCATCGGTGTTGTCGCTGTCATTCTTTCCTTCCTTCTCCTTCCCTTTCTCTTCCCGAGAGTGCTTGATATATCTGTTCAACTTCCCTTGATCAGCCAAGTGATCCAAGGCCTTCTTCAACTCCCGACAATCTTTAGTGGTGTGCCCACACTCTCGGTGATATTCACACCACAGTCGCTGATCCCTTCTTTCCTTTGAGGTCCTTATAGGGGGAGGGATGGGCAACACCGACTTGTGTTTTAGATCTAAATAGATCTCACGTCGATTTCGGTTGAAGCGGGGGTCGTTTCCGTTATCTGTAGTCCTTGGGAGGAGTTGCTGGTTGCTCTTACTACTCTTGTTGGATTCCCGGTAAGGGGTTTCTTCCTTTCGTTTCTTTGACTTCTCTATAACTGGTTTGCATATGTCCGAGGCCTGAATGAATTTCTGGGCCCGACTCATGGCCTCAGTGAATGTGGTGACTTCATTCTCAGCCAAGGACCATCTGAACTTGCCTGGCCAGAGTCCCGACATCAAGGCGGTGAAAGCTACCCCGTCTTGAAGGTTAGAGATTTTGAGGGATTCCTCATTGAAGCGTTTGATGTAGTCGGCCAGGCTTTCGTGCTCCTGCTGCTTGATGGACATCAAGTGAATGCTTGTCTTTTTATGCCGACGCCCGGCAATAAAATGTTGGTGGAATAAGGCTTCTAACACTGAGAAGTTTGTGATGATGCCAGGGGAGAGTCCCGAAAACCAGCTGAGTGCTAGGCCCTTAAGGGTAGTCGGGAAGTAACGGCACCACGCCGCCTCACACCCTGTTTGTACACTCATCTGGGCTTTATAGGCAGCCATGTGATCGTCGGGGTCGCTATTTCCCGAGTACTGCTCGATTTGGGGGACCTTGACCTTGCTTGGGTTAGGGACTTCCATGATCTCCCGGCTAAAGGGCGTCATGAAGTTCAATACCTCCCTGTTGACCAAGACGGGACTTTTGTTTCGTGGAGGTCCCGAGTCTCCTTCCTCTTCCGTCCTGGTCTTCTTGGACCTGCGGGGGGGATCCTTCCCGCTCCCGCCGCGGGGTCCTAGATTGAGCTTGCTCCTCTTGGCGAGTCTTCTCCTGATTGGCCCTCCGCTTGTCGTTGAGCAAGTTCTGAGGGTCCTGCTCCATCCGACGCCTGCGATTCTCCTCGATGATCCGCCGGGCATCTGAGTTTGATGTCCGATGGGAGTTGGCCTGGCGGGACCTCTCTCCTCGCACTCGTTGCCCGTCCCGGTTAGGAACTAGAGTGTTCGGATCTCCCCTGGGCCGTGGCTCTCCTTGAATTAACTCTCGGGATACCCCCTGGTTGAGTTGGGGGATTCCCGCTATGAGTTCCTGCAAGCTACGCTGCATGTTTGCGTTCAACGGCTGAGCTATTCTTTCTATGTCTGCCATGGTGATGGGGGGCGGATCAACAGGGTATTGCTCCCGGGGACCTGTTTGCTCTTCATTACGAGGAGTGGATCCCTCATCGTCGATGGCAATGGACTCAACCAGCACGTTGTTTTGTTGAGACCGAATTGGGGTTGGTTGATGCGCAAGTGAAGCTCGGGTGGTTTTCCTTCGGGGTGCCATGTTACTCTCGGTACGTAGCTTTGAGATGTGTCTATCCCCACAGACGGCGCCAAACTGTTTCTGCCTAGAAACTAGTCAAATGAGTTAATTGTGTTTAGAGAGGTTAAAATCCCGAGTTGGAGTATAATCCCGAGTCTTGTCAACCGAGGACCTGCAAAACAAAGAAACCTAGCCCGGGGGTGTTCCCGGGAAAGCCCCTCCGACGCTCAAGTCAGTTGAGATTGAGGTAGAGAGAGAAAGTGAACAGTTCTAGAGAGAGATGCTCTGGTTTTGTTAGGTGAGAATTCAATACCTGTTCATTGATTGGACTTGCTGCTTTTATAATGTTGGGGATTCCTCAGACAGGAAACCCTATTGGGGAGCATCCCTGTTTGTAGGAAAGTTGTCCCCCTTTTATGGCAAAGTTGCTTTCTGTCTGAAAAGGCTGATGGGCTCCTTGGGTGCATACAGATCAGATCCTTTAGGTGGGCTTTGCATAACACTGTTGGACCAGATCAGGGGTCCAAACAGATGTGTGTGCTTTTAGTTTTGGCAATACTCACAACTTCATAGCAGAGATTAGGACTCTTCATCATATGATCACGGTATTCAAAGCAATAGCTTGCTTGTGAGTTGTGATAAACTCAATTTTATTAGAGGCCTTTAAGAAAAAAATAAGAAGAGAAAAAAAAAACGTACATATCTAAGGGACTTAGCCCCCGCTTTGGAAATTAAAGCAAATCATTGCTCGTATCCCTCTATTTTAAAACATTGAAAATTGGGGAATAAGTACATTTTTAGGAAAGTTAATCAGGTACCACTACAAGGAATATATAGTGTCATTTACGACTTGAAAATCGGTCGTAAATAACCCTTTTCTAGTTGTAAAAGACCTTTTACAATGAGAAACGCATACGGTCGTCAGTCGTCGGCTCGTCGCAAAAGCATTGCGACATGTTTCATATACTCGTCGTAAATAACCTTTTATGACGAGGCTTATATCCCGTCATTAAAAATGTCTGTTTACGACCAGTTTTCTGGTCGCACATCCTGTTTTGGGAAATCAATATGCATAATATTTTTACGACAAGATAAGTACTTGGTCGCAATTGTTCGATATTTACAACTTTTTTTGACAGTATTAATGACAAGGTTTCTTGTCGTAAATGTATTTTTTACCACCGATTTTCTCGTCGTAATTGTTTTTCAAATGTTATATACACTGAATAGCTCAGATTTGGCACATTATCTCTTCATAATTCTTATGTATAGTTATATCCGATGCTTTGACAATTCTGCTCACAAGAAGGGTTTCCTTGTTTTCTTTACTCCTGAACATAAAGATAACATACAACAATGCAAGTTAATGAGAAATATACTCATATAATTGTTATTATTAATGAGTATATGTGATATTGGTATTTGTAACTGTTGAAATATGCCTTAAATTATCTGGTGTATGCTTTTTAGTAAACTGTTTATATATATTTTAGTTTCGGGTTTAGACTCATTTTGTTTAGGTTAATTAAATTATAAGGGTATTATATAAACCTTATCAGTAATTTCTACCTCCATATTCAGTTTTTTGTACTCCCTCTCCTAAAAGATAATAAAATCGTTTATCCTCTGCCTGTGGACGTAGATAACACATTGTTAGTGAACTAAGTTAATTCTTGTGTCGATTGTTGTTTAATTCTTCATTGCTTTATTGCGTTCGTTATAACAATAACAAAATAATTATCTTATTTTTTTTAAAGTTTACAGTATATATATGATTAATTAAAAGTAAGAAAAAGATATACAAATATATCATGAACCTGTAAGGTGCTTTATATATGTTGTTCATGTGATAAATAATAAAGCTCTAAACAAATTCATAATATTATATTAAAACCTAAAGGGTGTTAAACTAAATTAGATGAAAAGTATCTGGAAGATGGTATGCAGTATTTGGAATGGAATTCATATGCAGTAATAATTATAGTGGTTCTTGTATTTGTTCACGAACAAGTAAATTAAATGATTAAAACATCTTTGTTTGGATAAAACATTCGCCATTTCATCTATATATAGTTTATCAAATCCAATCACATAACACACTCCTTCATTATCTTTCGTGCAATTCAAATTAGAAACAAAAAGAAAAAGGTTGATAAGTGGTTACCAAACGTAATCATGCAAGCACGTCTAACATGAGCAAACTTGCCGTACAAACGCCACAAATTTCGCAAATGAGCAAATTGTAATTTGATTAAATTGAGTGTAGCAACTACCAAAAATGTCTTAGCATAGTGGTTAAGATTGAGGTGCTGTGAATAATAGGTCATATGTTCGAATCCCTTTCCCCTTCTTTGTACTGCCTTTGTAAGAATTGTAACTCATATGGATAAAAAAAAATTGAGTATAGCAACTAGCAAACCACGCCAACATTCTCGTAAAACGCTATGCTCTCGTTGATAATGAATGATAATGTGAAAGAAAAATTAGACGACTACTCCAAGGCAATAATACATGCACAAGCGAGCTATTTGATGGTACTGCAAAAAAAATTATTTGGTCGGTGATGGAAATAGGAGAAGGTTGGGATTAGCTAGAAAAATCACCCAAACACCCTTTTCGTCTTTCTCTTCATTAATAGCATGTTGGTCAATGGTCATTATACCAAACCTCTCAATTCACTCCTATTCAAAGTTATTAAAATCGCGATTCAAATCTTAAAATCTTACGATTTTACGATTCAAAATATGGTAGACGATTCGATTCACGATTCTAGACGATTCTATGCATTTCTGTTGACTAGCGAAAATCTCGCAAATTTAAATCATGCTAACAAAACAAATAATAGATATATATTGTTAGTTATTGCTAATATAGTGGGTAAACAACTATTTTTTCTAATTTTTAGATTTTTTAACTTATGATTTTAGCATATTCAATGAAGATTGAGTGTATACGTGTTTGTAGAATCTTACGATTCTACAATTCGATTTTACGATTCGATTCTATAGGTCGTTTCCGATTCAAACTAGAATCTCGATTTTAACAACTTTGCTCCTATTATAACCCTATTATACATACAATTCCTTTTAAGAAGCTAACTCTTCTAGCTATACATATCCTCAACATATATATTTACAAGGTAGGGTATTAGGGTTACAAGTTTTGATCTCTCAATCCCCTTCCCAACTTGACAACTTCTGCTCCCGATCCCTGCTAACAACGTAACTAAGAATTAACGATATTATTTGGAACTCTTGTAAATACCTTTACTAATGGGTGCGACCCAATACCATCATTTCTATATTAAAAAAGCCCTTTAGATATTTTGTGTTAAGATAATTTGATTTTTTTTCAAGGGAAATAAGTTATTTACATCTTAAAATTTTAAAATGTACCAATGAGGATGATCAAACAAGTTAATTCAACTCGAACATAAACTGACCCAAAATTAGTACTTTGGGTTGAGATATTCAAGTAATTCGCGACCCATTTGAAAAAACAAGCTAGATGCATTGATCTATTTTAGAAGAGTTGGGTTAGCGTTAAAAATTTCCAACCTGATTATATTTCAATTAACCATTTTGACGCAGTCGGAAAATTCAAAGAAAAGCAAGCGCTAATCTTTAACAAGAACAAACAGATTTACAAGCGATAAATCTGTACAAACTCCGAAATCCACCAAAAAAAGAAAAAACTCAGAAATATTATTAAAGATGAAAAGCTGTCTCCTAATGATGACCTAATAATGTTTAAATAGTTAAAACAAAACCCTAATACGGAAATAAGGAAATAATAAAATCCGAAAAATAATTAAAATGCTATTTTCGGGCCCTAAACGAACTCGGATGGCTTAAAAAGCCGTCGTGAGTTTGACTCGTTGGCCCGTTTCGCTTCCAAAAAGGTATTATAATAAGCAATCTGACTCCGGAGGCCTAATTAGTAGAAATCAATTCAGGCTATTTTGACGAACTTCTTCGTCGAACTTATCCGCTAACCTTCCTACGTCACATTTAGATTTTGATTGGGTTGACCCACTTAAACCATTATTGTTTCCTTGTAATATAAAATTTTAGCCAAAAATTTTATGTCTAATCCTTGAACTTTTAGTTTTTGTTTTACCTTTATGTTATTCAATTATCCTGATTCTATTATTGCTCGCAATAATATCTAGTTGATTCTCTGCTTTAATTCTTTTATCATTGTTGAAAGAAAGAATAGAGAAAATTTAGACTTTATATTCTTAACCAGTCTAGGTAAACAGCTCGGGATAGAAAAATCTCAACTTGTTTCTAACGTGCACACACCTTCAAGTTGTTGGTTGTTGCATACAGTGGCGGATCCAAGAGGGCCCTTCCTGGACCATGGCTCTCCCCATCATCTCTAAAACTTGTTAACAGTTATAAATGGTTTACCAACAAAACGTAATATGTTCGGTATCTTGGTTAGTTTTGTTTTGTGTTGTGGACTCAAGCAGTTGAGGGGTTCAAATCCCGCGCTAAGCAAATTTTTGCAGTTTTAGTGCTCCACTCTCTTTCGTAAGTATTATGTTTTCTTGTTTTCCTCTTGTCTTCTTTGTCTTGTCACTTTTTTTGTTTTCTTCTTCTTTTCCTTTGTTTTGGGTTTCTCTCGTTTTTTTAAAACCTTTGGTTTCGGGAATCAGCTGGTGTTAGAAATAGTCAATCACTCTTCAAATTATCCAAACTTATAATTAGATATAAACCCTTTATATTATTGTGTCTATTGTTTTAACTTTTAAGTAGTATCAATGTTAACATACACCTTAGTATGACACATAAATATTATTACAATTATTAAAATAACACTATTGTAATTCCATTCTTTTGAAAATGTATATGATTGTAACTTGTACTTTCCCCCTTTTTATTAGTTGCAACTTAAAGTCATTAATGTATTTATTATCTTTTAATTTAGTGAAAATTATACATTGAGATAAATCCAAAATTAATTTCTAGAACTTGTGTAACATTTTTGTCAAATATTTTCTATCAAGATTAGTACAAAATTCAAAGCGTTGCAACCATTAAAAAAGCAAAGGTAATAATGTACGATAAAACTTTACATGTTGCCAAATTTGATTTGACCCACCTAATATCTATTTTTGGATCCACCACTGGCTGCAAAGGGAAATATTTAACAGAGGATCGGTTTAAAAATGTTTTACCTCTTACTTATGCGTGAAAGAGTAAAATGAAAAGTCACTTGTTTGCTGTCTCACCTGATAAAAATATGACTACTTTAGTTAGGGTCTGTTCTCCCCAGCTTATTTTCAGTTCAGTTCAGTTCAATTCAGTTCAGTTCTGTTCACTTTAGTTCAGTTCAACTCAGTTCAGTTCAGTTCAGTTCAGTTCAATTCAGTTCAGTTCAGTTCAATTCAGTTGTTTTATGCCGAAGAGAACAAGCCCTAATGTTCGTCTCTTTTTTATTGGTAAGATGAATAAGCTTTGGGTTGCTCTTGCATAGGGTCCGAGTAGGCCCAAACACTTGGAGGCGGGAAAATGGTAAGGGGAATCCTCCAACTGCCCATCACTTGGTGGGATTCAAACTCCAGACCTTGAGGTCATAAGGTGGAATCTCCACCAAGTTAGTAGGTTAGTCTAAGCACTAATAAATACTCCCTCTAGTTTTTATTAATTTACATACTTTTACTTTTGGGTTGTCATTTATTAGTTTACCCCCTTCTTTTTTAATTTGTTTTTCGAATGGTCCTACAAATTTTATATTATTAACTTTACAATAAAGTATATCCTTGTATGACCCACATACCTTCTTTACTATAAATTCATACTTTCTCTTTCCTTCTATAACTCACATACCTATTTCTCCTAACACTCTGTATCCAACAAAATGGGTAAATTAATAAAAACCGGAGGGAATAGTAGTAGTTTCTGAAGTACTATGCAAGTGTGATGGGTTCCCTTTTTGGGCTTTTTGCATTTTCGAGGGTGTAGTATTTATAAGGCCGATAAATTTTGGCGCCCAATTAGCTTTTGTAACTGATGTCTAGTTTATTCTCTTCATTTTTTTTGTAATTGTTACCTTCATTTTTCATAATCACTCAGTGATTTTATGCCCCTCTTTCTCCCCTTAACATTTTGTGTCATAGGAAGAAATTTGGATGAAGGAAAAGGAGATAAATAACTTCAAATTCCATGTTTAATCAAAACGATGAAAGTGATGTGAAGAAAATCTTATGATTTTAACAGTGCCTCGACTTTTTTTTGTCCCCCTTCCCCTCTTAGTTAGTTAGCTTGTCACATTTGTGTAATTTCAACTAACATGTTTTACACAATGAAGTGAAAACCTAAAATCACAATAATTAGCCTTTGTGAGTTGTGACTATGACGATTTAGTGCAAGCGCCAAATGAATTTGACATTCATAAAGATAGTCCAAATTAACCACATGGTTGTTGCTAACTTGTTTGTTTATTATATGACTTTTAACTAGTACCTCTTCATCAAATTAAATTTGTCCCCCTTCAACAAACCTCCTTTTTAAAAAAGAAAAGAGATTCTTTTGTTGGCCGACTAATTATACTTTCTTCGATTTTTTTTATAATTGCATCATATGTAAGTGATACATAATAAATTAAAGAAATGGAGAGAAATAAAGAGAAGAACTCATATCATAGGATGTAGAAAAGATATACCAAATAAGGTAATAACGATTTTATTTTGCATAAAAAATAAGGTAATGATATAGTTTAAATAAAAAGTTATACAAGTATAATTAAACGGAGAAAGTACTGAAGAAGACCATACATAAAACGATGGTTCGAAATGAATTTATAATGTGAATGTGACTCTGTGAGTCCAAAATTATTCCCAAACAAAAGAAAACATGGCCCTGAGAGGCGGGCCGGAGCTAGGAAAGTGTAACGTGAAAACTCTAGGAACAAGTCAATTATCACTTAATTTCTCCCACCTACAAACTGATCCAATGATTAGACACACAACTGCAACATACAATGGGCCCGACTTTGAGCCCTAAATTAATGAGGGTTATATACCCAATCCAAAAGTATGTGGATGTAAAAATTTTAATACTGTGGGAGACTGGGAGGTATATGTGATTATGAGAAATGCCTTGATCCTCTCATAGATGTTCTTCCCAGGACATATATGTAAATAAATGATGACATTTTTGTAAATAACAAAACAAGTTTTTTTTTTTTTCAAGAAAATAAAATGTAATAATACTTTATGTTGTTTTGACAAGAAATAGTAGTGTTGTATAATAAATAACAGATGTTGTATACAAAACTATTAATGTTGCTAAAAGACAATGATAAATGTCGTATATTTTTTTTTTAATATTGTATAAAAATAGTTTTATTTTGACCATGATATAAATAATTTCTTTTTCCTTTCGGTATACAATCACGGCTAGTATACAAAGCAAGAAAAACAATGGAACTTTTATGGTTTTTTTTTTAAATATTTATTCTTATATAGTCAATATTCCACTGAGCCGAATGCAAGTCCCCACACTGCCAAATCAATAGTTCAAGTCACACACTCATAATAGGTGATCCATTTTCAATTTGACCAATTGTCTACAATTCAACATAATTAACATCACCTTCAACTAGTGATGTTATGTACTTACTACTTATATTAAATAACAACATCCACACTTGCTATGCCTAATTCATTATGGGATTATCAAGAAAACAACAAGAGAGGTCATGATAATTTGTGCCAACACAAAAAATCGGAAAAAGCTTCGTCTATTTAGTGATCTACCCACTAGAAATAAACATTAATAATTAGTGGAATACTGAATAGCTTAACCGGTGAATAAATGTATCAACCTCCTCAATAATCAGCAAATCTTCCATGATCAAAATTCAAATCATTTTCCTAAAAAGTTTTTTCGCAAACCAAACAGAGCCTATGACTTCCAATTTTCACAATTTAAAGTTCACTTGTTTGAACTAGGTGCCTTAAAGAAAGAGGGGGTAAACATATGCCCCAATTTACTCAAGGCCACAAATGAGCACAAACAAACATGTTGTAACATGTATGAATTATTATGTATCCTTCATAGAACTTTGTACACCATGTGTACACTTCAACTGTTCACCAACAGATTGAGACATGTCTAAAAATTCATATATAAACTGAATCCAATACATACAGTCATACAACAATGCAAATTTACAATACACAGAATTGTGAGCTTGGTTAATAATTTCTGCTCAGACGAGTACGAGTAGTTAAAAGAGCTTAAATGTCTCGGGCTACAGATATCCTCCCTCTAAAGATCCAAATAAAAGAAAAGCAGCACACCCATAGACAAATAGCTAGGTTACGCGCTGGGTAGCGAAGCGCATCTGTTTCGAGTACAGAGGTGACAAGGGGTGCTAACCCGGCCACCCAACCCAGCAGGTCAGGGGTGGGCGGGCCATAGGTTCGAATCCTGCCACCTCAACAAAAGATTAACAAGTGAATTACATGAGAAACAATCTAATACAATGTAGGTTTAAAACTAAGCCGAGATCAACATACAATAGCAAACATGATCAACCTCTCTAATCTTCCTCTTCGGTAGGCGGCTTGATTGTTCCAAAAGGTGAAATGAGACTCTCACAATAACCTCCTGCACCTCCTAATATTGATTCACTACAAAGATAAGTGCCCCCTTGGAATTGTTCTTGAGTATCCTTACTTGTGTCAATCATCATGAATTTCCTACTCTGTAGTATTGAACAATATTCAGATCCCAAAAACTTCCCAGCCGGATTGACACTAAAAAGATCAATCCTTCCAAGATGGAGAGAAAACAATTTCTCCCAAGTACTCCAGTTTTCATGTTGTTTCAAAATCCAAACATCAGAAACTGGACGATCATTCGACCCACAAAGTATTGCCAAGCACCCGTTCATTACAAAAAAAGTTGCATCAAGGTACCTACTAAGCCATTCCATCCAAGGAAGTTCCTTCAATCGTTCATTAACTAAATCAAACCCAATAATGCACCTCGGTTTCTGGCTATGGTTCAGACGCGGATGAGACCAGTACAACACATCATTAAACACAGTTGTAATGGAACTCATTTCATACTTAAAATCAACTTTATCAAGCTCATATATAATTTTCCATTTCCTAGTCCTCAAAGAATACACATAGAAATGCAAACATTCATCATCATCATCATCATTATCTTCGTCTTTATTGCGGGATAAACATTGAGCAACAATCTTGTAATCATCGATAGATGATGTACAACCAAACCAATAACCGAGTGCCGAGAAATTTCCAGGATAAGGCTTAGGAATTTCACAATACTGATGAGTAGCAGGATTGCAAATAGAGAAAAATCCACAATCACTACCACCCCTATCAAACTTCACATAATTATACAAACAAATAAGCCCATTACAAGAACCCACAATTTCTAATTGTAATTCTCCCCATTGTTCAACAATACTATTAAGAGAGAAATCAACTTCTACTGGGTTTTTCAAATTGTTAAGCTCATCATATGGTAGTAGCAATAATTTATATGTATGACCAATAACTAGAAGAAATTGATGGGAGGAAGAAGATGAAATTTTCAGGTGGGAATTTGCAAATTCAGGAGAAGATATAGCAGAATACCAAGATTTCGAAACAGATTTAAAACGAATTAGGGATTTTACCGGAAGTCGTGAAAGAATGTGCGCATATATGATGTGCTCAGGAAGAATTAGGGTTCCCGGCGAACAATCTTCGTTGCATTTTGCAGTAGCATTACTACTCTCCAAATCCACCATCTTTCTATCTCTACATGATTCTCGATTGATGTTTTTGTTTTTTGATAGAATTTCAATTGATGTTTATGAAACTTTGGTTTTCTTCCTTACTTTGCTAGGGTTTTGGGAATTTTTGTCAAGCTCTATTTATTTTTAAGTTCTGGAAAATTTTCTCTAAGTAATAAGGTGTGTTCGGCAACAATGGTTGTTAAACTTGATAGAGCTTTTAGTGGTGGTTGTGTGTAGTAGCTAATCTCTTCAAAGATAAAACAACGATTGAATTGAATATATAATGATTGAGTGAAATCGACGAATAAAATTATAACTAATAGTAATGATAATAATTTGGGAACCGGGCGATTGCGGCGACCGAAGCCGAAAATAAGTTGGGAAAAACTCAGTTGTTGAAACTTTAAGTAGCGGTATAAAATATCTTAGATAGGTCCGGAAACTAAATTTTTACAAAGAACTAATTAGAAACTCAAACGAAACTTAAATATTTTCATACACCACTAAATGCTACCCCTAAAACTATAAATTGTACCTTTTGACAAATACTACTAAAACACTACTTATACAACTAAAAACTATTTATACCAATACCTAACCATACACTACTATTTGTCTTAATTAGTGTTTTGACTAAAAGCTACTTCAAAAGCTTGTGCCGAACAAGCTCATAGAGTTATGAGTTAAATGCTCTAACATCGTGTTTTATAATAACTAACATATCAAAAAATTACACATGATCGTCTGCTTATATTTGTTTTTTGAGGTTCTTAAAAAAAAACTAAAAACAATAAGGGCCCGTTCAGTATTACTGTGGTTTTCTGTTTTTTGGTTTTTTGATTTTCAAAGTCATATGATATATGTCCTACAATGAATAAAAAATTAGTCAAATTTATTGGGAACATGATGGTTTTGAAAACTGACAACTAAAAAGTGAAAACCACTTTTTCTAGTTTCCTGTTTTTGGTTTTCAGTTTTCAAGAAAACTGAAAACGATAACGAACGGGCCCTAAATAAGTAGTTGCCGTTGTCAATTTTCAAAATGGATTAAATTTGGTATAACTTTAACCAATTTTAGTTCATCAAACCACTTGTATCGTATGTACATTGTTCACTAGAAAACTGAAAACGATAACGAAAGGGCCCTAAATAAGTAGTTGCCGTTGTCAATTTTCAAAATGGATTAAATTTGGTATAGCTTTAACCAATTTTAGTTCATCAAACCACTTGTATCGTATGTACATTGTTCACTAATCACTATACTCTTTATCTTTTCTCTAGTAGCCGGTAGGTGAGTAATACTCCTATTACACTAACAAAATAACCAAGCTTGTTTCTAGTAGTTAAAAAAAATTGAATCGACCCTCTGCACAATAACTTATTGTGCATAGAGTATCTTATGAAATAGTCAGTTTTTATTTGATATAGTCATTTTTTGTATGATATAATCACCTTTTGGAACATCAAATTTTTGTATGATATATTTAATTTTTTATAGTCAATTGTTGTATGATATAGTCGCCGGTTTCTACGATATAACGGTTTTTTTTTGTGTGATAGTAGTCAGTTTAAATTATTGTGACCCCTGTCCACCCAGTACTTACTGTTGCGTAGTTGGTTAGGAATTTATAACTTTAAAGTTGAATCCTCTTAGTTGTGGTGCTCGAGGATAGGGAGCATCATGAGGGTTGATTGTTGAGGTCAAGTCAGGGTCTTTTGCCTTACCCAAGGATCGAGATAAAGCACTCCATATGTACATCAATATTACGGATTGTCATTTGACAATGGATAATGCTATTTTTAAAGAATAAAATATAGATAACACAATTTTGATATAAGATAAACGGCATTGAGTTATAAGATAAATATCGAGTACTACTTCTATAGACTATAATGATAAAGTTTTATATAACCAAACACTAGAGTTTGACAAAAGTTGTTAGAAATATTAGCAAGTTAATTTTCACCTTTCAACTTTGCACTTGTTTATGACTATGCTATTCACTATACTCGAAATCCGTTTTGGCTTTGATTATGAAACACTATGTAGAGATTATATGACGTACAAATACTTGATAGAGTCCAAAATCAGAATGAACTATACTAAACAGAACGCCAAATCATCAAATGAACTACTATATTGAACATGGAGCAATGAGTTCCCGCAATAGATATCAAATTGGCTATAATAATGAACTTTCATTATTACCAACAATCAGAAAATGAGCTTCAAAATTCAGAAGTTCATTCTCTACCAATGTAATACATAATGAACAAATAAATATCAATACAACGAACTGATGATCGAAGGGATCGAGCAATGGAGGGAGCCATTAACACTCATGAAGACATCATGGTTGCATAAGGATCATACCATCATGCTACCCAACAACTAGTAGTATCTTTTTCTTCCCCCAAAAATGTGAATTTGGTACTTTAATTATGTGTACATTGTGATCAAGACACAAATGAATGACGGATGATAAATGAGGAATGATGAATGTTGAATGATGGATGAATGTTGAATGTTGAATGATGGATGAATGAATAAATGGCATGTCATGACTCCTCTCAACTCCACTCCCATTGCTCATCCTCTTCCATCAAATGGACTGCACTCTATACCTCTTTTTCTTCTTCTATCTCTCTTTTTCTTCTTCTCTATTTTCCTGTAATCCTATATTCATATACACAAAACAAATAGTCAAAAATCAAAAACAAAAAAAGTAATTCCTTGTGTTCAACCTAAGTTCAGATAAAGGGGCGGCCAATGAAGATGAATGTAGAAAAAATCATGATGAGATGAACCCAAATGGAGTTGCGAAGCGTACGTGCAGAGCTCATTTGCCAGGTTTTGATGGAAGCGGTTACAGTGGCTGTAGTTGCATTGTTGAACACATATAGCTTTGTTTCTTTGTAGATCGCTTTTGTTGGGTAAACTCGGGATGTGATGCAGGTTCTACCACCTTGGGCAAATGCTTCTACTATCGAATGATCCACCTTTTTTCAGAAACAAAAAATTGGATTAAATATACACAGTTCGCAGCTGGTAATCTCTGACAAGACACGACAACACAAACACTGACATGAAATTACAAAGGATTCAAAAACAATATAGGAAGAAGTTACTATGATCAGCTTACCAGAATTCTCATGGACAATTTTTCTCCTTTGAGAACTGGAACTGTGCTACCATAGATGTCTTTGAAAACATCAGTGGCTGCAGATGACCTGCACATGTATCATCAAAGAAAGAACAATTCAGAAATGTCGGTAAAATAAACAGAAATGAAAGGTTTTCTTTGAAAAGAAAGAAAAAACAGACCTTGATAAATCAGTGCAGAAGAAGGTTTTGAAGCTGCCACTAAAGGTTTTGATGACATAGAAGTAGACGGGAGTCTGCTCAGCAAGGTCATTGTTAGCAAGAACCAACAATCCAAAAGGTCCTAGAGCGCCTCTCTGAGCGGCTCCCTTGCTGGCTGGGCAGCTATAGTGCTCTTCTGAAACAGGTAAATTTTCCAATGCCTCTTTATCAATGTCGAATTCTGCTATTATATCAATCTGTGGATTTATGAAAACATAAAATTACTAGTTAAAAGCAAGCAAAAACATTATATTCTGTGATGAGGTTGGTCTCGAGAAAAAAGGGTTAAAGATTGAGTGGGCACCTCAGTGGCTGCACTGACATCCAAGGGTACAACAGATCCTGCAGGAACTTCAACCTTGTCAAATTCCTTGCTGTTCTGTCTCAGAGTTTCTATTTCTTCTACTGGCCATTGAACTAAGTTGGTTCTAGTCTTTTGGTCAAACAGCAAAGTTCTTGGAATTCCCTATAACCATCATACAGTATATATAAAATGGCTTCAGAAATCATCGACTTTAATTGCACGTTTGATTGGATGAAAAGCATTTTCAACGGAATTTTAAGTACCTGGAGAGATGCCCATCCTTTCTTTACATCAGTTGCTTCACTATCGCCTTCTGTAATCCAACCCCACAAGATCCTTCTCTTCTTTTCATGGTCGTAAAATGTCTTAGAAGCGTAAAATCTACCATAATCGTACCTTAGTCCAATACCAACATCAATGGCAGGATTATCAGGCACCCATGTAACATTGTCCTCAATATAGGTTCCCAACGTGTAGTAATCGTTCCTGTCATCATCCATGCTTGCCTTAAGCACGTGCTTCACTGATGGGCCGTTAGTGGATGTATCAAGCCCATTGGGCTCAGCAACAGAGACTGGATAGAAGTCAACACACTCCCACATACCAGTGCCTGGCACAGCATGAAGGATGTTGCTCAAGAGCTCATAGTTCTTAAAGTCAGTGGTATCATACACTAGAGAAATGCCCGTTTTGTTGATCTTGGACCCAATTGTGATCCTCCATTTACCCTCAGAGGTTAGCCAGGCAGTTGTAGGGTCACGGAAATCCAATTTGTCGATTCCTGGAGGAGGTACAAGGACCGGGTTACCAGGGTACTTAACCCATTCCAGGAGAAGTGGGTCAGATAAGTTAGCTGGATAAGCAAGATTTTGGACTTGGACCGACTCGTTGGTTGATCCAGTGTAGAGCATCATGATTTGACCATCAGGTAGGATAGTGGCTGAGCCAGTCCACACGCCATTGAAATCATACCAACGGTCCGCTACCATGGCTATGGGAAGGTGCTTCCACCTTATGAGGTCTTTGGACACAGCATGGCCCCATACTATGTTTCCCCAGACTGCACCTGCAGGGTTGTACTGGTAGAAGAAGTGGTACCACCCATTGTAATATAATGGACCTGTTTTTTTAAATGCCCCAAAACTTCATGAGATTTAAGATGCAATTTTTTTCTTAAAATCTAAGAAAAAATCATGTCCATAATAAAATTGGTGGAACATTATGCAACTTTGCTAGTCTAACTAAAGTGAAATAATGACCAACTGGGTATGCCAATGTGATCATCATTGCAAAGTAAAGTACCTGCTTATGACTGTTAAACAATCGCCCTGTTCTCTACTTAATTCTTCTTCTAGTGATCAAAAGTTTAAAACTAATAGTGATCAGCATGATTAAGACATATTAACAGCGCTTAGATGCTTACAGCGATCTTCGACCAAATTATAAGTAGCAGTAATAAGATGATGTCCAAGCTATGCAATTAAATGTGACAGTAACAACATACATAACAAACATGAAAGCACTAATTTGGATTAGAGGAGAATTTATAGTAGTTAAATGTTTCAATTTCACATAAACAACATACAGTTAATCTGTTTTCTAATTGCCTCCTATAAATTGTCCATATTCTTATAAAATTCATCTACATAATTAAAATCATGCTTTTTGCAGGACAACTTATGTTGTAGCCTTAGGTTGTAGGCCATGCAGAATGTTGCTGTTTGTGAAACCTTCATGTATTTTACAGCAAAATCTTGAATTAATGACAGAACATAACATGAAGAATGAGCAACTTTACCGTTTGGATCTGATGACAAACAGTGAAACGTCGACAGCAAGACCGACCACCAACGGTGCAGATCAAAGAAAAGAACATAGATAATATTAGAAATATGAAGTTAACTTAAAACAGTACCATACATTGCCATTAACTATGAAAATACAGATATGCCATACTTTTGTGTCTTTGTATATGACAGATATGCTTATGGCAGGTATTAATGTAACAGTGCTAGTGAAGCATCACTGAATTACAGTTCATCTTTTTGGTGTTTTAATTTGATGAAGGAATATACGTCCCACTAATGACTTCATAATGCACTATGTTGATTGAGTCCTAATCTCTAATAAATTACAATATCATCTACTCTGTCATGTAGATATGGAAACATTCCTCCTTTTCACTTTTCAAAGAACTGCCTACCCTTCTAAAAGTATTATAGAAGTAAAGCATCTTACCTTTTCCCTAACTACATCTTCACATGGTTAACCTTACTGATAAAATTGACATTACCGGTGACAAATGAGTTGTTTGGATCAAATCAATTACTCCCTCGATCCATAATATAGCTTCCATTTCCATTTAAGGTCCCTAAAATATAGGTTCAAATTTATACCTATAATCGGTCACATTTTTTCCGTAAATTTATATAAAAACTTATTAGCCCTAATTAAATTGTTGAATATTGCGTTTGTTTATTCAATCACCCCAATTTTTACAATTAATTTCATTTCACCTATTTTTATTACTCCATTCTCTCTCTTAAAATCGTCTATTTTTCCCAAATACAACATTTATTTAAATCAACATAAAAATATTTCTTTTCACCTCTTTGATTCTACTTGTATAAATAAAAAGAAATTTACTAGACTCGATCAAAAGGAAAGGGAAATAAAATTTTGGGCGAAGGGGTATTGGGAATGGATCATTATTTAGGCTTTGTGGCAAAACGCGCCCAAATTTAAGTCGCTTTAAAAAGTGGTTGCTTTAAAGCCCGCCCAAAAAAAAAAAATTTGACTAAATAAAAATAAAGTCGTGTTTGGGGTAAGAGCTTAAATAACATTTAAGCTATAAAAAATATTTAATATTTTTACATAAAATACATTTGATCACATTCAATTTATTTTATCGTCAATTTCGTCTTTTCTTTTATATATAGGTCATATTCTTGTCGAAAAATATATATTTTAAATAATAATAAAATAATTTTAGTCCTATCAATGTTTTGGTCAAATCAGGTCAAAATCGGGTTATCTAGTTTTCAATACTATTTGGGACTGCGTAGGGCAATTCTGCTCTGGTACGGGTCAGTTTTGCCAGGTCTAATTACTACGACTAAAAAGTTAAAAATTTACCATTCATCCAATTCTTCTGAGGCTGAAAATGAAAAGCAGTTCTTTGCCAAGCTAACTGAAGATCATTCCAATCAAAGAAAGGCACCTTAAGGCCACGCAACGGCAACGCATTAGCCTTCTGAGAGACACCATGAGGCTTACCACGCGACACCTTAAACAATAAGTCCTTTGATCCAGACATAACTTGTACACTAGCCACATTTTCAGGGGGTGGCCTTAAGGTTAAATCACCAACATTGTATTTGTTGGGTGCATTATTGTTAGACACATTATTCTCGTTAACATTGTTGTAATCCAATATGCTCATTATCAATGCGCATATCATAAGGGTCGAAAAGATGACTAGCCCAATCTTTAAGGACCGTCTCCTAGGCTGGTTTTCGCCCGGTCCGAACCCATTGAACTCATTTTTTGTGGCCAAAGGTGCATAGGAGTAGGGGAGGGTTGAATCCGAGGATTCAGACATTGTTTTGTTTGGTTTATATTTGTGAGGTTATACAATGTTTTTTGGAGATTGATAATAATGGTGGATATATTGAAAGATGGGGAAAAGTGGTAAAAGAAAGAGAAGATGGCAAAGTTTGCCAAGTAGTAAAGAATGAGAGGAATGGGAGGAAAAGTTGGTTTATTTATAGTGTGTGTTGTTTGAGAATCATACAAAATATATACTTACCAAAAGGGCGGTTCTTGGTTGATTAGAGAGAGAGAGAGAAACATTGATGATTGATCTATGTTAAGAAAGTTGCATTTTAGAAATGGTTAAAATGCTAAGATCCTACTCTTGTTATATTTGCGTGCATGAGTTTATGAGGAAGGAATAACTGTTAAAAAAATTTCTTAAACATAAATATATTGACTCATTGACTGCCCATGATGTAAATTGAAATAATATATGGTTTTGGTTTCTGACTTTTAACAAAGATAATGATATGTGGTTATTATTTTTCCTTTAGAAGTTGATACTACGGCAAAGGTCGGTTCTTGACAAAATAGATTGAACGAAAAAGGTCGGAATTGTTATTAACTCAAAAGGTATGTATATACATCACGCAAAAACTAAATTACCTAAACTAAATATAATAATAAGAAATATTATTCTTAAATAAACACTTTAGATATGTCTAGATAGATAGATTGAGGAAATACTCATAATTCTATCTTGACAGTTTTGTATCATCGCTTCATTTTACATTAGTCAAACTAATTCAATTATCTATTCCCATCCAAAAAAGATAATTCAACCATAAATCTTGTTTTTTTTTTTTTTTTATATTTCCTGTGCCAAGGAAAAAAAGTAAATTAAAAGATAATATTTTCTTAAGATAATAATTTGATTTAAAGATATCAATCATATATTTATTCTTTTGTGACATATCCCCAATAATACACGTAAGAATTAATATGTTGTGTCTCCAATCACTAAATTTATTAAATCTAGTAATTGAAGAAGTGACAAGTATTTGAAAGTCTATTAAAAAAATGTTTTTCTAAAGAACAAGGCCCTGTTCTTTTGAACTTATTTTGGCTGAACTGAACTGAACTTATTTTATTTTGGCTGAACTGAACTTATTTTTGCTGAACTAAACTTATTTTTACTTATTTCTGCTGAACTGAACTTATTTGTACTTATTTTTGCTGAACTGAACTTATTTTGGCTGAACTGAACTTATTTTTGCTGAACTGAACTTATTTTGGCTGAACCGAACTTATTTTTGTTGAACTAAACCGTATTAACATAATATTATCAATACTTATTATTATAATAATCAATAAATATTAACATAATATTATCAATACTTATTATTATTATTTTATAATAATAAATAATAAATAATAAATAATAATAAAAATAATAAATAATAATAATAATAAACAACAAATAATAAATAATAATAATAAATAATAAATAATATAACAAATAAAAAATAAAAAATAATATTAGTAATAATAAATAATATTAATAATAATAAATAATAAATAATAAATACTAAATAATAATAAATAATAATATATAATATATAATAATAATAATAATAATAATAATAATAATAATAATAATAAATAATAGTAATAAATAATAATAAATAATAAATAATAAATAATAAATAATAATATTAATAAGATTAATAATAATAAATAATAAATAATAAATAATAAATCATAAAAAATAATATTAATAATAATAAATAATAAATAATAATAATAATAATAATAATAATAATAAAAAATAATACAAAATAAAAAATTTAGATAAAAAATAATAAATAATAATAATAAATAATAATAATAATAATAAACAATAATAATAAATAATAAATAATAAATAATAAATAATAATAATTAAATAAATAATAATAAATAATAAATAATAATAATAATAATAACAAATAATAATAAATAATAATAAATAAATAATAAATAAATAATAATAAATAAAAAATAATAAATAATAATAATAATAATAATAAATAAATAATAATAATAATAATAATAATAATAATAATAATAATAATTAAATAAATAAATAATAAATAATAATAATAATAAATAATAATAATAATAATAAATGATAAATAGTAAATAATAAAATAATAAAATAATAAAATAATAATAATAATAATAATAAATAATAATAAATAATAATAATAATAAATAATTACAATAATAATAATAATAATAAATAATAATAATAAATAATAAATAATAATAATAATAATAAATAATTAGAATAATAATAATAATAATAATAATAATAAATAATAATAAATAATAATAATAAATAATAAATAATAAATAATGAATATTAATAATAATAAATAATAAATAATAAATAATAAATAATAAATAATAAATAATAATAATAATTAATAATTAATAAATAATAAATAAAAAATAAAAAATAAAAAATACAAATTCTTCGTTATTTTAATTATAATATTAATAATAATAATAACAATAGTAATAGTAATATTGAAAACAAAAATAATAATTACAACATTAGACAAGACTAAACTTATTTTTGCCGAACTAAACTTATTTTGGCCGAACCGAACTTATTTTGGCCGAACCGAACTTATTTTTGCTGAACCGAACTTATTTTTACTTATTTTTGCCGAACCGCACTTATTTTTACTTATTTTTGCCGAACCGAACTTATTTTTGCTGAACTGAACTTATTTTTACTTATTTTCTTTGAAAATAAGTCCAAAAGAAAGCGCCCAATGCTTTTACATAGTTTTTCAACTTCTTCTTCTTCAATATAATTAATTGAGAGCCCGAATAATTACTTTCTTTATTCCTATCTAATTATTACATATTTCTCTTTGGATGTTCTAACTAGTACTTGTTATATAGGTTGGAAAATATTTCTCTTACTTTTTATGTAACATTGGACTGCACATTTATTTATCTACTTTTCTCTACTTTATTTTTCCGTAAAATTTGTGCAGAAAATTAGTGTAGCAAGTAAATTAGAACTAATAGTAACTTTGATGCATTCATAATGTAGTGTAAAATGTAAATCGATCATTCAGAGTAAAAGTTGATAATGTATAGGAGGAACTAGATTAGTTAATATAGTGTAAAAATGTAAATTGATCATTTCACACACATGCACTGCTAAGTAAAATGCGGAGAGTGCATTAAAAAAAAAAAAAGACGCAACCATGGCCCAATCGGGATAATTGACTCCGAGCAGATTGGTCGAACTCGACTGTATGTGGAATTTGCTATGATTGGAGTGCCCTATTTTAACCGTAATATAAGTATATTGTTAGCATTATAAAGTGATTAAACTCAGATTAAGAGAAAGTAAAAGTTTTTGAAAAATCTTCGAGAGTTCTGATACACCATTATTGAACTTTTTTGAAATTCCTACCATAGATTAGTGTTTTTTTCCTCCCATTTCGATTTTTCACCTAGGGTATGTTCTCTTCGATACGAAACAACCGAATCGAACCAATTAAATTATAACTAATTAATAGTAATGATTATCATTTAAGAATCGAACCGAACCGGAAATAAGTTGGGGATAACGCACCTTAACTTCTTGCGCATACTTTTTGTTGTTCTTGTAATTTTCTATATATATATATATATATATATATATATATATATATATATATATATATATTTTAATAAGGTAAGTTAGAAACCTCGAAGCTTTTTCTATATGTAATATCCTTAAATCCATGTTAAGTATTATACTTGCGGTGGTACACTTGTAAAAGTACCTCGTAATAATATCCTCCATGCATTGCCAAACAATTTGAATGATATGGATTTGGTAAAATCAGAGCAAGTTTTGCGATCTACACAGTACCCACTTATCCACGTTATGCCCTATTGTCATGAATCTCGTTAATGATGAAGAAGACAAAAGCGAAATAATAACAAAATCCCAAACTTCAATATCAAACCAAGGAACCAATATAAATGAACAATAGACAGGTCGAATGATTGACGGATGGTTCAACTTATATTAATCATAAGGGGGACAAACCATGTTATAATCCTGGGTCCTTATTTCACATGTTGCACCTCTCAATTCCTATTTTGCTAGCTTCCCCACATGCCTCTCACATTCTCTCTCCTAACCAAAGATATTAACAGTGAACGAATCACATGATCTGGACTGGACCCACTCAACTTAGTTATTCACTTACTCGTACTGTCCTACTACTACATCCGTTTCATTTTAATTTACTCACTTCACTTTGGGGGGAATTAAGGAGAAGAAACAAAAGTATGGGAGAAAGCGAAAAGGTGGAGAGATAAACCGAAAAGTGGAGAGAGAAACTAAAAAGTGGGTTAAAATATTAAAAAAGTGGATGGCATTGGTGGTAAAAGAGGAGAAAATAGATGAGACATTTACCAAAAATAGAAAAAACAACAGTGTGTAGATTAAAGTTAAAAACATATCAAAAAGGAAAATGTGTAGATTAAAAAGAAACGGATGGAGTTTATTTATTACTTATTTACATGCATTAAAAGTTTGATACTCAAAATTAGTGATTCTTAAACTTTTTAGTCCTTGCATATTGTATCTGTTTCTATCGGGGCGTGTAGGGTCCCAGTCCCAGATCTTATTTCTTAAATGATTAATTATAAAACCTTCATTATTTTCCAAAGCACAAGGTTAGAGGTTTAAATCTTAACCCCTCTAACTTTTAAGTTTTATCCATGATAGATATGTAACTTGTTTTCACATTAGCATGGACATGTGATTTTTGAAATATAAAAATATTAGGAAACAAGGTGGGGAATCGAACCTTTAAAAACTACCCAAGCCAAAATAACATGTGCATATCCAAATGGCAACTAAAACTATATGATTTGACATACACTAAAATGACACAATTGTTGATATTTCGAAATTTAAGTATGTTCTTTTGAACTTATTTTACGAACCGAACCGAACTTATTTTATTTTGGTTGAACTAAAACTTATTTTTTCGAACCGAACTTATTTTTACTTATTTTTCTTTGAACCGAACTTATTTTGGTGAACCGAACTTATTTTTTTGAACTAAACTTATTTTGGGTGAACTGAACTTATTTTCTTTGAACTAAACTCGTATTAACATAATATTATCAATACTTATTATTATAATAATCAATAAATATTAACATAATATTATCAATACTTATTATTATTATTTTATTATTATTTTTTATTAATAATAATAATAATAATAACAATAGTAATAGTAATATTGCAAACAAAAATAATAATTACAACATTAGACAAGACTAAACTTATTTTTTGCGAACTGAACTTATTTTGGCCGAACCGAACTTATTTTTGCCGAACCGAACTTATTTTGGCTGAACCGAACTTATTTTTGTGAACCGAACTAATTTTTACTTATTTTTCTGAAAATAAATCCAAAAGAACAGGGCCTTAATCATGGTATTTGATAAATGACCAACATATGACACAATCCTAATTGAATTACTCATCAACTAAATGTGAATCGAACTGAACAGAAAGACTATATATAACCTATATCTAAGAATTACCCTATTTTCACCAAAGTAGAATAATAAACACCCTCATATAGAAATTTTACTACTTTTGCTATTAGATTATAGATTATGTAGGAGCTTTGCAGAAGGAGCCTTGCATACTTTGAAAATGAGCTTAAGTTAAGCTCAAACGATTATCATTGTTACTATAGTTATGTTCCGCTTATTTTACCAAACACTAATTTGTTAAATTCATCGTCAATGCTAATAGCTAACGTTTGGCTATAAACTAAGACCTAATCAAAGGGTTAAACTGGTAACTGTCTAAGCAACCAATTGGCAGTCAAAGTACTACTATGTTGACTTAAAACTGTGTTTCATAGATTTTGGGTGCAACATTGCTTTAGATGTTACTCTTCTGTAAAGCAAGCCAAACTTATTCGATTCTGTCAATACACTGATGCAGTAAACATTGGAGTCTAGTCTAGTTTGAGGGTCGTATGTCCACATCAACCGAAAATGACTGCTGCTAGCTCGTTACGTTAGTCTTTTTTTGGTGGTACGAAAGACTGAAAGAGGGCCAACGCCCAGTACAAAAAGCTCTCTACATTAGTTGAAAGACAACCAAACAGCTCAGAACAGCCACACTAGTGGGAGTTCCACAAATACTAGCAGTAGTTTTGGTACAGACAATATAATTACATCAAACAAGACTATCTAGTATCCTTATGCATGAAGATAATCAATTCGGTCGTTATGGTTGGACTCTATTATAGATTTCTGAATTCTGACCACATTCTCCGTGGGACCTCACAACCCCTTTCCCTATATCAATAGTGGTTTAACTGTTCAGTCATCTAGTACTCTACAATATAATCACAATGTAAAATTTTCTTTATCCAATGACCTCACTTCAACTGCTTGGAATATATTTAGTCAATTCGATAGTCGAAATTTTTAACTTGTTCTATAGAGAAAGCCACATACCAACTCCAAAAGACTTTACCAACTAGGATATATGATATCCACAGAATCATTCCCCGAGTCCACCAACACAAACCTTGAAATCAACGCAAATGATAAACCTTGAAATCAAGCACTATGTCATCTTTGTTTGTGTCAAATGACATCCAATAAATTTTACCCTCCCGGAAGCACAAAGAAAGGAATCCCCCAGTATAATACTCAAGTCACAACAGGTCTAGAAAAGATACAATTTGTTAATCAAGAGCGCATTCCATCTCTCTGCCAAAGAAGAAAAGGAAACGAGGCAGCATACATATTTGAACGTCAGACGATAAACTCAGTAAGGTGGTGAATGCATCATTTTACTGCTTCGGAAGCGAGAATTGGTCATCTTGTGAGCCAGCACAGCAGATGTTCACACATTCGGAGGTGGCCAAATCTTCCCAAATAATTCTTCAACTCTGTTTGCTTGATTAGCATAACCATCAATCCCAGCAGTGAGAAGCTCCACTGCAGCAGGCCCCATTGCTGATGCCAAGCTTCTTTGGTCCCACTTCACAAGCTGACATTAAAGGAAAGATCAGCATCCCACAGACCCACCTTCAATCGAGATGTAAGAAGTGTGATATAATATTACTGCTAATGAATGGTAAACACATTCTTGGAGAAGTGAATGTTATAATTGTGTGAGTGCCATTCTATATCTTAGTACATGAATTTTTTAAAGGAAAAATTGTCAAGAATAAGTCAACCTTTACTCGATCCGCTAAAAATAAGCCAAACTTTTGATTATCCTGGAATAAGCTAACTTTGATATCATTTAAATTTTTAACAAGTCAAATGACTTGTTACCAGTTTAACAAGTCAATTTTTTATGTTTATAATAATTAAAAAAAGAAAATTTACCACCACAACCACCCTAACCCATAAGCCCATAAGCACCCCACCCATAACAACTAACAAGATATGACGGCACACACAGTTGCAAAATCACTCATCTTTCTCCCGACGAAATCGCCGATCATCTCTACTCATCTTTCTCAGACTACAAACACTACAAGCTCATAATGACAGGCATTTGACCACCAAACATAAGAACAACACTCATCTGAACAAGAAGCCTAAAAGCATCTCTAATATTATTAGCACTAAACTCCTTAAAACTCTCAGCACAATCTCCACCTTGGAGTAAAAAAGCTTTTCCCATGGCAGCTTGACCAATTCTTTCTTCAAGGCTTCGAGCTTCACCCGCAAATACAATGGATGGGAAAGATTCAAGGGTCTTCAGAACTGAATCCAACTCATACGGGTCTAGTATTCGGGTTGTTGAAGGGATTTCTTTGATTTCCAACCTTCTATCATTCTATGGACCATTTCGGGTACGGGTTGCAGGTTGTGGTGCTATTTGAGGGAGATCTGTAAGATGATAGGCTTTGATTGTGGTGGAGAGATAAAGTGGTTTGATGGGGTTATCGGGTGGTGAAGTTGAATTTGGATTTTTGTGTGTTGAGGATGTTGGTTGTGATGGGGCGGCGGAGGATGGAACTAGCCAACAAGGGAGAGATGATGGTGGTGGCCAGATGGGTTGTAAGGAGAGAGAACGAGGGGAATTCTTTTTGTTTTGGTTCTTTAAAAATTTAAAAATCTAACTAATAAAAGCATAACACGTAGCACATTTTACCGGTTTAAGAGGTTAGTAACAGGTCACTTATCAACTCAACCTATTAAAAGTTTATGTAAGAACAAAGTTAGCTTATTCCAGGATAATCAAAAGTTTGGCTTATTTTTAGCGGACCGCGCAAAGATTGGCTTATTCATGACCATTTTCCTTTTTTAAATGGGACTGCACTCCCTCAGACCCTCACTAAAATTATACATCTGTATATCTTACTGAGAAAGCTTTTACAAGCTCATCGACTTGGAAAACCTAATATATGCAAAATTGTCATGACTACAGTAGCACTAATTGCTGCTACCCTATACGATAAATGATTATAATTTGATTAGAGGAACTTTCATTTTGAAGGGGGGTATCTCTTCCTCGGACGCGTGAAGACTTCTCTTACATGAGAGCTGTGGGATCTTGAGGGTAGCTTAAAGAACATTTACAAAAGTTTCCGTTTCCTTTGATAAAGGAACGACTATAATGGAATTTTACTCCTAAAACTTCTTTTGGTTTAACAGTAATAGCCTGATAGGAATTACACTAGAAATATTGTCCAACAATAACATACTTTAAGCCATTCACAAACCTTTTTTGGTAAACAGTAATAAATTATGGTAATATAAAATGAATCTGTATGTAATTCTGTAGGGAAAATCTCGTGCCACTGGCTCGTTAATGGATTTCCATCCCAAACATGTGTTTTCTTCATAATTTTCTAATACTGCTCAATAAACGCTTGTTTTCACGGGGACAAATTTACCATAAACATTAGCATGTGACTTCACTTACAAAAATAACAATAATTTGATTACTGTTCCCATCTATTACCGCCTAGTCCCCTACCAAAAAGACCCTTTAGGTATAAAGTCCCTGGCAATGAATATTTTGAATTTTTGATCCCAACAAGCAATTACCACATTCTTTCCATCTATCACTTCCGGTGTTTGATCCTGACTCCAACTGGCACAGCACAATGCTCCATTGGAGAAGCAAAAACTGGGCAAGCATGATATTCTCTCCAAGTTGCAATGCAGATCTTCTCATTATGTTATAGATCTTGTTGCTTGGATGCTGTAGTCCTCCAAAACACACATCGAGCTGTTTAGTAGCTCGGTGAATATGTAGGTTTACTAATGGTGAGGAAGGAAGAGATGAAGCTGGGGTGATTCGGACTTGCAAAGAATAAATATAGATGAAGTTCGTTGCAGATGAGTTCCATGCCCTAGCAGAGCCATAGGCAGGTGAATCAGCTAATGGCTTTTGAGTTTGGAAGATTAGCCTAAAAGGTGGACTTGGCTAGGGTAAGATGGTACTTCCTCCGATCCAAAAAGAATGCAACAATTGTATTTTTAGATTCAAACTTTACAAACAGTGACCACGAATTCCCACCACTATGTCAATGTGTAGTTTCAAAATAATTTTTTTTGATAATTTATATTAATACAAAATTAAAAAATATTTATGGTCAAAGTTGTGAATCGGAGACTGATAACTCAAACGTTGCATTCTTTGTGGAGTGGAGGAAGTATATATTAGAGATATGAGATCTGGAGAAGAATAAGAGCTCAAATTATTTGACCAGCCTTGATCCTCATCGAAACTGGTGACTTTCAAGAACAAGAAAACAAATTATGAACAAGAAGGATTTTCAAACCATATAGTCCCTCCATTTTGCAAAGAGGTCAACATTTGCTTTGGCACAGAAATAAAGAAAAAGGAGAGAGATAAGTAGAATGAAAAAGCACACACATGAGAAGGAGAGAGGAAAAGAGAAAACAAACTACCAAATAAGAAGAAAAGAAATAAAAACAAGCTATACAAGGGTGATTTGGATTAGAGGGGATAAGACCAAATAAAACCATTAGGAATCATAAAAAATAACCAATCACCAAGCTAACAACAAAGACCAATAGATTCCCACATAACTAACCACCTAGGAACCCAAACTCCAAGAATCATAGGCATACACGCAAGGTCCCCCAAGCTTAACCAAGACTTCGCGCTCGGAGTTGCATAAGTAGGGAAGGGGAGGGGGCTTCAAAAAGAGCACCTAGTAGTACCCACCATTGCCCCCATCGGAAAGGGAGTTAGAAGGGTAGAACTCACTCGACTAACCGTCTTGGTAGTAAGGCGTTCACGAGGGGTCAAATGCAGGAGGGGACTGGACATTAGCGAGATGAGTTTGCCGAGCTACCCTAGACACATGGTCAAGGTCAGTCCGGATACCCTGAAGAGTATCCGTGATCTGCAGGTAATCACCTGCATCTAGGATATGGCGGCCATGACGGAGGCCATATCGAAGGATTGCGAGAAAGAAGAACCATCTGCCTCACTCACGGGAGTGCGGCAGTCGGCTCTTGAAGCCCTCGGTACCCTCTCCACTGTGGTGGACTGGAGGTAGGTCATCTCGGAGCAATGCCGAGAACCAATGGGGGTAGGAGGAACCTGCCATCAAATCCAATCAAATTATGAACACTCTTAGCAACATATTGTTATGCTAATGATGAGTTCATTCGGAGCCTGCCCGGTGATTGTCCTAACCAATGGCGGGTTCCACCTACCCCCATTGACTCTCGGTATTGCTCCGAGATGACCTACACCACAATGGGTACCAAGGGCTCCAAGAGCCGACCGCCGCACTCCCATGAGTGAGGCGGACGGTTCTTCTTCCTCGCAGTCCTTCAATATGGCCTCCGTCATGGCCGCCATATCCCGGATGCAAGGCACTCAGCGGCCAATCACCGGCCAGATCACGGATACTCTTGGGGGTGGACGACTAGAGCATGTGTTTAGGGTGGCTTGGCCAACTCATTTCGCCAATGTCCTGTCCGGACATGAGCAACCTTTACCTAACCACCCCCACTACCCTCCTGCAATTGACCCTCGTGAAGGGCCATTTGGGGAGCCACTTTCCCGCCCCAACCCCTACTACCCGCCTTACTACCAAGGCGGTTATTCGGGTGAGCTCTACCCTCCTAACCCCCCTCCCGATGGGGATGATGGTGGGTACTACTAGGTGCTCTTTTTGACCCCCCATCCCCTTCCTTACTTTTACAACTCCGAGCGCGGAGTCTTGCTTAAGCTTGGGGGACCTTGCGTGTATGCCTATGTTTTTGGGAGTTTGGGATCCTAGGTGGTTAGTTGTGTGGGAGTCTATCGCTCTTTGTTGTTAGCTTGGTGATTGGTTATTTTTTATGATTCCTAATGGTTTTATTTGGTCTTACCCCCCCCCAATCCAAATCACCGTCGTATAGCTTGTTTTTATTTTTACTTTTTTTATTTGGTAGGTTTGCATAAAAAAAATTACTACCTCCGTCCCAGAATAGTCTGAACACTTTCCTTTTATGTTTGTCCCAAATTAATTTGAACTCTTCTTTTTTTGGCATGGTCCCACCATTAATATATTATTTCTTTTACACATCTTTGGCCCACACTCTACCTTTTATCAATAAGAAGTTACCTAAGTTTCTCTCCCCTCTAATAAAAAATACCCCACCAACTCCTATCACATCTACTTTTTAAATAAAATACCATTTGATAACCACACTACGACTTATCACCTTAAATTACGTGTCCCAACAAGTGTTCAGATCTTTCTGGGACGGAGGGAGTATAAAAAATCACAAAAATATTTTCTTTCTTTTTTCTTCTTTATTTTATGCATGTAGGTAATTTGGTTGCATGCATAATATGTTGCTAAGAGTGTTCATAATTTGAATGGAATACCTTCCTTGCATTTGACTTGATGGTTTTGGAAGCCTTGTTGTGACTTAAGGTGATCTTTGAGAATGGTAACTTTTGGTAGTCTTTTTGAAATTAGGTGAGTTGGTTGAATTGATTGCCTTGTCCCATAAACCCCGAAGGATCGCCATGAACCTCGTAAAACTCATTTACAACCCTCACCATTGATCGCCTAACTTGTGACTTGCATTTTAGCTCCCCAAGATTGCATATAACCGAACTAATAGAAGAATGATTTAAGGCATTTCATTTTGCTAGAATTAGGAGTTCAAAAGCCAAAAAGCCTTTTATACCGGCATAATTATACGATTCTCAACCTATTTGAGCCTTTCTATCCTATTTCTGCTTAACCCTCGTAATAAGTCATGACCAAGCTTTCTTCAAAGTGGAGTACATGTCTAGTTTGTGTTGAGTTGAGTTGTTTTGATACAAAGTCTTTGGTTGAAATTGAGTTAATGTGTTTGTATAGAAAAATGCCAAAAAAAAGAAGAAAAGAAAGAGAGCTCTTATTGATTTATTTTGATTCTCGTTGAAAGAATAGAAAGTGAAAGAGCATATTGATGAAAAAAATGAAAAATATGTTCAAAAATTGAAAATCAAGTGAAAAAGAAAAAAAAAAGTAGTTATGCTTGAGTTATCAAATTGAATTGGTGTTAGGACTAGCTTGGGGGAGTCTTTTCCCCTAGTTTGTACTCCGCTTTACCTTTTTTGCACCACATTCCCAAATTGATATCCTCACCCCTAACCTATCCCCATTACAACCTTGATAAAGTCTCTTTTGACTTCTAGATTAGTCTCGGTCAATTCAGTAGTGTCGGGTGAGATTTTGTGCAAGTCATGATGAGGGTCATCAAAATATGGTAGAGGCGAGCTAATATGGTTGAGCATCCCTAAAGGGATTCAAATTCGGGACTTGGAAGTGGAGAGTAGTGAGAAATCACTCCTAGAAAGCCTAGTTTTCAAGAAGACTCGGTTGATCGGTGGATGGGATCTCTTAAGTCACTCTTGTGCTTCCTAGTCATCTCTCCTCTTGTGTTTGGTTGGTCTGTTAAATCTTGTTATGAACTTATTTAGCTTGCATGTCATGTTTGTAGCTTTGCATTTAGGGCATTTAGGCTAGCATGATTTTTCCCTCTCATCTTTTTCACCTCTTTTCTTTCTTCCTTCTAATTCTTCGTTTACTCGAGGACAAGTAAAACGCTAAGCTTAGGGGAGTTTGATAAGTGTGTTTCTAACGCACTTTACAAACTCTTTTAAGTTTATATTGATCCTCTTTCTCCCTTTCTTCCCTCTTTCTTCTCCATTTCTTCTTCTATTTCATTCACTTGATCATTCTTGATCATAGTGACATTTTGCTAGATTTTCTGTCAATTTTAACCGGATTTCTAATACATTTGCTTTGACCATGCTTTGCCGTTTTTTTCATTGTATCTGTGACCATTTTGATAAGAGGTTTTTAGTGTGTCGTTAAGGCACCAAAAATCATTTTTCAAACAATATTTATAACTCCTAACAAGCAATTACTAAGAACGTAGTAAAGGCAAGTCAAAGGTCGATCCACAGGGAAATTGGGAATAATCAAAGTCTAACAAGCTATTTGGAGGTTTTAAAATGGTTTTGTAACAGTAATGACTAAGATCAAACAAACTAGCAAATAGATATGAGATGAAAATATCAATAAGAAAACACTAGAATTAAGGCTAATAGTATGAATCAAAACGGAACAATAATCATTAATGCAATTGTGATTAAAAGGCGACAATTATGCAAGGTTTAGTTCTCCTCTAAAATACTCGAGTCCTCTCTTGAATGGTCCTCAAGAATAATCGCATAATCAATCAACTAAATCCTCTTTCGAATGGTCTTTAGTCAATTGATTAAGAGATCCAATAAGTATGGAAAACCCTAATAAAAGGATCCCCTCAAGTTCTACCCAATATCTTGGCCTAGAAATTAAGAACCAAAGGGAGTAGCTATGTTTCAAAAGGTTCAAAGGATAAACCAAGTTTGGAAATTCACCAAAATCTGATTACAATAATAACAAGATAACACTCAGATTCCTTTCAATGTGTCAACACTTAAAACTCTCATTTATTTGACAGTTTTTAGCTTTTTGCTGCTCAATGCGACTGATAATATGAGAGCTCTAAAGAATTTTCGGCAATTCAGCTATATTTTTCTCGCAAACTCTCTAGAGATGAAGTGCACAGTAAGGTTAGGGCTCCACATTCACTCCTCAATAAAGCTCACACCAACAATAATCTTCCACAAAGGCGGGAGCATTGTGGAGAGTGGAACCTTAGTTCCAGATACTTGATTTCTTTGCTATTGCAGCAACAATATGGAGGAACATCTTACTGCCTATATCAAAACTCAACTATGTTTGACAAAAATGCTTTCACCATAAGAATTTTCAGGAAATAAGTGAAATTTTATGCACCATTCCGGTGCCAAAATTTTCACATGTTTTTCTATAGAATTTGAGTTTGAAGTATTGGAGCAAAGTTACATAGTTAACTTGTTTCCCATCGAATAAGAGGGGAAATCATTTGCTACTAGAAAGATATGAGAGGCTCATTTCTAATATTTCATTTTGAATTCGGCGGAAGACGAGGACAGTCCCCCTAGACAGCCTGATATTAGGCCTGCTAAAGGTTAAGGTCGGAGGAGACGAAAACAAAGTCCATATGCAAAAGGCAAAACCCACCAGAAATGAAGTATTTAACAACTAGAAGGTGCAGTTACTACTACTTTGGATCTGGTGGTGAAAGGCGTATACCACTGAGTTAGAAAATTTGGCTTGTCTCGATCCTGATATAAGTAGCATTTCTGCTTGTACCAATGTATTCTCATGAAATTTTTTTTGGATCATCTACCTATATCAACTTATGGATCCACATAAAATCTCTTTTTGTGCAAGAGCCACCAACTCTACATGTTGAAAAATGAATATTTGTACAAATTCTAATTTATTTTATAAAAAAAATTTGTACCAGACTGCCACTTTACGAAAGAATGAAGCATATACATATCACTATATCAGCGAAGCCACATAATTATTGTACCAACAAGATTTTATTGACTAGCATTTACTTACATCCCCAAGTTCATAGATGTATTGCAGAAAGAAAGCAAAATTCATTTCAGATCACAAATCAAGCGTTCTACAAATCATTAAATATTTGAAGATCTAAAAAAAGCTCAACAAGTAGAAACTAGATATGCAACTATGCAAGCAAGGACAGAAGCAAACCTCATCTTTGCTGAACTCATAGGTAGCAGCAGACTGTGGAGACAGCCTCCTCACAAAAGCATATTTTTCATCAGGGGAGCTTATAGATTCTTTTAGTGACTGTAGTACTTTAAGGGGTGCTATAATGTAGTCAACCCTGAAGAATGAGGATAAGCATTAGAGTAAAAGCTGGACAACTGGTAGTACTTCAGAACTATTCAGGCACTCAATATCTCTGAAAAAATCTAAGATATACTGTATTACCCAAGAAGACTATACAGGTCCTGCTTATTGCGAACTGCTGCTGCCATTAGCTTTGATTTGTGACCATATTTGTGAATATAATTGTATGCTTTCGTCATCTGTAAATAGTGCATATAATGAGACTTCAAGGTGAATCTTTATAATCCTCATATGATTTAAAATTCACTAATCCAGAAATCAAAATAAACACTAACAAACAACAGCCTGGCTATGGATCTGCAATCTGCATTGCAAGGTCTCCGGAGGACCAAATGTATCCAGCTTTACCTCTAACAAGTCAGGATTAGTAGAGAGTGTACCAAAACAACCTATAGCTCCAATTACAACACGAATATGATATCATAGCTAAGCCCAAATGATAAATGTAAACAAACTTTAAAACATCAGCGGACAGAACAAAACCAAAATTTTGTCCATTCAACTATATTGTAAATGTGGCAAAAAATTCTCAATCAACATCTTGCTGCCAGATGCAAAGTTTCTAAAGGACATGAACTATATAGTGAATGATATGAAAACAGCCTTGCTAGGCCTGCAAATGAAAATTTTGCAATATACAATAAGGCAGGAATCAAAAATAAAATAAAATAATTCATTCAGCTCCTTCCCTTAAGCTTCACCAACATGTAGTGAAACTGACATGCCAAGATTGATCCTCCTCCCTCTCGTCTCACTCAGGGATCATGACCATGGTTTGTTCAAAATTGCAAGTCGTATGGTCTCTCTACATTACATCTGACAGATAACTCCTTGAGCATTGTATAGAATATTCATTCAGGAAGGCAAGAATGTATGTACTACCATCCACTAGGTTGAGTGAAAAATCTATAATTGTGACTTGAATAAAAAGGTAATCAACAAGCTCGAAGTGGCATACTGGATACAACCAATTCCATAGTTACAAATTACAAGATGGCTAAACATTGAAAGTATTTTTCTTGTCCTATTCAAACAAAGATATCACTTTTCAAATTCAAGTTAATCGGTGTTGAGATTACTCGACACATGTAGACACTAGTAAACTAAGAACAATAAGATTTAAGAAGTCCATTTTAAACTCACCAATGCCAACCCAGGATCTTCTCCTCGTTTAACAGCAGCATCAATCTCAGTATCACCAGAATGATTACGTGCCCAATCCTGAATAAACGCAAATGATATATTAGAGAAACAAGACACAAAATTGTAATGAACTCCATGTTCCCTTCTGGTTGAAATTTACCCTTATGCGACCAACAAAGATCTGGATAACAGATGCTCCTGCTTGGGCTGCTGCAGAAGCTTGGGCAAAGCTGAAATATCAGATAAAAAGCATAAGAAACAACCTACATTTACTAGCATCTTAGCATGCATAGATCTATATCTAGAAAATCAAACAGTATCTAACAAAAAATAATGGGCATAATATTTATACTCCCTCCATAAGAAATCATATGACGCCATTGAAATTTGTGACTCATAAGAAGGTGGCAAACAAAATGGGACGGCGGGACCAACTTACAACTTTAGATTGTCAAAACCAAAACAAATTGAATTTCTTCTCTTATTAGTGTCCCTGGTTTTCTTATAGTAAAAATGTTACTCCATCCATTTTAGTAGTCCTAGATTTCCAGTTTTCACTTTGAAGCTTGAACACATTTTTTAAAAGAATATAGCATTTTAAATTTAAGTTAGAGGTGGTGCATAACATAAGAGTTACTAGGATAAAAACGAAAATTTTGGAGGAACAAAAGGGGGGAAAAAACTTTTGAAATGGATAGAGGGATTATCAGTATCCATAAGTCAATGACATTCAAATATATTCGTTAACTATCAAAGACAAATAATTCAGAGTTTCACGAATTTCTTAAGTCACAAGAAGAACAATCAAAAAATTATAACTAGGGAGAAGAAATAGCACTCCTTTCACTCAAGACAGTTATTGAGTGAATGTCCATACAATCACAAGGAGAGTATAAGTTAGTAATAACATGCCTATAAACAAATGTCAAGTGAGTCTGTATGCCCTCAGATTCCAGCACCCTTGCAGCCTCTATCCCCTGAATATAAAAGCAAAAATTGTAACATGAGCCACTCAAAACCATGCAAGCTTGGTTAATACATCAAAAATGAAAATTACTGCTTTTAAAAAACCTGCCATGTTGAAGGAATCTTAAACAGCAAACGCTCTGGAGGGACCTCAATGTCGTTGTATAGCTTCAAAAGGTCATGCACCTGAAATTTGGATAGCGTAATAGTTATAATGGAGAATACAGGATTTCTATTATGGATAATACTGCAGGGTGTTAAATTATCAGTTTTATCACATTGCTAGAAAGCCTTGGAGTTTGTGACTTACAGAATTTAGAGAGATAATTTTCAAAGCTTGCAAGCAATACCAAATGGAGAAAGTAGCTTTCATATAAGATATAATATATTCTATGAGAAATTATTCCATATTAGTGGGTAGAATTTTTTTTTTTTTTTTTTTGGGTAAAATCACTTTCC
Organism: Beta lomatogona; assembly: GCA_947646795.1. Lineage (NCBI taxonomy): Eukaryota > Viridiplantae > Streptophyta > Magnoliopsida > Caryophyllales > Amaranthaceae > Beta > Beta lomatogona. Next base: position 2,600,300 of record CANSNZ010000150.1, read on the forward strand.
TTGGTTAATCAACCAAAATATTACCTTACTTGACAAAGTACTACACATTATGTAAACTTTATTGCTTCCTGTAATAATAGTCATGCACAAAAGAAGCGCCTAACACATCTATAAAATGGTCAATTACCATCACTACGACAACTCAGCCACGTGTTTTCACACAATCACCAGTCAATCTCATATACTGCTTCTTTCTGATTTTGATTCCGATTAAATTTGCTGGATCCTTCTCAATCATTTGTTACCATTTTTTTAGATTAATTTGGTTAAAAGTATAAAAGTAGGTTGGGTGAAACTAGGAGAGAATACTTTCTTAGTTTAGTTTGTTTTCTAGATAATTCCTCGAGAGGTTGTATCTACTAGCTCTAGTTGGAGTAAACCCAGGAAGTGGGTTCAATAAATATAGATATGTAAACCATTGTTATATAAATATTGAGATGTGCAAGTTTGATGTATCATAAATAGTTAAATACCATAAAATATACAGTTTGGTGATTTTACTAAAGAGAGTTTCACATTTGTTTGATTATGGCTTTGTTTGCTAGCTAAATCTCTCATTTCCTTAACTCATATCTCTATTATTAACAACAACAATGTCAAAGCCTTAGTCTCAAAAGATGGGGTTGCCGTTGGCTGCATAAAGTATCTCCCAAAATCCTCTTCCTCGATTAATTTCTACCTAGTATAATATGTTCGTATACACCCCTTATCTTCAAATCTTTTTCAACTACCTCCATCCAAGTCATCTTTGGTCTTCCTGAGTTCCTTCACTCCTTGGCCTCTTCTTAAATCCCCATAATCCAGATTCAAATCCAAATGAAGCAAGGTCAACGGCATTGGAAAGTAGACATCCGTAGCTTTCGAAAAACTTATTATGGGCCTCTGTTAAGTCCACATTTTACTCTTATTTTGGCACATTTTGAGGGATATTATGTTGTGACTTGGATGGATTTGAGTAGATTTGTACCCAAATGATAGGAATTGATGAGAAATGCTGAATTATGAGAAGAGTATGCATTTGTGGCTCATTTAGAGGTTTAATGGCACCATGCTAGGTCCAAGATGGAAGTAATTGGGCTTCCTACAAGGTCCAATTGGGTTGGAAGCCGTATTTGAAGAGTCCAAGGAAGAAAAGAGACATCAGTTCTACCACGAGTCGCGGCGTTGGCAGCAGCTCGCGGTGGAATGCCGAGAGCTTACCGCGACTCGCGGTCATGGGCGCGACTCGCGGTAGAAACCGCGGATCGCGGTGGACGCGGGCAGCGCATTCCATTATGTTATTTTCTCGCTTTTATGTTTAGCGGTTTTTCGGAAAATGGGGATAGTAAATGTTATTTCTTTTCAGTTTTTTATACACATTATTATTGAGAGTTTTAGCCCTAGCTTTCATTTTGTATGCAAAACTTGGAGTTTGAAGACTAATTTGATCAAGTACTTTGGGATTCTTCTACAATTCAAGCAATCTTAATAAGTTTTACTCTTCTCTCTCTCTTAATCTATTTAATTATGTACTCAATTATGCTTATCGTTTTTATCGCCATGATTAGTGAGTAGTACTTCCATCTAGGATTAAATCGAGCCCTATTATGCATTGATCATGTAGATTGTTGCTCTAATTCCCATGTTATTGAATTATATGCTTAGGGTTTGACAAGATTGTATTTGTAGTCAATTTCGCATCTTACTTTAGCCCTAGCTTTTATTATCAATGAAAGTTGGAATAGAAATTAGGATCATATGTTTGTTTGCTAAATTATCATTTCATTAATTAAGTTCATCAACGAAAGTTGGGTCTTAGTTCGGATAGTCTTGTCATTGATTTAAATTCTTCCATGAAAATAGGTGAGAATTGGAATTGGGATTTAATTGACATTGGCTCTTAATGCTTCTAATTGTGTATGTAAGCCATGAAAATAGGAAACATACATGTTAGTTAGGCCTTTTTGCTATCATGAAAGTGAGCTTTAGGTATTGTTGGATGATTTGGGATTTAGTTTCGGTTCGCAGCTGTGCTTTATTGCTAAATCATAAGGGAATGTCATTCTTACCTAAGCTATAATTGAATAATTGGGAAGTGAGTTATGGTTTGATCAATTCATAGTAGTGGTGATACTTAATCTTAGTGTTTTAATTATCATATTCATATAGTTTGTCATATTCTGTCGTTTGTTTAGCCTTTAGTTCATAGACTCTTTCTCATTTCTGGATTGTGTAACTATTTCGTAATCTAAAATTAAGTAGTGGTTAATCTTATACCTCCCTGAGTTCAACCCGTATGTGATACGACACCGTACACTTGCGGCATTAAAATGAAACCCTAACAGCCTCTAGAAGAGGTTTGGATAGACAGTTATGGGCTTCCACAAATCATCCTTCTGCTGAACCATAGCCTTTGTAATATTGAAAAATATACTATGATCCTCTACCAACCTATAATGTGGGACTATAAAGATAATTTAGTTTCAGCGCCTTGCGCAATGTGCATACCACCAACATGCAAACCCTCTGTGCAATGTGCAATGTGCAATGTGCAATTGAACCTTCTGCCCAGCTAGGCTGCACACACCTTCTCCGAATATTAAATATTTGTAAATAACCTAACTTCTCTTCAAATATGAGACTTCTCATCAGTCATTTACACGCCAACATTTGCAAAAACCTAGATCCTCTGCAAACACCAATAGACATCAAACCTCCTCTAAACTTCACCAAAATGCCTACGGGCAGACTGATCTTTGAGACCGCATAACTTCATTCCAGACCTCCTTTGGAAACCCATAAAATATTTTGAAAAGCTACGGAAGTCTACTTTCCAATTACATTGATCTTGCATCACTTGGATTAGTAATGAACAACTTATGAGGTGATCAATTTGAGTCTGATTTAAGAAAATTGCTCACATCTCCTCAGCTTTAAATCGTAATTGGGCTTATAGTATATCGTTGAAAACCTTTTTCGAAGGATTATACATCAATGCAGGTTGCATGGATTAATTTATAGGTGAATGAACCTTATAAGCTTGATTTTGATTATTTTGAACTTGTTTGGCTATTAACGGGACATATCCCTTCAATTTGAACATTTTTAAACTGCTTAGAGTTTGGGATCTAATGATTCATCATCTTTGGTTGCACACAGAGGTCCTTTTGCACCATTCATTATTATCTACTGTTTTATGCTGCTACAAACTCAGTTGGTTACTTGGTTCATATCACTTTTAATTCCCTTCATCCAAGTCATCTTTGGTCTCTCTCGAGTCTCGACTTCTTCCTAAATCTCCATAATCCCCATTATGGTCGACATCACAGTATCACACATGCCCAAACCAACATAATCAGTTTCCTTCATCTTATCACCAATTTGTGAACTGAATATATCTTATTCAAATTCTATCTTTACAGAGTTCTCACACATCCATCTCAACTGACATATCTTTGTTACACTTACACCCATCTTCTTAATATGATCCTTCTGAGATGCCCTGAAGTCATCTTCAGTCTCTTTATGTTGTCTTTATTACCCCTTAGCTAACTATGCCCAAAAGAGATGACTATATCTTTGATAAGTAATAAAAAATTAAGAGTCTTGGATCTGAAAAAAAAACCTCATAACTTGTCAACCAATGAACCAAATGACCAAAAAACCACGGTATCACTAATTTCACCTTTGACTGCAAATAAAATCAATGAGAGTCTTTGAAAAGCAACCGCTTCGTTACAAAGATCTTGACTTCAAAAGACCTCGCCAGTGGCAAAGACAAACACAAAAGTGCTATTGTTGTTGCTCAGAAGTAAATTTAAAAAGAAAAAATTGGAGGTGAGACAAGAGTAAAGTATTCTTTCCCATTGTATGTTAATTTGATTGTTAGAACATCATCAAGCTCCTATACTAATTTGGTTAGGGATACTCGGATAGACCCTATTCACATAGTCCTTGGTTATGACCTATGATTTTTGCTCATCCTACGATTTCCTCCCATCGGAAGCAGCTAAGTGTTAGGTTGATTAACACCATAATACCTTCATCATGCGTCATAGTGCCTACTACGTATCACTTAGATGGGTTTTCTATTGTATTTCTCGGATAAGTATTATGGAATGTATTGGAGATATACAAAGGAATATCATCCAAAGATAAAAGAATAGCAAGGCATAAAAAGAACACACCCTGTCCCCTCAAATGAGCTTTACGCAGAGAGAGAAACAGGAGAGGATAAAAAAAACCCTTAAGCAAATAATTACGCATGATTTTATCTACAAAGCCAAGATACTACAAAACAAAACTTGGAAAGAACCATTTGGCCCGACTACATAAAAGCAGCAGAACAGATAACTTGAGAGCTTCACACAAACAAGCCACGCCCTAAAAAAATTCACTACTACCTCACTTTCCAAGTGCACCAAATGGCAAAGGGAAAATATTCCATACATTTTTGGCTTGTTTCGATGCTATAAAAATAAATATGAAGACGCCTATTGAGCCCAAAGGATATCAAGAATGGAAAAGTGACACTAAACACCTTCTACCATGACATCATCATATTTCCACATTCTCAAAAATCGGACACATACTGTATTTTGAAACCTAATTGCAGTTTGCAGCAACTTGGAACTTCACTCGCCCTTTCTCAGCCCATAGCCAAGACACACAGACTGGTGAGTTTTCTCCTTTATAATTTGATTTTTAATGATTAGAATATACGTACACTGGTTGAAACTTTGAAAGAATAGTTCCCGAGGGTGTTAAAATTTGCACCTTTCAGTTACTCCAAGGAAGAGTTCTATTTAAGATGGACATTTGCTCCAAGTTAGAAAAAATGTCATGTGTAACTCAATATTGGTGTTCTGGCATTCCACACAATTCATAACAAATGAAAAGATCACACAAGTGCAAGTCGTGGACTCATAGTTAGTTTGTGAACCGCAGCCAAAACTCAACGTATTCCACTCAAACAAAAGTAGTCGATGCACATTCATCATAAAACATCACTATGGTGTATTGATCCCCAAATGAAGAAGCATGATATATACCCAAGGGAAGCACAGTACAAAGAAATGGCATATAATTCCCCTAGCATTGCAAAAATTACAATCCTCACTCATGCTGCCCAATCAACAGACTTTAACAAAAAACTTCGATCATGTGAGTTAGATCAATACCTTGTGAATAATCCCATGGGTATCATAAGCTAGACGAGGATCCACTTCTGTCGATACCCTACCGGGTACCAGCTTAGCCAAGTCAGCACCAACATTTACTAGGGCCTACTCATCGCCAAACATATATAAATCAATTGACGAATCTTCCAAATAAATATACACTATATACTTTGATCCAGAAAGATATTGCCGAGAAAAATAATTCTGTAAAATGAGGAGAAAAAAAAAGGAAAAGAAAAAGAACAAACCTTATTGTAGAAACATGACAATCTAGCATCTGACTTGCCAAGACTAGCACAATCAGAGTCTGCCAGGGCAGTATCAACTGCACTCTACGTCCAAAAGAAGAAAAGGAAAAAAAAAAAACAAGGAGATAAGCTTGACATTATCACATTATCATAATTTTAGTTTCTACTTCCTGAGTTTCTTTTAGTTCTACTATTCTGACTTTTGACACTATCAACATACTCTACTTTAACCATCGAAAGTCATAGTCACGACTCACGTGGAATCTTGTTAGATCGTCTCAATATATAATTACAACATATCAACATTTTATAAACGTATACATAATAAAAAGAAATTAATGCTCGAACTTGTGCATTGGCAAACATGCATAGTACTAGAAATGGTATAACAAAGAAACGAAGGAAGTATAAATATTCTATGCAATTGGATTACCTTGAAAATTGTATCAGGAAGACTCAAAATCCCTAATAGAAGGGAGGAACTAACAGTTGCAGCAGTTGGAGGAAATCTATAACAATGATACATTAAAAAAAAAAGATTAATATGATCATCGAAGTTGATAAGTTAAAAAAACGAAATTCGAGCAATGAAATGGTGAAATAACCTTTCGAAATCGTCGAAAACGACGGTATCAGGAACAATCTCACTGAAGCTCGAAACATCATCAAGTTCAGTATTTACACCTAAATTCACAAAAAATGCGACAATTTCAAGCTCAAACTATTAAAAAAAAAAAAAAAAAAAACAAGTAATACATTGATGAATCAGAATGATAAGAGAAAAAATTAGGTTTGAAATTACCGGTATCGAGAGAAGAAGGAAAATTATTAGCAGAAGCGCGAAGTTGAGGAAAAGATGATTGTCGAAAGTTGAAAGTGAGATTAGATCGAACAGTGAGCTTAGATTGTATAACCTGATTTTGCGTCAATTTTGCAGAGTTGATGAAATGTGATTGGAGAAAGATAAAGAGGAGAGAGAAAAGAGAGGAAAAGTTACCTGGAGAGGTGAGGAGAGAGAAGAAGGCGGAGATGACAAAGTTGTTGCAGACATTGCTGAATTATGAGCGTGCTAGCTATTCGGTTGAGTTGAGAGTTGAGAGTTGAGAGTGAGGAGTTGAAGTTATTTTTGAGTGGTAAGAATTTTAATTGACTTCTATTCAAGAAAATAAGAATGATGATGGACTATTGTCCGAAAAATCCTCTTTTAAGTTGATGTTTTTCAAAGTGAGACTAGAGTTTTGTTGGGAACTCAATTCTCACAGTTTCTTAATTTAACATTTGCGGATCAGATGGTTGAGTAAGGGAGAAAATAAGATTCAAATATGAGATCTCTAGGATTTAAGGTAAGAGTCTTACTAAGTGACTTGTAATAGTGACATTCCAACAATATGTAACAAGCACAAGGATACATTTACTCATTGGGTAGATATTTTTTTTTTTTTTGTTAGTTGGTAAGATGAAGGACCCTACTGAACTAGCACATCGCACAGGTACAACTATAGGTGGCAAAGGGGTCAAACAGGTCGGGTCATTACGGGTCAACTTTGTGTTCGGTTTACGTTCGGGTTCGAGTACGGGTTAATTTCGGGTCCATTAAATTTCGGGTCACAACGGGTCGGGTTAGGTCGGGTTTTTATTCTAGCAAATAAATAAAGCACATATAAGACTAATAAAACTAAGTTAAATAGTTAATGGGAAGTGGTTAAGTCATATATAGTATCTCACGATAATTTTTTTCCTTAAATTTGTTTAAAAAATAACTAATAAGATAACTTTTCGGGTCGGGTCGGGTCATCATTATCGGGGTCAATTTCAGGTCGGGTCACTTTCGTGTCGGGTTTGGGTCGGGTATTTCGGGCCGGGTCAACAGGTACAACCAACCAGGTTTGCATGTCAGACTCTTTGGAGGGAGGGGGGATGGTAAGGGAAACCTCACCACCAAAGAGCCCCTAGTGAGATTTGATCCCATGACCTTGAAGTTATGAGGCCAAATCTTTACCACTAGGCCAAGCCTTACTTGGTACTCATTAGGTAGATATAAGCCACTAGAGATGGAATATTAAAAGATAATGTAAATTGATGAGTGTCTTCCCATTTTTATTAATGTCTATTTCTAATAGATTGTCTACCTAGTGAGTAGATTTTTTCCCCCTATACAACAAGGGTAGAGATTTAAGCACTAAAAACACCCGACAAGAAATTAAGGAACAAGTCCAATCTATGCCCATCTCTCGACTTACATTTTCGCTTTAGAATACTTGGGCTGTTATTGAGTTGAGCCTCCCTAGTATATTTGGGCTCACACTTTCTCAATCAAAGTTGGACCTCGAGTTGAGTTGTACTCATGTAATGAGTGTTGTCAAACTCAATTTAGCAATGTTCATGATTGAAGATACAAGAAAATTTTATTTATCCAAAATACTATTCAAGTATTTCAAGTGACTGAGGCAATCAATCAGGCAGTTGAATGGCTCGCCAACCCGAGGTGTTTCTCTAGAGTTTGGATTTTATCTTTTAGATAGCGATCTTCCCTAATTGAGTAGAATTTTAAATGAGGATTAAAGGTGTGACTTTCCCATGCCTAGTCGGCTAGTCCTTCCCTAATTTCCTGTTGGTTTATTTTCTTTGCTTGGTTCTGTTATATGCATACTCCCTCCGTTTCATTTTAATCTACATACTTATACTTTTCACGCATGTCAATGTAAAATTTTGAGGACATATATCTTTAGTTTTGTGTTTGTAAAAATTATAGGGTTTTTCTACATTATACCCTTGTGTTTCTTTGATTTTTACGTTGTACCCTAACATTTTTAAAATTCCACATGATACCCTCAAACTTACCACATTTTATGCACTTTGTCCTTACTATTATCTCGGAGGCAAATATTTTGTCTATAATTTGTAATCTAATGAATTAATCTTGCTTATAAAATGTGTCCTTTAATAGTAAAACTATGAACAAGTTAGCGTAGCTCCTAAAGATCACAAAACGGTAACAAAATTTATGATACCTAGTCGGCAATCGGGCACTATACATTAAAAAAGCTAAGTTTAAGGGTACAAAGTAGAACTTATAAAAGATTGGGGTACAGCATAGAAAATGAAGAAACATGGGGGTATAATATAGAAAATCCCAAAATTATAAAAATTACATATTAATAAAATACATGTTATGATGAATCTAACAAGATCCCACATGACTATATTTTCATCCGCGTATAAATCACAAATGATGGTCAAAGTGAAATTTGTGAATAGTGTAAAATATCAAAGTGTAACAATTAAAATGAAACGGATGGAGTATAATATAATGGACATTAACGCAATAATCTACTAACATCGCATAACGTTTAGAGGTTTACTAGAAAGCAAACACTCCTCCCTCCATGAACCACTCATAACAAAAAAACTACTACATAAAACACAAAATGGCTGATAAAAAAGACTTTGCATTAATCACTTAAGAAAAGATTGCTCTTCACCCTAAAACATACATTTACTTAAGAACGGTAGAGAATACAGGCAAATTTCGAATACTATTTGTTAAGAAAAGAACCAAAACTTTTGGCTCAGACTGAAAATTTGTGAATGATGCAGGCACTAGGCAGCCTTTGCTGCATAGCTTCAAAATTTAAATCTCTACCCTACAAATATATAATTAAGTCTACATATTATTAACTAATTGTTCCTCCTCCTTGTGCTCTGATTCTGCTCTCTCCACTGCACCAAGGCCTCCAGAAATTGCTTAACCTGCTTGTCGCACAAGTAAAACAATGCAAATTAATCCTCGTTATTAAGATGTGAGATTAAGAGAAACGGAAAACACGAGGGCAGAAACTAGCCACCTCTGAAGGGTCCCTGAGAGAGTAGGATGCCTTAGTGTCTTTCGGGATTGGGGATACTAGAATACCATATCCTCGGTTCCCCTTCCGTAGAACCTTTAACAAGAATAACAGTTGAGAGTGAGTACGATTTGTAGTAATCAATGAACTGATCAAACAATAAAAATCTGAAGCAAAATAATTTGCATACCTTAAATGCATCTTCATCAGTCCTGTCATCTCCTATGTAAATTGGGAGCACATCATCACTGTTACTTAGGCCTGTTGTGTTCGTGCACAATACACAACAAATATTAGGGGAACATTTCCATAATACACACATAATGACATAACAATGGAATTATGGAAAGTTGGAAACACATGAAGCAGAAGTGGGAAAGGAGACATAAATAATTCCAACTTTCGTAAATCTTCTCAACAATCTCCCAAGGTTTCAGGGGTCCTTGAAATAACCTGAATTATTGTTTTTTTTATTATGTACAACCGAAAAAGCTCAATTATTTTCGCATAATAAAAAATTGGGGTCGGAAATTGAGATTATTCATGTCACCTTTTTGCCAAAATAAAAAATAAGAGAAACAAAGAGTAGTAAGAGAGGCAAAAGTACCAAGAGACTCAAGCAAAAATTCAACTGCTTTCCCCTTATCCCAGTCAATGACGGGTCGAACTTCTAAAACCTGCAATTTATGAATTGAGAGGGCAACAAATGCATCAGAACACGAGTTCATATATTTGATGAAAATCATAAGGAAGAAAAGAAATAGATATAAGGTGGTACCTTCCGCCCGTGAGTTAAGCGTAAGCGAGGATAACTTTTAAGAATATCATGCACAAGCTGGGCAATAGTAGGCCAATTCTGCAGTTCAGATGAAAAAGTAGAGCATCATTTTAAGGTGCTGCCACATAGTAGCTGCCTCATTTCTCATTTATTTCTATGAAGATTATACTAATCTACTCACCTTCTCATCAACATTACGGTAATGTACAGATGCACAAAACTTGTGGTTCTCAACTTTTGCGCCTTTAATACTTTTAGTCATGTCAACAAGGGTTCTAAAAACCTGAAGCAACGAACAATTTACAAACATTAGTTGCATATTTAATAACTTGTTCACCAACTGACGGGGGCCGAAGAAACGTTAAAACCACGAGGAAAACCCACCTCATTGATCATGGTCAAAAATTCACTAGCAGGCTGGAACAAACTTACTTCCTTATCCTGCAAATCATCAGACGGCTGTAAATTAAATTGGTCTGGAGATGATATAACTAGATTTTTTTTTCATTCAAGTAGAGGAATCCTAATCTCACCTGCTTGTCAGTGGCATTGCTATAGTTAAAGTGCTCATCAAATACATCGTGCACTGGGCTCATGATATCCATCCCATGACTACCAGCATAGTGTAGCTCCGTTAAACCTACCAAATCGTAGACCTTATCACGGCTTCTTCCACTAATGATCGCTGTTGGAAAATACTTGGCAACATTTCTCACAGCGGAACGCATCTGATCAGTTGACAAACTCAGCAGAAAAAGCTTTAGACAGAGCTATAAACAACAACTAAATGAAATGACAAAAACAACCATTTGAAGATCCTTACATCATTAGACATAAGTGCACGATCAGGGTCATCCACTATTGGAGAAAGGGTCCCATCATAGTCCAAAAATATCGCAACCTTCTTTCCCTCGGCAAAATTGGTGATTTGTTCAAAGGAAGTCAAGGCAGACGGATGCTTATTCTAAAGATTCAAATATACACCACAAAAACAAAACATTAGAAAAGAGCCATCCCACACACTACTCTCATATACTACACCAGTAAAGAGGAGATCATTACCATCCAAGCATAATAACCAAAATCAGTGTCATCTGAAACAACCTCGACATGGAAGTCCTTAAGAAGCTTCTTACGAGGAGGAGAGGAAGATTTCATGGCATCTAACCAGCCGTTTGACAGAACATCTTCAAGCTTGCCAGGCTTTTTCTTGGGAATTGGTATATACATCCCCGTTGAGAAAGATGCACCCGTCTGTGAGTAAGGCATTAGGTTCGGATGGATGCCAACTCTCTCCTTGATGGGAGCAGGATCAGTCAGTACAGGGGAGGGTTGGCCTGAAATCATGTCTAGCGAATCCAGATTGCTTGTTTATGTTAGTAGAATAATTAGTCTAGATACAATTAATGTTATCAACTTGTTTAAGTCAACTATCCGACCCTCTTGTCAATGAAAAACCACCTCTTCAATGTTTTCTTATCACCGCAGCTTGAAGAACTGTCCATCAAGCAAGAATTACCTGAAGTCTAGTGAAATACACGTATCAATCCGTAAATTCCAATTCTACAAATGCTTGAAAGAATATAGACATACAAATACTATAACAAAAAGAGGTACCTTGTCATCTTGAATCATAAGCTGCATTTACACAATATAGCTGAAAATCATTTCCTCCAAACTTAGATTTCCCAGAAAAGTGCCTTGATTTTAGCCTGAAGCAAAATACAATAAGCTCAACTAACTGAAAGCTCAGAAGTCACAATCACACTCTATGTGGACACCATACATAAGGGTACTGTCGTGTTTTGTCAAGTATACAATGTCACTTCTTGCAAACGAAGTGGCACTAACAAAGAAAAAACAACTTGATGAATAAGTGAAGAGACAACTCTTTAGATTGAGGAAACACTGCATACAATTATGGGTCTAGCAACCAAGTAGTGACCAACAATTATATAGCAATAAAATTATTAACCATCGCACTGCAAGCTTTTAGTTGTTAATATTTTATTTATTTCTTTAGCCTAAATGCTCAACTACCACTCATGGGTGCAATCTAAATGAGCAAGTAATAATGATACTCCATATCATTAACTTGTTTTAAACAACGTTCATTTTTGTTTTTTTGGAGTTTAAAAGCAGAGTTGGACCACCACCAACTAGAAGATTTTCCAATTAAGAAATCACAAAGGTAAAGTAAGGAAACTCAGGGATTTCAGAAGCATGTAGGTGTACTTATTTACATATTCGGAAGTAAATCTTCTCAAGGATTCATGTGGAACAAAAAGAGAAAAACACCCAATACTTTGTTAATTTAAGAAAGGTGTTTAGATTAACATACTAATAAATTGGCAGTTCAGAATATTTATTTATGCTGAGGTCCACTTTGTCCCAAAAGTAACTATTAACAGCTATGTCACCAGAACACAAGCAGTCGGCACTAATGTGCATACTACAATAAGTCAATAATGATGTGGAATTGCTTCAAATGAATTGTCACTATAGGTAAAAAGGGCCTTTAGCATAAAGACTACGCTGGAGCAGCCTTTCTTTGTAAAAACAAAGTTGATTGTACACCCAATTTTTCACAAAAGACACAGAAAAAACATAAGAGAAGGAAGTGGACCGCTGTTCTGCAAAAACAGAAAGAAACCGAAGAAATACATGTACGGAAAGACAAGAATACTCAAATTATACATACACTTTCTATCTATTGTCAATAAAAACGTTAAAAGATCCAGCTGGTAATCTAAGAAAAAACAATAACTTCCTACATCTAGATTAAAGACATAAGTAGAGACATCAAAGCACTGAAAATTGCTTTTGGATTTACCTGTAATTCAAATAACATTAAGTAATAGAAAAGGCCAAGATGTCGGACAAACCATCAGAATGATAACACTCCCACGGACCCGAAATAAACTTGCACATAATTATATTAGGATTAGGATGTTGGATTTCCCAAAACAAACTTCCACTTTCCTTTTCTAGGTTGTGAATTAATATGTCGCACATATTAGTATCAACATTGTCATGAAAAAAAGGTTATCTCTGTGGAAATTATCCTTAAAGTGAAGCAAAATTAAGAATGTAACAAGGGCAAGAAAATCAATTCACACGACAGCAAAATGTTTAGATTCACTGCACAGATTGATCATTTTTCACAAGGTCAAATAATGGTTCCGAGAATTGGAACAGAATTTCACAAAATTTGATTATGCAAATAAAGCAAATAATTCCAGATCTATGTACTACAACGATCTTCTTAGTTGTGGAGATATTAATCAGAACTAATATAATCTGTCCCTTACCATGTATATGTGTCTTTATGACCCGTTTGGTAGGTGGTACTAAATAACGAAAATAGCATCAAATCATCTATAATTTGAAAAGAAAAGCCCCCAACTCGTTGCCATGGTAATGGAATCCTATCCCTGAACATGTGATTTCTTTACAAATTGTCATTCCCACTCAATATCTATAACGTGGTGATACAAATTTATGAAGAAAATCACATGCATGGATGTCGACATGAGTTTTTTTGTTACAAGATTACACCAAAACCCATTACTAGTACTGCGTATCAAACAGGTTGTTATGTTTGTGCACGCATATTAAACTCAAATAATAAAACATAAAGTGACGGATTTTATAAGAAGATCAATTAAGTCAACAATTGATACAAGATTGATGGAGTACTAATTAATTTATAAATCAAACAATATATCAACTACATATATAAAGTTAAAAGCTAAACCAAACTTTTGACAATGTAGGTTAGTTGAAAGTTTTAGGATCTATAAATTTTAGTCCAAGTAATACAATGCTACAAGCAAAAAATTGTCTAAAATCGCACGATATTAGCAAGATATTAGGCAATATAATTTCAAACTAATTCACATTTCTAAAGTATCATTAACCATTAACATCAAATGATTTCATTTAACCGGACTTGAGTGTGACAGAAATTAGGTGAAGTAGAAAAAGGTACAGCTAGCAATCTTACTTTAATGGTCTAATAAAACGTTCTGATGAAGAAAGAAAACAACAGCTGACTTATTAATTAGTAAGTTTTGATTAAGACATGTTTGGGGAAACTTGGTCATTTTCAAGCTATGTCCAGAAACTAACTTCCAAACATATGGTAGTATAAAGCATTATGGACCTGTACCATACTATTTCAAGTCGCTAGAAGTTGGCTTTTGGGACAGAAACAAAGACCACCTGAAATTAATACATTTTCTTTTTTCTTTTGTAGGGTAATTGGGTTGGGTAAAATATCTTTTTCCTACAATAATTTTGCAGGGAATAGAGATCAATTGTCATTTTGATCTCATCTTTAGCTAATTGACCTAAAGTTTAAACTATGAAGCATAGAAACTTCAGTGATCCGACGATCCCAAAACCCCAACTGTTTTCATGCTAATAATACCCGAAAATGTTTGGGAACTAAGGTTTCTCCGCTTCGAAACCCTGTCTGTTTCCGTGCTACATAGATTTTTAATCCATTAAAGAGTAAAATATTTGAACTTTTTATTTCTCAGATTAATACTGTAATATTGTATGACAAAACAATGACATGTTGATTCATAATGAGAGTGAGGATAAGCTGAGTTGGTTAGAGCTTTCCTCCTGGGCTGCCAGGATCGGTCTCATCCTTCTCATCCCCTCGTGGGCCCATTTAAAGAAAAAAAAAAAAAAAAAAAAACATGTTGATTCATAATCAAGGACAGTAAATAATATAAACCCAAAAAAAGGTGATAATTGAGACACATATATGTTAATTAAACACACAAGAAAAGAAAGATTTAAAACTTCATATAGCATCAAAGATTACCATCAAAGACACAAATACATTAATTTGGCATTTTAGAAAGGGTCAAGCAACTAACTTTTACACCCAAAAAACAATTTAGAAATCAGAAAACTCACAAAATCCAACCAAATTAAGTTTATAAAAACAAATTAAAAAACACCAACCACATATAAAAATAAAAATACAACTAAGAAACAAAAAAGCAAGAATCTAATAAATAAAAAAATGAATTTCCTATGATAATAATTCACCCAACATGCGCCACGTCCACCGCCAAATGCTCAAATCAATTACTGCTTCCTAAGTTAAACAAAAGCACATATACAATAATAATATATATTCACCATTAATGAAAGTCAGCTGATTTGCATGTTTCACCAAAAATAGCGTATTAAAACAAAGAGAAAAAAGGGAAATTGAAAAACAACAGCTGTCATTGTTACTCATCAACAACACCCAGAAACATGATTAAATTAATTACACAAAAACAAAAATAACAGATCTATCAGTGACAAAAAAAAAAAAAAACACAATTACAATTTACAATGCCAATTAATTGAGAATTAAACAGCATTATTGGAGGATAAAATATGAAAATTAAAAAGCAATTATTTACCTGAATTAAAAGATTGATGCAAAAATGCAGAAATTTCTCCCCCAATTGAGAAAAATCAGAAAATAAAATTAGGGATTTGAATAATTGTTAAAATGAAACGTCTTTTATGAAAGAAATGATCTTTGAAAGGGAGGAAGACGGCGGAATTGGAGGAAGAGACAAAAGGAAAATAAAAGAGAAGGAAGGAGACGAAGAGGTTGAGGTATAGAATAAGTCTTTGTATTTATAGAGTTTCATAGGTTTTCTAGAAGACGTGCTTTACAAGGCAACTTCTAGGCGTTTAAGTTTTGCTCCAATTGGAAATATTTTAACCGGGTTTTTGTAATTACTCCCATTTGCCAACTAAGGTTATAAATTCTTTACCTCATACTCCCTCAGTCCCATATTATAATGCCTGATTCTATTTTTGCACGGGTATTAAGGTCAATAGAATCTAAGAGGAAGGTAAATAGTGTGTATATTGAAAATAAATTTTATGGTAAAAAGGCTGATTTTAGGAGAGAGAATGACAATAAGTGGTGAAAGAGCATTAAATGCATGACTAATTCAACCCCCTGGGTTGAATAAACAAAGCAAAAAACTATTTCCAATAAGTAAATAAATAATGGTGGCACAATTTTTCTAGAAAAATCATGGAAATGTGTAGAATAAAAAAAGAAATCAATAAATACATTTTGTGACACTTTAAAAGGAAAGAAGCACTATAATATGGGACGAAGGGAGTATTAGTATGGGCTTCCGATGCTAGAGGTCTTGAAATCGAGTCACACACCTTATAAGGGGGATCCCCATATTCTAAAAGACTTCAACTTGCGTAAGACATAAGAGAAAGGCTAGAAATCTGATTGTTAGATACTCCTTTTAATACTTTCTCTACTCCCATTTAATTTAACTGCAACACTTTCAGTTTTGGCACTATTGACAATCACTCATATATAAAGTTTTTCTGTTTCATATGTATGGAAAAATATAGTTATATGGGATCTTGTTGGATTTGTCTCAATGTGTACTTTATTAATATAGATATGAAAGAGAAAGGCTAGAAAACTAATTGTTATATATTTTAATATTTTCTCCGCTGCCATTTAATTGCAACACTTTCAGTTTTGGCACTATTCACAATCACTCATATAAATAGTTTTTCTGTTTCATATGTATGGAAAAATATAATTATCTGGAGATCTTGTTGGATTCGTCTCAATTTGTACTTTATTAATATCTTATTTTTATAAATTTTACCAAAACATAAGTAAATATATTAATAGTGTGAATTGTACATTGGTAAGCGTGAAACTAGAAGTGTTGGAATTAAATGAAAGCGATGAAGTATGAAATATAAAATATGGTGGACCTCATGTCAAGTGAAATTAAAAAGATGTACTATAGAATTGTATTACAAAATTTAGTTATATAATAATTCAAGCCTTTATCAATATAAGATACTGTCAATATAATATAAAAAAAATATACCCTTTGTCCCAGAAAATTTGAACATATGTTGGGACACACAACTTTGCATCACTCATCTCTTTTGATGGCGTAACATTACCTGCAAATTGCTCCGGCTAGTCAACGTTCCATAGATTAAAGTGATAAGTTGTATAGCATGGTTATCGATTGTTATTTCATCAGAGGCGAATTTCCCCCTAATGTTAGAGATTTATGATTTTGAGGCGACAATCATGTCATTTGGGCAAAAATTTGGTTTTACAGTGTTCGTCAATTCCAGCCCAACTGGCTTGAAAATCAATCCGATTCTTTGTTAAAATTCATATATTCTTTATTGTTATCGATCTTGTCCAATTCATGGGTTGAAAGTGAAGAAATACGATTTTTTTTTATGTTCATCTTTCATAATTCTTGTAGAGGGGTACAAGAATTAATAGTACAAGAACTCATACTTTGTTTGGGTAGGAGGAAATGAAGAGAAAGGGAGGGGAACAAGCTCCCTTATTTGTATAAGATATTGGGGAAAGAAAGGAGATATTTGGAGGGAAAGTGGAGCTCCATCTTCCCCCTCCCTTTCTTTCTACATCCCTTCCTTCTCTAACCCTCCCCTTTCCTTTTCCCTCCTACATTGCTATCCGAACAAAGTGTAAGTAAATAATAGAAATTTTTCGGATATTTCAATAGAGAATATGTATATATTAAATAGAGGTGTTTTTCTCCCCTAAAAAAAATAGAGGTGTTTAAAATGGGCCTGGTGCGACCCAAAAATGGGTGGGTTTTGGGCATGAGTTTTGGGCACGCGGTTCGGGCCCGACTCAATTTCCGGATAAATAAGCCGAGTGACCTAAACCAGGCAAAATTTTGACCTGACCCGAAAATGGCCAGAAACTCGTTTTGTCCGGCCCGAAAGTGCGGGATTTTTTTTGCCAGGCTCAAGGCTTTGGCCCAAAACGAACTACTTTTTTTTTTGCCAAAACCAGCCACGCCCTGTCCCATGATCACCTCTAATATTAATTTTTCACAGAAGGAAAACACAACGATAATAGAAGAATTGAGTAAGTATAATTTTAGATGTTCACTAGCTATATAGTACATAATAATTGAATTTTAATTATTTTAAAACATATTTCAAACACTTTTTTATACTCTATATTTTTTTTAAAAGAAACTTTACATATAAATAATGTTGGATAATGAAAAATTTGGGGTTGAATTTTGAATAAACAGCCTAAATACTCCATATCTATACTAATATATTAAAAGGCGTGCGTGACAACGTATATACGCCACGTGGCAATTGGCTTGCAATAAGATTTGAACACGTGACATCTTGCTATTATACATAGCACAATTACCATCTTAACCAATTTTTAATCATGCTTTAAATGTCCACATTATTATATTTGTACCTTTTAAATGTTGAATTTTCTTTAATATATTTTAATGCGAATGGAAAAAATTGCATATCAAGTTCGGAAAACAATACCACCCGGGGTAAAGCCTGGGCCCAAATACACTAAAAACAATGCCACGTGGCGCCTTCGATTGGAGTGTTTTATGCCATGTGATCCACATACACTGAAAAAAATAGAAATACATTATGTAAGATTCGATCCCATGATCACAAACATATATACTAATGTCTTAACCACTAAACCAATTGATATTTGTTGTCATTACTTTAGAGTAAAATACTAATAAATGAATGATATAATTACCCGGGGCATAGCCCGGGCCTAAAAACTAGTTTAAGATTAATAGAGTATTAGACTAAAGCAAAGGTAAAACATATTATTCCTACTAGCGTTTGACTTAGTTCACCTTGAAAAGGAATGCATGCATCATGCATGTGTATCACTGTGCCGTAAGAGTTGAAAAAATTAGCTGACAGCTGATTTCTTGCATTGAAAATTGTATTTGAGAATCCCATTTCGTGTTATTCTATTCTCTCGTGATGATTATTGAAATATGAATGCCTGAAATGACCACCATGTTTCTGGAATCACACAGCCATATTATCCTTCATGCTTGTTTTGGTTGACAAATGTTATTGCATACGACATAGAAGTTTGATTGATAGAAGATTCTTTAGAAATTGGGAAAATTGTTGATCGAGCTGTTTAGTTGACAATAATCGAGAAGTGCAACATTTTTAAAATGTTATATACTTCCTCGATTCTCACTTCATAACTAAAATAATACTCCCATTCATACTAAAAAGCAATCTCATATTTTTTCTTTCTTTTTTTTACATCAAGAAGACGTACAAAAGAAAATTAAATGCGGAAATTAAGGAACAAACAACCTATTAGACTTACACCAACGAGCCAAATGGTGTGCTGGAGAAACCTGACTATTGGGCACCTTTTGTAGCTTACACCACATGAATTCGTGACCAATGGAGCGAATGCGAGTAATAGTATGGTTGACGCTGATATCCAAACAACGTGGAGACCCCAATAGTTGTACTAGTAACGTTGAGTCGGTATGTAGTTGAATAGCTCGAAAACCGATACTCTTCGCCCATTGGAGAGCTCGGAGACATGCCATTGCTTCCGTAGCTAGAGCCGAGTTAGCGTACAACCAAAGTCCACGCGATATGTTGGATGAAATTGTGGTAAAAGAGCAAACCCAAGCTGCACCCCCTATTTGTGTGGTTTTGTCCCAAGCTCCATCCAAAATGAGGAGTATTGGAGAGCTACCGTGAAGCTGCTGACCAAGATTTGCGATGTAAAACCCAGGCGGGTTAGTAGGCTCTGGAGGCCGAGTGAAATGATGTGGATGGCCTTGGGCAAACAATAGATGTTGGCGATCACTTTCATGGATGAAGGTTGTTAGGACTTGAATGCTAGTTCTAACCTGCCGGAAAACTTGATGATTCCGGGTTCTCCAAATGGCCCACAGTATACCGACAAGCGTAGGTAATCGCGTCCCCTGGTATCCGTCTTCGGTATAGTATTTGAGTATCCCATTTACGAGCCAACTACGAAATTGGAGATTCTGGGATGCCGTGGACTGATGATGCAGTTGGCTTATTTCCCATGCTTCATGTGCCAGCGGACAGAACCTGAATAGGTGTTGGCAATCTTCAGGCCCATCAAGGCAGATAGGGCAAGAGTCCGTTGGGCTGAGTTGGCGTTTGAAGAGGTTCTCTGTGGTTGCCAAGCCGTTGTGCCAAAGCTTCCATAGGAAAATCTTCCATTTAGGCATGATGTTCAAACCCCAAAGAGTGCGAAAAAATTGTTCATTTCTCGGCGTTGTCATGCTACTGATTTCATTTTGCTGTTGTCGGAGTATAAGCTGGTATCCCGACTTTGTAGTGTAAGCCCCTGAACGAGTTTAGGGCCAGTAGAGACTATCTTGACAGTCCAAGTAATTTGATAGTTCGAGTCCCTTAATGCTACGAGCACTAGAAGAAATAAACAGACGATTAATCTGGTGCGTATCCCATCCTCGTTGCTGAGGAAGCAAGAGATGAGCAACTTTGAGACGAGAAATACTTCGAGCGGAGTCCCGGTCCTTGAAAATGGGGACCTTGCCCCTGGACCCACTTGTCTGTTGCCGCTTTGATTTGCGTACCGTTGCCGACTTTCCAAGCACTATTGGCCATAAGAAGAGTATTGGCCATATCTAGGCCTTTCTGACCCCATGAACCAGAACGAGTTGAGGGGGGGTGTGTGCGTGGCATTGGACGACGAGCACGGAACACTTTGGAGAGTAAAAGTTGGGCGTTTTGTTGTATTCGCCGAGCTTTTTTCATCAGTAGAGCTTTATTAAAAAAACCAATATTGCGAATTTCGAGTCCTCCCATACCACGAGGAAGATGAAGAAGTTGTCGCTTTTTCCAATGAATCCCAGTAGAGTCTGTATTCCTCCAAAAAAACCTGGCTAGTAGACCATCTATTTTGGATGCAATGGTGGTAGGAATGCGAAAGACAGCCAGTTGATGCATTATAGATGCAACCAGAATAGAATTGATAATTACCAATTTTGCCGGCTGCGACAACTTACTATGACTCCATCGCGAGATGATAGCAGTGATTATCCAAAAGTGGTGTAAAATGGGCCACCTTGTTCCCTTGAATATCAATCGACACGCCAAGGTAAGTCCCAAGCGAAGTCCCAATCTCATATTTTCAAAGTATTCTTTATAAGACGAACTTTGAGGAACATTTCAATAAAAATTAGCTTTGAAAGTAGATTGGTTATGATAAAAGGATTGCAGTTTTAAATTGATAATGTTTCTATATGTTCATATAATTCAATATTTTTAAGATCTGATTTTGCTTTTTAGTCTTAACAAAATAGTTGAGGAAATTTTGAAATAATTTCCTGTCAATCTTTTGGTGATTGATGCTACATTATTTTCTTCACACATATTTTAAAGGTGGCGAAAAAGTTGAAAGCCAAAAAACAAAGGTTTGATTAGTGTGTGCGTGCTTCAACTTTAGAAGAAAAGAAATTGAAAGGGCATATATTAGTCAAATTAGGAGGTTAGGATGAGGAGAAAAGGAAAAGGGGCAAATTAATTTTTACTAAACATGCTCTTAACACAAATAGATGTAGTCATAGACTATAATAGTGATATTTTCAATTAGCCTAGAGTAAATTAATGATGATTATAAGGCCCTAACTATATCATGTTAAATATGGCTGGCCGCACCCATCACAATGAGAGAGAGTCTACTTCACAAGTCAAAGGAGGTTCCACCTTAAACCATATGGCAATAAGGGGAGTAGTCCCTTTGCATTATAAAGTGAACCCATCTCTTTTCTTTAATCAATGTGGGACACTCACATGTGGTGTGCGCTATACATCATAGCTTCAACAATAACCCCTACTTACCTAGGATCACCATGATTGAATTTTCAATTTGAATAACTACCCACCTATTGTAGATGGGTAACCCCCACTTACCTAACTACGTAGTACTAGTACATTATATATAAAATTTGTAGAACAAAAAAGAAACTTAATTACTCATTGATCAATATATGTTGCATATATATTTGTTCGACAAATAGTACTAAAATAGTAGTGTCATGTCTAGATCATGTGGTGGATGTTAAAGCTTGGTCCCTTGGCTCTTTTTATAAGCAAAGACATTAGAATTATTGGGCAGCGTTCTACATCATAAAAATTCTTCATTTCAAGAAAACAAACTGAGAAAAGCAAAGGGGTTGTCATTGTGTTTGGGATCTTTATGATAACTAAAGGTTAGGTTAGGTTACCGTCAATATTTCATGATCTGGTCGTACTCGTACCCAACTCCAGCATGCTACAAAATATGATAAGTTCTTATTACTCACTTAATATGTAGAAGATCAATAGATTCACAATTACAAAGTATAACCAAAGTTGGTTGGTGTGAGTGGTAAGTGCTCTCATCCTTTAAACAAGTGGTTAGGGGGTTCAATTCCTGATTCTTGCGAATAGAGCAACCAAAGTTGGGAGAGGTCTACGGTCTACCCATTAAGTTGACTTCAGTACCCCGAGGGAGATTGCCCCTATTTTCGGTGGAGGATACTCCCTGGCTAACACCAAAAAAAAAAAAAAAAAACAATTACAAAGTATATAATTTATTGAGATGATGATACAAAATGATAAACATCATAATAAGAAAATGGACGTACACCTTTTCATTAATTTCAAGGGAAAAAGTAAGCATTTTAAAGGTGACCATATAAAACAAATAAACAGTAAATGACAACGTATATCATGATAACATCAAAATTCTTGAGGAAGAGCATATTGACTATGGAGTTTAAGCTTTCCATCAATCATATGATTAAGATTAGTAAGATTAGTCTTAATAATTGTGGTCATAATATGGTAGATAAATATAAAAATGAGGACCAATTAAATAAAGCTAAATTTAGTAACCAACTTATTTAATATAAAGTACAGACATATACATAATAACAATATAATTAAAGTCTCGTATTAATTGAAAAGCAAATTGTCATAATATACGTGCATATGCTTAAACTTAGTAAGTATAAATACCAATTAAGAAGTTAATATCGAATATAAGACATCTATAAAAACTTGTATAGTTGTTTGCAGCAGTATTGTTCTTTGTCATGGAGATATCAAATATTATCTGCTGGTATTGTGACTCTGCTTACTTGCTTCTTGACGTTCAACCAATATATCTATGCAAGGAAAAATAAGCTATAGACAATATGTCTATATTATTTCAGGCACCCTACTACAACAACTCGAAAAGTTGACCCTCATTGATCAGCTGGATAACAATTTATTTTGTTTGCTAAGGTTAGATTATTAATTAGAGTTTAATCTTAAAAAAAGATAAAAAAAAATATAGGAAAAATTGACAACAGAGGTCTCAACTTTGATAATTTTTAAAAAGTCTGAACTATTGATTAACCTGTGTAGGTCCCAACTTTAGGGGGGTTTTAACTTTTAGCGGACCTTAGTGATTTGAAACTGGCTTAATAGGTCATCACTTGTAAAACTTGGGTCACACCAGAAGGGTTAATTGAGGGAGGGATGTAGGAACTAGGTGAAATTTTTTAAAAAAATCGTTAGTTTTAAGTCACCGAGGCCCGCTAAAAGTTAAGACCCCCTAAAGTTCGGACCTACACAGGTTAATCAAAAGTTCAGACATTTTAAAAATTATCACCCAAAGTTGAGACCTTTATTGTCAATTTTTCCAAAAATATAATATTTGAATGTTACGCGTAAAGTTAATTTTACACAATTTTGGTACAATAAAGTCTAACAAGATAACAAATATATTGAGACAAAGTTAAAAGTTACCATCTACTCAAACCTCTTCTCATTATTTTCTTCTAAGAGTACTCCTATAGTCCTATTCATTATTCAATGTATGAGTATCTCTTCTTTTTATTACCTCCTTTTAGTTTCGTCCCCCACGCCAAATTTCTTCACTACTTTAATAATTAAGATAAACATAGGTACAATAAAAATGGGTAACATCTGAGTCAGCACCTCCTCAGTTCTCATTTTCATGTTATTAAGTCCACATCAAATATCCAAAAGTTTCTTACTATAACGTCAAATTTATTAATGGGACCTTTTAGAAAATGTAAAAGTTGCCATCAATTTCTAAGTAAAGATTTTAAATTTGATTGGTCGCCATTTTTTGTTGTTGTTGGTTTTCTTACTTAGCTTGATAACGACAAATTTTCGCCTCGTGTGCTTTCTTGCAATTGGCTGCCTTGATTTTGTGCTGCCACTCTATTGTCTTCTTCTACTACCACCACTATTATTGATTTTATTTATTACTTCCTCCGTCCCAAAATATAGTTCCCATTTCCATTTCGAGTGTCCCAAAATATAGTTCTCATTTCTATATTTAGTTCCACATTTTTCCGTAATTTGTCTAGAAAAACCGTGTCCCATCATTTATTTGCTTCTTGAATTTTGTTTTTTGCTTTGTTTATTCAACCCAAGTGTTACAATTAATGCTTTTTCACCAATTATTCTCCATTCTCTCGCCTAAAATCATCTTTTTCCATACAACATTTATTTAAATAAACAAAAAATCTTTACTATCCCTCTTAGATTCTACTATATTTTGGGATGGAGGGAGTAGCATAAAAAATAATGTATCGGAAATCTTAAGAAACTACTGTAAAGTGATTTATATGTGGAAAGTTGATCTTCCCTTTTTTTACTTTTATAACTAAACCTAATTAGTATAATATATTAACGTATTAGTCACCTAAAGGCTAAAGGGGTCCATATTTTCCTTGAATTTGCCCGTGATGTGCTCTTAATTTCTGTGTTTATACCCCATTAACGTATTAGTCACCTAAAGGCTAAAGTACACCGTTCTATTTTCATATTCTTTCATGAGTAATTGTTAAGACAAACATATGTAAAACAAAGGGAAGATAATTAAGATATAAATTTGATGGAGTACTCTACATATTACTAATTGGTTTTAGAATAAAATGCAATTGTTTGTATGCATGTGGTCAAACTCTTCTCCATCGATGTTTTGTGTTTTCACATGTATCACGTTACTAAAACTATGAATTTCCTCATGTTAGTAGCCGTTTAGCAAGGAAGTTTGGATTGAAATTTCTCAAAATTATAGAATTTGGGGCACGTTAGTTTATTTTCCAACTAGTAATTTTGGCCCGGGCAATGCCCCGAGCAGTTACAATATAATTATCAAATATATTATTATTCATAAGTTTTATACTCATTGATTTTATTATCTTTTTGTAATTTTCTTTCTAGTACGAAATTGAAAAATGGACGTTATGGCATGATAAGTTTTTTCAAAAAAAACTTTCAAGGAATTGGGGATAAAATTATCAATCTCAATGGAATTGGGGTGAGTTTGTAAGACAAGTAATCAAAAGTATTAGAGATCAAAAAGCTTGTCTATGTCTTTATAGTTAAATATAATTATAAGACTTTATTATGCTTTACGTACTTTGCAACAATAAACATTGATATTGTAGTAGATTGGTGGTTAAACTCTCACATTTCATTTCAAAGGTCATGTGTTCGATTCCTATTAGCTACACATTCTTAATATTTTTAAGGAAAAATTTCATAAAACTACCTTTTATAACCAATGCAACTTCTTTAATTCAAAAAACTATCATAAACATGTTACATGTGTATTAGAAGCTTGATAAGAGTGCCACGGGGCACATATATCGGATAGTGTCATGTGGCACCGTTCCTTTGATAGGAACACCTTTTAATATATTTGTATAGATATGTTTTTTTGATATAGTTATGTTCTGCTGGACAAGAAGTCGGTTTTTTGACTTTTAGATTTGTCTTTAATTTCAATTGTTCAAAAACTCCAAGGTTTTATACCTTTTCCCCATCATCAATATGTTAACTTTTAATTTAAGCTAGTTTTTGGTCCCAAGTGATGCCTCGTATTGACTTTATTTGTTACATGTATAAGATCTTTGTTTCATTTGAACCTACATCATGACCTAATAATTTTGAAAAAGATTATGTGTAGGTTTGTCAAGGAAGAGAAAGGTTAAGAGAAAAGGTCCATAGTGTGATTGGAGATATATCACTAAAAATTTATCTTTGCAATAATTAATTAAGCAATCAAATCCAATAAAATAGGTGCTAAAGTAAAGTTGGGTTACTAATTTTTTACTAACAAATTTTTGTGCAAGGAGCCACGTGCCACCCCCGTCCATGATCTACTGATGGTGTGTGTATAATGCGCGTGCACACATACACACATGTACACAAGGTTATTAATAAGAATTACCAAGGTGATCATGTTGTAATGGGGTTGATGATGCATATATGTGGTTACCGTCAATACATGTATGAGGTAAATCATAATTGAAAAGTACAAATAGCACAAATAAATAGATAAAAAAAGCCTAAAACTAAATCTATATATATAATATCAAAACGTATGGGGAAATATTGCATTTATCCACATGCATGTCATCTCATTCTAGACACGACACCTCACTGTCTTTTTATTTTAAGTGATCCAGAAAAATTGAGCATGTGGATTTAATCCCTTGACCATCTACTTACAATATCATCAATATAATTTTACCATCAAGCTACATCACTTCTTGTGTAAATAAAGTCCAAATCCAACTACTAAAAGGTTTTGCCACATCAAACATTTGAAAAAAAGGTATAGCAGCAACACCATTCAATTTACAATTGACACGCCCACAAAAAGTTAGATTAAACTATCGTCATTCTGTCCCCTCCACACCAAATAATATATACTTGCAAATTGCAATAATGGTACGTGGAAATATATGTTCAAGCTATTATCTGAATCTTTCGGTGAACACAAGCAATGAAAATATCAAAATATCAATAATATCTATATATATCATTAGAAGGCGAGGGTAAAATTTGTACTTCACCACATGTCGCCCCCTCTCTCAAATGCTTACATGGTGCTATGTTACACGTGATATGACGTATCATAGAATACTATTTTATTACTCATAAAATGAAGAAAATTGTTTGTTAGAGCTCTTGAACCTTGACCTATCACTTTGTAAGTGATTATCCAACTACCAAGTTATGACTTATGCTTGAGATGAAATGTCAATCCTAAACAATATATCATTTTTGTTTTATTAAATTACTCGGGGTATCGTCCAAATCCAACAACTAGTTAAATTATAAGTAAGGCGTATATATGAGACTATAAATAAACATCACGGCACCATTATTTGAAATTTTCTTCAATCCCTAATTAGCTAGTGACGACTCTGCCTTCTTCTTTTTTATGCGCAAGTGACTGCTAATTTAATGTGTACTCCAAGGATAGTAGTAGCTAAATGATATCAATACCATGGTACGCCGTACAAGGCAATCCTAGTTAATCGTTTCAGTAACGTTGTCAACGACTTCTGTTTGCAAAGATAGTTGCGTGTAACTGTACATTTTACACTTTTTTTTCCGTAAACATAATTGGTATAACTACTCGTGAAGGTAATACATTTCCTACCAATTTGTGCGTAAAAGCATGCATGACCAAGATTTGTCACTGTCGGTGCCTAATTGCACATTCATGTAATTGTAATTGTTGGTGCTAGGTTGTGTTGATTTGTTAAAATTCTCGAATTCGTTAGATCCATGTAACACACAAGATAAGACTAACTCCAATAAATATAATCATGAGAAGAAACTCATTTAAAATTGGGATGTCATGATGTATAATCATTGTTGAGTTATTGGCCCGCATTCGTGTATAGTGCATTAGCATATAAAAAGGGCTTAATTATCTGATTATGATATATTTTTATCCTCCATTTTTTTAGATGTAATTAACGTTTTGACTTTTATACTTACTAATAGACCGCTTTGACCATTAATTAATACTACTATAACATCATGCTCTATCATATTATAATAAATTATAGATGCTTGTCCAACATGGCAACATACGATGGACAACTTTGAAGCTAATGTAAACTATGATCTAATGGACCACTAAATTATCTCAATTTATCTATCTATCTATCTATAATAATATATTAAAAGGCGTTCCTAAGAAAGTTTGTGTGCCACGTGGCACTCTCATCTAAGACTCTAATGCAAATGCTTCAAGTCAAAGCCTCAATTTTAAAAAAATGTTGTTTAGTTACAAGGTATCGAACACGTGACCGTTGAAATGAAAAGTGATAGCTTAACCATTAATCCAACATAACTCCATTGTTTAGTATTTCAAAATAAAATATCATAAGGTCTTATAATTATATCTCATTAAAAGATTTACACAAGTAGTTAGATACCTAGCCTTTTTATGATAACAACAAGAGACTATTATAGACATAAACTCTTAACACAATTCCTTGTAGAAAGTTAGGCTATTGCTTTCATCCCCAAACTTTTAAGGGTTTAGTTTTTAAAAAATCATTAAATTACTTATCATGTCATTACGTCAAGTTTTACTCACTTGGCAAAAAGTTACGAAAAGTAACAACCCGCGGCATCGCCCTGGACACTCACTAGTTAATTATAAATCTATTACTAGTATTTTGGCCCGGGCGATGCCCCAGATCAGTTACAATTATCAAATATATTACTATTATTATTCATAAATTTTATAATTGATTTTATTAGCTTTTCGTAATATTATGTTGTGCATGTGCATGTGCATGTTAAGTTTTGATGATGAAAAATAATATAATATGTTATAGTATGAAAGTTTGTGACAGATGGTTGAGAAAGGAATAAATAAATGAAGACTTTGAAGAAGTGAAGAATCAAGATTGAAGTCCAAGTTTATATTGAATTTCAAGTTTAGTTACTATATGCAAAATGTAATATGCTAGAACTAGATGATATATTATGTGCCAAGTATAGAAATATAAAATTAGGATAATTATTATTTTCTTAGAGTTAAGGAAATAAATAATTATGTTAATTTTATATATCTATATAAAAAGGAAGTTTAGTTTTAAAATAAAAAAGGATTTTATAAAAACTGATTTTGATAAAACGTTTTGTATATAAAAGATAAAAGTTTTTTTCGGTAAAAATCATAAAACGTTTTTAAAGAATTTTGATAAGAAGGAGAAAAACTGATTTTTCAATATGATAAAGTTTGTTTAATAAAAAAACTGATTTAAGAGTTGATCTAGTTAATATAAGATATGGAGAAATCCTTATCCTATAAGGTAAAGGAAAATCAGTTTTTTATAAAAGATAAAATTGGTTTTTGAATAGGAAAAGAATTTTATCCCTTTATTTTAGGAATAAAAATTGTTCAAAAGATAATATATCTTGGAGAAGGATTTTTATTCAGTTCACCAAGATATATAAGGGATTACAACTCAGTTTTATAACTCACGTTTTCGAGAGAAAAAATCGGAGATGTTAAGAGAGTGAAAACAGGTTTCCTAAGGCACGTAGTATAGCACGAGTTCTAGTCAGATTAGGAAACTAAACAACGGTTGTAATTGTCCTCTAATTTGCTTGACTAAGAAGCACGTTTGTTGAGGGATTATTCTTTCTGTAATTTCTGATATTATAGAGAGTAGCAACACTTAGAGTTAAGTGTTGGGGAGCACTACTAGAGTTAGTAGTGGGGGAATCGAATTGTATCGAGAGGTTGATATTTTACGATTCAAGTAATAAAAGAATAGTTTGTGTGGACGTAGATCTCAGAGGTGAGATTGAACCACGTTAAATTCCTGTGTTTTATTATTTGATATTATTGTTTTAGTGTTTGATTAAGTTTCGTTTGAGCAAAAACATTAATCGGAGATTTTACGAGTGAATAACACAGTGCACGGCACTGTGCCATAAAAGTATTTTTGCGAAAATCGATTAGATTTAGCCACTCAATTTAACCCCCCCTTCTTGAGTGTCACCTTGTGTTCCAACAAGTGGTATCAGAGCAGGTTATTCTCGAAAGGCTCACCCCTAGAGAATAGAAATCATGAATATGCAAGATGACTCTCGAGATAGACACACCAAGTGCCCGATTTTCAACGGAAAAGACTACGGATGGTGGAAAGCTAGGATGAGGATCTACATCCAAGGATTGGACTATGAATGCTGGAAAGTCATAAGGAAAGGACCAATCCTTATCCAAGCCAAAAATGCTGAAGGAAAGATGGTCGACAAGGATGAAGACGACTACAATTCAATTGACTATGCAAAAGCTGAAAAAAACTTCAAAGCTATGAGTATTCTCCAATATGGAATTGGACCTGATGAATACTCAAGGATCTCGGCTTGTACTACAGCAAAAGAAATATGGGACACGTTGGAGTTGGCCCACGAAGGTACGAATGAGGTAAAACAATCTAGAATAGATTTGCTTGTCCAACAATATGAATTGTTTACTATGAATAATGACGAATCTATTAAAGAGATGTTCACTAGATTTACACTAATCACTAATGAATTACGTTCTCTAGGCAAAACATACACTTATGAAGATTTAGTGAGAAAGGTGTTAAGAAGTTTAACAAATCGATGGCTCCCAAAAATAACCGCTATTCAAGAAGCTAAAGATTTGACTAAACTTTCACTAGAACAACTTATTGGATCATTAATGACTCATGAACTTGTCTTAGATTCTAAAACTAATGAACCAAAAAGTAAAGGTATAGCCTTGAGAACTGAATTGGAAATTGAAAATAGTGATAGTGATGATGATATTGATTTTCTTACTAGGAGATTTAAAAATTTTCTCATAAAGAACAAAAACAACAATCCTAGAAAATATGAAAATTTCAAAGGTAAGAGCACTACCTCTAACTTTAAGAAAAGTGCTACTAATTCGGGTTGTTTCAAGTGTGGAGAGTTAAATCACAGGATTAAAGAATGTCCCTTATGGGATGATGAGAAGCCCAAAGAAAGAAGGAGCAATCGAAGAAAGAATTCAAAAAGGCAATGATTGCTGCCGTTTGGGGAGATTCGGATTCTGACGAAGAACAGTCAGAGGCACAGTGCCATGAGGAAAAATTGTGTATGAATGCTGTACAGACATCACAGAGAAAGGCACAGTACCAGGACGACTCTCACTTGTGTCTAATGGCGAAAAGTTTGAACTCCCAAGATGAAACTGAAGATAGTGAGATAAGTCTTCTTTCTCTAAAACCTTCAATGCATCTTCTATCAAAAAACCAACTTGTTACTTTGCTTGAAAATATCATTGATAATTGTCAAGAAATGAATGATGATTTTTCAAACATGAGAAAAGAAGTGAAAAATTTAAGTAAGCACAAGATTGGTTTGGAATTGGAATATAAGGATTTATTAAAAGATTGTAAAGAATTGATGAAAAAGAATGATGAACTTGAAAAAATTATTGAAGAGAAAAATGTTGAGTTAAATGCTTTAAGGTGCGAAAAGTCTCTCGCAAAAGAAGTTGTTAATAACACTGTGCCATACACTGTGCTAGAGGCTAAAAATTCGGATCTTGAAAATCAAATTGAATCGTTAAAACATGAGTTAACTGAGTTAAAAGAATCAAGACAAAGATCCAGAATTATTCCACTTATGCTACCTCATGATGCTAATTTAAGTGATGAACTTGATAAAGTTCAAAGAGATTTGGAAATTTCGAGAAAAAGAAATAGCGATCTAAACACTTCTGTTGAATCCTTAGAATCACAATTGACTATTGCTCGGAAAATGTATGAAAAATGGTTAGATGGTCAAAAAGCCTTAGAATATATCTCCAGTACAACTAGCAATCGAAACAGAATTGGTTTAGGATATACAGACCAGAGGCACAGTGTAAGGCACAGTGCCAAAAATTTTGAAAGAGACTTTCGTAAAAGAAAATATGTCGATCTACCTGAATATTTGATTTGCAACTTCTGTGGAAAGAATGGACATCTTATGGATAATTGTAATGTCAAGAAAAAGAGTGTTGCGAAAAATGTAAAGTACGTAACACAAATATGGGTTAGAAAAGACTTATTAGAAGCTCAACGAAAGAAAAAGGGACCCAAACAGATTTGGGTTCCTAAAATTAACAAGTGATCTTTTAGCAGGCAAACGTGAGAGGACGCAGCCTATGGTATCTCGACAACGGCTGCTTAAGACATATGACTAGTGATAAATTTCAATTCCTCTCACTAGTAGCCTACCATGGAGGGTGTGTTACATTTGGCGATAACAAAAAGGGATAAATAATTGGTATTTGAAACGTCGGCAAATCCCTAACACACTCCATAGAGAATGTGATGTTGGTAAGTGGGTTGAAAAATAAGTTGTTAAGCATACCAAAATTGTGTGGTCAAGGTAATTATGTTGAATTTCATGCATGAATGTTTTACAAGATAATTCGTGGCTTTGGTATTAATTTCAGGAAATTAGTTGAGTATTATGTCTGTTGTCCTCCTTTAAATATGTTAATTAGAGTGTTGATGCGTGTTTTTGTGAAGCTTAATGAGTAAAGGTCTACTTGATATAAAAAGGACTCGTAATGGTCTAATGATGCTGTCCTAATGTCATGATCCTAAGTTGCCGAATTAATAAGCTATATGATCCTAAGTTGTTGAATTTTTGAGCTATGAAATGCAAATACTTTCTCCTATAGCAAGCTTGATCTTTAGCCCAATATTCTGATTTTCTATTTATGAGTTTGACATTTGTGCCTCATTATTTCTTTCTTTCATATGTCCCACCTCATCTTCATTTCCCTATTATATTCCTTCTTTTCCTCACCCATTGATCCAAAGTTCAACAAGTGCTTTTAATCTTGATTAATGATAATTTATGGGGCAAGAACATCTTGATAAGATGATGGAAGAAAAAGACACATCAATTAAGGGGGAACATGAAAAGGTGGATTGAAACACAAATACGTGAAAGAATGAAAGGTACTGATTCACACTGTGCAAGGCACAGTGCCAGGAGATGCATCAAAAAGAAAATGAGGTCCGAACTAACTTATTATCTTTGATCTCTTATTGATTGAATCTAGTATTATTGTATGGTCTGACTCTCTTTTTTTTTTTTAAAAAAAAAAAAAAAAAAAAAAAAAGAAGAAAGGAGAAAGAATGAAAAGGAAAAGAAAAGAAGAAGACAAGGAGAGTAAGATACTTTGTGTTAGATAAATCTTATAGTTCAATTTAAATGTGAAGAAAATTATCAAATTTTTGAAGATCATCATTTTGGATTCCAGTATATCCGAAGATTAGTTATATTTGGAAGGGAATAGATTG
The DNA here is from genome assembly GCA_947646795.1 of Beta lomatogona. Taxonomy (NCBI): domain Eukaryota; kingdom Viridiplantae; phylum Streptophyta; class Magnoliopsida; order Caryophyllales; family Amaranthaceae; genus Beta; species Beta lomatogona. The sequence goes on from CANSNZ010000150.1 coordinate 2,633,363, forward strand.
TTCACTGGCACAGTGCCACACACAGTGCCACACACAATGCCACAGTGAAGAAAGTCTTATGATGTTTATTTACGGAAGTTGAAAATATGAAAAAAGGGTTTAAGCACTTGTTGAGCCAATTGCCATATTAAATCTTCAAGTTTGCATTACCTATATTCATCTTACATTCTTAGCCATCAACCATGATCCTTCATGATTATTTCTTGCTTCATAAATTCGGATTGTGAGTTGGGTTATATTTTTGCTTAATGACTTCGGATTGTGAGTTGGATTATGACATAGCACCAGCATCCTTAGTATTTATTGCTTGAGCTACTTAACTTATTTTGCTGACTATATCTCACTTTGTCTCGCTAAACATGTTGATGCTCTCCTTTTTTATAATGTCAAAAGGGGGAAGATGGGTATAATACTTAGACTAATGAATAATTGGTTATCTTGGTTACCATGTTACTTGTGAATGATGTTATGCTATTTTCCCTTATGTGATTAATGGTGCATATTTTGAGGGGGAAAAAGTGATTACTTAATAATATTATATTGAGTGTTTGTCATCATCAAAAAGGGGGAATTTGTTGTGCATGTGCATGTGCATGTTAAGTTTTGATGATGAAAAATAATATAATATGTTATAGTATGAAAGTTTATGACAGATGGTTGAGAAAGGAATAAATAAATGAAGACTTTGAAGAAGTGAAGAATCAAGATTGAAGTTCAAGTTTATATTGAATTTCAAGTTTAGTTACTATATGCAAAATGTAATATGCTAGAACTAGATGATATATTATGTGCCAAGTATAGAAATATAAAATTAGGATAATTATTATTTTCTTAGAGTTAAGGAAATAAATAATTATGTTAATTTTATATATCTATATAAAAAGGAAGTTTAGTTTTAAAATAAAAAAGGATTTTATAAAAACTGATTTTGATAAAACGTTTTGTATATAAAAGATAAAAGTTTTTTTCGGTAAAAATCATAAAACGTTTTTAAAGAATTTTGATAAGAAGGAGAAAAACTGATTTTTCAATATGATAAAGTTTGTTTAATAAAAAAACTGATTTAAGAGTTGATCTAGTTAATATAAGATATGGAGAAATCCTTATCCTATAAGGTAAAGGAAAATCAGTTTTTTATAAAAGATAAAATTGGTTTTTGAATAGGAAAAGAATTTTATCCCTTTATTTTAGGAATAAAAATTGTTCAAAAGATAATATATCTTGGAGAAGGATTTTTATTCAGTTCACCAAGATATATAAGGGATTACAACTCAGTTTTATAACTCACGTTTTCAGAGAGAAAAAATCGGAGATGTTAAGAGCTGAAAACAGTTTCCTAAGGCACAGAGTATAGCACAGAGTTCTAGTCAGATTAGGAAACTAAACAACGGTTGTAATTGTCCTCTAATTTGCTTGACTAAGAAGCACGTTTGTTGAGGGATTATTCTTTCTGTAATTTCTGATATTATAGAGAGTAGCAACACTTAGAGTTAAGTGTTAGGGGAGCACTACTAGATTTAGTAGTGGGGGAATCGAATTGTATCGAGAGGTTGATATTTTACGATTCAAGTAATAAAAGAATAGTTTGTATTTACGATCTCAGAGGTGAGATTGAACCACGTTAAATTCCTGTGTTTTATTATTTGATATTATTGTTTTAGTGTTTGATTAAGTTTCGTTTGAGCAAAAACATTAATCGGAGATTTTACGAGTGAATAACACAGTGCACGGCACTGTGCCATAAAAGTATTTTTGCGAAATATGTCTAGTGCGAAATTGAAAAATAAACGTTATATCGTGATAAGTTGTTAAAAAATATTCTAAGGAATTGGGGATAAAAATAATAATTTTAATAGAATTGGGGTAAAAGAATTTTATTACTTAACAAAAGTGTTAGATATCAAAGAACTTGTATATGTATTTATGATTACATATAATTATAAGTTTATTATGTTTACTTTGAAACATTAAGGATTGAAATTGAGGTGGATTAGTGGTTAAACTCTCACATTTCATTTCAAAGGTCATGTGTTCGAATCCTAGTAACTACATATTGTTAATATTTTTGTATGAGATTATAAACATATGTATTAGAAGTTTGAGCAGAGTGCCACGTGACACCGTTCCTTCGATAGAAACATCTTTTAATATATTTGTATAGATTTGAGTATGCCAACAAACTACTTTAACCCTTTTTAATATATTATCTCAATGTGTATTTACAATATGCCAACAGACCACTTTCGAAGCACAAACTTCTTTAAGAGAATACTCTTAAAACTATATATACATAATATGGACTCTATCAGACTATCATGATTCTTAATCTATATACTTGCACAACATATTGGCCAGTTACTATCTATACAAATATTAAAAGGCGTTCCTATCAAAGGAATGATGCCACGTGACACTCTTCTCAAGCTTCTAATACACATGTTTATAATCTTATTTAAAAATATTAACAATATGTAGTTACTAGGATTCAAACACATGACCTTTGAAATAAAATGTGAGAGTTTAACCACTAATCCACTACAATTTCAATGCTTAATGTTTCAAAATAAAACATAATAAAGTCTTATAATTATATTTAATCGTAAAGACATAAACAAGCTTTTTTTTTTTTTTTTTTTTGACAGGAAGAAAATTATCATTCATTGGAAAGCCATCCGGCATCTACATTGATTGATAAATGAGATACGGAAGTAGATATGAAAACAACAAGTAATACATCATCCAAAGAAGATAACTGAAAAACTATTTGAGCCCATTTGAATCGATGTATACGCATCTTTAACTGAATCTTCACTGAACGTGCTGTAACTTTTTGAATATCAATACCCTTGTTGTAGATCAGATCTTTCATCTTCCAAATCACACCTTCCCTTGAAACAACCATAAAACAGAGCAAAAACAAAAGAAAGAACAAACTTCTACCAGATGAGAAGACAAAACCTTTATTGAAAAGGAAGATCACCGCCTCAGGGCCACCACAATCAAACACTTTGCCTCACCTTCTCTAATCAGAATAGATGGGAGGGAAAAAACCACAACCCACAATCTAATTAGAGCAAAAAAGATGAGGGCAAAGAAACTATGGGGATGAGAAAATAGATCGGGGCGAAAACACAAAGAAAACAAACAAAAGAAAACACGCGGAGGGAGGGGAGACACACCTTACACCAGCCGTGAGGCTAGGCGGCGGCCTCCCCAAAGTGGGTTTTGAGATAGGGTTTGGGGTTTTTTTTCTTTGGAGGGGAGAGAGAATTAGTCGGTGTTGTTAATAAGATTAATATTATAAACAAGCTTTTTGATCTCTAACACTTTTATTAAGTAATAACATTTTCTTACCCTAATTCCACTGAAATTGTTATTTTTATCCCCAATTCCTTTGAAGTTTTTAAAAAACAATTTATCATGTCATAACGTCTATTTTTCAATTTTGCACTAGACTAATATTAAGAAAAACTAATAAAATCAAGTATGAGATTTATGAATAATAATATATTTGTAATTATAACTGACCCGGGGCATTGCCCGGGCCAAAATACTAGTTAGAACTGATAGAGGGCTACAAAACTTATTAGCCACCTCTAATAATCGGCCTCGCACTTATCTAAGCATGACTGCATCATGAGTGGGTGATGGTTCCTTTTTTTTTAAGGATATACCTAATTTAATAACTTTATAATTTCAATTTCTTACTATTTCATTGAGAAAGATGGGTAACTAATATCATAGTTAAAAAGGAGAGTAATTGAACCATGCATATTAATCTATACATCTATACTATATATATAAAAGGCTGCAATAATGATACGTAAATGAAATAAAGCACTTGAAAAACCTTATACCCAAGACATCTATATGTTATCCTTCAGCCATCACAACAAATCAATTTAATGCCACTTTTTTTTTTTTTTTTTTTTTTTTTTTTTTTTATCTCCTTTCCAACAATTAACAGCAGTCTACCACTATAAATATGATATTATCTTACCTCTCCAATTACACGTATAATTTTGCTACTATAGTACTATCTAGACATGTTTGTCAATCTTTAAGTTGATATGTACATATTTTGAAAATATATATTTTAAAATGAATCTCACATGACTACAGTTTTTTTTACATATAATACAAGAGTCACGGTGGAGTATGTGAATAAAATGTCATCAATATAGTAAGGGTAATTGAGATTTAAAATGTAGTAAGAATCTTCCATTACTTTTGTGTAATCAACCCCTCAAAAAAAAGTTAGTGTAATGAAGGCAAAAATTGAAAAATAGGACGAAGCTTAAATTAATTAGGGCGGTGAATTAATTCTCAAGACTATTTTGGATGCTTATGTGTGCTTATGCTCGTGGGTTACAAAATTATATATATAAACTAGTTTTTAGGCCTGAGTGATTCACTGGGTTATTAATATATTCATGTCAAAAGAATACTCTATCATCTAATGTTGCATAGTTTATCGGTTAGAACTTTAGAATGAAACAACTAAAAGAGAGAGCAAAGGGAGAGTGTCACGTGACGTGAAAACTTGCTTAAGAACGCTTTCTAATATATAAGTATAGATACTACCTTGTTCTTGGCTTGAACTTAAATTAAAAACAAAAACTATAGACCAAATTGTAGCTGACAGGACGTTTACAATTTCTTAAGTATAACTTACGTCGTCTTTAAAAAGAAAGCTAATAATAATTGAAATTGGATGATTGAAGCACCAATTAAAAATTCAAGCACGCACAAAATGCTCAAACTTTTAACCTGCACAAGCTAAGTATTATCTTCTTCGTCCCGTTGAAATTACGAGGGTTAACTTCTTTTTTTCCAGACATCAAGGGTCAACCTTTTAGTCTTTTAGTAATGGTGAAAAGCTTAATGAAGTGATACTAAGATTGAGAATTTAAAAAAAATGCAGCATAATTACAAAAAAAATGATCGGATGTTTTAGGTTGGTCCTATATTAGGGACTAACCTAGTTTTTCTCTCCTAATCAAAAAAAAAATGTAGCATAATTAAATAGGAAAAAATTTAAATTTAAATCAATACTCCTATAAAACTTTGGCACTTTTTTCATCCAAAAAAAAAAGAACTTTGCACTTTCGGTAGATTGGAGGGAACAATTAATTTCTCGTTAGTTTTTTTAATAAATTAATTTCTCGTTAGTTTTTTTAATAAATTAATTTATTCTAATGTCCTACTACAGGTACAACTAGTCGTATATGCACGCGATGCGTGCGTCAACAACCTTATGCAGTTATATGTACATATGAACATGTTTTTTCAATCTAAAATTATTTTGGTAGTGATGTAATTGAGGTTTTTCTATACCTGATCAACTCCAGCTCGGCCCGGTTTTTGGGCGGGTTTGGGCAGTTTTTTTTATTTTTGGGCGGGCTTTGGACAAGCAAAAAAACACTTTTTAGCCTAAATTTTGGGCCCGGCCCGTTTTGGCCCGCAAAAGCCCGCTCGGCCAGGCCCAAAATACCGGGCTTTGGGCACAAATTTTTGGCCCGGATTTGGGCCCGGCCCGCAAGATGGGCACTTTTTTTTTTGCGCGGCCCGGCCCGAACTCGGCCCGGCCCGGTGTTTGATCAGGTCTAGGTTTTTCTGTAGATGTCATTATCTTTTTAAATTGAAGGTGATCGATTTTTAACTATGCAATACCGTTATTGAAAAATTTGGTCGATGATATAATAGTTCCTTGTCAGCAGCTTCACTATAGTTCTTTAACGATTGTAAACGTTAATAAACGATATTGTTGAACTTTGTAAATACGAAGTATTATGTTGTCAGGATATGTTGCTAATTTTTTTTATTGAATATTTTAATTAATTTCATGAATTGATTGTGTCAATCTATTTTGTCAAGTTATTAATGGTGATTGCATATTTCATTTTTGTCAAGTTGCATTGATTCTCATTTTATTTTTTTATAAAAAGAAAACATTGTTTGAAATTATTAGAGGTTATTCTAGTCATTTCAAAGGGGGACACCGCATCTCCTCCCTTGACTTATATAATAAAGATAAAAGTCAAAACTAACCATTACATATTAAATTGAATCAAATATAATTCTTTGGTAGCAAAACCACAATTGTTGATCAGATCTAACTTTCTAACACTTATTAATTATAACTGAAATTCATGTCGTTGGCCACAATAAGAAAGTAAATATATACTCTAAAATAAGAAAGTACTCCCTCTGTTTTTTTATCCTTCTCACTTGGAATCTTTACGCTATTCATACTTAGAGAGAATCTTCTCATTTTTTTTTTCAATTTATAAGAAAAAAATAGTCATGTGGAATCTTGTTTGATTCGTCTCAATTAGTATTTTATTAATATTCAATCCTTATAATTTTTACAAATATATAATAAAATATATTTAAGTTTAAAGATGTGCATTGTGAGACGCGCACAAGAAAATGGGAAGGCAAAAAAAACAAAGGAAGTACATTTTAGATTAGTTGGATCCAGGAAAAAAAAAATGCACCCCACAAGTCCTACCCTTCCATTTTCCACAAGAATAATTTTTTCCAAATAAATTGGTCTCTTGATTCTATCCTTAGTAATGGTATAATGATCTAGAATCATTTATTAGGCAATGAACAATGAGCAATAAGCCAATAACTAACAGTGACTACTTGGCACTTGCAGCATAAGAATTATAAGTAAACACTTCTAAGTTGTAACTAAAATTGTAATTGGCAACACCATTGTCAATTATAATTACTAATCAAACAAGCTATTATCCATTATAATTGTTAACCAAACGAGCTCTTTGCTAATTATAATTATTAATCAAACGAGTCGTAAGCAATATACTAATTGACAAAGAGATCAAATGTCTTACTCATAAAAGATTAATATACTCATAAGTCCTACTCATATAAGATTTGTCTTAGAGGAAGAGGTGGTAGCTCAGTGGAGTATACCACCCTGAATTATAGGGCATTGCCCAGGATTCGAATGCTCAACCCAACAATATGTTGGGCATTTACTTCTAAGAAGATTTAGCATTGTCTGCGGCCTCACATTGGTGTCCTACCTCTGCTAGTAGCTTAACAGGTTTTGGTCTTCAGACCTATTATCTTTCCTAATAAAAATAAAATATATAAAAGATTTGTCTTAATAACTTAATCGCTAACAAGTCAACGTGAGCCAAACCTCAGAAACCATGCATAGATTAGCCCAGCTTGATCAAAGAAACAACCACCTTGCAGATTATATAAATGGGCTGGAGGTCCATTATTTTTTCGTACTCTATACAAAAATCATATTCTACCATTTTTTATGTCTTTTTTCAAAAAAAAAAAAAAAAAAGAGTGACGCTTGGTAATTTAAGCAGTACGCTCCCAGGTGAACTCTTAACGCAAATACACGACAGACAACAATGAAATGCGGATTGCCTGGGCATAATTTACAAAAAAGGCAAAGACGATTTCATGATGTCCATTGTCTTAAGCTCTTAAACTTCCATAATAAACCCAATACTACTATACTGAGTTAAGCATACAAATAAGTCCTAAACTATCACCTTTTTCACCGCTTGGGATCTGTTAACTTTTTCTTCACTGTTTGGGACCTGTGGTTGAGATTCCGGTCAGTTAACCCAACGTTAACCCACTTGAGAGCATTTACACTTTAAAAGAAAGAAAATTATATTAAAATGAAAAAGTAGCCGTTGGAAGCTTTGGGGACAATCAATAGTTGATTATAGTGTATTTGTTCAACTATTAAACCCACTTTCCTCCATGATGAATAACAATATACATTGGTATATATATACATACTCTGTGCCAATAAAAATGAAACAAAAATAAAGTCATTATTGGGTTGAACTTAAAATAAGTGAAGTATACAATAAAAATGAAACATAATAAGAAATTTCATGATGATAAGCAAAAAATAGATGACAAGAATACATACCTTGATGATTGTTGTGTTTTTTATTCAAAAAATGAAGGACCTCCAATGGAGTTCGTGATTTTTTTTGAGGGGATGGAGTTCGTGAATGGAAACAGAGAAGGAGCGCTTTTTTTTTCTTTTTCGGAGAAACAACAAATTATGTTTTTGCTTTATTGTACCACAAAATCGACAGCTGTTGAGGCCTATAGTTAACCACAGTTAACATTTTTCATCTCAAACTCATTCTAGGTCCTAATCGGTGAAAAAAATATATATAGGTCCCAAACGGTGAAAAAAGGAATAGTTCAAGTCCAATTTGTTTGCTTAAGTCCTACTATACTAGAAACAAACTTACTTTTATAAGCATGCATGTTGCTGATCATCTGACATAGCAATGTAACATTGTTACTAATACTATATTAGTATTAATCTTCACGAATCTGATAACCATCTCTGTACGTGCAAATCTCTGATTTATTTTAATGGTACAAAGGTAAAATGATACTTCGAATTATATTACGATAGCTACGATACATTAGTGTTGGTATGTTGGAAGAAGAAAGTATAACTTAGATTACTCGTGACACACTATGAAGAAGATATTCGAAACCTAAGTTTGAAAATTTCCTGACCGTTTCCATGCTAATGATGCACAAAATTGGTTTGAATTAGTGAACCTTTGGATCCATACGATATGGACACATCATCGAACACGGATTATGAGCATTATGTATTAGTATTATACATATATAAATAAGTGCAGAATCATAAATATACAATATTTTCTGAAATCCTGCAGTTAAATATCTAAGCCAGTTGAAGTTTGGTCAATCAAAACTTCAATATATAATATTTTCTGACTCACTAAGCAGTAAAGTTTTTATGCAGTAAAGTTACTCTCTTAAGCGTTAGAATAACTGACTCACTAAGCATTAACAAAATGAGAGTGAGGGATAGCTCAGTTGGTTAGAGCTTCCCTCCTGGTTCCAAGTGATCCTGTGATCAATTCTCATCCCCGCCCTTGTGACTCATTCGCACAAAAAAAAAAAAAAAGAAAAAAAAAACTAAGCATTAACAAAATATGGGGTATGCATTAGTTCAGAAGATTTCAGCATATGAGAACATACACTATATACCCATGATCAGGCATTTCAGATGATGTTATTAAGTTCAGAACCAGTAACTTCAGATTAATGTGTTGGACTGTTCAACTTCAGATTTCAGGCTTAAAACCAATTCACCTTCTCAGGAGTCAGGTAATGATGTTATAATAGGGAATTTAGATTCTAATTAGCTAGACTACCCATTGCGCTGTTTCAAAGGTCACAAATCAATCAACCAAAAAAGATAACATAGAAAAGCACCACTTGTATAAATCCCACAAAGAAATTAAAGCATCATCATAACATTGCTTTTGCATTATCACATTCGCAGATCAAATCAATTCAAAAAATTGCAAGTGGGAAGCTCAAATACAAACTTATTTGATGAGTTGTACTTCACATTGCACTCATACCTTCTTCTTCCACGGAACATTGTTTTGTATAGAGGCCTAATAAGGAATGTCTAAGATCATCAGATCAATGTGGAACGCTCTGTGGTTCGCGATGGGCCATATCTCGTATGCAATGCAGCACTAAACAACTTTGATCCAAACAAACAGTTATTAACAGACAATATGAAACCTGGCGAAAGCAGGGAGTCTCCTTGTGATTTGATCAAAATACGTACGTAAAATGATACCAGTTAACATTTTGCGTATTTTGCTCAACTTTTGATGTTTTTTATGTTGACCAAATGCTATATCAAGAAAGTTTAACAAAAAAAAAGGGCTGTTCAACAAATTCAAATAGCTAATTACTTTCAAGTTGCATATAAACTACATCTGCGTGACTCAGATATCAAACAGTTCATGTGAAAATGTATGATTATTGATTATAGAGCTGAATCTATAAGCCCTTCAATATAAGATATCAATCAACATAATGGTAAGCTACAAATAAGGAAAGTGCACACGTATTCGATGAGCTGTACTTCACATTACTGCACCTCTTACTTTCAGGACACATTGTTTGTATTGATGCCTAATAAGGAAAGTCCAAGGATGTCAGATCAATGTGGAACTCTCTGCTGTCCACGATTGGTAGTATGAATGCAGCTCTAAACAACTTGTGTTTTGATTAAACTTTAGTCCAAACACAGACACTTATTAACAGACGCGTGAAACTTGGCACAATGCGAGCAGGGAGAGTATCAAACTATCAACTATCAAGACCCAAGAAGCAGAGATATTACAATAATGAAGACTACGGAGTACCAGGCGGTCTTAATTAAGATATGTTAAGGTGTTAACCCACATGTGAGTTTGTCCCACATTGAAGAAAAAGAGAGAGAGTGACTAACATATAAGCTTAATGGGCTACTCCTCCTATTGCCAATCGGTTTTAGGATGGAACCTCATCTGAGCTTGTGTGTGGTCACTCTCTTCTCCGGTGTGAGCCTGTGTGTGCAGACCCAATTTGTCCCTCATTGAAAAGACAGAGAGTGACTAACATACGAGCTTAATGGGCGACTCCTCCTATTGCCAATTGGTTTTAGGATGGAACCTCATCTGATATTGTATTTCATTATCGTTGCTACTATTTTTATTACCTGCATGCAAATGGGAATCCAATGAACTGTAAACAGCAGCAGTTAACTTCTTAGGACAATGCTAATCATATAACTAAACTACATAGAAGCTGATATGTCATGTGTGATAATGCCAAGCAGTCTTGTAGCAGATGGTAATTACAGTAACTAAAATATGAAATAAAAAAGATTTGACATCAATTATCCTAAGCAGACGTGAAGTTCAACAGTAGCTTTTTATTGCTACTTGTGCAAAGTTTATCAACATGGTAACATATTAAGTAAGCTCATCACAAACTCCGAAATCAGAAGTTCATTTAAAAGTAATGGAGTAATACAGAATCACAAATAGATTATTCACAGAAGAAAGTGAAGAATGTGCTTGAACCACACAGATAAGCATGGCTTTGTTGGGTTAAAGAAAAAATATCTTTCATGGAAAAAAATTATCCAAGGGAAAATACAATTGCGAATTAAATTTCCTTTGTTTGGTTCCTCGCACGCATGAAAAGTTTAGAGAGAACAGAGGGAAAATGATGGATGGAAGAAAAGAAAGAAGGTCTCAATAGGGTGGTAAATTGGTAATAGTGACATTTCTTCCTTTAAGAAGTCTAGGAGAAAATTTTCCACCTTAGGGAAAACAACTTTGCACCATTTTTATTACTATGCCATCAACAAAAGAGGTAAGTTCATACAAGAAAGATGATATATTTCAGTCTTTCAACTTAGTTTTTCTTTTACACTTTGAAAGAACATGAATAACAATGGAGTTAAGATAGTCTTCTCTTAAGGCTGAAAATTATTAAGTTGAACTATAAATCTAATAGCAAGCATTAACTTTGATCAAAACTTTCTACGCTACGATAAAACTTTCTAACATAGATTATATCATTATATGCACAGGGCCGTCTTGAAAATTTTAGGGGCCCTGTTCTAAAAATGAAAACGAGGCCCTTATATTATTAAAATAAATAGGTTGTACATACATATTAGGCAATAATATACAATTTTGATAAGCAAATATTCTAAAATGTAGAATTTTTGTCACGCCATGAGGAAGAAATAAGCATTTTTCATAAGAAAATATATAAAAATGAAAATTTTGGGCCTCTTTCAGATTGAGGCCCTGTGCGATTGGGCTCTTTGTACACCCTCTAAGACGGCCCTATATGGACTAAGCTTGCTGCTATAGAATTACCACTTGACCAAGTGCACAATATAGATATAAATCCATTTTCTGAGATCAGGTTCAAACACAAACAAGACTTAACACACCATCATTTAGTCAAAAATGTTCAATGCAACCAAGTATTCCACATTGACATGAAATAACTTAATTAGAGAAGTAATGATTAATCTTTGAAATGCCCTCTGCATCACAGACTGATGAGTTGTACTTCACACTGTAAGAAGCCCTACTTAGGATTTGTTTGGCAACACATGTAAGTCACCTTAAATGAGTAGATGCTAAAAGTTTAAGTCACATAAAATAAATAGTCGTGTTTGCAGTAAGAGCTTAAATAAATTAAAGCTAAAAAATTGACTGAAATTGAGCTGCTATCAAATATAGCATCTCAATTTAAGGTGCTAAAAATTTCAGCTACCTTATCAGTTCAGCTCCTTTCAGCTACTTTATTAGTTTCAGCTCTATTTCAGCTTATGTTCCCAAACATAGCATTAAAAGTTACCTAATTACCTCAGGTACTAGTTTAGTACAATATGGTGTATAAACATTCACAGAATAATTATCTTTACAGTAAACAATAATATTCACAATCAAAAAGAATCTTTTTAAACTAAATCGAACAATCACAGACATAAGACAAATGCATGCATGATAGGCAGGTGCATTGTGATAATTAAAGTTTCCCAAAGAAGATGCAAAATAAACAAAAGGCCTGTCTTATTCAGATTGAAGTTAAAATTAATTTGATACTACATGATTAAGGAAAGAAAACAAGTACAAGTTTCCATGTTTGGTAATGACAATGTTTGATATGCAATGCCCATTTCAAGGCGAACAAAATTGCTTTGACTAGATTACAAAAATGCAACTAGCTTTAGACCAACTTTTCTTTTTTAGAAAAAAAAAAGGGAAAAGAAAAAAGAATCATCCTCTTTTCATACAAAACTGCTAGGTATGTCTACAGATCCAGCGCAAAATGCTGTCACTGCAAACTCAAAACAGACTAATTCTCACACAGAAGTTGTATTTTGTAATCTCAAAAGAGAGCGATTATCACACGAAAAGAGCACAAAGTATTACATGACAAGAGAGAGATGAGATATAATAAGTATCGGAAAATATGTGTATGATATATTTTCCATATTGATATTATTAAGAGAATAATATATTTAGGTTTATTTATGTTAAAATATTATTTAGTGAACAATTTATGGTTATGGTCGTATATCTTTTAGGAAGATTGTTTCCTATCTTATGTTATCTTAGGTTTTGTATAAATAATCTACCTATTGATGGATAATATTCAAGTCACACGATTAACCCTTTACCCCAAATTTGTCAAAACCACTAGGATGTTGAAAATGGTAACAATGTGGAAACAGGGAAAACTCAAGTTCCAGCCATTTTCAAACTTCATTAGCATGGGTTAAGGTTTAAAACGGAATCAGAAATGAGGAAACCATAGGTCCAAGAGGTTTTCGTGCTTCACAGGCAAAATATACAGTAAAGGCCACAAGAAGTGTGGAAGCCAATAGGCATGCACATGACATGCATGTACAAATTTTATCATATACCCGGGTGTACCGTGAGAGCATGATACACCCAAGCCTATTTTTTTTTTCATTGCTCATTTGAAATCATCTAAAGGAGTAGAATATACTAAAAAGGAGAGTTCCAAATGAGCAGAAAATAAACTTGAGTGTGTACACTCGGGTATATGATGAATGAACTGGACATGCATGCAGTGTAAGAGAATCCTTATTTCTATACAAGCCACCTAAAAATAAGAAACTATGGAAAGAAAAGGGAATACTCCCTTCGTCCCAATTTAGTTGCTACATTTGCTTTTTCACAGTTTACGAGGTGCAACTTCAAACGCCAATATCTTGAGTTATATATATGAAAAAATTATAAAAAATATATATTTGGGAAATACAAATTGGGACGAATCAAACAAGATCCGACATGACTATGTTTTTTCTTATGTATATAAACTAAAAGACAATCAAAGTTATGACGTGAATAGTGTCAATGGTCAAAATGTAGCAACTAATATGAGTACAACTTGCAATTAGGGAATATGAACAGTACAACTTGCAGTTTTTAGTATACTAACTGTCAACTACCATTTGCTCCACTTGTACAAAAGCAAAGAAGAACATCAAAACAACATTTCTTTATCATTAATCGCCCACGTGATCTTATTTACAAATTACTATTAAGTCTGAACCACAACCCAATATGGATCTACACAACCCAATAAGGAAATGTCCCGGACCCACATAAAATGCCTCTCAAACACCTGGGAAGGTCTGAAATGTCTGAGGAAAACAAGTTTTTAAATCACAAATGAAACACGATTGAGATGGGAGCATTATGAATGGATGGATAGATCTATGCTTCAGACATGCATTTTTCTCTCCACCAAAAAATAAGAGAATAAATACTAAATCTACATACATCACAAGATATGCACAAATTTAACACCCATACCCTTTAAGAAAATTATCCTAGCTATTAGATTTGTTTTTATGTATAAGTTCAAAATATCAACTTTTCATAATGTTTTGTGACACATAATTAAAAATATTAATGGTCACAGGTGTGTCAGAGTACAAAGTTTGAGATGAGGGGTGTATCTCATGCCTTTTGCCTCGGAATAAGAGCATTGTGTAACTCTCTATTCACTTGAATCATCATATCATGTAGCAGTTCATATAGCAATAGCACATTAAAGTATAATGACTCTGCATGGGAATTTCATCTAAGTTAGTTGGTAAAGTCTTGTGAAAGTGTACCGAGGACCTAGAGGCTACTGGGCTAGGATTGAATCTGATTCACGCATTGTCATATTTGGCTCCCTATGCACCCAAAAAATGACTTGAGTAATAAAAAGCTATGGTTGAAACGAAGATTAGGGTTCACAATACAGTTGAAGACGGAAGTTATAACATCCCGTCTTAAGACTGATGAGTAACCTTTTTTATTATAACATGATCATTCCAATTTAATACTACATCTAACACGTTAACTTGATTTACAACTAATATTAGAGAAAAAATAACTAGTTTAAAGTTTTCCTTTAATGGAATTTGCTCAAGAACATTGTTCCATAGTAATTGCTACTAAACATGTTATTGTGTAATTTAACAGTAACCGATGTAATTTAACTCAAGACAACAAAATGTGACATGTTCTTGTAATCTTCTTGTGTTATTGTCATCCAAATAGGTCGCTAACCTGGACATTATGGCAAAAATTTACTGCACATAAACCCTTCCCTTTAACTATTATTGTAGCCAGTGCCCTAGATAAGGCTCCTACCTTGGGGCCTAGGGCTGGGTGAGGAATGTGTGTTTCCTGTGCGTCCCTAACCCAGTGTACGTTTCCTTTAACCATCATCATTACTCAGTGCCTCAAACAAGGCTTCTGCACAGGCTTAACCCCGTGATTGCAGCGAGCCTAATAACTCTGCTAGACCATTGATTGGCAGTGCGATTGACTGAAATACTACTTCACTAAACACAAAAGGCAGGGGACAACAACACAACAAACGATGAAAATTAATCCAAAGCTAAAGTTGCCAATGAAATTTCACAAAGGACAACAACATATGACATGGTTTGTAGACAAGAGTTTAATTTTCATTGAAAAGGACTGCTAATTTAGAAGTTACAGAAAAAGATTATGGAACAAAAACCACTACTTCAGTTTACTGCATTAGAAACAAAAGGCCTCTCTCCTTTAGGATCACCAATACCTACACTTGTAGCAACTGCTTGAACAAACAGTTCTCTACTTATTTATAGTGAACTTACAGCAATTTCAGTCTTGGATCAAATTTGCAAATCCTGCCTGAACTGCAGGCATAATGTTATGCAAGCATTATGATCAATTAAACTTGAAATAATCATGAAGTAGAAATCAAAGACCCTACTAAATCCATTTCAAAACAATGTGCCACCTCCGACTCTTTTCATAAACTTTGACCACAAGTCTTTATCACTACATATGTAAAAATGACGGAGAAACTTCATGGAAGAATTCTAATGATGAATAAAAACAAGTTCATCTTCACAACGTAGGTTTACAGTTATACGGAGGAATTTCTAATGATGAATATATATATATATATATGTAGAATAAGTTCTCAATGAACATTTGAAGTTTGTTTTCTGAGATATAGAAAAATGGATAGGGTTGATATGGAAGTAGAGACTTCAGAGTTCAGAGTATGTGCTGGTGCAAAAATTTATATGCTCTGTATCCATATGACACCGTCTATTTACAGTTATATCAGTAAATAAACCCATACAGAGGAACTAAAAGCCTCAAAAACATAACATAAAATTGCCTTTGTCATATCACAATAAAAAACGCCATGCAAAGCGCACCTAGTCATGCATGAAATCGGATTTCAGTCTGCACAACATCAAGTAATGAACCTTAAAATTCCAGTATTTTGATCAAAGCAATGAGAGAAAGCCTTGGTAGTCAGAGTCCATTTTTGGACTCTAACAGTAGCTAATGACTACCATTTACAAGGTTTTATCATACCAACACAAGTTTCATAGCACCTTCACAGTAGTGCATTTTGTTTTCCTTTTTTCTTTTAAAACCCATTTCTATACACAGAATGCATGACACTTCATAAGGCAAAATCTAACCATAACATGCCTCTTCACTGTCACAAGTTCAACTTCC
Organism: Beta lomatogona; assembly: GCA_947646795.1. Classification (NCBI taxonomy): domain Eukaryota; kingdom Viridiplantae; phylum Streptophyta; class Magnoliopsida; order Caryophyllales; family Amaranthaceae; genus Beta; species Beta lomatogona. The sequence goes on from CANSNZ010000150.1 coordinate 2,649,799, forward strand.
TTTGTAGACCAACGAATCATATCAAGCCCATATCTGAAGGTACTGGGGTTACATTGTATCAGATGCTGATAAATAAGAGGATATGCAACCACTAACCTCACTAGAAACAACAAGAGTTAAGAGTTTTGGACAAGGTGTTCAGAGACCGGAAATGATACCCATCAATGATAAGATGCATGAGAAGATGCTTAGCAAGTTTGGTCATGCCAAGGAAATCTATCCAATGTTACAGTAAGGGGATGCAGAGGGTTGTAATATCAGCTCAGAGGCTAGAGATAGATTAAGTATGACCACGGAAAATTGAAATCTGTTTCTCTTAATTAGGCAAAGTGATTGCCTCGTTGATTTGAGCTTATCTGAAAATTATAATTGTCACCTACGAATTGCTAAAAACTCAAAAACTTGTTGAGATCAATCAGATATGATAGAGCCATAGAGGCTAACAAATCATGATCTATGCAGAAGTGAAGTTCTATGGAAAAACTACGTTGGAGCATCACATTAGCTCTATAGAAACTACGATCTGTTTTGCACCGTATCATTCATAATCTCAACCACTTTTTTGCAGCCAAGTCTGTACTAATAAATTATTCCTTTGTTCCTAGTTTAGACAGTTATGACCTCTGTTTTATTAATTCAGGAGGAAATTTTTTTTTGCTCATGCATATATAGAGATGATATGGATCAATATATGCCTCATTTCACCAGGAAGTGAACCAAATACCAGCAAGGATGTAGGAGTATAGAAAATTCCCTCTAAATTCAAGAAGGGAGGAAACATGAACAAGTCCAAGAATGTCGAATTCCAGAGAACTACAAAATGAGCTACAATTTAAGAATACATGGTACTGCAGTCTGTAATTCCTGATACGTGACCATTAGCATCATCAGTCAAAAGAATCAAGGAAGTAAAAGATTGTTACTCTCCTGTAGAAAATAGTCTGTAATTCAATTCATGAACTCTGAATAATGCTAATTTTTTAGCAGTTTCCAAGAATTTCTATTCCCCTTTAATTGTTATCAGCAGCAGTTTCTTGGAACTGCTAGAGCCAGATTGACTATATCCCCTTATAAATGAATAAAGACCTGGCTGCGCCAGCCAATCCTTTACCCAGCCCCAAGCAAATATTTGATAAAGAACTCCACATTCAGTCATCTATATCACTATATGTTGGTTGTGGAGCAAGTTTTATGACCACTATCTTCTAACACGGTATCATCTGCGTACTTGCCCCGCTGGTTTCTCAAATGAGGCAAATGGACAGGGAAGCAATCAGATAAGATCTTCACCACCCTCCCCCAAAGCAAACAAAACCTATTGCTGTTACTTACAAAAAGATTATTCAGGGAAAATTAACATGTAATAAAACACTAAACCATTGTAAATTTCAGCCATAAAAGACTCAGAAACATAGTATTTCTTTGCTTACAGTTTTGGAGTTCTTTTAATATATTCACAGAGATCAATCAAATAAAATCCCATGGTTGCAGAACTTTGTCTTTCATTGTGTGGCATAGCCAGTCCAACATAGACTAGTGATATATATACCATATACTTCCACACAAGCAGGAATAGCAAACTTGCATAGCTTCATAACTAATTCAGCCACATCTGTGTTCAGTGAGACAAGACCTTCTTTACCTTGTCACACAGGAAAAAAATGATAAATCACAAGTAACAAGAACTAGTAGACCAGCAAATACAAAACCGATATCTAGATTACAGTAATTGCTATGAAGAGACAAATTTTGTACAACAGAACTTACGACATCACATGAAGTCGTTGAATCGTCTAATTCCAGATGAAGAATTCACAACCAGAACAATTACAAGACAAAAAACAAGGTCCTTCTCCACATAATTAACCAATGATTATCAGCCAGATAATTCCCTCCAAACAAGACAAACACAATTTCATTAAATAAAAAACTTAACATACAAGACTCAATGTAAGCAAATGAAATCAATACAATCAAAACTACAACAGGAGAACAACTTACCAAAAGATTAAAAATCCAAACCATGCCCCCTTTCTTATTCCCATCCAAGAAATTCCAAACTTAACAAAAAAACCCATTAATCCAGAGTTAATTTGGAGTTGTTAAACTGAGTTAGCAACTTATTATCCCAAAACCCAACATAGAATTGAGCAAGAGCTTGAAGAAAAAGAGCAGCTTGATAAACATTCAAAGCCCCCATAATATCAGCAAGAACACTTCTTCTTAACCTATTAGCATCCAAGAAAACACAAGTCATATCATCAACCAACTCTTGAATCACCTCACCAACCTCTAAATTCTCACCTTTTTCCCTCCACCCAACACCCAATTTCTCAACCAAAGCAGCCTGAGCATCCCTGGACCGCGCCGCAATGGAAGGAACCATCAATCTCAAACCGCACTCCATCTGTTCGACGATATGCCCAAAAGAAACATCAGTACTTTTCCATACATTCCAAGCTTTACCCAGAGACTGAAACCTCTTCCCATCATCACTATCATCATCATCATCGAAGAAAGAACGAAGGAGATTAGTGAAGATATAAGGGTGGAAATCACCAAGCCAAAGAAAGGGTTTTTCAATGGGGTTTCGCCAGTCAGGGAAGAGAAGCTGTGAAACGTCGTCGTTTGAGGCGAGATCGAGTGCGGCGAAGTAGGAATTGAAGTGTTCGTGAAGAAGATCGAGTTGGGTAGAAAGAAGAATAGGGTCTGGAGAAGATGAGGAGAGAGAATTAGTGAGAAGAGGAAGATGGGTTGATTTTAAGGTTTTAATCCAATCTGTGTAGAAATCTTTGAAAGAGTGAGAGCTCTTAAAACGATTCAAGAGAGATTTCATCATGTTGGAAAATTGAAATGGAGTTTCTTGATCAATTGTGTTCTTGATTAATTTGTGTTTGCAGGGAAGAAGAAGAGGAGGAGAGAGAAAATAAGAAAAACAGAGGAGTGGAAGATAAAATGTTGCAGAGGTTTGGAGGGAAGGAGATCAAATGACCGTTGCTTTAGGGCGTTTTAATCAACAATTTCGGTATATATTGGACTTTGGAGGGAACTCTTTTGTGTTGCTTGAAATTGCTGACTGGTTTTTTTTTTTGCAACAACTAACAAGTATAAACAACATAACAACAAATTGTAGCCGCCCCCTCTCACTTTTTCTCTCTCTCAAACCCTAGTCTCTCTTACCCTTTTTTCATCCATAGTAAAGCCCATTTTCTCTTTTATTTTCAGTTTTTAGTTCATTTTCTTGTTTTGTTTAATAAATTAGTCTCTCTTTATGAGATTTTCTCAAACCTTGTTATGGGGTTTTTAGTTTATGTTTTGGAAATCTCCTTCTCCATTATGGGAGTTGTGAGTATGGTTCTTTTGTTTTTAGGTATGAGAAATTATTCTCATTGGTAGAAGTTCGAGACTCAACATGAAGGTATTGGAATCTCGGATGCGGTCAACCTGACTCGATCAAGAATGTTCTTCCCAAACTATATCAGAATGATAGACTTCCTCATCAATAGCTGCTTGATTCAGCAAATACAAGGGGGCTGCGTTGTATTGCTCGATCTGGTTCATTGTAGTTTCTTCGAAGACGAATTTGATTTAGTCTTGTTTAATTGTATCTTGTTTTTCTTTAATACCTATCGTAGATGCCGTTTGGCCTTCAATTAATGAAATTTCTCTTTAAAAAAACAACAACATAACAACAAAGAACCAAACAAAGACTGAACAAATCCTAAATCTACCTCAACCTCCCTTGCCTTACCATAAGGCCCATAACGGCTAAGACATGGACCGGCTGCACCGTACTTCTATTAACCTTATCGAACTCATAATAGAGGAAAATTGTACATTTTATTCTACTATCAGTAAGGATACTGGCAATATCAAATGTTGAGTGCCCCTTAATAAGTGCCTGAATGAGCTCGAGAGAATTTGTTTGGACCTTAATGCACTTGGAACCCCTTTTTCTCCGCTTTTACAACTCGTCGTAAAAACGCATAGCATGCAGCTTGAAGCGCAGAACTGGCTCTTTGTTATCTCATGAAAATAATCTACTTTTTTGTTTTATGGTAAACTATGTACAACACAATCTTTGTTCCCAAAATCATTGATCCACTTCTATTTCACGCCAATTGTAAGGAGGGACGTATAAATGTGAGCATCAAACTATAACGGAAAAGTTTATCCGGTAATACGAGTTTTGGAAAAACTAGAGAGAAAACTAAGAGAAGGAAAATAACTTGAAGAATAAAAAGGTGTCCTTTACCTAATTAAAGATCCTCCAATATAAAATTGTATCTCCTAATACTATTAGGAGAGTAAGTTACAAAAATAAGAAAAGAAAATCATTAAATGAGGCAAAATTAACTAATCCGCGCACATGTGGCAGGCTTCAGCAGATTAGTACGGACTTGCAAAACCCATATCTCCCAAACTAGAATTTGCCTTGGGTCGTGCGACATATCATTGGAAACCTTCAAGTCTATTTTTCAATGCCGCTGGAATCATTCAATTATCATTAACGCATCAAAAGTTATGGACAAAAGAGTAGATATAACTCAATTTCCACTTTTCTTCTACAAAATTCCAACTTAGATTTGGCTTAAATTCACACTCACATATATCATTAACGATCCTTATGCAATGTAGCTCCTTTCCAAATGCAAGACGTCTTGGGTAGATTGATTTCAATAACTTATTATACACTTGGAACCATAGATACAATCAGTTGTCGTTTTATATAATCAGTTTTTGTATAATAAAATCTTTTATATAGTCAGTTTTTGTTTGTATGATGTAGTCATTTTTATAAAATCATTTTGGGTTCATAATAAGTTATTGCAAACCAAGCCCATTCAAGTTTTTTTTACTAGTTATTAGAAGCATTTCAAAATGGATTATGCTATGCATACATGGAATAATTTCCTCCAACAAGGTACCCTCTCGGTCTTTATTAGTTTACCCGTATTCCTTTTTGGGATGTCCCTTATTAGTTTTCCATTTCTTTTGTTTCTATTTTTGGAATGAGACCACTAACTTTCCATCACACATACATTCAACTAATTATCATATGGAAAACTGGCTATCAGAGTTTACTTAATCTTTCTCTATAAATCAGAGAGTTCAGGCTGGAGAGAGGTGGCCTGTCTTCTTGTTTATGTGATGAGTGATGACCAACTTTACCTAATTTGCTAAACCCCTGTGAACTACAATCTGAAATAGGCAAATTGGTACGTTCAAGTGGTATACTTTTGGGCTAATTTAACAAAACTAGGTAGCAAATTGTGCTGCCTTACCCACTGCTGTACCACAAATCAGGTAACACTAGATGACACATGCTTAGTATTTATTATGTGTAGTATGTGCAGTATGTAGTCAAATAATTGATGCATCTAAAGAAACAAGTTTACTAGTCCTGGCAAAATTTCAATATTACAGATAGACCCTAACTTGATGCCCACTCATCTAAAATCCATAGACTTGACCAAAAACAGGCAAAAATATGATTCTTTTCGTTGAACCTAAGCAGAGTTTGGAAGTTGGTCAAGTCCACAACTATAATGTGGCTCATATTTTAAAGGAATCTTGTCCATATTATTTGATAACAGAATTATCCCTGTTCATAAGTATTGACTTTTGCGAAAAGTGAAGATTTTCTTTCTAATGTAAAGGACAGTTGTGGAGTCAGTAAATAGACAAGCCACAGCTTATGGACAAGCCAAACCACTAATCCTGAAAAGCATACAAATACTTCGCCAATGTTCTTCAAACACTAAAAGGTTTAGAAAGAAAGAGATTCTTTTATGCATCATGAGTAGCACAAGGTTCAATATTTAACAACATGAAAACAAGAAACTTGTTAATATATGGAATCCTTTAAACGATCCAGCATGAGCAACATGTAATAATCTCTGTAATGCCACTAGTGCTGGCTATATGCTGACACAAAATTACCAATGCTTATCTGCTATTATAAATACATTTCCACCTTCAATTTGTAATGGAAATGCTACTCTATATTATTCTTGGAAAGCAACAATCCCAAAGGACATCCCTTTCCAATACAACCTCTTCTTTTTTGCCCTTTTCTTGTTCTAGAAAAGAAATCCTTCATCTATTTTGACTTCTTTTCACAATAATTATATTAACATAATACTACCTCCGGTCTTTATTAGTTTACCCGTATTCCTTTTTGGGATGTCCCTTATTAGTTTACCCATTTCTTTTGTTTCTATTTTTGGAATGGGACCACTAACATTCCATCACACATACATTCAACTTTAATATAAAATAATAGTTTCTCTTTCTTTCTATGTCCCACAACATTATTTCTCATAAAACTCTGCGCAAAACAAACGGGTAAACTAATAAAGACCGAAGGGAGTACATAATATATACTCCAAACAAAAACACCAAAAGATCTCTTTTTGCTCTCCCCACAAAATACAGATATACTCCCTCCGGTCTTTATTAGTTTACCCGTATTCCTTTTTGGGATGTCCCATATTAGTTTTCCCATTTCTTTTGTTTCTATTTTTGGAATGGGACCACTAACTTTCCATCACACATACATTCAACTTTAATATAAAACAATAGTTTCTCTTTTTTTCTATGTCCCACAACATTATTTCTCATAAAACTCTGTGCAAAAAAAACGGATAAACTAATAAAGAACGAAGGGAGTACCTAATAAATTCTCCAAACAAAAACACCAAAAGATCTCTTTTTGCTCTCCCCACAAAATACAGAATATAATCTCTTGGTCAAAAACAAAATACAGATATAATCTAGTCAAAATTAAGAAAATCCAACCCAATTAAACAAACCCACTTTACCAGAAAAACTCACACTCCACTCCTCCATCTAAAACTCAAACTCACTCCCACATCCATGGCACCCACCACCACTTTCCTCCTCCTCATCTTCACTTTCTCTCTCCTAAAATCAATCACAACCACCGAATCAGACACTAACTGTACAGGCCGTTGGATCCACATCAGAAAACTCCCATCAAAATTCAACCTCGATCTCCTAACTAACTGTTCCTCTTTCTTCCCACTTTACCACGATTTCTACCCTTTTTTAGCCAACCATGGGCTATTCCCAAAAACCCACAACCAAGCCCATTCATGGTACAGAACCGACCCACATCTTCTAGAACTTTTCTTCCATCGTCGTCTTCTCGAATACCCTTGTCTCTCTCCTCACCCTCATCAATCCAACGCCGTTTTCCTCCCTTACTATTCTTCCCTTGATTCTCTACGTTACCTCTATGGCCCACTTTACAACTCTTCTCATTTACACGGTCGTGATTTAATCTCGTTTCTTCAATCCAACGATCCTCATATCTGGGGTAGATTCAACGGTCATGATCATTTCTTTATCATGACCCGCACTTCATGGGATTATTCCCAACCTCTCCCTCCTCAATTTAATAATGATAATGATGTTGATAATGAGAGGTTATGGGGGACGTCGTTGTTGTTATTGCCGGAGTTTTTTAGTTTGACGGTTTTAACCTTGGAGTCTAGAGCTTTTCCTTGGCAAGAACAAGGGATACCTCATCCGACGTCGTTTCATCCATCAAGTTTAGCGTTTTTGGGTTCGTGGATTTTAAGGGTGAGACAATCTAGAAGGAGTACATTTATGATGTTTGTTGGTGGTGGTGGGACTTCTTTAACGGGTAACCCGAATGTTAGACGGAGTATCCGAGAAGAATGTGGAGTGGTTTTTAATAATTCTTTTGTTGGTGATGGAAGAAGGTTCCAGAAGATTTGTGATGTTGTTGATTGTTCTAATGGAATTTGTGAGCATGATCCTATTAGGTAAATACTTGCTAAATTATTCTTGTGAATGACGAGTGATGAAATGTTTTCTATGATATATGTTCATGTATTCTGAATATGTTAAAGTATATCTTTTAATTCTGAAACCATCTGAAAGTATGAATGACTCTTAAATGATATGAAGTATGAAAAGACTACTATGATCCTGCTATATTTCTGTAAGTGATTTGAACTACGAAAGGATTATGATGACATTTGTGCTATGTATACCAGAAAGTGCTTAAAGTTATGAGTTATGTTTACAGATTTTTGATTATGCTAAAGTATACGTTATGATCATTCTGAAACAATATGAATGTATGAAAGTTTATGACTCTGCGATGATATGTGAAAGACACTTAGGAAGAGACGAAACGTTATTTATGAAAACATGTTATGTGAAATCCTCATGCTATCCAAAGTATGTAACGTCTATTGCTAGCACCCACATACCCTTTTCTGAATATGTTTTATGATTGTTTGCATTACGTTATGATTATGTGGATTGTGGGATATGAAATGATTTTATGAATATGATGAGTTTTGATATTATGAAAGAATTAATGTTGACAATATGAAAGTATGATTATGATTACGTTATGAATATGTCATGCATATGATTACTTTCCATGATTATGATTACGATGATGTAATGTAATCATGGTTATGTTATGATTAAGATACGTTCCATGATTATGATTACGATGATGTAATGTAATTATGGTTAAGTTATGATGATGATTACGTATCATGATTACGATTACGATTATGTAATGTGATTGTGATTCGTGAAAGCAACGAAACATGATAAAGCTAAGTGAAAGATGGTTCTTGGCAGTATTTTACGGGCACCGCAAGTGTCACCTATGATGTGACCGCCTGACTGTTTAATGATACGGGCACCGCAAGTGTCACCTATGTTGTGACCGCCCGACTGATTACGGGTACCGCAAGTGTCACCTATGATGTGGCCACCCGCACGGGTACCGCAAGTGTCACCTATGATGTGGCCACCCGACTGTTTACGGGTACCGCAAGTGTCACCTATGATGTGACCACCCGACTGTATACGGGTACCGCAAGTGTCACCTATGATGTGGCCACTCGACTGTTTATGGGTACCGCAAGTGTCACCTATGATGTGGCCACCCGACTGATTAATGATTCTAGCCAAGATACCAATATGATTAAGTAAAATGAAAAGATAATGATGAAGCTTATGATATGATATGAACCGATATGATATGTTATGAAATGATTTATGTTGCTTTTTCCTTTATTAAATGTTGTTATCAATATAAATTAAGTAAGATGGAAAGTTATGATGAAACTTATGATATGATACGAAATATTGGCTATGTAGATGATGCTATTAAATGATTTAATGTTATGAAGTATGATGACTTTGATGTTACGAAAGTATGATTATGATTGCGAATATGTTTTATGATTTCACACATTATGTTTGAATTAGGAGATATGAAATGTTTTGTGGATATGACGATTAGTGATGTTATGAATGAATTCTATGAAACGACTATGTTGTTACGAAAGTACGATCATTACTACGTTATGAATATGGCTATGATTATGTTGAGTTAAGATTACTTCTTATAATTACGATTAGAATTATGTAATATGTGTATATATATATATATATATATATCTATGATACGAGAGAAACGAATCACGATGGAGTTAAGTGAAAGTATTCTGATAGTGAAGTGAATGAAAGATGATAATGACCTATGACACTATGACAAAACAGTATGACTCAGACTACAAGCTTTATGAATTTATGATGATATGAAAGTATGTCTTCTACTCTGATATGAAAGAACTATGATGATGTTACGACTCTGTTATATGATGAGTAAGTGTGAATTATGTGAATGTTGCTATGTTGTTGTGATATGGTTATTAACGATGTGAACATGTTGATTACGTGAGAGTCGTAGACACCAAAGCATGTGTTAAGAATGTTTTATGGGTTAGTACTCAGCATTTTGCTGATGTGTATGTCAATGTTTTGTTTTGTCACTACTGTGGCCTGTCACTTGGTGGGTGGCAGTGTTACAATAGTTACAGGTTGAAGTTCTGGAGCATCTTTTCCAAGGTAGAAGCACTTACTTGCTAAGAGTTCAGCTATGATTGTTTTACGTTTCTTTTGAGGCGAGGACGTTCCGCTTTGTATTAGTTAATAAGTAATGGTTTAGCTTTATTTCTAGTTCTGGCTGAGCAGTAGTGCTCCTGACTCTCTTTAGCTGCTACTCCGCAAAAGCGTTGAGTTATGGATTTAGAAATATTTTATTGTAACAGGTTTTTTCAAACATTTTCCCATTTTGGGTTGTCCAATTTACAAAGGAAACTCTGTCGAAATTTCTAGAAAATGTTCTTCAATTATTAAAGTATTTCTTCAAAGAGTAGAGAATCAAAGTAATGTCCATGTAAGTTAATGTTAAATGTCGCCTTGTATTTCCCTAGTGGAAAATACGGCGGTAACGCGCCGACTAAGCTAAGTCTTCCGCTGTTAACCTTGGTTAATTAACCTAATAAGGTTGTATGAAAGTCGGGGCGTTACAATGTACTTATGGACACTTTGTTCCTCCCTTAATATAATCCACAACACTTTTCCTTTCAAAAAAAAATTTAATATACAATTATGAACTAAGGATAATGCACGTAAATGGCTAAATGCAACTCAAATACACCTATAAACTATATGCAAATATGAAATATCAACTATGCAAAAAAAAAAAAACAGATGTTACTCATTCACAATCTTCTTGGTAATAAACTGTGTTTTCCAAAAAAAATATAAACACTTATAATTTTTTTTTTTTTTTTTATTTTGCAAAAATGTCATAATTGAAATACTAAAAAGTCCACCACTAATTTTTTTCCAAAAGAAACAAAAAACGAGGTCCACTACTAGTTATTCAAGATGTTTTGGGTAGATGAGTTCAATAACTTATTGTACACTTGGAACCATAAATACAATCAGTTGTCATTTGATATAATCAGTGTTTGTATAATAGAATCTTTTATATAGTTAGTTTTTGTTGGGAATTTTTATCATAGAGCGGGTGTATGGTGAATGCACTCGTTTTTGTTTATATAATGCAGTTATTTTTTTCCCCTAATATAGTCCTGTGATAAAAGTCATGGTGGGTTCACAATAAGTTATTGTAAAAATGAATTACACTATTATTGCTATGCATACATGGAATAATTTCCTCCAAGAAGATAAATAATAAATTCTCCAAACAAAAACACCAAAAGATCTACTCCATCTGTCCCACTCCCAGAATACTCTTTACACTTTCCTTTTTCATCTGTCATTGAATACTCTTTACACTTTTATTTTTGCACTATTATTTTAATCCTTCTACCTTTTGACCATTGGCCCACACTCTATCTCCTCCAAATAAAATAATATCACTCCTACTACCTACCAACTCTAATCATTGGCTCACACTCTCTCTCCATCAAATAAAATAAAACTACTTTTACTACCTACTAACTCCTATCACTACGTGCCCTGATAAATGTCAAGAGTATTGTGGAACGGGGGGAGTATATTTTTGCTCCCCAGTGTTTGGATTCTCTAGAGTTCTAAAAAACAGATACTATAATAATCTAGTCAAAATTAAGAAAATCCAACCCACTTTACTTATTTTCCTCTCCTTTTTTCAAACTAGTTGTTGGCCCGTGCGCTAGCGCGCACTGTCCCCCAAGGTAGCAAAATCTAGTCATTAAAATCTATAGTGTTATTATGTTGGACAAAGAATCTTAATCATTTATTGATTAATGTAATACTTCCTCCGTTCTTTAATAATTGCAAAATGTAGCGATTGCGCATAGCATATATGCATATAACCTTTTTTAGTGCAAGCCCCCCCAAAGTAGCGAAAATGGTGGTGGATAACTAAATCCAAGTATTAGCATAATTGATCTAAGCAAAACCAAAGCATGTGAACTTGGTAGTTAGGAAGATAAAGTAATTAGATAGCATAACATATATGCATATAACCCTTGTCAGTGCAAGCTATTATTGGGTTTCACAACACGTGTAGGACTGTTCGCATCCTCTAAATTAAATGTCCTTGAGTCATTAGTATATCTGCTACAAGAACTCAATCATGCCTATTAGCAAAAGAATAGTTCATATTAAACGATGATTAACTATAAGGGCAACAATGTTAACATGTGCCATTAGACTTTACAGCAAAACAATAAGCAAAAGGGTATCTTGGGTGGGTGATGTAGTAGCTTTATTGCTAGGCTTCGTAGCAACTTCGATGATAAGTACGGTCCCTCAAGGGGGTAAAATCTAATTAGCTTTACTCTAATGGCGTAAAAATCTTGATAATGTAATCTCAAGGACCCTATTTTCATGTGTCTGGGTTGTCAATAACCTGTCATAATGGTTCGCAATGTTCTTCGACTTAGAGAACCACGCTTTGGCTAATCTAAATATTCATGAAAATAGGCAAGCATGTTCGCATCACCAACACGAAAGTAGCAGTTGGTCCAGCTATAAAAAAAAATCCCACTTATTTCAGAACGGAAGAAGTGATATAATAATCATAAATGACCTTGTTGCTAGCATTTTTACACCTTGCCTTCTCTGTTCATTCAACAACCTATATAACCTTACAAATTGCAAACTTGCTAAATAAACATGGGCATTTAATTTCCCTTAGTCCACCATCGTTATGAATGTAACTTTCTCTTTTAATTTAGGTTGAGAGATTACCTGAGTAGATGTTTATAATTTTAATGCTTAAAAAGAAATAGAATAGCATATAAAGAAAGTAAATGTTACAAGTCAAAAAACCATTATCAACAAAGACTTTGACAACCTTTACAAAATAGGTACGTAGTTTAGTGTATCAAAAATTATACACATAAGCATTATTGAACCAAAAATACTGCAAATTTGTACTTGTTTGCCAAAAAGCCAAAGATTGACATTAAAAAAAGAAACTGGACACATGATTAGAGTGGTATGTAGGAACACAAATCTTAGCAAAAGAAAAGGTTATGTGTTACTAATAGAAGCGTAAATGCAAAAAAGAAGTGTTACAACCCACTTGCAATCATCGACATCCAAAACTAAATGAAAAGCGATCTTCTCAAACTCTCTTTAACGATTTGTGTCACTCTCCACAAAACTTTTCTGTACGCATGCTCAAAAGTCAGTTAAAGCCCACGTAAGATCACGTTTGCCTCCGTAACTCTCCAATCATTGAATTGGCTAGCAACACCCACACAATGCTAACCTCTATTATCTTGTAGGAGGGACGACCCTCAGCTTTTCCCATTAGGTTGCTCCATCACCTTCGTAACAATAGCAAATTCCTGAATTCACCCATATCAGCAAACTAATTTCACTCATCTCACACAATTAAAAAGCTGAAAAGCATACTTTTGAAATGAAGTAAAAGTAAAATAGCAATAACTTTTCAGAAAAAGCTAGGTAATTCCTTAGAATGCTACCTGAGAACTCCCTGATTGCTACAAGACATAATCCAAGTAGAACTACTAATCTCTTTTTTTTTTTTAAAAAAAAAAGTAGAACTACTAATCTAATTCCGCGTAGGAGAGTGGCATGGAATCATACCCGCAAATTCATGTAAGATTAATTAATAGTAAACACAACATTATTGAATACTGTAGACATTCTGAGGATGAGGCTATTCATTGCAACATAAATTTCATGTTCAATTTTGAATTATAGAAGGCAAGGAAAAATAGACATCCACTACCACCTCTACCATTCCAAGCTTACAATGCAAATTTTGTTCTCGTTATGTGTTTCTTCAACATTAGTTAATGTGTTACTAACCTTAATACACACATTTCAGTCATCAACCTCTCATATATCATAATGGTGTTCACATAATGACTCTTTTAGTTAAGTGGTTCTTCATTTTCCAAGTGTAATTATTCCTATTTAATTAATAAGAAACAACAATTAATATTGTGTGACCGAGTTTGTGCTATCTATTTAAGCATGCTAGGTAAGGTAGTGTAAATGATGTGTTTATTTCAAGATGCAAGCATGCACTGTGGCCTAGATAGGAGTGAACTCCCATTAAAAGAAAGCAAGTAGATATCTCTTGTATTTGCCATGCTAATTAATATGATCATTAGCCATGGTTCAAGCCACCAACCCATGCCCTTTCCCCCTTTTATATGCATAGTACTCAAGCAAATGCCTTTATATTTAACGTTTAAAGGTTTTCTACTAATGAGAGTTAGTAAACAACAATAATAGTGTCTAATACACCCTAATGTAGTACGTAATCAATATTTATTGTATGAATATATTGAAACAATGCGCGCCATCCCCCAAGATTGCAAAAACAAATGTGTGAAATGGTTCCCTCCCCTCTCACCTCCCACTCTCCCCCCTCACTCCCCACTCCCCTCACCTCTCACCCCTCCGCTCCCTCCCCTCTCACCCCCTATCCTCGCTCCCTCTTATCTTACCCTCTCATCCTCCACTTTTCGCTCCCTCCCCCCTCAATCTCCCCTCCTCTCTCACCACCTCCGATCCATCTCCTCTCCTCTCCCCCCTCCGCTCCCTCCCCTCTCACATTATATGCACAATCTTGTATATCAACCATCACATTGTCAGGGTAAATAGAACTGTTTTAATTTTTCATTGATGGATTTGTGTGGCCCAAATTCCTCTATGGCCCACATTATGTTTTTCATATTCAAGGATATATCTCAAACTTCTTTACATGAAGGTCGGTGCTCTTACAAATTGGATTTGATCATCCTAAGATATCTTTTAAGTGCACACATTAATCTAGAAATCTCGAGCAAAATTATGATATGAAGAGCGTATAAGGCAAAATATTCTAGATGACTTTTCATGGAATTCAATGCTAGAGGCGTCTCTATTCTTTTTGGCATTAGTCAACCAATTCTTTTGTCGGCCTACCTCCTCTTCCGTGACTTCATTCTTCTTCTCTAACCTCTACTATTTTCTAATCCGAATCCAAATGTAGTAAGTTGCACGCTTCTATGTTTATATTTATCATAACATCAACAATAATCAACTAATTTATATGTTACAACTTAAAATAATCTAACCCAAAATTTCGATTAGTGTTATAGGCCCGAAATGACGAAGAACTCAATTCCCTTTCCCCACCTTTCTCACCTTCACCTCCCCCCCCGGTTCTCTCTTCCCCTCTTAATCTTGTATACAATTTTGTAAATTTAAGATCATCTCTTACTACTTATTCTCTTTGCTCTCTCAAAAGCACTCATTTCTCTCTCCTCTCACTTATACTTTTCTGATTTTGCAAATTTTAAAAAGTCTTTTTTACTTGCTCCCCCTCCCATTCTGACCCTCTCACTCGTTTACTATGGTTGAGTTGATCTGATAAAGACTTGCTTAATCAACAATGGGGATATGAAAGCGGCATTGATATAACTGAAACACATTATAAAATTGAACAAAATTCTCTCTAAGCTCTCTTTCAGTCTTCCCCCCTCTTTTTGTCAGTTTATCTCCTCTTCCCTACTTCATTCTTCATCTCTAACCTTTACTATTTTCTAATCCAAATCCAAATGTAGTAAGTTACCGCTTCTATGTTTATATTTATCATAGCATCAATAATAATCAACTAATTTATATGTTACAACTTAAAATAATCTTACCCAAAATTGTGATTAGTGTTATAGGCCTGAAGAGAGAGAATGAAACTCACCCTAGCGTGTTTCTCTCCTTCAAGCTGCATCAAGAACAAATAAAACACATAATCAATCAACAGGTCAACCAAAAAAGAAAACAAAATGACTAAGGGATTCTAATTACATTAGATTAGCCACTGCTTGACAAAGGGATTTCAAGCATCCAAGGAGAATCCAGCAATAGAACTGTTCTTTAACACAGAATCACTTTGATTTTTGTTAACATACGACAACCCATTTGGGAGATCAGATCAAAATTGGTGTGAATAATATCAATAAAATAAAAATGCAGAATGAGAATAATACTAATTGGAATCTTTGCTTTCATCGCTATTAACACTTCTTTGACAGGTTTTGGACATTGATCAACAACTCTGTAGTCATTTAGAAGCCAATTAGAATCCTAGATCCTCGAGTGAAAATATGATAGCAAGGAAAGGCATAAGTACATGTATATACAGTCACCGAAACATACAGAGAAGAATCAAGGACATGGCCATTCGCATTTGCATGTTGCATCCTTTGAACCAGATTTTAGTGAACTAATACATAAATAAAAGGCAAAGGTGAAATACATTCATAAATAGCATGAAAACCAAAAAAATGCAATCATAAACCTCCACTCCAAAGAATGAAATTTACCGCATAATGCTCAATGCTTGAAAATGATGATCCACTTGAGGTTTGTTTAGCAGATGCCCCTCTCTTTTTGGCATTTGTTTCCTTTAAAGTAACTTCACTTGACTTGGCCATTAGAATTATCCATCACATAATTCAGATAGAAATGAAAGACTTTGGCTTACGCCTCACTCTAATTAAGGAGGGACGACCCTCCGCTTTTCCCATTTTTTGTTCCATCACCTTCTTGGCTACTGCTCCTGAATCCACCCACATCAGCAAACTAATTTCACTCATCTCACACATTAGAAAGCTTAAAATCATATTTTTGAAATAAAGTAAAAGCAAGGTAGCAAAAGATTGTCCATTCAGTTTCACCAGCAGATAATAATATAAAAGCAAAAACAGCAAGATACTATCCATTAACACTAATAAAAAGCAAAGCTATAACTGTGCATCGGGAAAACAATAGAATAATGTATACTCTAACAGATAGATTAAAGAAGTTGAGATTAGGCAAACCTCAAGTCTAATATGTGCATTGACGTGTAGTATAGCTTGATAAACCTCGCATTTCTAAGTAAAAAACATGAGACGGGGAGAACAAAAAAGAACATATTAGTAGGGATATAGTTACAAACAAATCAATAATACATGTTTCACCCAATTAAGCTAATGTGCTAGATATCACATAAATTGCGATCAAATTCAAAGAATATTCTCTCTCATGATTTGAGGCATTCGTTTTAACTTAGTTTTACTTCTTTCTCTTCTTATTTTTAGCAAGTATGAGTAATTACACCTAGGTATAATATAGGCTTGAGTTAACTACCCAACTCGAGTTTGTATGAGCAATGATAGGATGGTGAGTAGAAGATATGCAGGAACGCTTGATCTTGCTAACTAAAAGCTTTCAACTTAATGTGACATACTTTACTACTCCCTCCATCCCTAAACGACTTCTTCACTTTCCCTTTTGGATTGTCTCTACGAGTTTGCTCCATTTCTTTTTAAGGTAACATGGTCTGCACAATCTCTCTCTACTTTTCTCCTACCCATCCTAAAAATAGACAGAATTACAAGCAATTACCTACTAACTCAATACAAATCTTAAAAAGTAAAAAGAGAATAGGGCAAACAAAAGAGGACAGACAAAGTACCAAATAGGAGTACTTGCTTAGTTGCTTTAGATAGAATGCATACCGGAAGTTTATGATCAATCTTAGATAGAAGCAACTCATCGATCAATCTCATGAAATACAAAGTATTATCCCCGACAAGGCTGTGATGCCAAAATATTTTCCTCGTGAGAGAATTCTACAAGTTTCTGTAACAAATCTTCATATATATCCCGAAGAAAGAAGTGGTAAGAGACGCCAGCCTGCAAAAGATTGAGCTTATCAAGCTCACAGTAACATTTTCGATCATCCCAATAATCCATAATGGTAAATTAAAGTGATCCAATTGCTAGATAAGTATTCTAATAGAGCTCGGCCACATGGGATATTAAGACCGGGGTGACCTAAACTAAAATTACGCTGAAAAGTGGTGGAAACCACCTCTTTTCCCTAATTAAATATTTGGTCACTCTTTACTTTCTTCTTCTTCCAATAGATTGCCTCCCCTTTCACCCTCCTAGTACTTCAAAAAACATAAGGCGTTAAGGCAATATTATGGAATTAAATCAAGGTCACTCCATTATGTCAAGACCATTCGGTAAATGATTCTCACTTGGTCCTCGAAATGTTGTTCCATGTGTTGTTAGAATACACCATAAATTCCTTATAGCCTACTATATTATTGCATTAGCCATTATAGTCTGTTCCTAAAGCTAATGCTTATAAATACTATTTAACTCATACATAATGAAACTTTATATTCATATTGTAGTCAGTATATTTGTTTTGAACCTCATATTTTGTCACAAAAAATAAAAAGTTCAAAATTACATTTTCAATCATAGTCACAAAAATATTCTAAAATTCTTAAATTACAATGGAGAAGTGAAATACGTGTCGTCACAATATTTCAATACATGCAATGATGGACACAAGGGCAATGTAACAATTATGCAAGCTGCAATGAAACCATCATCACACGTTCACAATTGTGACTGCAAAAGTAAAAATTATTAATTCTGAATGCAATATGGGGGCTGGTTCTAGAAAGAAGAAAAGCATAGAAGTGCACATCTCTCTAGGTGAAATTCTAGTTATTCATATAAGGAACATCATAAACTGGATCATGTACCCACTTCTTCTCCAAGTGTTTATACCAGTGACTTTTCACAGATATTAAAGGAAGTGGAAAATAAAGTATAGGAAAAAATTTTAGTGCAGTAGAGAATTAACAAAAAATAAATAAGCAGTTAGGACAATCAATTTAAAACATACCAGTTTGAAAGGAGGACAATTACTTTACAACAAAAGGAATAATATTCACACTGAATCAAATATTGTTAAGGAAGTTGTAAAACTCACTTACTTTTCCTAAGTAATACATTACAAGTAATCAAACATCATTAGAAACAGAACAGTAGAGTTTTTGAACGACTATTTGAAATGATCCACCTCACGTGCCAGAAGGCACTTCCAAGATCATAATCCCCCCTCCTCCGCTGTTCTGAGAGAAATTGAAAAAGGTGTTTAGCTTTTATTGGGTTTGAAAATGTCCTTAACGAAGGACCTACAGTGCAAGTTTTATGTGAATGTTGCTTGGGAGTCATTGAGGGTCTGAATCGTTCTGATTTCCAATAGATTATTTCTCAATGTGTTTCGAGCACATAGCCGATAAGCTTGGATCAGAAAACATTTTCCAAGCATATCTAATTCAATGAAAATAAAGAAATCTGAAGGGGAAGAGGGAAAAGATTTATGGAACATAAAGTGTTAAGGATTGAACGAAGACAACAAAAAGCGATACATTCTCATATATTTCGATCCAAACAAGAGTAAGAATTGAAAAGCATAAAAATGACTTTTCGGAAGGAAGGATATATAGAAATAAGAAAAAGGGAAAGGGAAAGGGGGAAAACCGAACAAAAATCCAATAATTATAGCAAAGACCTCGCCCGAATGTGGCCTAAAAGTCTTAAAATAGCCTAAATTTATGATTTTCCTCTCAAAAAGGAGCTATTAGATAAAATTGATAGCAATATATGAAAATTTACTATCTCTATCACCGGGGAAGATATGGATATTGTGGAAAAAAGGATATCCACAATGACTACAAAGTGAATACCCTTATGTTATCATATAACTACTGCAAAACAACTTTTTTTGGTGCTTGTGCCAGACAAAACATCTTGGATAGACAAAATTTAATCAATATGTTGATACGATCTTAGTAATTACCATTTTAAGATTAGTAATTGTATTTTTGCTGCATTTCTTTTAAGTAGAAATCTGGCAGTGGGAAAGCTTAAGATACCAATCCTGATGTTTGCCCGCTTAACACTTATATAAATATTAAAATATTCAACAAAGTACAAAGAATTTAGAACCACCTTTTCCAAAATGCAAGAGAATGAAATTCACTGCCTCCTCCAAATGTTGCCAACCAGCTTTCCCAGATATTAGATAATAGCAAAGGACAACACAAAACAATGTTCTCATTCTCACAGAATTTTGTTCAATCATCTCACTTTCGCTTTGACTAACCGACTCCAGTTTGTAATGCTTCACTACATCAAGCTCCATTGAAGCTGTCAGCCACGCAGTCCATCCATACTTGATACTCCTATATAGGCAGACATGCCATTAGACGTCATCAGATGCATAAATCCTTCAAAAGAAAGGCACAATAATAGTACCATCAATGCTTCTATGTTCAACGGACTTGAATCAAGAAGATCTGCAATTATTTTGACTCGAGCCGATACATCTTTGCACTCAGCTTGAAATTTGAAGATGAGAACCAAAACTTGAGGAACAAAGAAATGAGAGTTATTTCCCTTGATTTTTTGACGCCCCAGATGGGTTTGCTTCTGTAACACCTACAAGATGAGAACCAAAACTTGAGGAACAAAGAAATGAGAGCTATTTCCCTTGATTTTTTGACGCTCCAGATGGGTACCTACGAATTTATTTCAGATATAACAGTCAACAAGAAGAAACAAAGACTCATATCAAACCTGAAAAGTATCAACATATATTAACCTGCTTCGGCTGGCACCACCGAGGAGAACATCAAACAAAGTGGCACATAGATGTTCTGTTAAAGGAAAAATGAACAGTCTTTCAGCTATAGCTAAAAAAGTTGGTTGTATTCTTGAATGGCTCCTCCTATTGATTTCAGAAAGAGGTTTAGATCTTCCAACCACAAGGTTAAAAAACTTTAGTCCTTTCTTTTAAGATGGAACGCCAACCAAAAGCCTGCTTATGAATTGCAAGCTAAGCAATCTGATCGGCTCATGTCCTCTGATGCAAGGGAAAAACAGTCATCAAATGAAATTCTTTCCTAACAACAAATGACATCTCATAAGATAGCTACTTATCTAGGTAACCACCTCAATTGTCAGAGGCAGTACCACATATTCTCCGACCTCCAAAGACATTATCAATCCGGAAGTAATTGCTCTTCTTTTACTTATTGCAAAGACTAAAATTTCCACAGCCATCACATACATTACTTAGGAAAAAAGCTTGTTCTTAAGAGAAACCCCAAATCACACAACAAAATACAATTTAGTAGAACATACAGAGAGAAGAATGGCAATGGCTACTTCCATTTTCTCATTTCAAATACTATGTTAACGTGCCTATCAGAATTCGTATACTTCCATTTTCTCATTTCAAATACAATTTGTAATGTAACATAAACGATTATGAGAATAAGACTCCTATTGTTCAAAAAAAATAAAAAGAGAATGGGGGAAATTGAGAGAAATACCTCAGTATAAGCATCAATGGCGGCTCCAAACCTATCTTTGGTAAAAAGATTTCCTAAAACAAACAATTCATAATCACACAACTGAACTCAAACAAACAAACTTCAATCCATTACCTCCACCACAATAAAAATGCAATTAAAAATCAACAATTGAAGTAAATATAAATAAACATACTACTAAAAATGAAACGTAGAAAATCAAAGAAATAGAAAACCTCGAGAATGTAACTCGCAGCAGCAGTACGATTGTTAAGAGCAGCCCACTGTAAAGCGAAGTAACCAAGAGCATCAGGTTCAGAAACTGAACAATTTTCTCTCTCCACTAAACTCTCAAGTTTCTCCATATCACCATATGCAGCAGCTGTATAAACATCGTCTTTTGAACTCTCACCATTTTCTCTCTCCACCATTTGATAATATAGACATTTGATAATATAAAGAACATTGATAATATAGAGAAAATTGAAAACAGAAAAACTTTAAAAAAAAAAAAAAAAAAAAAAAAAAGAGGAAAGATAGAAACAAACCTTTTCGTTCATGTAAGTGGTGAAACGAGAACGAAAGAGGGGGGGGCTTTGTTGATTCTTCAAAACGACGTTGTCGGGGGTGCCACCAGTTCTGCGGACAACGAAACGACAATTGACTAAAATCAACAGCAAAATCGATCAATCAAATGGAACCCTAACCCTAAACCAAGAAAAATATCAACCTAAAGAATGAAAAAATTGAAACAAATTTCGGATTCTCAATTATAGTAAATGAAACCCTAAAGCATGAAAAATTTCACCTTTCATCTTGAAATCAGCATTTGAAGCAACAGGAAAAACCGCAGCTTATTTCCACCACCATTGTTAGAGAGCTCAGATTTGTAACCTCTAATGGTGGAAGCATGATCAACAGGCAAAGGCAATTGTTTGATTTATGATCGTTTTGGTTTTGAGGAGAGAGAATGTGGTGATGTACATTGATGTTTCTTCTTCATAGCTGTTCCCTGTTTCTTCAAAGAAGTTGGAGGAGAGAGAAGACGAATTGAGGGGTTCAGACTTCAGAGGGAAACCAGGACTCAGGAGGAAAGAGAGAGAAAAGAAGCCAAAGGATGACAGAGAGAGAAGCTGGCTTCAAGAAGAACGCGTGGCGTGGCAAAGGGAGGGCAGGGAAGTAATTATGTGAAGAATGAAGGGCAGGAATGTCAAATCACTGTTCCTAAGAATAGTAATCTTTTTAATGGGTATAGAATAGATGGGAAAAACAAAAGTAACTTCACTGTAAACTGTAATACGTAAAATCCCAAAACCAGAAAACTCACATTCCTCCATCTAAACTCTCACTCCCACATCCATGGCACCGACCACCACCTTCCTCCTCATCATCTTCACTTTCTCTCTCCTCAAATCAATCACAACCACCGAATCAGACACAAACTGTACAGGTCGTTGGATTCACATCAGAAAACTCCCATCAAAATTCAACCTCGATCTCCTAACTAACTGTTCCTCTTTCTTCCCACTTTACCATGATTTCTGCCCTTTTTTAGCCAACCATGGTCTGGGCCCTAAAACCCACAACCAAGCCCATTCATGGTACAGAACCGACCCACATCTTCTAGAACTCTTCTTCCATCGTCGTCTTCTTGAATACCCTTGTCTCTCTCCTCACCCTCATCAATCCGACGCCGTTTTCCTCCCTTACTATTCTTCTCTTGATTCTCTACGTTATCTTTATGGCCCACTTTACAACTCTTCTCATTTACACGGTCGTGATTTAATCTCGTTTCTTCAATCTAATGATCCTCATATCTGGGGTAGATTCAACGGTCATGATCATTTCTTTATCATGGCACGCACTTCATGGGATTATTCCCAACCTCTCCCTCAATTTAATAATGATGATGATAATGGTGATGATAATGAGAGGTTATGGGGGACGTCGTTGTTGTTATTGCCGGAGTTATTTAATTTGACGGTTTTAACCTTGGAGTCTAGAGGTTTTCCTTGGCAAGAACAAGGGATACCTCATCCGACGTCGTTTCATCCATCGAGTTTAGGGTTTTTGGATTCGTGGATTTTGAGGGTGAGACAATCTAGAAGGAGTACACTTATGATGTTTGCTGGTGGTGGTGGGACTTCTTTAACGGGTAACCCGAATGTTAGACGGAGTATCCGAGAAGAATGTGGAGCGGTTTTAAATAATAAGAATGATTCTTTTGTTGGTGATGGAAGAAGGTTTGAGAAGATTTGTGATGTTGTTGATTGTTCTAATGGAATTTGTGAGCATGATCCTATTAGGTAAATACTTGCTAACTTACTTTGTTATGTTATGTTACTATAATGGTAATGGTTTCGCTCGTATAGCGTGCATATAAGGGCTAGTGTTTAGTTATCTTAGTAGGTATCAATGTTACTCGGAAGTGTCTACTTGGATACAGATGTCCAAGTGTCCGACTAGGCTATTTTGTAGAAAAAAGTCAAGTTTTTAGTTTGAAATGAATATCCAAGTTCCGACACGACACATGATTTATGAGGTAAATGAAGGTGTTGAAGTAACATAGGTAGGTACTAGGTTTATGTTTTGTGCCATGATTTTTTCATGTTGTTTGATGTGTGATGTTGGATGAACAAGAGAATGTGTTTTTCGTGTGATTATTTTTGGAGCTATAACTAGAACTATACTTGCTTGAGCAAAATTAGTATAGTAGTAGAGCAAAATTAGTATATTATGTTGGAGTACTTATTTTAGGTACTAGGTTTATGTTTTTTGTTCCATGATTTTTTTGTGTTGGTTGATTATACTGATGATATATGAGAATAATGTGTGATGCTGTTAGATAGAGAAAAGAAAAATACTTTTTGTGTGATTGTTTGAGAGCTATAGCTAGAATTATACAGTGGTTGTTTGAGGGAAATTGTTATAGTACTAGGAGGTGATTATTAGTTTAGCTTGCTGCGATATTATTCTCGCTTGGTTCAACTAATGAGGGATAAGGTTTGATCAAGTTTCTGTTTGAGTTAACTGTGATATATAGATAATGTAGTATTTTGATAATATAGAAGAAACGAGTTGTGGTTATTTGTAGGTAGTTGCTTGAGAAAAATTACTATCCTAGTGTGATGATGAGCTTAGTCTACTTGTGAATGACGGTTTTCCCATTCTTAATTGGTAGGAACATATTTTGTTTCTAATGGGGACATTTTGGGAACCAAAGGGGATATAAGGGGGTTTGTAATGGGGAGAGTGAAAGATGTATAGGGAGTTCGGGAAAAGTTCTATCTGGGGGGTTTTTTTTTTTTCCGCGGGGGGGGTTTCCTAATTAGCGAAATACTCATGCTTGGGTTAAGACACTATTGACTAATGAGAGCGAAGGTTTGATCAATGTACTTGTGAACAAACTCTAATATAGTGCTCCGAATTACATGGAAGAAATGAGGTTATTATGTCCGTGGGTAATCATGAGTTTAGTATAATATTTTAAAGGATCTTTAAGTATTAGCAAGAGAAATTGAATGGTTACAACTTTCGATAGATATTTGCTTTGTTGGTGCTTGGGATTGACTTTTGAGTTGTTGCAAGGTGAGTTGAGCTACCCAAGCTTCAGCTTTGCCATGTTGTTTCATACTCTTTCCTCTACTAGATTGGTCACATTGCAATTATGTTGAGGCATATGGCACATGGAGAGGATACAAAGGAGTTTTTGAAATATTGTGAGCATATTATACAAAGGATGCCTCATTCTTTCATTAGGAGAGTGTTTGGTTGCGAGGTCAACATTTTCCTAGAAAAGTTGTTTCCCTTTTTCCTTTTTCTGATCGGTAAATGTTGGGATAATTTTCCAAAGGGTGTAAAATTGTTTCTTCAATGATGCAGAACATTTTTCCTTTACAAAGGAATGGATGCCATGTTTTCCTCCCTATTTATAAGCTTACTCTTTCACTTATCACATCAGTCATCTTCCAACATTTTCATTTTCCCCTTCCTCTTTAACTTTTCTTGTGAGCAAGCAAAGGAAAACTAATATACATATCTGTTTATCTTGAAAAATATTTTTTTTTTCATTTTTCAAGGAAAAACATTTCCATCGAAAAAGCTTTCCTCCAAACCAAATCAAGCGTAGTTGCACAAGCTTAGCTTCATTATGTCTTGGTAATTGAGAGTTGAGACTAACTTTTGGGTAATATGCACTTGGACCTCCAATGAAATTTGAAAAATTAATGGAAAGAAAAGAAGATATACCATTGTTTATAGAAGTGCAAAACCTTCTTTGGTTTTGTTAATCCTCATTATTAACGATACCTCAATTCTGCTGATTAGGTATATGAAGCCAATGCTGCAAGCTAGTTTCTGTTTGCAACCCCCAGGGGAGACTCCAGCAAGGAGATCGACTTTTGATGGGATAATTGCGGGATGCATACCCGTTTTCTTCGAGGACCAATCAGCAAAAACTCAATTTCAATGGCATCTTCCTCCTGCCGAGTTTGCAGATTTCTCAGTAACGATCCCAAAGGAGGATGTGGTGTTTAAAGGGTTGAAGGTGGTGGATGTGTTAATGGGGATTCCAAGAGCAGAAGTGAGGAGGATGAGGGAGAAGGTGATGGAGTTGATTCCTAAAGTTATGTATAGGAAGCATGGGAGTTCTTTAGGTTTAAGGGCTAAGAAGGACGCTTTCGATATTGCAATTGAAGGCACTTTGCAGCGGATTAAAGACAGGCTGAAGGATGTCTCTGCCTTTGCTTGACTGCTGCTGCTTGCTACTTTCTGGTGCACATTGGTGCAGAAGATTATATATTCTGAAGATTATTTTCCCTATTCTTTTTGAAGGGTATATACATAGTATATGATGTACTACTAGTCAATTTTTGTATACTAGGTTATTTATAAATTCATTATGCTAATAAACGGCAGAGCCAAGCTTCACACATTGTGTGTTGATAATTCTAGGTTTTTATTGTCAGGTATGTAACTGCCCAACTCTGATTGTTAATCAACCATATCTAATATATATTGAATAATGTCAATTGTATATTGAGATAAGTAATGCACCAATGTGCTTTTCTTGCCTTTCAAAAAAAAAAAAGGTAATGCACCAATCAATTTGTTGTACATTGAACTATTATTCTATATTCAACCATTTCGATCGCATAATGGTAACGAATTTGGGGGTATCCAAATAAAGGCCACAATAATTTTGTACTTTTTTCTAGTATGATGAAGATTATGACCAAAATGAACCAAAGTTCAAAACCTAATCTAGTCCAACTTTGGATGTTAGATCTTTGGAGTGAGGAGAAACCCCCACCCCAAGAACTACAGCGGGGCAGGAATCGAACTTGTGACCTGTGAAGTTTGGATCCGACTATGAGCACAACAGAATGAAGAGGAATTATGATCACTCCGTGACCTTATTCTTATTTAAGACAAGAGATAGGAAAGTTAGCTAAAACTTTAATTGTCATAAGTGATATCCGAAATCACTGATAGCGTGATATTCGAGTGAAGTAGCAAGAAAGTGTCTAGAACACATACTCCTATTAACTACACCAATTAATACTTGAAAGGAAGATTGTATTATTTAGCTAGCTGTTTAATGAGATTTTGAGTCTGTCACAACTTACTACATCCATTTTAGCTGCACACAATAATCACCCCTCCAAAACGGAAAAAACTTTGTCTACCCACCAAATATACTACCCACCATTAATAAAGACTTGTTCAGACTTGTGATCATGGAATCCAACTCAACATAATTGTTATTTTTTTATTGCTCTATTAGTAGTGTGTTGTCTACCCGGTGGCCGATGGATAGGTGTAGCAATGTCCCTCTAAAACCAATCAGTTAATGGTACTTCCCCCTTTCTAAGTAATATTTTGCTATTTATCTCACTAAATCCAGTAATGCAACAAGTTGTTCAATAATTGAATCAAAGATTAGAATAGTAAACATATCAGCTCAACAACATACAAGGACAAACAGAGGGGAAGAGCAATCCCGATGATGCTGTTTACATCTCACCTGAAAAAATCCTAGCTCTCCTAAGCGACAGTGAAAAATCTACGAATAACAAACTCAAGGGTATTTTTGTTCTTCTAGTTAGAGAATAATACACCTAATAATAATAAATAAATAAAAATTGACCTTATTCAGGTGATAAGGGGAAAGATACAACACATGAAGGGGCCTCTCTGATGGAGCTGCTGTGAATTGCATGAAGTTCAGCTCCTGAATCATCTATGACGACCAGGAGGAAGCGAGCTTCTTTGACAAAGGACGGACTGAACAACACTTCCTCCAAGCCGCCACCCAAAAATTTAATAAAACCAGGCCAATCCCTTCAGATTCAATATTAAGATGGATGTTGCAAAAACTTTTCATTCTTTATCCCCATCTAAGAATGGCCGAACCCCATGTAAGACCAGCACCAAAACCGGAGGCTGCAATGACATGTCCTGGTTGCACTTTTCCACTCCGAACGGCTTCATCTAAAGCTAAGGGGATCGATGCTGCACTGGTATTACCATAATTCGCCAAATTAGATAGGACGCGGTCTGAAGGAAACTCTAAGCGTGTTGCAACAGAATCAATGATCCTTTGGTTTGCCTGCAGTCAAAGTTTTAGGGAATCAATGTATGGCCAACATAAGCATCAAACTTTCTACAAGGCAACTAACATGAAGCGTCTTTGTCTGAAGAGAATGACTAGACATCTAGATGTTTGAAACGTGAGTATGTGGTGGAAATTTTGTAACTTCACTTGAAGTTGCTAGGTATCTAGATGTTTGAACCATCAGTATGTGGTGGAATTTTTGTAATTTCACTTGAAGTGGAGCCCACCACTCTCTTATTCTACATTTAGGTATTTATAGTTTATCTACCAAAGACATTAAAAAACTAATGTGAACAAAGGTTACGACTTCTTGAACATTCAAACCACAACGTAGTTGGAGGGGTGGCTGGGTGGGCACAAAAGGACCATTACTACAACAGGAGAAATAGGAACCAGAAAAAGAAAAAAAAAAGTGCCCTAACTTCATACATTCAAAGTTGAAACAAAACTACTCTCTATCCCTTAAAGAAGCACACATCTAGTTTTTGCACGGAGGTTAAGGACAGTGAAAGTGGGCAAGTGGGTGTGGGGCCAACTTTCAAGACGAAGTAGAGAGGAAAGACATACTAAAAAGAAAATGAACACTTCTTTGAGAATCATCCGGATATGGGACGTATACTGCTTTGAGGAACGAAGGAAGTACTTCCATAGTTTAAATCAGGAACTAAAAGCAATTACAATATCCATTAATCATTATGCGCAATACCTGATGCAATAGTAACCAATCAATATTGGAACTACTTAGACCAGACTTTTGAAGTGCAGCCTCAATTGACTGGGGAACACAACGAACAGCAAACCGAAAGACCTCTTTTCCATTCATATTAATACATGAATAAGATGAGTGCCTTGGGGGGAAACCTGTCACAGCACCATTGCTACCAATTGCTGCATCGGTTTCATCATTTGTTAGGGATGCATTTAAATGCCTGCATGTATGAGAAGTACCAAAGAATTATGACTTGCAGAAACATAACCACGTCAAAACAACATGGATTAACCCAGCTGTTGGAAGGGTCTTGAGAAGTCCAACTGTACATAGACTTATTGCCTCAAAGACCAAGAAAGTACAAAAAAATTTACTTCAAAAGAAATCACCTTCACTTCACAATGAGACTCAGATGCATACCTTAAGCCATCGCCATCACTATGCAGGTCAAAAGCAAATAAGCCATCTTCTTCACTGTCACAAGCCTGTTTGAATTCAAATCAGAAATGTATTTGTACATATAAAGAACTTCCTAATAAAAGAATTAGCAGGTAGAAACATCAAATAATCATAATTTCAGACCCAAAACTTGCTTAAGGGGAGAATCAATATGGGATGTAGCTCGGGGGTCATATAGTTTATACTGGAAAGCCAAAATATTAATGTGAATTATGCAGCTACATCTTTGCAAGTACAATTGTATAATGTAATCCAAGAGTATTATAGCTAATTAACATGTTTCATATTTGGTAAAATGTTTATAAGAAAACATATCAAATCAGTTTACTCTTAGATCTGTTTCTGGTTAAAACATTCACCTAGCACACAAAAATGCTTTAAATCCAATTGAACAACAATAGCATGTTATCAATAGCACATCCCATTTGTACATAAGCCAGAGAAGAACAGGGGAAATAAATAAAGCAACTGTTTGCATGAATGTTCTCCCCCAAAGGCACTCATCTTTTGATGAATGAACAACCAAAAACTGGGAAATCCCTCAACAACCCGCTCTCCCCCCCCAAAAAAAAAAGGAGCCAGAAAACAAGAGGAAGGACGAGATCCGAAAGCATATTGGCAGCTCACCTGCACTACCACAGCTCCAGCAGCATCACCAAAAAGTATGCACGTCCCCCTATCAGTCCAATCAACAAAACGAGAAAGAGCATCTGCACCTATAACTAGTACATTCTGAAATCCACCACCTGTCATAAATCAGGAAAGAGATTAAAGTTTCTGGAAATTGAGGTCTATGCAAACTTCACTAGAGCAAAGAAATTAAAGTCACTACCCCTTACGTGACAAGCAGCTGACACCAAACCCAACATGAATCCACTGCAAGCTGCAGTAATATCATAAGACAAAGGGCTTCGGCTGCATCCCAGTGCTCTTTGCACCTAGATTGAAAAAAAATCGAATTTACAAAAATTTATGGAAGGACAGCAAATATATTAATATGTATATGCAAGTAGGAGTAAAGTTGCTACTACTTTCTATTTTCCACAATGTTTCTTTCTGTACATTTTTCTTTCTTTAGTCTTGACTGTTTATTACAAGGAAGACTATGTAAATCAAATTCCTTTCATTCTGTACAATTCTTGGTCTAAGAAGCAACAAGCAGCAAAATTCTCTGTTTGATCTCATCAAAGTAAAATGTTAGCGAAAATTTGCTATATTCTAAGCTTTCTACATCTAAACTCAACTTTCTCAGTCCTCCACCTTCTGACCAACAAATAATTTCTAGAAAGCTAAGCAATTCGGCTCCTGAACACAATGACAAAATTCTCTGTTTGATCTCATCAAAGTAAAATGTTAGCAAAAATTTGCTATATCCTAAGCTTTCTATGTCTAAACTCAACTTTCTCAGGCCTCCATCTTCTGACCAAAAAAAAAGTTTCTAGATGATAATGCTAAGCGATTCTGCTCCTGAACACAATAACCAATATTGATTTCACTAAAGGTGCAATCTGGGAAGGTTTATATGATTATATCTACACCGACATACACATAAACCCTAACCCCTTAATATTTGAGACTCGTAGAGAGGCTGTTTCTAGAAAACTAACAGATATAACGATGAAAGCACATGGTTCAGAAATATTTCATCCCTTCGAATATTTATGGTCAAATTGAAACATTGACAGACAAATACATCACTCCCTTTTACATTTGAGAAAAAAACCACCACTCCAATACCCCATGCAGAAGGCTGCTGCCTCGGTGAGAGAGGGTTTATGAAATTCAAGAAGCTAAATAAATCAATTATTGAGTAGTCAACATCAAGAGAGAAATTACCTGAGGAGCACTTCCAAAGAGGTCCTCTGGAGTAGAAGTGCACATCAAAACAAGGTCAATTTCATCAGGGCCAACGTTAGCCATCTGAAGAGCTTTCTTTGCTGCTTCGGTGGCCAAGCCTACCAAGCTGTCGTCACCTGTAATGAAGCAACAATGGCTTATGAACAAGGTTGTTATGTGCTTTCAAGTTATCATGGATTAAGAAGAAACAACGGTGCAGCCTATTTTGAAGTTATACATACAAGGCAGATAAATTAACCTGAAATGACACGCCTCTTGCGTATCCCAGTTCGAGTAGCTATCCATTCATCCGAAGTTTCAACTATTTTAGAGAGGTCATCATTGGAGATCTGCAGCTTTGGTACAGCAGAACCACAGCCAACTAGCTTGCATCCCCTATTTACTAGTCTGCATAAATTACCATCAGTACACAAATTCTGTCAGAATAACTCATAAAAAAGCCAGCCTTTTAAAGGAGAAGATGAGCAAGACCACAAGCGGAGAAAGAGTAAAGGAATGAAAGAAATAGAAACTGAAGGACCAAATTCTGGAAGCAAAAGATGAGTGGAAGGAACAATATGGCACTTAGATTCTAGACAGGCAATGCTCATAATAGAATTTACATCAGAGACAGCAGAAGAAGCACAAGAGAAGCTAAATTCCTAAGATGTCTAGATTTACAGCCCCTGGAAAAAGGGGGGAGAAAAGGAGCAAAGTAAAGCATTATAAAGTTAAGAATCTCAAGATACTGAGTAGTGAGAGGCATGCCATCACAGAAACCCACAAAAAGAATGCCTTAGAGAACTAGAAGAATGCTGAAGTTTCCTTATTTTTTCCCTTTTTTGAAGAATTACTATGCAGGAACGATTTACATGTATCTGGACTCTGAAGACATACCATACAATAACACATACAAGAGAGGGAAGACAAGCCAAAGACAATGTCCCCAGCATGACCTTGCCAAAACTCAAGCATAAAGCTATATGTTTTCCATCCGGATTTAGTTAATTGTTAGGCACTATATTGCTAGTTCAAGTTACAGTATCAGAACACTTGTTTTCAATCAGAGTAAAAACAATAGATTATATGCAGTAAAGAGCTAAAGAACCACAGCAAGTAAACAACCCTGCTAAGGATAATTTTGGAAGCTTGCAGCTAAACTTGCAACGGTTCTATCAACAAATTGACAACCAGGTCTAGATTGCTTCAATAGTTTCTTAGCTTCAATTTGACCAAAAACTGAGTGCGATTGTTTCAATTATTGTCTCAAGCAATTTATGCCTCCAAGTCTTTTAGTACTTATTATGTGGCAACAAAATAAAATTCCTCAACAAAAGAAATAACAAAGAGAGACATGAATTGATTAAAGAAAACATCAACATTTGACCTAGTTATCACTATATTCACTATCAATCAAACGATATTCTTTTTGAAAGCAATCTAACAAGTAACATCACCAGTTCACGCTATGTTGAATTCTGAAGCATTGGAAGCATTAACTATATATCACAATCCCACCACACAAATACAAACTCTATGAAATACCCCACATCCAAAAACCCAAGCCATACTCAGTAATGCATCCGTTGAAACTTGAAAACAGGTGTGATATTAATATAGTAAGAAGGTTTAAATGCTTTATGGACTGAAATACCAACCAAAGCAACAAACAGTTCATTTTATAGAATCCTGTAGAAGAGATTCAAATGCTAAGATGAAAAGTAGTGTCCCTTCAGCCCCCAATCCATGACAATGATAGAATCCAAGAATTATGGTGTTCACCCTCTCTATAAGTTAATCATGGCATGTCACTTCATCAAATGTATCAACTGGATCACGGATACCTCAAAGGCTCAAACATATCTACATAGCTTCAGAAGAATGTTATTCTAGAACATCTTAAAGGTTGAAATTTGGTAGTTACACTAACACTCCACTGATTAAGAACAATACTATTGCAATGAAAGTAACCGGTCCAAGTGGCAACCTCAGGGATATAACGGAGAAATGTGGGATCAGTTTTTAAGGATTGAGTGTTTGACAATTATTCATCCTATGATTTAGGCATTTAGCTAGATAGCTTGAAAGAATTTGAGTTGTATAACAATTCTGAAATGACAGTTTCCAAATTATATCCCATCCTAAAGGCCAGTACCAATTGGCAATATGAGTAGTAGCTCAAATAGTTTAGTTACATGCTCAAAGCCGTCTATTCTATTGATGTAAAACCAACAATCAAATTCACATTTCAACGATGATGGTTAACACCAGATTCATCTATCTCATTTAGGACCACCAATCCCCTTAAAATCAAATCATTTCACGTCTTCTACATGAAGAGTTTCAAGGTTTATTATTGCATTATTGCTCTGATCAATAATGAATCGGACTCTCCAAATTATGAATTGTATACAGACAAACGAAACATCGCATCAGCATGGCCTCCCAAAAAACAGAACAGTAGAATCTAGTGCATGCCTCACACATTTTAATTACAACCAGTAATACTTTGGAATGTTTTTACCATATCCAAACTAACATTCAAATTGAATAAAAAGTATTATACAGACAACCAGATAACAATCTCAACTAACATTCAATAGCCCAGAAAATCACCATTTCTTATCTTTTCTCGATTTTACCCCAAATTGAAATTCTCAACAAATGCCCTTCAACTCTAACCACTAAGCTCAGATCAGAAAAATTCAAACACATCGTTTTGCAAATACCAAATTGGAAACCCCTTTCACATTGAATAAATTCTGTGAAAATAACATGAAATGGCAAACACATTTATCACAAAACAACTAATAAACCAATCAAAGAAAAGAAGAAAAAAAAATACCTAGGAAGTTTAAATTCAGTAGGGGAAACAGCAGCAGCACCATGTTTCTGAGCACCTTCCATGGAAGAGCAGAAAACCCTTTTGCTGAAATCGAAAGAGGAAGAAAACCCAGATCCATTTAAAGTTATAGATGGAGAAATTCTGTTGTTGAGATTAGTAGGTACAGAAGGTGAGAACAACCCATATGCACTCGCCATTGGAGAAGAAAGAAAGAATGCAGATGAAATGAAATTAAAGGAGAGATCTTTAGCTGGGAAGAAAGTGAAAGATGATATTTTGGGAGTGTTTAGAGCTCATGACAGAAGAAATTGAATAATCAATAGTGAGAAAATATGAGGATAGGTGAACCTGAAATAAAGACAGTGGAAATCGATCTTCGGAGACTCCAAAGAAGGGAGTTTGGTGTGGAGTGATGGGAAAATTTGTGTGCCAATCTGGAAAAAACTAATTAATTCAAAGAAAGAAATCCAGCAAAACTCACCTCACCCAAATTTTTTTTTCATTTTGGAACTCACCCTATTTTTATTTTTTTCATGTACACGACATAAAATAGACATGGGCACAGGCCGGACTGGACTGGTTCATACGCTAGGCTGGTTCAGCTAGGCATGAACTGGGATTGAACCGATTAGTTGACCGGTCCGATCCGTTTCAGGTTCAACGTTGGTTTTTCTCAAACCTAAACCAATTTGTCTTAGGGCTCAAGCTAGCCAGTTTGGTTAAGGTTTGGCGCACCGATTCAGCTTTTTTTTGTTTAATTGAAAATGCGTTTTGATTTGGAATTTTAATTACATTTGCACTGGTATTTACATTAAACAATTTCGATAACATCCATATGCACTAATGTTTTTCGATAGTTGGGTCGGTGATGAAGAATTTTTGTGCATTTTCTCGACCGATTCGTCTGGTCGGTTCAAGATTGTGTGCGGTGACCAGTCTAGTTCAGGGTTAAGTGTTGTTTGTGGTCTGGTTCAAGGGTTGGGCATGACTGGTTTCATACGGGTCGGTTCAGGACTGGATCTGGTTAGGTCCGCCCAATTGCAACCTCTAACAAGACTGCACGGCCTATTGGTCGTAGACTTCATCGCCACACATAAGAAATGTCTAGTTTATAAATGTTAAACGCTACACTCTCTACTCTAATTATAAGGCATTTTAATTAAAAAAAATTGTTTCACAATATAAGGCGTTCTACGATACCAATATAGGACTAATATTAAATATTTTATCATCAAAGTAAGATTATAGGTTGGTTTATATTATTGATATGATATTAGCGTCAATTCTTTTTATCGTTGTAAATATAACTAATGTTAACTAAATTGTTGATTTGTTTAAAACTGGTTTACATGCCTTCTATTTAGAAACTCAGGGAGTACATTTATGAAATTATTTGATAGTATATTTAATTATAAATGTAATAAAATAAGCAATATAGACAATCAACATATAACTTATTCGCTATGAACTAAGCAAAGCTTGACCATACATAGAAATATTTTTTTGTTTGCTAGAAACAGTTTTTCATTTCTAACATTTTTGTATATATTTTGATCATTAATGTTGTATATATATTTGAAACAAAGATATTACGCCCTCCCTATGTAGAAGTATCCAAATAACCAAGTAGTACTTGGTCTAGTGGTAAGGAGAACGCCCTTTCAACCTCAAGGTTGGGGGTTCAATCCCCACTAGAGGCACTTTGAGGGTAGGGATTCCCCTTACCCTTCCCCCTTACTCTCAAGTGCCTGACCCATTAAGATCCGAGCGGGGTCCGGGCCACTTCTTCTTACCAAAAAATAAAAAATTAAAAATGTAGAAGTATCCAAATATACTACTTGGTAGGTCTTTATTTGGTACGTGGAGAATGGGAAATGGACTATTTGAAACCAGATTTGGGTCTGGCTGCTTGTCTAGGGAACAGTTCACGCAATCCACATGGACCACATCCAAGCATCCATGATTTTAACAATCCAAAAACGATCTATTTCTCAAGGAATGCAGCTATAGCCTATATGATGTCGAAATATGTCATTGCTTTGATTTTAGCCTTGCTTTCTCGAGATTGCCTTGAGGTTTGGCCAAACCGATAAGCTTGTGCGGCCATAAGAAGGCCAGCGGCGTCACGAATGGCAACACCGGCAGCAGCTGAGGAGCCAATAACAGAACCATCAAAGTTTAGCTTGAAGCATCCAGAAGGAGTAGGCTGCCAGCTAACTGCAATGTAATTAGGGAACCTGCAACAAGGAAGTGAAGAGATAGTAAAGGAAAAATCCATCATAGTTCGAGTAGTCCCTTCCAAGTATAAATGTCAGGCTCTGTAATAAATACGATCTAAATTAAGCATATTTTCCTCAAAGACAATTGAATTACGTTCCTTCCAAATGCTCCACAAATTATAACAGAACAATTGTAAGGCCTGAGGGTAGGGACGGAGAGACGTTAGGCATTATAAGGTAGAAGAATGAACATTTTATTTAAGTATCCCTTGTTTCTTTTGTCTTTGTTGGTCAACAACCTACCAACCTATCCATATAAACTACAAATGAATTAGAGGCTTGATAGAGTTAAGCTGTCTCGAGGAATCACAATGCAATATAATTATTATAGATTTAATATGCAAAAAAACTCCAACCTAGTAAGTATCAGTTAGCGAATAGGCGAACATCTTTCCTCCTTGCCTTATTACTTAGTAACTATGGTACAAGAGGAAAAATACTGTGAAAAGAAGGAACATTAGTTATTAGATGACGCTTGTATGAAGTTTATTAAATTCTAATAAATATATCAGGGACTTTTTGAGATTTATTTTCAGTTAAGGTTAGTTATTGAGTTATGACTTATGAGAATAGTCATCCTCACCTAAGGATGAATTTTGAGCAAATCTATTTAAGAAATATGATCAAAGTGTGACATATAAATTGTATAAAAGTTGAGCATACAATGTTTTTAGAAACTTAAGAAGTGTATAGGGATTATGTTTATAGCTATATTGTGTATGGGTCTTAGATTTGATTAGCAAACTCATATGCTCATCTCATATTCAGTCATTTTCAAATTTAAATAATAAATCTATTATATAAAATGGGTCAAATTAATCATTTATGGAGCCAATTCATTGAGGAAGCGTGTTAAGTTTATGTCTGGCAACCAATACCTACCAATTCAATATTGGTCACACCGTTTTTCTCATTAATCAATCACATATTTATAGTACAAGACTACAAGTATAGGAAACCTTACTAAACACTAACTCCTAAAATATATCCAACTATGCTCCTAGTTGTATAAGAGATAAACTATATCTCCTAATTCTATCTTATTAACTTTAATCATATTCATACTTCTAGAATTCTACTATAACAATAACATCAATCTATCAACTAGGATAACTATGTTATCCTCAACAAAGCAACATTCAGCCACCCCGACAATAAATAAAGAAAAAGGCAACCAATCAGCTACAAGTGCATGGAGTAGAAGACAATCACATGAATCATGTATATACTCATTTTAATAAAACACGAATCACATTACGCCATTGCTTAATAATATCCCAAAATTATTGAATTTTTTCCTTGAATAATGCAAAATGGGGTTTTATTTCCCGAAATATGTTGAAAGGGAAATTAATTCCCTGCGTACCGTCCACGTAGGACGGCACGCGAGAAATTTTTTTTTTTTCTTTACTTAAGTAAAACCGCTACTTGAAGTAGCGGTTAACCTTATAAACCGCTACTTCAAGTAGCGGTTATCAAAAATAAACCGCTACTTGAAGTAGCGGTTAATAAGGTTAACCGCTACTTCAAGTAGCGGTTTTGTGGTATGGCGTTGACTGAAGTAAACCGCTACTTCAAGTAGCGGTTCATTAATAGAAACCGCTACTTGAAGTAGCGGTTTACTATAATCCCCAAAATCAGACCTAACTTCCCCCAAATTCTCATATTCGACGATTCTCAAATTTTTTTCTCTCTCCTCTCTCTCTCTTACTAAGTGTCGCCCACCACCCTCTACACCACCGGAGCTACACACCACCGTCGAAGACGCCGACCATCGTCGCCCGGCTGAAAGCCGCCGTCGTCCGGCGTCGCCCGGCAACACCACGCCACCGTCGCCCGGCCCGCGCCACCAACCGCACGCCACCGTCTAGCCCGGGTGAGTAGTCTTTTTTTTTTTTTTTTTTGTGTTTTTTTAATTTAATTTGCTTAGCATGCCATATTTAGTATGTATTTTAGCTTTGTAACTGTTGTTAGATGGAAATTGTTTGGTTTGATTAGTATAATTTAGTATTTTGCATAATTTATCGTTTTGTGATGGTTGATTTTGCATGAATTGGAAGGTGATTTATTGGTTATATTGGTTGGTTAAAAATGGTGTTGAGCAAATGTGATGGTTGATTTTGCATGAATTGTTGTGTTTAGGTTGCAAATGCTACTAGTATAGGTGAAGAATGGTGTTCATATTGTTTGAATGTGTAGAATAAGAATAACTTTAACATTATGTTTTTTGTATGTAGAATATGGAACAACCTAAATATCCTTTATACCTTTATTGGAATGGTGAACTATCTCAAAATGACATTGATATTGTGTATAGAGGTGGAAGGAAAAAGTTTTTGTTCATCAATTACGGTATGATGTTTCAAGAGATTCCGAATAGGGTATATGACGTTGTTGGATGTGATCGTATGTATGTGGAACCGAAATTGTTTATGAGATATCCGATGCCGGGGAAATATGTGCCAATTGCACTAGAGGATGACGAGTCACTAAGTGCTATGTGGCTATCGGTGACACAAACGTCGGCCATGGCAATGGAGGTGTACATTGAACAAGTTCCCAAGGAGATAAATCTCCAAAGTAATGTGGGTTATGTACCTACAATGGACTTTAGGGATAGCATGGAGGTACCGGCATCGGCTCCTAGCATGCAATTTGAATCATTTACTAGCATGTTGTCGGACCCACATTATGTCAATGAGCACATGAATGAGTTCGGTTCTCTGCTTCGTCTCCCCACATACCGTCCACATTCCATCTTGATACTCTACATCGAAATGATGTTGATTTTTTGGGAAATGAGGAGGAGCATGTGGATTCGATAGGGAGGAGGATGATGATGCAAGGGAAACAAGTGACAATGCAATAAAGTCTGGTGTTCCTTCATCCGATTGGCTCGGAATTGACGAAGTTGATCAAAGGTTAATAGATGCATGGATGACTTGGAAATGCCTTTGGTTCATTGACTGTGGGTTCGAATTTGAGATAGGACAAGAGTTTGCCTCATTGCAGCAATTAAAGAATTTTGTTAAAGCACGGTCGATCTCTAGAAACCAAATGTTTCGGGTGTTAGAGTCGAGCCCACAAAGTATGTCATTGAATGTGCCCGAAAGGAAGTGTGTCACTTGTCCTTGGAGGTTGCGTGCAATCATGACTAAGTCGTACTCATTCAAAATTGTACGATATGGTGGTCCACATGCAAGCAATTGTTTGGGAGACATAACATGTGGAGACCATCCTCTCATTTCATCGGATTTCGTTCTTTGATCTTATCGAGGATTTCATTAGGAGCGATCCTTCATTCAAAGTTCAGTCCATCTTGACTTTTGTGAAGAACCAATATCAATTTTCAATAACATACAAGAGAGCTTGGTTAGCCAAACAAAAGGCAATAACCGGTATTTTTGGTGATTGGGAGAAGTCTTATCAAGAGTTACCTAGGTACTTGCAAGCCTTGAAAGAGTCCAATCGAGGCTTTGTCGTTTATTGGAAGACGATCCCAACACAAGATCCTAGTACGAACATCTTTAAGAGTGTCTTACGGGCCTTTAAACCCTCTATTACCGGATTCCGTCATTGTCGACCTCTTATCACTATAGATGGTACTCACTTGTACGGGAAATACAAAGGCAAATTATTGATTGCTATGGGAACGGATGCTAATTTCCAGCTATTCCCACTTGCCTTTTGCTGTTGTGAAGGAAGAAAGCACGGAGGGACTGGTCTTGGTTTTTAGCTTGCATTAGACGTTACGTCACGGATAGAAAGGATTTGTGTGTCATCTACGATCGTCTTTGGGGTATCCTTGCAGCTATGAACGAGCCTCAAAGTGGATGGGAAGAGCCATATGCCCATCACCGATTTTGTGTGCGACATCTTGCTTCGAACTTGAATACTAAGTATAAGAATGCTGCCATCAAGAATCTTTTCGGAAAAAGTTGCATATGCTAGGCGAAGAGGAAGTTTTTTGTACTATATGGATCGTATTGGCTCCATTAATGTCGAGGCGACTAGATATCCGTTGGACATTCCCCTTCATCTATGGTCTCTTCATCATGATGGTGGATGTAGATATGGTGTGCAAACCACGAACATGTCGAAGTGTTTAATGGCGTCCTAAAAGGGGCAAGATGTCTTCCGATCACTTGCTTTGGTAAGAATGACTTTTTATCGTGTCAATTCATATTTTGCTACAAGGAGAGAATTGGGTAGAAAAAGACTTGAGGAAGGCCATGATTATAGTCCAAAGGCGACTACCATCATTGAAAAAAACATGGAGAAGGCAAGTGCTCATGAGGTGATTGTGTTTGACTATGAACGAGGGGCTATTTGAGGTCACTACTTCGGACGTGGAAACCGTATTGCGGGAAAAGGTGGAAAGAAACATACGGTGAACTTAATGCGGAAGACATGTACATGTGAGAAACTCCTAATATACAAGTTGCCGTGTTCTCATGTCCTTGCGGTGCGTCGATACCGGAGTTTGTCATATAGTGGTTTTGTGGACGCTTCTTTTATGACTACCGAGTATCGATCTACTTATATGTCCTTTTTCAAGCTTTGTGCCTGATATGCATAATTGTTCTCCATATTATGGTCCAAGAATTATAGGCGATGAGGGGCTAAAGCGTGGAGTTGGACGTCCAAGGTCCACTCGAATACGAAATGAAATGGATGCGGGTGATAGGCCCGGCAAATATAGATGTAGCATTTGTAAGGCTTCGGGACACAATAAGCAAAGATGTCCTAATAAGAATGATGAAGGAACATCTGGGTAAATCTAATTTTTATTAACTCTCATAAATTTATATTCTTATCATAGTCCAAGAATGTGTTACTTATTTGTTTGTTTTTTTTTTTTTCCTCGGGTCGATGGCGCGGTCCATCTATCCCGCCCCACCGATCGCGGCGTTCTCACCCTCCCGGGATAAGCATCGGAGTGAGGATGCCCGGAGGGGAGTAGCGGACACGGTATTATCGTGTCGGTTGCATCATCATAGTCTCACTCATGACTGGGAGGTTCACGATAGAGTTCTTCGGTATGTTGAGCGTCTTTGGTTTTCTTGGCATACATCGTTTGGTAGGGGGAGGTTTGGAGCTTGATCGACCACTTCTTACGGCATTAGTGGAGCGATGGAGCGGGGAGACCCATACCTTCCATTTCACTTTGTTGGGGAGGCGACGATTACTTTAGGAGATGTCGTTTGTTCTCCTTGGACCGAGAGTGCACGGACCACCTGTTATTGGTAGCGGCGAGGGTAATTGGGCTGCGGTTGTGCACGAGTTGTTAGGGGTATGGCCCACCACCCCGGAGAACGAGCCCAAAGTTCTCCGGGGTTCGTCTTTGAGGTTGACATGGCTTCGGCTTCATTTTTTCTTGTTGCCGAACGATGCGATGAGGTGACTGGCGATTCGCACGGGCTTATATTCTTGTTTTGATGGGGTCCATTCTTTTTGCTGACAAGAGTGGAGATACGATCGGAGTGCTTTATCTTCCACTTTTGGCGGATCTCGGCGTAGCTGAGGGACATATATAGTGGGGTAGTGCCACCCTTGCATACTTATATCGACAGCTATGTCGGGCATCTCAGAGGCGTGCCAGGGAGTTAGGTGGTCCTGTGTTGTTGTTACAGCTTTGGGCATGGGAGCACGTACACATCGGCGGACCTCGGATTTCGAGGTTGCGGGACCCACCTCCACGGTTTGACGATGCGGTTCCTATTTTAGGCTCCCGGCATGTTAGGGGGTTGACCCCTTAGTTGTCGAGGTAATATGCGAGTGTCTCACATTTGTTGAAATTATTTAGTTTCATTTTTTCGAAGGATATTAATGTGTATTTCTTTTCGGTTGGCTTCGGGTACACCTTAGTAGGTCCCACTTAGCAAGTGGGCTATCTTACTACAGGGATGCACTTGACCATCAGACGGACGAGCAGGTACATAGAGTCTCACATGCCTAACTTATATACATTGGTAGACATCTCTCACGTGTCTAATATTTGCAACATTCTCTATTTGTAGATGACTTGGCGGCCATATACGATGCGAGACTAGAGTTGTTGCTGCTATATGTCGAGGCGATCGACATGTATGGCGCACAATGGCTCCACTTATTTGTTTCGACATTGTGGAGTTCCATTGTCCTGATCGAGTTATGCGCCGGTTTGGCTTCGGCGAGAGGATTCCAGCACCTTGTGATACAAGCACAGCCCTTCATGGCATAGATCGGAGGTCGAAGAACAAGAATTATCCGCTCAGACATCGCCCTTACATAGCGCAGTGGGATGAGCGCGAGAGACGTGTTGTTCAGGGCACTCCGTTCTTCGGTCGTACTCATGCCATTGAGGAGTATATGGTGTGGTATCGTCGCATCACGAGGTTACGCATGACGGATCCGTTGAGGCGACCTCCTTCTACACACTATCTATCGGCTGCGTCTGCGAGATGTAGTACTTGGTAAGTGCCATGATTTGTAGTTATACTTTTATTTATTTATCCGACTATATAATATGTATTTTTCTTTCTATGCGAGGCACATACTTTATCTCGATGTTGCTCATAGGTGCAGCTTTGTACTAGAGGCCGTCGAGTCATTGCCTCCCAGATATGGGGCGCCGGTTGTTTGCACGGACATTGCGAGACCATGAGGGGACCGTGTATTGATGCGGTTAGCCGAGCTGGACATGGCCACATCTTACGGGGCGTGCCTACCTGCGGTGTACATACTTCGACTTCTACACCTTCTATGTCTGCTGCCCATACATCTACCACAGCACCTTTGCTTTCGCCTCCCGGTCCGTCGGAGGACCTACCGACGCCGTTACGCCACCACTCCATCTTCTCTTCATGCCATTGCGAGAGTCTAGTGAGACCACACCTAGTTCATCTAGACCTTCACAAAAGAAGAAGAGGGGGTCTTAGCACTTTCATTTGTTGTTTGTATAGTTCGTTAACACTATGTTAAATATTAAACTTCGTTTGTGATTGACATATTTTCTTAATCTTACTTATTGGATAAATGTGAATGTGGATGAACTTGGTGTTTGATGATTAATGTGTGCATAGACTTTGTATGGACTTGGATGGAATTTGGTGTTGAAATTGTAGGTTGGAAAGCTTCTTTTTTTTTATGTTTCTGGCATTTGGGCCAGTTATGGGGAAGCAACAATGAGAGGTCGTTTTTTCTCTCATAAACCGCTATCTCAAGTAGCGGTTTACATATTATACAGTGTGAGTGTGGGGAAGGGTGTTGACCACATAAACCGCTACTTCAAGTAGCGGTTTACATGCATAAACCGCTACTTCAAGTAGCGGTTAATATATATAAACCGCTACTTGAAGTAGCGGTTTATTTAAAATAAACCGCTACTTCAAGTAGCGGTTTACTGAGGGAAAAAAAAAAAAAAAACATTTTCTCGCGTGCCGTCCTACGTGGACGGTACGCAGGGAATTAATTTCCCTTTCAACATATTTCGGGAATTAAAACCCCATTTTGCATTATTCAAGGAAAAAATTCCAAAATTATTTATAATTTTTAATGATTTTTAGATTTGGTAAATCTGGGTTGGTGGTGACTTTGAGAATTTTATCCTTGTATAGAAAGAAAAACAAACAGATAAATATATAAATATGTAAAAAAAAAAAAAAAAAAAAAAAAAAGATGACATTACTAATCATCAGTACTCACTAAGAACCTTGTATATAAAGGGGTTTGTGTTTGC
This sequence comes from Beta lomatogona, assembly GCA_947646795.1. Taxonomy (NCBI): domain Eukaryota; kingdom Viridiplantae; phylum Streptophyta; class Magnoliopsida; order Caryophyllales; family Amaranthaceae; genus Beta; species Beta lomatogona. Next base: position 2,693,280 of record CANSNZ010000150.1, read on the forward strand.
TCTTATATTTAGCTTCCATTATAATAAATACTATTGTTTATTGAGGTGCTAAAAAATGGGTGTGTTAGGGAAGATGGAAGTTGAAGTTCATATAAAGTCTTCAGGAGATGTGTTCCATCAATTATGGGTCACCAAACCTCACCATATTTGCAGCATCACCCCTCACAAAATTCAAGGTTGCCAAGTACATGAGGGCGAATTTGGTCAGCCTGGCTCTCTTGTCTTTTGGAATTACTGTCTCGGTAATTTTTTTATGCTTACACTTTTTATATGATTAACTTACTCACTCTTACCCTTATCAAAAAAAAAAAAACTTACTCACTCTTACTATCTTTGCTTAACAATGTAATGTAACCAATGGTTTCACTACAAGGTGAATCTAGCAAATTTTCTAAAAAAAATAGGGATTTTTTTATTGTTAAATATAGAAAAAGAGAGTAAACGAGCTCTTTAAAGACTTGAAATTGAGACCAAGTCGGTGCACGTGCCCCTGGTGCTCCGATGTCGGATCCGCCACAGACTTATACTACCGGCCGGGAATTTTTATCATATACCCAGATGTACCATGAGCATAGTACACTCAAGGCTATTTTTTTTTACTCATTGCTCATTTGAAACTCGAAATGAGCATAATCACATAATATGTAGAGTTCCAAGTGAGTAAATGAGCAAAAATAGCTTTGAGTGTACCATGTACATGGTACACCCGGGTGTATGATGAATGCACTCCGGTTAGTCTTAATTAATACATAACACTGGATAATCTTTGTGAAAAATCAACATGTACAATATCTTTTGGATGCAAGGAGTACGTAAAAACTAATGCCTCATTTATTTATATCAAGGGTATAATTTATATGTTTCAATTGTCTTTACTTTTCAATTATTTCAGAAGGGGAAAATTGTACGGCTAAAGTGAAAGTCGAAGCTATAGAAGAGGAGAACAAGTTAGTGAGATTCAAAATTATTGAAGGATCAATTTTCAAGGAGTATAAAAGCTTCACAACAACTCTTCAAGTGGTAGACAAGGCTGAAATTACTGCAGTAAAGTGGACTGTTGAGTTTGAGAAGTTTGATGACTATGGGCCTTACCCCAATAAAATCATGGACTTCTTAATTGAAATAACAAGAGAAATTGAGGCCCATCATCTCAAGGATTGATGATTTTAAAGGAAATTGAAATCCTCAATATCCCTTGTGTTTGTTTATCCCATTATATATTACAACATATGTACTTTAAATTTCTGGTGTGTTGCTCTGTGTGCAAGTTACAATATTCACTTATGTGTGTGTGCGCTATAGTATACAAGAATATCAATTGAAGGGTTCAAAGTTATGATAAAGTGGCCCATCTTGCAATGTTAGCACCAACAAAAGTGTTATCTTCATAAAAATCTTGTGTCAAATGTACCAGAATAAGTTATTGTTAGACTAAAATTTTGGAGGAGTATCAAACGATTGCATATAAATTATTGGAAAAGAAATATTGTATCAAATGGTTAAGTAAGTTATTTTGAGACCATAATTCTAAATTAGCCAGTTACAAAATAAATTAGTATTAGAAAAAAAATCTTGTATTAGACTGTTCGAAATAAGTTACTTCCTCCGTTCCAAAATAAGTGAAACACTTGTCTCAAAAAGCTCTCACATAAATGAGAGAAGTGTTTCACTTATTTTGGAACGGAGAAAGTATAAGTTATTTTAAATGTTAAAGCCACCACTTTAGATCCAAACCCTTAGTTCAAAGGCCCATATCTAGGGGTGAAGGAGGGCTTGTGTGGGCTTAGTGCAATCTTTCCATTATTCATAAGTTCTTTATGGACTTCGAATCATTGATGCATCTTAATTAATCATGGAAAGTTGCAAGTAAATGAAGCAATAGAGGAGGTAAAACTCTAAGGTTAGGCTTTGTATAATTGATCATGGGAAGTTGCATGGAGATTAATTCAATCAATAATATTTTTGTTTTATTTTTAAAAAACTAAAACATTTTCTCATCCTCTAAATTGAGAACATACGAAGAGATCAAGATAGATTTCTCATAATATTTTAACCTACTACTAATCAAAAGTCATAAGAAGATAAGGAAGTAACTATTTGTGTTGAAATTGCACAAAGTAGCTTTTGCCTAATTGTCTAGCTAGGTTATTAAAAGTTGGCTTACGACTTACCTGTGGGTGTGAAAATTAATTGTTGTAAGTACTTGCTTATATTTTTTTTAACACAAAAGGATGTTTATATTAACATATTAGCCTGTTACAGCATGCAGACTAAGTACTTGCTCATATAGTTGATGTAATGCTCTATATAGTTGGCTTTATATATTAAACTCTATCAAACTTATCCAATGTAGTATTTCATAATCTTGAAGTGAATAAAAGAGAAGGATGCTTCAATTTTTTTGAGAAAACAATAATTACTTATAAAAATTGATACGTAAAAAACTAGAGACAACTCTACTCGATAAACTTCTCTAACTCAATCCAATTTTTCCATCAATTCAAATTTCATTATCTCTACCACTTTTAATTTGTGATTTCACATTTTACATAAAGTTTATGGTTCTTTTTGGTTACTTCAAATACTTTCGTAATGTTAGTGATACCTCATTTATGAAAGTCCTAAATTCATCACTAGTTGTATTACCTTTGTAAAATTAAGTCACAACTAAATACATTAAACATTAAAACATCCAACATTATAATCTTTCCTTTCGTCATGAATGCTTCAAATTTATATCTCAGCCCTGCTCTTGTAATCCAACTCTACCCCTCGGTCGATCCATTTAACTAGATTAATGACACACCATCATTTAAACTTTTTTTTTATAAGCACCATCATTTAAACTTTTAATAATAAAGAAAAAACCCAGTAATTTTTATTAAAAAAAATACAATTCTCACTTTGTCAGAGTCTCCCAATCTAGCACATTTTTTTTCCCATCACAATTCCTCTTTGGACCATTATAAAAAACCGAAAAAAGCTCAACATAATTGACCAACCTGATAATTAAAAAGCTTACACCAACAACAGTGATGCAAAGAGGTCCTCATGGGAGCCCAATGGTTGGTGCTCCCACCTCCCAACCGCAAGGTCGGGTGTTCGACTCTCATCACTCCCCAATTTGGAAAGTTTGTATAAAAATGTTTGCTTGTGGGTATAAATCCCCTCTACCCACCAATGGTGTGTGTGTGCCTCTGGCTAGAAGCGCAGCAAGAGTTGGTCTTCGGACCAATTATCTTTCCTGAACACCAAAAAAAAAAAAAAAAAACAGTGATGCAAAAACTTTCCAGAACTTGTAACAATCATCTAAATTCTCATCTCAACCTTTAAAAATATATAAAAACTGTAAAAAAAAAAAAAAAAAAAAAAGATAAAAAATCATGATGATTTAAAAAAAAAGTCCCAAAGAATGGTTGCAATATGGCAAAAGCCGGTATTGGCAAATGTCTGTCGTCTGTCTGTCCGTCCTTACTACTAATCCTCTGCTACACTCACCAGTGTACTCTACTCTCTTCACTCTACTAGTGTAGTGTTCTCCAGTATTTTTATAAAATTATTTTCTTACTACCCAAACAAGGCATACAAAATCTCCATAATACGACAACTTCTTTTCGTACTACCCGCTCTTCTTACTCACTCACTCACACTCACTCATTTTCCTCATTAATTACCACCCAATTAATCCCACTTTTATTTCTCTCTCATTTGCAATACTCTGTAAAACAAAGAAAGAAAAAGTGAGAAAAAAATGGTGGGTTTTTTTTTTTGATTTGGTAAATTTTTATTTTTTTTTGCTTAATTTAGTTGGTAATTGAAGATTTGATTGACCCACTTTTATTTCTCTCTCATTTGCAATACTCTGTAAAACAAAGAAAGAGAAAAAAATGGTGGGTTTTTTTTTTGATTTGGTAAATTTTTATTTTTTTTGCTTAATTAAGTTGGTAATTGAAGATTTGATTGATGATTTTGAATTTTTTTCAGGTGGGTTTTTGTTCAATTCCTCCATGGTTAGAAGCTCTGTTAAATGAGAAATTCTTTGAGCCTTGTTTGGTTCATACTGATTCTTGTGATAAAAAAACAGAGAAAAATCTTTTCTGCTTTCACTGTTGTACTAGTGTTTGTCCTAACTGTCTTTTTCGCCACCGCAAACACGTCCTTCTTCAGGTAATTAAATAATTAATCATTCTAATCTTCTTCAAATTTTTCATCTTTTTTTTTTAATTTTTTTTTTTTACAATTTAACATTTAAATTACCGATTTTTTTATCATTATTCATAGGCCAGAAGATACGTTTATAACGATGTTCTCAAATTGGCTGATGCTGAAAAGTTGATCGATTGCTCTGGTGTTCAAGTAAGTTTTTTTTTGTTTTTTTATTTAAAGAATTAAAATTTCACAATTTTTTCATATGGGTCTGATTTAATTTAACTTTTTTTTTTCTGGGTTTTGAAAAAAAAAAAAAAAAAGGCATACATCACAAATAATGCAAAAGTTGTGTTCTTAAGACAAAGACCAGTAACTCGGTTGATGAAATCTCCTGCAAATTCCTGCTTCACTTGCAATCGCAATTTACAAGAACCCTTCCTTTTCTGCTGTCTCTCTTGCAAGGTTTGTTTTTTCTCTCTCTCTCTTTATTTTTACTAAATTAAGTAAATTTTAATTTTATTCATATACTATATAGTTTCATTTGTCATCGATACGATTTCTTACGACGATTCATGTTAGCCGATCCCATATCCTTTATCATATAATATATGGTTTCATTTGTTATGGTTACGATTTCTTATGACGATTCATGTTAGCCGATCCCATATCATTTATCATATAGTATATGGTTTCATTTGTTATGGTTACGATTTCTTATGACGATTCATGTTAGCCGATCCCATATCATATATCATATACTATATGGTTTCATTTGTTATGGTTACGATTTCTTATGACGATTCATGTTAGTCGATCCGAAATCATATGTTTATTTATTTATTGGGTGGGTGAATTAGGTGGAACATATGATTGCAACACAAGGAAGTGTAAAGATGAAAGTTTCAGACCATAATATGCTAGGATTTTCTGATATGGACGAGTTTCAAGTTGTAACACCTGACTCAGTACTTGACTCGGCCGGTTCAATTCCTACCTCGTCCGGTTCAACTTCAAGCAATGATCTTAGAACCGTGTTACTTTGCACTGCAACTACTGAGATTGTCAGGAAAAAACGCAGTAATTTGTCAGCTCGTCAAGGTTCGAACCGTGAATCTCTGTGTCCTCAACCGGTTAATGATCATAATTCTATGAACCGGAGGAAAAAAGGCGTACCAAATCGGTCTCCTCTCTCTTAAAAAAAAAAAAAAAAAAAAAAAAGGGGAATTTTCTAAATAATTGGTTGGATTTTAGTGAAGGATTTTACTATTTTTAGGTTGAAGGGGAAATAATATTGTTTACTTTAATTTCCCAATTTTGTAGATGAGGTTTTTTTTTTTTTTTTTTTTTTAGGGAAGAAAATTACTGAGTTGGGTACATGTAATTGATTCAGTAGTGTCAGTGTATGTAGCTAAATCCAATAGGCATAGTTATTATCCACAGTTGCAAAAGGATAAAAATTTGACTGAGTCATCATTTTTGGAGAATTTTCTCTTATCTGGTGAATTAACCATATGTTACTATGTTAGTAGTTGAACTATATAATATTTACTCCTCTTACTATATAATTACTCTCATTATTATGTTTATGTTTCTTTATAGATCTTATTGTTGCTCTAGCTGTGTTCAATTAATTGTCATGTTAATAGTGTAATTCTGAATGTATTGTGTGATAATTAAATTTGAACAATGATAGTATGTGTCTGTTTTTTTACAACTTATTAGGGCCTATTCTCCCCAACTTATTTTCAGTTCAGTTGCAATCAGTTCAGTTCAGTTATTATCATTACTATTAGTTATATAATTTAATTCAGTTCAGTTCAATTGCAATCAGATCAGTTCTGTTTAGTTCAGTTGTTTTATGCCGAAGAGAACATACCCTTAAAGCTTATTAAAAGAAAATTTGTAAGTATGTCAAACCTTATTTTTGCTTATTTGAAGTTATTAGACCTTATAAGTCATATGAAATTTTTTCATATAGGGATTGAAAATAAGGTGAATAGAACATATCATGCATTGCTCGTTTTTTCAAATTAATATGATCATTTTTTGGAATAGGATTCTCTTTAGTGTCTTCATAGAAAAATTTCATATAGATCGGGTCCACAAGGAATTTATTGTGGACCATACGACTAAACTTTCCAACTTATTATGGACTATACTTATTTTTGCACAAGTTATCTTTTTCGTAGGTAAAACTAGCATTTTAATAATACTTAAAATTTTAGTGTAATAATTTCACGTAGTCAAAATGATCAAATTAAAACATAAAGAGGGTTGCCAACTCGTGCTTGTACGAAAGTGAGCTCAGAAGGAACTCATGATATAGTCATAAATCTTAGATTGTAACTTGATCATGAACGAATTTGTTGATGTGGTGACTTATACATGGGGCCATATTAACTTTATTGTCGACCCCGTCTATACAAGAATGCCTTTATTTTTCAACCCATTGCTCTTGAACTTTTCCCCTCATGCAAATCTAACCATTATACTAAAAAATGGAAATTCCAATTCCCAAAAGAATTTGAATAGGAACCAGATTCCATATGTTCGATCATTTGTTGTGATGTTTTAATGCTCATAATAACTACCAACCAAGGCTTTGTTTAAAAATTGAAGTTGGATAATTTATTGTAATGTTCTAGTTAAGTACTTCATCCAGTCTTTATTAGTTTACCCTTTTCTTTTCCACAGAGTTTTAGGAGAATTAATGTTGTGAGACATAAAAAGAAAGAGAAACTATTATTTTATACTCCATCCGTCCCATAATATAGTGCCTATTTCGTTTTTGGTAGGTCAAACTTTAAAATATTTGACCAAATATTCTCATTTGTATATATAAAAAAACATATTCATGTGGGATCTTGTTAGATTCGTCTCAATGTGTAGTTTCATAATATCAACTTTTTATATTTTTTATTAATATGGAATTGAAGATATTAAAGGTCAAAGTTACGTCTTGGAGACCGTGTAAAAAAGAAACAAGCACTATATTATGGGACGGAGGGAGTATTAAAGTTGAATGTATGTGTGATGGAAAATTAGTGGTCCCATTTCAAAAATAGAAACAAAAGAAATTGATAAACTAATAAGGGACATCCCAAAAAAAATACGAGTAAACTAATGAAAACCGGAGGGAGTACATAGCAAATAGTTTGAACACCCATCCTTCTTGGAACCTTAATTCCTCTTTTTCCTACAAATGTATTTTTTGTGACCCAAAGTATGAGTCATTTAACAATTACTTATTATAACATTCATCATGGAATTCTAGTAATATAGGTTTAATTTCTATTATTGACTCTTGTGTCATGAGAGGGATGTTTGCACGCTTGAGTAACCAATAGCTTCACCTCCCAAAAAAAAGAAAAAGAAAACAAAAGTGAGGTTGTGATAGGTCCAACAAATGATGGGCCCGCAACCTTAGTCCTCCTACTCCTAAGTCCTAAACCCACCGAAAAAAAAAAGATAAAATGTAAGTTGATTGGTCAATTTTCTGCAGCAAAAATAGCTGGTTGAAAAAGCAGGCCCAGCAAGACCCCGAATTGTGGGCCTTGTTGGGTCACACCATTTTGCAAGTGGGCCCTTCCAAAAAGCTGAATGATAAAAGCAGCCTACTTCAACAGGATGTCTGGGTTAGAAATTAATATTGTTTTTCTGTAGTTGGTTTTGTTTTGCAGTTTCATTTACTCCTTTATTTAAAGCTTTCTGGTTTGGTAATTCAACGTTGATCACACTTGGGGGTGATACTTAGATCATTATGAGCTAGTAATTATTTCTGCAGCATATAGAATTACAATCCGTCTTGCGTGGACCCGGTTCACATTAAAAATAGTGTGACTGGCCTGAAACACGCGTCCCACTACAAACTAAGTCGCTTTTTCATAATCAGGTGCGATTTTCTCTCTTCAATAAGATTCTTTCGCCCTAAAATTTTAACAAAAACAGTTGTTCAGAACAAACATACACTATATCATTTTAAAATACACTATATCATGTCAAAATACACTATCATGTCAAACACTATAACGATCGATTATGATAATTTTGTGTAATATACAAATAAACTATACTATAACATTTTAAAATACACTATATCATGTCAAAACACACTATATCATGCAACACTATCATGTCAAAAGAACAGCAAAACACTATCATGTCAAAATACACTATATCATTTCAAAATACACTATATCATGTCAATATACACTATAACATGCAACAATATCATGCCAAAAAACTCAGCAAAACACTATCATCTTAAAATACACTATATTATTTCAAAAATACACTATCGGGAGAGTGAAGTTATCAGAGGAGAGAGAAGTTATCAGGAGAGAGAAAAGAACGGATGACTAAACGCGGCAAAAACAGAAAGTTGTAATCATTAAAACTCATGTGAGATGGATAAGGTGCACACTAAGTTATTGTGCACCGGGTTCATATTAGTTTTTTTAATAGAATTAGGGGTGATAACGAGCCGAGTCGACTTTAGAAGGACTAATTATGGGCAATAACAATATACGAATTCAGAAGGTCGAACTTGTATGTGAATAGAAAAAAGAGTGTCTGCTACAAATGGTGTAGGAACCTAATTTATATAGCTTGTCTATTTGTTTACCATAATTAGCATCTTACCCTTCTTTGAAGGGTTCTCATTATAGATAACGACACTGATGAATAGGTAGCACACTTGATAACAAACTCGTTATTACAGAGTCCAAGATACAAAACCAACTTCTTTTATTATGTAAACTTATGGAATAGTATGTAGCAACAATATTCCTCAAATAATGTAGCAACAATAAATTCTTAAAATTATACTTAGATCATTATGAGCAAATAATTCTGCAGCATATAGAACCGAAGTTTAAATCAAAGTGTGGAAGAGGGAAGTAGAGGAATGCTTTCGGCAGGCAAGTATCGCTTAAAATCTTGATAGGCTGGCAAAATCCAGTCTTCATCATCCCATTCATCGCGATATGTCTCTGGTTGGGATCTCCTGCGGAGGCTAGTTGCTTCGTACATGGCCTTTCTCCATTCCTCAATGGGAGGGCTACCAGTCACTCCAGCAAGCCAATCATCATATTCAAACTGCCATGACAGAGAGAGTTGGAGAGTTTTGCATCAGTCAAGTTATGTAGTATCTTCAAGGGAAGAGGTTCCATGCAGAAACCCTGCATCAACATCATGAACATCTGGTATCCAATTTGTGAAACGCCGAGTTTTAGTTACAGTAATGGACAAGAGTACCATGATTCCATGAACTTACTAATAACCAAACTTGTATGGAAAATTCAGAAACCATACTGCACAAAAAGCATCTGGCTCTTAAGTAAGGCGTGCAAAACTGCAAAAGAGAGACTTTTTGCAAGCATTCACACGTCCCATAAGTCAACTTCATAATTTAGCAAACATAGTGAGAAGTTCACAAATAATGACCATTAAATTGCAAAGATAGCAGCTTGTTGCAATCTTTGGCAATTAACAAACTGCACTTTTGAGAAAGGATACTGAGTATACACATTTGTTTATCAGATTATTCTTAGATTGGGCTTGCAGGAACAGAAGAAACCATTGACGCATTCACGCACCTATACCGACTGGATTTGGTATTAGACAGTTGAAACAACTTTCAATAAACCTCTCCACCCCCCCAAACAAAAAAAAAGGGGAATTTATCTAATTTTAACCCTATACTTAGACAGTTTTCCAATATAACCCTATTTATTGACATATAATATCTCTTCTGGGTTACTACCGATAATTTACTAGATTGTTTTTCAGAATTTAGGGTTATTTTAGAATGCACAATAAGTGAGGGTCAGTGCTCAGTTCAGAAAAGAGTCTGAAGTTCAGTGCTTATAGAAGCTCTTGAGTTAGTTACATTTGATTTATGTAAATCCTCACAGAGATATGGTTCAGTATCTGGAGAAGTCCTTGCTATTATCTCGTGTTGTTTGCTTGTCCATATGCTTATGTATGCAAGCCTGATCATGCATAAGTTAATGGTGGATATTGAGCTAAATTTTACCTGATGATCCCCAATGTTATGAGTATATCGCTTTGGAACACCTGCAGCATCTAATTTTGAATAGAAAGCTTCTATATCTTCCATCATCTTCTCTTCTGGTGGAAGTGATATCCGACCGGACAAAGTGCCTGCTATCCATCTACTTTGAAGTTCACAAAGGATGAATGGGATAACCTGGCACCAATTTTGAGAAAACTTTGTTCAGTTGGTCCAACCATCCAGTAATGACTGATGAGAACTAGGATCTACCAAGATAGCAATAACATAACACCAAGGAAAAGCATACCTTCCATGGGAGACCAACAAAGGAGATCCCTGGGGCTAATGCAGGTGGAAACACGTGCTTGTACAGTGGTCCCACACGATTATCATCAACATTTACGGTACCAATGTTATGAAGGAACGGGAAATGATACTTGTAGCTGAAAGAATGTTCCAGATAAATTATTATTACATGATATCTGCAGCTTATTGCTTCAAAAAAAAAAATTCCCCTAAAAGAGAGCTTCAAAATACCCCGTGCAATGGAGAATGACTTCTGCAAGCACTTCACTCCCATCTTGAAATGTGATTCTACCATCTTCATGGGCCCTTTCAATCTGCATTATTTTTATTGTTAGGAAGACATGACATCCACTTATCCCCAGTAACAAGGGTAAACAATGCCATCAATGAACTTTATTCATGATGGCCACCTATTTCTTACCCTAGGTAAGTGCTTTTACCATTGGATGGAGCCACAAGTTATCATAACCAGGTTGCTTTCCGAAATTTCCTTCTGGCTTTGATCTAGATGCTACATGGACTTCTTTAGCAAAACTAGCAAGGTCCCTACAGATATCGACAGCACTTGCAGCACTCCCTATCATAACTACAACCTGGTAGGAAGCAGGATGGCATTACCAAGACCAGGTTTTATTAGTCTCTACTCTCTACTATAAAAAAGCAAAAAGATGCAGTATGTTCTTCTCCAAAAGAAGGGAAAGCAAAAAGACAAAAGACAAGGTAATGCCATACTTGGTCCCGGTAAGGCTCTGGCGTACGATAATTGTGGCTATGAATTTGCCTCCCTGGCCAAAGCTCAATGCCTGCAAGATACAAGCCATGTGAAAGGTAACAGTGAGACAATCATCAAGAACACTAAGAGCCTGTTCTCTTCGGTATAAAACAACTGAATTGAACTGAATTAAATTATAACTAATAGTAATGATAATAATTTAGGAACTTGAACTGAACTGAAAATAAGTTGGGGAGAACATGCCATAACAACAAATTAACCAACTATACCAAACAATTAATTACCAGGGATTTCAGCAACCCGTGGTTCAGTGTAATGTCCATTGCAGACAACTACAGCATCGTAAGTTTCATCAAATTCACTACCATCATTCCCGTTCCTCCTAGATTTCACTTTCCACTTTCCTTGTGCCTCCAACCCAACATGTGATACCTCTGTTTGGTATCGGACCAACTCATGTAGTCTAAACTCATTAGCAAAATCCTCTAAATATCTCAACACCTCCTCATGACCTGGAAACCTGCGCGAATCTCTATTCTCCTTTCCTGCAAAAAAAGCCAGCAAACACCATCACCAGATAACCCATACATACAGTCTATATAACCAATCTCCAAAGCACTGATCATATTTCACAGAGGTTTTTCTTCCATCATGTAATACACTTTTGTCCCTTTATGATCGTTCAAACATTCATACACACAAGCACCACCCACTAGACCATTCTGTTCTTACCAGGTTATAACTTATAAGAAGGCACATTTGTAGACTGTGTCCGTGTTTCGTTTGTGCGAGTATTTTCAAGAGTCAAGACATAATCGAGCTTTGCATAATTCAGAACCGTTTAAAACATTTTTTTTTCAGATCATAAAAAATATTACTATATCTAATAAAATAAAATGTAGTACTTTCTCCATTCTAAAATAAATAAAACACTTATCATTTTGGCCATTTCAAAATAAATAAAACGTCACCTTATTTGGCATTCACTTCTCTCTATCTCTCTCCTAATCATATGGGTCCCTCTTTTTCTTTATCTCTCTTTTCCTAAATCTCCGTGCCAAGACCCTACGTTTCATTTAAAGCAAAACAAAGGAAGTATATTTTCTTTTCTTGTTTGAGGGGAAAGTTAGGCCGAGATATTATTGCACATTTGCACATCGAGCTCCGCCAAAGTAATAATACTTTGGGGGCTCGGGTCCATACAAATTTTCAGATCTACCTTTCGTATCCCATCTTGCCACCAGATGAGCTACTGGTAGAAAAATGTTAGTATAAATTTCAATCCAATATCACAAAATTGCAAAGAGAAAAACACAAGCATTTAAAACCCATAACATTAATTTGAAAATGTAGTATATCTAATCAATAAACTAGTATATTAAATTTAAAACCAAAATATCAATTTGATAATATACATATAATCAGGTCCATGTATTAGATATTTACATACTACTAGTTTCTGTAATAAATATACTATTGTTTTTGCTAAATATGCCACCAAATATCGTCCTAAAAAAATATTCAGAATAATTCTAAATTAGCCATTTCTCATAAATATCAATCCAATTTCACATAACTGAAAAAAAGAAAAACACAGCATATAAAACCCATTTTAGTTTAGACATTAAAACAGTTTATTTGGCTTGTTATCCATGTACATATGCGTATCATGCTCTATGTACTAGCGTGTGCACCATTTAAGCGTTGAATTAGTACCAACGTAAGAAGAAAAGGATAGAAATGTAGTAATTGAGAAAAGAAGATTACCAGAAGCAACAAAGGGGAAATCAAGAAAGCCCATAACTTCTCTAGGAAGATTAGTGCGAAGAGAGCTATAAAGGCTTGAATGAACGATTTTCCGGGTCGGGTCGAGTCCAAGCGGGTCGGATTCAACCTCGGGCGAGTAAATCCAGGTCCCACCTAACTGGGTCCCACGCTCGAAAACCACCACCTTGTGACCTTCCGTTCGAAGCTCACGCGCCGCCACTAATCCGGCTGCGCCACCGCCGACTACGGCGACTTTCTTGGGGGTCAATTGGAGGGGCGTCATTGAGATCGGAGATATGTAGTGGAGGGAAGCACTGGTTAATCTCATACTTTCATCATCCACTTTTTTTTTTTGTGTGGTTGTCAAATAAATTATCGGCCAAACTACCAATTTTGTGCAAATTAGTAGGTGCACACGTCCGTATAATGAGCAAGGTGCGCACGATGAACATCAAGCACTAGGTTATGAAGATAAAGACCAATACTAATGAATATATATATTAGCAGAGATGTACATATGTTCATTTGGCTTGTTAGCCATGCACATGTGTGATGTGTATATTTGACTTGTTATTAATACACATTTGGCTTGTTAGCTATGTACATGAGTGCACCTTCCTCACTATACGGACGTGTGGACCATCTATGGATTGCCAAATTTGTGTAAGTTTCTTACAATCACTTAATTCCATCCCTTTATTTTGTTAGTGACTCATCTTATCTATTGATTCGTTGACCTTTAAAACTTTCAATAAAAATTAAACTTAAAATAGGTGAATTATTAATCGTGAAAAAATTAATGTATGACGGTTAATTTTAGTTTAATTATAAAAGTTAAATTAAATGAATGGTGTAGGTTTTAGATTAAACATGAATTGTATAGATTAGACAAGTTATCATGGCCTATGGCTACACTTTTATTGCAGCAAATTAGCAATTGTAAAATTATATTTAAATTTGTTAGTAAAAAAAACACTTTGTTTATTAAAAAAAAGTCACTAAAGAAATATTGGTAAAAATACTACCACCCTTTTAAGCAGTGATAACCCCGTTTATTCTTTTTATTGTTTGTTTTTAAGTTTTTGATTTCAGTATCATTTAATCTCTCTTTAATGGAGAATTGATCTGCTCGTATATATTGTGTTATATGACTTATATCTACCCATATGTTTGGTTTTATCTCTCTTCTTGTGAAAGTTTGAGGACTTTGCTTTTGGTATTTTGTATTCTTTTACAATAGTGATTAAATCAATTGAATCAAATCAAATTCTACGTCTAAAGTACAACATATCAATAGCAGAATATTATTAGATCGTATCAACAATCGTGATTTTAGCATAACAATTTTTTTTATTTAATATATATTTGTTGATTTTAATTTGTTTTACAGATGTCGTATGACTTTAAATCAATAATTTTTTTTTTTAAATGTATGGTCAACCGGTGGTGAATCATGCTAGTCGCTATCTATCTCGGGTGTCGAGAGAAGATAGCTGACTCCTTGGTTGTTTGTAAATAAAATAAGACAAAGGAAACCCATCTATAATAGGTAGGTAGCTATTTAAAAATAAGACGAAGGAAGCATGCATGATTCTCATGGAGTACCAGTCTACTTACTATTTTACTACTATATCATCTACGTGAGGCGCGCCAACATAGAAGGAAGCATTCAATAATCCAGTTCATATTTTACTGAATGTCCCTTGACTTAGCTTGTTTGTACATGTGTAAATAAAAAAACTGATACACGTCTTTAGCAGAAAACTAAAAATAATACAATGATTTGAATTGTGTATTATTTTTTTTATAAGATGTTCTTTTCCTGTAACTTTTATACATTGAAATCAACTAGAAAAATACTTTAGAATAAGAATTACAATGATGCTTCATAAAAGAACTTATAACATATATATACAAAATGACTTTTTAATTAAGTTGAATAATTATGTCAAATAATATATATTTTAATTCTTTATTATATAATTCCATGGGAAGTACCAAATAACTATGTCACATACTTACTTCCTCATTGCTAATTATGTCACATAAGTTAATTTTTAAGTTGAATTATTATGTCACATACTTATTACTTCCTCATTGCTAATGCACCTTGGATTGACTTATATAGTATGGCTGAGGTTGCTTTTCTCCCTGAAGGCAACTTTGATCATACCCCCATGATATTGAATACATATCATGAAGTTAGCAAGAGGAAGCCTTTTAGGTTTCAAAATATGTGGTGTACACATCCTTCTATGTTACATGCGGTGAGTCAGGTTTGGACAACTTCTGTCAATAGTTGTGCAATGTACAAGGTCCATCAGAAATTGAAGGGCATTAAAGGGGCTCTGAAGGATCTTAACAGAACTGGGTTTGGTGATGTGGAGGCAGCAGTCATTCAAGCTAAGGTAGATCTTGATCAAGCTCGGCATGCTTTACATCTTAATCCTGGTGATGGAAGCCTTGCTAGTAGAGAGAAGATTGTTCTGGCCCAGTATCAAGCTGCAAAGAAGAACCAGGTCATTTTTTTGCAGCAAAAATCGAAACTAGCTTGGTTGAGGGATGGTGATGACAATACAAAGGTTTTTTATCAAGCTATAAAAGCTCGAAGATACAGGAACAAGATTCATGCTATTCATAATGATGCTGGGGTTTGGGTAAATGAGAAGAGTCAAGTTGAGAAAGCTTTTCTTGATTACTATCAGGAGCTTTTTTCTCACAAGCACCAGAAGCAAGCAGTGTTGAGTGCTATAATTGATAGAGGGAAGAAAATTTCTACTGATCATTTGAATATAATAAGAGCTGAGGTTACTAAGGAGGATGTGAAGAGAATGATTTTTAGTATTCCTGATGATAAGGCCCCAGGTGCAGATGGTTACAATAGCAAATTTTTTAAACACAGCTGGGATGTGATTGGGGATGAAGTCTCAGATGCAGTGATTGATTTCTTTAGAACTGGCAGATTGTTGAAGGTGATAAATGTCACAACATTAACTTTGGTGCCTAAGGTAGAATGCCCTGGCACAGTTGCTGACTTTCGTCCCATAGCTTGCTGCACAGTGATCTACAAATGCATCACTAAGATCATCAGTGAAAGACTGAATAAGATACTGCCTGATATCATTTCTCCCAGTCAAGGAGCTTTTGTTGCTGGCAGAAGCATCCTGACTAATGTCTTGATTTGCCAAGACTTAATGAGATTGTACAAAAGGGAGAGCACTAGGTCTAGCTATCTGATGAAATTAGACCCAAGGAAGGCCTATGACACAGTGAACTGGGATTTTATTCAACAAATGCTCAAAGGTGTTGGGATTCCTAGTTTTTTTGTGGGCTTAATTATGACTTGTGTTAAGACACCTAAGTTTTCCCTTATGTTAAATGGGGTTCCTACTGGGTTTTTGAGTGCCCATAGAGGATTAAGACAGGGAGACCCTATGTCTCCCCTGTTATTTGCTCTTGGGATGGACTACTTGGACAGAGTTTTGAACTATATTGGTGATTTGGATGGATTCAAGTATCATGCTAGATGTAAAGAATTGAAGCTAGTGCACTTATGCTTCGCTGATGACTTACTCCTTTTCCGTAATGGAGATTTTAAGTCAATTTACACAATCTTTGCAAGGGTTTCAAATGTTTGCCAATGCTTACGGTTTGGAGGTGAATAAACACAAATCTGAAGTTTATTATGCTGGAATGTCAGATTTGGAAATCAAAAGGGTAACTGATGTGAGTGGTTTTACATGTGGCTCCTTCCCTTTCAAGTACCTAGGAGTGTCTATTTCTACTTCTAAACTGAAAGCAAAGGACTGCCAGGGTTTGATTGCCAAGATGGTTGGAAGAATTCGAACTTGGAGCTCTAGGAATTTGTCCTTTATAGCAAGAGCACAACTGGTGAATAGTGTCTTATTGAGTATCCATGTATATTGGGGGCAAATTTTCATCATTCCCAAATCTGTGTTGAAGGAGGTTAACTCAATTTGTAGGTGCTATCTCTGGTCAGGCACTCACAATGATACTAAGCCAGGGGGCTAATATTTGTAGAACAAAAGATGCAGGGGGGCTTGGTTTCAGGGATATAAATTTATGGAACCTTGCTGCTGTTTGTAAGTTGGCATGGCATATTGCTCAGGGTAAAGAAACTCTCTGGGTAAAATGGGTTAACAACATTTACATCAAAGGATCAAATTGGGGCTCTTATGAAGCTCCTAATGCTTCTAGTTGGGCATGGAGGTATGTTTGCAGAGCCAAGAATGATATGAATCTGAGAATGCAAGGGAGTCAGTGGCTGCAAGAATTGGATTTTAGTATCAAGAAGCTTTACAAGGCCATGTGTGCAAGTACTAGTCCAGTTCAGTGGAGCAGATATGTTTGGAATAGATTCTCTATTCCCAAACATCGGTTTATTATGTGGTTGGCTCTACAAGACAGATTGAAGACTAAGAAGAGGCTCATGCAAATAGGTGTTTGTACAGATGCAATATGTTATCTTTGTATGCAGCAAGATGAAGATCTTAGTCACCTATTCTTTGGGTGTATTTTCAGTAGCAGATGCATCCAAGCTATTATGAGCTGGATTGGCATTAGATGGCAAGGTAGGAGCTTAATGCAGATCTGCAGGTGGCTGAATAACAGATATAAGGGTTCTGGGTTCAGAAAGAAAGTGGGTACTGCTGCTGTGATAGCTACGGTGTATATGATTTGGAAAAACAGGAACTTAGCTTTTTGGGAAGGTAAAGTGCACACTATAGATCATACTATAGATGAGATTAAATATACTGTAAAAAATAGGATATTACAAATCATGAGTGCAAAGATAACAAGTAGAGATAAATGTTGGATTGAGAGGCTGTAATTCCTGGGCTTGTCCAGGCGTGTTATGGTGAGTGGCTTTTGAGCTCACTTTAGGTGTATGGTCTTTTTGGTGTTATCATATTTCAAAAAAAAAAAAAAAAAAAACCTGTGAATTTGTTTATGGAATTAATTACTATGAACTTGAAATTCTTAAGAACTTTGTTCTACTTCCTACGTGAGCAACTTTTTATTACTTCTCTTTTACTTTTTATCGTCCAAATAAAGTAATATTTTCAATAAAAACTTTCGAAAATATTTCATCGGGAAATCTAGGAACAACATTTAAAACTGGGGATTACCAAACAACTTAAGATATGAAACCAACTGACTACAAGAGTTAATAACAAGAAGCTAATGAATGCTGGACTTAGTCATGGTTGACTTGGCATGGATATAGACATATAGTAGTTCTATAATCATATACATCAAAATGATTGCTCCAAATAAACTAACATGATAGCAATAAATACTAATTTATTTTATATATTTTTGGATTTTGTAATCTTCTGTTGGTTGATACTTGAGAGCTGCTGAAATATAAGCAAAAACAATATTTCAGTTTTTGTATATAAAAGGAAAACCTGCATATTGATCTATATATTGTCTAAAAGTCAAAAGCTATTTGCATTTATTCTTGATTAGCTTCCATTGAAAATTTTGAGGGTTCCAAGAAAAGATGGGTGTGTTAGGGAGGATGGAGATGTATTTCATGAATTATGGGCAGCAAACCTCACGATATGTGCAACATCACACCTCACAGATTGCGGAGTGCATGAGGGTGAATTTGGCCAATCTGGCTCTGTGCTTTTCTGGAATTACACCTTCGGTAATTTATTTATATGGTTACAATTTTATGATTCATAAAATCACTTCCACATAAACTATTTTTAAGGCCGTGGACCATTATAAATTTATATGTAGCCTTTACGGTTACATATAAGAAGTTAATACAAATGGAAATATTAAGTAATAAATAAGTATTATTTGTATCGATTACCGTGTGATTGTATCATTTCAACATTTTTTGAATGAGGTTCAATTCGAGATTTTTCAAATACCAAATTTAGAAAATCCAAAACCAGGAAAAAAAATCGATAATTTGAAACACCTAGGTTGAATCAGATTTTCTAGTCTTAGATCAAATCCTTCTACGTACACTGCTTTCATTGCATTTTTGTATATATAATAGTTATTGAAATTTTTTGGTACTTATCCAATGTATAGATTCGGTGCAACAAATAGCACTGCTCCATAAGATCAATTATTGACGTAGATTTGTACATCTAAGTTTCGTTATATTCAACTTATTATTTAAATTACATAGTTATCTAATAAACTACTCCATTTAATATAATATTGTTTGTCCTATTTCAATACTCTCTTTGGGTAATAAATGCATATCTTAACTTTAATATTTCTATATTCACAGTACTTTCATAGAATAAGGTGGTATCGGTTCATTAATAATTCTCTTTATTATTTGTGAAACATTAACATATATATACACAAAAGTTTTAATGCCATTTATTTAAATATATATCAAGGGTTTAATCAATATGTTCCAAAATCCACGTGTTTGCGTTTACATTATTTCAGATGGGAAAGAATGTACATCCAAAGTGATCGTTGAAGCTATAGATGATGAGAAGCTAGTGAGATTCAAACACATTGAAGGATTTCTGTTAGAAGAATATAAAAGTTTTGCGGTAACTCTTCAAGTGATAGACAAGGGCGATGAAATTACTGCAGTAAAGTGGACTTTTGAGTTTGAGAAGTTTGACGACTATGGGCCTTACCCAAATAAACTTATGGACTATATGATTGAAACTACAAGGGAAATTGAGGCCCATCATCTCAAAGAATGATGACTTTTGAAGGAGGAAACTCAAATACTCTAATCATTTGGTATTTCTTTGAATATATCAACGTGTTTACGTATGTGTGCTTTGTAAGTATGTAATTTTTTTTAATAAGGTAAAATAAAGTCCCTTGCAAGTAGGGGAAAAATTGGGGATCCCTCCCTGCAAGGAGTGAGACTCGAGCCCAAGACCTTTGGGATCGGAGGTGATGCCAACACAACTAGGCTATAACCTGCTACTCTGTAAGTTTGTATTGCTAGTGTGTTGCTTTATGTGCAACTTATGGTTCTTTTTTTTTCTTGTCGCATGTTATATTTAAATGGTATTGTATTTGTTTACTTTTATGTGTGCAATAATATAAGAACACAAGTAAAAGGAAAAAAACCTACTTTGATGCCTTGCGTTTAAATAAAATTATACTTTAGTAGTTTGATACTACTATCTAATATGGATCTTGATGTCCCTTAAAAAAAAGAACTGCATTTTAATGGGGGAATTGATGGATTAACTTTAAGATTAAAATCAGCGACAACGACACAAACTCCAAATTAATGTTCGGCTTAACATCAATTTTCTCGAAGATTTAATAACAAACCCTCAAAACAAAATTTTATCTCATAAATGTCCTGGGATATACAAACCTAGGTCTATATTTGCAAAAATAAAAATAAGTAAATAACTTGTTCCCTACTTTAACTAGGAAAGGAAATAACCCATTATCAGGAAACTCATTCAATTAACCGAAATTAATATAGTCCACTAATTAATAATGACAACTTTGAAAGCTTAAGACCTCATAAACTAAGGGCCTATCCCTAATATTTTTCTTCTAGTTTAGGGCTGCCATCATCTTTTCGATGGTGGTAAGCCCCCAATTCTTCTTTTTTCTTCTAGTTTTCATTGTTTTTGTTATTAATAATCTTTCATTCTCTCTCTTTTTGAGAGTTTTCTACTCAATTTTTGGGTTCAGTCTTTCCTTTCATGGAAGTTTGCATTGGAGTTTAGTTTTATTCTCTTCCCACGTGGAAGTTTAAAAATTGGTATGAGAAATTATTCCTATTGTTTGAAGTTCAAGACCATCAACATCAAAGTATTGGAAATTCAGATGCGGTCAACACGGTTAAATCAAGAATTTTCTTCCCCAAACTATACTAGAATGATAGACTTCCCCATCAATAGCTGCGTGATTAAGCAGATACAAGGGGGCTGCACTGTATTGTTCGATCTGGTTCATTGTAGTTTCCTCGAAGACGAATTTGATTTGATCTTGTCTGATTATATCTTGTTTTTCTTTAATACTTATTGTAGATGCCGTTTGGCCTTCATTTAGTGAAATTTCTCTTGAAAAAAAAAACCGAGGGCCTATCCTCTTCGGAATAAAACAACTAAACTGAACTGATTGCAACTGAATTGAACTGATTGCAACCGAACTGAATTAAATTATAACTAATAGTAATGATAATAATTTAGGCACTGATTGGAACTGAACTGAACTGATTGGAACTGAATTGAACTGAACTGAACTGAAAATAAGCTGGGGAGAACCGGCCCTAAATAAATGTGACACAAATCAAAGTCCAAATGTATACAATGGAACTACTACCAACCTTTAATTTCACCAGATTACTCTAAACAACCAATGCCACAGATTTGAAGTCCAACATTTTTTTTAACTCAAATACATCATAATAACAAAATATCTCTATTAATTCGAACGGAAAAAAAATGGTTGCTTCAAATTTGTAATCTTATCAATTATTCGAAAGAAAAAAAAATCAGTTTTTCTTTTTTTGGTGTTAAAAATCAGATTTTGTAACCAAACTGAAATTGAAATTTGAAATCCTATCATAATAATGAAACTTATCTCAAAATATTCTAACTAACAATAATATAGTGAAACAACGTGATAATAGGAAAGAACAGAACTGACGCCTCAATATAACTCCTAATCCTCAGCCTCCCTCTAATTTGCACTTCATAGTTCTTCAACTTGGTCATTTTTCTCCTTAACACCATTGTTTGTCATTATATATACTAGTATTTTTTGCACGCGATGCGTGCGCGAACATCGCGGTGATATTGAACATTTTTCTTTTGTTTTCCAAAAATATGGAAGTTACTTTAACTAAAAAAATGGTAGTTTTTTTTTGGGGGAAATCTGGTAGTTACATTAGAGTTTTTTTTTAAAAAATGTTCTATGACTTTTTTGCCCTCATAAGTTAACTTAAAGAATAAAAACATAAAGGGTATTTTAGGGAACTCAAGTGGACACCAAAGTCCTCAAGAGTTCCCATATATAATAGAGATTCACAAGTTAGCTTCTCATTAATACTATACTTGACTTTATTCTCAGTACACAATTGAGATTATTATTGTTTAATTTCCTTGAGTAATGAATATATATACTTTCTAACCCGATAGGTCACACTAGTGACCCACAAAGGGATGTATCGAACCTTATTTCTAATTAATGATTAGTTGTTCCTTCTTCCCAAAAAAAAAAAAAAAAAAAAAAAAATGAATATATGTACTAGAAAGGCAGAATTTATGTTTCTAACTTGAATTCAATATCGTTTATATTTGCGTTATTATCAGTGTTAGTCAATAAAAAGAGTTCCATTTTGAATTTTGGAGTCCTAATTGTAAATTCTGTTACATATTCACGTACAGTGCAGTTGCATGCAATGAATTTTTTTATTTTATTTTATCAACTCGACCAAGTTTTCTTTTATTTTCTATTTATGGGGAGACGTAAATTGTGTGAGATTTAATAATTTACCTACCTTAGTGCAGATTCTTGGAAATTTATGATGAATCATAATAAACCCAGTAAATTCTTGATTTTTTTACTAAAGCTGTGTCCGTAGCGAGCAGCAAAAAAAAAATAGATAATTTTTACAAAAAAAATTAGTTAGTGGAAATCTCTTCTTATATTGGCCCTATTGATGAGTGCTTTTTTTTTTTTTTAATGACTTACAAAGTTGTTTGCATGCGCAATTTTAAACAATACTTCATCCGTTTCTTTTTAAAAGTAACAATTGGACTTTTCCACTATTCACACTTATCACTTTGACTAAGATTTGTGATTAGTACATAATGAAAAATATAGCCAAGTGAGATATTGTTAGATTTATTTCGTGACCAACTTTCATAATATATAATTTTTATAATTTTTACCTATATGTAATTATAGATATTTATGGTCAAAATAATGTCTCGTTGCGTGTGGAAGTCCAATTGTTGCATTTAAAAAGAAATGGAGGAAGTATTTTGTTGACATTTTAAGAGAGATCGTACTTTTTAGGCTTTAGTATGAGATCTCAGCTAGGAGAAAGATATTTAATGTCTTTTGTTAAATAATGTTGTGTTTTCAACATAGTTAACTTAGTTGCATCTCGTGTTTTATATTCGAAGTTCTTTTTCACTGATCTGATATTGTCTCATTTTTACTTATTTGTTCATTTAATCGATAGGCTATAAAGACATTTTGGTCATGTTTATTCATCATGGTGTACACTGCTCATTTTTTGTGTGTTTTAACTAATTGACCGTCATGAAAGATGTGTGATTGAATCATATATTCATATTTACGCCACTCCTTATTGTAATTCTTTGTTCACACGTAAAAGCTAGCATATTCACTTATCCCATGTCTTATATCATCCCAAATCCTACAAATCTTATTCCAATGATCAAGACTGATATGGGTCTTCCTGTTTTCTTAATTCTCCGCCCTTTTCTTTTCGTACAATTTTATTTACTATATCTGCTGCTGTGGCATTATAAACTGTATTATTACTCTTGCTTCCGTCAGGATAAATCTGACCCCTTCCTCTGTTACCCCCTACATATATCGGATATTTTAAGAAGTGAACATCATTTTTAGTGGCAGGGTCCGGCGAAAGAATAGGAAAGGTAATTTCAATATATTTTTTCCCCTTTGTTTCAGGTGTGACATAAGCCACCCAAAAACAAAATGGCACAAGAACAGCTGAAGGTGCTAAATGCACTAGATGTTGCAAAGACACAATGGTATCATTTTACTGCAATTATTGTTGCTGGGATGGGTTTCTTCACTGATGCCTATGATCTCTTCAGCATTTCCTTAGTCACAAAACTCCTCGGCCGTATATATTACACTGAGCCTGGTTCACTTAAGCCAGGGACTTTACCTCCCAATGTCTCAGCTGCTGTTAATGGCGTTGCCTTCTGTGGGACCCTCACGGGGCAGCTCTTCTTTGGGTGGCTCGGAGACAAACTGGGCCGAAAGAAGGTCTATGGTATGACCCTTATGATGATGGTCCTATGCTCCTTTGCTTCAGGCCTTTCATTTGGGCATGATGCTAAGGGTGTCATGACAACTCTTTGTTTCTTTCGATTTTGGCTCGGATTTGGGATTGGAGGAGACTACCCACTTTCTGCCACCATCATGTCGGAATACTCCAATAAGAAAACTCGTGGAGCCTTCATTGCCGCGGTTTTTGCTATGCAGGGATTTGGGAACTTGACTGGTGGTATATTTGCTCTTTTAGTTTCGAGTTCCTTTAAGTCTGCATACCCTGCTCCCGCTTTTGAGGACAATGCAGCTGCCTCATTGGTACCACAGGCTGACTATGTGTGGAGGATGATCCTAATGTTTGGTGCTATTCCTGCTTTGCTAACTTACTACTGGCGTGCCAAGATGCCTGAAACTGCTCGTTACACTGCTCTTGTTGCCAAGAATACTGGACAGGCCGCCTCTGATATGTCTAAGGTAATACAGGGGCTATTCATTCCTTTATAAAGTTGTTATATTATGTTACTCGAACTTCTCATTTTTGTGTGTCCATGAGTCAGATGAATCGAGTCTTCTTCTCCGTCGTTCTTGTAGGATGATTGCTGCGAGATGTGTATGCTTTCAGCAATTTGAGTAGTCTAAAATAATGCAGAAGACAAAAAGTTTAAACTTAAGTAGAAAAAAGTGAATTTCTGGTGCAGAAGTATAGTGCAACTCTGTATTCTGGTCTTTAGCACTTAGCAGTAGCAAAATTTTCTCTCTAAGGTTTTTAGTAAAAAAATTGGTATAATTGCTGGAATTTGGATGATTTAGGATTCGAAAAATTTGTTCTTGCAGATTGGCTGTAAATATATTTATTCTCTCTGGGTAAGGATCATATTCTAGTTTTTTTTTTTTTTTTTTTTTGTTTTTCAGATGTGAAATTGTTTACATCAAAAAATTTGATAGTTGCTAGAACTAATCTTTTCCATTAATTCTATCAGTTGTTTTGTATTGCTGTGGACTGTGGTGCCGTTTGGTTCTGCTAATTTTGTTCATTAAAGCAATTAGACACCATATTACAAGAAAATTTTAATAAAAATTAAGAAGGGAACACAATTTTGCGGTCTTGTACATATAATCAGTGTTTTCCAAGTAAATTCTATTATCACTTAAACATCGTCAGTGTAAATTGCACTTTGATTTTTTCCTGGTGTGAACTTGTAATAGGTTTCAAGTGCTTGAATAGGTATAAGTTATAACAGATAGAAGTGTTAGATATCTATCATTGAATATAGTCAATATACATATGGCATGAAAATTTATATTTATTATGAGTTGATTCCTCTTGTTGATGACGATTTAAGAAGTTTTGAAATTAAATATTGCTACAAACATGTTTTATCATGTTAGTTCTGGTTGTTAAAGATTAGAGTTAGAACGCGTAAATATTTTAAACATTTTATGTGTTTGAGAGAAAATTATTTTAAGAGAATTTTGAAGATATTGTTTTATATATGTATTTGGGGATTTAATATGAACTTTGGTGTTAATAATATTGAAACTTTTACTAAATTTGAGGATATACTTCTATATTCATTAGGTTCATTCTATGTTATTTTTCCTATAGGCCATCCAACATGTCAGTGTCATCACTGTCAATTTGCAACCTAGAATCTAATATGCTTTTTGTGGCTTTGTTGCTCAAAGGTGATACAAGTTAAGATCAAAGAGGACCAACAAAAGGCAGCAGAAATAGAAGAAAGGAGCAAAAAGCAATTTGGTTTATTCTCTAAGCAATTTTTGAAGCGACAAATCACGGAAAAAGAGGCTAATCTCAATAACAACTTTCCACACATGAACCGGAAGCAACTCCTTTAATGCAATCGGCAATAATCTTTCCATGAAGACATGACAGTCATGGCTTTTCATACTGTGCAGCTTACCGGTCTTCACTTGCTCGGAACCGCCACCTGCTGGTTCTTACTAGACATCGCATTCTACAACAACAACCTCTTTCAGAAGGATATCTTCAGCGCAGTAGGTTGGCTACCAAAACCATCGCATTCGGGTTCTTGTACTTGGCCCAACTCACTGATCCAAGTAAGGCTGATGCTGGATATCCTGCAGGTATTGGAGTTAGGAATTCTCTTATGATATTGGGTGGAATTTGTGGACTTGGATTCTTCTTTACCTTCCTTGTGCCTGAAGCTAATGGAAAATCCTTGGAAGAAATGTCCGGTGAGAATGACGATGAAGTTGAAGAGTATCAACTTTCTGGGATTGACAATAGAACTGTTCCAGTTTAAGAAATTGGTAGCATATTTTATTTATACTCTTGGTATAGTATTTTTCTTTCTTAGACCCCCTTTTAGAGGTTCTAATTTTAGGAAAAGTGCTGCACATTGTAGTGCTTTTATATTATAAATAAACACTTTTAGGTTGTGTTATTGTTAGGTGATGGTTATTCTTGAATTTTGCTTTCAATAGAGGAGTTTTTTAGGTTACCAATTTATTTACATTTCCATTTTAGTTGCACTTGCAAGTGTCATGTGTTATTATTTGTTTTTCTTGATTATCCTTAAAGTGTATCTTTTTAAGAGGTGTAACAAGCTTACTCGTAAATTGAACAATGGTAACCTATTTGCTAGTAGTTTTAGTCAATGGATTGAATTTAGGTCTAATTTTGAGCCGATTTAATCCGTAATAAATAAAATATCAGAAATTGTGTAAAGCTTCGTATATACTACAAAATTGGTAATCACTACGAGTCTCTATAGATGGATATGTGCCATATGTGGACTTCATCACTAACGTTTTATATGTATGATGGGGCAACAAGCAAATTAATTTGTCAACAATACACCACAACTCAACTTCAATGAACAAGAAAATTATATGGCCTAAGAAAATCAAATAAGAGACACCTCACACTTACAATACGTTAAGATTGAATACATCAGATGTCACCTCATTAAAATAAAAACTCCTACATGAAATCCAAATATTTTTTAATAGAATTTTTTGTCAAAAACTACCTATTAATTTCAACTTTTTTAAAACAACTACCTAATAAGTCTAATTTTTAAAACAACTACCCTTTATCATGTTTTTTTTTGTTAGCACTACCAATACAAGGTAAACGTTAGTAATTTCGTCTGGTGGGCCCCACTTGACAATTCCCTCTATTTTAAAAGATTTAAATTTATGGATTTTTTTGTCCAAAACTACCTATTAATTGCAACTTTTTGAAAACAACTCCCTTTTATCATGTTTTTTCTTTTTTGTTAGCACTACCCATACACAATAAAGGTTAAAAAATACCGTGTATTGGTAGTGTTAACAAAAAAAAAATGATAAAAGGTAGTTGTTTTAAAAATTAGACTTATTAGGTAGTTGTTTTCAAAAAGTTACAATTAATAGGTAGTTTTTGACAACAAATCCTTTTTAATACAATAAAGTTCATTAATGCATTAAGGCAACATAAAATACACTGCAATATTGAAGTAGATAGTGGTAATTGTGAGTTTTATTTTTTAAAAATCAAATGATTCGAAAAATAAATATATTCAACTTTTTTATTTATAAGAAAAATAATCTTAATCTTACCTTCTAAAAATTTGGTATAATCAAAAGTTTAGGAAAAAAATTTTACAGGTAAGAAGAAATCTCACTAATTGAGCTAACCCCAATTCATATGAAGTAAGAAGTTTTATATTTCAAAACAATACGAACAACATATACAAAAAATTTATTTTCTCGGATAAGATATCCGAGATGATAAGAGCCAAAATAAGTACTAGCTACGATTTCAGACCCAGAACTTAAATTTTTTATCATACATCCGGGTGTATTGTGAGTACGGTACACCCAAGGTTATATCTCTTTCTTTCCTTGTTCATTTGAAATCATCCAAATGAAGAACATAAAAAAAAGAGTTTTCAATGAAGCGAAATGAAGAAAAATAATCTTGAGATATTCACTATATCGGATATCCTGATCTAAAACCAGTACCCGGTTCTTTTTTTGGGCTCACCCACTTGTGAAAAAAAAATGGTTCCTTTGTAACGTGCTTTTTTGCATTGAAACTGTCCCAACAAATTCTGACTGGCCCTCTTTTTGCAACAGAAATCTGAAACTACACAAAATAAAAAATAAAAAAAATAATAGTAGTACTATATTAATCCTAGTCTGTTTTGGTAAGTAGAGGAGAGAGAAAGTGAAAAGAAGGGAATCCCAACGACTGATGAATGAGAGAGAAAGAGAAGAAGAGTGAAAGAGACACCCTACTCATTATTTACAAATATAAATACAATATAATTGACCTCTTTATTTTTATTTAGAGAGATATTGTTCCAAACCAACCCTTACTAGATTACTCTCTCCGTCTCAAAATATAGTTTCCATTTTCCTTTTTTCACGGTAATTTATACAAGTAGAATCTAAGGGGGATAGTAAAGATTTTTTTTTATTTAAATAAATGTTGTATGGGAAAATATGATTTTAGGAGAGAGAATGGAGAATAATTGGTGAAAGAGCATTAATTGTAGCAATTGGGTTGAATAAACAAAGCAAAAATAAAATTCAAGAAACATATAAATGATGGGACACGGTTTTTCCAGACAAATTACAGAAAAATGTGGAACTAATTATGTAAATGCGAACTATATTTTGGGACACCCAAAATGAAAATGGGAACTATATTTTAGAACGGAGGGAGTACTAGTTTATATGGCGCACCAACTCAAAAGCTGGATTCACGACTTAACAGTCTAGAGACAACACCCACATAAGAGAAATGCGCGATTCGAACCTTAGACAAAGCACTAAAGTTCGGGTAATACTTTATTGAGCTACCACCTCTCCATGACATAATTGGCATATGCTTCTCTCTCTCTCCTCAAATGCTCAAATCACACACTACTAATACTATAATATAGAAAAACCAAAAGAAAGAAAGGCGATATTGATGCTACTACTTTTTTGAGTTTTTTCACTCTTTCTCTCTCTCTCCTCAACTACATTAAACTCTTTCTCTCTCCTCTCTATTTCTTCATTTCTTCTCAATTCTAATCAGAGAATTATCTGATTCCCCATTATTCTCCTTAACCTCCTCTTCTTGTCTTCCTAACCTTTATTCCTTTTTTTTATTTTCATTTTGCGGGGATTAGAAACAAGATTATTATTATTACTACATATATTTTTGGAAGCATTCAACATCATTGTTTGGTTGCTTCTGACCTCCACACTTGTTCTTCTTCCTTTCGTACATCTTTGAGATCCTGGTACTTTCTTTTCTCTTTTTCTTTTTTTAATATCTTCTGTGCTTTCATTATTTTTTTTTCTTTTTTTTTTCTTTTTCATTCATGTATAGTTTAATGATGATTATCATTTTTGGGATGCTCACATTTTGTGGGGTTACGTTGTTTGTCGAATAAATCGCGTGAGTTTTTTTTTTTGGTTTACGTTGCTTTATTTTTAATCTTTTACTATTATATATATGTGATTAGTACTTCATTATTGTTAAGGAGTATTATTGAATATAATTGGCGCTTTAGTTAGAATTAACCAAATATTTTTGGGATTAATTACCTAATTAGTTACATGGAGTACTATATATATGAGAATAGTACATACAAATATACAATATGAATATAGAATTAAATATTATTTTTTTATTCCTAAGTTCGATTCCGCTGTTTATTTTGTTTGTCTTTAGTGGATAGATTACCCGCTGGATAGACAAAGTTTTTTCGCGGATGTATGTTGGGTTTATAATCAAGAAAGATTTTCTAGGTATATGTTCCTTGGAAAAATCTAGTTTAGGACCCCCAAATTTATTGTGTAACGAACTAAAATCTTTGGCTTTTAAGATTACTATTAAGTACTACTATAATGCATAATATATTTATGTGGTTGTATTGGATTTCCAAATTCTATTAGATTTGATGTCTTGGGAATGTGGGATAGTATTGTAGTTATCTTTGAAAATGGTAACTGCAAATGCATTTTTTCTATTTGCTTAAGTAAATTAAAAAAATTCGAGTGCGTGGATCAATGTAGTTATGTTGCTTGAGATTCTTTTATGAGGTCAATGATGGTTGAAATTTTGTTTCTTAAGCAGAAAATGTGATAATGTGGTATGCAGTAAATTTATGTTTGGACTAGACAGAGTATTGGTAGAATTGTGGATTTCATTTACAGTTAAAATTATGTACTGTAGAAACTATTGAAAATGTTGGGTAATTGTGTAAGGTTATACAACATTTGTGGGTCCCTTGTGTTGTTGCTCATTATCTATTTGGATTGAACCTCGTTCATGTTATCATGTACTCTATAAACTTGAGCTGGTGCTTGCCTCCCTGCCCTTCTTTCTCCCTTACAGAAACCTTTCTCTAGATTACTTAGATTAAGGCTGGTATTGGCCATAATTTACAAGAACATTCTGTAGTCTTAGTAAGAGGGGGAAGGGTTAAGCAACGGATCAGTTGCGTATGGGGGTAGATAGGGCTGGACAGTGGACATGCCATCTTTATAGAGGTTGTATATAGTATGAAGCATATCATGTCATATATGGGTGTTTAAGTATGATCGCGTTGTTTTTGTGGCCACGTCGTGGCTAGATCGTAGTCACTTGGTCGTGCTTGTTCCAACCCACAGGATGAACGTCATTGTTACACATCAAGTAAAAGGATTGTTGGATTTTTTTTTTGTGGTTGTGGGGGTTTGGGGGGGGGGGAACACTGTAACAAATGATGCCTTTAGAAACTGATCCCTTAAGGTAAGTCCTTTTGTTTCTTATAGTTTGGTCGGACAGAATGCAACAAATGAAACTGATTGTTATATTGTCATTGATTTCACACACCTGAATTAGTGAACAAAAATTGATTAAATGCTCTTTCCATGGTTATTTGCAAACTTTTCTTTACATCACAGTCAGGTTTAGGCTACCCAGCTAAATTTTCCACCGATTACTTCAGCTCCTCATTTTCAGAAATATATGGCAGGAAATCTTTGGCTGTTGCAATTAAGACACAAACCTTTGACCCTGATTTTTATCTTGTCTTTACTATATCATTTTTGGCAAGGGATCACTTAGTAGTAAATGCGTACGTTACTACATCGATAATTTTTTTGCCTTTTTCTTTTGATTATAAATAGCCATTTTATATCACTATTACTGCAGCTTCAACATTGTCTTTTCCTTCTGAGAGGGTGTTTGCTATGCAGGAATGGGAAGGTGCGGAGTCAAGTGCAAAAGTGATCTCTTTCACTGATTTCCTCAAGGGTAAAATGCTTGACCGAGATCACATTGATCTGAATCGTGTTCACAGCTCTGCAGATTCATTTAAGGAGGCATTAAAGCAGACAATGCTCAATCAAGAGCTTGTTTTTAGGAGACAGGTATTGTTACTGTTCACAACTCTTGTTAAGTACTTTGCTTTCTTTAGTTAAGTTCTTACATCCAGCAATATCTTGGTAGATTCATAAATATATCAAGTAAAAATCTTGTGTGATTTTATAGATGTGGTTCAAGGTTCTGTCACAGGATCTGGTTGTCCCCAAAAATACAGGAAGTGTTGTCCTGTACTTTTGTGCAAATATGAGCATCCAGTCAACCTGTGACTCACTTGCCACTATTTTCTCTTCAGGTCAATGAACTTCATCAACTCTACAGAGTACAAATAAGTACGATGGAGGACTTTAAGCAAAAGAATTTAGAAAATTACAATTTGCATAAACGAGGCATGAGTCAAGTCCCTGTAAACCTGAACGATGAATTAAAATGTTCGATGGTGAGTTCGAACTTTGAAGCTGTCTTCTATACTGTGTCCCTTCATCTAGCTGGAAGTGTCACTTTCCTCTTTTCTGTTTTTGGTCCTTTAGTTCATCTCTTGTTGGAGGGTTGTGGATGGGTCATATGTATGTGAGTGGTGTTTGCTGATGCTTGAGCACAAATTGTAGGTAGTAACTTTTGAACATTCACCAATAACGAATATATTTTGAACACGGAAAAGCTGACTCTCTATGTTAAAAAATTTTCTTGTATGTAAAACGAATATTTACTATGTTGAAAACAAACTGTTACAATCTCCAAGATGTTTACCTATATGTTCTGAATAGTTTATCTATATGTTTTGAATAGTTTCCTTGTGTATGTTCAATATAATTTGCCTCCACATTTAAAAGCATATGGAGATATCATGTACAGAACACGTGGATATAAAAAAGATTGTGTTCTGAACTTTTTACTATTATTTTAAAATTATTTATGTGTATGTTAAAAAAAACATGAAGGGTTTTTTTATAGAGAACGTGATGATGCAAAAAAAAAAGTTATTGCATCATGGTCCCGGTGCATGAAATAAAGGGGTGGAGCCGTGGAGGGGTGGCGATGGATCTATTAATGTCTTCTTTATGCAATGATTTTTCTGGATCTTTGAGCTTGTAACAATATATTAATGATTTTTGCATTGTTCTTAACTTGTTGTATGATAGTCTTAAATAAATGTTTTGCAGGCTGAACTCGCGCAATCTGAAAATGTCTATTTGCATTATGAGTTACAGCAACAGCCGCATGTCTTTACACAGAAGCCTCTTGATCTTCAACTTTCAGCTGATGAGTTCATTAGCCAGTGCGTTGATGATTTCTCTGGAAAAGGGATAGTTACATGTTGTTCGAAAGAATCCATTGTATACAAGAATTCTTCTCAAGATAAAGCAATTTTATATCAGAATAATCTGAACCTATCTTTGAGCATCGGAGAAGTTGTTAGCAAGAAGTATGGAGAACACAGCTCTTGGAAGGGAAAGAAAATATTTTCAACCTCTTTTGGCATCATTGATCTCGAAGATACAAATCAAAGATCTACAAACTATGGAGCAAATCTCGGGATTAATTATGGTTCTGCTGCTCCTAAATCTTGTCCTGAAGATGAGCGCAAATTACACCAATTCTTGAAAAGTGGCAAGCAGAAGTTAGAAAGCATCCCTCAAAGTGGCATCAAAGTTTATGGAACTACACTGAGTATATGTCCTGTTGATGCTGGACCAAAGTCTCAGACAAAATCACTATGTGATTCAGGTATTCTTCTGAGTGGAGGTATACCTCTTTGTCTACCTCCACTCAGACAATTTTTCATAAAGTAAGAAACTTCTTTTATTATTAGTCCCTTCTTCCCATATCAGTTTTTTACAATTTGACTGGAGACAGTTGCCAACATCCAACATTGACCATTGATATCTTTAAGTATCCATTAGCACATAGAAGTTTTATATAAAGTCGATATATTGAAAATATACATTGAGACTAATCCAACAATATTTTTATCATAACATTTTTTATTTATGTGTTAGTAAAAAATGTGGTCAAAGTGTTTAAACTAATATGGGATAGAGGAGTGTATTATCTATGTGGAAACTGGTCACTGCTCAGAGCTCAGATTGTCAATTTGCTCATATGTGCAGGATCAAACGCGCACCACAAAAAATTATTGGCTGCTAATCTTTTGGAGAATAAAAAAGCGCCTACTTGTAAAGTAATTTTGGACCTTAATACAGTTTTACTTGAAGACCCATCACATTCTTCACATAATCATTCAGTTGTGGTCAATTCATCAATAACTAGTTCTTCACCTGAGTTAGAAAAGGTTCATCTCAAGTCCAATGTAGCCTCTTCTGTCAGCCCAACTTCCTGTCGAGAAGCAAATATCAATCAGGTCAAGGAAATGCTTGATATTCGTCGACAAAAAGATGTGTATCTCAGAGGAAACCAGGGAGAAAAGAGCAGTAAGGATGGAAAATTTAAAGGAGATGGAACCCACGCCAGCTTTGTAGATCTTGATTCTGATACCTCCGAGGAGCTCTGCAGTAGCAGATCTGACTCAAAAATTTCAAGTGTGGGGTCCTCAACAAAGATCTTAAATGGTCTTTCATGTGAGATGGACCTGGTTAATGTGGTTAGAGCAGAAGCAAACTTAGTGAAGGGTGTAGAATCTTTTGAACAGCCAAATTACTGCAAGTTGTCTAACTCTTCTGAATCGGAATGCTTGATCTTTCACCAGTCAAGCAGCACAAAAACCATACAGTCTGGTGTTCAATGTGATGATATTAACTTCTCTACATCTCATCCGAAAGAGCAGGACCAAAGATCTTCTGACACTACAGAATCGAATATTCAGTGCATCACTCTAAAAGAACCAGAAGTTGATGGAACAGTTCAATCAGCAGCTGAGCTACTTCTGCAATTGAAGAATTTACAAAATGAAGAAGACAACCAGCCTCAGTGTAGTTCAGAATCTTACGAGGCAATGGTACTTAAGGCAGAAGAGTGCAGCCCTGATAGTTACTGTGTTTCCTCAAACGCGTTTCTGGTGGATCAATCTGACAAGAAGGATATCGGATATAAGCTGAAAAGAGGAACCCGGATGAAAGACTTTCAGAAAGACATATTCCCGGGGTTATCCACCTTATCTAGGCATGAGATTCGAGAAGATATTAACATTCTGGAAGGTGTTATAAGATCACGAGAATATAAAAGGATGAGGGCAAAGATGGGTGACGGAGGAAGTGATTGGTGTAGATCAACAAGGAGTAAGAGGTCAAAAGTAAGAAGAAATTATGTTTGAAGTGAAAACTGTTAAGTTGTCAAGGACACAGGCACACAGCCACACAGGTTCTGATTATTGACACAGAGTTATATTTAGGCTAAGTGGATTTGAAAATAATATACCCCTTTAAGGTTTCAACTCATATATATATAATATATATATATAAAAAAGGCCATGTATTCAAGTTTGTAGAGCGTAATTTAGCACATCTCTGTAGAGAATCTGTCAAATAGAAGTAGTATTTAGGTGGAATATTGAGCAAATTGTCATTAATTTCATACTGATTGCCTTGAAAGAAATTAGTAGTTCAATTTACGATGTTCTTGATAATTGATGTTTGCATGCTTTTTTGAGCAATTTATCACCAAAAATATGAGTTTTACATATACTTTTCTTTTTTTTGTAAAAAAAAAACTAAATAGGGATGTTTGCTTTTGCACTTGGATCAAGAAAAAGAAGAGAATAAGAGCAAATATAAGCCAAAATGTCCCCACAAAAAAAAAAAAGAGGGAGTAATAATTTGAGCCGGACACTTGGACAATATCCATTTTCGATAGAGTATAAAACCATTCATGGGGCCTCAACTATCAGCTTAAGCTTTTGGTTGAGTTGGTATTTTGACATGGTATTAGGGCCAGTGTGACATAAAGGTCACGGGTTCAAATCTCATCCATCCCTCCTTTAAGCCCAATGGGCTCTTGCGTGAGGGGGCATGATAGAGTATAAAACTATTCCTGGGGCCTCAACCATCAGCTTAAGCTTTTGGTTGAGTTGGTCCTTTGACAATTTTCGATACGATTGCCCTAAAGTACATAGATTTGAACTCACAAGCTCTTGTTCTCGTACCAAACGGTCTGACACAATCAGATCATACTTGAATTTGGGAGAAACCATGCTATCTGAATTCTCTTTTGTTACTTTTTGTTTTGGTGGATCCTTTAACAGCCAACTATGGCCAAAAACCCTTGGGATTTTGTCTTGATAACTACTACTACAAGTCTGAGTCTTACGATATACACATCTGCTGACTAATAACATCATTTGACCACCTGAGTAGAGATAACGTTGCGACGTGGTAAGTTGTTAATCCCATCTATCTTTTTAAAATACTCCACAAAAACCTTAATGACTTTAGAACACCAATAATTAATAATGCATTATGGTTCAAAACTTCTATTCTGTCAAATATAAACTATTGCAGTAATGATTCTCCATTAAGTTGGATTGTCAAACTGCATTTGTTTTGAAAAATATGAAATATCTGTCAAAACATAACAGGCAGCACTCTTGATCAACCCACAAAAACAATGCAAAATGCTTCAAATTTATGTGATTTGAGCACAGAAAACTACAGCAGCAATGAATTGCAAATGAAGAAAGTGGGTGAAACAGGTCTAAGATATGCACACCAATTTATCAGCTCAATTTCTGATCCAAGCAATGAACATTCGAGCTTAATTGCCAATGAAGCAATCAAAGAGTTGAAGAAATTTCTTACTCTCCTGGAAGATTCAACACCAATAAAAGCAACACATTCTAAGAGGGTTAAGCAGGGTCCTCTGCCTAAAGTCCTAGGCATAAACCCGAAAGAAATGGTTGATCTTCCTGTTAACAATTCGTACCATTTGATATCTTGTACTCGCGTTGTTCCTACCAAAGAATTTAACTTCATAAGCGCGCAAACTGAAGTTATGAATCGGTCATATTCTAATCCGGTGTTGTGCATGGAGGGATCAACCACAAGTAGCAAGCAGATAATCATGCAGAGTTCAATGTCAGGGATTTTGAGTTTTAGTGAAGATGCTAGTACAAAATGTGCTTCTTCAAGCAGGACATGCCATTGCTCCAAGAAAAGGTAAAGCATCTTTTGTTGTCAATTATATTTACTATACTTTTGTGATGGAAATTACTGCATATCATGGATAAATTCCCCAGGAAGAGAAGGGAAAAGCGAAGAACAAGAGTTCCAGCTATTAGTGACAAAATAGCTGATATACCACCTGATGATTATTGCTGGAGGAAATATGGACAGAAACCAATCAAAGGCTCTCCTCATCCAAGGTAAAAAAAAGTCTAGCACAAATCCTTATATGCAATGCGTCACATCATTAGTTGATGGTGTGACGTGAGTTCCTAATTAGCATAAATGAGGTTATTGATAATGCATACATTAGAATACTATTATCAGTAAGGTTTTAATGGGGGTATATAATAAGGGCATACTGACAAACAAAATTATGATTATTGATAATGCATATATGGCTATATGGGATTATTCATTATGTTGTATCATTATTTGAAAGTGAAATGCATTATTAGAAAGACGCATCAAAAATCTTAGTACGAGTCACAAATCATATATTCCTATTATGGAATCAAATTTATATTGCACAATTGGTATCTTATCTCTTTCGAAATAATACTTACTTACTCTTATCGTTCATCCTATTTTCAATTACCTTATATATTTGGTTTGTCACTTTCGGAACCACCTAAAAATGAGAATGGGTAAAGTAATTGAAGGTGGTACATTTTAGAATGAAAGCTGTAAATTTTTTTAAATAGTAAAAATATTTAATGACTATGTGACTATTAATCACTGCCGAAAAATGAGTAGGTCTCGGCCTGCATCACACAGGTGGTTCCGAGCCTACCCCAAGCTTATATAAAATATATAAAGCTCTCCTGAGTTCCGGGTGGGTCGTCTTAGTAATTTTATACCGCGGCAACCAATGCCGTCTTGTCTTACTGAGCTAACGGATATCGCATTCGAGATCGCGAAAATGCGATTTCTTCATTGCACCTTCAAGCTAAAGAGATCCTTAGCCAGGGAGTCTTGCATCAGTAAGGTTCATTGGTCACTTATGTAAAAAATTTTAAATAGTAAATAGTTACGACAGTGACTATTATTTTCGGATGAGGTATACCATTTTGGTTGATTTTTGATGTTTGATCATGTATACACTGTATAGGAGTTACTACAAGTGCAGCACTTGCAAAGGATGCCCTGCGAGGAAACAGGTGGAGAGATGTTTGCAAGATTCAAGCATGTTGATTGTAACATATGAAGGGGAGCATGTACACTCCACATTTACATTTCCATATTCAACCATTACATTTTAAAAGAACTCTTTATGCAATAAGTTAATTCATAATTTTTAGGTGAATTGAATTCTGATGAGATGTGTGATTTTTTATATCAACTTTTCACCTAGAAATATACATTTACTCTGCTGTCTGTTGAAGTTTTATACGGTTATACTCCCTCCATCTGACCGTCTCTTCTTATAACTTACTAGCCGTTTATATGCACGCGATGCGTGCGAGGTCGAAGGATAAGTGGTAACCGCTTTGCAGTTTGTTAGATCGGTTTCTCCTTTTCTATATTTTTTTATTTTTAAACTAATAGAGTGGTATGTTTTGTAATTTTGTTTTCTAGTTAGGGGTATATTGGTAAAAAAGGGTGGATACCAAAATACTCAAGAGTTCCTATATATAATAGAGATAAGGCATTTTTTAGCCAAAAAGAAATGTGTCTCACAATATAAGGCATTCTCCAATGGATAAAGTAACTTGAACTATGAATCAAGTCAGCACAATTAAATACTCTGATATAATGCATACATCCTTAATCCTCGTTTGGTTTGTAGCTTGGTTTTTATGTAGATATCACATCAACTGCTATTATAAGCACAAACTACATGTAAATCTTTAGTGAGATCTCTCAAGAAAGTAATGGCTATAATTTATAAATTTAATTAATATTCTCATATAACTCAAATTTTAGGTCTAATAAGTTTAAATAAGTTCATACGGAATACTACTTCTTAATAACATAAGCCCACCTAATATTCCTTCAAAAAAAAAGTCCATATAGGTTTAGTTTAGTTGAGATAAGTTTAAATAAGTTCACATCAATTTTAACACGTTATAAAAAGAACTTCAATGAGTTCCGTTAAGTTAGAGAATTCATATAAGTTCAGATAAATTTAGGAGAAGTCAAGTGAAGAGAACACACCTCAGAGTTATTTTAATAGCTAAAAATTGATTTTAAAAAATAGGCGACAATTAAACCATTTACCACAATTCCACCAATACCACCTTTAAGAGAAAAAGGTAGCTTGGAGTAATGCAACTTCCTTCTTAACATTAATCTATGCATTGTTTACTAAAAAACAAAAGAACTTCCTTCTTAACATAGATGGAGTGGCCGGAGTTGGGTTCGTTGTACTTGTAGGGATTGAGAGGATTTTACTCTTGTATTTAATTATTGAGAATTGAGAAAAGATAAGGATTGTTTGCTGAAAAGTTATTCACTATAGACTAGTGGATTGCAAATTTACAATACACATTGATATACTTCCTCCATTTAGAAATAGTTGCACCGTATTCCTTTTTCGGAAATGTCATAATAGTTGCACCATTTCCTTTTTTGGTAAGTTTTTTTGGCATGAAATTACCTTGTTGCCCAATGGATTGCACTTTAGAATCAAGCCTTGAAGTTTAGTTATTTACCAAAGTGGCAATAAGATGAGTGATTATTTTTTTCACTAATTGGGTAATCAATCGGTCCATAGAGGACTAATCTTCGCTTTTCAATTTTTTTTTTTTGGGTGTTAGAGAGCGATTAAGCAAAGTGATATAAAAGAAGTTCGATCTCAAGTCTTGAATATCACCCCCACCACTTCTATAAGACTTTACCAACTAAAATAAATGGCGTCTACTTCAAATTATTTTATTAATTACCAAGTGGGATACTAGGATGTGATCAATATTGAAGTTGTATTTTCATGTGACAAGTCATGGGCCGGCAGTTGTTAAATCCACATGTGGGCCATTTTTCAAGAAAATGACATTTGAGCCCACCTTGTAAATCTTCTTATGGGCCATATGACAAGATTCATTAAGCTGGCAGTACATGCCCCATGAAAGTGCTAACACTGACAAAACTTTGATTAAACTTTGAATCTTCTGAACTTCAGTTTGATTTGAAATACAAAATTAATGTGAATAATTACGTCATTGAACACACTTCAATTTGCGCCAGAAAAACTCAGGAATCACCAAGATTTGCATAAATAATCAACCTAGTGATTATGATGATGATATCCAATTAAATCAAATCAAATCTTACCACTAATCTGCTGGATATGCCGTGCATGCTGCAGATGCATGAAACCAAATGTTGTTAGCCGTGTAGTGGAAGAAGGTAGCCAATAACAATCAGTCTTATGTTATCTCCCAAGTCCCAATTGTCCAGGACCAACATTGGTGCTCTCCAAGGAGCTCTCCAATGAGAAAGAAAATGGAGAGCCAACTCTAGACCAACATTGGTGCTCTCGAGGTGCTCTCCGTTCGCTCTCCATGGAGAGCACTTGGAGAAATGCTCTCCCCCGAGAGCATTGGGAGAGCATGCTCTTAGTATATCAATATGACACATGTCATTGATAATTATTTATTTTCCTTTTTTTTGCTTTTTGATTTTTGGAAAAAATAAATTAATGAATTGGAGAGCTCATTGGAGAGCAAAATGTTAGCAATTTTTGAAGGGGTGCTATTGG
The DNA here is from genome assembly GCA_947646795.1 of Beta lomatogona. Taxonomy (NCBI): domain Eukaryota; kingdom Viridiplantae; phylum Streptophyta; class Magnoliopsida; order Caryophyllales; family Amaranthaceae; genus Beta; species Beta lomatogona. The sequence continues at coordinate 2,733,387 of CANSNZ010000150.1, forward strand.
GAGTATCTTGAGGAGAGAGAAAGTAAAAAATAGGTTGGAGAATAATGTTGGAGAGCTATACCAATGTTGGTATGTTAAATGACTATAATTAGATTATCAACATTGAATTGTTGTTAACATAGTACTAACTTTTAGTAGAAGTGATTGGTTTGATGCGTTCTTTAGTAACGGTTATGAATAATTTTAATTCATAAAATTTTTACAATTGAATATGCTAATAAAATGTTATATGTTAAATCATAAATATTGTTTATTGTGATGAAAACTTTACCATCTGAATAAATTAGGTAATTAATAATGTTGATAATTTGATTTTCATATACTTCCTACGTTTCAAATTAAATGTGACATTTTAACATTTTACACTATTCACAAATTTCACTTTGACCATCGTTTGTGATTTATAAGTGAATAAAAATGTAATCATGTGAGATCTTGTTTTAGTTTGTCATAATATGTATTTTTTTAATATGTACTTTTTATATTTTTTACAAATACTCCCTCTGTTTTTTTATCCTTCTCAATTTTCTGTGCGCGTCTCCCAATACACATCTTTGAACTTAAATATATTTCATTATATATTAGTAAAAATTACAACGATTGAATATTACTCTATAAATTACTAATTGATCAGACGAATCAAACAAGACCCCCACATGACTATATTTTTTTTTTTATAAATTGAAAATAAAATGAGAAGATTTTCTCTGAGTATGAATAGTGTCAAGATTCCAAGTGAGAAAGATAAAGAATAGAGGTGGTACAAATTAAAGATATATGTCCTCAAAGTTTTGCATTGACATGCGTGAAAAGTGAAAGTGTCACAACTAATTTGAAACGGAGGAAGTACATCTTTCATTTGTCATTCTATTTAACTGTTATGAATAAGAAATTCATAAGGTGTATGTACTATTAATTAATAATGATTATGAATCAGACATTTTATGATCATATGTAATATTCACAATTACATCATTGTCTATATAGATTCAACCAGAGATCGACACTTGGCTCCTCTTTTAAATGTCAAGGGTCAATACATAGTGTTTGAGATAACTATATATATAACTAAACTTTTCATAATATTATACCTAACTGTATATAAGAACAAGTAGTTAATATTACTAATCATAAAAAAATATGATCTTTACATATTTTGTAATATCAACTATTTACCATATAAAAACTTTAAGATAAAATGATAAGTAGTAAATATGATTGAATTTACCATATCATCTACGTGGAAAAGGAGGATTAAGCAAAGTCAACTATCTATGTGCTCGTATTGGTCTCAAGCGACAATTGCCACCGGTTTTCTACTTACATGTTGGAATTGAAGTAAAAGCAAAGAAAGCTCGAAGCAGTTGTAGTTTACTTTCAGTTTGCCCCCAGTTGAAGTAACTCGGTGTTTTATTTATGCAAATTCCACCATTGTCAAAAAAAAAAAAAAACCTTCAGATAAAATGATAAGTAGTAAATATGATTGAATTTTTTTTGTTGATGATGGTTTGCAACTTTATGAATATAATGGAGATAAGCTAGCTAGTAATCATTGTTGTATCAATGGCGAAATTCCCGGAATTAAAAATGCATCAAGATGTTGACAAAATTCTTTTCGGTAATAGTTGGCACTTGATGGCTATTGACTTCTACCTCATCTATCAAGAAAAATTATGTGGACCTAATCAACATTAAATTTAGTGAGGATCTAATGAAAGCACATGTGATTTATGAAAAAGAAGGTCACTATATTAAAACATTTTGATGTAAAAAATGAGCAACCATAGGTGGTAAAGGATGACAATATGAGAAAAAAGGTTACTATGTTTAAGTAATTATATTAAGGTAAATTTATATATATCATTGAAACGTGTAGGTAACCATTGTATGCCGCCACATGCCCACATGTCACCTCACTAAACTATATGTTTTATAATGTCACTCATGAAACTAAACCATGACTTGTGCTTGTGACAAAATGTCAACCCCAAACTATACATCTATTTTATCTTATTTAATTATCCAGGATATTGTATGGGCCCAACAACTAGGTAATGTAAGAAAGGATGATTATATGAAAAATAAGTGTCACTATGTTAATAATAGTACATAAGACTCGATACATAAGGAAATAATTTGAAATAATGCAAAGTGGTATTTTTTTTTTATATATTTCAAAAGCATTATTTAAGGAAAAGACTAATTTTTTGGGTTTTAAGGTAGTTAATTTGAAGAAAATATTATATGACAATTGTTTTCAAAAGTTCGTATTTAATAGATCCCCATCAAAAAAGAATCATAAAATAAATAAGAATAGCATATGAAGAAGAATATAATAAAGCAAGACAACCTGTATATAATATTTTATAACAATATATGAAGAAGAAGTCACAACATCCTTCTTTTAAAAGAGACACGTAAGGAATTAAAAAGAATAAACTGGTCTAGCATAGGCTCAATACCGCTAGCAACATCTAGCAAGACGTGAGCCACCATATTATTTTCTAGAAGCTTATTTTAATTGTTCTTGATCTTCCTTCGCATTTCTCCTTTCTCTAAAAATTGTTATTTTTTTTTATGTATTGTGAAAGTGAATTTAATCAGGATTATTAAGAGCATACAAAACGTGTGAATTACAATCTCTATATTTTTTTTAATAAGGTAAGGAGAAAAGAAGGTTAGGAGACCCTCCGCACGAGGGGAGCTCCAACCTTATCGTTTACAAGGATAGAGTGAATAGCAGAATGAGAACAATCATCTATATTAACTGAGAATCAACTAAATGACCAACGTTGGCGATCCAATCTGCTGCTTTGTTTGCTTCCCGGTAGATATGACGAATGGCCCACAAAGAGAAGGAACGGAGAAGAGTCTGGATAGCCTGAATGATATGAGCAATCTGCCAAGGAGGAGACCAGATGCCTTTTACTGAATTGATGACCGTAAGATTATTGCCTTCAATTTGGAGGTGTCGAATATTGTTCAGGATAGCTAGGCGAACCCCTTATTGGAGAGCGGTTGCCTCGACAATGAAAGCGGAGGAAGATCTAAGGTTGAAAGCTGCCACTTTAAGGAGATGGCCATCAACATCTCTAATGATAATACCTGCTGTTGCAGAGGTACCACGAACCGAGCCGTCGAAGTTGAGTTTGAAGAAGGAGGTGAGAGGTGGCTCCCAAGCAACAATAAGGAAGGAGGAAGGATACACCGGAGAGGGTGTAGGAAGAGAGGAAGGGGAAAATGGGGAACCAGAGGAGATGCAAATGTCAACTGCATTCCTCATACTCCATTCTGAAAATAAAAATTTTGCTTTATGCATAATCTTGTGAATATATATACGGAAGCATTGTGAAAGACAATAAAGTTTCTTTCCTTACAGATACTCTACATAAGGAAAACAAATTTGACAGTAGAGGACCTATCATGTCTGATTTTAGACAACGTATTTAGAAGAGTGGCCCGGTGTAAGGTGTGAGGAACCCAATCCTTTAGATCTTTAAGCTGCCAAAGGGGGATGAGATGATGGCACCTACCAAAAAGATGGTCTAAAGATTCCTCATGCGAGTTACAAATAGCACAGAGGTTAAAAGGAGTTATGTTGCGCTTAGCAAGGATGGCTCTAACCCCAAGGATGTTGTGACAAATTTGCCACATAAAAATTTTCAGTTTGGGTGGGATATCAAGCTTCCAAATCCAACGATGCGGCCATTTTTCTAGACTTGGCGTTTAAATTATGAGCTAGCCAGTTAGCGTATTTTACCGTAAATAAGCCTAAAGAGCTGGGACCCCAAATAGGCTCATCTAGAAGGGGGTTAACCGGAAGGGGGATGCCTTTGATACAATTAATAATGCAATCTGGCAGCAAGAGTTTTAGTTTATCAATATCCCAAGTTCTGTTGGGAAGAATGAACTCCTATAGACGAATACCATGATCAACCTGATCTTATGATAATTTAAGTTTTTCCATTAAATTATCATCAGCACACCAATTGTGAAGCCAAAAAAGAATTTGGGAGTCGTCTCCTATTTTCCACCTAATACCTTTTTGCAGAAGAGATCTTTAGGTTAAGATTTTTTTTCCATATGGGATAATCATGCGGTTTAGGTTTACAATTATAAAAGACTGACCCTTTAGATATTTTTCGGTTATTAGTTTTACCTAGAAGTTAGTAGGTTCCGTAAGTATTTTTCAACCCAACTTCGCTATAAAGGCTTTATTCATAGGAAGCATTTTTCTTAGGCCAAGGCCACCTTGCGCTTTGAGAGTGCAAATTTTATCCCACGCAATGAGGGGCGTTGCATTTTTATTTTTATTTTGTCACCAAAAAAATTTCCAGTGAAGAGTATCAATGGATTTAACTAAGTCCGGAGGAAGCATAGTGGAGGCACAAGTATAAGACGACAGACTTTCAAGATTACTCTGTATAAGGGTGAGCTTGGCAACTGAGCTGATTGCAACTGAACTGAACTGAATTGAACTGAATTAAATTATAACTAATAGTAATGATAATAATTTAGGAACTGAACTGAATTGAATTAAACTAAACTGAACTGAATGCAACTGAACTGAAAATAAGTTGGGGAGAACAGGCCCTTGTGCTTGTTTGGTTGCAATGGGAATTATTTTCCCATAGGAATTTACAATTTGTGGGAATTTAATTCCCTTATGAAATTCCTATGAATTAGTCTAAGTTGTTTGGTAATCATAGGTGAAGTTGTAATTCAATAGAAATTTATGTAGGAATTGTGAGTGACCAAGAGGAGGGTAGGTAAATAAATTCCTACATTTTGCAGGAATTTCAAATTCCCATGAATTTTCATTGCCCCCATTTTCCCCACTTCCTATCAACCAAACAACTAGACAAATTAGAAAATCATGGGAATTTCCATTGCCTACATAATTTACTATATACCAAACAACCACTAAAACTAGAATTAATACAATCATCAATGAAAAAACTGAAAGTAATAAGATGACCAACATTTTTTTGGTGTTTAAAGAGGCCACAAGGGTAAGAGATGAGAATGAATCCTAGGATCTTATTAACCTGGAGAGAAATTGTAATCAACTGAGCTCTCCCTCACTCTTATAAGACGACCAACAATAGCTACCCAATCTGCCTTTTTTTTTTTTGCTACTTTGTAGATGTGTCGGATGCTGTAATTGTTGAAAGCCATGAGGAGTTGCTTGATGTCTTCAATAATGTGGGCTATTTGCCAGGGAGTTTGCGAGATGCCAGGGCATTTCCTGACGTTTTATAGGCCCGGGGATAAAATAAAGCCCGGGACTAAAATAAAGCTCAAGGCCTCTTATATATATATATATATATATATATATATATATATATATATATATATATATATATATATATATATATATATATATATATATATATATATATGGTGGCAGAGCTAGAATTTTCGACACCAAGTAGTATTTCCTCTGACACTTACACATCAAAAATAAGTACACTATGTTTTTTTCTTAAGTACACATCAAAATAGATAGTGAAAAGTCATGTATATAACTGAACAATATTAAAGTCAAAGTGGGCAATATGATAAAATAAATAACGAGAACTTTTAAAATGAATTACTTCCTTCGTATCACATCACATCTTACACCTATCAAGATACATAACTTTAGAGGATTAATATCAATTGTTAAATCCTCCGTCCCAAAATAGCGTGAACACTTTCCTTTTACGTTTGTCCCAAATTAGTTTGAACACTTTCATTTTTGGCATGGTACTACTAGTAATATATTACTCCCTCCGTCCCAAAATATAGTTCCCATTTCCATTTTGGGTGTCCCAAAATATAGTTCCCATTTCCATATTTAGTTTCACATTTTTCCGTAATTTGTCTAGAAAAACCGTGTCCCATCATTTATTTGCTTCTTGAAATTTGTTTTTTGCTTTGTTTATTCAACCCAAATGTTACAATTAATGATCTTTCACCAATTATTCTCCATTCTCTCTCCTAAAATCATATTTTCCCATACAACATTTATTTCAATAAACAAAAAATCTTTACTATCCCTCTTAGATTCTACTTGCATTAATTACCGTGAAAAAAGGGAAATGAGAACTATATTTTGGGACGGAGGGAGTATTTCTTTTACACATCTTTGACCCATACTCTACTTTTTATCAATAAAAAGTTACCTAACTTTCTATCTCCTCTAATTAAAAAAAAATACCCCACCAACTCCTATCACATCTACTACCTCCTTTCCTTTAAAATAGTTACACTTACACTTTTCACGCATGCCGATGCAGTACTTTGATCTTTTATATCTCTAATTTTGTATTTGTAAAAAAAATAAAAAATCGATATTCTAAAAGTACATATCGAGACGAATCAAACAAGAACCTACATGACTATATTTTATCTTAACCATAAATCACAAATGATAGTCAAAGGGAAATTTGTGAATAGTGTCAAAAGTGAAAGTGTAACTACTAAAAAGGAACAGAGGTAGTACTTATTAAATAAAATAACATTTGATGATTACACATTATAACTTATCACCTTAAACTACGTGTCCCAACAAGTGTTCAGATCTTTCTGAGACGGATGGTGTGTTTTATTAAAAAAGATAGATGAGGTCCAAGTGGGAGCCCAATGGTTGGTGCTCCCACCTCCCAACCGCAAGGTCGGGTGTTCGACTCTCATCACTCCCCAATTTGGGGAGTTTGCATAAAAAGTGTTTGCTTGTGGGTATAAATCCCCTCTACCCAGCCAATGAGTTGGTGTGCCCTGCAGGCTAGTAGCCTAGCAGGGGTTGGTCTTCGGACCAATTATCTTTCCTGAACAAAAAAAAAAAAAAATTAAAAAAGATAGATGTGATACGATGTAGCAAAGTGATTATATTATTTGGAGGAGAGACAATGGTGGGTCATGTTTGCTGAGAAAACAAACATTAAAGTAAGAATGGGTTGTATACAAAAATAAAATTGCAAAAGGTAATGTAGGACAAATAAAAACAAAAAGTGTAAGGAGTATTACGGGGTGTAGGATTTAAAAAGGATAATGTAGATAGAAAAATTGTAAAAAGAAGTTTAGTATAGAAAAGCAAACCATTGCCAAAAAAAACAAACTTTATGTCCTTATGGGTTTTGAACCCGTTTTTTCTACACTAGCAAGTGTACGTAGAGCAAACCGGCAAACCAAACTTCATTTTGTTAAATAATATGGTTGTTGTTGCTTCCCTATATTAAAAGTTTCGTCAAAACTGAACCCCTTATGTTTATGGACCCTAGGTTGTTGCCCTTCAAAACAACTCCAGGCGGCAGGGTTGGACCTGCCAAATAACTTTAACTGCGATGATGACGAGAAGATTATCTCCTTCAATATTTATGTTTTGGATACCTTCGTTGAGCGCAAAAAAAATACCGTGATGAAGAGCTGTGGCTTTTGTATAAATAATAACACTTGTTGTATAATAAAGGAAAAATTGACAAAAATAAGCCAACCTTTGCCCCGTCTGCTACAATCAAGCCAACCTTTTGAAAATCCAGAGATAATACAAGCTTATCATCATTTAAGCCAAATTTAGGTTAGTGATTTTAGTTTACGTGCTAACACAGGTTGCAACAAGTTAATTACGATTAATTATGATTAATTTTATTTTTTAATTACTCTTATATTTTCCTCTCTCTTCCCTCACCATGACCACCACCTCTCTCCTCCCTCTTCCTGCCGCCCTCCTCCTCCACCACCGCCACACCACCCACCCCTCTTCTTCTCTTTCCACAACCACCACAACCAAACCCACAACCACCATAACCAAACCCCAACACTAATCCAAACCCTCCCCGCCACTAACCAACCCACCCCACCACCAACCCATTAACGCCTCTCTCTCGCCAGCCCGAAACCACCCAAACCCACCCCACCCCACCCCACCCCACCCGAAACCCGTAACCCACACCAAACCCCAAAACCCGAAACCACATCCAAACCCCAAAACCCGTAACCCACACCCAAACCCCGAAGCCACCCATAAACCACTCCATCCCGAAACCCGGCCGAAATCCACACCCAAACCCACCCACCCGAAACCAAATCCACACCCAAACCCCGAAGAAGATGGTAGATGAAGAAGATGGCACACGGTGGTAGAGAAGGAGAGAGAAGGGGTACGATGGTTGGGGTTTTGGTGGAGGAGAGCGGGGGACTGGTGGTGGTGGTGGTGCCAGTGAATGAAGGAAGTGGGAGGAGGAGGGAGGAGAGAGATTAATTTAAGGAAAAAAATTAAGAATATTTGTAACCTGTAGAATAAATTACAGGTTATGTAACCTAAATTTGGCTTAAATGATTATAAGGTTGTATTAACTCTGGATTATCAAAAGGTCGGCTTAAATGTGGCAGATGGGGCAAAAGTTGGCTTAATTTTATCAAGGTGGGTGATGTTTATCTTCAAAAATGAACAACATTTATACCGCTTAAAGGAACTAGGCAAACCCCTTAGATTTCAGTAGCTTTAAACTTTAAACTTTAAACCTACTTGACTCAAAAGTATGTTTTTACTTTCAACGAAATCTTTTGCGTGAGTGACCTTCATGTGTATCAGTGTATGGCTACATAGACTATACTCTATAGATAGCTAGGACTGGGAAGATAGCATTATAAAAATTATCTTCTTAAGACTTAAATTATAGCATTAGAAGTATTAAGTATAAGCATAACGTTTTTTTGACAAAAAACTTTCATGTCATAATGCAAGGGTTGTTGAAACACATAAACCAATTTTCTCTAATGCTGTCCCCCTTCGTGAATCTCATTCCCCAAATTTGCCTTCCTACATGCAATCTAATTGTGGTCGCTCTTTCCTCATCCAAATAAAGATGGTGTCCACAAAAATGCATGACATATACGCCCACAAATAACAAGTCCATATCGGAGGAAAGTCTGATTATCCTAATACCAATTGTTCATAACAAGGGTAGCTCACCAAACTTAAGCCCTGTTCTTTTGGACTTATTTTCAGTTCAGTTCAGTTCAGTTAGTTTCTTCTCACAATTTTCATTCAGTTCAGTTTGTTTCAGTTCAGCCCAAAAGAAGGGGGCCTTATATGTTAGTCCTCCTATTCCTTTTTCTTCAATGTAGGAATCAAATGTAGGTTTCACTCTTCATACAATTCAAGTATGAGTTTTAGACAAGGTAAACATACAAACAAATTAAGATATTTCAAATCTCTATAACCCAAGCCTTCCTTCTTACATGTGTTTTAATTATTTTAAATAATTTCCCCCTTTATCTTATAACCTCTTCCTTTATATTAAGTGCACTGCACGGTCCATATAATGTAAGTAATGAAAAACGGAGGAATGACTATATACATAAAACTTAATGAAACATAATTTCATGAATTATGAGAGTAAAATAGTTGAAATTAGATGTTTCTGAGAGAGTTCTGACATAAAATAGTTTTTTTAATACTTCTATTTTTTAGTTGTTCCATTTCTTCTTTACATTTTTGTCAATGCACAATTTAGACCTTTAATATCTCTAATTGTAGATGAGTAAAAATTATAAAAAGTTGGTATCTAGAAAGTATATATTGAGATAAATCTAAGAAGATCTCACTTGACTGTAATTTTCCTTTCGAAAAAATAACCAAAGATGATCAACTGCAATAGATGAATAGTGTCAAATATCAATATGAAACAACTAAAAAAAACGGAGGAAGTATAAGAAAAGGAAAAAACAGAATGAAAATGATAAGATGGTCCGAAATGACATTTTAGATTGGCGTCCTCGGTAGGAGATTAGCCTAGTTTTTTCTTTCCTTGTTCAGAGAAAAGGATAAGATAAGCAAAGCTAAATTAATAAGATTGACAAAATTCTAGCACTTGGTCCCAAATAAGGATCATAACTTAAGCTCAAGACCATACATATTGCCTCTAGTGGCAAAGCCGGTTTAAGAAAGGAAAATGTGTAGTGCTCCCTTTGTCAATAAATATATGATGCCTCATATAACAAAAAGGAAAGCCCTATTGGTATGTCATATTCCCAGAACTAATACAGAGAAAATCCCTTTCTACACTAGTATCTAACCATTTACATGCTATAGATTTGCCAACTTGCATGTTGCAATCACATATCTTTCTGAATAAGTGTCATTTGCATTTCCCCCAATGGAAAAAGAAAGAGCTAGTAGTGACCACATGGTAGAAAACAACTTGGATATGGATTTGAGGCTCTAATTAGCATAGAATCTTTCTTTTATTTGATTTTGTACCTCTAATATCAAGTTTTTAGGTAAGCTACTTCATACAACCATTTGTATTGAAAGGGATTGCAAAAATTTTCATATGTGAGAATTGATGTTTGGGGACTAGAAGATTGAGGATTTAGGACTAATAATTTATGAAGTATGTCATTACTTGTCTTTTTAGTGATGCGAATAGAAACAGAATAAATAGTAAAATTATTCATTGACATTCACCAATTTTTTTTCTTGTAACAATATTTGGTCACTTAATTGTTCTCTCGGTTCTCTCTCTTTAACAGCATAAGTTGTTTACAAAACTTTCGCTGTCAAACTTGAAGAAAAAAACCAAAAAAATCTAAAGAAGAGTATGATGAACCTTAAAGAAAAAAAACTTAATTTCACTATATATAAATCTCTATTATATATGGCAACACTAGTGGGATACGAAAAAATAGAAAAAGGAAAATGAAAAAATAAAAAAAGATGTAACTACCTGATTAATCAAAAATAAAAAGATAAAAAAGGCACAACAAAAAGAAAACAACGAAGATTTACAACACAGTCTGTAAAAATCCCTGATTTAGTGGGATAAACTGATTAAAAATTTTAAAATCCCTGAATTATTAGATGTAATTAGCAATTAATTTAACGATTTTTTAACTAGAATAATACAAACTTTTGAGTGTTCGCTCTTAATAATACAAACTTTTTATTATTATGTAATATAACAAACTTTAGATCAAAATTTATAGAGTAGATCAATGTGACTTGTAACCTGTAAAACAGGTAAATTTTTTTTAAACCCAAAATATATTTCTTTCTCCTCCTCTTCCCCCAACCAATTGAAACTCCCACCCCACCCCTTCCCCCGGACGAAACCACCCTCACCACCCCCTCTCCCACCACGAAACCACCCTCCCAGCCACAAAACGTCCCCACACGAATGAACCCAACTCCTCCATCGAACTTGAAGAAGAATTGACAAACCTAACTCCTCCTCCTTCCCCACTCAAACCCAACACCTCCTCCTCCTCCGACGACCAGCCCCTTCCATCCATCCTCCTCCTCTTCTTTCCGCCGCCATAAAGCTCCTCGCATCCGCACCTGCAACCACCAAACAAGGAGGAGCGGCCGACAAATCCCGTAGGAGAGAAAATGAACAAGGAGGAAGAAAGGATGAGCGATGCGGATGAGAGTCAGCGATGGCAAAGAGGCGGCGAAAATAACCGATTTAGGAGATAGAGAGCGATGCGGACACGAGAGAGTGATTGAAGGAAGATATAGTGGTTTCGGGGTGGGGGAGGGGCTGGGGGAAGAGGAAGAGAGAGAAACTGTTGAGGGAGGGTTGGGCAGGCCGGTAGGGGATATGGGTGGGGGTAGGAGAAAAAGAGTGGAGGGGGAGCAGGAGAAGACAGAAAAAAAAAATGTTTTTTTTTTTGTTTTTCAAAATTTAAATAATCAGCCAATGATACAATGACACTTGTTCTAGTGAGTGCCACATCAGCTTATTTACCTTTTACAACAAGTTAACAACCGCTATCAACCTACTGGGGGAAATAAGATTAAGGTCAAAATTTATAAACTTTAACCACAAATTCTCGCCATTATATTAAAAAATAAATAACCAAATATATAATCTTAGTATTAGATTCATCTTAAAAAATAACAGTAATTTATAACTATCAAATTTTATCAATATAATAATTAAATATATTAATAGTCGAACATAACGTAAATACTACTACAAGATTACAAGGTTATGAAACTCCCTAACTAAAGTCATAGAAGACTTGTCTATGTAAAAGAGATATCCTTCCAAATTTGGAAGATGTTATGGTCACTCTCACAACCTTCTTCTTTGTTGTGCAGTGGCCAGTGAGCTGTGAGCCCCCCCTCCCCCCCTAAAAACTCACTCAAGTACTCAACTAAACCATCTTCACTTCTCACTCTCTCTCTCTCTCCTTTATAAGTACATTAAAACCCACCATTTCTCTCTCTCTCTCCTTCTCTTTCTTCTTAATTGTTTCAGAAGAAGAATCAGAAGATAATCAACTAAAACAAGAGTGTTTGAGTGAATAAAAATACCACCTTTCACTTCTCTTTACCTACCCAAAACAATGTCGCTCTGTAATGGTGATGATCCTCGTGTTCGTGACATCAAAACTAAAATTCGCGTTATTCCCAATTTTCCTAAACCTGGTATTGTTTTTCTTTTCTTTCTTTCTTTGAACTGGGTATTTTAATTTCTGGTTAGCATTAAAAAATGCTGCATTTTTTGTTACACTTTTTCCTTAATTCTTGTACACTTGCATGTTCGATTTCGTTTAAGAAAGTGTTTATCTTTGTGGGAAAGAATTTTTTTTTAGAGAAATTGTTTTTTTTAGGTAAATTAGACTAGTGGGTTTATGTGAATTTTGCTTAATTAAAATTGGGTAATTTTTTTTTTAAAAGGTATCATGTTTCAAGACATCACCACCCTTCTGCTTGACGCCAAATCATTCAAGGATACAGTTGATTTATTCGTTGAGCGTTACAAAAGCAAGAACATTTCTGTTGTTGCAGGTAAATTTGACTTCCTACGTAGAATTACCAACAAATTTAGTTTGATTTTGTTAACTGTGAATGTACTAGGCAAAAGATTGTGGTAAGTTTGATATAAAAGAAGCAAATATAGCTAAAATAATCTTCTTTGTGTGCTTCTCTGCTTGTAAGTTGTATGTAACAAGTGGGAAAAAAGACAACTTTCTTTGTCATGGAGTAATATGGATAAATGGTGGGTGGGTAGGGACTCCTTTTTATTAAAAAGCATAAAAGGGATATTGTGGAAACTAGTTTAATCTTTCTATATAATTTTACTAGGTAAAGTTTTTTTTCTTTTTTTCTTTTTGGGTAAGATTTCATGGTTGAAGAAAATGGTGTGGTGTGGTGGGGTTAAGTTGGGGAGAAAAAAGTTGGGAAATCAATAATAAAATGTTTGAGTATGCTCAAGTTTCTGGTTGGCTTTCAAGAGTGCTTTTAGGAGTGATTTTTTGTTTGACCGTGGGGCTTCTTCTGGTGTTAGTGGGTGTGTGCTATCGATTACTATCTGTGAATATAATGAGCGGCTTGCATTGTTTTCTTATGGTTTGTGGTTGGATCCAATATTGGGTGGACCCTTGTGATTTTGTTCTTGATTCTTTTGGTCCTTTTCTAAAGTGGTGTGAGTAAGTCCAAATTTTACTGTTTGAGTGGGTTCTTTCTGTGCCTAGTTTATTCTTTCACTGCCCCGTAGTAATCGAGCTATTACAGATTAATCTTCGCTTCGTTGCTCTAATTGGCTGCCTTTAGCTAGTAATCTCTTGACAATTGATGTGTTATACTTGTTGACGTTGAGTTGAAATGATGAAATATGATTAGTTTATTCTTTCACTGGCCCGTAGTAATCGAGCTATTACAGATTAATCTTCGCTTCGTTGCTCTAATTGGCTGCCTTTAGCTAGTAATCTCTTGACAATTGATGTGTTATACTTGTTGATGTTGAGTTGAAATGATGAAATATGATTGTAATCGATCGAGACCCATATTAAGGATTGTCTGAATATGGTTATATATCATTATTCCTTTTGGCTATTCACCATAAGAAAATAAATAATGGCATTAAGAGCCTAGAAATCTCATTTGTCTTTATTGTTGAAGGGGGGATGGTGAGATTTCTTAACATGTGTTGTCTACAATTTGTCATGTTTAGATTTCCGTCCTTTTCCTGCAATGTGGGGCTGAAGAAAGTTGTTCAAATCCTTCACTTGGTTGTGCCCTGTTCATTTGCATGCTTGTAAATCTTTTAGTTGGATTTAGAGGTGGTATGGGCCAATGATTTTGTTATTGCTGTCGCATGTGCATAAACAGAAGTTTTCGTCTCTTTCTTTACTTATCTGTTTATTGCGCTCTTTCTGTGATCAGGAGAAACCTTGTTGCTATCTGCAATCTTATTGCTTAGATTTTGTACTTAGGATTTTGGATACCACTGCAGAAGCAGCTTTCATCTTGTCAAATGATCATTAAAATAATGGCGTTCTTGGCTTTTATCTTATGATCTTCTCTTATCGACTTATTGCTATTTGGATGTCCCATTAGATGAGCCAATGTCAGTTGGCAAAAACGGAAAACTTAATAGCTGTGTGATCTGTGAATAGCCTAGCCTGTTTGGTATAATTTATAAAGTATGATTTTGCAATGTGATAATTGATATGAGCTACTGTTTAACCTTTTTAGCTATGTGATAATTGATATGGGATACGGTTTAAAGTTTTTAGCGATGTGATAATCAATGTAGAATATTGAATAGCCTGTTTAATCTCTTTCTTAGTGTGTGCAAGGTAAGTAAAGTAAAGAAAAGAAAAGAGATGAATGAATTCTGGATTGGACCTAAAGTCTTCACGTCATTGTCGCATAATTTTCTCATTTGCTTAATATTCAACGCTTAAACTATAGAATTATGCCATTCATTTTAGAGATCAAGTGAGAAAGAGGTTCATATCTACTACTCAGATTGTCACTATAGCTGATGTCTTGTCACAATCCTTCCCTTGTGCCGACCAATCCAGCATCAGGACAGCTAATTTGGGTGCTTCTACATTGATATATTTTAGAGGAACTTCGTGGATATTACGTGCAACTTTTTTTCTGGATTGCTGAGATGTGTAGATTCTAAAGTGAAATTCTGACTCAAGGTTGCTCTTTCGCATCATATGTTCCCCGTGTAAATTGTAGATTGCGTTTGCTCATAACAATTATTCCAGTTATCTACAGTTTTTTTCCATTAGAGTTGAAAAATGTTATCTATGCTTATGTGGAGGTTTTTTTTCTAGGCGTTGAAGCAAGAGGTTTCATTTTTGGTCCTCCTATTGCATTGGCCATTGGTGCGAAGTTTGTGCCGTTGAGAAAGCCAAGGAAGTTGCCCGGTACCTTCTTCCATAATTTCTTTTTGCTAGCTTTATGTTTCTGTTTGCCATCTGCATTTATGCAACTTGCTGTATTAAAATATGGCTTTTGCTGATGAACCTTAGCATTAAGATTTCCTCACATGAGATCTAGAGGAGTGATAAAGCAAATGCAAATTTCTTACTGTTGTAACTGGGCTGATGTTGCTGATTTATAACCACTCTTTTCTCATGGCTTTTTCTTATATTTATGACATCACTTGTGTGTGTTGATGCCCCGAGCTATGGTATGACAAACTCAATATATCCTCCTTGGATCTAATAATTTGACGAGAGAAGCGCCACCGCGTTTGTTGCTCTAGTCCATTACTGAAGTTTTTATCTTATGTGAAAGTGAAACTCAAATATAGCGTAAATATATATTGCTTGTAAGTGGCTTTTTCCAAGATCTTGTATAACAACGATAAAATGTGAGGATAATTGTTATTCTTGTGTGTAATATCTGTGTATAATAATCTGCTTATCAAGTTCTGACAAAGACTCGAGAATATAAAATTGTAGTCGTACTGGGTTACAAGAAGTTGCCAACAGTTCGCCTTACGTATAAGCTGCGCTTATGTCAATGCAACATGTTTGTTGAGTAGCCTGAAATGATAATTGGTTTATCCTGACAGGTGAAGTTATTTCGGAGGAGTATGTGTTGGAGTATGGCAGGGATTGTCTGGAGATGCATGTCGGAGCAGTTGAACCTGGTGAACGTGCTTTAGTAGTGGATGATTTGGTTGCTACTGGTGGCACTCTATGTGCAGCTATGAATTTGCTGGGTAGGAAAAGAATTACTTTGCCTTAAAGATTCCTTGTTATTATGGTGTGCCAAATTATGTGATATGAGAGGACATAATAAAGTAAGAGAGAAAATGAAATTATTTTTTTTTTATTTTTTTTTGAAGTGATTTTTTGTTTTTTTTTACCAATTTGAATCTTACACAATGGCAACCCTTTTCAACTCATATTGGGATGGATACCCAATAATTGAATGGTCAATTGTATATCTGTTAACTGTAGTAAAAGCTTTCCCCTTGCCTCTTTTATTGGCCGTCAAACTTGCCAGTGCCTAAAGGTTGTGCGTCAGGGTTTCTATAGCGTGTAAGTTGGATCCATATCAAAAGGTTTGGTTGGAGATGTCTTTGGACCTACCATGCATCTAGGAGTCATTTGAAATGGAGTGTATGATTTATGAGCTCAGTTAAAAAGATACGCCTATAATACCATGCTTCTTTCCCTGGTCCACTTGGAAGCTGTAGGAGCACCTCATTTTTCTTGTTTGCTTCTTATTTTTATAACAAGTGATCAGATTAGTAGCAGCTATATTGATGGTTCAAATTTCTAGGAGGAAAGCTGAAACATTGTTTGCCATATTAAAGTTTCTGTGTGACCAGCTGCACCTTCTTTGGGCTTAGCTAGCTCATGGAGTGCTCCGCTCTATTGCTGGGGAGTGACACTGAATTTTACGAAGTGACTTTTCTTTTTTGAGGGGGCTTGGTGAGCATCTGACCCACAAAATGGATGCGGTTGCACCTGAGACCAGCTATTGCTAAAATTATCCCTGCAATCCATTAAATAATTAGCTTTGGAGGTATATATTTCAGGAACTGTATGTATCTATGCAAATATCTTTACTGGCCAATCAGTGTTATAGATTGGTTGGCCAAGGATGCTAAGGGACTAAAAACCAGCACATATTTGTTTCTGATTTAGAGACACCGACATTGTTTTGAGAACACTGTGAACAGGAATTGTTGCATTTTGTCAGTACATGGTTTTATGTTGCTAACAGATTTTTTGGCTATGTCATATGGTTATTTCTTATTTAAATAGTGAATGGATACTGACACCCTTTTTCTGTTCTGCAGAACGTGCTGGAGCAGAAGTGGTTGAATGTGCATGTCTCATTGAACTACCTGATCTGAAGGTGAGAGCTCTATGCTATATCTTCTTTAGTATGTTTGTAGAAATTTGATGGTAAATAATTACATGGTTAATTGGGTCTAAATGATAATATCTTTCTTTTTAACCCATTTTTGTGGTGAAAGATCTGCTTGTGGAACTTTATGAATGTCCATACAACTTATTAGAAACAAATTATCATATGGAAAACTGGCTATCAGAGTTTGGTTAAATTTCTCTATAGTTCAGGCTGGAGAGAGGTGTCCTGTCTTCTTGTTTATGCGATGATTAACTTTACCTAATTCGCTAAAACCCTTGTGAACTACATTCTCAAATAGGCAAATTGGTTCGTGCAAGAGTTTACTTTTGGGCTAATTTAACAAAACTAGATAGCAAATTGTGCTCCCGCTCCCTTACCCACTGCTGTACCACAAATCAGGTAACACTAGATGACACATGCTTAGTATGTAGTATGTGTAGTATGTGCAGTATGTGATACTTAATGCGTCTACAGAAACAAGTTTACTAATCCTGGCAAAATTTCAATATTACATATAGACCCTAACTTGATGTCCACTCATTAAAAGTCCATAGACTTGACCAAAATTCGGGCAAAAATATGATTCTTTCCGTGGAACCTAATAAAAGTTTGGAGGTTGGTCAAATCCACAACTAAAATGTGGCTCATATTTTAAGGGAATCTTGTCCATAATATTTGATAACAGAATTTATCCCTGTTCCTAAGTGTGACTTTTGCGAAAAGTGAAGATTTTCTTTCTAATCTAATGGACAGTTGTTGAGTCAGTAAATAGACAAGCCACAGCTTACGGACAAACCAAACCACTAAATCCTGAAAAGCTTACATATACTTCGCCAATGTTCTTCAAACACTTGAAGGTTTAGAAAGTAGCGATTCTCTTACGCATCATAAGTTCAGAACAGTAGCACAAGGTTCAATATTTAACAACATGAAAGCAAGAAACTTTTTAAGATATGGATTATAGAATAATGGAACCCATTTAAACGATCCAGCATGAGCAACATGTAATAATCTCTGTAATGCCACTAGTGTTGGCTATATGCTGACACAAAATTACCAATGCTTTATCTGCTATTATAAATGCATGTCCACCTTCAATTTGTAATGGCAATGTTACTCTATACTATTCCTGGAAAGCAACAATCCCAAAGGACACATGTTCCTTTCCAATACAACCTCTTCTTTTTTTCCTTTTCTTGTTCTAGAAAAGATATCCACTCTATTTTGACTTCTTTTCACAATGTCTTAATTGATAAAAAGGGGGGAAAACTGAAGAATCTTTTTGGGTTTCCTTAGTCATTTACTAGATTCTAATGCACGCAATATGTGCTTCAAGCTCTAGAAACATTTACAAGTATATTAACATAATATGTAAAAAAAGGGCATTGAAGGTATTATAGGTGGATACCAAACTCCTCAAAAGTTGGCTTATATAGTAGAGATTATCTCACACATCTTTTTGTTATCTCCTTTCTTTTTGATTCTGTGATGTTCATTAAAGCCATGTTCTTTTGGGCACAATTTCACTTCTGTTTTTCTCATAGTCACCTCACTTCAGTTCAGTTGAGCCCAAAAGAACATGGCCTAAATGATTGCTTGATTGGATGTACGAATTGTCACTTCCTAGGAATTTCCAATGCTAATGAAGTTTAATTTCCTGAAAAATATAATAAGTTGTTTGGTTGAGTATGAAAAGTAGAAATTTCTATGGCAAGTTCCACTTACCTAAGGGGCTGGGTAGTCAATTCCTCTTTTTTGTGGGAAGTTAAACTTCCAATTTTCCACTTTCCTCGAACCTCCATCCCGTTAATATACCGTTGGATCTATTAGACTTTGATGCTCCCATCGGATTGATAGTGACCTTAGACTATAGTTCGCCAAACCTTGGTGTTGCATGTCTAATCATTGCAGCTCAAACTAACAAATTATAGTATGGATAGTACTTAGGAGGAGATGAAACCAATATATGCATCTGTTCTTCATCTGCATTATGGGGATTGCATTTGAGTTTTTGAAGGAGTTGCCGCAATAAGATTTCTGTGCACATGGGAATAAGTGTTACTAGTCATTTACACTGTTTGGATAAGATGAAATAAACAGAAAGGGACGGGAGGGAAAGGGAGGGGAACAAGTTTCTCTTGTTTAGATAAAGGGTTGGGGAAAGGAATGGGAGGGATCCCTCCCTCTCTAATAAACTCCACTGCTCCGAGATTGGAGAGATTTGGAGAGAAATTGGAGCTCCACCTTCCTTTCTTTCCCCTTTCTTTCTTCTTCTTTCCCTCCCCTTCCTTTCCCTTCTATGTTGCTATCGAAACAAAGTGTAAACGTTTGAGCTTATTGATATGTTTACCCCTTTCCCCAAACTGTAAGATAAAGGGTATTAAATTCTACCTGTAAACCTAAAGTAAGGGAGATTTGGTACCAGTTTGCTCTTTACTTTTCCTATAAGAAATCAATTCTTTTTTACTTGGGCACTGAAAAAAGATCATACTTCCTCTGGTCCACGAAAGCCAAAACTTTTGCTTTTGTGTCCTTGTAGTATGATTCAATCTATCGTGACATAATTTGCTTTCATGGGGCCTAGTGAATCATCTAGGTTTGAGGAGATATTGACAGACTGACAGTTATACAATGTACCGAGATGTTTATGCTTCTGTAGATAATTTTTTTGACTCCTGTGCATCAAGTAAGACCGCAATGCGTTTTTTGAACGTTTTGTGTTTTCTGTTTCAAAAAAAAGCTGTATCCATCTGATGCTTTTTTTGGTTTATGACATGGGCTAGCTTCTACTACTGATAACAGTTACTGAAGTTTCGATATAATTTCTTTTTCTTGGATTGCCTTAGGAGATTGTAGTTTCTGCAAGGAATATCTGTATGAAATTTTGATAGAATTTGCTTTACTATCTTTCATTCACTGTCAAGAGTTTAATGTCTTGACAAATTGCTGGATTAATGCAGGGCCGTGAACGCTTGAAGGGGAAGCCATTGTACATACTGGTGGAAGCTCATTAGTTCAGCAATTGGTTTCTCATCCCGCAACAAAAACTGTACATTTTGAAGTACATGATTGATTTGGCAGCTGCACTGATTTGGTTTACTTGCTGTCGTATTTTTCTTACCCGACCATCTCCTGATGCCTAGCGAATCTGGATATGGCGGCGAACATTTCCTGACTGTAATGCAATCGCGCAGACATCAGATCGAGACAAATTCTTCGCGTATTTAGGGACCTTGTTCGCCCTGATTAAGCAGGGACTAACTTGTCCTCCCTAGATGATTTTGTTGCATTATGGTTGGGTTGTAGGTGATTTATCTGGGCTAGGAATTGAAACCAAACTGAGATTTCACAAGTTTATTTACCTGTTAATACTTTTATCCCATTTTATACTTCTAATTGGTTTTTACCGCTACTTTTTATTACCTTGCTTTGAAAGAGAAATTCAGGAGTTGGTACTATCGTGATCTGCTACTAGGTGACAATGGAGCACACCGCCCCATTATCTCCCTTCATAACCAAGGTCCAATTTAAGTTTTTCATTATTCTTTTAAAAGTATGGGAATTCATATAAATGTGACAAATAATATAGTAAGAAATTAGGTGAGTGATAAAGACCATAAACCATCCCCATGTGGGCTTTTTGTTCCCTCGTAAGCCAAGGAAGTTTCTTCAGACTTTCAACAAACACTCGGCACAAGTATTGGCGATTTATACCCAGAAGCAAATATTTGCACGCAAACTCCCAAAATTGAGGCTGATGAGAGTCGAACACCTGATTATGTGGTTGGGAGGTGGGAGCTCCAACCATTGGCTCCCATCATGACCTCAATTCAGCGACTCCCTCATAAGTATATTAAGTATTTTGGTATTACTATGACACTTCAATTTAGAATTTAGTAGGAGAGAAATACACCAAAATTTTACACAAGTAATGTATATGTATATTAGTGAATTACAGAATCTTCTACTTCCTCTATAACAGAAAGAATGCAACAATTGGGTATTATTTATGAGGTATAAAATATTCAAGTGTTTCTGTTACGGAGGAAGTATAACTATAATGATAGGAGATTAAAATAATGCAAATATTTTTCGGAATACACTAAATATATGAAAGCAAGAAAATTTTAAGAGAAAACATAAAATCTGAAAATGAACAGAAAACCTTTTGTATGAGTCCAAGAGCATCACTTTATAATTTCAATTGACGCTACTTATGTACAATCATCAACCCATTGCTGAACCAGCTTTACAAGCAATTAGATGCCATTCTAACAATTTTTTTTGGCAACGATAACTTTAGACTTTTGGTACCCATCATCAATTATTTCTTCTTTTTTCTTTTATTCAATTTCACCCCTTATTTTTATTTTACTTTTTTCCATCAGAAGATAGCAATTAAGCCCAAAAAAGAAAAGCAACAATCATTCAACCTTTGGTGTATGTCATATTGTGACCTACAACCAACTATAACATAACATAATATATGTGGACAATCAAAGTTTGTTGTCCCATACGTATACATGTGCGTGTAAATTCTTCAATTTTAAGATGGATACATTACTAGGTCTACTGGTTGCATACTTGCAATTGCATGTTAGAAATTATACTTTTCTTCTGTTTTAATTAATGAGAAAGATAAAAAAACACTTCATACTTCTGATAGAAAAGAAAATTACTTCATGCTTCATTTTTAAAAAAGTGTAAGCTTTATCCTTTCCTTGATTAGTAATTGTAGCCCTTTTAGTAATCTTTGATGCAGATGGAATAATCTTCTCCCACCGTCTCAAAAAACCTGCAATAATTTAACTTTGCACTGTTCATATGTTTTACTTTGACAATATAATTGTCTTAATAATTGAATTATTTTACTACCATATAAAAAATCTTAATGTAAAAGATGTTAGATTTTTCGCAATATATATTTCTAAGATATCAAAAAAAATATCAACTTTTTCATTTTATTACTAATAGAGAAATACATATATTAATGGTTAGAGAGTTGTGCATTGGCAAGTATGATATTCAAATTGTTACAATTATTCCCAAAATAGAGATACTACAATATCACAGGGTTTTTTGGCAGAAACAATATCGCATGCAGTTATTAATATATTTCAAACCAATGAAACTATAAGGTTTTTACATTACCTAAAGTGAGCAACTTTTCCTTTTTGTGAGAAATAATTTTGCAACTTTGTGACCAACTCATTTTTGTATTAAATGCATGCATCACTGCATCGACTGTGGGAGACTATACATAAGACAAGGTCAGGGCATATCAGGGTAAGGTAATAATAGGTATGAATTATGATTTATGAAACGCCTGTATTATTGAGTGGGGTAAGCAAGAAGTTCATGTTGGAAGTTTCAACAATAGTCAAAGAAAGAAATCCCTCTTGTCCCACATGAAAGAATTATCTAGTATGTTCTTTGTTTAAATAGGGAAGTACCTTAAAACACCTTGTTGGATAATGGGCTAAATGGATTGGAAACTACACGCGCGCGCGCCGACCGGGCTCGAGCTCGGGGCGAGCGCGGGCTGTGGGCCTGTTGGTGCTTAAGCATCATTTAATTGTATTTTTGCAACAGTTTACTCCAACAAAGTTTTGCAACCAAGTACCAACTCTCTTTCTGTTTTTTAATGCACATATACAGATATACTATAGTCTATACTTAATTTTGCATACTGTTATTACACTGTTACCAACCACCATGTTTTTTGTCATCTTTGAAATGTAGTTAATTTTTGCAAACTTTTCAACTCATGAGTTTAAACATCAAAAAATTTTAGGAGACAAGTAATCATTCTAAGAATCAACTTGGATTAAAAAATTAAACAACATGCATTGGTACAATTTATTTAAATATATAGTCATATAATATAATGTAGAAGTATAAGATGATACCAACAATATTAATATAGTCCCCATAGTATATGTCAGGGGTAAACCTTAATGATTCATGCACGATCAGATAGACAGAAAAATCGTCAAAAGATCTGAAACTCTTTATAATGATTCATGGATGTAGTATTAAAAGCAGATACATGCAGATATTGCATAAGGGCTACCTATATTCCAAATTTATACTCCATATTTTTGCATGTCTTTTGCTGCTGCTTATATACCGCTGAGCCTGAGCCCATTTCATTTATAACATTGCTGCCACAGTTTTGTTTGTGGGTGAGTGGGTCACCCTTTATCGATTAGGTCAAGACCACAAAATCCCCATCCTATAGAGAACGCCAACGGAAGGTTGATCATCTGGCATATTTAATACCAAAAGAAACCATAATAGCTAGGGTGGTAATCAGATCGGATATGGTTGGACGTAGTAGAATTTCGGATTGAATTGGACTCAAAATCCGCAAATCAGATTTTATACCGATTAGATTAGATACGATCCATATTAAAACCAAAACCTTGAGATGCACCCTCAACATTAACATCCAACTATGAGATTGGAGATCATGTGATTGAATCTGATCTACCTTTTGGTTGGGATTACTGTGATTCCAAATATTACTCGGAATAGTTTCCTAGTCCTGTTAGTATTATCTTTAGTTTTCAAGTTGTTTAATACGTAATGAACTAAATCATTGATCTCCCACTTGATTTTGGTCTGTTATAAAACATGTTGCACATAAACCTTGTTTGAGGATGATAATTTTGTTTTGGAAATTGAAATTCCAAAAAACACCTTCTCTAAGATATAAGGTTAATTTGAGTAATCCAAAAGTACTTAGTCTAGCTTAATAGGCAAGTCCAGTTTGGTAGTAGGGAAAAGGATAAAGAGAAATCTCTGTGATCCCTGCTCCAAAGTGCCACTAATAAGGTTTGATCCCACCATCCAAATTTTACCAATAAATATAGTTGGGCTATTACTTGATTACTTGGTGTAGAATGATGAGAGCAAATTCAGAAAAGAGTATTTACCAAAATAATTATGCTAAAAAAAGTAGAAAAGAAATCCCTACATACTCAATACAAAATTCTAAAGTTGACAATAACATGATGAATAATAGATCTCTGAAAATCTATACCAGACATCATCAATGATATTACTATCATCACCACAATCAACGGAATGAAATCATCCAATTAACGTCGTTGACTAATGACTATACCATCCCATAGAAATAAGTATGGAAGACAATATTTATATACTCAACAATAAACATGTGTGTTTCGTCCTCTGATCAGCACCTGTTCACTATTTTGGTATTATTGTCAATATTACTACTGCTCCTCCCCGAACTTGGCCTCGATCCGGATGTAACCCGAAGGGTGAACCGGGAAAAAAAATATTACTACTGCTCCTTGATTACATGGTACTTGGATATGTAAGTAGTAGTCAATGGTCTTTTTAACGTTATTGTCTTAATTCCATTAGTTGAGAACGTTTCATTCTATTGAAAAATTAATACTACTATAGATTGTCAGAAACCGATAGTTTTCTTTTTCTTTGCCTTCTCTTTGTTTTATTGTTGGTAATTCTAACAGATAGCTTCACATTTACACCGTGTATTTTACTACAAAGCCATTATCATGGTATTAAAGAATGGACGAAATTAATAACAATTACTACTCAGATTTGTATACATTAAAGCAAATTGAAATGTCACATTTGTCCTAAGTTAATTGCCACATTGCACAATTAATTTATATCATAAATGTGTATCAATTTCAAACAAAGTGGTATATTATTAGGACATCGCTATACCTACCCATCGGTTAGACAACCCACTACTAATAGAGCATTAAAAAAATAATAAATATATTGAGTTGGATTCTATTACCAATGGTGGATAGTCTACATGTGGCCCGTGGGTAGACAAAGTTTTTTTTTTTTCCATATTTTAACCTTTGGTCATAACGTCCGATAATACATTAAAACTTGAGATCAAATGTTGTTTTGAACATAATGCCTCTTTGTGCACCAAAGAAAACATAAACATAATCCATATAAATTTGGATATGATATTTTACGCAAAAATCTTTACACATTGGCCATTGAGAATGACTTAATTACCAAGGCTTTGCACGCTTTAAGCTTCCTAAAAAAGAGAAAGTGTTGAATTCAAAAAGGAACTCCACCAAAATTTACTAACTTGAATTAAAAAATAGTCACAATCCACATAAACAGCTCAATAATAAATTATTAATGTGTAATACTATGCAAATGCAATTTACACAACTTTAATTTATTTGCAAAAATTGAATATCAATTGAATACCAAAGAAGATTAATAGCACTAACAAATTTCTGGATCATCAATTACACAAATTTTTTTAATTGCTAAAGTAAAAAAAAAAAAAAGTAAAATCCCATAATATGCACATAAACGAAGAAGAAAATTAGTCCAACAAACAACTATCAACACAATTTTAACGAAAAATTAGCCCCCAGAACAAAAAAAAAAATACCCATAAAAAAAAGGACTAAAAAATGAGTAAAAATTGTGTTGATAAATGTTCATCATTTTTTTTTCAAGTCTTTACAATTTATAGACGACAAGAAAACAAGGCAAAACCGCACGAGAATCAAACACCAACAACTCGCCATTCTCCGTACTCACTGAGTCAAACTCACCCAACTCGGTCGATCCACTCACTGGCCCAACTCCTTTTAAAACCCGGCCCGCTATCACTCTACAAACCACCATAGCCCGACGCCCAAGCCCACCACCCGCACTCTCATGGGCCGCTCCACTACCCGAATAAGTACAAACCGACGTGGCACCTTTCCCACCGTTGATCTCACACAAACTATCACAGCCGTCCATCACACTTGTGGGTCCCAAGCAATGAAAACGCATCATTTCATTACCATCCGCAACACACCGACCCGAACCCGAACCCACCTCTACCCGACCCTTAATATATTCTCTATACTCCTCGAACCGGCCCAAAGCCCGGCCCAAATTCTGGATCTTAAAAACAACCTCAACCCGACCCGAAAATCCTTTCGGACCCCATCTTGTATGAAATATTATCTCTACCACATTCCTCGAAGGATGACCCATTTGCAACTCTGTAACCGAAGGAAATACCGGGTCAATAATTATCGGAGTTTTACTCAATGGAGCTGAAACGCTGCGTTTAACTCGATTCGTTGAACCATGTTCGAGTTTAACTCGGTGGGAAAACGGGTCGGGCTTTTTGGGCTTTTTCTTGGGCTTAGGAATGGGTTTAGGAATGGGCTTGGAACTATTATCTACAACGTCTTTGAGATTTTGAAAGCTGTTTCTGCAACTAGTGCTTGTAAGTAGTTGTTTTGGTTGAGGTTGATATACATCTTCAACTGCTTTTGATTTGCATTGTAATGATTTCATCCAACCAGCCGCCATTAATGGAGAAAAAACAAAGCTTCGAGTTTTTTTTTGAATGGTTAAAGTAGGGTGAATTTGGTGTGAGTTAGAGTTACAAGAATCATAATTTTTTTTTGTAATGATGATTAAGATTTTGGGTTTGAAATATGTTTGTGTTTGTTGTTGTTGTTGTTGTTGTTGAGGATGTAAATTCAAAATATTGGAGAGGGTAAGTGGAGTTTTAAGTATGTGTTTTTGGGGTGGTAGGAGGAAGGAAAGTGAAGGGAGAGGAAGAGACAAAGGGAAAACAGGAGGTGTGGGAATTTGTAATTAATTGATTTTAGGGGTGGTTTTTATTTGGTTTGAGTAGTAAAATTACGGATATGCCCCTACTAGGAAGAAAAGAAACACACATTTTTATTTCCTCGATAGGAGCTTTGTCCATTTCATAGTAGTTATATATACAAATATATTTAAAGGAATATTGTGTAACTATAGGGTATCGAACACATGACCTTTGAAATGGAAATGAGAGCTTAACCATCAATACACTATCACTTTATTGTCTGATGTTTCAAATAAAATTTGATAAAGTCTTATAATAATAATTATATTTAACTAAAAATATTCAATCAAGTATTTACATCTCTTAAACTCTTATTATGGTAGTATGACGACCAAGAGACTATTGATGACATGTTGCCATACCCCAATTTCTTTTAAGTTATTATTTTGTAAATGAATTCTAAGGTTTTTTACTTATCACGTCATGACGTCAATTTTACAATTTTTTACTAGACAAAAAAATACGAAAGTAACAGATGAATTATGAAATTTATGAATAATAACATATTTGTTTATTGTAATTGACCCGAGGCATCGCCCGGGCCAAAATACTAGTTATATAAATTAAATAGAGGTGCGTTCTTTTCCTTACAAAAATATGTTTGAAGTCTAATAAGTTTAGATAGGTTTTAATTTGATTTAATACGTTTCAATTAGGTCCTACACGTTTTAATTAGGTCTAATACATTATAATTAGGTGTATTGAGTTTCAATGAGTTGAAATCAGGTGCAATTAGGGAGTTCAATCCCCATAAGGGAGCACGTTGGGTTTTTTTCATTTGGTACCCAAATTTAGTTTGGATTCTATATGGTATCAATGTAGTTTGGACTTATTCTCTACCATAACATTTTGTTAAATAAAACATTAGTTTTTTGTTAAATAGGGTTAGTAGTTTGCCTTGTCTATGTGCCTTGTGCATTGAGAATAGTTCAACTAAGGTTTGGGAGTCATTTTGGCTCTTACGAGTCAAAATTGAAGTCGAAATTGGAGAAGAACGATTAGAACCTCGTTTTACGTGTCAGAAAATGCCTACTTTTTTTTAATACCAAATTGGACCTTAAATTTGGTCATTAAGGACGGAAATGACTCCCAAAACTTTAATTACGCAAAATTAGACTAGAACCTCGTTTTACGTGGCAGAAAATGCCTTTTTTTTTTAATACCAAATTGGACCTTAAATTTGGTCGTTAAGGACGAAAATGACTCCCAAAATGTTAATTACGCAAAATTAGACAAACCCCTAACCCTATTTGACCCCCCATACTAATGTTTTGTTTAACATAATGTTACGGTAGAGAATAAGACAAAATTATAGTGGTACCATATAGAATCCAAAAAAAAATTGGATACCAAATGGAAAAAGCCCAAAGTACAGTGATACCAAGTGGGAATTCCCTATTTTAAATACCAAGTTAAACTTGGCTTAATGTTTGGAGAGAACCTTCTAATATTAGGGAGTTCAATCCCCATAAGGGAGCACTTTGGGAGAGAGGATTTCCTTATCCTCCCCTCTCACTCCCAAATTAAAGTGTGACTCTAGTCCGCCTAACTTCCACAAGATTGAAAATTAAAGCAAGGGAAAATTTCATATAACTACCTTTTATAATCAATTTTTTTCAAAAAAAATACCTTTTAAATATTTTCTTTCAAAAAACTACCTTGTATAACAAATTTGTTTCAATATACATACTACCATTTTACCATAAATGGGGTTTAATCACTAATAATTGAGTCACCGTAAATTGCTATTCTTTCCTCCCCTATCGTTTGTCTCTTCTTTTCTCGCTACTCCATCGGCAGCAACACCTAGGGCTATTGTCATTTGTTGATTAGTATTAAATATAAACGTAACACGGTAATATATTGAAAGGAATACGTTATATAAGGTAGTTTTTTGAACAAAAATTTTTAAAAAGTAGTTTTTTGAAAAGTTGGTTATAAAAGGTAGTTTTTTGAAAATTTTCCTTAAAACAACTGTGTTTGATAGGCGATAACAGCTATGAACTGGGCATTTCTCACTAGAAGAGCAACACTAACGGGAAGCAAAAAAAAAATGCGTAGTGAGAATCGAAAATAAACAACAAAAACATGAGTAAGTTCCAAATTTACATTTAATTGAGCGCTGAAATAAAAACAAAATCATCATAATTATATGTCACGGACGTGCCATCCTTTAGTACTGATTTGCAATTACTTGCACATAGGGGAACGAAGGCTCGATCTTTGATTGTTCATCTGACCATAACATTAATCAGGTTTGTCGTCTTGGCTTCCCTCACTTATAAAATTTAGATTGCTTCCAATATAATCATATGAAATACTCACTCCGTCCCATAATATAGTGGTCACTTCTCATTTTTCACAAGAATTAAGGAAAATGGAATGAGTTTTAGGATTTCACAAAAACATATATTTAAGTAAATGTTTATAGGGTATTTTTGTCTTGGAACTAGTTTTATTCTTCTTTTTCCTTTAAAATAAAATGAAAGAGCAATAAATGTCCCTTGGAATGGTGTAAAACAATAAATAGGGGCACATATTTTAAAAGAAAGGTAGGGGTATTTTGGAAAGTTTTATGTAGAAATGAAGGATAATTTAGTCCAAACAAATTGATAAAAAGGTAATAGGAACAATATTTTAGGACACCCAAAAAGGAATGCAAGCACTATATTATGGGACGTAGGGAGTAGTATATTCTTGCAATGTTATCTTAACTTAATGCTCTCAATGGATGAAATAAGTCACTTGTTCTTATCATATATATTAATGAATCTCCATAACTAAAACCCATGATTTATATAGCTATTCAAAAAAAAGAAAAAAATACCCATGATTTACATACAAATGTAATTAAATTAATTATTTTCATGTAAGGTTTTATACTCTTATCAGTTTTGTTTCAATGCATATATTCAACATCAAAATTTTAGAATCTTCATTTATATGTAATTGAAGATATTAATAGTTTGCATTCAAGTCCATTACAATGTGGGAGTATTAATTTTAGGAAAAAATTGTGAAAAAAAAACCTTATTTGTTTAAGAATTATATTTATGAAATTCACCTTATAAATTTTTTTTCTTCAGAAAACACCTTATATGACTAATTATATTAAAGTACACATCTTTTTACCGGATTGTGACGTTTGATTTCCATTTTCACATGTAAACATCGAGCACATTATAATATTAGATAAAACGACAATACAATTAGCCACCCCTCATTTGTCAGTTGAAAGTTGAAGCACAACAATTTCTACTCCAAATCCTTGAGATTTGGAGATTCAATCCCAAACTTTCAAAATTGGGGATACATGGTTTCTTTATTTGAATCAATTATCTCTCGTTGTCGGTTGTTTTTCCCACTGGTAGGCTCTTATTTTTGAGAATTCCCAATGGTAGATTCAACTATTTTTTCTTCCCATTGCTAGGCCTCAATTTTCCTAATTTATCCAAATGTAGCATTAATGAGGCTTAAGCGTTAATTTCATGTTTAATTTTAAAACTTCTGTTAAGTTTTACCTGACCCCTACTAACCATGATTTATTTAGGTCAAAAAGTAGTATGCATACTCTTCATGTGCTTTTGTAATAAAGTGAAAGATTCACTATTCTTTGACTTCTGAAATATATAATGCATACCCAAGGGAAAAAAAATTACACAGTGATGGAGTAAGAAGTGAATTTGCCAAGGAATTTTTTTTTTTAGAAAAATAAAAAAAGGAAGGTGAGTGACAGTCACAAGGCAACGCATTCCATAATGAGAAGAGGAGGTTAGGCTGGAGGGAAAGTGAAATTAGAATTGGAGGAAAAAATTTTTGTTAGTCAGTTAAAAGTCTAGACTTAAATAAATCATGGTTAGTAAGGTTTAGACAAAACTTAACAGAAATATTAAAACTAAACATGAATTTAATGTTTATGCCTAATTAATGCTCAATTTGGGTAAATTAGGAAAACTGAGGCCTAGCAATGGAAAGAAAAAAAAGCCGAATCTACCATTGGGAATTCTCAAGAATAGGAGCCTACCATTGAGAATTTCCCTTTTTTTTGACTTTGGTGGTCATACGTGTCTCTTTCCTATCATCAAGCTATTATACGTAATTAGGACTACACAACCCCATTAAATCTAAAAGACATCATTGTGCCTGAATCCGATTATCGGTGTAGCAACTAGTACAATATCAAAATGAGCATACATTAGTATAGGAAATGGATGAGCTAGGAGGATATATACGTTGAATTAATTAATACTTTTTTCCGTTCCATAATTCATACAACAGTTATAATTAAACTTTAACTATTTAAGTGTTTATCTTCAATAATGAATTAGTAAAAACTATGAAAATTTGATATTTGAAAACGATATATTGAGATGAATCTAATAAGATACCACATGAGAATTTTTCTTTTTGTAATTTGAATATCAGACTAGGGGATTTAAAAATAAAAAGTAGATGTTCAAGAAAAATTATGACTTCTTATGCTCAATCCAACGACCACTAAAAAAAAAAAAAAAAAAAAAAAACTAGTGCAAAGTCATTAATAATGAAAGCAACCAATTACCATTAATATATTTGCACAATACACCCGATACAGATACTATTACCAATCAAATGAAGTTCCAAAGCCTACAATCTAGTTAGCCGAAAGCTAAAGGGAGCAGCTGACTGGTATCACTAAAATAATGTCATCAACACAGTATATCTGCACATAGTATCTGTATGTATGTTAGTTTGGTTATACATATATGGAAGTTGGAACGTGTTCATATCATATCAGAGCAATACGCATTCATGCACTTTCATGAAACATAGGAAGTACACATTCTTAGACAAAAAGAAAGCAATTTGCCAACACTAATTTAGTACTGATGCCAAAAAAAAAAAAAGAGGGAACAGTTTATCATTTGCTATACTCTTGTTCCGTGATATTACATGGACAGCAAATTCAGCTGTCAAACCTTACCGTACCATACTACCATTGACTTCGTCTTGGTGTAATCAGTCATGCATGGTGAGAAGTTCCATTGTTTATAGAATATTTTTTGGTCAATAAAGTATCGATTATATTCACAGTTATTTGTCCAAAAGGAATGATAAACCAATATAAATAATTATCTATTAGTCTCTCATATGAATAGTAAAGCCGCTAATTTAGTTAGCAGTTTTAAATCAATGAAGCACTATTATGACTTGAAGAGTTGAAGATATGTGATGCATTTTTGAAAAGTTAATTAGGGGAGTATGGTGAATTTTTCAAGCCTTTGAGTTATGCTGTGTAATATTCTCTCATCATTTATTAGACTACAATAAATGTCACAAAAAATAGTGATATAAATTAAATCAATCTTAAATTTGAAATACAACCCCAAATGTTGTGTTTTTCGTATTCGCGTGTTCATATTTCTAGGCAAGTGATGTGCATTCGCTTTACCACACATCATGCGCTTCGATGGTTCTGTTCGTGGTTTGGATGCTGCTGCTGGTGTCATCATCCGTAATTGTGAAGGCCAGCTCCTTCATGCCAAAGCCTTCTATCTTGGTCGCACTACGGTTCTCATTGCAAAAGCCACCGCATTACAGCAAGGTATCAAGTTAGCTATGCAATCGGGATGTCACAACATCATCATTGAAGGGGATAAACTCTTGGTTATCAACGCCATTAATAATTGTCGCTCTACACCTTGGAAGATTGCTAATATTATTGATGATTGTAAGCTCATGCTCACCCAATTTGCCTCTTGCCAAGTCAGACATGTATTCAGGGAAGCAAATTGCGCTGCTGATTGGATAACCAATGTAGGGCATCTAGTAATGTCTAGTTTTGATATTTCTCCTTGTAATAACTCTTCTCTTTCTTCCATTCTTGTATCCAACACATTAGGTATTCCCCTCGCGAGGAGGATAACCTAATGTTCTTTTCTTATTACCTTTAAAAAAAAAAAATCATATGCCCTTACTTTCGCGTGTATGACAACACTATACGCGTGTATGCACGCACTATACGCGTGTATGCACGCACTATAATAATACATTGCCATATATCAAATGTATTGTTTCTTGGATACAACCAATAACACGTAGTTTGCGTCAAAAATCTAAATTAGTCACCTACTTTCACAACCTTAAATGGGATGAAACAAAAATCAAAATTTTAAAAAATTGTAGCCGTCCATGATGATTAGATTAAAATACCCGGTAGGTAAAGTATCAAATTAAATAAAGGCAAACCCTTTTTGTTTCTCTCTAATAAAGTCATGATTCATGAAAGAACTCAAAGAGGTTGCATCTGCAACTAACTACGAATACTACAATTGTCTTTGTACTTCCTTAGAATCAAAGCAGACCTTTAAGTATATTGGTACACTGTTTCTTTCGTAGCATTAGTGTACACAGTTGGAAAGGCACTAAAATTACAAGCTTAGATTGTGCTGTGGTACTGTGGTGTATTCTTGTCTGCTTCATATAGGTTACTTTAAATTTTGTTATGTTGTATAGATGCATCACCAATGTGTTTTAGAACTCTTTCTGTTTGCTTAAAGTATCAGTTGCGATAAGAAATCATAAAAAGTAAGAAGTAAAGCATTTCATGATTTGTTGTTGATAACTACTCCATATTCTTTGATTTTCAATCATAATTGTTACAGCTTACAAGGAACAGTGTCAAGTGGCGCTATCCCTTAGGGTGTTTCACTCCGTGTAATCCACATACTATAAAAAAATAATAATAAATGCATTGTATGAAATTTAATCCCATGACTTCAAGCTTATATAGTAAAGTCTTAACCACTAAACCAAGTGATATTTAGTGTTATTATCTAAAGTAAGATATTAACAAAATGAAATATATAATTACTCCAGGCGTAGCTCGAGCCTAAAAACTAGTTAGAATTAATAAGGAGAAAGCGCAAACTTTATTCTTATTTAATAAGTAGGGTGTATGAAATCAATTTTAATACATTAAAAAAATAAACTTTGTTCATAAAAAATAGTCTGTTATCTCTATTATATATGGGAACTCCTCACCTTTTGGTATCCACCCTTTTTACCCAAAATACTCCTAATAACTAAACAAAACTACTAATTGCTTTCTCTCATTTTTTTTAAAAATAAAAATCCCTACAATTGCAAAACAGTTACATCTTACATCTGCACAAGTAAAAACAAAAATAGAACAATATTATTTGGATGACAATTTTATTAAAACTTCTACAAAATCACTTACACACGATGTCACGCACGCATCGCATGCAACAGATACTAGTATTCATTAAAAGAAAGTCGGCTATACAAATTTCTTATATCAAAAGGCTTCACAATATATTGGCATGAACCATGGTACGTATATAACTTTACTCACATGCTATGAGAGATGGGCATTTATGTAATTCAAGCAAGCATTCTCAAATTATTCTATTATCATATAGTTAATCAAAATATACATGGAATGGCATTGGAAGAAGAATTATGAGAATATAATCTTTTTTATGGAAGTTTGGGTGTGAACAACATGTGGGGGTAGAAGAATAGAAAGAGAATGGAAACTGGCAAGCAAAGCATCTGGAAAATGTTAAAAAGCAACACTGAAAATCTGAAATCTTTAATACTATATACTATATAGTTCGTATTTTAATTCCAAAGTTCTAGTAGGTAGCTAGTAAAACGACAACTTCTCTTTGCAAAGTTTATGTTCTACTATGTATTTGTGTTAACTGTTGTGGTTTCTTTCGCTAATTTATATGTGTCGTGTTGTGGTGCCGTGCTGTAGGCTTGTGTTCATCAGTAATTGTGCAAACCACAATAATTTTTTTGGGGGGAGGGGGTGCATACCACATTAAATTAGGTTAAGAAGAAAATTATCCTAATCAGAAAATCAATAAACTTCATCATATAATGGGACAAAATCATCGACATGCGCTGTCTCACTCTATATATCAATAATTAAATACTCCAAATCGGCCTATTAGCGAAAGTAATTTTTGTTTTACTGGCATCTTAGATTCCTAATTCTATCGTATAGTAGTACATTAGATTTAAATAATTTAGGATTCAATTTATTTAACTTATTTTAACTTATCTCAACTTATTTAAACTAAACATAACTTATTTGAATTTGTCTAAATTATTGAAACTTATTGAGATTTATTTTATATGGTGTTAGTTTTTGTTATAACTTATTTAAACTTATTAGAACTGATTGAAACTTATATTAAGTTATCTTAAGTAACTTTTTATAAATAAGTTAAAATAACTTGAACTAAATAGAGTTTAGCTAGTTGGTAAAATATTGAAAGTGTTTTTGTGATTTTGCATGTTATTTCTAAAGACCGTCTAACAGTTAGTCAAATCGACTATATAAACCTTAAAAATATAACTAATAACCAAAAAATAATATCTACCCAATAATAATAATAATAATTAACCATAAAACCACAATTATTACGATCATATGTCAATGACCACCTTTTTAATTAGGTCCACATCTTTTGTCCCATTTTTTTGATACCATTATATGTGCCACTCAATATTACTGGTCCACATCATTAAAATGTAAACAAACTTCATATTTTTGATTTAACAGTTAGTACTAATTATGACGGAAGGAAATAAAATTTGAATAATTTTCTAGAACACCCTATAGATAAGTTGAAAAATTAGTAAAATAAGGTATTGATGGTGTGTATAGGAGACAATGTATATATTAAAAAAACTAATCATAATGCATGAACCATAATCATATTCTATAGTTTACCACATGTAGCTTATGTCGTATCTATGGTGTAGCATTACGATGCCAACTAGGACCAAACTTAACGTAGTGATTATAATATTAGTGATTGGATTGCATGAAACAAATTAAGACTTGCTGTTAAGTATAATTAACCATATCTTATATTATGCTTAATATAGTTTAAAATTTGAATGAATGTGGCAAGGTTGTTGAATTGCATGAAGCATACGAGTTAATGGGTGGGAGATAAGTGGGCAAAGGGCTTGCCAGCCTTTGGTGTCACGCTTACAGATTCTATTTGAGCTTCAACTTGGAAGTGCGTCTTTTTTACCTCATTTTGAAGGTCACTTTTACCATTTGTTTCTTTTTGGGCGTGGTTACATTTTTCCCAGCCCCCAAAATTCGTGCTTGAAATTTAACCCCCTTTTATAGCCTAATACTCTTTTGTAGTGGTACTGTAGATTTGGTTTTTGCTTATTTCTAGATTAAGGCAAATGGTGTTTCATCTTTTTGGTAACTTTATGGTTTTACCTTCGACTTTATTTACCCCTTTTGACCATTTTGGGGTTAAAGATCTCCTTTCAAACCTCAAACTCAAAGTTTCAACTTTCAAATTACTACTGTTGTCTACTATAGTTTTTTTTTTTTTTTTTTTTGTTCAGTTTTTTGTTCATTTTGCCTTAACTTTAGGGTTTTGGTTGTCCAGTATTTGATCATCTTAAGCTGTAAAAAGTTAAATAAACACTTTCACTATAGTTGCAGCAGCCAGCAGGGATATGATACTGTGAATGTCGTGTGTAATTATGTCTAATACTACGTTAGTACGTTATGCACAACTTTATAATGGTTCTAAGGGATGAAGTATATATCAATGTCCAACAAGCAAATTTATCATGACCCAATCCCTAGCTCCGTAGCTCAGACTCTTCATGTCACATCAAGTACCCATGTCGGATTGTCGATATTCGGACATGGATGGGATAGCTGGAGTACACTTCATTTTGAGCCAAAAAATTGAAGAACTTCCACAAAATAGCCGAGTTGGACACCTGGACACGCACCCGTGTCGGACATGGGTACCGAGTCCGAGCAACATAGATCCCTACATTTGATTATTTGAACAAAATTCATCATCCCACTTCATGAATTCTCGGATTTGACGCCATAGTAGTTATATACTTATATGGGCAGTTGCATGATAACTGTTTGCATGGCTTAGCTTCCTTCAAACTTCATAATGCAAAAACAGAATTGTGACATTTACTTCAAGATTATCGAAGCATTAAGCTTCTTTTTCAGATTGATTATGGCGAATTTGGTTCTGCGTGCCCAAATTGCAACAGATTATTGAATTTGATATCTAACTGCAATCAATTGTAGTTCTAAAGTCCGAAAAAACTTAAGAGGAGTATTTGCTCTTGTCCACACCTAATTTCAAGACAATCAATTATTAATATGCTCATATAGTATAAATGTATTACCCTTAGGCTCACTGCCTGAGGCGTCAGACCTTAGTTGATGTTGACCGATTAGTACTACGACAGCCTTGGAGTTATATATTCTCATAAATACCTTACCTGTTACCACAATTAGTCAATTAGAGTTAGGTTCTCCACTATGTTAGCTGGACTCGTATACCCATGTCTGACACGGGTACGTGTCCAAGTGTCCGACTCCGCTATTCTATGGAAATTTTCAATGATTTTGGCCCAAAATGAAGTGTCCAAGTGTCCGTGTCCACGTCCGAGTGTCAAGGATCCGACACGGGTACTTGAGGTGAATTGAAGAGTCCATGTAACTAAGGTTCTCCATTCTCACATACTTCCTCCGTTCCATAATAAGTGAAACATAGGGATTGGACACAAGATTTAATAAACATCACTTTCAAAAGCCAAAAAGTCATAAAATACCCTTTTCATTATCAAAAGGAGGATAGAGAAAAGCAAACCACACAAATTTGTGATGGATACTCTTGTCATTTTGTCACTTTTTCTTTCCATTTCAGGTATGTTTCACTTATTTTGAAACGTTCTAAAATAGTAAGTGTTTCACTTATCATGGAACGGAGGAAGTATATTCCTTCATTTTTGCCTTGTTTAATTGTTTATAATACTCTCTCCTTCTCTATTTACTTGCTATATTTTCCACAGCTCCTTTTATGAGGCCCAAATGGGAGAATTACTCCTGAAATCGAAACAACTTTTGAGATTGCACAAAACACTCGGGTTTATAACAAAGAACGGGCAAAATCTGATGCGTTGTTTCCAAAGATATGGAAAGAGATGTTTTTATATGAACAGCAGAAGCCCAAGCTCATGAAATTATTGATCTTGTAACGTCATAAAGTAAACATACATGGAAATTTAGATATCTAACTACATTTTAGACATTTAGTATGTCTCACTATAATTAGGCAGTACGCGGTGACTGATTAACTGATAAATATAAACATACATTCCATTATAATTTACGCAGTATGTTCTTTTTTTGTCTTTTGTAAAATGAAGGGCTCAATCGGCTCATAATCTCTCGTAGGTCAATCCGCTCGAATGAGTTGGCTAGACACTTTGGGAGGGGGGAAGGTAAGAGAAACGTAGGAAGAGAAAATGTTGAAAAAAACATAAGCTTAGCACTTGATCAAGTTACTTTTTACAATTTTACTTGATATCATTTTGAGAAGACACCCAAAAGAAATTACTCTAAAACAAATTATAGTTGGAATTATTGCGGAAGAACATGCATAATTAGGAATATTCTTGTATGTTTTTTCATCTGAACTTATTAAACTTGATTATATATCCATAATTTCACCTTATTCTTATACTTGATTGAATTTGATTAATTATGAAAATCATTTTTTTTTTTTTTTTTTTTTTTTTTAAGAGGGGAAGGAAATGCACATATAGTATTGAAAATGGATGGAGGTAATAAATTAATGAAATGGAAAAGCATTAAGCACATGATGGTAAAGATGTTCAGAAGAGCAGAAAGGTGGCTCTTTTTGGCAATAATGTGTGAGATGAAAGAGAGAGCATAGCAGACACAACTACACAAGTGAAGTGAGGCAAAAATCACTAACCAAAAGATATAAATGGAGCCAAAATAAATATTTTTGCAAAGGAATCAGAGATACAACTGACAATAAGTCATAACTTGGACTGCTACTGTTCACAAAAACCATACATCATGTGAATCTGATTCTGATCGATATTGTCCCCTTTTTTGTTCGTTTAATTTTTACTCCCTTCGTCTCAAAATACCGTTTTCATTTTCATTTTGGGTGTCCCAAAATATAGTTCCCATTTTCATATTTAGTTCCACATTCCGTAATTTGTTTAAAAAAACCGTGTCCCATCATTTATTTGCTTCTTAAATTTTGTTTTTTGCTTTGTTTATTCAACCCAAGTGTTACAATTAATGCTCTTTCACCAATTATTCTCCATTCTCTCTCCTAAAATCATCTTTTCCCATACAACATTTATTTAAATAATCTTTACTATCTCTTTTAGATTCTACTTGCATAAATTACCGTAAAAAAAGGAAAATGGGAACTATATTTTAGGACGGAGGGAGTATGTGTTTTGCATTATATTGTCAATGTCTCCAAAAATATATTGCTCAGATCTTGGTGAATGAAACGCAATCAAAGCATTTCCAGTGGTCCTCCAACTCCAAAGTCGTGGATATACTACCTTCTGTTAGGAAAGCGATGCTTTGGAATTTGGAGCTTCACCTCCTCTTTCAACTAGACTACCTTCTCTTCTCGAGTAGTTGTTTTTTTAAAGGAACTCTTTCTTAGTTACTCCCTCTGTCTCAGAATAGTCTGAACACTTTCCTTTTATGTTTGTCCCAAATTAATTTAAACACTTTCATTTTTAGTATGGTCCCACTATTAATATACTCCCTCCGTCCTAGAAAGATCTGAACACTTGTTGGGACACGTAGTTTAAGGTGATAAGTTGTGGTGTTGTTATCAAATGTTATTTTATTTAAAAAGTAGATGTGATAGGAGTTGGTGGGGTATTTTTTATTAGAGGAGAGAGAAAGTTAGGTAACTTTTTATTGATAAAATGTAGAGTGTGGGCCAAAGATGTGTAAAAGAAATAATATATAAATAGTGGGATCATGCCAAAAATGGAAGTGTTCAAACTAATTTGGGACAAACATAAAAGGAAAGTGTTCAGACTATTCTGGAACGGAGGGAGTATTATTTATTTTACATATCTTTGGCCCACACTATACCTTTTATCAATAAAAGTTGCTCAACTTTCTCTTTCCTCTAATAAAAAATACTCCACCAACTCCTATCACATCTACTTTTTAAATAAAATAACATTTGATAACCACACTATAACTTATCACCTTAAACTACGTGTCCCAACAAGTGTTCAGATCTTTCTGGGACGGAGGGAGTATTAAAATTCTTTAATTTTGTAATATTTGTGGATGGGTTGTAATGCTATATCTGTCACGACAACGGTATATTAGATTATTTATCTCGAGCTTGATGTAAAATAAGGCTGGAGATAGCGTTAGAAATAATCTTATTTCAATCTATGTGTCATCTTAGATTTAAATTTTTTTTTATTTCATAATGTCATCCATATTTATCAAGCATGCCAAAAAAAAAAAATTATCAAGCAAAATGTTTTACTCAATTTTAACTTAGAACATGGAACACCATTTATATGAATAATCATAAAACCATTCTAGTACATGTTGGGTATATGGCATCATATGGAGCTCATGGAGGTGTATGGGTGTGGAGATGAGGTTGCGTAAAGGGAAAACGTCATATGGGCATAAGGCTGACTTTGAATGTACATATCTCTCAATCTATAAATGGTTTTGATGTGATTCAAATTGGAGGTGATAGCTTGTTTCAAGAGCTTTCCAACGATAGGTCATATGCCTAATTCCGCTGAGAAACGAGAAAGTTATGACAGTTTTACGTAGTCTGTGGTTTCGCCCGATCGGGCCCGCAACAAATTTGTCAGCAGCGTCTGTTTGTGTATTGCCCGATGGCATCGGGCCACTTCACACCGAATTTCGACGCGGGCGTGTCTCACCCGGTCGGGCCCGAGACGAGTAAAGGGAAGCTTTATGTGCCCGATCGGGTGTGGGTCGCCCGACCCGATCGGGTGCGTTTTGTGCGGTTTTGATTCTAAAACGCGTTTTCTCGAAGGAGGAGTATAAATAGATGCCCTAATTCGTCATTAATGTATTATTCATCATTATTCACAAATTAGAGAGAGAAAAAGCCATAGAGAGAGTTCTTGAGCGCTTTTGTAATCTTTCTTGAATATTCATCGATTCCTAGTGCAGATTCGTGGTTTTTCTCCCAATTCTTGGGTTTCCATGTAAAAGTTCTTGTGTGTTCTTTCTTGCTTTGTTATTTGTTGTTCTATTATTGTTTGCAATTATTTCTAGATTGATAGTCAATAGAACTTACAGTACATAGTTAATTTGTTATACACTATATAATAGAAGTATACTATTATTCTCATGAGTTGTGATTCACAAACAGGGATACAAAAGTTAAAGAGTTTGAAATCCTAATTTAAGCCTAACTGGATCCTTTATATTATCAAAATTTTTGGACCTGTATTAAAGATTGAGTGGGCTGAGCTAACCCAATTAGATATAGCTTAGCTTATCCAACAATCAAATATGACCATGTGGGCTGGTCTAATATTCAAGTACTAAAGCGGCCCTAAAATAGTGATTCAAGTTTGGTTCAACTATTAAGACGAACTTTAATAAGAGGCTTTAAAATATTATCTTAGTTCAGTTCATAGCTAGGTCAGTATGGTATAGCATGATATAACATTATATGTTTGTAACATACTTCTATGACCTTTAACATTAGATTTACCCATGATATCATCAGATCAGAATTATATGCTTTAAAAAATTTTAAGATAAGATTAAAAATCAGAATATCCCTTTTTTTTTAAAAAAACATATTGTATTTAGGCTTGTTCTTTTGGACTAAATTAATAGAAATGCAGTTTTGTGCAGTTGATTTCCTCTCACAATTTTAATTCAGTTTAGTTCAGACAAATTAAGTTCAGTTCGATTGAATTCAGTCTAAAACTCTCTCTCCTAAACCCTAGCCTCCATTAGTGAATTTCAAAGGGGACTCCATCGATTTTATAGGTAGATAGCCCCAATTTAATTTTAATTTTTCATTGTTGTTTAACTTTGTTTTTGTTCGTTCTTGTTTAAATAATACTTCATCCTTTAAAGAGAGGATTGTTTCTCCCTTGAAAGAAAGGGTTTTTTCTCTTCTCCTTGGGAGAGACTTTAGTATACTCCTTTGTTTCTAGATGAATTATTGTAATTTTGGTTCGTTGATGAAGAATTATGCGGTGTTGAAGCGGATTTCAGATCTACAATTACAATTAATGGTATCAAATTCAATTCAATTTCAAAACTACAGCATATCGAAAGAACCCCCTCGTTGAAGGCTGTATCAAACAGCGATGTGGAAGAAGGTATGCAGAATTGTTAGATCTACTACGCAACGATCGTGGTTTTGCAAATTCTGAATTTTATTTGTTCAAAATTGTTATGTATATGTTATTTCTGATTTTTGTTGTAGATGTCGTATGACTCTTTTATTAATGAATTAATTTTACTTTAAAAAAAAAATTTAGTCTAAAACAATATAACCTTAGTATTGTCTCATGTCCATACTCGAAACAATAATCACCATTGGGCTTGAGGCCTGGATCATGATTTAGAAAAAAAAAAAAAAAAAACACACTCCAAACAAACCAACCCAAGGCACACTTACACTTTCCGAATCCGACCCGTTGTCATTCCTGCTTAAAAAAAACAAAAAAACTAACCTTCTTAAACTACTCACCCCAAAACAACCGAAACTACCTCTCCAATCTTCACCATGACTAACCCCAAAAAACCACCACCACAACCACAACCACAACCACCATCTATTCTCCGCCACGTGTTAACCCTAGACACCACACTCTCCCACAACATCCACACATTATTCCAACCGTTAATCCCACGCGCCACCCTTAAACTCCTCGAAATAACCGGCGACGGTCGTCTATGGTTCCCTCTCTCACTCTCTCTCCTCCTCTCTCCAATCTCACTCCACTCTCCTACTCTCTACTCCTTCTCTCTCTCTCTCCTCCTTGGTCTCATCTCCGACATTCTCTTCATCGGAATCCTCAAACACCTCATACGACGTCGTCGTCCTCTTTACAATCCTTCCATGGGGTCAACTCTCCCCGTTGACCATTGGTCTTTCCCTAGTGGTCATGCTTCTAGAGTCTTCTTTATTGCTTCGATTTTCTCTCTCTCTATCTCAGCCGTTGCTCAAGGGATTGATCATTTGAGGTTTCGTCATCGGATTATTCTTGACCGTTGGATTGGAGGTCGTGATTCAGGTGAGGTTGTTGCGGTTTTTATGGTTTTGGTTTGGGCTTGGGCTGTGGTTACTTCGATTTCTAGGGTTTTATTGGGCCGACATTTTGTTTTGGATGTTGTTTCTGGTGCTTTTGTTGGTCTTTTTAATGGCTTCTTTGTTCATCGCTTTTTGTGGTTCTGAAATTCTGATTACAGTAATTTCACTGTTAATCACATTATTATTATTATTTTTATCAAGGCTTATGCAACTATATGAAATAGCAAATTGTTGATGCATTTTATTCGAAATCACATTTTCATAATGGAATTACTAACAATTGTTCTATTGTTTATAATTGATCAATTTTTACGTTTGAGTACCTCATATGACATTTGTTTTGGTTAGATGTACAATCGACATGAAGTATTAAGAGCACGTTTGGTTCGTAATTTTTGGGCTCCAAGAAACGGAATCAATTACCGATTCCTTTCTTTTGTTTGGTTACCCTCGTCAATCCATTACCATTCTTGATGGGTAATGGACTCCCACATTATTCTTCCTCCCTCCCTCTCAAGTAATAAAATACATTATTTGGTGGTAATGATTACCATTCCATTTATCATTTTTGTTACCATCTCTCTCTATTTGTTTCCATTCCCTTTCCATTCCATACCTTGAACCAAACAACCCCTAAAGACTCGACAAAAACTATTGCTGAATTGCTACTCCTTTAGAATCAACCATCATTTGACTACAGTTTGGTAGCGGTTACATAAGAGGGCTCTCGTAGTCCTATTGGATCTAGTTTAATTCATTATAAGTTGTGTGTATATGTTACGGGAACATATATGCACTCGTCATTTAAATTAGTTGGTAAGTTTCGGACAATAATGACCAGATTTCACGACGAAGGGATGATGATTATAATGGTGATGAAAGTATGTTTATGACTATGTGAAGCTTGTCATTTGGTGTGGAACAAGTTTTCAAATTTTGGAGCACGGAGAAATTTGAGCTTGAAGTGTTTGTAGCTTCATAGTCCATGCCTGTCGATTTGTCTGCTGGTGCTAG
The DNA here is from genome assembly GCA_947646795.1 of Beta lomatogona. NCBI lineage: Eukaryota > Viridiplantae > Streptophyta > Magnoliopsida > Caryophyllales > Amaranthaceae > Beta > Beta lomatogona. The sequence continues at coordinate 2,777,350 of CANSNZ010000150.1, forward strand.
AAAATTTTCTAGTAAAGCATTAGGAAAAGTTAACAGTATATAGTAGTATTACACTACCTCAGTCAGAATGTAGTCGCTGCATTACAAACTCAACTTACGATATTAGAATGACAATTTTACTTCAAATGGAGGACGTATCATATGACTTCGTGTCTTCATTGTGGCCATATCTTAGGTACAATCGCTTTTGACACAGGCGTGTTCTGTTTTTGTGGTACAATTATTTGTTGATACCTAGTGGTCCAGTTGTTATCAATTCATTATTCATGAGTTAAGCTATGTCTTTCATATGTTTCACAATGTCTTTTTATTGCTGTGCTCTGTGAACTTGGACCATTTGATGGTCTGTCTTTGTACTGGGATGCATTAAGGATGTGTTGTTTAGCTACTAAGATTATTAAGTAAACCATTGTTATGCTACTCTGATTAGGGGTGATAATGAGCCTGACAAGCTCGCGAGCAGCTCGGGCTCGGCTCGGTCAAAGCCCGGTCAAAGCTCGGCTCGTTGAAGCTCGGCTCGAGCTCGGGCTCGGCTCGAGACTTAAACGAGCCGAGCCGAGCTAGGCAAAGCTCGGCTCGTAAAGCTCGTGAACAGCTCGATTATTATTTTATACTAAAAAAAAAATTATATTAAAAAATTATTTATTTATATTAAAAATTATATTAAGTATTTCTTTTAAGATACTAACTAAAGTATATATTAAAAGAAAGATAAAAAGAAAAGGTAAAAGCAATTAAACGAGCTCACAAGCCACAATCGAGCTTGAGCCACAATCAAGCTCGAGCCACAATCGAGCTCACGAGCCGGGCCTAAACGAGCCTAAACGAGCTCACGAGCCGAGCTCGAGCCGCAAATTCTAATCACGAGCTCGAGCCGAGCTCGGCTCCCCCAAGCTCGGCGAGCTCACAAGCCGAGCCGAGCCCATGAAAAGTTAAACGAGCTCGAGCCGAGCCCAGTGCTATTCGGGCTCGGCTCGCTCGATAAGCACCCCTAACTCTGATATCGGCTTCAAAGAGTCAATCTCACCTACATAATTAGGATGCTGACCGACCTTTCTTTAAGAATGTACTGTTTTCTTCTACCACAAATATTGTGATTTGGTACACGGGTTCATTGTTATGCTACTCTGCTATCGGCTTCTAAGAGTCAATCTCACCTACATAATTAGGATGCTGACCGACCTTTCTTTAAGAATGTACTGTTTTCTTCTACCACAAATATTGTGATTTGGTACACGGGTTCATTATCAGGTGTTGAAGTTAACCATTATCTCAATTTTTTCCATGGTTTTGACCTCTACCAAGACGATAAAGTGCGTGTTTGCTATGTTACTCGGACTCTACTACAAGTGTGGAGGATGGGTATGTACCATTAGTAAATTTTGGAGACTTGGCATGTCTCATGAAAACTTTACACGCCTTTTCTTTTTTTAATAAGGTAAGATGAAAGGAACTCACTTGAGGGGGGATAAAGGGAAATCCTCAAATGAGTCCCATGAGGTTTGATCCCTAGACCTTAGGGATATGAGGTGGGAAGCGATGCCACTACTCCACCACCTCAACCTCACTTTACACTCTTTTACCCCACAAAACATTAGGATAGGATGACTGATGAGTGTATAGCAGGAAGCTTATGCATTTGTCTCAATTGCAGATACTTATTTGGGGTATTGTGGTGTATGTAGAATAAGATTGGAGACCCCAAAAAATGACTGTCATGAAAATCCAGAGCTCTGAATAAATTTGACAGTCAAGCTGAAACAATAAGGACTTGAGTACTGTACTCTAAAGGGTCTGAACCCTGATTCAAAAACTTATGAGCTCATATTTAAAATAAAAATACACCTACAAATTGATGCTTTGGGCTGCTGAAAGTCTGAAACTGAAGTTGAAGCGTGTGTGTGCTTTTCAGGACCAGTCTGAAGATTGAGAGGCTGAGGCCCACATGATTAGGACCTAACCTTGGACCACAGTTAAAACTTTAGATCTGTTTCAGTCTGTAAAAGCCCATTCAATGTGACTCACTCACTGACTGCCCACCTCTGTCATTTACATATGTTTTGGTCAAACTTTTTATTGTGTTGACTGGCTTGATTGCTTGAAATATTGTACCTATCTTCATTTTTTTCTGCTGTTGCTAACTGCTCATTGCCCGTGAACTTGAAGACATTTGAAGGTGGCGTTCATTTAAGTTGACGAAAGGTAGGTTCCGTTCACCTTATCTTTGATTGAAAAAATAAGAATAGTTTAGAAAAATTAAGAAGAGTTACGAAAAGTTAATATAAGTTTAGGAAAGTTCAGAGAAAATGAGAAAAGTTAAAGCAAGTTAAGAAAAGTTCAGAAAAAAAAAAAAGTTCAAAGTAAGTAAGAAAATTTCAGGAAAAAATGAAAAAAAAAGGAAAAATGCAAAAATGATAAGAAAAGTTTAGAAAAAATAAGGTGAAGTGAACAATCTCTTATTTTTGTTTAAAAAATTATTAAGATAAGTTGTGTAATGATAGATAATAATAAGTGCTTTTTGACAATAACAATCTTACAAACTTGATTGTTTTTCAAATGACCATCTAAGGATGTTTTTCTTATATAAAAATAATCACCTTATTTCATACTTAAAAAAAAAAAGAGTCACCATCAAATGACAAATTACATCTAAAGTATAACAACGAGCATTCCCTAAATAAAACTATAAGCAAAACCAAGGCCCATACAACTGACCCTATGGAAATATAAGAACATATGATCTAATTAAATAAAGCCTAAAAAGCATTTGTGGTATTGCCTGGACCCAAAAACTAGTTAGGCTGCGTTCGTTCAACTTATTTTGTCTAATCTGATCTTATCTTATTTTATTCTAAAATGAGTCATATGCTCATGAGTCATGAGCGCACATTAGACTAATACTAATATCGGCAATCAAGGTATGCTAATAGATAATATTTTAATCTATTTTGCCTAAAAATTGAAATCTTTAATTCCTTGTCATCTACTCTAGACTTCTAGACTTGTGTGTATTTATCCTAAAAAGATAAATAATTTTCGTGGCTAAAGAGTGTTAAGATAAATAATTGCAAACAATTTGATATGTGACAGAACTGTGGAAGTCAAGCACATATACATTATCTTTTAGTACAAGTTTTTTTGGTGTTTGCACTGGTTCACCCTTCGGCTACATCCGGATCGAGAGTTCGGGGTGGTTAGGTTCCATTCCTCTCAAGGGTGTTGCGGGGATTCGAACACAATTGTCCCGTCCTCTGCCTGCCCCATCACCACTGGACCAACACTTACTTGGTATCTTTTAGTACAAGTGCTAAGCGTGCAATCAGTTGCAATTAGTATATGGTGCTAAGCATGCAATCAGTCTCAAATAGTAGATGAGAAAGGGAAAGTCTCTAATTTAGCACAGCACAATATTTAACTCTCGTATAGTAGCAGGACATGTTAGCAGTGGACTATTTTCCAGCAGCATAATTGGTCCCCAAGAACATTTCTGATACAACCCTTTAATGTCACTTCTAGATCTAATGCCCTTCATTTCTTGTACTATTTCAGCTAACGGATGACTTCTTTAAAGTACTAAAAGCAACTTTGAATTGAATGTCACCTTTCATTATTAATAGAAAGAATTTGCTTTATGTTCTCCTATTTCAAATTTTTTATGACATTAAGCCAAATCCTCTTTTTGAAAATTACACCTTAAAATATTTGTACAATATTTGTTGTCGTTATTTCAATGTGAATTCCTGATTTCTCCCTATTCTTACAAGGGAATTCTCCTTCTAAAAAAAAAACTTCGGTGTGAAGCATCATTATATTATTTGACGTAATGACGTTAAATCACATCAATTTTGATGTTGATGCTATGTGAAGTGCAATATTGTAAACGACTACGAACGAAGAAGTCAAGAGAAAAGTAGGCTGTGGTTTGGAAAGTAATAACCTGTGTGGGATTTGGCAAATGATGGTCATAGATTCGATTAACGAGTACTATGGTATGATTAGGGTGTCAATCATTACACTATCGCATCATTATTGGAGATTATAAGTGCCAAATTTACATAATCATTGGAGATTACTACAATACTACTATACAAAAAGTTAAGATCACAAATGATTGTATATCTTCAAACAAGCTAATTGAAGTGAAAAAGGTGGTCAAGCTTGATTCCTTTTGCTTTAGTTAATAATCAACTTGTTTTCACTTGGAAGAAAATCGTTTTCAAGAGAAGGAAGTTAGGCCAAAATGATAAGGATCCTGAACTAACTTTTACTCCCATCTCGAATACAGGAGTTTGGATTACTTTGTGGCCTTTTTTTTCGTAGTGATAAGGAGTATGATAATTTTGTGGAAAAAAAAAAAACATGTCAATGGCTCAATGATTTGTATTGATACATCATGCGAAATGTGTGTTTTTCTTCTATATTCTTATTACCACTTCGGGCCTGTTCTCTTCGGTATAAAATAACTGAATTGAACTGAACTGAAATGAACTGAACTGAGCTGAATTAAATTATAACTAATTAATAGTAATGATTATCATTTTGGAACCGAACTGAAAATAAACTGGGGAGAATACGCCCTATACCACCCTTAAATAATAATGTATGGTTATAAAAAAAAAGTGATGAAAAAGAGGTATGTATTATCTATAATTTTATTACTATCATTAACTGATTAACGTTATACCAAACACTTGTGTTCAAAGAGGAAGAAAGTAACAACTTGTGGTAAAAAAATAACGGAACAGTACGTAGTTGAAGTTAGAGGAATGCGATTCGACTCCTTTTACTAACATGTTTTTTATGTTATGCGGTTATTTATTAGGCGCATCTAGAAGTATATTTTCGAATTATTCGACATAACTTTCAAGGAAAACTTAAGAGATAGATAAGCTACAAGATTTGAGGAACAAGATGAAATTGCTAAGCTGGATAAATTAGGATTTGATAACTTCAAATTTCTCTTTTATGAATGTGAGTTTCTGGTCTTGGATGACGCTGGTAGTGATTGTAGTTCTCTCTTTTCATACTTCTTCTGTTTTTTTAGTTGCACCATTTAATTTTTCGCGGTTGCAAATAACGCTTCTTTGAACTCAATTTCTCTGACTGCGTAAAAGTAAAATTTATAAACATTTGATATGTGGAATCCATGCATTGAGACGAATCTAACAAGACCAAACTTGACTATTTTTTTTTCTCATATAATGATGTAGGATAACTTAACAAAGTTGGTTGATGAATAGTGTCAAAAATGAAATGGTGCAATTAAAAAAAAAGAAAAGAGAAAGTTTGTAAAAGTGATTCCTTGTGATTTCTCTTGGAAATATGATTTCATACCTTTTCTTAACTAGTATATGAGCTAGGGAGAAAAAAAGAAAGCTCTCCCTTGAAAACCCTAAACCTAGTTTTTCTCTCTAGCCGCCTCCCTTTTTCCCTTTTCCCTTTTCCCTTCATCAGTAAGGGGCTGCCATGGATGAGATCCTCTCTTGTTTTCACTTTCAAGTTTGTCCTTTTGTTTTGTTGAATAAGTTAGTTTTTCTTTATGAGAGTTTCTTGTGCCCTAATATGGGAAGACTAGTCTTCTCTGTTGTGGAGGTCTCCTTCGCCCTTATGGGAGTTGTGAGTCTAGTTTTTTTATTTGTAGGTATGAGAAATTGTTCTCATTGGTTGAAGTCCAAAACTATAACCATGAAGGTATTGGAAGCTCGGATGCGATCAATATGGATAGATCAAGAAGGTTCTTCTCCAAACTATGTCAAAATGATAGACGGTTCCATTAATAGTTGCTTGGGACAACAAATACAAGGGACTTGCGCCACAATATTCGATCTGGTTCATTGTAGTTTCATCGAAGACGAAGTTGATCTGATCTTGTTTGATTGTATCCTGTTTTTCTTTATTACTTATTGTAGATGCCGTTTGGCTTTTAATTAATGAAATTTCTCTTTAAAAAAAAAAATGAGCTAGGGAGATTTCTGAATGTTTCAATTCTAATGGTGAGATCGAAATGGAAAGTTTCATCAAATGTCTTGTTAGTGTTTTATGTTATTTTGAACTATTAATGGATTGTTTACAATCTAATTAAAGTAGTCACCTTTCACCAACTTCTACTTCAAGCTAAAAGTAATGATATAGAAGTAGATTGTTTGTTGATGATAGTTGATCCCAAATTATAAGTACAACGGTGAGGTTATCTTTGATAGAACCTTGCTTCATTCACGGGCTCCCAAGATGCGCATAATTATTGAACATATAATTCCACTTATAAAGATTTTCAATCAAAAGACAAGGTATTAAAATGTGTTGATAATAGCCAAGTAATGGGTTATGGGCGTGCACATGTTCGGTTGGAGAGATATAAGAAGTTATTATTTTGATTTAGATTGAAATGATATATTGTGGGGGCAAACCAAAAGAAAATTGTTTACCTAAGGAAAAGAAACGTATGTTACGACTTACTAATAGTTGGAACTTTAATTACTCCTCCAAAAAATGAGTTGTTTCCCAACTGGAGGTGGTGTAAACTGTAAAGGTGCATGACCCTCATTTGTGCGATACATGCCTAACCATCTTGTTTATTTGTTGACTGTCGTGTACTCCTCAAACATGGATTTGATGGCCTAATGCACCTTGCTTGCAATTTCTCACTACTGTATGTAGTTATGTACTACTTTGTTTTTGTGCCTAAATAGTTTTGTTTTTCCTTTGGTTTATGCATGCGGACGTGTTGAACCTTAGCTCCATATACTAAGAATATGTGCTTACGCTTCACATTTTAGCTGACTAAAGCCGTTTACATAACGACATTGTTAAATATGGGCCTGGGCCGCACCCATCACAAGAAGAGAGAGTCCACTTCACAAGACAAAGGAGGTTCCACCTTAAAACCATATGGCAATAAGGGGAGTAGACCCTTTGCATTATAAAGTGAACCCATCTCTCTTCTTTAATCAATGTGGGACACTCACATGCGGTGTGCGCTATACATCATAGCTTCAACAGACATACTCTCTATGCACTTTTATTTATTGATGATACATTTTTTATTTTTATATGTCTCATATTAACTGATACATTTTTTAAAATAACATGGTCATATCAATTTAATATTATTTCTCTTTCTTGTTTCTTCATGGGAAACCCAAATATAATGAAACATCATCCACACTCATAAATCTCCTACAATGTTGTACGTACCGGTCAAATTGTGTCGATTAATATGAGATAGAGGAAATATATATGTCATGTTATAATGTTTATATCGAACTGTTTTTTTTTTTACATATATAATGAGGTTTTTGATTTTAATAAACAACTTAAACTTAGAACAAATGATATATTTTAATTTCATTCACAAAAATAAGATATAATTATTTTTTGAGTTAAAACTTGACTCGGCCTGTAAAAACTTTTTAAGCATAAAAGAAAAAAGAACAAATGTTTAATAAAGTCATATTTTCTAGTAAGTATAAAGGGGAGAGGCAACAAAAAATATTAAATTTCCTTGACTTCATATCGATTGAAGCATGTTTTACCTTTTCTATGAAAACGGCATCTAAAGTTGCAAAAAGTAGGAAGTTGTCGACAAATCTTTATATAAAATTATTAGAATTAGGGAAAAAAAAGATTTTACAAAGGTATAGAGATATTGTCTAAGATGTGGCTCACAACATAAAATCAAGAGAACTCATATGGAGATCTAGGAGCAAATAGCAATTAGGACGTTGTGTAACCGTGGGTCTATGGCCTACATCTAAGGTTAAGTTGAAAGACGATTGTTAGACCGACATTATTGTGTAGGCCGAAGTGTTGAGCACATGGGAATAATCTTATTATCAAATGGGGTTAGCAAAGATGGAAGGTATTAATATTTGTTCCAGCCAAAGAAAAAAAAGGATATTAATATTTAAAATTATTCATCGACAAATGTAAAAATATGAAATGGTGCAACTATTATATTGAGCTTTCTTTGACTGATTTCTCACGGGGACTAGTGTCCAATCAATCTTTTGTAGCTGTAGCTTTATCAACCGCTCCTACGGGGCATGTGGCTACTAATATACAAAGGTACGTGGGCCGGTCTTGGGGATAAAGAAAGACTCAGTAACCTGGGATTAGGCCCTCTTCATGACCAATGAGTCTCGAGCCTTTAGGCAACCCATACGAGTCAGAGTTCTAAGCAATAGAAAAGCTCATTCCTCTACTCTTCTTTTATTGGTTGGTTTGAGAGTTCATGCATGGATACGTCGAGTCCCTGAGTGGGGACTTTGACCTCGTTTAGTTCACACGCTTTGGGTTTGAGATCCCTCTTTTTTTGCGCCAAACCTGTCAGCCCGGCCAGGGCGCACAGAGGTGTGTCCCGAGATATAGTAAAAGAAAAAACCGGCTTACCCACTTTCGGTCAGCTGCCCCTGAAGCGGACTTATATTTAATTAGATGTCAAACAAAGCGATAAGTAGGATTTTGAAGGTAGGGTGACCAAAACTACCACAAATTTAGATACTTCCTCCGTTCTATTTTAAATGAAACGTTTGCTTTTGCACGCAACCCAATGTGTTTCTTTAATCATTAATATCTTTAGTTGTGCACATGTAAAAAATATAAAAAAGTTATAATTTGATAGTATGCATCGAGACGAATCTAACAAGATCCCACTTAACTATGTTTTTCTTTATATAATGGCGACAAATTAGAGTCAAAATTGATCAATGAATAATGTCATTTCACCCAATGTTTCATTTAAAACAGAACGGAGGAAGTATAATGATTCATGAAGCGACCCATTTTTGTTAATTGTGGACGACCTGCGTCGGGAATTTATTTGCATATCATTCCAAACACGACACTTGGGATTTTGGGGATGGAAGAGTATCTTTAAGAGCTTCTCCAAGAAGACTTTTGATTTAGACTAATGGTATACACAAAATGCCTAAAGCTTTTTTACAACCCACGTGATTTGGAGTCTTAATTCACGTGATCAAGCTTATATAAACCTTGTTTTTGTCTTTAAAAGGGCTGACAAGTAATACCATCACTATCCACTCTTGAATAATCGTACTAGAATTGTAGAAGGTTATGTCCTTGTATATGTTTTCTGTGTAATCTAAATTATGAAATTTAAAGCAATCCAATGTCGTTAATGGTGGCATTTTAATAGATAATTGCATATTTTCTCACTCATATATGTGGAGAAGAACACGCTTGATCATTGGATTGTTTATGTAATGAATGTGTACTGTTATTAATAGCATTATATACTTGCATCTTCCGCAATTCAAGGCCTAAAAAGATGACACATAACACACTATATAATGAAACCACGCAAATACAACTTGAAAAAGAACATCATAGTCTTGGAAAAAAGGACACTGACACCTTATAAAGTGATACATAATACTACATTATAAAATTACATCTCAAGAAAATAACATTGAAATTTTGAAAAATGACATGTACACCATAGGAATATGATATATAGTGCTTTAGAAAAGACATTAACATATTGTAAAACGACCTGGACTTCAAAATGACATCGAAAACAATTGAAAAATTACACATACAAATAATATAGGCATGATAACCTCAATTTTTGTGTCATTTTTCAGAAGTCTCGCATATGAAATTGGTTATCATCATTGTCTGAAAACTAATTTTTTTTAAAGTAAAGATAATACACCCTTAAGCGGAGTTGTTGGATTAACATGTTTTTTGTTTTAATGAACAATCTAAGTTGTATTGTTCTTCTAGTTATTTTGTTTTGTTTATATTATTTTTTCAATGCAAATTATTATTTTCTTACAGCAAAATATAGGGAAAAATTAGTATTGATCAATAAGAGAAGGTATAAAATATTGAGCAAAAGACACAAGGAAACAAGTGCTAGACTTTTTCTTTCAAATCAAAAGCAATGCAAATTTCATAAAATAGTGTTGATCAATAAAAGAAGGGATAAAATGTTGAGCAAAAGACATAAGGAAACAAGTGCTAAACTTTTATTTTCAAATCAAGAGCAATGCAAAATTTCTCAATTTGTGCATGGCATGTACCGAGCCAAGAAAAAGATAAAATTTTAAATTGAAAGAATAAAAGTATAACAAAGTTTTATTTCCATCATAATGTATGTTACTTTGGAGTTTTTGGAGGAAGTTAATGCGGGGTACAAGTAAGTCAACATCATCAAGCAAGTGTCAAAAAAAACTCAAATCAAACCCTCTACTTCTTAGTTCTTACTTAATTTGTTTCTGCTGATTAATACACGGCTTTGAGTGGGACAGATCTGTCACATTTAAATCCCATGACAACTAGGAAAACGTTCAATAGATTGCCGACGTTTTGCTTTGTTGGATCATGAATGAGTGGAGTTGGATGCTTTGTGTAGAATAATTAGACATTACAGTTTACACTAATCTTATCAAACTATGTATTAGTAGTCGCAATGTCACACTTTCTTATTTTTCATGTTTGCTATAGTTCTTGATTTCTTACTTAGCCTACATCGTTTAGCCAATCCTTATGCATGGTAAGTTAATGCTTAATACTATAAGGTGTTGGTTAGCACAAGTAAAATGACATATCCCCGTTCTTTTGGATTGAGATAATCTGAACTGAACTGAACTGAACTGAGAGAAACTGAAATGTAGAGAGTAACTGAACTGAACTGAAAATAAATCCAAAAGAACAGTGCCTAAGAGGCGTTGCCTATATCAACTAGATTAACTTAGGACAAGTACATATCTTTTAGCTTATGACAATCAACCTCTAGCTAGGAAGTTGCAAAGCTAACATGATTGTCACCTAGTTTGACACGTAATCAACATATTATATGTGGAGGAAACATCAAAACATATTGGAGTATACCAAAAAAATTGTCTTTATATATAACATAGTTTCATTCATATATTTGTAAATAATTGTTCCACATTTTGTTTTTTTCAAGGATAAAGTTCACAAATTAAAACATTTTTTCTACTAATATACTAAATAAGAAAAATTATTAGCAAACGTGTTTTTATTTATTCATTTCGAGGCTTATTTTAGAAATAACAACTTTATGATTATTTTCAGTATGTAACTAAAGATAATTATGATTAATAAAATATAATGGAGACCGTAGAAAAAGAAAGTGGAACAACTACTAGAAAATGAGGATGATATTATGTTACAAGCTTGGAGACACAAATCTCTTACTTGAGTTTTTGGTTGCGATATAGTGGGATATATGATAAACATATATGTATATATATAGATTGACAACAAGGTCTTATGTTGCCTATCAATATAAAATTTGACTATGCGAGTATAACCGTCACCAACATAATGTTTTCAAATCTATCTACATGTAAGAAAAAAACAACATTAAATCACACCTCTTTTTTCTTAGAGAATGTGAGGTAGTTCTACTTGTAACTCAAGCTAGCACATTAACCTATAACTCTAGGTATGCTACTTTCTAGCTATGACCTTGTCCCTTAGCTTGGCGAGCTAAACCACTTCTATTTCGTATGTCTCATATGTCAACATTAATCATCCGACTTTATCCATTAAATTTTTCTACTTCCACTACGTCTTATTTAATTTATTTTTCAACTTTATAAACATGAAAACAAGATAATTTTGTTTATCTGTTTAGCACAACTCGATCATAAACTCCTGTAGTTCGGACAAGTCGTTGGAATTATGATATGGGGATGAGTTCTGGACCCACCGCAGGGATGGAGATGGGGATGAAAAAGTGAGGTGGGGATGGGGATGAGAATGCCAAAATTCGCCCGCCCCGCCCCAGTTGCATCCCTAATGATATCATTCTCGCCATTAAAATTGGCTTGGTGTTTCTGTTTCCCTTATTCCTTAAGAAATTTCGAAACAAAATTATTAATTTGAAGTTCTAATATGGCTAATGGATTGTTTATATATATATATATATATATATATATATATATATATATATATATATATATATAAGTTCATATGAGAACCACCATTATGGTGAGAACCACTCATTTTTCTTCATTTTACGAAAATTTTGCTCATTTCACAACATTTTTGCGCTTTTTATGTTTTACTTATTTTATGTTTTTGCTCATTTAACATTTTTTTTTGACTCGATTGCTCATTTAACATTTATATGCTCATTTCGCAACGTTTTTGCTTATTTTACATTTTACATATTTTATGTTTTTTCTCGTTTAACTTTTTTATGCTCATTTTACGTTTTTCTCATTTTACATTTTTGCTCATTTCACGTTTTTGATCATTTAATATTTCTACTCATTTTATGATTTTGCTCATTTTTACTTTTTTTGCTCTTTTTATGAAGTTTTTACTCATTTTAGATGGTTCTCACGATTCCTACCATAAGAGGGTTCTCATTAGAACCCAACCAATATTCTCCCAAATTACTATATGGTTGATATAGTTTAAAGTATAGCGACTATTATCCTAATAATTAAAGCGGCCTCACTCTTTAATTTAACACTAGTGTACTTTTTTCCGAACTTGATATGCATTTAATTCTATTCGTATTAAAATATAATAAAGAAAACTCAACATTTAAAAGGTACAAACATAATAATATGGATATTTAAAGCATAATTAAAAGTTAGTTGAGATAGTAATTGTACTATATATAATAGCAAAATGTCACATGTTCAAATCTTGAACGTAAGGAAATGTTGGTCATGCTAATTTAAGAGGTAACAAGAAAGAGTACATTAATAGTTTGCTGCTTACCACATGTGGCACAGTAACACAAAATCCATACTTGAATTAAGGATTTCTTTCTTCTCCTTTTCTTTGTTTTAAAAACAAATAATCTACTTTTATCCCTCTTTTCTTTCATACTAAATTAAAAGTACATTCATAAATTAAAGTGTAATTAGCTTTTTGCTGAAGCAAGGGGGTCTTTTTGGGGGGAGAATTTCATGGTCTCTGGTTAATCTGGTATATTTTTATTTCACTCAATTGGTATGCATCTACTTTAGCATACATGGTCCTCGATGATTTTTTGCCCCAAAGTTCTAGGCAAATATTGTCCGTGCTCTCTACGGTTCTTAATAAGATGGAGTAACTGTTTATTTGCTGCATTATTACCATAACTTTTAATTATAAATTGTTATAAATTGTGCTCGTCAAAAAAAAAAAAATTGTTATAAATTGTGGATAGTATCTTTTTTTTTTTTTTTTTTTGACATCAAGAAAACGTACAAAAGAAAAATAAAATGCGGAAATTAAGGAACAAACATCCTATGAGTCTTACACCAACGAGCCAAATGGTGTGCTGGAGAAACCTGACTCTTGGGCACCTTTTGCAGCTTACACCACACGAATTCGTGACCAATTGAGCGAATGCGGGTAATAGTATGGTTAACGCTGATATCCAAACAACGTTGAGACCCCAATAGTTGTACTAGTAACGTTGAGTCGGTATGTAGTTGTATAGCTCGAAAACCGATACCCTTTGCCCATTGGAGAGCTCGAAGACATGCCATTGCTTCCGTAGCTAGAGCCGAGTTAGCGTAAAACCAAAGTCCACGCGATATGTTGGGCTGAGCTGTGGTAAAAGAGCAAACCCAAGCTGCACCCCCTATTTGTGTGGTTTTGTCCCAAGCTCCATCCAAAATGAGGAGTATTGGAGAGCTACCATGAAGCTGCTGACCAAGATTTGCGATGTAAAACAGGAGGGTTAGCAGGCTCTGGAGTGATCGCCAACATCTATTGTTTGCCCAAGGATAGTATCTTTTTTAAACAATCAAACTATGTCAATTCTTTTATTCTATGATGGCTATTTCATCTTTTCTTGTGGAATAATTCTACAGTTTCTTTTGGGTTATTACTGTTTACATTTTTGAAACTAATAACTAAATCAGAAAACCCTATTATTATTCTTAGGATATAAAACGTACCAACATTTTGAAAATACACCTTGTAATAAAAACTCTTACTGGTACTCTAGTTGCATCTTTTTTTTTTTTGACAACAAGTTGCACCTTATGTCACCCACAGGCAAGAATAGTAATAATCTCGTTTGGTACAAAATCTTATAAATTTCATGGCGTATGATTTAGTTCATGTGTACTCGACACTCCTCACATGTTACCATGAACTAATGCTTGAAATTAAAGCAATATAATTATGGTGAACTGTGTGCACCTATTTTTATGCTCTCTATATATATGTTATAGATTCATCTGATCTTCTCGCTTGATGGTGTTAGTACTACGTACATTTTATGCATTTCAAAGAGATATTATATATGAAAATTTTGATTTTGATATTTATTCGAATTGTCAATTATCAATTAAATATTAAATTTCTTTTAATTTAATGAATACTTGTATTTAGACATGGCCACGGGTAGGTTCCGGCCGATTCGTAGGCTGGGCCAGTTCAACTCGGCATGAACCTAAACTAGACCGGTTAGCTGACCGGTCCGATCCAGTTCGGATTCAGAGTTGGGTTTTCTCAAACCTGAACTGGTTCGACCTAGGTCCACCGGTTCCGTTTTTTTTTTTTTTTGCGTAAATGAAAATACGTTTTGATTTTTGAATTTTAATTGCATATGCACTAGTATTTAAAATAAATAATTTTCGATACGTACAGTCCATATACACTAATTTTATACATTTTCTCGACCAGTTTAATGGGTCGGTTCAGGGGTTGAGTACAGTTTACGCTTCAGTTTAAGGGTTCACGGTCCGATTCAGGGCTAGGGTCGAATCAGGTTCTTCACCCATCAATTTGGCCCACGAGAACCCATTTGGTTGTCCGATTCCGAGCCGGTTTAGACCCAGTCATCTGGCAGTCCGTGTCGGTCTTCTTGCAGTCGGTTCATGACTGTATTCGGTTAGGCCCGCCCAATGGCCGCATCTACTTGTATTCGTAGTTATTTACTAAGACTATGTAAGATTCTATGGTATATATTAAATAAGCAGTCAAATTCTCAATATGTATCTTAGTTAAAAGTTACTATAACTTATTATACCCAAGGGCATCTTGAATTAGGGGTGATATAATTAGGAGGTAATTAATGAAGATAAATCAAAGAAAATGAAGATTATTAGATAGTGGCAGAATAAATTATATAATGATATTATAATAGTGGTAAAGTAATACGGATTCATGATTTTCTCAAAAAATATTGTACGGCGTGCTAATTGAGTTGAACACCTCGTGAGCAACTCAAAATCGATTCAGTCAGCGCTCTGCGATAATTTGAGGGCCTAAACTCAATGCCATAAGCTCGTGAGGTACTTGATAATTTTTTAATTATTATATACCTATATTACAATAAAGGTCAACTATTTTTAGGATGAAATATTAAACTGATTATTTGTAAGTTACTTGAAATGACTATCAATATTAATAACTTTACATTAAATACATAAAGTAAGAGATTAATTAAAAAAATAAGAAATTTTATCGCGAATAATATAGGGGAACTAATCAAGTAGATTGTTCGCGAGCAACTTGAACTCGACTCAAACCTTAACCAGTCGAGTCGAGCTAGAGAATTTCAAATTCGATAAGAAATAGCTCGACTCGATACACTAACGAGTCAAGTCAAGCACAAGTCAGCTCGTGACTAATTCGCTTGATAATTAAGCATCCCAAAATTCATTTCATTGATAATTTGTTACTCCCTCCGTCCCAGAATACTCTTTACACTTTCCTTTTTCATCTGTCCCAGAATACTCTTTACACTTCTATTTTTGGATATGACCCACTATTATTTTAATTCTTCTACCTTTTAAGTTGGCCCACACTCTCTCTCCTACAAATAAAATAATATCACTCCTACCACCCACCAACTCTAACCATGACCCACACTCTCTCTCCTTAAAATAAAATGATACTACTTTTACTAACTACTAACTCCTATCACATCTACTTTTCAATAAAATAACAATTGATAACCAAACAACAACTTATCATCTAAAACTACGTACATTGATAAGTGTCAAGAGTATTATGGGACGGAGGGAGTATATAACTTACGCTTAGTATTGCAGTCTCACCGTACCCACATAATTAAATAAAGTACCAAGGATATCTTGGCCTAGTGGTTAAGATTGAGGTGCTGTGAACAATAGGTCACAGGTTCGAATCCCCCTTCCCCTTCTTTATACTTATACTGCCTTTGTGACTCATATAGATAAAAAAAAAAACATAATTAAATAAAGAAGTTTATTCTCAAAACAATGTAAAACCGATAAAAGCTTTACATATATCGACACAAGATTTAATGAAAAATATGCTATACTGTCAAATCTAATTCATAGTTACAATAGATACCAACCATAACCAAACATAATTTCATTTGATTGAATTAGATTGCGCTTTATATCTACTTCATCCGTTTCATAATACTCGCTACACTTTTCATTGTGGGAAGTTTCACATTACTTGCTACACTTCCTTTTTAGGCAATAAACTCTCTCTATCTCTCTCCTCTCACATGGGTCCCTTTTCTTTTTACTCTCTACCTCTCTCTTCTCCAAAAATTGCCTAGAAATCCGTGAATTGAGAAGTGTAGCGAGTAATATGAAACGGAGGAAGTATCCAAGTATCCAACACTCCTATCTTATATTATAGATATTGTATGACTTTCGAAAATCGAAAAAAAAAATGAGTATCTTTCCCCTAAAACAAAATATTCAGAATCATATACCTTTCCCACAAAACTTCCCCTTTCTCGTCGCCCCCTCTTTCTCTCTCTATCTCTCTCCAAAATGACTGACTTCATCAACATTTATGTTGCATAAATAAGATCCCCCATAACTCCCCAAAAATAACCAAATCCAAATCCACATTCCCATTTCCTCCTCAAATTCATCTCACTCCGATCATATCTCTCTCCTAACACATTCATTATTCATGAAGTTCTCATAAAATCACAACTCAACATTATAATATAACCTCCCAAATATGTCAATTCTATAAAAACCAAAACTATATATTATATATATCACGATCAAACCATGCGTGTAGAAGATATGCATCCTTTATGTTGCATACCATTAGAAGGAGGTGGAGGTGGTGGTAGCAGCAGCGACAGTAGTCCGGGCCCATGTCCGGGCCAACAAATCGGGTCCCCGGAACCTGCCCTTTCTCGAGCGGGCAGCCTAAAACGGTGTTCCACCCTGCCCGGATCCATAAAGGGCAATGTCGTAAGTTTCCGGCGATCTGACGTAAGCGTTGCCGGAGCTTTATTTAAATGGACAAATTATAGTAAAGGTTGGAGATCTAGGTGGTTTTTATTACGTGGGGATGGTTTTCTTTCTTATTGTAAGATTCTCTCTCCTCATAATCTTAATTCTCTCTCCTCTTCTTCCGGCGATGACGTCACTATTATCGGTGATTTGACGTCACCTAGGCTTATTCGTTTGGATAGTCGTGGTAGAAAGAAGGATGCTAAGAAAAACGCCGTCGTTCATCTCAAGGTAATCATTTTTTTTTTTTTTTTTTTAATGGAGAGAAAATTAGTTCTTTTTTGTTCTTGTTTTCTGGTGTTTTTATGAATTTTTTGTGGGTTTTTTTTTATTTAAAGAAAGAATTTTTTGGGTTGAGATTTTTGAGCATTGGGAACATTATTTTAGTTTATTTTTTTTTTCGTTTTGTTCGCTTTTAGTAGCTTCAACTGGGTGTTAATTTGGAGTGGGTCACATCAGCAGGTGGCTAGGACATGAATGATATCAGCTTTTCCCAATTTATAATAATACCATATTATAGACATATTGTAGGAAGAATTATACTTTTTTCCGTTCTGAAATAAATGGGAACAAGTACTCACATAAAATATAAAAGCGTTTCGTTTATTTCAGAACGGAGGGATGAGTAAGGATTTCACAAATGATAAGTTGCCAATGTGATCAGAAAAGTTGCCAATGTGAGATACTACTACTTCCTCCATATTATTTCTATTGCATTATTTTTATTTTATGCTATTTTTGTACTAGCTATAACTATAATTTTTTTTGACTAATATGTAAAACTGGATTCATTTTAATGTATATTTTTTTTCATAAAGTATCAAAATATTAAGTTTTTCGATGATTAGACATATTATGATCAAAGTTGTACATGAGCAACGCGTAGTCCTATGTTTCTATGATAACAAAGCTGGAAAAAGTTTGGTTGTAAGCCAAGGTTTTTAGTGTGGGTCATGCCATCTATCAGTCATCTCTATCACCCACAACAAAAAGTTTTGGTCTTTCTTCCTTTTTTTTTTATTTTTGTTCTGTTTGGCCTAATTATATGTTGGCCTTTAATTGGTAGTACTATAAATTTCTTTCTTGCATGCTTTTCTTGCTTCCTAATATATCCAACCTAGTTACAAAATTATGCCTCTTTTGAAAGTTTAGTGGGTAAGTAAGTTGCAATTTGGCTGCAAAAATTATTAAAAATGGGAAGTCATTATGTTTTCTTATTATTGTTATTATGATGATGTGTTGAAATCTTGAAGTAGAGGTTGCGTGGATTATTAGATTTCTCTCCTGTTGTTATACTGCCTGTGAGAATGAAAAGTTTGAAAAACTTGTTTTCCAATAAAAAGATCTGCACCTTGTAAGCTAAATTGGCTTCTTTATTTTCTTTTGACCTGCAGATCTGTAAAAGCTGTATTTTGGTGTTACTCCTATAAAGAATTAGGAGTTTCTTACTAGCACCCTTTTTTCTTTTTATAATTATATTATAAAGTTTTGAGCTTTTGAGTATGCTTTATTTCTTCAGTATTGTGGGATTTAGGCGTTTTGGTATGAATGTGGGTCTTTATTGGTGTTAGCTTGAAGATCTTATGGTTCAACAAGTTGGAGTTTAGGCTTTGTGATTGAATAAGTTCTACCATTTGCATAGTATGGTTTCATTCCAATTTCCATCATTATAATTATTTATATTTTGTTTATTCCAAAACATGCTGATTAGGAAGATCTAATCAGATCCATTAGAAATAGTTGTTGATTTTTTTTGTTCCCTGAATGTTGTGCTATAGCTAGAGTTATGATGAGATCTCCTTCTTTCTGTTATTCTGGTTTAAAATGAACTTCAAATCACTTTTAATGTTTCTGTCAACAACTCAAAAGCTAAGGGTGTTTTCCCTTCCTGCTCTTTGGTTATAAATCTGATTATATTACTCACATTGTTACACATTGCAATTTGCAGCACCAGTGAAACTTAAAGTTGTGAGAAATGAGGAGAGATGGGGTAGAATCTCCCGCTTCAGCCATTTTTAGGGTTCATTAGCATGAAAGTAGGATGGGATAAAAGTTGTCCGAATCGAGGAAGATATATATAACCCAACTGTTATCCTATCACAATAACCACTCTTAGCTCAATCAGATGTGCAGTTAGTTTTGTTGTTGATTTGCTTGTTTCTGTTGCGTCTGACCTACGTATTTTTTGTGTTAATAATTGTTTCTAAGCTAGCTACATTCTCAAAATTGACAATTAAGATGAAAACATATTATTGCTAGAGGTGTCAAAGTCAAAATTTCAGCATGACTTTGACCCCAATAATCCTCATGCAAATTTGGTTTCATCTGACATTCTAGATGTTGGATGATTTCGAACATTATATTTTTTCCATCTTTGTTATTCTATGGCTTCTCATTCTAATGGGATTACTGCTGTGTTCTTGCTGTTGTTGTTGTTGTTGTTATTGTTGTTGCTGGTGCTGCTGTTGCTATTATGTGGCTCTTGTGAGATTGAATTCGCAAAAGTGGATATCATTTAAATGCAACCTAAATCTAACACTCTAGTCTCTAGATGATACATGATTTTTGCTGGAGGAATAATAGTGTCAATGAGATTGTTCAACTGATTGCAGAAATTTGACTGTATATAAAATGTAAGCAGGTGACATCATTTCGAGAGAGCAGGTCTGACGGTAGGAGGTTTTACATATTTACAGCTACAAAGACCCTTCATCTGAAGACTAATACGAAACGTGAAAGGGGGTTGTGGCTAGACGCTTTGGCATCCTCAAGAAGTCTCTTCTCCTTATTAAGACCATTACATGATAATCCTCCTCTTTCCCCTGACAATATTCCCTTCTCAACTGAAAGACTAAAGCGTCGTTTAGCTGAAGACGGGGTCAATGAGTCGCTTGTAAAGGACTGTGAGGAGATTATGCTATCAGAATTTTCAGAATTACAAGGAAAGCTAAAAGTCCTTTATGAGGAGAGATCCAATTTGCTCGACACATTAAGGCGGTTGGAGGTAATTTCTACAATTCATATTGTCTCTACTTTGTTTTGATTTGCGTTCATCGCTGCTCTGGATATCTATATAAGACAAATTGATTAGTATTCCTCTTTGATTATTAGCCCTTATCTGAAGCTACAACCCCTTATTTGAATGTGTGTGATTTATCAGGACTTGATGAGCTTATATATATATATTTTGACATAAGTGAAAATAGAGTGTGGAGACAGATACCTCAGTCTACGCTCTGTGTGTGTGTGTTATAGTAAGGTGAGCCTCCTGACCGAGCCCCTAACTCTTGGAGTACTCAGTTGGAATAACAGGGCAGCGAGGGGAGGGGGAATGAAGACTCAAACCTCATGAGTGCATTTCCTATCCCTAAACGAGTAATTTACGCCACATACTTAATTATATGTTTCGCCTTTTGAATTTAAGCATTACTCTTGAAAAACATTGTTTGTCTCCTTTTTTTAAGAAAAAGGAGGTAAATTTCTACTAGTCTCAAATTCTAAGGAAGAAAGATCAGTGTAGTTACTACTTTGGATGCTCTACACGACACCCTTCAAAAAGTATCTAATAGTACTAGTAAAACTACTGTATTTTCACACTGAAGAATTACAATTACACATATTTCCTCTGAAATTTTCACGATTTCATGCGTCAAAGACCCTACAAATACTATATATGTAGAGAGGAGAGGACAAAGGTGATGATGATTGATGAGAGAACAACCACAACCTTCCAAATGCTTCTGATTTAGCCTAAGGCCCAAAGCCCAACATCAAAAGGAGACATCTTTAAACTTTAAAGTTGTTATCTATCTCTTTTACTGTTTTACACATCCTTCTTTAGTGATTTATCCCTTTCGGTTGAATTTTTGTTATTGACTGCTTCTTTATTAGTCTCCATCTCCAAGGTTACATGATAGTAATTTTATATTGAAGTTGCAACAATTTGAAGAACTGGTATGGTATTTTGTTGTTTGGAATTGGAAGTGTTAATTGAAGATTAAAGCTTTTAATTGGGTATTTGTAGAACCCTCTTAATTATGCTAGATCTAGGAAAATATAATAGTAGTAAGATTTCAGTGTGGAAGAATATACCATATTCATCATTCATAAGTTCATCTTTTTTGTGTTTTTGATAGCAATGTTTGTGTTATTTATGTAGGGACCAAATACTGATGCTGAAGCACCAGGAATCAATGATAAAGATTATCAACTTTCGAACAAGGAATTTTCCAGCTTAGAGCGTGCTAAATATAGTGGTATTGATGCTACGGTGCTCCTTCTCTCTACTCTTCTCTCTCTCTTTCTTTTTTTTTTTTTTTTAAAAATATTTTAAAAGCACATACAATGAATGAAATAGCACTTCTAGTTTGTGAGCTTTTCCTAGTGTAATGTAGTATTGGATTGCTTGTTAAGGTCTAGCTTATGATTTTTTTTTTTTTTTTTTGGTATTAAACGCAGCCGCCTTAAATTACGATGTCAAATATAGTTTTACAATCTGAGATAAGAAAATCCTTACAATAACCAGGGGGGGTGGGGGAAAACCCTAGTTACATTACTTCTACTATCCGCATAGCGACAATTCTTAGCTAGTACATCCGCAATCCTATTGTCTTTTCTGCTACACTGCTCAATCTTCACTTCCGGGATCGTCCTCCACAGCTTTCTGCATTCAGATATCACACTCATATACTTGTCAGAATTACCCACTGTGGGCATTTGGTGGTTGTTTGTTGTACAATAAGAACAATGGGGTTCAGCTGCATGAATTAAGATGGTGGCTGTTTGTTGTGCATGAATTGCAAATTTAAATGTCCTGTGGAAGATTTTTCAACTCTAGAAAGTTGAGAAATTACCCATTTTCTTGGATTCTTTCTGTCTGGAAATTTGTCTTGTCTGGCCCCATAGTCTTCCCCTCTCCCCGATGTTTCTGTGGAACTTTGTGTCAAGTCGAACTTGACAGCACATGGTTGGTAGAGTGATTGGTTATGTTTAAGACTTGTGAACTCGCATAATAGAAGTGTGGCACATCTCTGGGATCATATGGTGAACAAGAGGGGCCAATATGGTTCTTGACTCTAGTCAGCTATTAGTTTTCTCTTGTTAGAGGAAGTTGTTTCAGTTTTGTGGCAAGTATTATCTTGCTAATTTTTGAAAATTGTATAGGTGTTAGGATTAAATTCCTTAAAATTTTTAGTTTGGTGCAAAGGGATTGAGTTAACTATCCCTGTTTGTGGTAATGTGATGTGATTTAAAATACCTTCTTCGATGGTTTCTCACAAGTTAATCTGCTGGCTAGAGTTTAGATTCAACTTGTAGAGTTTAGACAGTCTGATGTTGAGATTCGTATAAGCTACAACCATTGTCACTTCTATGACTGTCATTATTACTTCTTGATATCTGTTTGCTTTTGGATGTTTAGAATGTAGTACCACTGCGTCATCTGATGACACTGAGAAACAAGACGTGGAGGAAGCATCAGACCGAGAGGAATCTTGCTACTATGATACAAAGGACTACTTTACTGAATCTCCATCTCATCTTATTGGCAGTGGTATGGACACCAAAGGCCAAGACGGTGATCTGAAAGATGTTTGGTCTATGGAGGCACCAAGTGACGCTCTATATTCACATATTGAAAGGCGTAAAAAGCTTCCTGATCCAGTTGAAAAGGAAAAACCTGTCAGTCTCTGGTCTATGATCAAAGATAATGTAGGCAAAGATCTGACAAGAGTATGTCTTCCCGTGTACTTCAATGAACCTATATCATCTCTTCAGAAATGCTGTGAAGACTTGGAATATTCTTACCTTTTGGACCGAGCATATGAATATGGTAAAGCGGTAAGTGAAGTATATAACAGTTTGTCTTACTCATCAATTTAGGCTCCTAAAGTGGGGAATGGCTTGTACTATAGATAATCTCTGTCCTCTTTCAACAGAAAGTATGTAGCTCTGCCTTATTCTTAATTCTCTCATTAGAACTAATTCAAGGCAGACCAGGATGCAGTTGAAATTGAAATGTGTGGGGTGAGGAGGTTCTGTCTGAAAGACCAATGTTTACTTTTGTATCTTGCATGATTTAATACTGAGTATTGCCATCAGCCTAAGCCTTGCTTGGATCTCAAATTATTGCATTTTGTGTAGTCTTTGCATTGTGATAAGCATCAAGCCTTCCGTGATAGCTAGAATTTCTCAAATGCTTTACGCGGTCGCCTCCTCACTTCCCCTCCAAGTACCCACTCTGGATAGGGAGGCGTAATGGGTGTTTGGATTATATAATTTTTTTTTTTTGGTGAACAGAGTATATAATAAGGTCAAGAACTTTTGTTTATGGCAATAGTTGCACTGTAAAACACTAGGCTCTAGAACATTCGTGAAAACCTATATTGTGCAGCATAGCTAAATTGTGCAAGTGGAGCATAAATGGTGAATTGAATGCTTGTCCTCTTTCTGTCATGTTCTCTGATGGGTGTGATTCATGCATGTAAGACTACTTTGTGCTGCTCAATGTACTTAATTGGCACTATTATTCTGCATAACCAATAATAAGTTATTTTCTTACAGGGAAACAGTCTTATGAGAATAGCGAATGTTGCAGCTTTTGCTGTTTCTGGTTATGCATCTACCGAGGGCCGGCTCTGTAAACCTTTTAATCCATTGCTAGGGGAAACTTATGAAGCTGATTTTCCTGAGCAAGGAATTCGTTTTTTCTCTGAGAAGGTTAGTACCTGCGAGGAGAATATGAGCTAGAGTGCTAAACAGTCTTTGATCTTTCTAAAATCTAGAAATTGTCTCTGAGTTCTTATCGTAAAACTACTTGTCCTTTAAGTTTGCTTCCCTGTAGTGTTAAGCTGCAACATTATCAAATTCTTGTGTTGCCCTTTAATAAATTATGAATGGAGCATAGATGGGTAGGGCATAAGAGCGTGTTTGTCTAACCAGAAAAGGTGGGACTTTTTATTTAGTTTGATATCTTCACATATAATATATATTAGACGGAAAGCATTAGCAAAGACAAGATTACATCTCCAATTTAGCTTCTCCTCCACCCAAAAAGGGATTTGCTAAAGTGTTGGAAGCTATTCAAGAATGTTGAATTTCATCTATTTGGTGCCCTGATTCTTTGATCATTTGTTAAATTCCCAGGTCAGCCACCACCCTACTCTCATAGCCTGCCATTGTGAAGGCAGAGGATGGAAGTTCTGGGCAGATAGTAACTTGAAGACGAGATTTTGGGGCCAAACAATTCAAGTTGATCCGGTTGGAATATTGACTCTTGAGTTTGATGATGGAGAAAGATTCCAGTGGAGCAAGGTGTGATATTTTGTCTCTATGATTCTGGGATTTACTTTGCTTTTATTTTCTTCTCATGTATTTGACATAAACTTCTATGTCCTCTAATTCTGTTTTCAGGTTACAACTAGCATCCATAACCTTATCATTGGCAAAATTTATTGTGATCATCATGGGATGATGCACATACGTGGTAATCGTCAGCACTCATGCAAACTTAAATTTAAAGGGCAGACTTTTCTTGATAGGAATCCGCGCCAGGTAAATTATCTTTTTTTCTTCCGTCATTTTCCGAACATATTGTTAAGAGTTTGATAGAGGGAGAAATGACCTTCCTATGTTAGTAGGACTCGAGTCCCCAAGTTGAACACGAGTAAGTGTCTTAAGTGACCAATTTGTCTATTTTATGAAAAATTTCCTTGATTTTGGACCAAAACGCGACATAGTGACCTTTTTATTATCAATATCATGGAAGTATTCTGCTGTGCTCTTGTTTTCTCATTGCTGTCTTGCATGTATTGTGTGGAAACCTATACTTCTAAGTGATATAAGTTCTGTTTATTGGTGTTAGTAGTGCACATCACTTCACATCTTTATAACGAATTTCCCTGCAGGTTCATGGTTTTGTTGAAGATGGCAACGGGAGCAGATATGCAACAGTCTACGGGAGATGGGACGATAGTATCTACTATATCAGAGGCGACGGGAAGAACAATCGGAAAGCTTTAAATCCATCCGATGATGCTTCCTTGCTTTGGAGGAGGACCAAGCCTACCCCTAATCTTACTCGATACAACTTAACATCATTTGCCATCACCCTCAATGAATTGACACCAGGACTTGAGGTAGATGAGATTTAAACAACCTGTCTCTTTGTGCATTCTTATTAGCTCTTCTGTTTCTCTAATTGTTTCTGATAGCTCTGGTTCTGGCTATTTGATCACGGATTAGGAGAAGCTTCCTCCGACAGATTCAAGACTTAGACCGGACCAGCGGCATCTAGAGAATGGCGAGTATGACAGGGCAAACGTTGAGAAGCTACGTCTGGAGACAAGACAGCGAATGGTATGCATTATCCTCAACTATGGTGTTTCCTTCTTATTTGAATGGTATGCATAATCTTATATTGATGCTTGTTGAGATAGTATTGCTCCCTGGGTGAGAATTACTGTTTATTTTTATGACCAACTCCATATTGGCTTCCACCATGAGTTGATATCTTTTTCAAAACTGTTTCAGTGGTTTTTATGTGAGTCGTCGTTCTTCCACAGTAAATCTATACTCTACATCTTTTCCAGTTTCCTCATTTCATTAATTTGCTCATGCTCCTTTTGGTTTCCCTACCCTTTTCAAATTCTATGAATGTCTATTCAGAACACCTTTAAAAATTTTCGTTATAAAAGAACGTAAGATACTAACATTTGAATTTTCCATTAAGGTAACCTTTTACTACAATGTGGATTTCTAGAAATTTGTTTTTTTTTTTCTATATGTATAAAAACCCAATACTTGAATAATGGCCAGGGCATGATAGAGGAAAGTTTCATCAGAATTGCACTTGAGATTGGCTTTACTTTCCCATTTTGATACTATTATTCTTTTGGTACAAACTGTATATAACTCTTGCTTTAAATTTTTACCTTCATTGTTTGAGTGATTCTAGTTGATTTACAACAAGCCATTTCATCACCACTAAAATGCATTCTCAAAATAAATATCTCTATCTGTTTTTCACATTGATCTCCAAATAAATCTCTCCATTTATACTTCCTCTGTTCTGTTTCAGTTGCAATGTAGGGGGAGAACATTAATTTAGGTAAGGAGAGAGGTAGAGAGAGATAAAAAGGGGAACAATGTGATGAGGAGAGAGATAAAAAGAATATCCTAAATAGATAATGTTGCAACTAAATTGAAACACCCAAAAGTAGGGTGTGTTGCAACTAAAAGAGAACGGAGGAAATATATTTTTAGCTAAATAACATCACGTGTAAGGTCCCGCATGAGCCAAAAAACTAGTTGTCTGTTAGTATAAATTATAAATCTTTGTTACTCTAAATATACATTGAGAAAAGGCCAACTGGAACAATTATTAAAGAACAGAAGTTGTATCCTGTATGGTTTGAAGTTTTTGCTTTTCTTCACCTTCATATCTGTTTCTCAACTTTCAGCTTTAAGCTCTTCTTGATCATATAATTTGTTTTAGAAGGGTCTAATTGCAACATTATCCCTTTTATCATGGGGTAAGCAACTCCTTTTTCGTGGCATTGAGGTAATGTCGATTTTGGTCGTGATGATGGATTGTATAGTTCAATTCTTTGTGGAATTTGATGTGAATCAGGTTTTGTTATTAGGAAGTGTTAATGACTTGGATAATAAGAGGTGTATCTATGTCATTGTTTTCTATTATCGCCAATTATTTGTTTTATGGAGTTCAGAAAAGACAGTTTAATTGTGCTGAATTTCATCGTCTTGCATTGCAGTCAAGGAAATTACAAGAAGATGGATGGCGACCTCAATGGTTTGAGCAAGAAGGTGAAGATGGACCTTATCATTATAAAGGCGGATATTGGGAGGCTAGAGAACAGGGAAATTGGGATGGTTGCCCAAACATTTTTGGAGAAATTATCGAATCCCCTGACAGCTTCACTGAAGATAGTTAACTAAGGTGCAAACCCTTTCTGGAATTTTATTTGTTTTATTTC
This sequence comes from Beta lomatogona, assembly GCA_947646795.1. Classification (NCBI taxonomy): domain Eukaryota; kingdom Viridiplantae; phylum Streptophyta; class Magnoliopsida; order Caryophyllales; family Amaranthaceae; genus Beta; species Beta lomatogona. The sequence continues at coordinate 2,804,546 of CANSNZ010000150.1, forward strand.
CTCTATCAAAGTTTAACCCTTTCTGGAATTTTATTTGTTTTATTTCCTCTATCAAAGTTTTGACTTACATAAATTAACTTGTCTCCACTCTCCAGCCTTTTCCAATGAATTCAAGTAGATGTGCTGGTGTCTTTTTTGTCCTTTTCTTATTTTGGAGGGAAGATGTGCTAGTTCTTACCTTTACATTGTGCTAAAATGCTAGACTTCGCTAAGTGGATAAAGCGACCCATTTATCGACCTAGTTAAATTCGAGTTGGCCTCCCCTTCTTGAATAAATGAGTCAAAAAGGCTTAACACTAACCTACTTATTTTGTGTCCAGTTTGTGTCGATTTAACTTTTGTTAGCTCTAATGTTTGGGTCAGAGAATTCCCAGTCTGATCTGAATTTTTGTCTGACTTCCCTGAAACCCAGAAGCTGTCCACACTCGGTGGAACTATCCATAGGGTATTAAAATCTGAAGCAACTGAACAGATTTTACTGCTACCATTCGAAGCGACCATATATTCTCGGTAATGGGTGATTTTCAATTCAACCCATGACTTACAGATCGCCGTGTATGGAGATTGCATGGTTTAAGCAGCCAGAAAATGACAGTAAGGTCATCAAATTTTTTCTTGTGGAGCCTTAGAAAGGTAAAGTTTGTAGTCCTTCCTGTTATAATTAGATGATTATTTGTATCTTCCAGAGGAATAAATGTGGAGGGTTTTGTTTTGGGTGGAAACACAAATGTATTGTAGGAAATTATGGTAAATATCTGCAGCTCATGCTTGATCTCCATCAAGGCGTCAACTAGTTAGTTCCCTAGTGCCTATTGTATTACCCTTTTGTTTCTTACTCCCCTTTTTTTTCCTCCTTCAACCCTGTACATGTAATTTATGTAGGAAAAGAAAGGTCGTTGAAGTTTATCATTATAGCATAAACTAGTTTAGCGAGTAAAGAACCGTTGATGGTAATACCAAAAACATGTATCGAGTTATGTTTGTAACATTATCCTATGTTGCTCCATTGATCCAAAAGAATTAAAAGAAGATTCTATACTTACTCTTATTTTACTATATACAACATATTCCTTGTATGGTGGATGTTTTGATATGCTGACATTTACTTCCATGGTAACTTCTTTCTCCCGAATAAGTGTCACTTAATTCGCAGATCGCTTTCAAAATGCACGGGAATAGGAAGCCCCCATTCTAATGCATTGGAATTGCGAACTGACAAAATGGAACACTCAAACCAATTCGCAATTCGCAATTCGCATGGGTACCCAGTGAATTATGTGATATTGCCCGAAACAGCCTAACATCATATAATTACTCCACTTAACCCGCTAACCATTAATATTACCTATGATGATCCGAGTAAAGGGTACTGATTTCTTAATTTCCTTTCTTTTCTTTATGGTGCTGTGGCTGTTGTTTGTTGTTAACTTGCCATGGTAGGTTGATGATGATGTGGTGCTAATTTATGAATCTCAAATCGGGCTAATTTACGAAAGAGAAATGGTTATAAAACCTATTGAAGTTAGGAGATCAATGAAAATATAAAGATCATCATTATTATCTTCCATGAAACAGAGTGATAATGTTAATTAAACATCATCTTGAGTGATAATGTTAATCAAACATCATCTTCTTTCGCAGTGTACCAGTTAGAAGACATGAATATTATTCAGCTGATTACATTGTGTCATACAAGTGATACAACAATCTCTAATATATATGGGAACTCTTGACGACTTTGGTGTTCACCCTTCTTTACCATTATACGCCTAACTAAAAACCAACTATAACTTCTCCAAAAAATTTTTTAAAATAAAAGAAATATAGATATAGTGAATGGAAAAACTGCAATTACACCTCATACCACCATCTTTTTATTTGCTTTCGCATGCATCGCGTGCATATAAGACTAGTATAATCAAATTGAAACCGTTGAGATGAGGGCTCCTAATTGTATTTTATCTTCTCTAAGAATCTCATTAAAAGGAATTGAACCAATTAGCTAGTATAAGCCTCATGAAAGTTGGGTAAAAAAAAGTACTACATGTTAAACTAGCCGACCTTATAATAAGTCCTTCTCTGCACAACAATATGAATTAATTTCTTTTGAGTTGGGCCTCCTGTCCAAGTCCAACTTGTGAAAAGGAAGGAGGGAGGGTGAAGAAGGCCCAAGATTCAACTTCGTTAATAGGAAAGTTGCATTTCAATCGATTAGAATGCTTACAACTTACAAGTTGCAAATGCATCACCCACTTCACAATCTTTTTTTTGGATAAGAACCATATGCCTGTTCAGAGCTGCTTACCGGTCAAGCAGAGCCCGAACTATGGTCTGCTCGACTTGTGTTCATATAAGTTTATTCGAGGTCGAGCCGAACTTTTACCAAATTTAAACGAGCCGAGCTCGTGCTGTTCACGAACATGCTTGACTCTTTATCACCCCTAGTTTTTACATGTTTTATTTGTTTTTCCTTTTTTAATATTTGAGATTTATAGGTTTTTATTAGCCAATGAAACTATTAACTTATTATTGTGTAATATCTAGGTTAATATATTTATGTATATATATAAATATATTATTTTTCTTTATAAAAGTATAATCGAGCCTGTTCACGAGCTTTCAAGTCGGGCTCTGCCTAGCTTAGCTCGGCTCGTTAAAGTCTCGAGCCGAGTCCGAATCCGAGCCGAGCCACCACGACCTAAACTTTGACCGAACGGATCCGAACTGTTCGCGAACAGGCCAGACTCATTATCACCACTATACCGGTTTACTTCTCAACGAAAAGAAATGCTTAATATTGTTATTTTTAAAATTTTATAAAAGATAACATTCGAGCTTACTAGTTCAATAATCATCTTTGGAGATGATAAATAAATATAAAGATTATATTATAGAAACATATGTCTTTTCTTACAAAAAATGTTATACTTTTGTAGTTATGTAATATACTTATTTTTTCACAGTATAATTGTTTCATGATCTCACATAATAATGCCTGTTTGACCTTAATGACCTACCATTAACACATGATCCTTGACATGAATGGAAAACAAAGAGGAACGTAAAAAAAAAATTGTTCAAGTATAAATTTATTTTTAAGTGTTAATAGCGTGAAGATCAAGAAATTGCTAACTATTATTCGTATATCACATTTTATAAGTTTATGTGCATTAAGGTTCATTATTAGATAAGTTAGGTAATAATTATAGCAATTATAAAATGGATATGATTTAACAAACATTAGAGCTTTTAATTAAAGTCATAGAGTTGTAATTATCACCTGAATAGGAAACTGACTAAGAAAAAGAAAAGCAATGTAATTGACTAATTGTAGAATTAATTGGATGCATGGATAAATAATAATATAGTGAATTTATTTGAAAGAATAAGAGACATAATTAATCAATGACGAGGTCGAATTTATCTATTCAAAATGAATAAGATTTGTTAAGTTTTACCATTAGATCATTAAGAAGTATATTTCATTCAAATATGTTAAGATTATAAACATGTACAAAGTGATACAACATAAAACATTAAATCACAACCAATGTATTGCACGACATTTGGGTAGATAAGATAAATGACAAATTGGATGAGATCGAGCTTATCAATACTGCATCCTAGTAAAGCTAGATCTAGGTTTTTTTTTATTTTATGTTTCTTTGTACTTTTGTTTCCTAGTGGTCTCTCCCTGAGATATAGATTCCACTTGTTAGTTCCTAGGACCTCCATGTACCGTTTGGAAAAAAAATTAATTATGTTTCGCATATATATCTATTGAGTTGCACCATTAAAATTCCTCTCAAAAAAAAAGTTGCACCATTAAAATCATTAAATATTTTTCATATAATAAATTTAAAGATATTGAAATATGCCAAAAGCAAAACTTATGTTGCTTAATTTTTAATATTATGATGAGCAATATAAGATTTTTTTATTTATAAAGGAAAGAAATAACTAGGAGGTGTCTACACAAGAGACACCCCTTAAAGCACCCATAAGGGTGGTTACAATAAGCTTCAAGTACAAGAAAAAAAGAAACGAAGAAAAAGGAGCACTAAGGAACTCGAGTAAATGCTCCGCCGCGGCATTACACCATCTCCCCAGGCCCAAATTGACGTCGAACCCTTCTCGGGGGCAAGACAAACACCACCGAAAATGAATAAGCTCCCAAATTTTCACAAGAGAAGCACAATTACTTGAGGCCACAAGATCAACCACAAAGCTAACCATCTAAAAACAAAAACTTAATAAAACAGAAAATTACATAAGATATAATTATGCGCATACATGCTTCATAATAGTTTCGGTCAAAAGTAGCAACTTTAATGTTATATTGCAAGTATATTTTATAAGATGATTGTTGATGGAAAAAATAAAAATTGGATTTGTAAGTCATAAAGGCAAAAATAATAGCTAGTAGATGGTAAAGGCATGCTAGGAGCCTAGGAGCAAGCCATTGAAACTTCCCTCAAAGAACATCCGACATCTGTTGAAAACGCATTCCTCGGCGGAAGATTTTATATCATCAAAAATTGATTCGTTTGCTTTTTATTCCTAAGAAGCATAGTGGATAAAAAACATAGTGCTCATGGAAAAGTATATTGTCCTTTACCTTGAGAATAATTCGTATCTTCTCACCATATTATAGCCATAATGACCTATATATAAACCTTCATTATAAGCAGATTTCTTATAAGAGCAAATCGCAAGGTGGATTAAAACATATGGTGGATAACTATGTCATTATACCTTGAGATTTTTTTTAATTAGCATATCTGCATATGCAAGCCCATTCAAATAACATGTCAATATCAACAAAATCATTAATTTTACAGAATGATCATCATTATTATAACAAGATATAAGAAGGTTTGCTTTTGGAATAAGCTACAAGATATATTGAATTGTTTCCACTTAGATAGGCAACATTTATCTATTATTTTTGTAACAAAAAGAATGAGTAATTTTTAGTTAAATGAATATGAAAACAAGCTAAAAGGGAAAGTTTGTTACCTAACCCAACTAATAATTTGGAGAAATATTGGCCAAGGGTGGGAGCTATTGAGTCAGAATAATTCTTGGAACCTGGGAAATGGTAGAAAAATTGACTTCTGGCATGATGATTGGCTCTCTGTGGGCCCCTTGCGTAGTTGGGTCCAGGGCCCCCTTGATCAGGAAAATGTTAGGAAAGTGCATAGTATCACAAACCTTGGGATGTGGGATCTCTCTGGCCTAACACTTACTCTACCAAAGGATATTGTCAACCGCATTCTTAGTATCCCCCCCCAACTAGAAAACTTTTCGGAGGACCTTCTTATTTTAAATTTTGTAAACCACAATGGGTTTGTTCTTAGAGATGCCTATGCGGCCATCCTACCCCATCCGATAGTGGAGGAGGACCTATCCTGGATTTGGAAGTGGCGGTGTGAACCGAAAATAAATTTTTTTATTTGGTTGCTTTGGCATGACCGCCTACCACATAGAAAACTTCTTGCAACTAGAGGCATAACCCCAGATCCCATATGTCCTAGATGTCAGTGTGAATCCGAGCATGGTTCCCATATTATTCGTGAGTGTGTTAAAAGTAAGGAAATTTGGGAATGCCCGGGAATGCCTGATGTTTTTGGCGGGGATTTCAAGACGTGGCTACGAGTGAATATGACTTCTAGGGAAACCTTTAGAGAGCTCCCATGGCTTTGTGTCTTCCCTTACCTTTGCCATGACATATGGAAAGACAGGAATAGTTGTGTCTTCCAGGGTCGCCAGCCTACACCTGTTCAGGTCATTTGCTTTAAGGCAACGGGGAGTGCCCGGGATTATGATTCGTCCTTAGGAACAAGTAGTATGGTACAAGGTGTTCCTCCATATTTTGCCCATCCTCAGGATTTTCTTATGATTCATGTGGATGCTTCATTTATTAGTACTTTAAGTGACAGGGATTGGAGGTGTGATTCGCGATGGTAAGGGACAATGGCATGGGGGCTTTGGAAAGAAAATATTTACTACTGACTCTCTTGCAGTGGAAATTTTGGCGATTTTGGAGACCCACAATTTCCCCAAAGCGATCATATATTCCGATTGTAAGAATGCACTTGAGCTTCTTACAAAGGAGCATTCTGATTTATATTCCAACATCTTGAATACATGCAGGCAGCGGCTCAAGAAGAGACCGGAGATTCTAAGTAGGCATTGCAGCAGACAGTATAACCGGGTGGCTGATAGTTTGGCAAAAGCGGCTAGAGTTATGAATGGTGAATGTGCTGTAACTAGAAGCTTCCCCATTCCCCCTAGTTATTGTACGGAACTATTAAACTTCGATTGTAATATTTTCAACTTTATTAAGTAATGAATGAAGTGCTTTGCTTACCCAAAAAAAATTGACCACTTTGAGCACACATGCATGCATCTAAAGGGCACTCAAAACAACAGATCAACAAGCATATTTTTCTAGTACGTAGTTTGTCTCTTGTCAGTTGCCAGTGAAATGGGATAATCATAAAGGGGGACAAAATAATTAAGCAACTAAACTCTAGCTTCTATTTTTCAATTCCAACTCCATATGAAGATATATAGCATCTGGTGGGAAGAAGAAACAAAATCTACAATTCTACACAATATAACAAAAACCATGAAGGATTATTTTATGTGAGATTCTTTAAGCTCCAATTGAAGTTGAGTTATTGTACATATCATAGTCAACATTTCTCTAACATGGTGCTCAGAATAAGAACAAAAGTTATTACCATCAGTATAAAGGCGGCTAAACTTTAACTTCTCCATAATTGGACTTAATTAAAGTTCGTTAAACTCAAGCAAATTGTAGAATATGATGATTTAAGAACCGGTTATAGGTAGAACTATCAATCAGGTCGGGTTATAGTCAAATGATTATGAATTCGCATTATATTCAAGTTGGTTGATTTTTGTTTTGGGTCATAGTCATACAATACTTATTCAAATCCTGCAACATTCGGGTTCGCATGCATATATCCAACGAGTTAAATAATTTGGAAAAGCGGTTTTTATTCCTTTTTTTTGGGATATATACAGAACAAAATACACTTAATATATATAAGGAGAGAGAACCAAGGACCCTTGGGTCCAATGGTATGGCTTCCTATCTCCCACATGGGAGACCAAGGTTCAAATCTTGGTGGAAGCAAAATTTCAATATTGTTGGGGGGGAAGGGGGGGGTGGTTTGGGGCATTGTTGGGCCTCTGAGTGAGTGGCGCGCATGCGGGCGGCGGAAGAAATTCAATGCTACACGGGTTCCCGAAAGGGGCCCAAAAAAAAATATAGGAAGAGAGAATACGGTAGCAAGTAGGTGATATAGCACATGACTTATATATGATAATCGCATATAATTTGAATATTTATGTTTTTGCATACCATATTTCTTAAACATCTTGAATTAGACTTTAAAATAAGATTCATATGCCATCTACTTATTCAAAAAGATACTATCAAAGGAAAATAATTAATTATTAAGTTTTTATTTGTAAATTTGGTTCATGATCGGCCCATTCACAGTATAACGTTTCTTTTATTAGGAGCATAGAAGTGTAACCTAGGATAAATCAATTAATTAAATAACTGAACTAAATTATTATTTCTTGATCAACCTACGATAATTTAGAGATTTTGAAACCTAACATTATTTTTAAAAAAATTATTAGTATGATTCTATCTTTTTTTGTTGATAATAGTATTGATTTCATGACTAAACCATAACAATTCAATTATTAGCAATCTAACCTGGTTAGAAGCTCAACAAATTATCGTCTTATCTGTATTTGTTTAGCTCGTGCATCTCACGAGTGAAAAACTACTTATTCTAATTACTTATAATCAAATCAAATCAAATCAAAGCATACAAATGTTGTCTAAGTTTAACAAAAATAATCCTAAAAACCAACAATTCTAATAAAACTAATAATCGCTAAAAATGTAATGATTTTCGGTTTCGTTGAGTCAAAAATAAGTCGAGTCGATTTTAATCCAAAAATTTATGGGTTTTTTTTTGGGTCACAACATTTTGTTTGAATCTAATTTTTTTTGCGTCAGTTGCAAGTCTTAAATAAGTCTAGTAGTGAGATGCAGAGTTTATTTCTCGTAATTGTATTTAGAATTTCTGGGTTTTTTTTGGGTTCGGTTACAATAAACTTTGGGTCACAACATTTTGTTTATATCTAATTTTTTCGAGTCGGTTGCAAGTCTTCAATAAGTCTATTATGAGATGCAGGGTTTATTTCTTGTAATTGTATTAACACTCGCAAGCATGACTATTGAAGTTCATAGAATTGAACTTATAAAACTTGTTCTTCAATTATACATCAATGGCAGATATATGAATCATAGATTCAATTTAGAGAGAGAAGTAATTGAGAGAGAAAGAAGAATAGAGAGAGGTTTTTATTATTGATGAATGAATCAGAAAACTTCTTACATCAGCTAAGAAGAATAGAGAGAGGTATTTATAGACTAGTACTGTAGTACAGAAGGACAAACTTCAGCTACAAGCTATATTACAAGTCAGCTATTCTGTTAATAGTTATGTAACTACTTTCTCTGAATGTGTAACAACTTTCAGCTGAACTGGAGTTGATGATGTAAGTAAGTTGGGTGCTGTTGCTATATGCATGTAAACCCACATCAGGAGAGTGTATACCAACACCCCCTCAAACTAGGAGGTGTAACCATGCCTAGTTTGCCAAGTAATAATTATGTTGAGAAGAGGGAAGACTTTTGGTCAAAACATCAGCTAATTGATGATGAGTAGGTAAATAAGAGAGTTGTAGCAAGCCTTCAAGCACTTTGTCACGAGTAAAATGACAATCGATGTCAATATGTTTGGTATTTTCATGAAATACCGAGTTTTTGGCTATATGAAGGGCTAATTGGTTATCACAATGTAAGGTTAATGGTTTGAGATTAGAAACACCCAGCTCATCAAGGAGTCTAACTAACTAAGTAACTTCAGCAGCAGCATGGGCCATGGCCCTATATTCTGCCTTAGATGAGGACTTAGAAATTGTCCCATGCTTCTTAGAGTTCCATCTGATGGGACTGTTGCCAAGCAAAACAACATAACCAGAATAGATTTCCTAGTTGTAGGACATGTTGCCCAGTCTGAATCATTGTAGGCTTGTAAGGTTAAGTGATCAGCGGCTTTAAGAAGGATACCCTGACCAGCAGTAGCTTTGACATATATGAGAGTATGAGTGAGGGATTCAATGTGAGAAAGAGAAGGAGAGTGCATAAACTGGCTAAGTGTTTGGACTTCAAAGGCTAAATCAGGTCTAGTATTTGTGAGAAAGTTGAGTTTGCCTACATAGCATCTGTATAAGGCTGGATTAGAGTAAGGATGATCAGTATCAGGATGTAATTTGAGGTTAAGAGGAAGAGGGGTAGAAGCAGGTTTAGAAAGATCAAGTTCACAATCATTAAGAAGTTCAGAAGTGAACTTTCTTTGAGAAAGAATAATACCAGTAGGAGTATGAGTTACTTCAATGCCCAAGAAGTAAGTAAGATGTCCCAAATCCTTAATGCTAAAAGTGGAATGAAGATAAGACTTTAGATCTTGAATAGAGGAGATATTGTTGCTTGTTAAAATTATGTCATCCACATAAACAACAACAAGAGTGACTTCAGAACCAGAGTGTTTTATAAACAAGGAGTAGTCATTCTTTGACGGTTGAAAACCTTGAGTTTTGAGAGCTTGAACAAGTCTTGCAAACCATTGTCTACTAGCTTGCTTAAGGCCATAAAGAGACCTTTTGAGCTTGCAAACTTGATTGAGAGGATTGAGGAACAAAGTACAACCAACATGTGTTGGGACCTTGTATGGACCCCATACATCAACATGTAAGAGTTGAAAAGGAAGATAAAACCTGATACAACTGGTTAGAAAGGAAGATCTTGGTTGCTTTGCAATAAGGCAGACTTGACATAAGTAGTCATTTGAAGTAGCAACAGAATTATTGATATGTTTTATTTGATTGAAAGGTAGATGACCAAGTCTCAAGTGCCATAGCTTGGCCTTTTCAATAGTAGTGAAGCAAGAACTAACAATAGTAATCTCAGGGGAAGCAGCAACAACAAAGAACTCATCAGATAGAGTATACAGTCCATTCTCAAATTTACCAAGTGAAAGAGGCTTGCTCAGAGAAGGGCCCTGAATAAAGCAGTGTTGTTTGTGAACTGTACAGAACATGCCATATCTTTGCACAACTTGGAAATAGAAATAAGATTAAATTGAAATCCAGGAACATGAAGGACATGCTGCAATGTTAGATGAAAACCCAAGGTTGTAAACCCAATATGTTGCACAAGAACTTTAAAGCCATTAGAAATAGTAATAGAATGGTGTTCTCCAGAAACAGATGTATATGATGAGAATAAAAATAGATTAGAGCACATGTGATCAGTAGCTCCACTATCCAATTTCCATTTTGAGCCAAAGAAAGACAACAAGCAAAGATTACCTGCTAGATTAGATGTAGCATTCATACCAAGAGAAGTCGAAGCTCCAACTGATGAATCAACCTCAGAATTATGATATTTTTGAAGAACATCCATCAATCGATTATACTGATCCACTGTAAGAGAAGTGTGAACCATTTCTATTGCTGAAGATGTCTGAACATCATAATGAGTAGCAGCATCATCTACTCTTTTTCCTTTGTTACCTTTGAAATTTGGTGGATAACCATGGAGCTGGTAGCATTTATCAATGACATGGCCTAACATCTTACAATGATCACAGAACGCCTTCTATAACCTGCAGAATTATGTCTACCAAAATTGATTTGATTAGAAAAGCCATAAGAGGATGAATAAGGTTTTGAACCCTTGGAATTATAGCTGTTTGTAAACTTGCTAGCAGCAAAAGCAATAATATCAGTCTGAGGTTTAATACTACTGATATCTTGATGCCTTTCTTCTTGCATAAGCAAACGATAAGCCTTAGAAACACTAGGAAAAGGATGCATCATCAAAATATTACTATTAACAGGACCATACTTATCATGAATCTTCATCAAGAAGTGTATTAATCTAGCATTCTAATGAGATTTCAAGAGTTTCTTAGTGATTTCACAGCCCGCAACCAAGACATGAACAGTAGGTAATGGATCTAAGCCTATACATATATATGTGAGCATGACTCCAAGAAAAGATGAGTAAGTATTACTGTAGTACTCTAATTAAATTTCTCAAGATTTATGCACATACCCCTTAGATATATAACATCAAGTTTAAGAATCGAGAGAAAATTCTCTCAAAGCACCACAAATATTACAACCCAAAACCGCCCTCAAGGCCTAATCAAAGCAACCTCGCCGCTCTCCCTCACCACAGAGGCTCTGTGTTCAAGCAAATGCCGAGTCGTCAACTGTCCCAGAGCCAGCACCGGATCCTCCACCCCCTCCGACATCCCAGACGTTTAAGGAAGTTATTATGCAGCCCACCGTTGGTCAAGTTCCGGAAATTTCAGAGGTCATTCCTCTCAAAGCGATGAGTATGTCGTATGCGGAGGCCCAACCACCGCTATGCAAGGAAGGGGAGATTTTCATTCCTATCTCAGAATCCCAGTACATGGACCTTGTGCAACCATGGAAGGAGGCTATTATCTGTAAAATGGTTGGAAAATCCTTCTCACAAGATTTTCTTAAAAAGGAACTGCAAAAAATCTGGAATTGTAAAGGAAGTATGGAGCTTGTCTCCTTGGGTAGGGGCTTTTACAGTACGAAATGTAACTCATCGAAAGAACGCTCTCGGATTCTGGCGGAAGGCCCATGGTTCATCATGGGGTCCTTGGTATGGGTGCAAGAGTGGCAGGCCGGATTTAAACCTTCACAAGCCAACATTGTTCATTACCCAATATGGGTAAATCTCCCGGAATTGCCACTCGAATTCTATAGAAAGGAAATCTTAGAATCTATTGGGAATTCCATGGGTAGCCTCGTAAAGATTGACGCAAACTCTTTGCAGGGAGATAGAAGAAGGTTCGCCTCGGTATGTATTCTAATGAAATCAAACCAAAAAACTCCGATGAAAGCTTGGGTGAGAGCCACATGTCAAGAGTTAGTTTTTTCGGAGTCCCCTTGGTACTGTAATTATTGCCGGTGAGTTGGCCATAATAGGCAGCGATGCCCGGAAATCCGTGAAGAAGAAATCGAAAACAAAGTTGAGGAAGATGGAGTCCCAGTCAAAATTATGAAAGAGACCCCAATTGAGGAGCTTGCATGGTTTTACGTGAAAGCAAAAAAGTCAAAAGCTGTACAAAAATTAGGGAAACAAGTAAGGTCCACATCTGTTGGCAGATGGACACCAAAGAAAAGAGGGGGAAATTCTTTTGCAGAAACGACGGCTCCAAAAAGCAATATTTTGGATAAAAGTAAGTCCCTCAACATTGTGTGTGGTCTCGAGGAAAGCAAGATTTTAGAAAATCCCTGCAACAATCGTTTTTCTGTCCTTGTGGATTTGCAGGAGAAGCCCCCTATATCTTTCCCTTCTGATTTTCCAAAAAGTGGAAGCGAAACGTCACATCCCATCACCTTAACTCATCTCTCCTGCTCCCCTAGTAAGTCCCATCCTTGTTCTCTTCCCCCCCAGTAAAACTCATCGCTGCCCCGGTAATGAGTAACTTAACCCAACCAAGCTTATTTATACCCCCTCTTTCCAGTGCTATTCACACACAAAAAAACCATCCCTGCTCAAACTCTCTTAAAAACAAAAATCCCCAACAGTAATTCCTGTCAAGATGATGATGCCCCGGATTCCAGAATTTCTCAACCTGTCCGGATCAACCTCCCCTCCACCACCTCTGTCACCACCGAGCTCGCCGCCCGAACCAAAAGTGATGATCGTGTCGCCAACCAATCCAATGATGTTCACCCGCCCGGTTCGCCCTCTCAAGCCAGATTTCAATATGGAAGCAGTAGAATTCTACTTACTCGACTGCCTGGAGGACCCGAACGAGTTCCACACAGAATTAACATTCAAGGAAGTGAAAGCTTTGATACCCAACCCCTCACTAAACCCCGAAACGGCGGATTTTCTGATGATGTACTCAAATTCGGAATTCCGACCAGCCCATGTACCTCAAGTGCTAGACGCCGGTCATCTTCCCCTCACAATGAGACTTTTTCTCAAGTGGTTCCTAGAGAAAGAGGTAGAAGTAGAGAGCGAAGAAAGAGCAATGTTAGCAAGCTTGGGGCCGTGGATAAACCCAACTCCGTTACTCCCAATGGTACGCACAATTCTAATGGTGAAGCAGAGGGACGTGCGCATGATGGCGCGGAGCAACACGAATGCACTTCTACTCGCTCGCTTACAAGTACCCATGAAACAATTGGGCCTCACGTTAACTTGGGGAGAGCTAAACGGGAGAAAAAACCCTCGAGAAGCCGAGGCAGTCCTGTGGCCACACAGGAAGATGTGGACTTGTCCACAAACCGGGGCCGAAATCGACCCATGGGTAGTAGGAAACGAGGAGATCCTCAAGATGCTCCTCGAAAAAACCCCACTACATAAAGGAATGTCAGTTTTATTCTGGAATGTCAGGGGGTTGGCTCGCCCTACTTTCAAGCCGAATTTTAGGCTGCTTATGCAGCAGCATCATTATCCCTCCCTTGTAGTGCTGGCGGAAACTTGGGTTTGTCGGGAGAAAACTGAGGGTATTATTGCTGATCGGGGTTATGATTCTTGGCATTTGCTTGAACCGGATGGTTTTGTGGGTGGCATCCTCTTGCAATGGAAATCTCATATTCTGGATTTTCATGTAGTGGGAGAAGGTGCGCAGGGAGTCTACGGCGTGGTTGAGGTACGTTCTACAAAAACTTCCTTTGTCCTTACTTCAATTTATGCTAGTCCTAAATTTCATAGGCGTCAAAGTTTATGGCACGATTTAGTTAGTTTTGCTCAGTATTTAAATCAACCTTGGTTAGTGTTAGGTGATTTCAATGAAGTCACTAAACAAAGTGAAAAGATGGGGGGGTAGACCTATATCTAGAAGGAGGGCCGATCTGTTTGCTAATACTATGGCTAGCCTTCTTGACCTTGGTTTTAATGGCCCAAAGTTCACTTGGACCAACAAAAGAAAGCATAATTCGATTTTTGAGAGACTTGACAGAGGATGGGCAAATCCTGCATGGTTTCAGTTGTTTCCTAATGCGAACCTGTGGCATCTTCCGAGAGTCACATCTGATCATTGTCCTATCCTTCTAAAATTGGATAATGAACCCTTTTTGCAAGGTGACAAGCCGTTTAGGTTTGAACCAATGTGGCTCCTTGATCATAGATTTAGGGGGGGAGGTGCTAAATGAGTGGCCTAGGAATTGTAGCTCGATTCAGAAAAGTTTACAGGTTTTTAAGGAAACCCTTATTGAATGGAACCAGGAAACTTTCGGGAATATATATCGTAGGAAGCGTAACCTTCTGGCGCGTTTGAAGGGGACTCAGCTCTACCTTCAATCTCACCCTATGTCTGATTTCCACCAGGGCCTTGAGATGAACTTACAAAGAGACCTAATAGACACCCTGGACCAGGAAGAAATGCTTTGGAAGACGAAAAGTAGGATGGATAAGATTGGGGAAGGGGACCGTAACACAAGTTTTTTCCACAGATCGGTCCTAATCAAAAGAAATGCCTCGAGAATCAATAGCCTTAGGAACGAGGTTGGGCTTGTTATTAGTGACCAGGAAGGAATTCATAACCTGATTCTCGCTTTCTACAAGGATCTCTACTCTACTGAGATGGTTTCATACCCTAGGACGCTCGAGAATGTGTGGGAACTAGGTAGTTATGTTGGCCAGGAACCTACGCTGTGCGAAATTAGAACGGCCCTTTTTAGTATGAAACCGCTCAAAGCCCCGGAGCAGGATGTATATCACCCAGTGTTTTTCCAGAAGTCGTGGGATGTCATTGGTGGGGACGTTTGTAGTGATGTGCAGAAATGGTTTAGGCAGGGTTCGATCCCGGAAGACCTAGGTCAAGCCTTAATTTGTCTAATTCCTAAACAGAAATCCCCGGAAACCATAAAGCAATTTAGGCCAATAAGTTTGTGCAACACATTGTACAAACTTCTCACAAAAATCCTTGTGAACAGACTTAAACCTATTATTCCATCTTGGATCTCGCATAACCAAAATAGTTTCATTCAGGGGAGGGGCCCTGATATCAATATTGTGGTTGCCTCTGAAGTTTTACATTCCATGCAGAAAAAGAAAGGGAAGTGGGGGTGGTTTGCGCTAAAAATTGATCTGGAAAAGGCATATGATCGTGTTGAATGGTCATTTCTTAGGCAGTGCCTCAAAAATCTTCAGCTAGACTCATGTGCTATCGACCTCATTATGGACTGTGTGTCAAAGGCCTCTTCTTGTGTTCTTATCAATGGGAGAAAATCAGATGAGTTTAAACATACTAGGGGGGCCGGGTTAAGACAAGGTGATCCTATGTCCCCATACTTGTTTAACATTTGTTTAGAGGCCTTAACTAGCAGGATTAATGAGGCTTGTCATAATAAGCTTTGGACCCCGTTTTGGGTTGGTCGTGGCAAGGTTCCTATCTCCCATCTTCTCTTTGCTGATGACCTGCTTTTGTTTGGAAGAGTGGATGAAACTACGGCTTTCGCTGTTCGTCATGTGCTAGAGAATTTCTGTAAGGAATCCGGGGAGAGAATTAATGAATCCAAGAGCAAACTTATCTTTTCATCCAATACCCCTAATGACCATAGGACCTTGTTTCAAGACACTCTTAACATTGAAGAAAATGTCAACTTAGGTATGTACTTAGGTCTCCCTATTTCTCATAAGCGCCCTACGAGAACCCTGGTTCAGTTCATTGTAGATAAGGTTAGATCCAGGCTTGCTAATTGGAAAACAAAATTCCTTTCTAAGGCGGGGCGTCTCTGTCTGATATCCTCAACTCTTTCAACGATCCCTGCATATTATATGTAGGCTACCAATCTTCCGGTCAACACCCTTAATGACTTGGATAGTACATGCAACAACTTTTTATGGGGAGAGGAAGAGGGCAAGAAGAAGCTGCATTTGGTCAATAGACAAATCACATTCCTTTCTAAAAGTCAGGGGGGTTGGGGATCAGGAGCCAAGAGTTAATGAATAAAGCATACATGGCAAAGCTAGGCTGGAAATTAGCTCAGGACCAACCAAATTTGGCCCAGAAATGTATTAGATCCAAATACATGTATAATAATCGAGTTACTAAGGTCAAGAATGGGTCCGTGATTTGGAAAAATGTTGGCCAGGGGTGGGAGTTATTGAGGGAAAATTACTCTTGGAACCTTGGTAATGGTCTTGCCGTTAACTTCTGGTATGATGACTGGTTTTCGATTGGGCCATTGCGTAGTTGGCTCTAGGGTCCCCTTACTCCTGTGGAGGACATAAGGCTTGTCCATGATATCGTCTCCTTAGGGACTTGGGACTTCTCTGCCTTAACTCTTACTCTTCCCAACTGCATTCTTAGTCGTATTCTCAGCTTGCCCCCACCCTGCAAAAACTCTCCGGAGGATCTCCTTATTTCGAACTTTGTGAATCATCAGGGATTTGTCATTAGTTCGGCGTATGTTGCTCTTTTACCTCAACCTCTGGCTGAAGTGGACCTATCCTGGTTATGGAAGGGGGAGATGGAACCTAAAGTGAAATTCTTATGTGGTTGCTATGGTATGATCGTATTCCCCATAGGCGCCTGCTAGCTATTAGGGGTATTGTTCAGGATGCCCTATGCCCGAAATGTCACAACCATGAGGAGAATGCGTCTCATCTTCTCAGGGAGTGTGTCAAGAATAGGGATGTTTGGGGTTATAGGGGTAGTCCGGTGTATAGGGTAGAGGACTTCAAACTTTGGCTTAGGGAGAACATGATATCCCAGGAGAGATTCAGCGATCTTTCTTGGAAAAGTGTCTTTCCCTACCTCTGTCACGAGATTTGGAAGGATAGGAATAACTGTGTATTCAATAGTCGGGAGCCATCGCCTATTCAGGTGATCTGCACTCGGGCATCGGGTAGGGCTCGGGATTATGTATTGTCCACGGGTAAGCACAACCTCCAACAGCTTGAACCTATAGGTTTTGCCCATCCTCAAGATTACTTAATGATTCATGTTGATGCTTCTTTTGTTGGTCTTTTTGAAGTTGCGGGGCTTGGTGGGGTGGTTAGGGATATTCATGGGCAGTGGCTTGGAGGGTTTGGGAAAAGAGTCTACACTAACACTTCTCTTGGAGCAGAGCTTCTTGCTATTCTGGAAGCGTTATATTTTGTGGAAAAGCACAACTTACCTAAAACAATCATCTACTCTGATTGCCAGCATGCGATTGACCTTCTCGGTAAAGTTCATTCTGATCTATATTCCAATGTTTTAAATACCTACAGGCTGTGGCTCAAGGAGATACCGGAGATTCTGATTAAGCACTGTAACAGAAAGTTCAATCAAGTGGCAGATAGTATGGCAAGGGCGGTTAGAATCCTGGATGATGAATGTGCTGTAACTAGGCTTTTTCCCACTCCCCTAAGTTATTGTATGGAACAATTAACTTCGGATTGTAATAGTTTTAACATTATTAGTTAATGAATGAATTGCTTTGTTTACCAAAAAAAAAATTAAGAATCAAGGTTGGCCTAGTTGGCTAGAGGCCCTCCGAACATATACCCCTTGTTACTTTGTATTTTCTTCCAATATTTTGTCACATGCTTGTATGAATAACTAAAATCCTAGACCTTTTAAAAGTTGGAGTTCACTACACTATTCATTTGAATAGTGTTATGAGTCACAAAAGCTTGAAATTTACTGTTCCTTTACAATAGGCAATCCCAGCCCTCCATCTCTAACCTAATCTGAGCCGCACGATTCTATTGATCTTCTCCCCCCTCTTCAGTTCGTCTCTCTCCTCTTCTTCTTCACATCTCTCTCCTCTCTCCTCTCTCCTCTTCTTCACGTCTCTCCTCTAATGGGTCAATTTTTCACTGGTAATTCTTTCGTTACTATTATATTGATTTCTTTAATGATTTTTTTGGTAAAGTTAATCTGAAATTGAGTAATTTTATGGTTGATCTCTGAAATTAGGGTTTCGGTTTTTGAATTTTTGCAGAGAACTGTGTAATTTGGGAGATGAACAAAGACCGACCGTCTGATCCTCTCGATTTCTTCATCTGGACTGTGCTTTCAGATTTTCGTTCTTAATGGAGCAAAACCTAAGAATGGATCTCTTATCTACCTTCTTCATGTTTTGCTTTGTTTTAGGTTTGCCTATTTTTCTCTCTTTAAAGCTTCTATTTTTACACCTTTAATTTGTTTGGGTCACAATTTGATGTGGGTTTTGCAATTAATTTGTGTTTACTTCTTGATTTGATTTTGGGTTCCTCATATTTATGAAATTGACTGAAGTGCAAATTACTTCAGGTTCTTCTTTTTAAGTCGTCTGAATTCATTCTTTGTTTTGCTTGTTTGATTTTCACTTCATTCAAGCACACTGACGCCTGTCGGAATGGCCGGAATCCGGAGTTTGCTGCTGTATCGCCGGTGTTGTCGTCATCCTCCGCTACGGCTTCACAACAGCAGCAACAACATCAACATTTCAACAACAACAACATTAGAGACAGGTTAGTGTTTGATGCTTGACTTTTTATATCTCAATTTTTCGATTTATATGCAAACCTTTCGTCTTCTTTATTCTTCAATTCACTTGTTTTATTCGACCTAATTTGCTTCAATCGTTTCATTATCGAATTTCTTGCCCTATCTTTCTTTATTTCGGAATTTCATTCACTCTTATAAACCCTAATTGCTCTTATTGTCGCACTTTTTCTTTAATCAACTGCATTTCACAAGACTTGATTTGCTTAGACACAACAACTGATTGAAGAATAGAGCGAGAATCAGAGCAAATTAGGGCAATTAGGGTTTATAAGAGTGAATGAAATTACAGAGGTCTGATTCTCGCTCTATTCTTCAATCTAAATTTTAGCACCGCCAGAGATATTCTACGATCAATCTGAAACTCGAAAGTACACTTCTTCTAGAATCATCGATATTCAGGTCCAAAATTTCCCCTTTTCCTTCCCCTTTTTGATCTTAATTATGAATAATATCTTTCATTTTTGCTTTAAATTTGATTCTAAATTGTGCCCAGTAACTTTCTTTTGTCAATCTTGAAAACCCATATGATATTTGTGCATGATTTTGAGGTTTACTTTGTAAATTCCAATCAATTACCCTGATAGAAACTTTGTGTATTTCTTTTGAAGGATTGATTGTGTTGCAAGATTGTATTTTGTGATGATTTTTGTCGAAGTTAGATGCTGTGTGTAATTTGGTTGCTGTGTAGTTGTTTGTTTCTGCTGCCTGGTTGTGATTTTTTTATTGTATGTTTTGTTTGTGGTGGAAATAAACAAGCTGTATTTGGTTTTTGGATGTGTGTTGGTTGAAATTGATGGAATTTGGGTTTTAAATTCGAGTATTTACAGGCTCAAGTGAGGTCTTTTAACCCCCACAGAGAGATTGGCACGGGGCGAAGTAGTTCAGTAGGCTTACAAACTTAGCTTATAGTTGTTCCAAATAATGTTTTTATAGTCTCTTAAGATTTAGGAACATTGTGGACTAAGTGCTGGTGTGGTTAGTTTGAACATGAATATTTGTGCTTGTTGTAACCTTTTAAGTCATCCTTATTTTGTAAGAATAATGTGATTGTTCGATCAATTTGCAATACCTGGGAGAATGGAAATTGGGTTTTAAATACTCGAGTATTTACAGACTTAAGTGAGTTTTTTTACCCCCACAAAGCGATTGGCACGAGGAGTAGTAGTTTAGTAGGCTTACAAACTTTGCCTATAGTTGTTCCAAATAATGTTTGTATAGTCTCCCAAGATTCCAAAACATTGTGGACTCAGCGCTGGTGTGGTTAGTTCAAACATGGGTATTTGAGCTTGTTGTAGCCTTTTAAGTCATCCTTGTTTTGTAAGGATAGCGTGAGTGTTCGATCAATTTGCAATACTTGGGAGAATGTTGCGACAGTCATGGAGAATGGAGAAAATGATGTTTGAGTAATTATAAATGTGGTTTTGCTCCTTCTCATATGCCCGATTTTTTTGGACGCTTTCCTATAGGCAAAGTTGTCTGAAAGAGTGTTGGAGTTGCTTGCCTTGCCTGATGATGGAGAACCCAGATTGCTCCTTGACATAGGTAGTACAACGTTCTCTTTACTTTATTTGTCTTTGTTTTGCCATTTTATTTTGTCATTGGCTTTTAAATTAACTATGGTTTGAATAATTTGATGTTATTAAGTTACATTTTCTTTAGTTTGAAAGCTGGAAGAAGCGCATGATTTATGGAACTTATGGTTCTATTAATTCAGCTTGTATAAATTTACTCTAAAGGTGTTCTGTCTGTAACAACAAAAGAGCATGGACACAATGTGTCGTTATAAATTAAAATTTTCAGTTCCTTGTGTTTTTTTGTATACTTGGAAATCTTGACTTTCTGCAAAAAAAAGACATTTAGCTGGACCAGTAATACCTTTTATGTTTTGTAACTGTAACAAGCTTGCAAAGATGTGTATTAATTCCATAGTTGTATATGGCGTGGTAAAGTTTAAATAATGGATACATGCCTTATGAGTTATGACAATCAACTCAAAGGGTTCAATTTATGAAGTCTAGATGCATGTAAATTATGATTTTCATACAGCTGGAAACCCTATCTACAATAGTTATCAAAAGAAAAATAGTTGCGTGGAGGGATCCTCATCTATGTCACACATGTTATACATGCTTGGCCTTGGTGAATTTATCTTTTTTTTTTCCCCTCTATAGGCTGCGGATCAGGGCTGAGTGGAGAGACACTGTCCGAGAATGGGAATCATTGGATTGGTTTAGATATTTCTGAGGCTATGCTGGGTATCTCAATTATTTTAATGTTTTCTTTTAATCTTTGTAGTATAAACTGCTGCTTGAACCTTTTTTTTTGTTTACTTATTTTTACACTTATTTTAGATGTTGCATTGGAGCGGGAGGTTGAGGATGATCTTCTACTTGCAGGCTGTTTTCAAATTCGTGGTTTCTTTTTATTTTAATTTTCTGTTTTGGGATTTTTTTTCCCCTTGGACAAGCTTGTTATATAATGGGGTCTGTTATGCGTCTATGTAATGAGCCGATTTCTTATTGATTGACATCATAAACCATACAAAAATAAAATGATTCCATAATAACCTTTTTTTTCTTTTCTTTTGCTTGGGATGCTCAGTGGGTTGTGCTTTAACTAATATGTAGTACCTCCAATTTTGGTGCCATAGATTCTGTCATGTAGATGTCGGATTTCTTTTTTTTTTTATATATGTTTTTTTGTTGAAAAGAAATTGCAAAACGAGGACAATTTGTCCTTGAATTAAGATGACTATTGTTTTGCTTACCGTTTGTAGCAGGATCTCTTTCTTTGTGGAATCCATCTCATGAAAAGCATACTTTTCTTCCAACAGGTTAAAGCCAGGAAGCCATCTTGGTGTTGTTGTTCAGGTGCGCTTTGTGTTCTATGATGGTCTGTTGGATTTGAGGGCCTTCTATGTGTCGACTTGGACTTTTGTGCATGGTTTTGTATCTCATTTTTAAAAAAAAGTTGGTTATTCATCTGTTTGATTGTAGTTAGTTGGACTTTTGCGTGTGTCGACTTGGAAGATGTGCTTTTTTGCTTATCTCTATTATACTAGGGAAATTTGTTAGCTTGTATAACCTTTAGCTCTTTTGTGTTTCAGGGATTGTTTAGTAGTGAAAAAATCACTACTTTCAACCTTTGCTCGTGTCATAGGTTTGTTTTCTTATACTCCTGCTTAGTACTCTTGCTTTGTGACTAAATTTTAGAAGCAAAAACAAACAATTTGCATGTATCAAAGTGCTTGGCTATTTAATTAATCGTCATTAGGCACTCTGATGTTGGTACTTTCCATTCACTTAAGACCTTTTGTTAGTACACTGGGAGTTGTGTGCATTAGTGTTTAAAATATCTACGTGTGCAACTGCCAAGCCATGGACCCAGAACCATAGTTTCTAAGAACCAGAAAAACTAATTAGAGAAAAGAGCAGTAAATTCCTACAGAGAGGCTCTTTTGAACACATACAAATATTGAGAGAAAAGATGAGTGCCCAAGGGATTTGGTAAGTCACGGCAGGACCAAATCAATGCATCTTTGAAAAAGTGGACCCCCTTTATTAAATCAGCTTCTCATAAGTCTCTCCCACATAGTGAAGTAATTTATTTGTTTGATGAAACAGATGTTAAAGAAGAGGAGGAGAGAGAAAATGTGGAGTCTTTTGAGTGCTTGTAAGTTGTAACTAATTCTAATATACTATCAGCTATACTCTAATGTCTTGCATAGTTGCATTTCTAAGTCCCCAAACTTTTCTAAACCTCTAAAGGTGGAGACTTTTCACCAAGAGCACGTTGGTAATTATATTTGGTAGTTAGGTTAATACAGAAATTAGGACTATAGTCAAGTTCATGTCAAATAGAGTCAAGTTAGTATTTGTTGGGTTAATTGTTGAGTGGTCATATGTTGCAGATGTCTTGCGCATTGTATTGTTCGTTGAAGCCACACGAGCAATAACCACATCATATGGCATTGAACATCAAGTCCGCGAAATTGTGATAATTGATCACAGGTTTGTACGAATTTCACACAGCTTAGACTGCTTGCACAATTTAACTCATCACTAAATCTGCCACTTTGAATTTTAAACCAGCACCAAGCAGCCGTTGACCATATCACCTTGGGATGACCTCACAGGAACAGAATGTGACTTGCTCAAGTCATCGAAAGGTCATCGTTGGATTCATGTCTCTTAAACCATCTAATCACAAAGGTAATGGAACAATTACAATTCCCCTGTATACAAGTTGATACATAGCACACTAGCACATTCATAGCTGCTAGACTATATAGAAAATGAAAACTATTTTAATATGTCGAGGAATTCTTAAACATCAATGCAATATTGAAAATGTATATAACTATATTAGTATGTTCAAGAATCCACAGCCTAGATGAGTTGATCACTATGTCTCTGGATCAGTTAATGATTCTTAACACAATTTAGGAGCACACTTAGTCTAAACTTCCCAGATTTAATAGTATAGGATAATATAGAATATACTTCTACACTAAGTCTAAAGTTAGTAATTCCTTGCAAAATCATGAAACCTTAATTTACCAGTATATATAGTATATATAGTATTCTTGAGACAAGTACTACATCACGGCCTAATACCACACATCATACATTCATATTTAATATTCTTCTTTGTTAATAGTGCCTCTATGCATTTGCTTTGTTCAATTCACTTAGAAACACAATTAAACAAGATTAATTGCTTCATTGCAGGGAACCTTCAACTTTGAAGCCATCGCAAGAGGCCTAAGCACAGACTACTTCCTGCTGCAAATTGGTCTGGCAACTTCGCTTGCGAGAAGCAAGATTCTGAGCTGGATCCCAAAAACAATTCACTGGAATTAGCGGTTCATTTTGTGCAACAGACCCCTTTTGGATTTAGGTGGCCTTCTAATAGGAATACCAACTTTTTGTGCTAGCTGTAGAAAAAAACAAGTTCGTGTCTTGTGCAACACCTCTGCTATTTGTCATCTATTAGTTTTTTTAAAAGTCATCTATTAGTTTTTTTAAAAGTCTGCAAAAGGCAAGGCCTAGGCTCTCTGTTAAGGATCAACTGTAGCCTAAATGTTTGTAATTGGTTTTGTCCAAACTATCTAGCGGATCACCAGCAAAAAAACAGATGCCTTGTAATGATTCTAAATAGCCTATGTTAGTGGAA
This sequence comes from Beta lomatogona, assembly GCA_947646795.1. Lineage (NCBI taxonomy): Eukaryota > Viridiplantae > Streptophyta > Magnoliopsida > Caryophyllales > Amaranthaceae > Beta > Beta lomatogona. The sequence continues at coordinate 2,828,386 of CANSNZ010000150.1, forward strand.
ATCATAAAAGTTCTTCTGCCCAAGTCTTTTCAACATAATGCTCAGAGCCTTGTTCCTAACAGCATTATACTATTACTATGTGATCGGTTGATTTACAGGACCAGGACTTGTGCTACTGCTCCCATGTGATGAATTGCTTTACAGAACATAGTGCCCCTCCTACACACAGTTGCAACTCACTCCCAACATTTGGACGTTACTAACTGATTTTGTTATAAGAGACTTCTCCCACATTTTTGTACCCATTGCCCTTTCACCATCTTTCCTCTCCAACTTACAAGAGCTTCGTGTTTTTTTTTTTTTTTTGGGTCTTAAAATCAACATATGTAAAGCAAACTTCCATAAATTGGTCAGTTATTCTGCACCAGTAAGCGACACTACTACTTGCATTTATATACTTACCCGATTAACAAATAACTAGCCAATTCTTAATTTTAACCCTTTTTCCAAAATTTCATGGTACAACTAAATAGTGTATGTTGTATTACCAATGGAAGGCAAAAATGTACACGCTTCTGTGGCGGAGATACTTACAAAAAATGTACGTTCTTGTTATGTACACAATGTTTTTCAAAACGCTACACTATATTTAATACAATATATGCTCTTCCCAAAAACTCACTTCTTTTTCACATTTCAACAGATTCAAACAACAAGTGCAAGGGAAACTCACTGGTTAAGGGTGCGAATGCTTGAACCAAATATTTCTAATCTACTTACATATACTACATTCATGCGGCAAACGATTGCGTTACCAACCAATGTGCCGTACAATTGCTCAAATTGTTTGAAAGAAACCACGCACGGCTGTGTGAAGGTATACATATCCTAAAATATCTAATCATATGTGTGTTTTTACAAACCAACACTAACAATACCTAATTGTTATAGGCTCCACCTTCAAATCGGAGCGTATGCTGCTACTGGCACAATATTTCTTGCTGCCTATATTAAACAATGTGAAGTGCTTTTCAAAATGCTAGCCGATCATGTTAGCAATCTAGCAACCAATGTAAGCATTCTTGCACTTTACGCTTTTTCTTACTTTGTGTATGGACTCATACTTTATTTTACCGCTCCATTGATCTAATTCCTTAACTATTTACATCCTCTTGCTAGGCCTTCACCAACATGATCTTATGTGAACTAATGGGGACAACCTTCTTAGTCCAAGTCGCACCAACTTCATCAATCTCCAGAAATAGGGTGCTGCAGTGGAGCCTAAATATCCATCTTGCGGGAATATCTGTTTCAAAAAAGACTTCAAAGACACGTGGGAGACCTACAAGTTAACAACAAATTCTAAATAAAAGTTGTTAGCTTAACTATTAGAAATTGCGCTTATTTTAACTTTTAAATGTATTATGTTTCTATATGAAATTAACGACTAAATAAATCGTGTTTGCACACCGAAGTTCAACACTTTGTCTAATGTAACTAACACAACAAGTGTACTTACCACCTGGCTGGAATTCGTGCAAAATTGACATCTTCCTAACTAAGGCTAACGGACTACGAATATCACAATTACACTATTTTGAAGCGCCGCGCGCGTAGGCGCGCGGAGCAACAACTAGTAATATAAAAAGAATAAAGCAGCAAAGTCCTCATTCACATTGTGGTCTCGACCTTACATATAGAATATTCTTCTCGCACAAAATCAAAATAGTTTGACTTTTTATAATACACAATAATAAAGAATTGGTGACAAGCCATTTCAACAATTTACCATCGGAAAATAGAAATGATCAGGACTGGTGCTTGACAGATAAAATAGAAATTGATAGAATTCTTTGCAACGGATGTAACCGTACCTATAACTAGATAAAGGATTAAAGGTATTGCATTGTTACCACATAATTTGGTTGTGTTTAAACATTAGCATTATCAAACACTCGGGCGTATCATGTGCATATAGTACACCCAAGACTAATTTTTGTTCATTTGTTCATTTGGAACTCTCATTTTTTAGTAAATTTTGCTCATTTGGATGATTTCAAATGAACAATGAACAAATTAATAGCCTTAGAAGTACCATAATGTTCACAATACACCCGGATGTATAATAATTTTTTTTAGAAGTGTGTCGAATGCATGCCAGATTGCCAGGATTTCATGAATAAAAGACATCACTTTCTAGACCACTTTGACGGGGCTCCCCATTTACCACAAAATCACACAATTTCTGGTGTGGGGCCAATTAAACAGTTCCCTCCACTTCATCATTACTGGGTTCTCTTCACTGATGGAGATGAATGGATCTACACGAAGAGATAATGAAGAAAAAAAAAACAATAAAATCAGAGAAAAGTCAATGTATTCCATTTGCATGAAAACCCAACTGTCAAAAGATTATAATTATTTCCTCCGACAATCAGCTGAGGTTTGGCATTCAAATGTGCTTCGCACAAAACATTAACTTGTGAGCAGTGCTAATGTCAACTCCTAAAATACGAATAGAAGTAAAGCAATATATAGTGATCTTGTTGCATACACGTCATTACGTCAATTTGATTCTGGAACAGAGATGATTTCACTAATTAATAAGGTTTGTGAAAACGAGGCTGTGGCCTGCCATAGGAAATCATCCTTTCCCACAAAGTTGGTGCAATACTATTATTTTAGGAAAATTTACAAGAGTAATGTTAACTATTGGGTCTTTCAGGTAATAATTACAACTATGGATTATTCTAACATAATTACGGGGTTGGATTGGAAATGCCTTCCCAAAGTTATCGTAAGTTACCAACATGTTTAAATGATGTTTTTTTTTCTTCATCTCTCTTGTACTTTCCCCTGCCTGTATTAAGTAAAGGAATAAAAAACTGAAAAAAAGTTAAAGAACACAAGGAAATTTATGTGGAACCCAAGAATAAATGATATTTTACAACAATCACATACTATATCTACTTTTCCATTAGATAAATATTTCACTACCTCTTTTTACAACTTTTTCTTTTTATTCATATAACAATATATCACGATTCACAACTAATCTGTCTAGAGTCTCATTCAAACTATTTTGAAACAGAAGAAGGGTATAATAAACATTGATATTATGATAATCACATTCCACAATATCAACATGACATTCAAACTTCCTTCAATCCAAACTCTTTTATCCAACTCAATATAATCATCATACTTAATGAGAACGAAACAACACTACTTTTGGCCATTCTAGACACAATTGAAGGAAATCAAGAAGTTAATTATAATACATCATATGTAAAAATCAGTATATGAATTGAAGAAAGAAGGCTTTCATTGTTACCATTGTTTAGGGATCCCTCGGTAGTTTTAATAGTTTGTGAGCGTGGACAAGGAGGGGAAAGGTTTTCATGGTCGGGATGTTTGTTTTTCGATTTCGAAAATCGAATGTGTGTTCGCAAGCTAATAGTGCTTAGCTCTCATTCTAGCTTGCAATGATCTTAATTATCATTGCCTTGAAAAACTCAATCTGAAGGCGACACCCCAGTTGAATCTAGTGGCTTACATTGCGTCGACTCAAATACAGTTCTCCTACTAAAAGGAGAAATCCGAAATACTCTCTCAACGACAGAGTATTGAGTCACAAAGGAACGTGACTCTTCAAAGAATCCCGAGTCAAGAATTCAACGTGATAGAAGGTTCTCCCACCACTTCGATCATATACCTTTTTCAGATATCATGAAAAGATTATGCTTCTCCCACCAGTTCCATCATATACCCTTTTGATGCAGGTTGTTTCCCTCTAAGTCGCTACTATAGACAAACGATCATCGACCTCAACCATTAGAGTTATGACTCAATCATCAGTACTACTATTGAACAACAAAGACCTCCAGTGCTAGCAGTTTTTTACTAGCTTTAGTTGCTTTTACTTTATATGGTTTGTAAGAGCTAATGAGGCTCAGTTTAGTGTTTTGTTAGTTTATGTTTATCGTTTATATAGTCTTTCCTTAGTTTATGTTTGCGGTTTTGATTAATTCAAATTCTGTTGATGAAAAAAAAAAAAAACTAGTTATCGCTCTTTGTCCCCTTATCTTTATACTCCATGTTTCCTTGAAACACATTTACGTTCCATCCACTCAAACAACTAATTCTACCAACACTTAGTACTGTATACACCTGGTGCACAACAAATCTATTGCGAGACCCATTTACTTATAGCTAATAATATGCAATGGGTCGCTTTTTTTTTTTGATAAGCAAGTGTAAGTATATTAATTGCACCAAAAAAACATTTACAGCAAACTCAGTAGGAGACAAGCCTCCTAATACCAGAGTCAAACATCTAGGCTACGCAGAGCCTTATGTACCCATACAAAACAAATCCCTATACCACCTATGATCAGTATCACTAATATTCTAGTATTTACATCCTGCTTTATAGTACTTACAATTTTGTCAATACTCTTCCCTTGAGCATTCCAAAGTGCGTTGTTTCTTTCCTTCCATATATTGTAAACTGTACAAAGAATGACTGTAAAGTATATACCTCTTCTAAATTTGGTCAAACTCTTCCTGCAAATCCATTTAATCAAATTAGGGAGAGTAAACTTGTGCCTGGGCATATTGAGCCATGAATTAATTTGCTCCAAGCATCTGGCACTGTACTGACAATGAAAGAAGACATGCTGATGATCCTCACACTCCAGTGCACAAAGCATACATCTATCATCACCTGTGATTCCCATTTTCAACAACCAGTTTAATTAGAACTGGTTTGGTCTTGTGCACAAACTCAGGTATTCTGGTTAAGTCAATCTTAATGTCCATTAGGTTGGTCTTAATTAGGGTTCCCTATGGGTTGCCTGCATCACTTTCCTATTCATTCATTAGCTATCTCTTAACCTTGCCTAAGGTCTACGCTGAGGAATTTCTTCTTCTCGTTACGGCCTATCTCTCCAAGCCTATGTGGACGATTTCTCCGGGCTAGAGGTCGCCCCTACCATCCCGTCAGCCTCGGACAAAGACACAACGACATCACCTGCTAGGATTAAGGGCGCTAGGCATTGTATAATGCGGCTGAAAGAAGTCTGTCTTTCCCTGCTTCAAGGCATAAAGAGAATAGAAGCACTCACGCTAAGACAGTAAGAAAGAAAAAGCTCAGATATAGGTCGCTTTTTGAAGTCAAAATGAATCATTTTTTAAGTCAAAAGGGGTCACCTTTTAAAAAAGGACAACTTTTTACCTTAAATCAGTCAAGTCTATATAAGTGAAACTAGTAGGGCCGATTAAGATATTAGGTCGGGTCGGGTTGATAATAAATGAGTTGAACATGCCTCAAACCAAACCTAACTCATTTATGAAACAGGTTGAAATACTCAACTTTAACCTGACCTGTCTATTAAACAGGTTGCCCATTTAACTAGTTTAACCCATTTATATATCTCTTATACTATTAAATTTTAATTAAATCTATTATTTTTCAACAATAAATTCATCTAAAAGTATGCATTATTAGAATTTCTTTTCAGTAATGTGTTGTACAATTAGTATTTCTTAAATTTTCACTAATTTCAACACAACTTTTACGAAATTTATATGTAAATGAGCTAAACAGGTCAAACAGGTTGATTCCAGGTCGGAAATGTCAATCTTAACTTAACCCATTTAGTTAAACAGGTAAGTTGTGTCAATCCCAACCCTAACTCGCTATTTTCGAGTTAGGTTCGGGTGGGTTAGCAAGTCGAGTCAATTTTTCCCATGCTAAATGATAGGACCCTTCTAGGACAAAATGTTATCCATGCTCAACGAGCAAATTTTTACCTTAAAAGGGTCATAGTTATATAATTGATCCATTTAGGGTAAAAAATTTTCCCTCATCTCTCAATAATTTATTATGTACCCATCTCATTTAAGAAATTGTGTTCTACCAAATGATTCATTCAACCATCAATTAGCTTATAAGTTGCAGAGTATAGTTATCTTGCTGCCTGATCAATTGGGTTATGTTCTCATCAACTTCTTTTCCTGACCTTAATATAGTTGTTGTAAACTTATCTGATTTTTGCTTAACTTAACTTAACTTAATTATGTTTAATTAACTTTCTTTTGTTGAACTAATTTTTGCTAAATTAGACTTACAATTGTTGAACTTAATTTATCTTTGCTTAACTTAAAGTTGATTTACAGATCTTAACTTATTTTTCTATTTTAAGATTGTTGAATCTTTTTTATTTTATAAATCAAACTTATTTTCGCTGAACTTAGCTTATTTAAAGCCTTTAGTGCTATGCACTAATTTCAACCTCTTTTGAGCTGGTAACTAGTTTATGGTCCTAGGCTATGCGTTGGGTTATTGAAGACTAACATATTAACTAGTATTTTGGCCCATGCGATGCCAAGGGTCAGTTACAATTAACAAATATATTATTATTCATTAATTTCATATCGATTTTATTAGCTTTTCGTAATATTTTGTTTAATGCAAAATTGAAAAATGAAAGTTATGGCATGATAAGTTGTTTGAAAAATTTTTCTAAGGAATTGAGGATGAAAATAACAATTTTAATGAAATTGGGGTAAAAGAATGTTATTACTTAATAAAAGTGTTAGAGATCAAAAGGCTTATCTATGTTTTTATAATTACATATAATTATAAGACTTTATTATGTTTTACTTTGAAACATTAAGAATTGAAATTGTAGTGGATTAGTGGTTAAACTTTCACATTTCATTTCAAAGGCCATGTGTTCAAATCCTCGTAAGTACACATTGTTAATATTTTTTAATGAAATTATAAACATGTGTATTGGAAGCTTGAGAAGAGTGCCACGTAGCACCGTTCCTTTGATAGGAACGCCTTTTAATATATTTGTATAGATTATAATTGTAGCATTGCCGTTAAAGTTGCAAATGAAAATTTCGGAAAGTGATGATTTGATCCTATTTTTTGAACAATCCCTTCTTGTAATGGTAATTATTACTCTCTCCGTTCCAAAATAATTTGAACTTATTCGACCCTACTCTATTGCTGTCAATAAAATATAGCCAATATTATCTCACTTTCAATAAAAAAATACCCACTAATTCCTATTATATCTTCTTTTTAATAAAATAACATTTGATAGTCAGACTACAATTTATTTTCTTAAACTACGTGTCCCAACAAGAGTTCAAGTATTTTTTGTTCAAAGGAAGTATATTTATTTTATTTTGGTGGGCGAACCATAAGATAACATCAGACTAGTGGATAAGTCATTTATATTTATAAATGAGAGCTTTAAGACTTATAACGACTAATGACCAAGTGTTTTTTTTGGGGGGAGGGTGTTTCTTATGTATGAGGATGAGGAAGACATGGAGTGAAAGAAATAATTCGAGGGAGAGTGCATAAGGATAGAGCTAGTAACTTGACAATGCCTCTAATATATACTCTATTTATCCACTAGTCTGATTGAAGGAGAGTACCATAAGGAAAACAACATCTGCCAATTACAACGCCTCTATCAATTAGTCTTCTTACTCCATCTAATTGATTCCATATTCAAGCCTTATTGCTAGCATTTTTCACCTATGCAAATAATATTAACCTTAGTGACTGATGTGGAAAATAATATGGCAATTTTCCACTAAATAAAGGAGGTGCCATGTGACAAATATCTTGAAATGAAAATGTCTCTATATATACTCTCTTCGTCTCTTTTTACTTAGCTTGCAACGGTTTGACTGTTACACTATTCACAAATTTCTTAATTTATCTTTGGTGATTCATAGTTAAGGTTAAACATATTTACGTGGGATCTTGTTAGATTCGTCTTAATGTATATTTTTCGAATAACTACTTTTTATAATTTTTAATTATCGATAATTAATGATACTAATAATTAAAATTATGGATTAGTAAGCGTGAAAATTAAACTGTTGTAAGTAAAAAGAAGTAGAGGAAGAACATGTATAGATGTCAAAAGGAACTTAGTGGACTATCTTTAACTTCATTGACATGAACCTCCCAACTTGTTTAAGTAAATAACTAGTTTTTTTGCTCGGGCGATGCCCCGGGTCAGTTAGAACTACATATAACATTTGCCTATTATTATTCATAAATTTCATAATTGATTTTATTAACTTTTCGTATTATTCTGTCTAGTGCAAAATTGAAAAATGGACGTTATGGCATGATAAGTTTTTTAGAAGAAACTTCTAAAGAATAAGGGACAAAAATAACAATGTAAATGGAATTAGGGTATAGTAAGAGAATGTCATTACCTTAATTAAAGTGTTAGAGATCAAAAAGCTTATATATATCTTTATAATTACATATAATTTTAAGACTTTATTATGTTTTACTTTGAAAATTAAACATTGAAATTGTAGTGTATTGGTGGTTAAACTCTCACATTTCATTTCAAAGGTCATGAGTTCAATTATTAATATTATTATTAATATTTTTAAATGTTTTAATAAACATGTGTTTTATAAGCTTGAGAAGACTATCACGTGGCACATACATCGGAGAGTGTCATGTGGCACCATTCCTTTCATAGGAACACCTTTTAATATATCTGTATAGATTGCTACCCCAAATTAGCGGCATTATTGATCTTATAACCCCTACATCCACATTATGTGTCCTAACACCGGCATCATAGTCAATGTAACCTCACACAGTCCCTTCCCCACGGGATGGCGAATGCCAAACTCTAGCACACAAAGCCACATGCACCCCATCTATATTATACTCTCTCCATTTTTTAATTCATGCAACACTTTGATATTTACAATGTTAATAAGCGAATATAAACCACGTGTACTTATTACTAACTAAGATATTAGAAATTGATATTACTATGTAAAATATAATTGGATTATTAGCCTTAATTTTCAATATATGAACTATCTTTTGTAATTTTTAATAATATATATTTAGAGATTTTACAATCAAAGTTGTGCAACAACAATTATACAATCAAAGAGTTACAAGTACTTAACACATGGAAGTTCAGAAAGTACAAAAGATGGAAAACATGTTTTATGTGTTCTAGCTATATATGAAGGCAATTTAATTATTAAGAGAATAAAATGATGCAAAGATTTATGAGGTTATATTTGCTTGAAGAAACTTTTTGAAAAAATGGCACATGTTGTTTTCTCACCCAATTACTACATCTTAAAAGGTCAATTATTATTTTCACCTGAACTACGGAGATAGACTACTCGTAGTAGGCACTTCATTTTTTAGATGGCTCTATGACTATTATTTGATTCTATAGAATGACAGTAGTACATCTTTCCCCCCACTCCCACTCCCACTTCCACCGCCCCCTTCCCCCACCCAAAGAAAAAAGAAAACTAACACATGGACGATGGTGACAAAATAACAAGGTCATGATTTTTCGCATACTTTTTTAAAGCTTGTCAAACAGTGTAGTCAATGGCTCCTTTGTCCTGTACTGTTAGTGATGGTTCATTTTCATGAGAAGGAAACACAACGGATGGAACTCCACTTCTAATACATGGAATATTTTCTCTTTGGGGGCATTTGAAAGTCAACTGCTAAGTAAGCTATATCAATCAGTAAACATCTTTAACTCATAAAACATGTAATTTATGTTGGAGTTGGAAACTTGGAATGTTGCTTTAGGTAAATCTCCATTGTACAAATTCTCTTTGATATCAGTATGCTAACTTTTTCATCATAGGTTAACAACTTCGCTTGGATTTTGATTAAACATGCTGAGTTATATTGCGTCATTTGTTATTGCCTCGAGCCTGGCCAAGTCCATGATCACCTTTATGTCATAGTTCTAAGTATGATGTGTTATAACGAACGCAATAAAGCAACGAAGAATTAAAAAACAATCGATATATACAAGAATATAACGTGCTCACTAACAATGTGTTAGCTACACCAAGAGGAGAAACGTTTTAGTATCTTTTAGGAGGGAGAGTACATATTATATAATATGGAGGCAGAAGTTAATTATAAGGTATATATATTGTGCCATTCTAATTAACCTAAACAGAATGGGCCTAAACCAAACCCAAAACAGAAACTGTATACTAACTATATATACCAAAAAGTTTCCCCACGCCCCCACTAGGACATTTCACCCCTGGACCCCGACTCGCTGACCGATCGACGGGACCCTCGTGCTTGTTTAATTCTAGCGCCAGATAATTCAAGGCATATTCCAACATGATGAGAAGAAATGGATCTTGATTTAAATTACTCCGATCCCTGTATATGTATTTCTTACAAAAAGTATCAATCAATCTATTTATATATAAAGGGTCATCAATAATCAATATTTATTTTTAACCACGTACAGTATAATAAATGATGCAATTTTGGTGTCTGATAATATATATCAAAATGAATAGATTTTTCTTGATGGGAACGACCCAAAAATGAATACTACATACCGTTCAAGTTTTCAATTTTACCAAAAACCATCAAACTGATAAATAGTTGAGAGAGGGAGGCGCATATCCGTAGCACACAAATCATACTTTTTAAACAGTACTACAAAGCTTTTAAGTTTGATAGCTCCTAATTACAAAGCCGCACCCATCATGAGGAAAGAGATTCCCCTTCACAAGACTAAAGAGAGCTCCACTATAAAACAACGTGACAATTATGGGAGGAGCCCTTAGCCAATTAAATTTAAACTATCTTTTTCTCTTTATCAATACGGGATACTCGCATGTATTGTTTGATGACTACACTATACACATGTCATGAGCTCTTGCATAAAGTTACCATGGGAGTTTCCAAAAAGAACTCTAATGTAGTAATTTTTGAAGGACACGAGCTTTCTTAAAGAAGTAAATTAAATGAAGTTTTTTTCCCCATATGTCATATAAAAGGATTTATCTTTAACATGGATGTATATATAGATAGAGAGATTAATACTTTTAGGTTAATTTATATTTCTTTATATGTGGCAATCCTTTGTCCTTGGCGGATTTTGAATCTACACTTTTGCTAAATGATGTTCTCCTCAGAATATGCACATGCAATTTCAAAAGATATGTTACTCGGCTAACTCCTGAATCCTGATAAGGTGGAGCTTCACTTGCATCCATCTCGATTGCTTCCATTCGCTTTGTTGTACACACATATCCACATCCACCCATCATAATTCACAAGTGAGTTGTACACAGAACGAATGATTAGCAGAAAGTATTGAGATTTGAGGGTGTGATAAGGTTTAATTTTTAAATGATCACGAATAACTAGAATAATGGAAATTAATGGAAGCACGTAAGTTAGCTAAACTGCATGGCACATTATCACTCTCAAATTTTCAGCTCTTGGTTTCGAAGTATCAAAAGTGGTACTCCCTTCATTACTATTTGAATGTTAACAAAAAAAATCCTATCTGATACCATTAAGTTATCCACTAACTTATTAAGAAAAAAAGTCAAATAACAATAGTTGAAGCATTGAACCCACTACCAGTTATCCAAGAGATTGGAGGCTCAATGAAATAATTAGGAATTTATTACTCCCTAAACACATAACCAAATTAGCCTAATAAAATTGGCCCAAAATAGAAAATTGAATAATGGATGATACTTCAAGTCCGCGGAAGAATATACGTGGATCTTCCATACAAAAATATATGGGAATAATATAAGGAAAAATGGATGAGAATACCCCCAACTTTGCCCGTCCACTTTTAATACCCCCAACTATGGGTTATTCCCGTATAATCCCAACTATTGGGTAGGTCCGCCACAAATGCGCCGTGACTTGAAGGAAACCTATTTAACCGGTAAATAGGCTACGTGTCATGCTTTCATTGGCTTAATATCAATTATTATTTTATTTTTTTCATTTTTTTTAATCCCACCATTCCCTCACCCCCACTACCACCCTTTCCACACCCCAGCAGCCCTCCCTCCCCCACCACCCCAACCCCCGCAAGCACACCCCCTCCCGCACCCCCCCGCAACCCCACCCTCCCCTCAATCCCGCTGCCACCTCCCCCCTCAGCCCCTTCCGCACTCCCCCCGGCAACCCTCACCATTTATGTTGAAATTAGCTTGAAAATTTCACACCCAAAATCACAAAAATTAGCTCGAAAATTTCGGGATCTGCTATTACTGGTCTCGTGGGTAAGGAGTGTGCCGATCTATGGCCAATGATTGCAAGTGCTACCAACGCCATTGTCTAAGAGATGCCATCCAAAAGTTTCTCAAATTTTGTTTTGCTATAAAGTTGAATGTTTGTAGTCGAATAAGTGAACGATGGAAGTTTGGTAGGATATGTTAAAAACAATTTGTGAGTTTGCGAGATAATTTAAAGCAGTGATTAAATACTCCATTTTATTGTTTGGTTTCTTCTCCTTTGCAAAACGACCTTTACTTACAGCCTTTCATCCAATTTCTTAGCGTTTTCGTTGCCGTTGCTGTTAAACTTGTTGTGATTCTAGAAAATAGCTCAAAGATTTCACCATTTCAGTTGAAATTAGCTCGAAAATTTCACACCCAAAATCACAAAAATTAGTTCGAAAATTTCAGTTGAAGAAAACCCAATTGTTGCCGGATCTGGACGGTTGGACCGGTGGACCAGAATATAGAGATGCTTCGGTCTGATCCCGGTCCAGTCCAGTCCAGTCCAGTTTTGGACTGGTTGGAGCATAACTTGTTCTTCTTTTCTTATATTAAAGCATATTTATGAATTAAATACACTTAGATTCAATAATTCCAAGGCAATAATCACACGGGCAATAAAGATTAGGTTTTTAACTATCTAACTTTCTAATTTTTAAACCTTTTTTAACCTTTAAACTACTAAAAAAAAAGAAATTCAAGTTCACCTGTCCGGACTAGAAAATTATGGGTTCGGACCGGACCAGAAACTCAAGATTCACAAAATTTTATGGATCGGAGACTGAACCGACTGATCCGGTTTGAATTCCGGTCCTGTCCAAATCTGCACACTCCTAACTACCATTATAGCAACCATTTCTATGTTCTTCGTGAAAAAACAAGCAGATATACTTCAATGACGGTAATTAGGGTGCATATTACTTCATCACTTCTTCATTAATTGCAAATGTTTGATTTTACATTATTTACAATTTTGATCATTACTTGTGATCCATTTTCTTCTTTACCCTGGTTATTAATTAGGTAAGAAATTAAATAGTTATTACAACCAAATTATGAGAAAAAATCTGTTTGCTTGCATCGTACATATTTGAAAACTAGTAAGCTTACTTGTTGCATGAGAACTGTATGCTTCAGTAAGTTTGTCAAATAATGTTCCCTTCTTACGTTTTTTTAAGCATATGCTTGCATCGATGACTTGAAGGCTTGAAAGATTAACGTATTTTATACCAATTCTAAAGATAAGGTCTCCCTTTTGTTTTGTTTTGCCAATCGAATCACACGAGTTAAATTATAAAAAACAACTAATATGCTGCTATTCATTTGTCCCTGTCAAAGGACCAACGCAACCAAAAGGTTAAGTTGATGGTTGAGATCCCGGGAATAGTTTTATACTCTATCACGCCCCTCACACAAGAGCGCTTTGGGCTTGAAGTGCGGATGCAAGCAGAGGCTTCCCTCATACCTACCGCTAGATATTCCACTTAGATTGGGAGGGTGGATGAGATTTGAACTCGTGACCTTTACGTCACGTTGGCTCGATACCATGTCAAAGGACCAACTCAACCAAAAGCTTAAGCTGATGGTTGATGCCCCAGGAGTAGTTTTGACAAATCTGTATTGGTTATTTTTGGTTGTAAGCAAGATCCCTTTTGGTTGAGGCCCCATGAATAGTTTTGACAAATCTGGATTGTTCCTTTTGTTTTGAAAAGGTAAGATCCCTTTGGTGTAGTTTTGACAAATCTGTATTGGTTATTTGTTTGTTGTAAATGAGTGACTAGGCGCATTGACGTTAGACGGAATTCTATCCTAAGTCTTGGGTACCACCCTCACAAGACTTTACGAACTAAGCTAGATGGCATGCACAATATGTATTGGTTATGGTTGAGCTTATTGTAACACGAAATGGAGATATGAAGAAAAAGTGGAGCTGATTAAAATGCCCGGTGAGACGGGTTTGTCTTGTCGACCGGGCCACTCCGAGAAATAGACGACACGATTTTTTAAAGGTTTATTTCCTAGAGTATTAGAACCTCGTTAAACCAAAAAATTTATCATACACCCAGGTGTATCGTGAGCATCGTACACCCAAGGCTATTTTTTTGCTAATTATTATTCATTTGAAACTATATAAATGAGCAAAATGTACGAAAAAAGGAGAGCTTCAAATAAGCAAAAATTATTATTGTGTGTACCATGCACATGATACACCCGGATCTACGATGAATGAACTCTCGTTAAAGGGTTCATTATTTTATTTATCCATACATGGAATTCCATTATACTTCTTTCATTTTGAAATAAGTGAAAACTTCTCTCAAAAAATTCTTACATAATATAAAGAAGTGTTTCACTTATTTTAAAACGCCAGAAGTATATATCGTTAAGCATTTTGTATCTGGTCCACCCATAAAGTGCGTTTTTAAACAATTCTTGAGTAGTTTCAATCTTCAAGTTCGGGTGAACAAATTTGAATATCGTTAACATAACCGTGGAAGGGGGGACGTTATCAAGTAGTAGACCTTAGCTTCACGAATGGTGAATATATTATCTTCTAAGGTAGTGCTACGACACAATTAATTCAACTTTGAGATCTACAAACTTATACCAATATTTTTGGGTTTTAAGTCTGATGAGTCATGTCCTAGATGTCATGAGTCCTCTGAGGACACATTGTTGCACTCTGTCCTAAAAGTCGTGATATCTCGGAGCCTTGAAGGGGTTCCTTTGATCCCCTTCGGAATCTCCGAACGTGGCTTAAGCTAAATATGACATCTCAATGTGTGTTCAGAGGACTGCCCTGGAACACTGCTTTCCCGTATCTCTGTCATGAGATCTGGAAAGACAGAAACACGTGTGTTTTGAAGATTAAAGACCCTTCTCCCATCAAAATGATCAGTTTTCGAGCCTCAACAGGTGCTAGAGATTTCATGACCGCTTCCCAAAATAAAGGAACGGATATCATTGTGTACCCACAATTTGACCACCCCTTGAATTGCCTTATGATTCATGTTGATGCTTCCTTTGTTGGGCCTAAGGAGTTAGTCGGGATTGGGGGCGTAGTTGGGGACAATAGTGGGAATTGGATCTTGGGTTTTGAGAAATGTGTTTTTACTAACGCCTCTCTTGCAGCTGAGCTTCTTGCCATCCTAGAAGCTATGCAATGTGTGACAAGCCATGGTTACCCAACGGCTATGATTTATTCGATTGCAAAGCAACGCGGTCGACCTCATTTTAGTGGACAGGGCGATATTTTTCTAAATATATTAAACTCTTGCAGGCAGTGGCTCAAGGTGAACCCGAGGATTCTGATTAAGCGTTGTAGCAGATAATTTGGCTAAAACTTGTAGGAGCATGGAAGCGGCTTGTAATGTAACTAGGATTTTCCCCACCCCCCTAGTTATTGCTTTGAACATTTAACGCTGGATTGTAATAGCTTTAACTTTATTAGTAATGAATGAATGACGGTCTTTGTTTATAATAAAAAAAGTATGTATTAGTACAATATTCAAGAAGGGAATTTTTAATGTTGTTATCATGACCATTAAACAAAATATATTGTTCTCGAAATTGCCCAACCTTCAATAGTTCAATCCCTTAATATAATAATAAAATTTAATCTAAACAACGATGATTTATGGAATTGACTACATATAGTTCCCCTCTCAATGTTTTGCGTGTCAGAGTGTCAGAAAAGGCTATGGTTACATCTTTTATAACTAGAATATGTTAGTTTGGACTCAAACTTATATACCACTACCTCTATTTTTTTTATCTACACACTTTTTACTTTGATACTATTCACATATTTCAATTTATTAACAATCGTTTGTGATTAAGATATATATAGTACGTATACGATCTTATTGGATTTGTCTCGGCATATATTTTTCAAAGGCCAACTTTTTATAATTTTTACTTGTAAATAGCTAACGGTATTGATGGTAGAAGTTTTGTGTTAAGCATAAAAGTCAAATTCATGTGTAGATTGGATAGAAAAGAGGTAGTACAATTTAAGAAGTGCCACTTATATGCCACTCTTTGCTATTCGACAAAAAATGTTGTTTTATAGAAAGTTTGTGAAAGTATGTAAACGCAGATTGGAGGAAAGCTCACTTTATTTTGTAGCTATCTCGCTCCTTTTCCATGCCAATGATATTTTTTATTTTTTTTTTAAAAGTTGGTAAGATGAAGCTTATTTAACCAAGACGCCGTATAGGTATAACAGGCGAGGTTTGCGAGGCCGGACTCTACGTGGAGGAAGGGGGATGGTAAGGGAAACCTCACTCCCTAAAAAGCCCCTAGTGGGGTTTGATCCCACGACTCAAGTTAAAGCGCCAAACCTTTACCACTGGTGACAGTTCTCGCTTTGGTATGACAATGGTCATTAGGGAATATTAGGATAGGTTGTATTAGGAGCCTTAAGAAAGGGCTGATAATGAAACCGACCTTACAGTTTGTAGAAAAATGATAGCAAGTATTTGACCACTATGTTTCAATCTTTTACAATTTTATACGTATACATGTAATAACTTCTTGAATAGAAGAACTTCTTAAATAGAAGAAAGTCATGTGTGTTTTTTTTTTTTTTTACACAAAGGTCATGTGTGATTAGAAACCAATCAATACCACATTTTATTCCCCTCAAAAAAAAAAATACCACATTTTATTGTATAAGGAACAAGTCGCATGTGCATTTCTTCTTTACACCGAGTTTATTGTTTCTATTCTCAACCTGATTTGTCACAGCTTTATTAATGGACAATGGTGTTGGAATGTCAACCATAATGTCAAATAGCTCGCTCTTGGCCCTTGGGACAAACAATAATGTCAGGCCTTCATGCTACATTTATTTTTCCAAAATCCTTCTTGGGTTGAATTCTCTCAATTGGCACTCATTCTATTTGGCACCAGCAACATGCCAAGATCTATCTTAGCAATGGGCCTCACAGAAGCCTGTGCAGAATTTAAAGAGTGTTCCATCACATATAAGGCTCCATCACGTATAAGGCTAGATGCAGTGGCGGATCCAGGAATTGATCGGCATGGGTTCAAAATTTATTTAGTGTTAGATTGGTATCTTTCTCACAATTTTTTTTGAGACATGGATGAAATTAATCATTACATGTGGGCACACGTGGGAACACCCAATTGACCATAATCAACCCTCTAATCCAGGATTTTAGGGGTCATTATAAAATAAATTTGAAAGTTAATTAAAGAATTTTGATTTAAAGCTTGAGTTGATTAAATATATATATATTTATCATTAATTTATGTTTATTTAATAAAATTTTGAGTTAAACTAGCTAAACTAATAGATATTAGAAGAAAATTTATCATTAATTTATGTTTATCATTAGTTTATGTTTATTTAACAAAATTTTGAGTTAAACTAGCTATACTAATCTTTAGTAATGCAATTCTTTTACCGTTGCCCAAAAAAAAATGCAATTCAATACATGACCAAGTAAAAGAAATTGATCCCAAACCAAAAAAAAAAAAAAAAAAAAAGAAGCCAAAAAGAGGAAACAAAGTCGGGTTGGGGAATTGATCCCGCCCCGCGTCCATTGACGCTAGTTGGTCTTTTATCCAAACATTCTACCACTGAACCACACAGTTGATACTAAATCACTGCCGCGCAAATCACTTATATTTAATGTCTCTTTTCATTTTTTCGCCTTTTTTCTTTTTTTTCCCAGATTTTCGTAGGTTCAGTTGAACCCACGCTGGATCCGCCCATGATCAAAATCCATTCGAAAATCAATTAACAAATGGTGCGGCAACTCTATAGAAAACACATGATAATGATCTTTCATGTAATTATTCCATGACATGAGGGTTTCTCTTAAAGAAATTAGAATCAACCATTAAGGGGACGATCCAATTGCAACAAATTTTTGTTAGATTTTTAATATAAAACAGCTTGAAAGTAACTTGAAGTATTAGGCAATTGGTTAGGGTCAATCCAAATTTTGTTTGTGAGTCGGGCATTATGATCCATCCTTTGGCTAGACGTTCTAACTTAGATGGTTGGAAGTTAAGTAGTCTAAACCTAAATCAACACATTGTTATCCTCTTATTAGTTATTACTTGTGCATTTGTGAGACCTATCAGAAAAAAGAGATTGAAATAGGGAGTACAACACTAATTCATCAAAGCACATTTTTGCTTGTTTAGACATACTTCTTGTTGTTTTTGACGATAATATTAAAGCAAACTTAAAAAGCTCGTAATTAAAAAAGCAACCTCAAACTTAATTTGGACCTTCTCACACATTTTTTTAAAGTTAACTTAATATCTCCAAAACAATCTTAAAAAACATACTAATTCAAATATTGTTAACGGGTATGTTACATTGTTACTTTTGTGGCTAATCTATTACGCGCTGTTTGGTTAAGGGGTTACAAGAAAGGGAAAGGGAGTAGATTGATTCCATTCCCTTAAAAGTTGTTTGGTTGGGGGGTTTTGTTTTTCCCTTTTTCCCCTCCATTACCCCAAATCCCTCTAACTTGATTCCCCACCCCCCTCCACCTAGAAATGGGGGTTTTGGAAACCCTTGACCATTTGCTTTGATCATTCAATCTCCTCAACAACCCCTCCACCAGCCCACCACTACCACCCTCACCCCACCACACTAGAGATGGCAATGGGCCGTGGACCCGACCCAGACCCACTAGGACCCGACCCATTTATAAGGGTCTGGGTCCAGAAATTTTAGACCCAGCGCTGTGGGTCGAGTGCGGGTCCACATATGCCGGACCCGGACCCGGCCCAGACCCGACCCACAAACCCATTTACATATTAAATTTTTTTTTTACCTAAACTCTAAGGTTATATGAGTTGTGATTTTGTGAACTCGTTAGTGTTGTAACTCCATCTAAGACTCGTAACTTTGTAAGTTGTAACATTTTAAGATTTTATGAGTTAATTTTTAAAATTTTGTTTAGATAATGCTTTACCCATGGATGCAGTACCTATATATATTAGTGCGAAATTTTGTAATTAATTAGATTCAAAAATGTGATGATAACTAAAAACTAAGAAGGACCCATTAAGGACTCAGTTAGGACCCGTGGACCCGCTAGACCCAGCGGATCTGGATCTGAAAAATCTAGATCCGGCGTGGTGCAAGGGCAGTCTAGGTGCGGAAAAAATAGACGGGTGCGGGTCTGGGTGGGGTCCACCTAGACCCGACCCATTGCCATCCCTACACCGCACCCATTGCACCCACCACCGCACCCACCTCACCCACCACATCACCCATTGCACCCACCACCACACCCATTACCGCACCCACCGCACCCATTGCACCCACCACCGCAACCATTTGCCCCCGCGAACCCCATAAATCCACCCCGAAACCGCACCCCCACCCACAAAACCCATAAACCACCTCGAAAATCACTGTCGAAAACCCAATTACCCACCATGAAAGAACCAAACGACAGCGGCGGGAAGGAAAGGGGGAAGAGAACGACAGATCTGGAAGGGAATGGGGACAACACGACGGTACAGAGAAGTGGAGGTAGAGTAGTGACGGTGCGGCAAAAGGGGAGGGGGAGATCGCACTGGCGCAAAGTGCTACTGGAGGGGGGGAGGGGGGGGCGGTGGAGGGCGCAAGCTCGGTGGCTCACGGGGTACCGGCGGGGCTCCAACGAGGCCGCGAGGCACAACAAACATGAGAGGGAGGATGGTGGTGGAAGGATGTAAAAAGAGGAAGAAAGAGAAATAAAAAAATTCAACCAGACAACATTTTTAATCTAAGGGTTTTCCTTCCTTTCCCCCTCTACCCCTTTCTTGATTCCATTCCCTTACCCTCATGGCAACCAAACGGCCCCATTAGATACAGATACAATCCGTCATCCATGATTCATGTTCCCCTTTTTTCTTTTGTGGCTAATCAGCCTATCCTTGTGGCATTATATTGGTAAGAGTTCTTTTTTTCTGAAAATGACCTTGCATCGACATCCCACTTTTTCTTACTCCCATTCATAAAAAGGTAGCCTGGAAATCCACTACTAATGAACCAACCATATCTACAAATTTACGTCGAATGAAGTCCACAAATTAGATCAGAAAAGATTCGGATACATTGTGGCTGATAAATATGTAATTATCAAATTCGTGAGATGCTGATCACCAACTTCATAATAACGCTTTGAAAAATTAGATTAGAAAAGATTCGGATACATTGTGGGCTTGTGGCTGATAAATATGTAATTATCAAATTCGTGAGATGCCGATCACCAACCTGATAATAACGCTTTGAATTATACATATATTGTTTGAAATACTCATATCAACTAAAAAATCTGACACTTAATTTCTTTGGAAAATTGAGAGCATTAGTACACGTTATGACGACTGACGAGAAACTTCCTGTTTCTTTAATATCTTATGTAGGTAAATGGTAAATAATTAAATTTTATTCAAAGCATATTTCAAGTTACTTTAAGTATTGATGTAATATATAAATTTTTAGGTTATATAGCTATAATTTATATTTAATTTACTAAAAGAATTATGTTTTGTCGATCATTAAATATTACACCTGTACCTTATCTAAATCTCTATGTAAACAATATACCATTTTAGAACTCCCTTTTATTTTGCTAAATGACACAGGTTGCATATATCAAGATGAGTCTAATAAGATCCTATGTGAGTATATTTTTCCTTACATGGGATTCACAAAATCTTGTCAAATGAGAGTGTGTGTAAAATGTAAAAAGTTAAACCATGGCAAAGTATTTTGCAACGGAGGAAGTTTTTTGGTTACACCATTTGCTTGTTTTTACGTACTTTAACACATTTTTTTGAACATTAATAACTCTAATTGTGTATAAGTAATAACTATACAACTTTGATATTTGGAATCCTCACATTGAGATGAATCTAACAAGATTACACTTGACTATGTTTTTTCTTATATAATAGTAAGATAATTTACTTCTAAGTTGATTGATGAATAGTCCCCAAAATGAAATGGTGCGACTAAAAAAATACGGAGGAAATACATGTTATGCTCTAATTGACAATGGTAGTGTGGTAGATGTAAAGGAGAAAGGTGAGAGAGGAGACAGAAGAATGAGAGGCTAGCTAGACTCCCAAAAAGAAGCAAAATATCTCATGTGAAAAAAAGATATGTTATGTGGGATTAATATATAAGAGAAAGCACCACAAAGTTG
This sequence comes from Beta lomatogona, assembly GCA_947646795.1. Lineage (NCBI taxonomy): Eukaryota > Viridiplantae > Streptophyta > Magnoliopsida > Caryophyllales > Amaranthaceae > Beta > Beta lomatogona. The sequence continues at coordinate 2,849,625 of CANSNZ010000150.1, forward strand.
AAGTAATACTACTCCCTCCGTCCCTCATTGATGTTTCTAGTTCGAATTTTGTACTATTTGGAATAACATAGAATTTTCTAAACTTTTCTCAATATATAAGAAAAAACATAGTAACTCATGTGGGGTCTTACTTAATTCGTCTCATTTAGTACTTTGATAATATCAATTTTTTATGATTTTTACAAATATGTAATTACAAATATTTATAGTTAATTAAAGATTTGCATTAGCAAAAGTGCAAAGTCAAACTAGGAATATCAATAAAGCACAGAGGGAGTATATCAAAGTTCGGATTAATGTCCAACTTGATGTTTTAACTCTGTTGAACTATGTCTTAAATTGACTATCTGGTGCTAGGATTAACCAAGCATGGGGTCTGTTTAGTATATCGAGTCTGTTTTAGTTTCGGATTTAGGCCCATATATTTAGGTTAATTAGTAGGGTACTATATAAACCCTATAATTAACTTCTGCCTCCATATTATGAAATATGTACTCTCTCCGAAACCGAATAAAATCGTTTCTCCTCTTATTGTTTGACGTAGCTAACTCATTGTTAGTGAACCAAGTTACTTGTGTCGATTGTTCATTAATTGTTTGTTTCGTTAACTGCATCTGTCACAACAACCTCCAACCATAGTGAGAATAAAAATGGAAGACTTGTGAGTTTAAAAGTATTGAACAATGAGTCTAAGATTTTTATCAATGACTATCAGAGATGTATTGATATGTGAGTGTGAGGTTTGAAAGTATGAATCCGAGGTGTTGGACAATGAGTCTACAATTATTGAAAGTGTAACGTTTCAGCAATGAGATTAATATGAACAAATGTGTTTAAGGTATTGAACAATGACTTCAAGATTTTGAACAGTGAGTTTAAATTATTGAACAATGAGTCTCAGATAGTAGTATTTAAGTTTATGATTAACCAATAAGTGTAAGGTAGTAAACAATGAATCTCTGGTTTGAAGACTCTACCCCGCGCCTTTCAATGTTCTCCAACTTGTAATGCTTTGTGGAGATAAGTATTATAGGTAGTTGTCCAAAAGCTAGAGATGTATATTGATTAGGTTTCCTAATATGTGTATCATATATATTCTGTGATGATTAATGAGAAACTCAACATTTCAACCCTCTCAACATGGTATCGAAGCCTCTTTCCTAATTTTTTTTTCTCTTTCTCTCGGCAGTGATGGGAGACAAAGACCCGTCCACGCCACCACCGACTTCTGTCATCAATACAAACTCACCGTTTTATCTCGGCCCAGGTGACCGTCCAGGGGACTTCGTAACTCCAACCAAGTTGCGCCACCACAACTATGATGCATGGTCTTCGGACATACAAACAGCTCTTGAGGCGCGCCGGAAGTTCGTCTTCCTTGATGGCACAATCACAGGCCCCGACCCGCCATATACCACGATGGACTGGACCACTATCAAAGCAATGTTGATTTCATGGATCATTAATACTATTGATCCAGAGGTAAGGAGTACTTATCAAAATTTCGTGAAGCTTCTCAATTATGGAATCATTTATAAACACGTTTCTCTATGGTTAATGGTCCGCGTATTCAACAAATAAAATCCGCCATTGCTAAGTGTGAACAAACTAAATCTATGTCAGTTTCAACTTACTATGGCAAATTACATTGTTTGTGGGAAGAATTACATAAACATGAACCCCTCATTTCATGCTCTTCCTGTAAAAATTGTACGGCCGGAGAATTACATGCTCAACGTCGTGAAACGAATCAATTACATGGCTTCTTGATGGGGTTATATGCTGAATTTTATGGCCCTCTTCGCACTACTATTTTGTCCTCTGACCCGCGGCCGACCCTTGATCGGCATTTCCAGTTGGTAGCCCAAGACGAGCGTGTTCGTCTTGCTCGTACCACTGTCGTTACTACTGAAGACAAGGCGCCAGATGTGCCGGGCTTTGCGGTCAGCGCGGGTCGTGGTCGTGGCAGGCCAGGTTGTTCTCATTGTGGTAAGGTTGGCCACGAAGTTGCGAAGTGTTGGTCTCTTGTGGTTTGTAGTCATTGTAAAAAGCTTGGTCACGCGATTGATAAGTGCTTTGAATTGGTGGGGTATCCGGACAAAGATGATTCGTCTAAAGGGGGTTCTAAGGGGCGTGGCCGTGGTCTTGTCAAGGCCAATGCCGCCTCTTCTTCACTTCCCTTGGCATCTGATCCTCCTGTTATTGATTCATCATCATCTTCTCAGCTTTTCTCTGCTGATCAGTGGAAGGCACTTGCAGGCCTCTTTGGTAATTCTAAAGTTTCAGATGATCGTTTGAATGGTACGTTTACTTCTGACTCCTAGATCATTGACACTGGTGCCACTCACCATGTCTGTGGTGCAAAACATTAGTTTCATGACTTAGCGGATATTTCTTCTTGTCCTGTGGGTTTGCCCAATGGTGCTACTGTTCTTGCTACTCAAAAAGGCTCTGTTCGTCTTTCTGCTACTATTACTCTTCATGATGTTCTCTTTGTTCCTACTTTCAGTTGTAACTTGCTTTCGGTTTCACAATTATCTTCTGATATGAATTGTATTGTGCAATTTAACTCTTCTATGTGTGCTATCCAGGACCACATGAAGGAGCTGATTGGAACGAGACATAGACGGAATGGACTTTACTACTTCAGTGGAGGTGACTTGGTGAGCATGGTTTCTGTTAATGCTGCCTCTTCGGATTTGGAGTTGTGGCATCGGCGTATGGGACATCCCTCCGAGAAAGTAGTGAAGTTACTTCATCCCATCTGTGGTCATAAGGGTAGTTTGAATAAAGCATGTGAAATTTGTTTTCGTGCTAAGCATCCTAGAGATCGATTTCCTATTAGTGAGAATAAAGCAAGCAGAATTTTTGAAAAGATCCATTGTGATTTATGGGGCCCTTATCGTCATGCCTCTTCTTGTGGTGCAAGATATTTCTTAACTATTGTTGATGATTTCTCTCGTGCTGTTTGGGTTTATTTAATAGAAGATAAAACTGAGGTTTTCCCTATGTTTATGACTTTTGTTGCTATGATCCATCGTCAATTCTCTCAAACTATTAAAGTAGTTCAAAGTGACAATGGTACTGAGTTCAATTGTTTACTTGACTATTTTTCTGCCTCTGGTATTATTTTTCAAACTTCTTGTGTTGCCACTCCACAACAAAATGGGAGGGTAGAGAGAAAACATAAACATATCTTGAATGTAGGGAGGGCTTTGCGGTTTCAAGCCCACTTACCCATCTATTTTTGGGGGGAAAGTGTACTTGCAACAGCTCATCTCATAAATCGTACTCCATCTCCTCTCTTGAACAATAAATCTCCCTTTGAACTTCTATACAATTTTCTGCCTGCTTATGAAGCTATTCGGACATTTGGGTGCTTATGTTTTGCTCACAATCACAAAACTAAGGGGGATAAGTTTGCCCGTAGGAGTCGCAAGTGCATGTTTGTTGGGTATAAGAAGGGTTGGCGCCTTTTTAATCTTGACACCAAAGAATTCTTCGTTTCTAGGGATGTGAAATTTTTTGATGATATTTTTCCATTCATGACTCCGGAGGAGGTTAATATTGTTCCAACTGCTCTTGTTCCTATGAATGACATACCAATTGATTATGACTTCGTTGAATTTCCTCCAGAGCCCCCCAGTTTAACTCCTATCACTCACAGCCCAAATTCTAAGCCATCTCTCTCACAAAAATCACCCTCACAATATTCTCCATCTCATTCTCCTCTAAACACTTCTGTCCAGCCCACAAATATTTCAGCGCCCACAAATAACACCCCAGCCCAAACCGTTCTTGCTCCTCATACTCTCTCCTTCGCTGGCCCGCATTTGGCTGGGCCTAGTCAGTCTGCTCCAGGACATGGTTCATCCGTGTTCTCTCCGCCCTCCGCTCCACAAAAATCAACGGCCCCTCGCTTTGGGCCGACCTTATCTCGGTATTTGGCCCATGACTCTACCGAGCCTATTTCATCCAACTCCTCTTCTTTGGATCCTCCTGTTCAGCCCACCGACAAGCTGAACCCCATTTCTTCTGAGCTAGGTCGTGGTAAGAGGGATAAAACTCCCTCCATTTTGTTGCGTGATATTGTCACTCATTCAGTGGTTGTTCCTAGTCCATCTCCATCTCCGTCGTCTCCTTCGGGTACTCCTTATCTTATAGCTCACTATATAAATTGCTCAAACTTTTACGTGAATTATCGCAAGTTTCTTGCCGCCGTTGTTTCTACTACCGATCCCAAGTCTTTTAAGGAGGCAATGAAGGATCCTAGTTGGCAGGCTTCTATGCAGGACGAGATTAGTGCCTTGGAGGCGAATGAAACTTGGACATTGGAAGAATTGCTCCCTGGCAAGCGTGCTTTGGGAAGTCAGTGGGTCTATAGGATCAGATATTTATCAACTGGTGAGATTGAACGTTTGAAATCTCGCCTTGTTGTCTTCGGTAATCATCAGGAGGCCGGGGTCGACTACAATGAAACATTCGCTTTGTTGCCAAAATGACCACTTGTTCGTGCCTTCCCCGGCTATTGTTGCTTCCAAAAATTGGGAGCTTCATCGGATGGATGTTCACAACGCCTTCCTTCATGGTGAAACTTCCTCCCTGGTTTTCAGTGTCCCAATTCCAACCTGGTGTGTAGACTTCGCAAGTCTTTTTTATGGTCTTAAGCAAGCTCCTCGATGCTGGTTTGCTAAGCTTGTCTCTGCTTTGAAAGGGTATGGCTTCTTACAATCTTACTCTGACTATTCTCTCTTCACTTTCACTCATGGCTCAACTTGGTTTATGTTGATGACTTCATCATTTCTAGTAATGATTCCGCTGCTCTGTCTACTTTCAAAGCTTATTTGAGTGATTGCTTCAAGATGAAAGATCTCGGTCCTCTTAAGTATTTCCTTGGTATTGAAGTTGCTCGTAGTTCTGCGGGTCTCTTTTTGTGTCAAAGGAAATATACCCTTGATATTGATTCTGAGGTAGGTTTATTAGGTGCCAAACCTTGTGGTTTTCCTATTGAGCAAAATCATCGCTTAGCTCATGCTACGGGGCCTCCTCTAGTGGATGCGGCTGCTTATCGTCGTCTCGTTGGCTGACTGATATACTTGGCTGTCACTCGGCCAGATCTTGCATACTATGTTCATGTTCTCTCTCAGTTTATGAAGGAACCTCTTCAGGAACATTGGGAGGCTGCATTATGTGTGGTTTGATATTTGAAAGGCTCACAGGGCAATGGCATTCTCCTGCGTGCCGATAGTGCCTTGTTTCTTCAGGGTTGGTGTGGTTTTGATTGGGCTGCATGTCCTGTTACTCGACGTTCCTTGACAGGTTGGATTGTTTTCTTGGGTCAGTCACCTATTTCCTGGAAGACTAAAAAGCAACACACTGTTCTCGTTCCTCTGCGGAAGCAGAATATCGCTCTATGGCCGCTATCACTTGTGTGTTGAAGTGGTTGAAGGGTGTGCTACTTAGTATGGGAGTTCATCATCCCAAATCCATTCCCTTGTTCTGTGATAGTCAGTCTACGCTTCACTTTGCTCAGAATCCTGTTTGCCATGAGCGCACCAAACATATTGAAGTTGACTGTCATTTTGTGCACGATGCTATTCTTGATGGACTGATTGTGCCCTCTTATGTCTCTACGAAAGCTCAATTGGCCGATATCTTTACAAAGGCTCTAGGAAAGACGCATTTTGATTTTCTATTGTCCAAGTTGGGCATTTTTTTATCCTACCACTGCTCCAACTTGAGGGAGGGCATGGAGATAAGTATTATAGGTAGTTGCCTAAAGCTAGAGATGTACATATTGATTAGGTTTCCTAATATGTGTATCATATATATTCTCTGATGATTAATGAGAAACTCAAGATTTCAACCCTAATTCTATTCTCTACATGTTTGATGAAACTCCCACGATCATTAAGCTTCTGTAAAAAAATGATGCATGCTTCTTGCTGTTGATCGATCTACACAACTCTTACATGTTTCTTGCCTCTTTTTTTCTAAAATAAAAATAAAAAGAAAATAGTTGTTCCTCTTATTTTCCGAGATCCTGTAAATGACAGAAAAGCTCTGACTCATTCGCAGGCATTCTCTTCCAATTCACAAATTGCCAATTAAATGCTTCACATAATTTGGCCCATTGAATGGACCTCTCACCCTCTTATTTTGTGTATCACGTCTGAATCTCTAATGCCATTAATGTCAGTATTTGACGCTTTGGTTGTCTTTTGTTGCATGATAATGCGAAGAAAAAACACTACATGCAATGATGCAATTAACATTCACCATGATCCCCAAAATCCCACCCTTGTCAGTATTTGACGCTTTGGTTGTCTTCAAGATGACTTTATTTGAGATGGTATAGGTCTTCTGTAAATTGAGTTGGGCCATATATATAGGTTTGGGGTAGGGTCTTGATTCTTCTATACTATAGGCAAAAAATATCGTACCTAGAAGAATGATTATACATAGAAGATTCAAAGTACATTTTTTAGTTGATATACATCAAGAGATGTTGACTTCTAATTAGTTTTGATTGACAAATTCATACAATTGGTTATATGCAATAATAATTCAAGTACTATATTTATTTTCCTTGTAAAAGGTTTATGAACTACTCCATCCGTTTCATTTTAATTTACTCACTCTACTTTGGGGGAGAACCAAGGAGAAAGTGTAAAAGTATTAAAGCGAAAAGGTGGAGAGAGAAATTGAAAAGTAAGAGAGATAAACTAAAAAGTTGATTAAAATATTAAAAAGTAGATGACATGGGTGGAAAAAGAAGTAGAAAGTAGATGTGACATGTTACCAAAAATAGAAAAAGCAACAGTGTGTAGATTAAAAAGAAACAGACCAAAAAGGAAAGTGTATAGATTAAAAAGAAACGGAGGGAGTAGAAGTAGATAGCAAGTATTCTTTTGACAAAACACATATTAAATTGTGATTACATAAACTAAAGTAGTGAAAAAAAAAAGTAACTTCATAATATATAGGAATGAAGTAAGATCTCATTAGTCCATTCATCATACATTCGGGTGTACCATATTTGCTCATTTAGCACTTTCCTTTTTAGTACATTTTGCTCATTTGAGTAATTTCATATGAGTAATGAGCAAAAAAATAGCTTTGGGTGTACCATGCTCGCGGTACACCCAAGTGTATAATTTTTTTTTGTAAAGATCTCATAATATGTGCTTTGCATGAGAAAGCTAGTGTGATTGATCGAGAAAGCAAATATTATGATTTTTCGTTATCATTTTTCGGTTGTAAAAGGACCATATGAGCCTTTTTAATTGACATACATAAAATGTTACGATAGTGATAGACACTCATAGGGATAGAAGTATAACAAAAAACAATCTTATGAGTCTATATACAGATGCAAAAAAAAAAATTACCTTTGATAGATAATTGTTACTCCCTCTGTCCCAAAATATAGTTCTCATTTCCCTTTTTTCACTGTAATTTATGCAAGTAGAATCTAAGAGGTATAGTAAAGATTTTTTTTTTTATTTAAATAAATGTTGTATGGGCAAAGATGATTTTAGGAGAGAGAATGGAGAATAATTGGTGAAAGAGCATTAATTGTAAGTACACTTGGGTTGAATAAACAAAGTAAAAAACAAAATTCAAGAAGCAAATAAATGATGAGACACGGTTTTTTCTAGAAAAATTACGGAAAAATATGGAACTAAATATGGAAATGGGAACTATATTTTGAGGACACCCAAAAATGGAAATGGAAACTATATTTTGGGACGGAGGGAGTATTACTTTTAATAGAAATAGATGTTCCATTTGATAGAAAATTGTTATTACTTTTTTTTTTTTTTAAAAGGAAAATTGTTATTACTATTATTAGATTGGTAATCTTCCTTGAGAGAGAGAGATATGGAAAGAATAACGCAAACCATTGAGAAAACTTTTTGATTTTTATTAATGTGAAGGCTTAGGGCGTTATTTGCCTTTACACTCGTCATCCTTCCCAAAAGTACAAAGTTTATGAAATAAAGAGGTCAAGCCAGCAGATTTCATCTCCTGATTGCAACAAAAGCTTTACATCATCTCATGTCATCCCACTTTCACGAAATACATATATCTACCATAACTTTTCGGTGCACCTTTTTTTTTTGCTGCACGGGCACCACTTCTACGTACATAGTAAAGTTTTACAATAGCAAATTAGTAGTATGATTTTAATATTACAAGAGCACACACCGTAAAAATCTAAACAAAAAACCCCCGCAAAAATTATGTGAAGCTAATACGTTGTGCCACCCTTTTCAAGGCATGACACTAGTGACAAGCAGGACCATCTTCTTCTTCCACTTCATACCCCTCCTCCGCTAGTCTTGTTTCCTTGTAAATGTACCACTTAGCAAATACCAAATACACTAGAAAATTTACGACACTCAATCCTGCTAGCAACCAATAGAAGTAGTCAAGCCTTCCTTGGTTCAAATTATCAGCTATCCATGGATGCTTGTCACCAGTAATGCTGTGCACCACCGTAACAAGGGCCGAGCTAACGAAAAACCCTAGGGAAAGTGTAGTCAAGAATAGCCCTGTACTCATAGTCTTCATTCCCTTAGGGCACTCTCTTAAGAAAAAATCAAGTTGTCCTATGTATGTGAAAGCTTCCCCGGCACCCACGAAGAAAAATTGTGGTATAAGCCAAAATACACTTATTGGGACAACCTTGTAAGGGTTGTTAACCAACCCTGCATTTTGTGCAACTTTCAAACGTCTGATTTCAACAAGGGCAGCTGATACCATGGAGACTACTGAGAATATTAGGCCAACGGCGATTCTTTGGAGCGGAGTTAGTCCCTGACGATTATGAAGGACTCTTGAGGCGATTGGTACAACCACACGGTCATATATGGGGACAGTAATAAGAATGCTACCCACAAAGAAAACGGTGAGTGATGCAGCTGGGATTTGGAAAGATTTTCCGATGTGACGGTCCATTGTTGTGGCTTGTGAGACTGAGAATGTACTCATTTGAGCATAAATTGTCCAGAATATTATGGTTGTAGCCCAAATTGGGAGCATCCTAATCACCAATTTCACCTCCTCTACATCCGTTGATGTTAGCAAGTACCATTTGTTCACCTTAGTAACAACTATTGGCATTTGAGGATCCTTTATAGCTGCCTTGTCCAAAAACCTGAGATAGACAAGTATAATCCTTAGTACAACTAGCTTTTAAACTTGTGTAATCTACAAGTTAAAAATAAGGAGTACCATAAAAAAATTAAACTACCTACAAATTTTTGTTGATACATCTAAAATTATTAGATTGTAGATATAATAAGAAAGATATAGGAGTATAATTTTTTTTCACTATGAAAATGTTAATATTTTCAACTAAGGATGTCTTGGCCTAGTGGTTAAGATTGAGGTGCTGTGAACAATAGGTTACAGGTTTGAATTCCCCTTCCCCTTCTTTGTACTTTGTACTGCCTTTGTGGCTCATATGGATAAAAAAAAATGTTAATATTTTCAGAAAAGTAAGGTGGTCCTTTAATCTACCAAGTTAGATTCATCCTTGATGATAAATTGATAATGTAGTCTAGGGGGTATGATACTCACCCTTACAAAAGAGAATTGCTCCCTATCCTCTATAAAAGGGGCCAGCTAATCATCCAAAAAATGAAGAATCAAAATCCTGTCCTCATCTAAGGGTGATTTATTGCGGTCTAGAAGATATTTATGATATATGCACAATTTAAATAATGTATGAGAAACATGCATATTCAGTATGAAGCTAAGCACACCATGTGTATCTACTCTTACGATTCCAAAAACTCCTTTCATCAACCGTGTTTATGTATGTCATGAAAGTTGTTGCTTCCTTGTGTGTTGTGTCTTTATTAGGTGTGGGCCGAAAAGTCGGTTATTGGGAGGAGGAAGGAAAAAGACAATTACATAGTCTACCCCTCAAAAAAAAAGACAATTACATAGTCTTTGGCCTAACTTAATCATATGATAAAAGTACTATTCATGAAGAATTTGATTTTGGAGGAAGGATAGAAAGATAATAATTAGTTGTAGGCACTTAAGTTTTCAGGGTTTATAAAAATCAATAAGGGCCTTCTAAATAAGTCTCATATATCCAATGGGTAAATGAATCACTTTAAGTAGACATTAAGCTCTTAAGACACTTCTGTTATTATTATTATTATTATATGGCTTAGTTCATATAAATTTTCCAAAGTATTTTTCTTTTTGGCATATAATAAGTTATAAAAAGATACAGATAAAAGTCGATGCTAAATTTTCAATATCGTCTTTTTACCAACTAAATTAGTAGAAGTCCACAAAAGTATATATCATTCTTCTTTCAAAAAAAAAAAAGTATATATCATTCTTTTCTTTTTGTTTTTGACTTCCATATTCGAAACACCTTCCCGATTAAACGGCGAGGCAAGCAAATAAGTGAAGTTATGATTAATGAGTGCAATCAATCAGGGCACAATAATGTGTGAATAGTAATTCTAAGCTGGCTGACCAATGAAAGATAGCTATGCAATAATCATGGGATAGGGCCAATTTTGTCTACTATGGATGGTGCTGTTGATAAATTGTTGTATAGGTAGTCAAACTTAAATGCAATCTTCTTTATCAAGATGGGCCCGTAAGATTCGTGTAGCACATATAGTACAAGCAATTGTGGACTAATATAGATAACCAGGTGTGATCTTATAATATACTAGTATCTTTTGCACGCGATGCGTGCATGAAGTTTTAATTTAATCGTCATTCAAGTATATTGTTCTATTTTTTGTTTTTACTGGTGCAGGGATCCTTTTTTTTCCTTTTCCTTGAAAAAAATGAGAGAATATAAATTTGTTTGATTATTAGGGGTATTTTGGGTAAAAAGGGTGGACACCAAAAGGTCAGGAGTTCCCATATATAATAGAGATATGTACACGCATAAAAATCAGGTTCTTTTTCCTCAAATAACTATCAAGTAAAGTGATCTTAAAAATATTTATAAAGATGATTGGGACACTCATGGACTAAAGGAAAGGGTATAAAGTGATTTAATAGTGATTATTATAGGATAGAATTGATTTGCACTAATTGAAACTAATTAAACTCACGTTTACTAATAAAAACTAATTATTACTACTATTGAGTAAAAAACAGTTTTTTTTACTAATTAAAACTATTTTTTTTGCTAATTCAAAATTAACTTTTCTAATTCCAAAAGCTTTTGAATTACTTTTCGATCATTTTAATACAAAATATGTCCACTATTGTGATTAGTCCTTTAATAGTATAATGGACTATAAGTGGCTACCTAAATAGTCGGAGTAACTTATACAATTCAATTCAAACATTCTTAATCATCAATCATCCACCAAAACGTGTTATAAACTACAACCATCTAACTAGTAAAGATAAGAAAGTATTTCCATAAAAAGTCACATGTGTGTGCAAATTGATGTTTGATTTGAATGTGTGATCAATCAACATTAACCATGTTACGTCTTCTTCAGTCTTATCCATGGGGCACAAACTAACATGCAAGGAGTTCATAATTCAAGATTAAATCATGGAGTATTTTGTGACTCATAATCGTTCCTTTAATGGGTGGGTTTATTAAGTCTAATAATTAAAATCAAATCACAATACATGTTTTGATTGATTTAAGGTAACTTATAACAACATATAACATGTTGAATGAGTTACTAACTTTTGTTGGTATAAATCATTACTAGTATTTTTTGCACGCGATGCGTGCGCGAACATCGCGGTGATATTGTACACGTTTCTTTTGTTTTCAAAAATAAGGAAGTTACTTTTACTAAAAAAAATGTGGTAGTTTTTATAGGGGAAAAATCTGGCAGTTACATTAGAGCTTTTTTTATAAAAAAGTTATATGACTTTTTTGCCCTCATTAGTTATCTTGGAAGAATAAAACATAAAGGGTATTTTAGGGAACTCAGGTGGACACCAAAGTCCTCAAGAGTTCCCATATATAATAGAGATATAACACTTTAGTATATTTTAATACAATATATCCGTCTTATCTTATTATTTAAATCTAGACGAAACCATATATTCAAATAAATGGACAAGAAATAATGTTACTGACCTAAATTCTTTGCTGTGAGGTAATCTTTGCTTCTTATGTTTACCACCATCAGCCAAATCATCAATATTGAAAAGGAGCGATGAATCAGAGGGTAACTCCATGTGCCTTTTCCTCCAAGCAGCAACAAAAACAGCAGCAATTTGAGTCAAAGGGCTGCCTACAAGCTTCTTAAAACGGTACCGTCTTGTGCCGCATAGGAAGACCACAAGAGCCAACATAATAGCGCAAGCACATATGCCATACCCCCACTGCCTTCCCATATTATCTTGGATGTACACCAAAACTGTCACGGCTGCTAGTGACCCTAAGCTTATGAAGAAAAAGAACCAATTGAAAAACTTTATCATTTGTCCCTTCTCTCCTTTGTTGCTCTCATCAAATTGATCCGTCCCAAAACCCGAAACGCTTGCCTTAACGCCGCCTGTCCCTAGCGCCGTTAGGTATAGTGCTAAGTAGAGCACCCCTAGCTGTGTGTCCGAGGCCGGCGTACACGAGCCAAACTCCGGCTTGCATGCCGGTGGTCGGAGACTCGGGATTATGGTTGATATAGTCAATACTGTCACACCCTAATAAAAACAAAGAGTGAAATAAATCAATTTGTATGTACTGTAACCTTTTTGTATGTCGACAAATAATCAACGGGTCCTTTAGCTTTATCAGCTGAAAAATCGAGCCTCCGTACCTAATTAGCAATCAATCGTAGTATAATATTCCTCGTGCAAAGACACTTTACGTATTCTTTATTTTCTTCCCTTTCCTTTATGGTAACTTGAATTGAATGATGCCAGATTGATAGGAATCTCATCAGCATGCACCCAATAATTCCTGTTTATGTTGTTCTTAATCATATTATAATTTGTAGTATTTTCATTGGTCTATATCTACATCATCTATGCTTTTAATTTAGTCATGGTTACTAAATATTCCAATACAGTGGGAATGTGGGCCTAACCGCTTTTCCTAAGACTAGAAGAAAAATATTACAAGATCTAGTAAATATTTTGAAATTTATTTCTTAACATAATGCAATTAGTTGTTATGGTACCTTTTTCTTGCCCCTCATGATAACTTTACGCCATATTGGTGGGAACCTTAAAATATGGTCATGGATCAAATGATTTTCCTTGTTTGAAAGTTGTTAATGATACCTAGTATAATGTTCCAAATGATTTTCTAACTACCCATCACACATACCCCCTTAAAAATATAATAACAAAAGCTAACCAGTGCCCCCTGGACGTTAGATAAGATAACTAAAAATGGAAATATTAATTGAATCTAAACATTAATTATACCGATTGACACGTGATTTTGGAATGCATTTCAAGATTTATATCATTTCAGGAAATATATTTAGTGCTTATCTAACGCCCCATGGCGTCCGTTAGCAAGAATTAGCTAGTGGAGAAAAATAAAACTAGATCTAGCATCCCTTGTAAAATTAACTTTGTATTTGTACTTATTAGCGCATTAGTATTTCAGGGTGATCATGTAGAAATAACTAGGAATTATAAGGGTTGTGTTCCTTTTCGAATAAATTGTTGTCATAGTGCACTTAATATTGACTATTTTGTTAATAAGACTAGTAGTTGCGTGGTGAAACAAAGAAAATTGAACGTAGGAAAAATATCATGGTCGAGTGAAAGTTGTTCCATTTACTTATAAGTGACTAGGTAACATAATAATTTGTATAAAAATGTCTTTTAATCAATCGAAAAACTCTATACTTGTTTATCCTACCAAACACTTTTACTACCTCCGTATTTTTTTAGTTGTACTATTTGCCTTTTTGGCACTATTCATCAACCAACTTTGTTAACTTATCTCGCACCATTATAGTCAAGTGGGGTCTTGTTAGATTCGTCTCAATACGAGGATTCCATATATCAAGTTTTTATAATTTTTACTTACACCCAATAGGAGATATTAACGTTCAAAGAAGCGTCTCGGCAAATGTGAAAAAATAAATGGTGCAATTAAAAGATACAAGGTAGTACTATGTTATGTGTATGTGATGAACTCTTAACAATTTATGTCGGATTATCAAATAGGCAAAATAATTAATATTGTTATCAAATAGGATTATTATTATTATTATTATTATTATTATTATTATTATTATTATTATTATTATTATTATTATTGAGGTAATTATTATAGTTATTCTTATAAGGAAAGAGTTGGCTTACCAATGCTTGGACAGTGGCGAAGATAGCAATGGTTAGATACCTGTCCAATACAATAAGAAGAAGCTATTCATCAGTCATCACATCCATGTCATGGGAAACGAAATAATTATTATTCATAAATTAGATAGGATTTTTAAGAAAATAATTGTCCATTGTCCGATGAATTTTCGTTAAATAAACTAGGGAAAATGTTTGGGTGACCCTGAGGGTAGGCTACCCTCATGAGAGAGATAGAGAGAAACTAATCCGATTATTATTTTTTGACATCTGAAACAAAAAAAAAAAGGAAAGAAAAGGTAGGTGGGACTTGGGAGAGAAAGCAAAATTAGTAATTAAAGACTAACCGTCCAAGGAAGGTGTCAGCAATAAAACCGCCAAGAAGGCAGAGCATGAAAGAAGTGCCCATAAAATTAGTCACGGTATTAGCAGAAGCAGCATTACCCAAATGCATGACTCCTGTTAAATAGGTCACCAAATTAACAGCTATTCCAAGTGTTGTCAATCTCTCACATGCCTCACCTCCTGCAAAATCAACCATTTAATCAGAACATTTTTCACTTAATTCCTCGTATAGATTATTCGGACGTTTAAGTTAAGATCGTGTACATCTGAACCTCCAAAACCAACTACGACTGAAGGTTATTATATACTTCCTCCGGCTCTTTTATATATCAACATCTCCTTATTTTTAAAAGTTTTTACACTAGTAGCAACATGCTAACTAAATATATCTTAATCATCTTAAGTTTTGTACTAGTAAGTATGTTACTCTCAGACTCTTCAATTTATCACAAGTATCGTTTTAGATCCTCAACCCTAAAAATATATATAAGTATGGACACTTTAGATCTTCCTTTCGAGCCAAAATTATGAGAACTTTCATAAGTTAGTTGATTTCGACACGTAAAATCACACTCGTATCCGACATGAGTATCTGAGTCCGAGTAACTTAAATTCGGAGCAACACTTCATACACCAATCTTCACCTCAAGGAACATATATATGGGTAGAATCATATAGAATCCTTGAAAAAACTGCGGAAAACCTTGTATGAGACGATCTCAACAACCCAAAATCTCACTTCTTAAACAAAGTGTTTATACTAACTAGAAATTGAACGTTTGTTAAAATAATGAGATTAAGGGAAGAAAGAGAAAGAGACCTAAGATCATGGCAGCACTTTTCCAGCCACCAGTGTTGGATCTATCAGCAGGCCGACCTTTGTAATCCCATGCATCAAAAACACTTTCTTTACCTATTTCCATATCCATACTAGAACAGTTACTAGTATTATTAATTTCAGGTTGATCAACCATTTTTTTTTTTTTGTACTTCCCCTGTTTTTCGGAAGAGAGAGTAACAGATCAAGAGAGAGAAAGAGAAAGAGTATGTTTGATGTTTGAAGCATGAAGAGTGGCAGGAGAAACGGGGTTATATATATAGGTGGACTACTAATACTACTGGGGTGTTGAGGTGTGTTGGGCGCTTGCTATCCACGTCTGTGAATGCATAACCGTTGGATAATGTATCTATGCATCGTTACATGACCATATAATAATTTTTTTTTTAAAAGAGAAAATTCATTAATTGAAGGTCAGACGACATCTACAATAGGTATTAAAGAAAAACAAGATACAATTAAACAAGGCTAAATCAAATTCGTCTTCGAAGGAACTACAATGAACCGGATCGAAGAATACAAAAGCAGCCTCCTCAGATTCTTTGAATCAAACAGCTATTGATGAGGAAGTTTATCATTCTGATATAGTTTGGGAAGAACAATCTTGACCGAGTCATGTTGACCGCATCCGAGATTCTAATACCTTCATGTTGAGTCTCGAACTTCAACCAATGAGAATAATTTCTCATACCTAAAAACAAAAAAACCATACTCACAACTCCCATAGGGAATAAGGAGATTTCCAAAACAGAAACTAAAACCCCATAACAAGGTTTGAAAAGATCTCATAAAGAGAGACTACTTTATTAAACAAAACAAGAAAATGAATAAAAAACTGAAAATAAATGAGAAAAAGGGGCTTACCATGGATGAAATCATCCATGACAGCCCCTAACTGATGAAGAATGGGTAGGGGAGGCTAGGGTTTGAGAGAGAAAGAGAGAGGGGGAAGGCTATATAATTTGTTTTAACCTACCATATAATAATATAAAACATACTATATATTAGTCTTATTTTACTTCTTTATTAAAGTTCTTTTTGAAATGTTTTCGTAATGTTTTCTTTCTAACTTTGATTAATTGACTCCTGAGTCCTGACGATCTTAAGAGTGATTATTAACTGACACCTGTCTACACTTGATACCTGGAACTACTATTTGGGAAAATTTTCAGTCATCTTATCAATTATGGGTCGTACTAGCCTACTAGGATCAACTCTCTAATTTTATTTTATCTCAATTAAAAAGTATAGCTGTTAAAATCTCAATTATTAATGCATGTGTTTTTTCAGCGGAGGATGCACTTCTACCATTTAGATTACACTTAAAATAATATTAGAAAGGTCTAAGAATTCGTATACCTCTAGTGGTGCTGGAATCTGGATAGCTCATGTACAGTATCTCCTGGTAGTTACATCGCAATTAGGTCGGCAATTCCTTGATTTGGTACAATGATAAGCTTTTTAAATAGGAAAACTACTGTTTAGTTTCCTAGGAGTCTTTCTATCTATTGATATTTTTTTTTTTTTTTATCCATATGAGCCACGAAGGCAGTACAAAGAAGGGGAAGGGGGATTCGAACCTGTGACCTATTATTCACAGCACCTCAATCTTAATCACTAGGCCAATACATCCTTGGTTCTATCTATTGATATTCAATGTATAGATGATAATTTTGGTCTCACTGATTAGTTCTTTCATGTCAAAATTTGTGTTTCTTAGGAAAATAATTTAGGAGTGCTATAATGTCATTACAATAATCATTATAATTATTATTACAACTATAATGAATTAATACAAGTAAGTAATCATTATAATTTACTCATATTCATTAACACGAAAGACAAGCTTTCAAAAAAAGAGTAACCTAACCTTCTCTTTGAAGTTTGTAGCTTTTAAAAAAATAAAAGACAAAATTCACCTTTTTAAAATTTATTAATACCTCTCACTTTTTTTAGGGGGATTAATGCCCGTCACCTACTTTATCATTAAAAATCATTTAATTAAAAAATAAAACAATAGGCTAAAATTAATCACTCACTTCATTTCTCCATTCTTTTTTTGAGATTCATAGGAGGTAAAGGCCAATCACTTCACTTCTGTTGGGTATTGGGGTGTGGAGATGGTAATTGGAAGATGAAGAAGAAGGAATGAAGTGACTTGAGATTCATTGCGTAGATGGAGAAGATGTGGTGTGTGTTTGTGGCGAGACAAAGCATAGACGAAGGCTTTGAGCTCACAGCAGCCCGCAGGTCTTGATGCTCGTCAAAACCTGCGCTCGCAGGTTTGGGGGAGCCAAGAGCTTGAAATCTTCTGCCTGCCCACAGGTTCACAACCTGCGCCGGGAGGATTCCGCTCCCCGCGCTAGCGTGCAGCAGCTAGGCCAAGTTCGTGGGCTTGGCTTGTGTGTTGTACGTTGCTAAGTTTTACTTCTTCTACGAGGTTTCCTATTTCTCTCATTAACATATAAGTAGGATTAGAGTTTTTCATCAATATTACTCTAAGATTAGAAGAGAGAGCTTTAGGAGAAATCATTGAGAGCTTGTATTCACCGTTAAAACTCATCTTTGATTTCTAGTGCATAATCGTGATTTTTCTCCCGTTTCTCGTGGTTTCCACGTTCAAATTCCTTTGTGTCTATTTATTGTTTTTTATTCAATTTCGTTGTTCTGTTATTGTTTGAGATTGATTCTAGATTGATAGGCATACGTTAGAATTTACAATTTCTCCATTAGTTTCACTTGTATTTCACAAATAAGCTTAACATATGTCACTTTACCTTATTTGAGGTTTGGCTTATTTGTTTAACTCTCCTATTACACGTGTTCTTTTTTTTTTCCTATCTATTTCTTTCCAATTTGTTGATCTTTGTATAAGAAATTCAAAAAGTTAAGGTCATTATTGGCAACATATATGATATATGGCATATAAATTATAGATAAGATTTAAAATAAATGTCAGAGAAATTATACAATAATAGAATATAAATAATCAAAATAAATATTTTGTATTACTTTTCAAGTGCGTCATTGATGTTCAGGTCGTGTCCCGCACAAGTCGAGTTAATTAATTTCACGTCGAGTCAACATTCCATAATCGGTCATCCAAATTTTGTTGATTTTTTTTTGGTTAACTTTTTTATAGGTTAATTTTGTTGATTTATAACTACAAATTTCCTTCAATGTGCTAACTTTATATTTTATGGATACTGATTGTAACACATACACATATTTCCAATATTGTGATATATTAACCTTGTCTAACACTATGTTTGCTAATCTAGCTAGGTTCGGCCTTCACTACTAACAATGTAAGTTGCATATTACTGCATTATTAGTAACGATATTTTTCCTAATACATGTTTCTCGTCTATGTTAGTTTTTTCTAATATATCGGGTTTATAGTTTAATAAAATTTTCCTAAATATCCGCTCAAAAAAATTCCAAAATATTGTATGCTTTTTCTTGGTTTCATTGAATACAAAATGAGAAATTACCACACAATAATGGCAAGATATTCTTCGTGCCAAATAAAATCTTTACCAAAAGGCTTAGAAGACATCAACCTTTTTGGATGATTAACTGGTATTGCCGGAAGACAATCAACTTTTAAGATATTGTTTGGATTGCTTATACTCCATTTTAGTGGTAGAGACGAGTTTATCTATTGGATGGTGGTGGATGTTTTACACAATTGCTTTTACATCATCAACGGGAATTGTGACTAGGGGTACGGTGATAATGAGTTCAGCCCGTTCGCGTACAGTTCGGGCTAGACTCAGTCAATGCTCGGCTGGTGGTAGCTCGGCTTGGATTCGGGCTCGGCTTGAGACCTTAACGAGCCAAGCCGAACTAGGCCAAGTTCCGCTTGAAAAGCTCGTGATCAGGCTCAATTATTATTTTATATAAAAAAATTAATATAACTTAAAGCCTTTAAAAAGTTATTATATGCTAAGACACTTTAAAAAATTATTATACGTATCCTTTTATTCAATTTCTTACTTGAACAATTCATGTCTTTTCTTTTTGTATCCTTTTGGATCTAGTTTGTCGATTTCTTATGTATATTTGTAAGTAATTCATTTGGTTAGTATGTAAAAATGAAACAAAATATGTTCAAATGTCGAATATGAATTTTTTATTTGGTTTAATGTTGTGTTGGTTTATTCTTAAATTGTCTCAAATCGAGCTCGAACCTTGAGAAAAGCTCACGAGCTCGAGCTCGAGCCGAGCTTCACTTATCTAGCTCGTCGAGCTCACGAGCAGAGCCGAGCTAAGTTAAACGATAAACGAGCCGAACCCAATACAGTTGGGGTTCGGCTCGTGCGATTAGTACCCCTAATTATAACTAACCATACCCTCCTAATTTTAGTTTCCCTTCAAAGAGCCATAATTTTTTACCCTATTTTTTTTTTCCTTTCTCCGGACAAGTGTTGTGTTGTCAAAATTTCAGTCATAGTGTACGTTGGGATTACAGGCACATAAGTGTATGAGTTTTGGTAGACAATGACACAATGTAGTAGTGTACGTCATATTTCACTATAGTTGTTGTATTGTTTTACTGCCTATAAATAGAAGTACTTGTTAGCCGCCGTATGAAATGTTACCAAAAAAAAAAGGCAATCTCCCCGCAATTTAACTGGTGGCTCTTCTGGTTGTTACTTGTTACGCTGCCACTCTCTCCCACACAGCTAGCCTGTCTTCAGCACTTTGCAGCAATACACCGTTTATTTGTGTTTTTAATTATTCTTAGAATTCTATAGGTAAAAATGCACCGCTAACACTTTATATGTGTTTATACTGATCTAAGGCAATCCAGCAGGCCTGGTGTCGATCAGCCCATCTTTCTTAATAAAAACAAAAATTCTATAAAGTGATCCTCCTCTTTTCGTCAATGAGCCAATATATAAAAGATCATGATAAAGATGGAAATAGGAATATATACGACAAAGAGTAATTAGAGCTAGTATGCACTAATGTTTTTCTCACTATGTGTTTTCACTTGTTACCATTTGTCAGGAAATACATGTAGAAACATATATACTTCCTCCGTTGCGAAATAAATAAAATGCTTCTCTCAAAAACCTTTTACATAAAGGAGAGAAGTGTTTTATTTATTTCTGAACTGAAGAAGTGTATATTGATGCCTTGACATTATCATTTTGTTCTCAAATTTTCCTTAATAATAAAAGATAATTACGAAAACTAGATATAGTATATATCAACATTCTAATGATAAAGCTCAAAATAAACATGGTAATCGTTAATCTAAATAGTTCATTATACTAATATTATATGGTCTTTAATATATATCGTAAAACCAAAAAGAGAAGATTGACAATAATGATACCGAATGAGCCCAAACTAATGAATAATATGTTTAAAATGTTTAGTTCAGCTATCTTATACATAGATAGTTGCATTAAGAATCCACCATAATGCGTTCTTTTTTTTCTAAATTAATTAGGGAAATTCCTATTGGTAGGCTTTTATTTTTTAGAATTCCCAATGGTAGATTTAACTTTTTTTTCTTCTCATTGCTAGGCCTCAATTTTCCTAATTTACCCAAATAATGTAGCATTAATGAGGTTTAAACTTTTATTTCATGTTTAATTTTAATACTTCTGTTAACTTTTGCCTAAACCCTACTAACCATGATTTACTAGAATTATATGCACGCGATGCATGCGTTAATTTCAAAACGTTATTCTATTATATACTCCATTCATACTTTAGTTATGATTACACTCAAATGTGAAAGGCTAATAGTTAGATGAATTTATATATATTAATTCGCTAATGTAAAAAACTAACAAAGGTTGTGAATAAATTTAAATATTATTTTTTTGTGAATGAATTTTGAACAAAAAGAATAGACATAATGAGTTGGTTTGACTGAATACAAGAGTACCAAAGGTAGTGAGTGTATACCATCTTCTATTATAAAAAAAGTTCAAGATATTTTGTCTATTTAATTTTTTGATTGAAATATTTGATGCATACATCATATACCATTTTTAACTTATTTAGAATGACAAGTTGAAATGAGAACGGGTTCTTAAATTGGTTTCTTTTGTATTTTTTTTCCATTAGATCATTAAGGGTAATTTAGTATTTTCAAGGGGGGACATCATCTTCCTCCCCCCTTCCTTTATATAATAGAGATTTAGGTCAAAGCGTAGGTCAATATTAATCTTTATGATGAATCCTGACATATCTTGGTATATTATATATTTTTAGTAGTATGCATACTTTTCATGTGCTTTTCTAATAAAGTGAAAGATTCACTATTCTTTGACTTCTAAAATATATAATGCATATGCAAGGGAAAAAAAATTATAGAGTGATGGAGTAAGAAGATGAATTTGCCATGGAATTTTTATTTACTTCATTACACAATGATGGAGTAAAAAAAATAAACATGAAATTAACGTTTAAGCCTAATTTATACAGCATTTGGGTAAATTAGGAAATTTGAGGCCTAGCAATGGAAAGAAAAAAAAGTTGAATCTACCATTAGGAATTCTCAAGAATAGGAGCATACCATTGAGAATTTTCCAATTAATTATAATTATATTATTAGAATACAAAGTAAGTGAGAATAAGGATAGCATATTAAAGTAACAAATAATGTTGTTAGAGGAATACAAGTATTACATATTGTTAGCAGCGTAACAATATTTGTTACATTAGTGGTATAAACATCAGAAACAAATCACTTTATAAGTTTGATAAGTCACACTATTTTATTGCCAATTTTTTTAGAATGAAATTTTTTGTAGATATTTGTAAGTGGTCCAAATTGCTGTTCACCCATAGGTGCTCTTGCGAATTTGACAAATTAATTAATATAGTAATATATACCATGTACCCACTTGATCGAAAGAAATTTATCTCTATTAGAGTATATATAATCCATTTCCGATTCCAATGTCCCTTGGCCTTTGCTGGCATATATTGTCGCCTAGTTTGTTGTTCTCCTCTGTTGGTATAGTCGCTTACTAAACGTGATCTATGAGACTTTCACTGTGAGCATTTTTGTCTTCGTCACGAAATAAATTGTATGCACTCATAGAGTCATAGTCATAGATTTACTTTTAAACAAAACATTTGGTCGATACAAACAATCAACTAATATTATTACTAAAGCAACTAATATGAAAATAAATTGTTTGCCTGGCTAACTAATGTATTTTCTCTCAATCTTATAGATAGCACACCAACGTAGATATTTAGCGAATTTTTCATTTTCATAAGAGTTCAAATTCCAATAAAATTTGGGTATGGCCTCTCGATTCTTGTCTTAACATATTACACAACATTATTAGTCAAATGTATGTATGGAGAAGCTTGGATGGGGGATGGCTAATGGCAGGGGTGGAGCAGTAGTGATGACTGGTGATGGGGAAAGGAGGCAGATTTAATTCTATAGTTAAGTACTTCATCCGTTTCGTTTTAAATGCAACAAAGGGGTATTTTTTGTGAGATATAAAATATTTATTTGTTGCATTTAAAATGAAATGGAGGAAGTAAGAGATTGCTCATAATTCAATTGTACACTATTAATAAATGAAAACACCTTAAACTTAGGTGTTATTTATTATCTTGTCAATTTCTCCAAAATTTTTGTGATGGTTGGCTTCGCCTCTGGTCGCGCTCCTTCACCATTGAAAAATTGTTCTAACCAACCGACTTTTTTTGACAGGATACTATTACATTTTATTTGTCAACTACATGTTGAATAGTTTGGTTAATTGTATTCAGGTTGAAACATACTTTATGTTTCTAGCTGTAAGAATTTAGCTAAATTTTGAAGAATTAATATGTGAGACTTACTATAGAAAGATTATGGAACCTGATCTACAAAGTCAACTAGCTAAGTCGAATTTTACGATTGATTAAGATTCAGGAGATTGTCTTATACGAATTAAAATTAAGCAAGCTAGTATATGATAAGGAAAATTTGCCAAAAAAACCTTTTAAAAGTTTAATTTTGTGAAAAAAAAACCTTTTAAAGCATTATTTGCAAATAAAAACCACAAACTTAGTTTTATTTGCAAGATGAAACATATTCCCCTTTTTTCGGTGTGGTTTTTGAGATACATAGGAGTAGTGCTGCAGTTAATGGAAATAGGGGTTAAAGGAAGATAGAATGCATGGCCACCCCTATGCATCTTCAAAACCACACCGGGAAATGGATATAGGTTTCATCTTGCAAAATAAATTAAGTTTGTGGTTTTTTTTACTAAAAATGCTTTAAAAGGTTTTTTTTTTTTTTTTGCAAAATTGTACTTTTAAAAGTTTTTTTTTGACAAATTTTTCCATATAATAACGATGTATGGAATCTACTCTAGTTACAACTTACAAATTTGGTGCAAAATCATCTACAACATCATATCAATATGGCATGTGACAAGAAAATAAAAAATCAAAAGGAAAAACCACTAGGAAACTTCACTAATATTAGTTAAATTATTCAATTGTACCACAACAACAAACAAATACTACACCAAAATTCTCTCGTGAATGAAGTTTTATCCAAGGGAAGGTTTACATATTCGGATAAGCTTTCAGTCAAAAATCAAAATATACTACTTTCTCCTCCAATCTCTGAAATAATATTTATGCTACAAAAATTAACACCAAATTAATATTCCATCTTCAAGGTCTTTGTTAGCATCAAGGAATATGTCCAATTGCATTAGGTTGTCATTAACAAAAAAAATTAGTAACTGTGTTGCTTGGTTTCCTCAATAATTATCAGATCATCAGAGTGTATTTTTTTTTTTTGATACGTATCCATGTATATATTTAGCATAATCTCTACTATCTATATATTTTTGCACGTGACCAAGAAACTTTAATGCTAAACTCCGACAAGTAACCTGAGCACTGACTTTTATTTTGATTCCGCTCATAATTTGATGAAATTGCAGTATTATTCAACAAGTAGTATAATTATACAGTAGAGTGATAGCAGCTTCGCAGCAACTTGAAAGAATTTATCCATTAGATTTGGGGAAGACCGTTGCATTCTCTAGGTAGATATTTATTAATGGATAATATGGAATCTCTGACCATCTTTGTACGATCGATAGGGTTGTTAATTTGATTTTACAACATCTTCCCAATATTTTGAACTCCTTAATTTACACCCTAAATCATGTATATAACCGTTGTCCCTAGATATTTTAATGGTTTGATCACCGATGATCACTTTTATTTTATGATAATTCAGAAATTATATTGCTCATCAAACAGGCACACAAAATAAGTTTCTAAGTTTAGTGCACACCATCTAGGAGTGATTTGTCACAGCAAAGAAGACAACCAATTGACCAATTACGATGATCATTGTTGTACAAAACATCTTTATCACTATGTTATGAATAATAGTCGGGAACAACTTAACCAATTCAAATGCAGAGATTATATTTTGGTGAAAAAACTTCTTAATTTTACCCTATTTGTATTATTATCAACAACTAACAACAAGCATAAGTAGTATAGTGAAATTGATTAAGGAGACGATTAAAGTGAGAATTGGTATTGTGCTACCAAAAGCTATAGGTAGAAGAGATTACACTTGTTTATTAGTTTGCAATAGGTGTATAAATTGTTGTTATAGCTGGTGAACCGGATGGTTTATGTGCCTCCCTTGGCTAGAGGGGTCAAACCTAGTTGGTTTGTTTTAGCCTTGGGTTGGTGTTGGTTGTAATATGGTCTTTCATGAAATACAATTACTCACTTAGCCAAAAAAAGAAACAACTAACAACAAAACAAAAGCACAAGATTGAGAACTTTCAAAACTTTAAGGAATTATCTCACAAGGCTCTTTCTCGGACTTTGGATACGAGTATGAGTAGCTAGAATAGCATTGCATTTTATTCGGAAAACTACAAACCTAGTTTTACTGGAACTATCATGAAATTTGAAATTTATTACGAGTACTGATATTAGGAACATCATACACGTGAGAGGAAAGGTGCTTTTTGCGGCTGCTAGAAGAGTTCGTGCTTGGTGGCCACGGAAGTTGCGGAAAGTAGAGCTCTACTCCTTGCTATCAAACTTGCTAAACGTCGTGGTTGTGAAGATATCATTTGGAAGTCGGATAGCCAAGTTCTACTGTCTTGTCTATCGAAAGTTGTTTTTATATCTGATTTTGATAATGTTTTAGAAGATATTTTATCGTATAGCTCTAGTTTTAAATCCATAGCGTGGTCTCATGTGAAAAGGGGTGAGAATTTTGTAGCTCATCACCTTGCTAAGATAGTGCCTTTTGGAGTGGAACAAGTGTGGGAGAATCATTGTCCGGCGGAGATTTGTCACTATGTACTCTCGGACGCTTTGTCCATTAATTAATACACTATTGAAACTTTCCTTTCAAAAAAAAAAGTACTCCCTCTGTCCCAGAATACTCTTTACACTTCTATTTGTGGATATGACCCACTATTATTTTAATCCTTCTACCTTTTAACCATTGGCCCACACTCTCTCCTCCAAATAAAATAATACCACTTTTACTACCTACCAACTCTAACCATTGGCCCACACTCTCTCTCCACCAAATAAAATAATACTTCCTCCGTTTCTAAATAAGTGCAACATAGAGAAGTGGCACACATACCAATGCACTTAGAGAGAGAAAGTTAGGGACCACACTTAAAAAGGGATTATACAACCTAATTAAATAAACAATCTACACTAATTACCGAACAACATTATATCACCAACACCTCCCACTTGCCCTCCACCTACCAGCGCCACCACCGGCTACTGCCACCACAACCAGCCACTACCACCGGAAAAAAAATTTCCCCCTCCCCCACCCCTGCCCACCGCCATCCGAAAAACCCTCTTCCCCTACCCTTGGCCACCGGAAAAGAAGAATTCTTGTGAATCGGAGAAGAAGAATGTTGTTGTTGTTATTGTTGGATATGAATGTTGAGGATTTCGAATCGAAGAAGAATGTTGTTGTTGTTGTTAGGGTTTAGGGATTTTGATTGAGTTAGGGTTTTCAGTTGCTGTTGTTGGATATGAATGTTGAGGATTTCGAATCGGAGAAGAAGAATTCTTGTGAATTGGAGAAGAAGAATCGATCCTGGGAGGGGATTCGGAGAAGAACAGTTCTTGTGTTGAGAACGTGAAGGAGGCGATCTGGGAGAGGAGGAGTGAGAGTCACGTGCTGGAGTTGCCGGGGGTGAAGTGCAGGGAGTCCGGTGGTGAAGGAGGAAGGCGGCGAGCGTGAGGACGATGTGGGCGAAGGGGGAGGCTGTATTGCCAGCGGAGAACAGTTCTTGTACCAACCGGTGTGGGGGTGGTGGCGGCGGGTCGTTACTGGTGACGGGCTGGTGGTGGTGTCAGGTTGGTAGTGCTGTTGGTGGTGTCCGCTTGGTTGGGTGAGTTGAGGAGAGGGGAGAGAAGGGTGGGTACGGTTGAGTTGATGAGAGAGAGAGGGGTAGGTGGTTTGAGACTTGAGAGAAGTGGCTAAGATGAGTGGGGTGGTAGCTAGGTTAGGTTGATTAATTAGGTTTGTTTAGGTTGGTAGATGATAAGTTAATTAAGTTGATGAGGAATTAAGTAATGGCATTTCTGTAAATAAAAAGAAAAAAACTTTCCATTTTGAACTATTTTGCACTTATTATAACATTTCTTAAAATGGGAAATGTTGCACTTATTTAGAAACGGAGGAAGTACTACTTTTACTACATACTAACACCTATCACATCTACTTTTTCAATAAATAACAATTGATAACCAAACAACAACTTATCATCTAAAACTACGTGCCCTGATAAGTGTTTAGAGTTGGGACAGAGGGAGTATCTTAATTATACTTGACTGAGTTGACTTATACTGTAATTACTAATCAACTAATAATAGGAATCTAAGATCGTCCAAGGGAATTCTTGAGTCTCCCTGACTACTTGGACATTAAGACACTACGCAAATTCTCGAAAATTCGGTTGCTCAACTACCCGCCCAAGCTATCTCGACGGCTGAAATTAGGAAGGCCCTGTTTGGGATACACCCGAATAAAACTCCAGGGCCGGATGGACTCCACCCTATATTCTTTCAAAAAACGTGGGATACTTTAGGAGAGGATATGTGTCATACCATTAAGGATTGGTTCCTTAGAGGCCATATACCTGAAACCATGTGTGAGGCCATTATTTGTCTTATCCCAAAACAACACCATCCGAAAACCGTAAAGCATCTTAGACCAATTAGCTTGTGTAACACACTTTACAAAGTCCTGACCAAAGTCTTGGTTAATCGCATGAAACCATACATGTCTGACCTTATCTCCCCGAACCAAAATAGTTTTACCAAAGGAAGAGCACCTGACATTAATTTGGTAGTGGCTTCGGAGATTCTACATTCGATGTCAAAGAAGAAAGGGAAAGTAGGGTGGTTAATCGCATGAAACCATACATGTCTGACCTTATCTCCCCGAACCAGAATAGTATTACCAAAGGAAGAGGTCCTGACATTAATTTGGTAGTGGCTTCGGAGATTCTACATTCGATGTCAAAGAAGAAAGGGAAAGTAGGGTGGTTTGCCCTCAAAATAGATCTAGAAAAAGCTTATGACCGCCTTGAATGGAGTTTTGTTAGGAAGTTCCTCTAGATCCATGGGTTTGACAAGCATACAATCCAAATAATATTAGATTGCATTTCCAAAGCGTCATCCACCATCCTTGTTAATGGTAGAATAGGGGTGAACTTTAAGCACTCTCGTGGTCTTCGCCAGGGTGATCCCATGTCCCCCTACCTTTTGAATTTATGCTTGGAATCTCTCACTCACATGATTAACGAGGCTTGCACCACAAATCTTTGGACTCCCTTCTGGGTTGGAAGGAAAAAAGTTCCCGTCTCGCACTTAATGTTTGCAGATGATCTCCTTTTATTTGGAAGGGTAGATGAGTCTACCGCTTTTACAGTGAGAGAAGTTCTTAAAAAGTTTTGCGACCAATCAGGTCAGAAAATTAATGAAGATAAGAGTCGCCTTACTTTTTCCCATAACACCCCTCAAGAGGATAGAGATTTGTTTCAAGATACGTACTTAACATCCCCCAATCTATGGACTTAGGGACCTACCTAGGCCTCCCTCTTTCTCATAAAAGACGAACTAGGAACCAAGTGTAGTTTGTAGTTGATAAGGTGAGGGGTAAACTTGCCAAATGGAAAAGAAAATTCCTATCCAAGGCTGGAAGACTTTGCTTGATTCGAGCCACATTGTACACTATTCCCACGTATTACGTGCAAGCATCTTTTCTCCCAAAAATCACTCTGAATAGCATTGACAAAATTTGCAATGACTTCCTATGGGGGGATACTGAGGAGAAAAAGCGGTTGCATCTAGTGAATAGACAAACCACCTTCCTCCCCATGGAAGAAGGAGGCCTAGGCATAAGGAACCAGCTCGCTCTAAACACAGCATCTATGGCCAAATTAGCTAGGATGGAAAATGTGTCATGGGGATAATAGTTTGGCTAAGGATTGCATTTTCTCCAAGTATGTCCATAAGAATCATGTCACTAAGTGTAAATATGGTTCTCATATTTGGAAAGGTATAGGGAAAGGATGGGATTTACTTGCAAGAAATAGTATTTGGGCCCTAGGCAAAGGCAAATCCATCAATCTCTTGGAGGAAGACTGGTTAGGCATGGGACCTTTGAGGAAATTTATTCATGGTCCCCTCAATGCCAATGAGTCAAATATGTGCATTTCAAATATCATAGCTAATGGAACATGGAACTTTGGTTCTCTCTCTATTATCTCCCCCCCGAGATCCAAGATAGAATCTTGGCTATTCCTCCCCCTATTGACCCCCACAAACTTGACCAACCCCTTTCTAAATTTGTTTCCATAAAAGGTTTCTCCTTAGCCATGGCATATCAAGCAAGTTTAAGGGTTATAGTAGGTGAGTCGTTGCCCTTAGAGTCCCCCCGTTCTTAAGGTTTGGAAATCCCCCCCCCCCCCGAAAGTTAGATTCTTCCTCTGGCTTGTTTGGAGAGACCTCCTCCCCCCACAATAGTCTCTTAAATACTCGTAACATTATTCCTTC
Organism: Beta lomatogona; assembly: GCA_947646795.1. NCBI lineage: Eukaryota > Viridiplantae > Streptophyta > Magnoliopsida > Caryophyllales > Amaranthaceae > Beta > Beta lomatogona. The sequence continues at coordinate 2,879,161 of CANSNZ010000150.1, forward strand.
CCCTTTGTGCCCATGTTGCCATGCTCATAGAGAGGACAGCCTGCATATCCTTGGGGACTGTATCCTACCTACCCAAGTCTGGAATTCTATTTCTCCTTCGATTGCCCTTAGCCATGGGAGTCACGCTATGTGGATCTGTAATAACTTAGGTTCATCGAATATCGTTCAGGGTTTCGCTTAGAACTCCCTTTTCCCTTGGCTTTGTTTTGAATTGTGGAAAGCTCGCAATTTGCATGTCTTTGAAAAAGCTATTCTTCCAAATCCTTCTCACATTATTTATCGAGCTAAGAGCCATGCTGGGGATTTTGCCAAGCATGTCCTACATCCAAAAATGCAGCCCCTCACACCTTATAACCCTCCCCAACCGTCATTTCATCCTTTGCATAATGGGCCTTCCCGTTCTACGATCCATACAGATGCTTCCTTCAGGGACATCTACTCTCCAGTTGGACTTGGTGGGGTTATTAGAACTGATATATAGGACAGTGGATAAAGGGCTACTGTAGGCAAAAGTATGCGATGTCTCCTCTGATGGTGGAATTACTAAGCATCAAAGAGGGACTGACTTTGGCGAGGAAAGATAATATGGTCCAGTGTGTTTTATACTCAGACAATTTGCAGGCCACTCAGCTCCTACATAGTGAGCCAAGTGTTACTAACATGTACTCGAGTGTATTATCTCAATGCAGGGAGCTATGCAATGAGTTTAATGATATTCAGATCATCCATATATCTCGAACAAAGAATCAACTGGCGGATTGTCTAGCTAAGGAAGCAAGAAGTTTAGATGAGTGCATGAATGTAACTAGGTGTTTCCCTTTCCCTCCTAATTTTTGTATGAATAAATACATTTCGGAGTGTAATAACGTTATGACTGGTTCTATATAATTATGCCATTGTTCACCAAAAAAAAAAAAAAAACTACCCGCCCAAGCAAGAAACTGCCTGCTCGATCTAGCTGAATACCAAAAATTCAACCAAGAACTCCCGCAATGATCTGCCTCGCTCCCTAGGCCTTGTAGTTGCCTGCTTGTTCATCTCTTTGAAGTTCTTCTTCCTAGTCATTACCATATTGGGTATAGCTTATCAAAGTTAAATCTGTAAATTTGATTACAAATGAATATGTTCCTTGAAATTATCAAAAAAAAAATTTGAATATGTTCCTTGATTATTATAAAAAAGATTAAACTCATTAAAGTAACCGTAAACTTCAAGTAACCGTAAACTTCTAAAGTGGTTTCCTTTCGGAAAAATAGCTACCAATAGCAAGGCCCTTAACTATTGATTAGAAGTCATGTGAGACTAATTGGGAAAGACAAACCCAATGTTAAGACTATTCAAAGTACACCAAAATAAGATGGTTTATAGCTCATACTATATATATATATAGGAATAGGATCACGTGAAAACCACTCCTTATGCTGAAAACTGCAACATAAAATGAGCAAAAAGTTTCTTAAAATGAGCAAAACGATAAAATGAGCAAAAAGTTCTTAAAATGAGCAAAAATGTAAAATGAGAAAAAAACATAAAATGAGCAAAAATTTGTAAAATGAGCAAAAGTTTTTTAAAATGAGCAAATCATAAAATGAGCAAAAAAACATAAAATGAACAGTAATTCAGTCATAAGTATATATATTGATGTAAATGTTTGTTAGTTGATGTAGTATCAGTAATTCAGTCATAAGTATGTTTTTGTGATCATCCACCGGATTTTTTTAAAGCCTTCTATCCTTTCTTGATTTTTTTTGTTCTACCTTCGATTAACTTCAAGAAACTACTAATTATCGAAAAAAAACTTCAAGAAACTACTAAGATATGGTTCAATTTGGGTCATTTTCAAAACTGTGAAAAGCAAGTTGCCAACTAATAACTTATATCATTTGCTGCTGCTCCTAGCTCTTTTACACCACAAGTTCTTAATAAGCAAAGTGATATATTTATGCTAACTAAATTCGTGACCTTCTGTGGAACTTTAAATCTTGTTCACACAGGTTTATAGAGAACCAAAAGCTTTTTAGAGTACTAGCTAGTGGCTGGGAAGTGAAGGTTTTCACATGCAAGAAATACTCAGCAATGAAATTAGGGCACAAGCTAGCTACTGTGGTATGACAGAAATATATAGCCAGGTACTCACTTTGCGCTTTTTTCTTTTTCTCATTACGATTTTATACCATTTCCTCAAAAATTGAAAAAGTAAAAAGGGAAAGAAAGCAGTTGTGTTTATGAAATTATGGGTGGTTAATCATCCTGAAGCGATATTTCGATTTGGTAATCGAAAGTTTCGACTTGGCATTTTTATGAACCGTAATTGTAATCGGTTAGATCCATTCCCACCGAAGTGGTTAACCAGTTTTTTTGTACAATTACTCGGTTAACCATTAACCATCAATTTTAATATAATAGTATTACTTAGCTCATAAATAATACTTTTTGAGTTTTCTAGTTTTTGGGTGTACGCATATAAATTGATATTATATGTAATTTAATCTTTTGTGCCTAATGTGTATGCCTCTTCCTCATACTTTCTATTGATTGCACGCTTGACATAGTCCAAATTTTGACTTAATGTATGATTGTATTCTCAGCACAATAACAAGTATTTTTTTTCTAGGATTTTGCAATAATAAGTAAGAAAATAACAAAACTAGTAACTACAAAAGAAAAATCAAAAAAATTAAATAGATTAAAAATATTTCGATTTTTCGATTATCCGTTTTTCTATAAAATCATGACCATAAATTGTGACGTTTAATCGTTGTTTCTATCGGTACGGTTACCGAACCATTCAAACCAAATTTTTGCGGTATGATTACCACCCACTTAGACTGGTACGTTTTTCAGTACAATTTTTCGATTATGATTTTTTATGAACACCCTTAAAAGAAAGAGTGAATAATGGGTGGAGACTTTATTAACCTTTATAAAAAAATTGTCATATAATGAAATCAATTAAAAAATTTAAGACATCTCGAAAAAGAAAATGGGACAATAAAAGCAGAAAGGTTAGTTCGTTGTGGGAAGTTGAAGGAGCCAGCAAGAGCAAAAGCATACTTACTTCGTTTCATGATAATCACGCAATGTTTAGACTTGTAATACACTATTCAAACGCTCCCCTTTGACCATCTTTTATGACTAGTGCGTAAGGATAAACATGGTCATGTAAAATCTTGTTAATTTGCTCGATATATAGTTTATAGATATCAACTTTTATACTTCCTCCGTCCCATAATATAGTGCTCACATTCCTTTTTGGGTGTCCCAAAATGTTGTGCTTGTTTTCTTTTTTATTAATTTGCTTGGATTAAATTATCCTCAATTTCTACACAAACTGTCCAAAATACCCCTACTTTTGTTTCAAAATATGTGTCCTTATCTATTGTTTTACACTATTCCAAGAAACATTCATTGCTTTTTGATTTTTTTAAAAGAAAAAATAAATAAATAGCGAATTCCAAGACAAAAATACCAAATAAACTCTTTCTTAAATATTTTTTTTTTTTGAGAAATTCTACTACTCCTTTTATTTTCCTTAATTTCCGTGAAAAATGAGAAGTGATCACCATATTATGGGACAGATGGAGTAATTTTTACTTGTAGATAGATGAAAATAAAAATTGTGCATTGAAAGGTGTGAGATTTTACATGTTGCAATTAATATGATCCAGAGGAAGTATAAGTATGTTTATACTATTACTCACATCATGACACTGTTGGAAGTTCAACAATTACTCTAAAAGATTAACCTCAAAGAGAGGAGTGGAAAAACAAGTAAAAGACTCTTGTCCCACATGGAAAAATAGCTATGCTTCACCTTGTTTATTAATAGGAGTTCCTTAGCACTTCTTGTTTGATAGAGTGCTAGATGGATGGATGCACCACACACGCGCGCGCGCGCCGGCCGGGCCCGGGGCAAGCGCGGGCTGTGGGTCTGCAATCCGTTTTAAATCTCCTTCTTTTATTTTTGGCGTAAATCGCAAAAATCTCGGATTTTATTCTGTAACCGTTGCTAGCAAGATTTCCGGAGCCGAATTGATTTCCATTCCTTATTTTCAGCCTTCCGTTTTTCTCTTTGAAGCCAATTAAAAAGGGCTGCTTTCCTCTGAAAATTATATACACAGAATTTACTCTCCTCTTTTCTTCGCCACAAAATTACTCTCTGGTTTTGGGCAATATTCTGGTCTCCATCCGAGGTGTCTGAGTGCACACATATCTTGGAGTCGTGCTAATCCTGGAGGACGATCGCCTGATTTCTACTGCACCGGGGTAGCGCGAAATCGTCTTTTAGGACAGTGGTCTTCCACGTCATGGCAAACTGTTTTTCCGTTCACGCTTCAACAGATAAGTATCATTTTATTGTTTTACTTGCAACAGACACATATACAATTGTATTTACGAAATGACTTAGTTAAGACATACACGTCTCATTAACAAAACTGATGGGACAAACTATGCACCTTGAAAGAACTACATATGCATGCTTGCTAGTTTAGTTTCACCTTTTAAGAAAAGAACTAGTTGTTGGGCCTTTGGGTTATTTGATAAAACTCTATGATATAATTGTTTCGCGTTCCACAATTGACATTTTGTCACATTAAAACTTGCACATTAAAGATTTAAGAATTTGAGACCTCTTACAGACATTTTTGGAGGAGTGTGGGCGACATGTGGCAGTGCCTCGATTTCTTTTTTTCTAATTGTATTAGCAAAAACAGAATAAGTAGTCATTTTATTTATGTTATATATGCATACAGAGCATCATTTACTCCTAAGAAAGCTAATCAATGTATTCATCACAATTCTTGAACTATTCGCTTTATTTCCTTTATTTTGTAATTAAAAAAATGTGATGAATACATTGATTAGCTTTCTTAGGAGTAAATGTGCATCATTAATATGTTAGTTCACTGGTACGAGCTTCATATTTTCTATACAAGGTAGTGGGTTCAAATTCTATATCAATGGAATTTTTTTTTTAAATGTAAACTAACTTTTGCATGAGAGATCGAGAAGTGTCATGTAGTGGACATATACCTGCCATGTGAAAGATTAGACAATGTCAGGGTTTGCAAGGAGGGAGACACGTGGTAACCTGCAACACTTGCTCATAAGTTTTGATAATATATATTGGTGTATAGTTTTAATGTCAATATATTGTGGTTTTAATATACTTCCTCCGTTCTAAAATAAGTGAAAAATTTGTCTCAAAAAACTCTCACATAAAAAAGAGAAGTGTTTCTTTTTTGCTAAGTAAAGTAATTGCATTTCAAGCCCAAAGATTTACAACCACAAGAGCTCTCAAGAGGTGACGAACCAACTAGGTTGGACCTTCAAACCCAAGGAGCTAAAACAGAACTAATTACACACTTGATTTACTAAGTTTCTTAGCCCCTCTTTCCCAATTCTATCTATTTTCTTAGGCATAACACTATACACTCTTCCTATAACATCTTTCGGAATATGATTAACAATTCTATTTACAGAAACAATCATATGGTTCCAAAAAACATAATTCCTCGTACACCAAATATGGTAAATCATTGAACCAATGATGGCTGTCAGCACTTGCTTTTGAAATCTGCTAAGTCTACTTCTTGCAACCCATCTCATCATGGTATCAATTGTGGTATGGTTGGCAGAGATACCACACCATCTCATTATAGATATTAGCACATCATTGCTGAATCTTCAAGCAAATAGCAGGTGCTCCTGAGTTTCCTCAGCTGCATCACAAATGAGACAGTTTGCATTTCCAGCAATTCCCATCTTATGTAATCTGCTGGTAGTCTGCAGCCTGTTGTGCATTGTAAGCCACACAAAAAACCTATGTTTTGGAATGGTTAATCTATTCCAAACATACTTATCCCAGTTTACACGAGCAAGCTCACCTGTTTTAAGCCGTACAATCTTCTTGATAGAGTAATTGTCCATCAGACCTTTAAGTTCCTCTTTAACCTCACATATCTTTTTCCAAGCCAGCTACAACCTTGGGGGGGGCTTGAACTCCCGCACCAATCTCCATCCTTCAGATACAATTCATTCGCCCACTTAATATTATCTTTTTTAGCTGCTAGAGCCCATGAATATCTCCCCACAGCTGCTATATTACACAAATTGATGTCCCTGATCCCTAGACCTTCTGCATTATTAGGTAAGCACACTTTTGACCAAGCCACATACCCTTCTTTGTTGCTGTATGCATGCCCTGTCCACAGATAAGCTCTACAAACCATTTCAATCTCATGCAAAATTTCTTTGGCAAGATAAAATTCTGTGACCAATATACGTGAATATTGAGCAATACAGAGGTAACCAACACTAATCTCCCCTGAAAAGATAAGTGTCTATTGCTCCAACACCTTACCCTGGCAGTCATATTCTCAACAAGTATCAGACAATCCTTCAGCCATTTTCTTGTAGCTAATAGGCACCCCAAGGTAATTCAGAGGTAATTGACCTATTTTGAAGCCTGACACATCAAAAATTCTTTGTATCTCATCATTCTTCATTCTAGATGTGTAAACTTCAGTCTTTTTCTCATTCACTTCCAAACCCGAGGCCTCAGAGAAGTGCTTAAAACCTTGAAGCATCAAATAAATTGATCTGAAGTCTCCCTTGCTGCACAAAATAATATCATCTGCAAAACATAAATGGTTCAACTGCACACCTAAACATCTAGGATGGTACTTGAACATCTCATTTTTCCCCACCATAAGCATGGTTCTAGACACGTATTCCATACAAATCACAAAGAGCAAAGGTGACATAGGGTCACCTTGCCTTAAACCCTTTTTCCCTGCAAAAATACCCACAACTTTTGCCATTAATCACGAGGGTGAACATTGGAGATCTAACACATGCCATTATAAAGGAGATAAAACTTTCAAAAAACTTCAAAGCCAGCATCATATCTCCCGTCCACCCGCGGTTTTTACCCACCTTCATTGGGGTTTTCCGCGTCATCATTTCTTGTCTTCTCTTTCTTTATTTTCGTCACTTAAATTATGTCCTTTATTATTCTTATTCTAGTCTAGTTATCAACGTCCCAACCAATGATCGTCCCTTGTGCAATTTTTGGCAAAAACAAGAGTCATACAACATCTATAATATAAATTTAAAAAATTAGAGAATACAAAACTATATGGATCAAATAAAATTTTAACTTAGCAAAATCATAATTTTTGTAGATCAGCCTTTGATATGTCACATTTATATATAGTTTTTAGATGCATTTTTATTGCATTTAGAACTCCTTTTAGAGCAGTTAGGTGCATAAATCATAATGGCATGATTTACGTAAGTTGTGCTCTACTACTCACCGTTTGCGTGTTTCGATGATTTTCAGGTTATTTTGATTCAAATTGATTATGATTATCTAAGATCAAGCCTATTAATCATTGAGGATGAAGATAGCTTGCACAAGGATCACAATGCATCCGTTTGGGACAATTTCGAGTTAGAATGAAGCAAAGAGTTAAGGAAAGAAGTGCCAAAACTGACACAAACTATTTTGATCGTAACTTTTGATAGAAAATTGTTAATCAAGAAATTCTAGTTGGGTTGGAAACTAGACTTGAAGATCTTTCCAACGGTAGGTCACACGTCCCAAATGAACTTCTGGTTCGAGAGATACAGCCTTCTCAAGTTGACACAAAATTGTAGTTTTTCCGCCCGGTCGACCGGGCGAGACGAAAATTTCTTCAGAATCCAAGTCATGTTTGCCCGGTCAACCGGGCGAAAGTGGCTCCAAAAGTGCTTGCGCGCCCGACCGGGCGAAATTTCCTTTTTGTCGTAATTTCTGAACAATGTCGCCCGACCGGGCAGTTTTTCCGTAAGGTTCATTTTTGCCTTTTTTAGCCGGTTTTGTAAAAACTATAAATAGGGCTTTAGTAATTTCGATTAGGCTATCTTATTTTCTGCGTTTTCAGCTTTAAAACACTTAGCCTTTTTCTCTCTAGTTTGTATGAACTTTTACCTTTGAAGATTATAGAGATCGTTGATTTCGTTTTCATTGTTCCTCAATCATTCGGTATTCCTCTTTACTTTGTTTAATTTAATGAATTCTTTTACTTTGATTATGTTTATTGAGTTTATTATTATCATGAGTGAGTAGACTTTTTCTAGGGCTTAGAGAGGGAAGCCATGTTTATACCTTTTTTTATTATTGTGGTTCAAAGTTCTTCGTTATTTGGATTGAATTAGAATAGTTCCTATTGATTTGTTATGCTTGTTTAATTCATGTAATTGCGCAATATCATGAGTTATGTTTAGCTAATAAGAATTAGAATCGAAAGATCGTATTCATTAGAGGCGTGTTACAATAGGTAGGTTTGACTATGTTGAGCGACCGTACTGGCATATGTTAATCTAAGAGTTGTTAATACCTGACCAAGGATTAACGAAATACTTTATTTATTCGAACCTCAATCCAACTATTGTCGAACTATATTGTAGTGATTAAATTGGTATAACTTATAAGCATGGTGGACCGATCGATTGCCCTAGATTTTTTAATTATTTGATAAACTTCCATCTCTTTGTGTTATAGTTTATTCTAGTTTAGTTATTAATTCTTCAATCAATTTCCTCTCTTGAAGTAGTTAGATAATTGAGCATAAATCTGTAGAACTCCTCTCCTTGTGGATCGACCCGTATTTGCCAGTTTCTGCCAAACAGACACCGTATACTTGCGGTATATTTTAAAACTCATCAGCCTTCCACAAGGGGGGTTTTCTATCCGTTGTGATTTGGAATTGGATTAAATACGATGCAATTGATTTTAGACGTAGAACTTACATGTGTCAGCAACATACTAAATGAAAGAAAAAATCACTAAAAATGAAGATATGTGTTTAAAGTTTGTTTAGTAATTTTATTTTATTTTTATTTTTTGGTAAAAGGGAACGAAAGATATTTGTATGTTTTTTTACCACTATCACATTTAACATATAACTAGTTGTTGGCTCGGACGATGCCCCTAATCATTTATCAATGTGAATTTGAAGTCTTAAATCAAACACTTGAGAAAAGTGGAAAAAAAGAGTTATACGCATTGGATTGTGCTTAGGAAATTAAATGATCTTCGAGTTCTTTTTAAATTTTCTAGATAGTAAATTATAATACGAATTATTCATCCATATAACCTTGGTTTCAAGAGAGTACATATATATAAATATATAATTACTTATAAAAAATGTAATACAATCTTTTTTTAACGTAGGTTGATGTGTAAGAATACAACCGATGCAATGAAATGATGTAGTAGTGTTAATTACGGAGGTTATAAAAATTTGAAGAGCTTTTTATTTATTATAAGATTACTGAAAGAGTAGGACATGCTATTATTAACATTAGTTTAATGACTATTCATATGTACATTTGTATTTAACTGTCTTAAAAATAGAGTATATATTGCCTTTAGATATATTTTTTCCCCATAAAGCTAACGGGAGATTGTAGAGTAGTTGGTAACTGCCCTTATATCTCAAATGAGAGGTCATGGGTTCGAGGCGTATAACACACATTTTTATTGTTTAATATGTCATTTGATTGCGTGGGGGGAGGGGAGAGTACATGTTGCAACATGGCATGTTTTTGCTTTGGATTTTAGATTTATATATAGATATATTTATTTTCTTTATGCCTTTTTATAGTTTTACATGATGATTGGTGATGAGACATAAAAAAGAATTGAAAGGTTCTTGGGCCTTGTGGATTTGTTAGCTGTTGGACCTATTTGCGATATTTTTGGCCAATAACTTCTGCAAAAAAAAATAATCTTCATATCATGAAGTATATTCTTTTTTGGGGAAATTATATAAAAATGCCTCTATATAAATTTTGGACATGATTGTTTTGTTGATTGGGCATGGGTGTCGGCCCAATATTTTGGGTTCCTTGGTCTCATAGTTGCTGGTGGTCTATTCCTATCTTAGTTGTATATAGATTTGTTTTTCCCATAGAAACTAAAAAGCTATTGTAGAATAGTTGGTTAGTGTCTTCGTATTTCAAATGAGAGGTTGCGTGTTCGAGTCTTCACACATACATTTTTGTTGATTACAATTTGTATCATTTGTTTGGGAGGGAGGGTAACATGTGGCAGCATGGCATTAGATTGCTTTGGGTTTTAGATATATATATATATAGATTTATTGGAGAATTAAATAGGTCATAATAGGTTTTTTTTTCAGTTTGGAATCACCAAATCTAATTTAATATATTTTGGTAAATAGATTAATCGGTTCTTGGGTATCCCAACTCTAGCTATATATGTTGTTTTTGGGTTAGGTTTGAGGTTATTAATCTACAACGAATCATGCCCCTGTGTCAGTGGCGGACCCAGGAATTTGAATCTGGGGATACGGAGTTACGGACGTACAACAAATACAAAAATAGTAAAAAAAAGTTCATAAAAATTGTTCAATACATAAGTCTTACAACCAAAATATCCACAATATCCATAGTCATACAACCAATTTTGTTAAAAAAATACATAAGATTAAACTTCAAACTAAAATTACAATTGCATCCTACGATTAAACTAAAATTACAAATACATAAGATTAAACATTAAACTCAACTGAAACAAACTAACTCAGCTAAGTCACCGAGTTGGCGAAGAACGCCAACAAGGCCAGCCATTGCAACACCTTCAAGAAGAGCTTCAGGATCCTAACTAATATGAAATGAAAACACAAAAGTTCGAAACTAAGAATTACCGTTGTCTGGTTTCAGTCGGCGCTCCTCAATGGTGCTCGGTGGACACGGTGGTTCACTGGGTGTCTGGTTTCAGTTGACAGTGGCGGTGGCGGAGGTTGTCTGGTTTGAGTTGAGTGAGAGAGAGAGAGAGGAGAGAGGAGAGAGAGAAGCGTGAAATGAAATCCCGCGTGAGAGAAAATGGGTCAGTGCCTTACTTCCTTTGCCCAGCGTGATTCAGCCTTTCTTTTTTTTTTTTTTTTTTTTTTTTTAAAAGCTGATTTTTTTTTTGAATTTGGGGGTACAGCTGTACCCCCATGTCCCTTAATTAGGTCCGCCACTGCCCTGTGTGTTCCGTGCGATGTTAATTATTATCCAACGAAGTATTCGATTACATCTTATCATATACAAAAAAAAAATTGTTTGGTACTACCTCAATTTTTTGAAATAAATCGACTATTTTAGTGATCAAGGCTAGATAATATTATCAATTTCCTTAGTCAGGAATTAAGAGTGACATAGAAGTATTATTCAGGATTAGACTTGTGACCCATGTCATATACGGTTTAAAAGAGTAAATAATAGAGTATCTATTTTTCTTAAATAAATACCTTTATAAAGTATACTTTTCATAAAAAAAATTCTGATAAAATAATTCTAAAAATTAGTTAAATCATAAATAGTTGATCGAGAAATAATATCAGAAAGATTTAGTATATATATGATTTGTAATTGCAACTGCTTTCTATGTTATCTAAAGATTCTTATTTACTCTTGTTGCATACTATATAGAATTATTGAAGGATTATATATGGTTTACAGTATTAGATACTTTTTGTATATACTATATATGTCTGATTTCCTTTAAAAAAAATGCGAACACTTGACGTTTAAAAGAGGTGTTAAATGTCGATTTTATAAGTAAATACATTCGAATATATATATGTATGTATATATGTACATGTATATATATATATATATATATGTATATATATATATGTATATATATATATATATATGTATATATATATATATGTATGTATATATATATATATGTATATATGTATATATATGTATACGTATATATATATATATATATATATATATATATATATATATATATATATATATAGAGATATATACATATAATCAGATAGATTATATTAGATTAGAGGTCGGCAACTTCTCCTGAAATATTACTTGGTCCATTTTAGTTATTTTTTGGATGCTTTCCTTTGTGGTTTTTTTTTTTTAATAAAAAACTTAACATACTTCTTTCTTTTTAAAAATTTTGTGGCTCTGTTTGTCTCTCCTATTATCTTTTATCTTTCATTACAAGGGTATTCTTAAAAATGGGCCTTTTTTGTTAGCATAATAGAGTAGGAATTTAGAAGGAAGTAATGATTTATTATCTAATTTCCTAAATTTTGACTTTTTAAAGTAAGTGATATGGTAGGATATACTTCCTGCATCTCTAAATACATGCAACATTTTCTGCCTAACGTAATCCAATGCATTACTTTGTTCCTTAATATCTTTAATTATGTATAATAGCTAAAAATTATAAAAAGTTGACATAATGAAAGTATGCATTAAATACTTGATTATATCTATATATTTGTATGAGAATATGGGATAAGGTTGGTAGATGAATAGTGGTTACGGTACAAATGTTGCATGTATTAAGAAACGGGAGAAGTATATAAATGACCCAACTATTGTAAGAAATTTTTGTTAAAATTTGTCATACTGTAAATTGGGGAGCTTGAGAGGATGTGACAACTCTTTTTTGGCTAAAAGATTATCAACTTGTTTAGAAAAAAATTGTATCAAGTTTCAGTATGCTAGGATTTGAAAAGTATTCAAAAATGATTAGTGTTTTGTTTTTACAATTATTATATCTATTATAAGCAATAACGTTTAAAGTTAACAAATTTTGATTGTTTAATTTTTAAATGATGTGTTACTTTCAAATGGAACATGTATATGGTTAGTCAAGAGTCAAGCTAAGATAGATTAAAGTTTCAAATAATCATATCATATTAAAAAATAGATTGATTAACAGTGACTCAGTGATCAAATTTTCAATGACAGTAGTCGTGACTATAATTTCGTCCGCTGTTCGTGATTATACTTTTCTTAAGCCTATATAAATATACTCGATGATGTATGATATGCCAAATTCATCATTAGTCTATTAGTCTAATGTACATAGTTCCAATTATTTATCTTTACTGATCAGGTATACAATGCACTCATCTTGATGCGTGACATAACACGATGGACACACGTGCATATGCAGCAACAAGTAAAATGGTTAATTTATGTCAATAATTGTAGACACCTTTCCGTGTATCTGACCCAAGTCTATTTAATTAGCTTAAAAAGTTTCTCTGTGAAATGTATAATATAACACTATACGTCAACATAGAACAACTAACAGCGCCGGCCCGGACAATATGGAGGCCCTGTGCTCATACTAAAAGATAGGCCCTTGTATAAAAAAAAACAAAAGAAACCACCAAAATATGCAAGTAAACCAAATAACAAACACGCATCAAACTAAGTTTTTCTCTTCAAAATCTTTTGATATATTCCAAGAAGAGCTGAATTCAACAAACTTGCAAACATTTTGACTATCAGCTTCAATTCTTTTGTGTTTAAATTTTTTTTTTTTCAATTTGGAGGCCCCTTTAAGAGTAAGGCCATGTTCCATGTCCCACTTTGGACATGCTATGGGCCGGGCCTGACAACTAATAACAAACGGAAGGTGAATGTTACTTAATACTTCCTCCGTTTCAAAATAGTTGCACCGTTTGTTTTTTTACGTTTGCCAAGATGCTTTTTTAAACGTTGATATCTCTAATTGCATATAAGTAAAAATTATAAAAACTTGATATTTGAAATCCTCGTATTGAGACGATAACAAGATCCCACTTGACTATGTTTTTACTTATATAATGGTGCGAGAAAGCTTGTTAAAGTTGGTTGATGAATAGTGACCAAATGCCAAATGGTGCAACTATTTTGAAACGGAAGAAATATTAAATAGGCTCGACATTGGGTTTGGGCCATCTTTAATCATATGTTTAGTCAACCTACCAAATGCAAAGATAGCCTTAGTAACCATAAAATGACTTTACCATCTTGAAATTGCAACTTTTAAAGGTTAGGGTCCAACTACTTCTTATGGGCTTTCTGTCTTACCCACTTTGGTTCGTTTTCGGCCTCATTAAGAGGCCCTTTATATGTGCATGGGTTAGACATGAAAGGGGTCGTAAGGACTTTACGAGTTACGACACGATTGAGAGCTTTTTTTCTTTATTACTCTCCCTCATGTTGTTATTATTTGAACTTTTGCGATTTTCAACTAATAAATATGATCATTAATATATCTAATTATATATCCATATAAATTGTTAGATAAAATTTCATATAGAAACAAATCAAGCAATGTTTTACATGATCATATCTTGTTTCTCACTCTCTTATAATGTTGTCATCTCTTCAATATAAAGTATATTACCATAAATAATTTAATCAAGTGGGTTAGTTTTCAAAATAAGAATTAATTAAAAAAACTAAATGAGATATCGTATACAATGAGAATCCCTATTAAAAAAATTATCAACCAAAACTAGACAATTAAATTTTGTAGTGGTTTGTACGTATTGAAAGTCTAGAAACTTGAAATATTGGTCCAAATTTCTTGTATTTCTCATGAAAGTATTATATTAGTGAGTTGAAAATATGATAAGGCGTTGAGACTAGAAAGTAGGTGATAAAAAAAATAGTCCAGCCCTGCATGCCTAACTCGACGTGGCTCTATTTTGGCCTGTAAAGCACAACATAATCTAACTCAATTCACTGAAAGAGCGTGAATTTTGAACTTAGCTTTTTACTTTGTTGGCCCAAAGCCCATCCTAACCCTATCTCTTCGGTTTGAATGGCAAGCCTTTTGGCCCGAAACTCTACTAGACTGTATTGAACTAAAGCGACAAGGCTATACTAATTGGATTCACTCATAAACAATAATAGTATTGCCCCAAAAATATTATGCGGAATAGAGATACAAGTAACAATCTAAATCTATATATACACACACACATAAAGGATAAACTTTTCGAGACAAGTTGTTGGACCGCGTGTAATACTCCGTATTTTTGGAGTTATTTTGCTATAAATAAGAAAATATAAAGTAAAAGCGAAAGTAAATTATAGTATAGTTTAGGTAAGCCTACAGTTATAATTTAAATATACAACCTACATTGGTACCTAATTATATTTTAATTCGGTTTTGTTAAGTAAATCAGAATTCGATTTGGAAACGAATCCTAATAAACTAAGGTTTCTCATGCTATAAGTAGGGAAAAGAAGAAAAAAAAAAAAAACATAATACAAAACCCTATACTCAGCCGTTTTTTCTCAAGGATCTTTTCTCTCTCCTCCTTCCTTCTCCTCCCACGTTTCTTCTTCCCTCTTTAGTCCTCCACTGTTGCTCGTCGGTCCTACGGCTTCGTCAGGCACGGTTGCTCGTCGACAGGAACTCGAGCGCAGTGCGGTGGTCGTCGGCAGGAACTAGAGCGCAGCGCGGTGCTGCTGGAGTGCGGTCTCATTCGCGTCTGGTGGTCCGGTCGTGGTGGTTCACGAGCGTTGTGGTTCGCGCGAAGTGTGGGTCGAGCTTCGCATGGTTGTACGAGTGCGTCGTGGTCTTGTGCGAACCAGTGGTGGTTGCCGAAGTTTTGGTTGCGCGTCCGCCGGTGTTCAGTCGCCGCCAGTTGTGGTGGTCTCCGGTATGCTTTTAAAAAAAAAAAAATTCACATCCTTGATGAATTTCTATAATTATAATTAAAGTATAGAATTAGTAAAAGAAAATCAGATTATAACTATGTTTTAATTCTCTATGTAACTTATTTCTCAAATCTGATTTTCATAATGCTCGTATACATAATTGTTTAAGTTTGTCGTTGTATGTAAACAGAGTATAAAATAAAGTTAAAGAGAAATCAGGTTTATAAGCATATTAACTAGTGTCTAAATATGTTAGCTTTATTAAATTTCATGAAAAGGAAGAAAAGGAATAAGATCGGTTAATTTTAATATCCAAAACATCATATTTTGTATAGTTGGGTAAGCTGATTTTATCTAATATTAGCAAGGACTTAGCACTGAAATATTCTTTATTATTCAATTAGGTCCCAATTTCATAAGCGGAACGTTTTAATAGTCAGCAAAGATTCTTCGTTACAAGGTACGTACGCGTACTAGTTCAGTTCGATATATTAGTATCATGTTTAGGTTGTGATTGTTATATTGGAACCTAGAACCATGATAGGGAACTGTGGTTGATTATGATTGATGAGATTGTTTGGTAACATGAAATCAATTGGAAATTTGTATGTATTTCCTTGTTGTATGACTTGTGAGTTGGAATGAGTTATTATTGGTATGCGTAATTCTATCGCATTACAAGCATGAAATAAGAATTGGATTGAAAGCATATGATTTATTGTTGTAACAAGGATGTTGCAAGAGATTGCTTTAATTAGAGAATTTAAGCAATGTACCTAAGAATTTAACGATTATATGTTCGATGTTGTATGAATGAATATTATTAAGAAGGATATTGGCGATAACTTGTAGTTGGACTCCCTACAAGTAATGAACAATGGGGGGAGTGTTTGACTTGTTCTACACTCCTACGCAGGCCTACTGTGACGACAGTAGTGTCCTTATAAATTTTGATAACTCAAGTAGGCGGAAGGTTCCGTACGATCTTGGGGGTATGCATACTAAGGTGATAGATGTGGAACGAAACGAAACCGTATTTACATTCCATCTAATAGACCAAGTTGTCTATTAAGGATTAAGTAGCCCGTATGATTCTAGTAAGATGACGGTGCCCGTTCACTGCCAACTAAATAAAAAGTAAAGAATGTAATGCTCTGGTAGTATCATGTCTAGGAATGATCTTTATTATTCTGTTTATGCTTTGTATGCACTTACTGCTTTACTATGTACTCAGCATAGCTGATTGTGTGTTATTGTGTTGTTTGTTGACCTGTGATGAACTATTGATGCTTCAATGGGGAGCAGACTAGGTGTGCTGGTGTTGCTGCGTGATGTTGAGCATACGGGGGGGATAGATGTTGGTTTTGAAACTTTAAAGTGTTTTAAATTAAGCATTATAAGACTATTATGATTTACTTATTTAGTTGTGGTTTGAATAAAAAGGGGTCCGTGTAGATTCCCGAGTTGTAGTTAAAGTAGACATTTTATTTCCGCTGCAATGTAGTTTTATTAATAAGAAGTTGTAACGTTTTGATTTTATTATGCCTTGTGTTTCACCGCGGCGGTAACACTCCCGAAGTCGATGCAACGTAGTCGTAGACGTGTATGTATGGATTTTGGGGGTGTTACACCGCGTGCTATTGCGCCCGGCCCTCCAAGGTAGCAAAAATAATTGCGAACAACAATGTTAAGTATTAGCATAATCCATTTAGGGAAAACAAAATCATATAAACTTGGTAGTTATTAAGAACATAAGCTAAGTAGATTAACATTAGCTCTACACACACACACACACACACACACACACACACACACACACAAACTATGCCAATCTCACGGACCAAATTTTCATGTGCCTAGGCTGTCACAATGGTTCATGCATGTTCTTCGACATAGATAATCATGCCAATAACATCTACATAATATGAAATAGGTGAGCGGGTTTGTATCACCAACTTGAAAGTAGCAGCTAGTCCAACTATAAGAAACAAATCCCCATATGCTTGAAACTCTCAAGTCTTATATTATAATGATCATAAACCTTGTTGCTAGCTTTTTTCGCAACTCGGCCTTCTCTATTGGATGATTCTCATTCAATTTTTGCCATCTTTTTCCCTTCAGTCATGTTCAACTCGATCGTCGTAGTTGCACATACTTCAAGATTTTGAGAGCATAGAGAACACCACCTTTGCATGTCATTTCATTAATTTTGATTTTTTTTTTCTTTAAAAAAATAGAGTAGAATTCTAAATAGATATAAATACATATAAGAAATCTTGGATAAGGGATAACTAGAGTTTGGTTTCTATAATTTTATGTCACTGGAGAGTGCTCCATTGTAAAGTGCTCGAAATATGCTTAGAAATAAGATCCATTTACAATATAGATTTACAATAAGATCCATTTACAATATAGAAATAAGATCCAATGCATTAAAGCTGCGAGGGGGTAGGGAGGGGGGCTGTTGGGATGGTGGGGGGGAGGGGAGGGGGATTGGGGTGGGTAGGGGGTTCTTGGGGTGGTGGGAGGGTAGGAGAGGGGTGGTGGACTCGGTGGTTAGGGTTTAGGGTTAGAGGTAGGGGTTAGGATTTGGGACTAATTAAGGTTTAAAATAGAAAATTAGGGTTAATGACTAACGGCGGTTAACGCCGTTAGTCATTAAGGGGATTTGAGTATATTATCGTAAAACTGAGGGGTACCTCGTGTATTTTGAAAAGTGCGAGGGTACCTCGTGAATTTCCTGAAAACTCGGGGGTACTTGGTGAATAAACCGTAAAAAAAATGTACATAATGCAAAGAGAAAAGGACACCTAGAATTTTACAAAAAATATTATGTAAGTGCAATTTCTCTTAAGTAATACAAATCAATGCAATTTTTAAAATCGAAAATAAAAGTAATCATTCTTAAAATCATACTTAAAGTGGGTGAAATAATACGTGTCTATGATAATGATTCAAAGAAAATTATAATCAACCAACCGATTTTATGTTATTTTATGATTGAATAACAACACTAATAAGTAAAAAATGTCACCACATGCAAAGCGTGCATATAAGGCTAGTGTGTGTGTATATATATATATATATATATATATTTTTTTTTTTTCAGGTGCGGGCTGTTCTTATGGTGAGGGCTCTCTTATCGTGCGGCCTATTTACTCCGATGGCATTGTTGTAAATATTATTTCTACACAACATTTCAAACACAAACACTATGGGGTTGTTTGGCAATCGGTTGTTGGCTGGTTTGACTGACTGGAATCATTGGCTGTATGTATTGGTTTTTTAAGTTGGCTCTTTAAGTCAGCTGTTTGCAAAAGTGTTTGGTAAAGTTAGTTGTGGCTATTGGCTGTTTATTAGAGAGTTTGTGGGCCAACAAGCCACATCATCATCACTCGAAGCTCCAAAGATCTAGTTGGCCTTCTGGTCGGGCTTCTTCAGGGTCGCCGCGCCTCTATCTCCGCCAGCCGCCGCACCTCCGCTTCGTCGCGCTTCTGATCCCCTTTAGAAGAGCGACACTAGCTTATTTCGCTTTCCCCATTGCTGATTGTATCAATTTCTTTTTGTTATGTATTTCATATTATTGATCATATGGAAAAGTTATTGTTATGTAGATCATATTATTGATATAGAAAAAGACATTTCCTTATGTGGTTCTCCATACACATACACACAAATATTTATTTCAGAATTTTGAGCTTTCTCATGAGATTTTCTCCATCTCCATCCATATCAGAGCTAATTTAGGTTTAACCATAGTTAATGAGTTAACAATAACCTTTTTAATGTCAAACACCAATTATTAATGGAAAAATCATCACTAATGCTAAATTTAGCAACGTAACAATAACTAAGGCCTACCAATAGGAAAAAAAAAAGTTGAAAATACCATTGAGAATTCTCAAGAGTAGGATCCTATATAATATAATGAATTTCTATTTTTGAAAGGAAATTAATTCCAAATATAGTGTAATTATATTTTCCAAAATCTAACTTAACAAGTAGTGCAAGATGGAGATCGAGAATTGAACCAAAAAGGAAAAACACTCATGGAGTTGTATATTGATATATTTTTTATGATACAAAAAGGTAGCTTATTCAAGCTGCTCTTACGAGCCCTTAGCTTTTATGACCAATGAGCTTTGGTCATGGACAAAATTAAGTCATCCTATTGCTTATGTTACACCATAATTTCTTGCTCCTTTCTATGCAGCAGACTTATCAAATTTTATGATTTTTTCAAAGACTGAAATAGTTACAAAGGCATACAAAAGATCAACAAAAACCACTTTTTCTTGTAAATTGGGCTTAATGGCAGCTTGGCCCTGGAGTTTCCTCCATTTCAACTTCAAATCCTTCAGCAGCAAGCCACTTATCCTTGTACACATACCACTTGGCACAAAACAAGAACAATACAAAATTTACTATGCTTATGATGCCCAAAAGCCAGTAGAAGTTGTAAAGCCGGCCTTCATTGAGGTTGTCAGCTAACCAAGGCTTCGAGTGGGCGGTGAGCGAGTTTACTAATGTAACAACCACAGTGCTAAAGAAGAACCCTAGGGAAAGTGTGCTTAAAAACAACCCTGTACTCATAGTCTTCATTCCCTTAGGACATTCTCTTAGGAAAAAGTCTAATTGTCCTGCGTATATCATGGCCTCCCCTGCACCCGTTAATATAAATTGCGGGATTAACCAGAATACACTTATTGGTAAGATCGCGTTTTGGTCATGGACTAATCCATGAGATTCCGCTACTTGCAACCTTTTGATCTCCGTGAGGGCGGCCACCACCATCGCGACAGAGGCAAGAAATAGGCCAACCCCTACACGGCGAAGTGGGGAGAGGCCTTGTGGATTTTTGAACAATCGGGCTGCTATCGGAGCCACGAGACGATCATATATAGGGACTGTTAAAAGAATGCTAGCAATAAGGAAGGCTGTCATTGAGGCTGGTGGAATTTGGAATTTGGAACCAATATGACGGTCCATAGTAACGGCTTGTGACACAGAGAATGTTGTCATTTGAGCATGTATAGTCCAAAACTCAATGGTTGTGGCCCATATAGGAAGCATTCTTACTATCATTTTTACCTCTTCTACATCGGTTAGTGTTGCTAAGTCCCACTTACTTACTGAGGTCAAGTCTTCACCCATCTCTGGAGTCTTTAAAGCTGCCTTGTCCAAGAACCTATAGTAATAAAATTAATAATTGATTAATAAAGGGGAATTATTTTTATAATAAAATTTGATTTTTCTCACCTCACAAAAGAAAAATTGGTTTAAGAGACCCAAACAAATTGAAAATAATACTCTCTCCGTTTCATTTTAATTTACTCACTTCACTTTGGGGGAGAACCAAGGAGAAAGTGCAAAAGTATGAGAGAGAAACTGAAAAGGTGGAAAGAGAAATTAAAAAGTGGGTTAAAATATTAAAAAGTTGATGATATGAGTGGAAAAAGAGGAGAAAGTAGATGTGACATGTTATCAAAAATAGAAAAAGTAACAGTGTGTAGGTTAAAAAGAAACGGACCAAAAAGGAAAGTGTGTAGATTAAAAAGAAACGGAGGGAGTAGTAGTATGGGAAATTTTGAAGAGAATGTGGGCGATGATTATCGTTTAACGAATTAAGCCTAAATCCAATTGATTCTCCACAAACGTTTTAAATAATGAAACTAAGAAAATGCATGTACACACCAAGTAATCCAGTTTAATCTGATCTAAATTAAAGTAAGAGTTGAATTTCAAAAACCACATATAGGTCAAGATTTGATAAATTATAGAAGTCCAAATTCTCAAACTTCCCAGACACACAAACATTTACAGGTTCCGTCAAGTTGAAGAATTTTATATTCATGGGTAATCTACTAACTACAAAATAGAATTGGGCGATATATATTTATATCTAATCCCTTGGTTCTTTGAACATCTCCCCTACTTAAGTGTTTATGCCGTATCTAATTTGACCAATAATATTTTTTATTGTATAATAGTAAAACTATGAAAAAAAATAGAATTATTAACATATATATTGGCACGAATCGAACAAAATTTTTTATGATAATATTTTTCACATATATAATTACCACATACAATCTAAGTTTTTAAACTTTGACTACTTGAATAGTGAACTAGGAAATCTTAAAAAAAAAAAACAGAGGGATTACTTCTAAGGATATTATGGATTAAGATTTTTTTTCCGCTCAAGCCTAAAAAGCAATCCAACATTGTAAAAGCCACAAATATCTATGTCAAATTCCCTTGATTTTTGACATATATATTAATTATGAAAAAATACAAATCTTATGGGACCAAGAAAAAGAAAAGAAATCCAATACAACAACAGCTCCAATAATAAGTGAATGATTTTCGGAAAATTGCCAATTAATCTCCTTGATGTATAAGCTTCCACCTATGTCTTCACTTATTAATATTTTAATCCACTTTTTAGTTTCTCTATCCACACTTTCAGTTTCTCTCACATATATTTTTTACTTTCTTCTTGGTTCTCCTCGAAGGTAGAGTGAGTAAATTTAAAAGAAACCGTGGAAGTCGATGGGAAGTTCTTATCTTTTACGGGAGTAGATGGGAAGTAGGTGAAGAATAATACGCTCATTGCCGTAAAAAGATTTTATATTGCACATAACATTACTACTCTTGTCAAAAGAACATATTAAAAAAAATCATGTTGCGTACTTGAGGAACAAAGAGGAGAAAGAAGACCACTTTAAAAGGAAAAAAATGAAGAAGAGAAAAAGGAGATCCAATGAATCTGTGGGGGAGACTTCTTGTTATCGAGGAACAGTATAAAATTTGTGTAATTTAGATTCCAAAATAAGAATTGTCTACGCTAGGATACCGCCTACAGCTAAGATGGTTGTGCTCTTGTCTCACTCCCTTGTTTATCCATCTGGGGGAGGTCATTTCTTATGCTACTTATAATTGGTTTTGGCTTCATTTCAGCTGTTAAACGTGAGTTTTACTTACGTGACTGACACATTATTCTTAATACTTCCTCCGTTCCGAATTAAATGCAACAAATCCACTTTTACGCATACCGATGCATTATTTTGACCACAAATATCTATAATTACATAGAAATAAAAATTATAAATATTACATTTTATGAAAGTACGTCACGAGACGAATCTAACAAGATCCTACTTGACTATGTTTTTCATTATGTATAACTCACAAATCTTAGTCAAAGTGAAAAGTGTGAATAGTGAAAAAGTGGATTTGTTGCATTTAATTCGGAACTGAGGAAGTACAAATTACAACAGATTAGTATTTGTCATTTTTATACTCCATTATTGTTTTGGAAAGTTATAACTTAGAATGACATTCTTGTCTACAGTAATGGAGTAATATTAATGCTTTACACTCATAAACTTTTTTTTGTGGATGATTGATATTAAAAAAATTATTCAAAAAGGTATACTACTCCCTCCGTCCCATATTATAGTGCTTATTTCCTTTTAAAGTGTCCCAAAATGTAATTCTTGTTTCCTTTTTTGATTCTACACCTTTCCATGATTTTCTTAGAAAAATTGTGCCACCATTATTTATTTGCTTATTGGAAATAGATTTTTGCTTTGTTTATTCAATCCAAGGGTTAAATTAGTCATGCATTTAAATATTTAATGTTCTTTCACCACTTATTATCATTCTCTCTCCTAATCAGCTTTTCTCCATAAAATTTATTTTCAATACACAAACACTCTATACTTTCCTCTTAGATTCTATTAACCTTAATACCCGTGCAAAAACAGAATCAGGCACTATAATATGGGACGGAGGGAGTATAAAGTATAAACTGTTTATAGTTAGGTTTTTCAAAACCTCAACTTAGATTTATTTAATCATTGAGATTGACTACAATTATTGTAAAATATTATTTGACATTTAGCGTATATCAGTTATCTCAGCTTGTTAAATTTTGACGATAATGTTCAAGATTTAATATTGAAATTTAATCATTGCTCTCGTATAGCCAGTAAGCCAATTTTGCGAATTATAATTATTCTGGACTTACAAATTACAGGAAAAACTAAATAGAATTGTTCAATCATTGAGAAAGTAAAAAAAAAAAAAATGAGATGTTTCAAGTAAGAATTTCAATGGCCTTGCCTTTGAATTTTACCAATCAGCCTATTAGATTAATGTAAGAAAAGTAGGTTTTGAAATCAAAATCAAGATCATTAGTAGTACTTTTTATCATAGTTGGGCAAAAAGAACCATTATTTTAGAAAACGTGAAAGTTAAAAACTTTTAAACTTTTGAAAATTTGACCATCTTTTTTTTTGAAAATTTTTGCGTTTGATGATGATTGTTGGGTTATGTAGGAAATATCTAAGAGGCAGCCAAATTAGTCATAAACATAGAAAATACTACTGCACTGATAATTTTCAAGCCCGCGAATCTGATCTGAATCTTTTCCAGTGTATGGGGGAAAGTGAATCTTTGATTCGGTGCCTCATATAGGTAAACCAATTCCATTGAACTTGGTAACTTCATTATTTCGTCCCAAAAGTTCTTTTGACATATTAGGTTGAATCAGACAACTTTCATATATTATGTGGTCACAACAACCGCCAAATTTTCCTGGTGGTCACATTACACAGATTGGGATGTGTATGCTTCTCATTTTCTCACCTTTAAATTTGAGCCTTTTGCACCCACTTCATGAATTCACGAGGACTAACTTCTCTTTTTCTTTTTTTGTCTTATATTCTTTCACTGGGAAAGATCATGATACATAAGTTCTAAGATTGAGACTGTTTACTTTAATTATACATTGAGCTTTGCATCCAATAAATATATTATATATCGAGCTTTTTAGTTTATACTGGACATTTTTGTTTTGGGAAAGGCTGTGTTATTAAGAGGTACGTTAATTTTAAAATGGATTCAGATCAAGTAATGAGTTATATAATGTTCAAGTTTAACTGATAAACTTGCCTAATCGAAAGATCTCAATAGAAGACATTTAAATTTGAAAAATGCGGTATAATTGACGATTTGACATATGATCAATTGGTCCCGTTTACTAGACCACTAACTTTAATTTTCTGAACTTTAAGTACTTTTGTATAACTTTTTAACTTCTAGGATTTAGTTGTATAACTTTCACATACGTTAACTTTTAATTTATTTATTTTAAAAAATTTATTATATTTTCTTTAACTAGTAGTGGTATAGTTACTCTTTTAATTGTTTTAGACAATCTGCTACATGAATTTGTGCAAACAACAGTCATATATTTGGCTAGTTGCTGATGAGATGTTGATGTTGAACTAATCTAAATAACAAATACATGGTAATACTCAGTCGTTGTGTCACCTAAAATGGTCCATATACTAGCCTACCAGGATACATCATACATGATGTATAACTACTTGCCACTTGCAGACTTGCTACAAAACTAACTGCTCTTGGATCCTACCCAACTTTGTGTAAGAGATAATCAAATACCACCCTTCTATTAACAATTTTACACTGGCTCACAAAACGAGTAGCCATCCCTTTCATGTTTGTGAGAAGCTAAGTTTGGTAGGATAAACAATATCAAATAGAATTTAACAAATAAAAAATACTGCATCTAATTTGGAAATATGTGCTTCTCACTAAAAATGATATGAATTTAGTAGAATCCTATTGAATCCAATCCTGTCCTATTCAATAATATAATCTATTTTAAAATTATTACCAACGTTACATTGCAATTTTTTTTCTTGATGCTTTCATTTTAAGGCCTATTTACTTATATTTAATTATTTCAACAGTATTAATCAAATCACATAAAATTTAGTAGATGGGTCTGTTTGGCAATACTAGTGAAAAGGAAATGAAACTAATAGGTTAGCTGAAATTGATTAGGTCTGCTGAAACTGATAATGTAGCTAGTTAACTTAATTTTTTGGCATAATTAGTTGCTGAAGTTGATAAATTATTTTAGAAAATTAATTCATATCAAAAATTTAGAAAGATTTTCCTAAATTCCAATCACCTGATTTTGATAAGTTAAAAATTTTAACTTATCAATTTCAGTCATTTTAATCACCTAAAATTTTACTTTAGGTGCTTCTTAGCACCTAAAATATTCTAGCACCTTATTATATAAGGTACCTAAGATGCTTCCCCAAACACGAACCAGAATTATCTTCAAATTTTAAACAATAGAAAATAGCTAAAAAGTGGGGGTAAACAAACCTGAATTGCTTGCTATGAGGGAGCTTTTGCTTGTTCTTAACACTAGTCTCTGCCATATCATCAATGTTAAAAAGTTGGGACGAATCAGCAGGAAGTTCCATCTTTCTCTTTTTCCACGCAGCCACAAAAACGGCTGCTATTTGAGAAAGTGGACTACCTGCTAGCTTCTTGTAACGGTATCGTTTAGTACCATAAAGGAACACCATTATGCACACCACAACAGCACAAGCACATATACCGTAACCCCATTGCCTACCCAAATTGTCTTCTATGTACACCAACACTGTTACAGCTGCTAGTGATCCAAAGCTTACTATAAAATAGAACCAATTGAAAAATGTTGTCATCATAGCTCTCTCTTCTTTGTTCTTGTCATCGTATTGATCCGATCCGAAACCCGATACACTCGACTTCAGACCGCCCGTTCCTAGGGCTGTCAAGTAGAGTGCAAGGTGAAGGATGCCGAGTTGGGTTCCATTGGCTTGCACACATGTTGAGGAGTGCTCGGCGCATGGTGGTGGACGTAGATTTGGGATTATAGTTGAAATGGTTAATACTGTCACACCCTAGGAAAAGAACAAATGAACAAACTCTACTTCAGTTTTAATGTCATTCATCAAACGTGATAGATGGTATCAGTTTCTTTAATTTGTTTTGTTTTTAACACAAATATGACCATTAAGGCATTAGCTATATTATGTTAAACAAACATGGTTTCAAGCTAGCATTTATAGGTTTGTCCGAAATATTATATTTTTTTTTTTGTTTATATAAGTTAAGATAGCATAAACATGTAACTATTTTGTAAATATTTAATATTTATAGCTAGCTTAGGAAAAACTACCTCCTTTTTTTCTACCCGATTGCTTTCGGAAACAAACCAATAAATAAGGGTTAATGGTGCGTCGTCGAAGTCATATGGGGAAATTATTGTGAGAGAAAAAGTAAAAGTCTAAACAAAATGTGGGAGAAACAATCAAGAACAAAGGTATTAGTAATTTCTATCCCTAATTAACGTTGTATATACCTCATTCATGCTTTTTTATTTGCTTGTCGACACTATTTAGAAGTAAATAGAATATTATAAATTCTTTCAAATATATAAGATAAAATATAGTCAGGTGGGGTCTTATTTAACTCGCTCCATTCTCTAATATAAAATATTCATAATTTTTACTAATATGCAATTAAAGATATTACTGATATGTAAAGCTTCATACATCGACAAAATGTGGAATAAAAAAAACATGAACAAAAAAAGAATGAAAAGATAAGTGTCTTTGAGGTGGATTTTTTTTCTTTATAAATACGACAGGTCAGTCGAGCTGTCTGCTGTCTTATTCATGATCAATTTTAATATTTTATAAAAGTCCCCTAAAAGTTTGCAAATTTAATAGAGCCATAGAGGGGCTTTACACTTTTTAAAATTCCTGATCTTTGGTTAATCATTAAGGTTTTGATGATCTATTATTTCACATTAAATTATTAGTAGACAAAAGTTGCTGTTGGTGAAAGGGAAATTTTTTGGACATCCCACTAAGTTTTATTTTAAAAGACTGGAATCTTAATTACCAGCGCTTGAACCGTGGCGAAGATAGCAATGGTCAAGTACCTGTTAAGCAAGAGCAATAAGATAAATCAGAAATTAAATATGAAAAAATTAATATTGTAACGAGCAGAAATCCATAATCAATTAAATTGATTGGTTGGTAACCATGACACCTTCACGTTATCTGTCTAACTACAAGGTGACATGTAAAAATAACCTAAATTCGAACAAGGCTTTTACCATATACTATATTCTAATTATGGTATCGATTATAGTATTATTAGAATATGACATAATAATTGCAATATGTTAAGATGTATTAAATGCGCAAAACAAATCCAGCTTGAGTGATCGCGGACCAGATTAAGATGGGTAGTGGTCACAACTCATATGTCTCGTGCATCTTTTGTTCTTTTCTAATTTTTTTTTTTTTTTTTTTTTGGATTTGTATGTAGTATGATACTCACTCCGTTTCATTTTAATTTACTCACTTCAGTTTGGGGGAAAACCAATGAGAAAATGTACAAGTATGAGAGAGAAACTGAAAAGGTGGAGAGAGAAATTGAAAAGTGAGAGAGATAAATTAAAAAGTGGGTTAAAATATTAAAAAGTAGATGATATGGGTGGAAAAAGAGGAGAAAGTAGATGTGACATGTTACCAAAAATAGAAAAACAACAGTGTGTAGATTAAAAAAACATACCAAAAAGGAAAGTGTAGATTAAAAAGAAACGGAGGGAGTATTATATAGAAGTAAATAGGATAAAGGTTTCAAACTGCCAAGTATACAGGAGAAAGGAGATACTTCTTTTGTCTTGGAGTTAGGTTAACCTTGTTTGGGCACAGATATTAACGATGAATAATAATAGAGTATTACAAATTCCTGTCTTTCTGAATATATCTAACTCTATGTGTACTTCAGACTATTTTATTTTACTAATTTCTCATTTAGCTCCCTTCTAAGTGAGCAAAAGATCATATCCTAAATTCAGCAACAAAAGAGCCTTTATTATAAAATATCCAGGTAACACGATAGCCATGTTAACAAGGTATTGATATAAACGAAATTTGATCGCAAGTTCTGGATATCTTTATCGAAAGACTGTACCAGCTAACCTAATTTATATCCACAACAAGTATCAGTGTAATTGATATTTTATATTAATTTTCTTTTCAGATCTATGGTACAGACATACAATATGGTTTATTGAATTTTTTTTGTGCCACTGAAAACTTTATATATTTCTAAAATAAAAATTTGGAGGTAGAGAGAGAAACAAACCGGCCAAGAAAGGTGTCAGCAATGAAGCCACCAAGGAGGCAGAGCATGAAGGAGGTACCAAGGAAGTTGGTGACTGTATTAGCAGAGGTTGCATTCCCTAAATGCATTACCCCTGTTAAGTACGTCACCAAATTGAATGCAATTCCTAAAGTTATCAACCTCTCACATGTCTCAACACCTGCTCCACAAGAAAGAATAAAGGGGGATATTCATTAGACACCTTCAAATATAAGTATGTGCTTTCAAATAACGTGACAACAATATCTGTTCGATAATATAATATTTTCCTACAGTTCTCTATGTTATTGATTACAGTACGTGCTTTCAGGTGATCATGAAAATCATAGGTAGCTAGAGGTCTCCTGAAAACAAAGTAGGAGAGAAAGAAAGGAAAGAAATGACGACCTAAAATCATGGCGGAGCTGACCCAACCGCCAGTTTTGGAGCGATTAGCAGGGAGGCCTTTGTAGTCCCAGGCATCACTCAAAGTTTTTCCAAAATCATCGGTTACAGGAAGAGCCATTTTTTGTTGCACTTCTCAGAGTATACCTTTTATCTTTATGTGTTTTGAGGGGAAAGTATTTTTTAGAACTCAACTAATTAACAAGTATAGAGCAAAATGAAGGAAATAATGGATGAGCTAAAGTATGTGCGGGATATATTCACGTTTAGAGGGATCCCCTCCCTTTTTATAGCCAGTGGCTTACGGGAGAAACACCACAGGCCTAGCAAAATGTATCCTAATGCATCATGTTGGAATCTGGACCCACCTTGATATAGAATATACTATTACTTGTAAGTTGTAACTAAAAATAAGTAATTGGTTAATAATTTTACGGCAAGGACCCAAGGAGCCAGTGGACCCAAGTGAAGACAATTTAATTTAAAGATTTCTTTAATTAGCAAAACAGAAACGAGAAAGGGGTTTTGTTTTGTTGACCAAGTGAGCTTAGCTCTTGGTATATATTGGTCTTGTTTGGCAAATAGAGTTTAGAGTTTAGCGGTTAGAGTTTAGCGGTTAGAGTTTAGAGTTTGTTGTTAGATTTTTAACTTTTTGTTTAGCAGATTTGACTGCTGATTTGATAACTTTTTCTTATAAATGTGTTTGGTAATAATTAACTGATTGCTTAAAGCTTATTGCCATTTGTTTGTGTAAAATGACATTTATAAACATTTTAATACATATATGCACTATTATTATTAGAGGTAAAAAAGTCATTGAACATTTTTTTACATAATCCTCTTAAGAAAAAGCTCCTATTAGGAGTTTTTTCATTTTGAGAGTTTCTATTCCAAAACTCTCTCTAAATCTCTCTTTTATCAAACACCTTTTTAGAGTTTTTGACTAGTCAAAACTCTAAAAGTGATCCAAAACTCTCTTTTTGCTCCAAAACTCTCTTTGCCAAACACCCTCATTGTTTACCCTTTTAATTTTTTTTTAATTTTTTTTGGTGAATTACTGTTGCATAGAATTAAAAAGTTATGGCTAAAAGCCTTAGTACAAATTCATCCCAAATGTTTAAGAGGTAACTAGGAAGCGTGGTTTACCCTTTTTTTTGTGAGGTCATATACACGCACTTTGTAAGATGTCTTTAACTATTAGACATTTATCATTCCTGATTAATCGCAGAGAAAAACATTGGAATTTCTAAGTGTGCGGATGACTGGAAGTGGTTGGAGGTGTTGGAGTTAATATATAAGTTACATTGGACTCAACTCGAGATAATTATATAGGTCTCAACCCATCTTTATCAATTATAAGAGAAAGACAATAAAGAGGTTCTTTTGGTGAACTTTGAAGCAGTAGCCATAAAGTAACATACAAGAGAGAAGGATATAACAAAGGACAAAACATACAAAATTGTAGAATGATATCGTAAGGGGATTTTGTGATTTATATTGTGTACTCTTGCTATAATGCTTTTTATACTTCCTCCGTTTTTTTACAGGTTACACTTGCACTTTTCACGCATGTTATTGCAAAACTTTGAGGACATATATCTTTAATTTTGTATTTGTAAAAATTATAAAAAGTACATATTAAAAAAAATACATATATATTAAGACGAATCTAACAAGATCTCACATGACTATATTTTTATTCACGTATAAATCACAAACGATGGTCAAAGTGAAATTTGTACATAGTTTAAAATTTCAAAGTGCAACATGTAAAAAAAACGGAGGAAGTATTTACTTTCTTGTCCCCTCCCCCTCCACATCCCCCAAGTTGAACTTAGATAGAAGAGACAAGTCCCAACTTGACACAAAAGCTTGAGGACTCACTTTTTTTTGTGGACTTTTATTTACAAACCTCCAAATTTCCTCCTTCGTATTGCTCTCTTAATAAACCCTACAAACCTTAGTTGCATCCTTCTACGTAATATCCCTCCCAATCCCTTTTTCTTTTTTGATCTACATGCTTAACTTCTGTCTCTTTCCATGTTGTCACTCATATATCTATATCTACGTATTCACAATTAGGGCTAGACCAGGGTCGGACCGGAATTTGGATCGAACCGAAATCTGGACCGAACCGGAATTTGGATTGGACTAAAGATTATGGTCCGGTCCTCGATCCACAGAATATCCCGATTCTGGATTTTTGGTCCGGTCTGTTCCAAACCCGGAAAATTTCGGTCAGGACCGGAGGACAGGAATTTCTGATTTTTTAGTAAAAAAACGTTTAAAAGGTAGAAAGTTAGGAAGTTCAAAACCTACTATTTATTGCTATTAAAATTATTAAATTTTGATGTATCTAATTTATAAATATGTTTAAATCAAATAAAAAAGATTTTTTTTAAAAAAAATAGAGTAGATATTTCCGTTCCATTCTCGGTCCAAAAAAATTCCAAGTTCCGGTCCGGTCTTAGAACGGTGCACACTCCTATAATCACATTTCTCAAATCCCCACCTCTCTCATTCTTTCTCCTTCCATTAGCCATTCTCTCACTCTGAGAGAGTTCCTTTTTGACAAGTCAAAAACTGAAGAACCTATACAGCAATGGAGGAAAAAAGAGAAGGTAAAGAAATATTAACCTTTAAAGAGGTGCAGGGGTAATTTTAACAATATGAAAATTAATATAAATCAAGCCATCTATAACAACATGATTATTATGTAGCATAAGAATTGTGTGACAAATCTCTATTATATAAGCCAAGAGGGGAGCTATGGTGTCCCCTCTTGAAAAGACTTATATACCCCTAATTTGAAACATAGAAAAAAACTATTCAAAATTTCTAATTCATTTCCTGAAATACAATTATACAATAAGGAAAGTTGTAAAAAGATAAAACTAATAACATAAAAAAGATTAAGATTGCCATTAAAAGATTACTTATGATGAGGAAAATATCCTAACAAAGAAATTTTCCAACAATTGTAAAACCAAAAATACAAAGTTTTCGTTTACCTAAATATTCAATAACAATTATAAAGAATATAAATTAAAAATTCAAAAAATTACTGAGAAAAAAAAGAGTATAACTCATCTTTGTATTTTTTCGATTTCATAATTGTTGTAGTCAATATGTTATTCAAGAGAAAAAGTTAAACCTGATGAGAAAAAATAAGCAGAGAACAACTTCTCTTATCTTCATTTTCAATCCTATGTTTTGTAAACATAAATTATAAGTACGTAATACATGTTTATTTTTCGCATTAATATTAATGTTTTTTACGATTTTGAATATCAGTATTAATACTAATATGTTAGCGCACGCATCGCTTGCATACGAGGCTAGTAAGAGGAAGGTTGAGGAAGGGTGTTTCCTTGTTTGACTTATAATCCTTCCCTTTTCTCTCACAATTTAGATGCATATATATCGTTGAAATTACGGAACAATCAAAATAAGAAGAAAAGATAAAAATAAAAAGATTCTACTGAGCAGTAAAGAAATGGAACAAATGGCATTGGTGCTTAGATTCCTCAAAAATAGCAAACATATTGGAATTAATTAATTCCTCCACTGGTGTTGGAAAAGCGTTTGATTCTAACTTTATTAACTTTTGGAAAATCCTCCACATTAGGCATCAGGCAAATATTAGGGTCACAAACGTCCGGGGCTGTAGGAAAAGTCAGAAAGTACGCGCTGCATAAAAAGTGCTCAATCAATTAGGCATCAGACACCGCTCAATCGCTCATGGTGCTTCATTTATCATGATGCCTGATAAACCTTGCTATGCCTACATGTTCCTGCATAATATTATATCAATAAATTTGGCTAACTTATTTAGAATGTAGTATATAATATATTAATAACTTGTTAGACCAGACTATTGTGTATGAACAATTTATTTGATATGGGATAATAAATAGTAACAATAACTATGATATATGGGAAAACCACTGCCCTCTGGAGGTGGCGCCCTATGTACTCATGGACAACTTTTCGGTGAATTAATCTAGCTTGCTTTTCCCCTAAAAAAAAACAATGATTGAATATCAAAAATATATGAGAAGTTTTACGTCGATATTTATAATAGTTGGTAAAGTTTCATAAGCAAATTACCTCAATCAAACTATGTACTTCCTCTGTTTCATTTTACTTGCTACACTTCTCAATTCACGGACTCCTAGGCAATTTTTGGAGAAGAGAGAGGTAGAGAGTAAAAAGAAAAGAGACCCATGTGAGATGAGAGAGATAGAGAGAGTTTATTGCCCAAAAAGGAAGTGCAGCACGTAATATGAAACTTCCCTATATGAAAAGTGTAACGAGTAATTTGAAACGGAGGAAGTATTAATAGTATCACAATTTATATCTATTTCATTTCATTTTATTCCAAAACCAACCACCGCCTTTCAATACTTTCGTTGAGATTCTAACAAAGATGAATTTTTAGGCTTAGGATGTAATGATTTGACCGAAGATTTTCAGAAGGTGAACCCATGTTATCATACTATTTAGATTGAGCCTAGCTACATAAACTGTACTTCTTCATATACTTCTCCATTCTTATTCTTATTAAATACTCCCTCCGTTTTTTTATTGCTACATTGTGTACTCCATCTGTCCTTTATTAGTTTACCTACTTTGACTTATAACACTATTCATCTTTATTACTTTGACCATCATTTGTGCTTTATATGTAGGAAAAAAAATATAATCATGTGACATATCGTTTAATTCGTCTCAATATGTAGTTTCGGAATATCAAATTTTTATAATTTTTACAAATACATAATTAGATATATTATTACTCAAAGCTTTAGATCGATAAATGTGAAAAGTCAAAATGGGTAAACTAATAAAGGACGGAGGGAGTATTACACAAGAATTTAGCCATTTAGGTAATGCCACTTTCAAGCTCTTTAAAGGGTACTTTTTTATCCATTCAATGTAAAATAATGGGAAAAGGTGAAAAAATAGTACTTTTTGGTGAAAAAAGAGTGCTTTTTGGTGGAAAAAGAGAAAAACAAATATAATAGTATTACTTTTTAGTAGGCCACGTACTCCAAATAAGGAAAGTTTAAACAATGTAGCAATTAAAAAGAAATAACCATTTAAGAAAAATGTAGTAATTAAAAAAAACGAAAGGACTAGCAACATCAATAATTTAGAGATCAAATGTTAGGTTTTGCACCTATCATAGTGCTAGTCAGCTGCTATATTGCCAAGTTAGGTTTCACCGCATTAATATTTGATTTAACATCAAATAATTCCATTGCACAATACAAGACTGCTAGTCCTTTTTTCTTTTCACAAAAATCAACCCCTAGATTCCAATGACATCCCCTGTTTAGCATATTACTCTAGTCGATGGCTATTAAAATAGAATCCGTGCATGTATCTTCCTACTTTCATCTGAATTCACTTTTGTTTTTAGCTTTCTTTATTTTGGCAAGTCTATAGCTACTTATTTATCTACTACCTATCTATCTATCTATCTATAATTCAAGGCAAAGAACTGACATGTTGCCACATATACTTCCCCCTTCCAAATAAATGACACAAAGTAAATAACATAAATGTGTATGGAAAGACTCAAACTCATAACCTCTCATTTAAAATACAAATATACTAACCAACTAATCTACAATCTCATATTGGTGTTCGTGGGAAAAGAAAAGTATTCAAAGACAAGATAACATACTCCCCATTATTGAAATCGGTAACTGGTAAATCCATATAAAACTCACAGTCTCATCCCATTATCCCAAAATGACAAATTTGATATCTTAAAAAATAAAGCCAAATAATTTGAATAAAATAAAGTTATGATGAATCTTTTTTTAAAGTATGATGACTCATTTTGAATCACTTTTAATTGTTATAAACTTATACTTTGACTAATAAATTATTCATACAACATATGTTAATCTTGTGGTTGTTATTTGTTTGATGATATGATAAATGTATCTGGGCAAACCAATAAAGAGGAGGAGAATCGGTCCACTTACAAGTCTGAAGAATGTTAATACTAATAATAATTAATAATAGTTTGAGAAACTCCTTTAGCTTATAAGGTGGTACTTTGGCTCATCTTTCTCTGATATGAGACACAATTCTAGAAAAAATTCCGGTGCTATTTCAGATACAAATAATAAAATATATTGTTTACAACGGCAACAAATTTTCCATTATTTGTTTCTAAATGGTAATGAATTATAAATATGATGTTATCTATTAGCAAAAAGTAAAATTAATTGTTTATAATATCAACAAATAAAATATTAACTATCATATTTTGTTGCTAAATGGCAGTAAATCGGAAATATGATGTCATCCAGAATCACCATACTTGATACATTACCATGTATTGCCAAAATGAAAAAGGAACGTATAGCATACGATACTCTAATAGGCAGTACTCCTTTCCGTCAGCGACTGTAGAATAACGACCAAAAATGCTCAAGTCTCAATGGTTCAAGGACCTTCACAGCTCGACGTATTTTTTTTTTATCCATTGGAGCCACGAAGGCAGTACAAAGTACAAAGAAGGAGAGGGGGATTCGAACTTGTGACCTATTGTTCACAATTCAACATATGTCAAAGCCTAAAGATTATTAGCAAGCACAAAAAATTGCCACCACAAACTTACTTTATTAGTAAAAGAAAACATACATGAGAGTTTTGATTTGAAGTCCCAAGTAGAATAATCCGATATTGTGGACTTGAGAATTATTTAACATTTCTGACTGGTCGGATTAAGTGACCCTTAGCTGCTGATGGTGACATTTATATGATTAACTACTAAGTTGATGAGTTCAGAATCTTTGCAGAAAATGGAAAAGGAGGAAGACAAATTAAAACAAACAAAAAGGACTCATTTGTATGCAAAAAAATTAAAAAAGGAGTAATTTGTAAGACGTAAACAATCAAGAGAGCAGACAGATTTATAAATATTAAATTACATATTTCAAAGTTTTTATTTCAGCATTATAATTATAAGGAGGATCTCAGGCATAGGTGCTTAAGGATCTATATACTCCCTCCGTTTTTTTTTTACTTGCTACATTTGATAATGCACAACAATTAAGGCAATGTCACTTTCAAGCTTTATGGTAGTACTTTTGGGTGGAAAAAGAAAAAACAAATATAAAATAATAGGGAAAGGTGAAAAAGTAGTACTTTTGGGTAGAAAAGGAGAAAAACAAATATAATAGTAATACTTTATGGTGGGCCAAATACCCCAAATAAGGAAATGTAGCAAGTAAAAAGAAACACCCATATATGAAAAATGTAGCAAGTAAAAAAAACGGAGGGAGTAATTCCAAAGTAATGATGAAGTAATCCCTCCGTTTTTTAAAAAAATTGCTCACTTCTCTTTTCACAAGAACCAAGAAAATAGGGGGAAGTTGGTGGGAAAAATGGAAAAAGAAGGGTTAATTAGAGAGAAACAATTACTCCCTCCGTCCCATAATATAGTGCTTATTTCTCATTTTTTACGAGAATTAAGGAAAGTGGAACATGAATGATAAACAATTGATGTTGTGGGAAAAAAGCTGATTTTAGGAGAGAAAATGGTGATAATGGGTGAAAGAGCATTAAATATATGACTAATTCAACACTTAGGTTCAATAAACAAAGAAAAAAACTATTTTCAAGGAGCAATTAAATGATGGTTGCATGGTTTTTTAGGCAAATCAAGGGGAATTGTGGGATTAAAATATAGAAACAAGAACAACATTTTGGGACACCCAAAATGGAATGCAAGCACTATATTATGGGACGGAGGGAGTACCAACTAAGAATCTTCTGAATAATAAAGTAGAAATTTATTGTAGGCCTCATGATCCAAATTAAAAAAAATGTGAATAAAAA
The DNA here is from genome assembly GCA_947646795.1 of Beta lomatogona. Classification (NCBI taxonomy): domain Eukaryota; kingdom Viridiplantae; phylum Streptophyta; class Magnoliopsida; order Caryophyllales; family Amaranthaceae; genus Beta; species Beta lomatogona. The sequence goes on from CANSNZ010000150.1 coordinate 2,915,950, forward strand.
TTTGTAAAATGTACCAAAAGGAAATTGAGTATCCTTTTATGAAAGAAGAGTGTAAATCAATGAGTTAATAATATAACTAGTTATTAGGCCCGGGCTACGCCCCGGGTAAGGAAAATTTTCATTTATTAATATTATACTTTAATATGATAACACTAAATGTTATTTGGTCTAGTGGTTAAGACTTTAGTATATGTTCTTAAGGTCCCGGGATCAAACCCTGTATTATGCAATTTCTAATTTTTATATTGTTGTGGATTGCATGGAGTAAAACTCTCTTAGGGAGAGCGCTACGTGGCACCGTTTCTTGTTTAGGCACGCCTTTTAATATATTAGTATAGATGTGTAGATTTGAGGAATTGATTACTTTTATTTCGTAAAGAGGTAGAGTTACAAGTGTTATATGGTTTACTTTCATTGCAAATTCTATGTCAAATTTCAAGATACTCTTACAGTCTTGAGTAATAGTCACATGGAAACTTTTTATCTTTACAGATGACCATAGAAGCATACTATTTCAATACATCGAAAAATTTTGTACCATAGTATCACTTTCGTTTCTTTTTAATGTGCACACTCTGTAATTTGAAACTATTCACATGCTTCATTTTGATCACCACGTGGTTGTACATATGGAAGAACATGGTCATGTGAGATCTTGTTAGACTTAGATTTGTCTGAACATTCAAATTATCAACTTTTTATAATTTTTACTTATTCAGAATTAAAGATACGAAAGAACTTGCACTTGATAGTTTTAGCAAATAGACGACCCTCCCTTATCTCTCTCCTCCCACCTTCACCTCCACGGCTCCACCCCTCTTGTCGCTTGCCGACAATCTCGGGCACTACTACTGTTGAGAATGCAAACCAGAATTTAGGGCCCATTAACTTGTACCCCAAAAAGGTCCAAAAATATTGCAGAAATTAAGGCCCGTGAATTTGTACTCCAGAAAATAGGATTCATCATTAAGCACTTCTATGGGAGGAAGAAGGGGCAGTGTGAGAGGAAGAAGATGGGGTCGATAGAGGAGTGATTGGATTATTATGTGTTTAAAAAAAAAATTAAAGCTCGTCTATTTCCCTTGTCTATCATCCTCCTAAAATCGTATATCAAAGAACTTGACAACACTTATTAAAAAACGAAGATATTATGTAATACTCCATCCGTCCCATAATATAGTGCTTACATTCCATTTTAGGTGTCCCAAAATATTGTGCCTACTTCAAATAGATTAATTTGTTTTGACTAAATTATCCTCAATTTTTACACAAACTTCTCAAAATATTCCTACCTTTCTTGTGTGATCCTATTTATTACTTTGCACCATTCCAAAGAAAATTTATTGCTTTTTGATTTTTGTTAAGGAAAAGTAAATAAAGGGAGTAGTTCCAAGACAAAACTAGTTCATTAATTTAATTTTTTTAGAATCATGCTACTCCCTCCAATATCCTTAATTCCCGTGAAAAAATAGAAGTAAGCACTATATTATGAGACGGAGGGATTATCATATTACCAATTATTAGATGGGTTACAACTGTAAACCCTGTATTATCCACAAACAATTGGAATTATAAGAGAATAATTGAAAGATTGTGCTGTCTAAAAAGATAAAATTAAGAGGGAGCACAGGTTATTAATACATTGATAGAACACAGGAGACATCATGAACTATTACTTCTTATTAAAGTCAAAGGGAATCGAGCAAATTAAATTATTTACGGAAGAAAAAAAATCCATGTTGGTCGTTCCTTGAGGAGATCCAAAAGGCAATGGGATTCCATCGTCTACCACAAGACAAGTGAACTCATCATATAGGCTTTCATTACATATTTTATTCGAGATTTGTATATTCAATTATTGAGATGTTTTTTTAATTAGCTTTTGTGGTTTGAGTTGTTCATTTCTGATTTCTTACTTCCTCGATTATGTATGTACCTGAATAATAATTTCATAATTTGGGATTTGTAACTTTGACTATTTATGGTAGTTACCTAGATTTAGTTTATTCATATGGAATTTCAATATTATTTACAATTAGAGAGAATATTCTAAATGCTTCTCAATATATAAGATGAACTATAATCATGTGTGGTCTTATTTGGTTCTTAATAAGTACTCCCTCCGTCCCATAATATAGTGCTTACATTCCTTTTTTGGTGTCCCAAAATGTTCTACCTATTTTCTTTTTTGTCAATTTATTTGGACTAAATTATCCTTAATTTCTACACAATCTTTCCAAAATACCCCTACTTTTCTCTCAAAACATGTGACCCCATTTATTGCTTTACATCATTCCAAGGAACAATTATTGCCTTTTGATTTTATTTAAAGGAAAAATAAAATAAATAACTAGTTTCAATACAAAAGTATCAAAAAAGCATTTCATTAAATATATTCTTTTGGAAATCCTACCACTCGTTTCATTTTCCTTAATTCCCGTGAAAAATGAGAAGTAAGCACTATATTATAGGACGGAGGGAGTAATTTATTAATATTTAATCGTTTTAATTTTTACTAATTTATAGTAAAATATATTAAGATTAAGAAGCACATTAACAAACACGAAACTCAAAACAAATAAACTAAAAAAATACAGAGAGAATACTTTGGAAAGCTTTCACCATTTCACCTTTTTGTCTCTTACTTTTGGCAAATTGTCTTAATCTCCGATATCAAAGTGTGTACATTTTTTTATAAACAGAGGTGGTAAAGTGAAGGGTAGATAGGGCGCGTGATAGTTGGTGCCACTCGAAATTAATCCCTAATTAAGGTCATCTAAAATGACGGGGTTGACTGGTTTAATTTCCAAATCCACATGTAGCGTTATAATTGGGCCCAAAGTGGTTGGAGTGCTCAAGTCAAATATCCTACAGTGAGCTAAGGGAAAGATTCTTTGTACTAGCGTAGGGGGTAATGGGTAGGACTTTAGGGGAACTGAATGAATCAAAGCCAGCCTTTTTGATACTCCCTCCGTCCCATAATATAGTGCTTGTTTCTTTTTTACACGGTCTCCAAGACGTAACTTTGACCTTTAATATCTTCAACTCCGTATTAATAAAAAATATAAAAAAGTTGATATTATGAAACTACACATTGAGACAAATCTAACAAGATCCCATATGAATATGTTTTTTTATATATACAAATGAGAATATTCGGTCAAAGATTTTAAAGTTTGACCCACCAAAAATGAAATAGGCACTTTATTATGGGACGGAGGGAGTATTAAATAAAAAGTAATTAATTTGTGCCCTTCCCATTGGAAATTTTTGGGCCCCCTGGTTCATCTCCAAAGAAAACGCAAGAATAGGAGGAAAATAAGCAATTATTGTAAGCTACGCCACCTTTTTATGTATGCCCATGTTTGTTTTTTTTTATAAATTTCAATTTCAATGTATATGCTGATCATCAATAATTTTAATTAGAAAAAATAAAAATTATAAAATTCTGATAATTCTAATAAGATTCTATATTAATTACTACTCCATCCGTTCCATTTTAGTCGTCAAACTTTGGAAATATAAAAAAAGGGAACTTCATCTATTGCTGATGTTCTATTTCCTGTATTACTTTTGACCAATAAAAATTAAATTTAGTGACATGTTAAATGTTTTTGTTGTTTAATAATGGAAACTTGACAACTATTTGAGGCTGCCTAAAAAGGAAATTTTGACAATATATAAAATTTTAACATAAGTCTTTAAAATTAATAATTGTACTAAATCATAATAATCATAATAATAATAACTTTGTATTAGCATATGGAAACTTCTAATTTTTTGTTGACATCAAAGAAACTACTAAAATTTTGAAAAAACGCAAAAGGGTTGTAAACTAAAATTAATATAACGGAAATTAGAGTGTCATTCATATACATATATGATGCTTGGCAATCCCTTTTGATATTACCACTACTTAACCATTTCATCTCATCGATCGTGTACTCTTAATTCAATCGATGCATTTCATAAGCTCGGTTTATACAAGGATAGGAGTTAGCTTAAGTGGATAGAGCACTCCCCCTTGGCCCCTGAGGTCAGGGGTTCGATCCTTACCCCCAGCATTATGCTAGGGTGTTTCCTTAGCATGCTATGCATGCCTTACCAACCAATGTGTTGTGTTTTCTACAGGCTAGTAGTCTTGTAGGGGTTAGCCCTTGGGCTGACTTAATTTCCTAATCAAAAAATAAAAAAAATAAAAATAAGCTCGGTTTATACGAAGTATAAGGTAGCTATAGCACTTGAAAACACAGACACTCTTTTCTTTAAATTAAAAAAACCAAAATTAGGGAGAGGTATCATGTTTCTCGATTTGCGACACATGTATAATAGACATATGACATGGCCTAAGGGGCACTTTATAACATGCTTCTACCTGTATCATAGACCTATAACATGGACCACGTATGTTGTAACTAATGTGGTTATCAAATATTATTTTATTAAAAAGTAGATGTGATATAAGTTGGTAGAATATTTTAATTTATAGAAGTATTAAATGAGAGAGAAAGTTGGGTATTTTTTATTGGTATCGATAGAGTGTGGGCCAACGGAGTATAAAAAGACTAATATTTCCTCTGTTCTAAAATAAATGAAACACTTCTCTCTTTTATGTGGGAGCTTTTTGAGATAAATGTTTTATTTTTTTTTTCAGATTGGAGGAAATATAACAATAACAGGACCATGTAAAAATAAAAGTGTTCAAATTAATTTGGAACAAACAAAAAAGGAAAGTATTAAGACTATTATAAGATGAAAGGAGTAATGTTTTTTTTTTTATTAATAATTGAATACATTAATGGTTAAAGTTGTACATTGGAAAGTGTGAAGGTATGAATCTTGCAAGGAAAGTGGAACACTGGTACTTATTTTATTTCCATGTTATTTTAGAAAAACTAATATGTAAAAGAACTAACGAGTAACTAGTTGACTTGATATCCGGAATCACAACGACTCCGGTTGGGTTCGTGTTTAGTTCCTTAGTTTTCGAACCCGAATAGACCAATGCCTGTTCTGGTTTCAAAATATAGAAACCCATTCTAACTGGTTCGGAAATTTTGATCGGATACCTGGTCTCGTGGTCTCGATCATTCCTATGGAGTTATAACTTATATATGATAATAAAGTTATACAATAATACTCAATTTTTTTTTTAGGGGAAGTAAGTCAACTGTATTCGTGGCATCTTTCCAGATGATGTTGATCTGTTTGCCGTCGGTGTAAGAAGCCACAATCAAGTATACAATTGCAATGTACATACGTAAGCCACAAATGTGATAATTGAGTAGGCTAAGACTAAGATAAAATCTTATATAAATACATACTAATGACTAATCGTTATATATCAACAAAGTTGTGATTTCTGAATAAACAAATAAACATGGTAAAGAACCATGCTTAATATAATAGTGTGACGTGAATATACGACCCCGATACTAACGTGATGTGAATATCCGACTACGATTCTAATACGTCTGTAATAGAATTTTTAATATTTTTCATAGATGCCTTTTCCTCTTTCTCTAAGGACAACAGACATAAAAGAGAGATAAAGTTAATAAAAATTTGTGATATACAAAAAGAAAAAAGTGTTCTACTTACATGTTTGATGACCATATGTTTTAATTAGCACCTCCCTCGAACATAAACCGTAAGTGTGGAATCAACTGATGTAAAGCAGAAGTTTTTTCCCCCCTCTTATATGGTCCACAAGTTGATCGGGAAATCATGTAGTCAAGAAAATTTTTCCTTTTTTTGTAGTTTTTATTTACTTGGTTCGTTGGCTACAAATTTGCATGGAAACTGAATACAAACAAGGCCGGGACACGTGGACACGGGAAATGCAATTTCTCAAAGTGAGGAAAAGCGCAAGAGACTTTAGGAAACACAATATTTTACAATTTTGAAAGTAGATTAGGCTATACATTAAGAGATTTAAAGATATTGAAAGGAAAAAGTAAGATTTTAAAGGGAAAATATTTCATCCAATAACAAAATACTATACCGGTCTCGTTTCAATCCACTATCTATTTTCAATAGAAGGATTTACGCGAAAGTGTTAAATTAGCCCCTTAACTTTGCCCAAACGTGAGATTAGGCCACTCAACTTATAACTGTGATATTTAAACCTAGAGGTGATCATGGGCCGGGCCGCGCCAAAAAAAATTTGCCCAAAGCCCGTTATTTCGGGCCGGGCCAAAATTTAGGCTAAAAAGTCATTTTTGGCTTGTCCAAAGCCCGTCCAAAAAAAAATCCGGGCCGGGCCCGACCCGCGGGCCAAAAAAATTGCCCAAACACGCCCAAAAACCGGGTCGGGGCGGGCTAGAGTTGATCAGCTCTATTTAAACCCCATAACTTTAGCAAAAGGTGAGATTAAGCCCTTACCTTTTATGTATTTTCACTAAAATAAAATAAAATTATACAAGTAGAATACCCTCATATACGTATATTTTTTCACCTTACCATCTTATCTTTCATCTGATCTGGTCACTCTCACTCTCATTCTCATAATCATCATTATCACCGCAATTTCCTTAATAACTATCCATGTAAGGGCTCAAAATAGCACATATATTACAAATCAAACAACAACTTCACAAAAACTACGCTTTGTAGTACTGGTAAGAGAGTTAAACGAATTCTTAAAGGTTAGAGAGTTCAGCAATGGTGAGTATAACATCACTGGAATCCAGTGATGTTTTCAGGGCTGCGGTTGCCGTCGCCATCCCTTCCCGTGAGTACGAGTTAGTCCCTTTTATTAATCCTGATGGCACCATGAAAGGCACTTTTGATCAAATGCTGGATTACAAAAACAAGCACAATCACAACAAAGAGCAAGATAATGCAGCAATCATCACACAAAATAAAGGCGAGAAACTCAAGAAAGAGAAAAGCTTATTGCGAGTGATAAATATGATGATGAGTATGGGAGTGAGAGTGATCACACCAGATGAAAGAGAAGATGGTAAGGTGAAAAAATATACGTATATGAGGGTATTCTGCTTGTATAATTTTATTTTATTTTAGTGAAAATACATAAATTAGAAGGTCATGGCTTAATCTCACCTTTTGCCAAAGTTAAAGGGTTTAAATATCACAGTTAGAAGTTAAGGGGCCTAATCTCACGTTTGGGCAAAGTTAAGGGGCTAATTTAACACTTTCACGGAAAACGCTAAGTTTTTTAAAGTGTTCAAAAGTGTCGGAAACGAAATCGTGTCAAGAAACGGAAATTGTTGACCCAAAGAGTATTTCCGTGCATCATAGGTTGGTTATTGATCATTTTATGAGGTAAAACTTAACCTAGGAGTTAAGTAAACTGTTAGGAATAATGCCTTGAATCGTGTTATGTCGAGCTATCTACAAAAGGGCGATTCGCGGGAGGTGGGTCGACTCGCGGCAAGATGCCGAGAGTTGACCGCGAGTCGCGTCTGGCACCACGACTCGCGCCAGGCGCCGCGACTCGCGGTAGACGCAGTCTAGCGTGTTTGCAGGAAACGAGGACACGCGTTTTCGGATTTGTTTATAAATAGTTTTTTACCCTAATTTCGTTAATGCGACGGGGGTTAGTTCATAACACATCTGTAATCCGTTTCCTTCTAAGATCAATAATTCAGTTCTCTCTCTGTCCGTGGACGTAGCCAACAATCCGTTGGTGAACCACGTTAAATCTGTGTGTGATTTCTCTTTGTTTTGCATTCAATACTTGTTATTTCTCACATATGTCATACCAAATTGGTAACAAGAGCTTTGTGTTCGATCCGGGTGAGAAAGATGTCTGGGATGAGTGTGAAAATTGGTAAATTCACTGGAAGAAACAGTTTCAGTCTGTGGCAGATCAAGATGCGGGATTTACTGAAGCAAGAAGGGTTTTGGGCACCGTTGGAAAAGAAGTCAACGGATTCAGTTACCGTTGCGATGGCCGTTCTGGAGGAAAAGGTGCATTCAACGATTATGTTGTGTCTGGCTGACGACATAATAACTGAAGTCGCGGAGCAGGAAACCGCCGCTGGTCTGTGGTTGAAGTTGGAGAGTTTGTATATGACAAAATCTCTAACCAACAAGTTGCTTTTGAAGCAACGTCTGTTTAGCCTGCGTATGCAGAAAGGTACGTCTCTTAGGGACCATCTCGAAAAGTTGAATACTATCTTACTAGATCTTCGTAATATTGATGTTAAAGTAGATAATGAGGATGCTGCTTTAATTCTGTTAGTATCTTTGCCTTTATCGTATGAGAATTTTGTGGATTCTTTTATTGTTGGGAAAGATAGTCTGTCATTAGAAGAAGTAAGATTTGCACTTCATACTAGAGAGATTCATCATAAGGCGTCTGGTACAGGTACAGTCAATCAGGCTGCTGGATTAGTAGCCAGTGGTAATGGACAGGGGAATTCGGGGAGAAAATCCAGGAAACCGTTTTCTAGAAGTCCTAAATCTAGTGATGTCTGTAATTACTGTAAGGAAACGGGACAATGGAAAAGGGAATGTCCTAAGAAGAAAAATGAATTCGGGTCTCGATGAATTGCAAACTGCTCTCGCCGCTGTTGCCAGGAAAATTCTAGTTCTGATGATGATATTGCTTTAGTTGCTAATGAACAAACACATTGCAGTGATGTGTGGGTTTTAGATTCCGGAGCGTCCTGTCATATGTGTCCGCGCATGGAATGGTTTATGAACAATAAACAGGTTGATGGAAGTGTTACTATGGCCAACAGTGAGGTCTCTAAGACAGTTGGTATAGGCTCCATTAGAATTAAGACATGTGATGGCAAAGTCTGTACTTTGAATGATGTTAGGCACGTTCCACAGGTCACTAAGAATCTGATTTCACTTAGTATGTTAGACAAGAAAGGGTTCAGTTTCATAAAGGTGAAGGTGGAGGGTTGTATGTCTATAGGGGTTCAAAGATAATTCTGAAAGGGGTTAAACGGGAGACATTGTATGTGTTGCAAGGGTCTACGTTATCTGAGTATGGGGTTGCCACATTGGCTATTTGTCGTAGTGTTGAGAAACAGGTGGAGCACAGAGGCACTCTAGGTTGGAGTGGTGGTTCACGTCAGGGAAAAGTCTGTCAACACTTACAATCTGAATCTGGAATTCCGTGTTCTTCGTCGTCAAAATCGGGTCAGTCAAACTTGGCTCTTGGTCGGCATAAAATCTTTGGGAACTCTCCCCCAAAGGGACGGTTGTGAAGACATGGTGGGTTTTGCACTATATGTCGGAGAGGTGAATATTTTTGGGTCGTCCAAGAAAGGTGTTACTTGTGCTAGGAAAGAGTATAAGCAACATATCTGTTCGAATCTGGCTCCACATGGCAAGTTCCAAGGTTGTTTGGACTTACAAGCTGATTGTGACTGTTAGTTGCCCACTGGGGGCAAGTCTGGGGCCTTAGGGGCTAATCTGGTCTGGGGTCCTGAGGGGCTAGTCTGGTGTTCTTCAGGGACAAATCTGGTTCCGGTTGTCCTTCAGGGACAAATGTGGTTCTGGTTGTCTTTCGGGGCAAATCTGGTTGCCAAGAGATTCTGTGCATTGTGTTCAATGCATCTGTCATCTGGTTATTTGGTCATCTAGTCATTTGGTTATCTGGTTCGTTGTAGGAGGATTCAAGTCAAGGTGGAGTTTGTTAGAAATAATGCCTTGAATCGTGTTATGTCGAGCTATCTACAAAAGGGCGATTCGCGGGAGGTGGGTCGACTCGCGGCAAGATGCCGAGAGCTGACCGCGAGTCGCGTCTGGCACCGCGACTCGCGCCAGGTGCCGCGACTTGCGGTAGTCGCAGTCTAGCGTGTTTGCGGGAAACGCGGACACGCGTTTTCGGATTTGTTTATAAATAGGTTTTTTACCCTAATTTCGTTAATGCGACAGGGTTTAGTTCATAACACATCCGTAATCCGTTTTCCTCTAAGATCAATAAATCAGTTATCTCTCTGTCCGTGGACGTAGCCAACAATTCGTTGGTGAACCCAGGGATGGCAATGGATCCTGGACCCGACCCGGATCCGTGGACCCGGATCCGTTTTTTCGGGTATGGATCCTAAAATTTCAGACCCGTCGGATTCGGGTCCTAGCGTCAGATTGCGGATCTGGGTCCGGATCTAACCCAGACCCGGACTCGGATCCGCAGATCCGTTTTAAAGAAAAAGAACTGGGCTGGGCTCTAAGTCCTCCAACTGTAACTAGATGTTCCAAAACTAAACATTTTCACAATAACGCTTCACCTTCTCTCCCTCTCTCTCTCTCTCCCTAAAACCTTAATGCTACCACGGTACTACTACCACCCCTCAGTCCTCACCCTTCTCTCCAGCCCACCGGCCATCCTGCTTTCGTGGCATCTACTTCCTGCGCATCTTATTCACCCTTCTCTCGCTCTCTCGAACTCTTTCCCTCTCTCTCGCACGGCCACCAGTGTGTAGCCACCACGCAGCCGTCATCCACGACACGAGCTAGCGATCACGTTCTTACGCCCCATCCCTCTTCGGCCACCATGAACGGCTTTTGTTTATTGTAATTTTTTAGATCTGCTTTATTATTGTTTATTTATTGTTTTCACGCTTGTTTCGTTATGTAATTGATCAAAGAGTTGCAAGCGGAAACTACCATTTGAAGTAGAAGCTTCTTCAGGGTAAAATGCTGTAATGGATTTGATTCCATCAGTTTCCAGCACCATTTGTTAAAATCAGTTGCAAATCAGAGTGTTCTTTATTTATTGTAATTTTTTAGATTTGCTTTATTTTTTTTAAAGTGTCGAATTTGTGGTATTGAATTAGTTGCGATTTATGGTAAATGGTATATTTGGTGTTATCTCATTTAGATTGAGAATTTTTTTTTATGTTGAAAAGTGGTAAAATAGTACAAAGTGTAGGGATCCGTTTTGGACCCGGATTCGCGAGATCCGCAGTATCCGGATTCGGGTCCTATTTTTTCAGACCCGTCGGATCCGGGGCGGATCTGGATCCAGCGACTGATGAGGACCCGGTCCAGATCCGACCCGTTTCCATCCCTAGGTGAACCACGTTAAATCTGTGTGTAAATTCTCTTTGTTTTGCATTAAATATTTGTTCTTTCTCACATCTGTCATAACAAAACAACTCACAAATAATACCGACATACCGAATTTTTCCAACTCAAGTAAGTAACTACTTATTTTAATTTTCAACTCTTTTTCTTATATAAATTTTAGATTGTTATATGTATACAATTCCACAATAAGTCAAACATGATATACTAGGTTGGGAAATACTAGTTGATTTTGGGTTTGGTCATAGTGAACTTCGTAGGCAAAATTAGAACAAACAAAAAAAGCACGGTTTGCACTGCATGGAACATCTACACAGAAACCACGAAGAGAATATAGAAGGTGGAGTGTCCGTTCTCTTCAAGCGTAGTTTTTGCCAGATTATTGTTTACTACTGAAGTTTTCTATATCGATCATATGTTATGATTATAGTATATCAAATCCTATTAATTTTCCACTCCCTCCGTCACATATTGATTGCATCAAATTTCATATCCGTTTCTCTCATAATAATAGTAACACTTCTATTTTAGGCATAGACCTATATTTTGTTTTTTTATCATTTCTAAATGTATATTCAACTACTCCCTCCGTTTCATTTTAATTTACGCACTTCACTTTGGGGGAGAACCAAGGAGAAAATGTAAAAGTATGAGAGGGAAACTGAATAGGTGGAGAGAGAAATTGAAAAGTGAGAGAGAGAAATTAAAAAGTGGGTTATAATATTAAAAAGTAGATGACATGGGTGCAAAAAGAGGAGAAAGTGGATGTGACATGTTACCAAAAAGAGAAAAAATAACAGTGTGTTGATTAAAAAGAAACAGACCAAAAAGGAAAGTGTGTAGATTAAAAAGAAACGGAGGGAGTATATCTTAACGCCTTCATAGAAGATAATGAAACAACAATGAAACAATACTCACTCCACCTACCCCTAATAAAAGGACTCACACAATCTATATATATTATGAGAATGAGGGAGTGGAAGGGTGGTAAGCCCTTTCATCTTCCACCCACATGTTGTGGGTTCGATTCTCATAAGGGGGGTTTGGGGGGATTTGGGGTAGGTTGTATTTAGGTGCCCTGTGAGAGGGCGTTAATGTAATTAATCTTACCAATTTTTTTTTTATAAAAAAAATCTATATATATTATAAAAATCTGCTATCTTATATCAAATCAACTTTCACATTATACAAATATATTAAAAGGTGTGCATAACAACGTCTATGCGCCACGTGGCACCCTCCTTCTGCCACTAGAATTTTGCCACGTGTCTATTAATCAACAATAAGTCAGGTGATCATTATTTAAAAAATATATATGCTAAAGCTTGGGCTCGAACCCCTGACCTCAGGTAAGGATTTCCAAAGATCACCATCTCATCTAACATCTTTTAGTGATTCATATTTCCACAAAATTATAGATATGTGTTGTAATTAGTAATGTGGCAATAAATTCCTACTTCCAGCCATAAAAGTCAAACCACCTTAATAAAGGAAAAATGGAGGTGACATGAAATGGTTGTAAGGAGATAATGTGATTTTATTGTGATGAGAAAGAAAGGAAGAAGAAGTGCTCCAAATGAGGGTGATAATTACTCTAGGGGGTGGTGGGTAACTATTACAACCATAATTAGAGTAACAATTCCCCTATTCATTCTTTTTTTTTTTTCCTACAATCACTAGCTTATCCCTTTTATCACCACTTCTTCTCCTTCATAATAACTCATAACCACCTTACTTTCCTTAGTTTTACTTTTTTTACCCCCTTAATCCCTTACACTTAATCCAAGCGACCCCTAAAAAGAAACGGAGAGAGTATATAATAGGCTATTAGGGGAGTTTGCTAATGTTTAATTGATAAGTAGTGGGGTTTTTTTTCCCACCTTTCCCCCTATTTGTTAGTGAGGATGCTATCCATGTACATCGTTTGTCATTGTCTTTAGATTTTGCACCAAATATTTTTCCTGTGTTGTTCACGTTTTCGTTCCTAGTATATGCCTGGACATGTCAAAATCTGACCTAGCCTGCTCATTTTTTGAGTTATGAATCAAGTTTCGCTAGTTCTAGTGGTTGAACTTTTACTTATTCAATTTCCAAAATGTAACACGTAACAATTGGGATATAATCTAAGCTCATATAACTAGTTCAATAAAATACAAAGAATTCTTTGAAGCTTTTTAAGTATATATGGCTTGTAAATTAGCGGCCCAGCTCTTAGCCAACTTGGTAAAAATAAATAATTATGAACTTGATAAATTATTATGTTGCATAAGTAATATGATGCTAAATACGAAAATGACAATCTAATTAAAACATAAAATAGAAAGTGACAAGATACATTTGACAAAGTTTTCAACCTTTTAGGTGTATATATATAACATTAGAACAATTGATAATAGGTGATTGGTGGTTAGAAAATGTTGGGGAGTCCAAGTGTTTGGGTTGATCATTTAAATTTCGAGTCAACAACTTAACAGTGTGATAAGGCAACATGTAGTATTGTATAGGCTGTCCCCTTTGAAGTATCCCATGAGCCACCCTGCAAGTAATTGTCATATGAACCACTTATCCCTTATCCTACCACTGCCTAGCTAGCTATGAACGATTCGTCATATAGGTCTCCACTAGAATGACCTTAATCAATTTGTTTATAATTTCATTATTGTATGTTGGTCATATGTTGAGAGGAGAAAGAAATACATAACGACTTATGTTTGATGGAAAAGGTAAACAAAAAATAGTCTCCTAAATATAATAAGCTATTCTTATGGTTGTCAATTAATTCCAAGACGGAGCTCTACATAATTTTGAATTAAGCAAACTTTGCTCCTTGGATGCTTGCGTGTCATTAATTTTTGAGTTGTTTTAATGATATACTAGTTATTAGGCCCGGGCTACGCCCCAGGTAAGGAAAATTTTCATTTATTAATACTAAACTATAAGATGATAACACTAAATAATATTTGGTCTAGTGGTTAAGGCTTTAGTATATGTTCTTGAGGTCTCGAGATCAAACCCTATACTACGCAATTTCTAAATTTTTTATTGTTGTGGATTGCATAGAAAGAAAACTCCATAGGGAGAGCGCCACGGCAAGACCGTTGCTTGTTTAGGCACGCCTTTTAATATATAAGATAGATTTTGGGTAGTTATTAGAACAATTTCTCTATTTTCTAACGTATATATGTATAAGTACGTCAAATATAGTTGTTGTTCTTTCTCTTTTTTTGTTCTTTAGGCATTGTATACATTTCTCAAAGCAATTACTTTATGGTTAACGAGCATCACATTATCCATGTAGGAATCCCAAACTAGCCCATAACGAAATTTTAATGGTTCAAATTGTTGGGGTTATGTAGTACCTAGAATGAAACAGCTACCACCATATCTAACTATAAACTTAATAGTAAAAAAAAAAAGTTGAACACGCCATCACAAAGTTGAGAACCTTGAATGTGGAAGTTCAACCATTAAGCTCTTACTCGATTTCTTATAAATTATTAATAAATTTTTCAAAGCTTCTAAGCCTAATATATGGAGAAAATTATTGAATATTAATTTGTCAAGAGTAAAAGAACATGACTCACGTAGAAAGCCTAAAAATAATTCTTCGATTATGTAACTTCACCGACTATGTCAAAAGATCGTTTTCAATCAAAGTTGCTGTAAAGCGTTGACCAATTTAACAAAGTATTGGCTGGAGAAATTTCAAGGCCCACATTAATGATCCCATCTGAAGATCGAGACATTAGCAAAAGCCGTTTCTTCAGTAGTTCACGGTTCGGCTGTGTGAGGCTATTTATTTTATCAGCCAGAAATGATAGGGGATGATCAATGAATTCAAAGGTATGGGCTACTTTGTGCAGAAAGGCCCAATATTAACAATGTGAGTTGTATGTATGTATTTCTTTTGGTAAGATCTTGCTCACCCTTCTGCCACATCCAAGTCCAGGTTGTATGTATGTATGAAACATGGACACATCTATTACGAGCACTAGTTAAAACCAGGTTTGGAGAACAAATTTCGTTGGCCCGGGTGATCAATAATCAATATGATACTTGAACCTTTTTTTTTTCTGAGGTGAATACTTGAACTTTTGATATAATCCAGTGAAAAATAAATAAGTATTGTATAGTTTGAGATTGTAGAAGTATTTAGGCCCTGTTCTTTTGGACTTATTTTCAGCAAAAATAAGTAAAAATAAGTTCAGTTCAACCAAAATAAGTTCAGTTCAGCCAAAATAAGTAAAAATAAGTTCGGTTCAACCAAAATAAGTAAAAATAAGTTCGGTTCGGCAAAAATAAGTTCGGTTCACCCAAAATAAGTTCGGTTACCCAAAATAAGTTCGGTTCAAAGAAAATAAGTTCAAGATACTATAATGTTGTAATTAGTATATTTGTTTTCAATATTACTATTAATATTGTTATTATTATTAATATTATAATTATAATAACGCTGAATTTGTAATTATTTTTAATTTTTAATTTTTTTTATTTTATTTTATTTTTTTATTTTATTTTATTTTTTTATTTTTTTATTTTTTTTATTTTTTTATTTTTTTTAATTTTTAATTTTTTAATTTTTTTTAATTTTTTAATTTTTTAATTTTTTGTTGTATTTTTATTTTTTTATTTTATTTTAATATTTTTTTATTTATTATTTAGTAATTATTGATTATTATTATTTTTTATTATTATTATTATTTTTTTTATTATTATTATTTTTTATTATTATTTATTATTTAGTATTTTTTTTTATTATTTATTATTTATTATTTATTATTTATTATTTATTATTACTTATTTATTATTACTTATTTATTATTATTATTTATTATTTATATTTATTATTTATATTTATTATTTATTATTTATTATAATTATTTATTATTATTTATTATTATTATTATTTATTATTATTATTTATTATTATTTATTATTTATTATTATTATTAATTATTATTTTTATTAATTATTTATTTTATTATTATTTATTTTATTATTATTTATTTTATTATTATTTATTATTTATTATTATAAAATAATAATAATAAGTATTGATAATATTATGTTAATATTTATTGATTATTATAATAATAAGTATTGATAATATTATGTTAATAGAGTTTAGTTCGACAAAAATAAGTTCAGTTCAAACCAAAATAAGTTCGGTTCGGCCAAAATAAGTTAAGTTCGCCAAAATAAGTTCGGTTCGACAGAAATAAGTAAAAATAAGTTCGGTTCGGCGAGAAATAAGTAAAAATAAGTTCGGTTAATCCAAAATAAGTTCGGTTCAACCAAAATAAAATAAGTTCGGTTCGGTTCACCAAAATAAGTTCAAAAGAACGCGGCCTTAGTTACTTATCGTTTATCATCAAAATTTTATTAAAAAGATTTCTAATAAATAGTCGTTAATTTTTAATCCAAAAATTTAACACAAAGTTGGTTAAACAACAAATTATGCAAACTAAATTTAAAAGGTATTTACTTCAATAGTCTAAAACTTAATCTTAGTTATTCAATATTACAAATTCTTCAAATCATAAATTGTATGTGGAATTAATTATAAGAAGTTTTGTCCTAAAAAGTCAGCTGGTTAATTGAAAAATAATGTGACGATTTTAATCTTCAATTCTTTTTATCTTTTTGTTTAAGTTCTATGCATGTGCAGATAATAAGAGTTGAGGAAATTTTTTATAAGAGACTGAATGTAAAAAAGTTGAACAATGAAGCTTTAAAATTTATGAGCCTGACTTTTCCCTTTCTTAGTTTTTTTTTCCTAAAGGGATCGTTCTTGGTTACTTTAATTTGTTGAGAATAGTTGTGGCATCGAAGGGTGGTAAATGATCTACCTTATCAAAAATGAAGTTGTGGGTTCAACCATTTATGCTTACATTTGCAACTTAATTGTTTATGAAGGAATAAAATGAACTTATACATGTGCTTATGATGACATGGCACCATGTCATTTGTGTAGAGGAGGGTAAAGTGATGGCCTGCAATCCTTCCATCCACGTTTTATACGAATTAGGATCCTGTCCATTTTCTTAAATCAATGGTTGGAGATGTATCTATAATAAATATAAAAATTCCAAAAAGTTCCCTATTTTCCCCTTGATACATCTTCAACCATTGATTAAGGAAATGGACTCTCCATTTCCCCTAAGAAATGGAGAGGATCCTAACTCGTTTTATACATATTGATATGCGCCTGGTTAGGCCGGATATATTAATATTAATGTCCAAACACAAATAAATCTATGTGTTGGCGAATCCTTCTATTTACGGTGGCTTCAGTAAGAGACCGCCTACTTTTAATTTAAAATTAGGTACGGCACAATCCCAATATTAAGAAGAGAAACAGACCACCTTTTGAATATAGTGACTAGTTTAATATGTTTGGTGACCATTTTAATCTATTTAGTGGCCAGTTTAATCCATTAAATAATCACATTCCGTATTTCATTTAGTGATTGGTTTAATCCATTTAGTGACTAGTTTAATCCATTTGTTAAGACTGTCGGGTTATTTAAAAAATGGTTTATTGTAGTTCGAGATTCAAAGGGAAATAAAGGAAGGAGAAGAGAAGGGACAACTAGGATGGTGCGAGATGCCTAACAATAATGTTGGGTGAGAGAGAGAGATGGAATGGGCTTGTTAGGAGAATGTAGGCTTGGGTTTGTCTAATTTTATATTAAAATTAGACCGTCTATTCTAATAATTTGTGTTCTATTTATTATTTCATAATTTATAATTATTAATTTTAGATAAAATTAGAATTTTGATTTGCAAACTGTTATGTGTTGATTTGTATTTTAATAAGAAGAAATTGCATTGATATGGGCTTCAGCTTTAGAGCCACTACGTTACAAACTCTCGTTTTTTTAAAGGAAAATTTGCCAAAAGAACCTTTTAAAAGTCCAATTTTGCAAAAAAAAAAAAAAAAAAAAAAAACTTTAAAGCATTCTTTGCAAAAAAAACCACAAACTTAATTTTTTTGCAAGCATTGAAACCTATTCCCATTTTCCAGTGTGGTTTTTGAGATGCATAGGGGAGGTGCATCAGTTAATAGAAATAGGGGATCAAAGAAAAATGGAAATATGTTTCATCTTACAGATAAATTAAGTTCTTTTTTTTTTTTTTTGCAAAGAATGCTTTAAAATTTTTTTTTTTCGTAAAATTGAACTTTTAAAAGTTTTTTTTTTACAATTTTTCTTTTTTAATCTGATTTGTGACATTTCAATTGATTTCATGACGATTACGTTTTTAGTTTGTGGAATTCTTATTATGTGTTGTTGTATGCAATATATGCGAGAAAACTTTTTTGTTCAAAAAATGTTGTAAAAAATAGAGTAAATTAAAAATCTGAGGTCATGGGCTCAAGAATATTTCCGGCCCATTTAATGAGTTTGGGTATGGCCAATATGTCAAACCGCAAAAATAATTATGGTTTCTCCATATTAAGTTGATTGGAAAGAAAAGGTTTGGCCTAACCTGTATCTAGCGCGAACCCACAAATAATGAACTCTACTTCCAAGCTTTAAGAGCATGTTTTAGGATTGAAACTTATTAATCATCTCAAAAATTGGTTGAAGGAAAACACTAGCTTTGGTAATATTGTTGCAGACATTTTAGGTCTTGGTTGTTTTTGTAGTATCCTTTCATTTAATCATGTTTGTAGGAAAGGTAATAGAGTTGCTCATAAACTTGCTCAACTTAGTCGGGAGTGCAGTGAAATGAGGGTATGGATTGACGAGGTTCCCCTGGAGGCCTCGGGGCTTGTAATATCTGATTTTAGCATTATGAATGAATCAGCTCTATTTCCCCGTAAAAAAAAAAAAAAAAAGAGCATGTTTTATCGATGCAATGCAAATTCATGTGATAGCATGTGAAACATGTGTTGCTAGTACCCTAGTCTACACTTACGAATGTGTCTCTGCTCTAATTTTATGTTCAAAATTGAAGGAACCACTTCTTACTGTCTTCACTATCACACCATCAACTCCACCCTATAGGCTATATATATAATATATGCAAACAAAATTGAAGGAATACCTCTATGTCATACCTATAACACAAAGTACATCTTGTACTTTATACCAATAAAGACATAAAGTCATAAAGAAGCAACTTATTTAATTAAGAAAACATATTAAACAAAACCCAGTAAGTTTTAATGCATGTGATGAAGCTTACATGGGTACATTGCCACTAAGCAAGCATAAGAACTGACTGATATGCTTGCACTAAATCCAAACCCAGATCGACAGTAGAAAACTAAAACTTACCTAGTTACAACTGAAAATTAGTACACAATCGAATCAAAGTTGAAAATAACTAAGACAAAACACCACAATACAAATACTAGAAAAGTGAGAATTAGAAATGTTGTTGGTCAAGACAAAGAATGCGATTAATCTTTAGAATGATCCACTCTTAGGCGATAATAATACGAATCATTAGTTAAAAATTGAATCTTATCCAACTTTTAATTGAGAAATATATCAAATAATCCGAACTATAGTGGATAATTTCATCCACTACCGGAGATTGATTTAACCGCAAAGGAAATCAGATGGAGTAGACTTGCCACAAGCGTTGATGAGAAGGTTAAGAACAATAGGAATATTAAGGTCAATCCCAAGGATATTAGCTTTAATGGCAGTGCATAAACAAACGGCAGCTTCTAAATCAAGAAGGCCATGAATGATACTACAACAAGGGAGAGTTGGTGGGGTGCCAACCACAGCATTGACAGGACCATCCAAAACTTTGGCACATATGCCAAGTTTTAAGGCATCCCTAGGGCAGTGACCCCTACCAGTATTACCACTCCCTATTGTTGGTGTTGGGTAGTTTGGGTTATTAACAACTGGGACATTTGGGGTGTGAGGCTGCCCACAAACGTCGCAACTCATAACCAAGGAACATGAAAGAAGGAGGCTAATAAGGGAGAAAATAAGAATAGCAATAGCTGAGCTCTTGCTCTTCATGTTTACTTTACTGTGGTTGTTTTCTCTTTGACACTCTTTTGGTTATTTTGGTGCATGCATATGGATAAGGTTTAGTGGGGTATTTATAGTGTGGATTTACATACTAGAAGATTAGGGTTAGTTTTAGAATACACATTATTGGTGTTATTTGCACTCTCTCTTCTTTTTATATTCCTAAATCCTAATTATTTAATCTTACAAATCCTTATATGGGAAAGATGGGGTTGGAGGGTTTATAGAGGAACTTTGACCAATTCATATTGGACATGAACATAATTTGTTCATATCAACAATAAAAGTAGCATGTTAGAACAAGATTGTAGTATATGAAACCAAAAATATCATTATTTTAATATATAGGCAACTAATAAAAGGTAGTCATATGTTGATTTTCTTATACTACATGTTTTAATCAATACACAACATTTATAATTCAATATATAATACTTTTTTCCTTCGTTAAATAATGTACCATCGAAAATTGACATGAACATTTTTCTCATATCTGATTAGAACTAGGCGTTTATCTTTTACTGAAACTATAAAAGGTAATGAAACTAATCCATAACTTTTATTTACTTGCTCTGTTTACTATTAATTGTACTTGTAATTCAATGAAAGATCAACATGTAATTTTTACTTTCTTTTGTATATGTGAAGAAGAGAGATATAGAGAGAAATCAAAAGGGGGACTCATGTGATGAGGGGAGATATAGAGACAACCCATTACAAAACAAGGTAATTAATGTTGCAACCAAATTAGAACTTCTTTAATAAGAAACTATTATTGCGCAACTAATTTGAAATGGAGTAAGTATAAGTTAATCCATGTGGTCCGAGATCATTGTGTCATGAAGAGTCTCAAACAGTTACTTCCTCTACATTACTTGTTACATTGTTGTTGGCACAAGTATTTAGGGAAGGAGAAAAGGTGTGGTGGAGACCATAACTTTATAGGAAAATGACAAACTTTTGGAAGTTATAAGTAGAAAGATCACAAAAATAAAGGGGAGTATTGATACTTTTTGATGGCCCATGATTACCAATTATATAAATGTAGCAAGTAAAGAGAAATATTCATTTTTATTTGAAAATTGTAGCAAGTAAATATAAACAGAGGGAGTATGATAAAATAAGGTATTATATATAAAGATTAAGGAAAATTTGAGAGAAACAACCTTTTATAGACACTATTTTGCAAGAAACAACCTTTTTTTTTTTTTTTTTTTTTTTGGCATTTTACAACCTTAACCAATATTTGTTTTGTAAGATAAGACCTCAAGGCTATTTTCCAAAGTTAATTTTCGATCACAACGCTGGTCAAGACATTGAACTCCTTTAAATGCGAGGATTGCACATAGAAAACGCGTTGATCAACGCCAGCAAACGAGAGAATCAATGCCGAAAAAAAGCCTTGAGATCCGATCTCGCAAAAAAAAATCAATTAAGGTTGTTAAATGGCAAAAAAAATTAAAAGGCTGTTTCTTGCATAAAAGTGTTTATAAAAGGTTTTTTGTCACAAATTTTCCAAAGATTAAATAGTAGAACCATATTATTTGATCTGTTGTCTATAACCATGCATGAGATAAGCATATTAGGGGACACATAAAACTCTATTTAAACATCATACACTAAATTATTAGTCAACTGATGTATCATATTTTTATAGAGTTTTTAGGTGCATTTAGGTTGCATGTTAGGAGTATTAAGGTGCAGTGTACTTCATAATTGTATATAATTACTTAAGTTGCGAAATATTACTCCTTTTATGTGTTTTTGGTGTTCTTTGATGAATTTCAAGTATTGAGAACATAATTGTAGTATTATTAGACAAACTTAAGTATTTAGGAGCAATTGGAAGGAAGCTACATTGATAAGGATTATTATGTATATATTTGAGTGCAAATTGGAGCCAGAATAAAGTTGGAGTTTAATAAAAGAATTTTGGAAATTGAGTCATGTTTACTCTTTTATCCATAACTTTTGACTCGATAATGATAATTGAATTATTTCAACGGCACTAGAAACTAGACTTGAAGAGCTTTTCAATGATAGGTTGCACAGCTCAGGACGATTTATATTCTGGGACATATGGCCTTCGCGAGTTCCCATTGTTCTGTTGCGACTTCCTACGCGTGCACGGATTTGTTAATTCCGGCCCTTTAATGATTTAATTGACCTTCATTATCTTGTAACTTAGTATCCTACTGGTATTAGTAGATCAGATACAATTTTATAATAGAGGATTTCTAATTAGGTGAGGATATTATTCATAATTCAAGTACATATTATTTTCTCCTTTAGGTTTTCTCTCTAGTTTTTCCTTATTAGTCCTAGTTTGTTTTCTATTGCAATTTTGGAGATTCAAGATTGTGTATTTTATTAAGAACTTAATTCATCTTTTATTCCAGCACTATTAATCAAGTTTTATTCTTTCCTTTCTCTTTATTTTTTATTTTAATTAAGTTTGTTGATTTTATTGCGATGATGAATATCTAGTGAGTAGTATTTTTATCTGATATTGAGGTGGGCCCTAGAATAGATTGATCATATAAATTGTCTCTAATTTCCATGTTGTTGAATTATATGCTTAGGGTTTGATAAGATTGGTTTTGTTGTCAATTTTGCATCTTTTTTTAGCTCTAATTTTATATTTTCAATGAAAGTTGGAGTTGAAATTAGGAGCTCTTTATTTGTTGCTAAATTTTAATTTTATTAATTAATTTCATCAACGAAAGTTGGGTCTTAATTTAGGTAGTCTTATCATTGATTTGAGTTCTCTCATGAAAATAGGTGAGAACTAGGATTGGGAATTATTTTGACATTGGTTCTTAATGCTTCTAATTATGTGTGTAAGCCGTGAAAATAGGAGTCATGCATGTTAGTTAGGGCTTTTGCTATCAAAAGTGAGCTCTAGGTATTGAAGAATGACTTGGGATTTAGTTTCGGTTCGCAGCTATGCTTTATTGCTGAGTCATAATAGAATGTCAATCTCGCCTAAGCTATAATTGAATAACTGGGATGTGAGTTATATCTCGATCAATTCATATTAGTTGTGATGCTTAATCTTAGTGTTTTAATTATCATAGTTTGTCATCTCGATCTTGTTATTAGTTTAGCTTTTAGTTACATAGACTTTTCTTGATTTCGAATTGTGTAGCTATTTCATAGTCTAGAATCAACTCGTGTACATCTTGCACCTCCTTGAATTTGACCCGTATGTGTTACAATATCGTTCACTTATGGTATTAAAATAAAACCCTAACATCAACCATTCTAATATATCAATCTCGTTGGTGCATGTTGTTGTTTATCTAGGAACATTAGCTACAAGAGGGTTATGAATTGTACTGATAGGAACTGAAAGTATTTTTTTTCACGAAAATAGAGAAATAACAAAAGAAACAATGTAAAGACACAAGAAATTTTATGAAGAAAACCTTCCCAAGTCTAAGAGGTTGTAAAAATATCGACCATAAGGGATTTTAGCATCAACTCTTTCACTAATAATAAGCCAAATCTTATTAACACTTGAGGCACTACTCGTGTTCCTCTAAAAACACCAATACGAACAACAATCCCCACAATTGTTTGTTCATCTCTTGACCTAAACTCAAACTCTTTTCTCTAGCTTCACTCAAAGCTCATTTGACTAGAGGACTTCAAACTTCCAAACTCTAAACAAATACAAAATATCAATTTCTCACTAAGAAAACAAACAAGCAACTTAGGAACAATGACACTTGTTAGTAGAACTAAAATGGCACTAACTCAATTGAATATTATACTCTGGTTTTGCTATATCAGTCAGGTACTAAAATGAAGTTTAAAGTGAACTATTTATAGGTTTGAGTAACTTAAGAAAGAACTAAAATGGCACTAACTTAATTGAATATTATACTCTGGTTTTGCTATATTAGTCAGGTACTAAAATGAAGTTTAAAGTGAACTATTTATAGGTTTTAGTAACTTAAGAAGTTAGTAGCTTTATCTCTAAATATTAGAACAACTTTAGCAACATGATAGACTTAGGAACTTTGACTAGAAAACGAAAACTAATTTTAGTTAGCCAAAAAGATAAATATAATATAACAAACTAAAAGATACACTGATTAATTCAACTTTTAATACAAAAAGATGATTTTCGAATAGAAAAATTATCCTAAACAAAACAAACTAACTAATAAAAGATAAGATGTTATTTTTAAATCTACACAAATAAAATCTTTTACTTAGTCAATACTGATAACGCTTAACTCGATGATATTCTAAATTAGTTTTATTTCCTATCTTGTCCTTATAGACTAGTGCCATAATGCAGTTCCTACAAGCTATTATTTCCTTTATATGAGGAACACTCTTTTGTTCCTCATCTTAGGAAACAAATCAGTTATTTCATGCTACTACTTATTCTTTACAGAAGATCCTAGGAACACCTACTATTCTAAGAAGCTTCATTTCAATAGTTTCATCAAAGTTTTCAAGAATCCAACTCCTCTTGGTTTTCTTAAAGTCCTTGAAGTACCTATATCACTTCAACAAATACTTATAGATTATTAGAACATATTAGTTTGACTTTGTTATATGTCATCTTCAGGGCTTAGGGGGTCAAATCAAACTTTCTGCTCTTAGGAGAGATTTATGTTAGATGCTTGTTGATCCAATTGCGGTATTTTAAAGAGGCATCAGCCTATACAAGATAAACTAAATACTTAAATATAAATATAGCTCGGGTACCCAGTAAGCATGTGTTGCTTTTGTTTGGTATATCATTGTACAGTTTGTACTCATACGGCTCCAACATCTATGTTAAGTTGTCCCGTGATTGAAAACCATTTAAAGATCTAACATTGGTGAATGTTCGACTACGAAAACCACTTTATCTTGCCCATTGTTTGGGGCTTTCACTCTCATATATAAATAACAATTTTACCTTAAGAAAACACATGTCGTGACAAATTATAGGGCAAAAAAGGTGAACATGTAGTAGAAAATATACGAGGGGGTATGTATACATATATAATAAGTTTTTGTACATGCTCTCAGAATAGGGAATAATAAACATTTAACCGGTAGATACATCTAATAAAATATGTGTGTATAATAAATAGTGTTTATATATAAAAGAACTAGTGTTTGTATATAAAAGAAAGTGTTTGAATTATTTTTCCCTTATTTTGCTATTTTAGAAATACAAACACTATTTGTTATATATATATATATATATATATATATATATATATATATATATATATATATATATATATATAAGCACTATTTGTTATATGCATAAATTTTGTTAGATATATCTATCGATTAGATGTTAAACATTGCTCCTCTCAAAACACTCTAAGACTATTGTTAAATCTCGTACATTAGCACGGCCACAAGCTAGTGTATATATATAAAGCTGAATGGATTCATCAACCAATTGACATTTGGCTATATCAAATACAAAGTGTCTCTACTTTATGAAGGAAACTAGATATATTTATAATATGGTAACCATATATAATATTTTCAAATTTTTATTTGTAATCTTACTAATTAAATAGGAACCTTCATTTAATATAGAAAGTATAGTTAATATTAAATTACAAATCATATAGAAATACAGTCTTTTCATAATTTGTTTATATGTTGGATTAATTGGTACATCATTTAAGAACTGCTTATGATCTGATTAATTACTTTAATTTAAAATTATAAACTATATTATTTAATTTAGCAAACAATTATATCCTTTATACAACAAATATGTATGATACATGTCACCATTCTAGTACTAGAGTAAATTTTTTTTTTTGTGAAAACGGCGAGAATTATATAAAGTCAAACATAAGGTTAAAGTTATTGCAATCCGAGATGTACGCATTCATGCAGAAAATAGGAGGAACAGTAATTTTTTTTTACTACATTTATGCTATCATCTAATCTTCTTGCTTCCTTTGCAAGCTTGTCAACAAGTTGGTTCTTCCTTCGTGGATGTGAATGATTCTAAGCGAGTGGAACGCCTTGCATAGCTCCCTGCACAAGACAACAATATTTGTATACAAGGTAAGATCCATTGGATCCCCATTGAGGAGACGAGTGGCCTGAAGGTTATCTGAGCATAACACACATTCATTGATATTGCCAAGCTAGTGGTACAGGTTTAGGATATTGGGGACCAAACTCGACCCATTAGAGGGCTCTTTGAAGGTGACATTTTTTTTCCAGTTTTCCTATCACTTCCAATGAGTTAGACTTGCAAAGATGATTGGTAAACCTGAGAAAGGTGCCATTTTCTTTTTAATGTACACTATTTCTTTTATACCAATTTAACAGTGAGAGTGGTTTTATTTTTACGGTAAGTAATACCCTTGTTTCTTTTTAATCTACACCATTTGACTTTCACGCTTGTTAATACAAAATTTTGACCATTAATATATTCAATTATTAATAAGTAAAAATTATTAAAAAAATAACATTATGTAAATTTATGTTGAGACGAATTGAACAAAATCTAATATGATTATATTTTTCCTTATAACTTATCACAAATGATGGTCAAAATGAAATACATAAATAATTAATTAGTGCCAAATTACAAAATGTGTAGATTAATAAGATATTGAGGGAGTTTGTGTTGCTTCAAATGATAATTACATCCTATTTTTTAAAGCAAGGAAAGAGGAGGATCATGGGGAACACACTGGGAGTAGGGATGGCAATCCAGTCCGAATCCGACCCTACTCAGCTCCAATTCAAAGGAAAAAATCCGAGCCGACTCTGACAAAAAAATAGTTCGCATACAACTCCGTTTAAAAAGTCCGACTCTAAGTCAGAGGAGGGTCGGAGTCGGATCCAATAAAAAAGTCCGACATCCGAATCCGACTCCGGCTTTAAGGCAATTAATCCCTTTTTTTATTTTTATTAATGTGTTATGTATGTATAATCTTACTCCGACTTTGAGGAAATGATTGTTAAAAACGATAGTAATATTTAGATTATTTGTACTATATAAGATTTTCATATGATTATTAAAAATAAAAAGTAACGATTTGATTAATTTTACTATAGAAGATTTTTCTATTAAAAAAGGGGTGGGAAAAAAGTCGGATCGGGTCGGAGTCCAAATCAGGTTTTAGGATTTTAAGTCGGGCCGGACTCGGATTTTCAAGTTGGATGTTGGAGTCGGATTAAAAATCAGACTTCTTGTAGGGTCGAAGTCGAATTATGTATAATCCGGTTCAAGTCCGACCCGTTGCCATTCTTAACTGGGACAGGCTCTTTGTTTTTTTTTTGGTAGAAAGACGTGAGTATGTGGCTGTACCGCTGTACAAAGAAACCTATTTCTTAGAAGCTATCAAGTTTCATATGGGCCTGCAAATATCTATATCTAATCCATGGACAAGCCGGCCCTTTGCCAGCCCGCTCGATACCAATCCAAAAGATGCGAAAATGCTCATTCAATTCCCTGCGCCCAGCAGTGAGTGATTAGGCAAGAGCAAGCCCATTCACTGGCTGTATAAGCAATTACTAGATACTAGATAGAGGTGGCCACTAGGAGGGGCTGCATTGTAAAAATGTTGGACACACGACTTCATGTGAAGTAAATCTCTATTATATAAGGAAATGGGGAGGAAGATGGTGTCCCCCTCTAAAAATACTAGATTACCTTTAATGATCTAATAGAATTAAAAAAATATATAAAAGAAAATTATTTAAGAACAATTTCTCATTTCAACTTGCCATTCTAAACAAGTTAAAAATGGTAGTATATGCATCATATATTTCATTCAAAAAATTAAATGGACAAAATATCTTGACCTTTTTTTTATAAAAGAAGATAGTATACATGACGTCCACCTGAAAAGTCTCAAATACTCACTACCTTTAATACTCTTTAATTCAGTCAAACCAACTCATTATGTCTATTCTATTTGTTCAAAATTCATCTGCAAAAATTAATATCAAAAATCACTCACAACCTTTGTTAGTTTTTTACATTAATGAATTAATATATCTAAATTCTTCTAACTATTAATCTTTCACATTTTAAGTGTAATCATAACTATAGTACGGATGGATCAGAGTATATAAAGGAATAATAAGTTTTTAAATTAGCGCACGCATCACGTGCATATAAGACTAGTAAGTAATGAAGGCAGGTCTTGCTGCCGCCCGGATAAGGCTCGAGACATGGTATGTCTGGCTATGTCAAATTTGTTTACTTATCTTATTTTAACTAGTATTACCACTATGACTTCTACATTTGATGACGCACAACTTTAACCTTTAATATCTCTAATTGCCATCTGATAAAAAATTATGAAAAATTAATATTGTGAAAAATATACATTGCGATAAATCTAACAATATATTACATGATAATATTTGTTCTTACATATTAATAACAAAAAGAAGGTCAATGCAAGTTATGGAAATAATGCAAAAGTCAAAATTTAACAGATTGATATAAACTAAGGGAGTATTATTTAGTATATAAAATTGGCTTAGAATAAACAAGTTTAACTAGGTTACTTTAGAGTAAACATATTCTTGTTAAAAGCCTATCCCCAACACATCACTTAGGTCGATTAGGTTGTATCGGGCTGTGCTTGGGTCGAGATCGAACCTGACCCAAATCTCGGATTGAGTGAGGTGGGCTAGGTGCTAGGATCAACCAAATATAACGTCACCTCAACTTGGGATCATACGTATACCATAGACCTGATCAAACACCGGGCCGGGCCGGGCCGCGCCAAAAAAAAAGTGCCCATCTTGCGGGCCGGGCCGGGCCGGGCCCAAATCCGGGCCAAAAAATTGTGCCCAAAGCCCGGTATTTCGGGCCGGGCCGAGCGGGCTTTTGCGGGCCAAAACGGGCCGGGCCCAAATTTTAGGCTAAAAAGTGTTTTTTTGCTTGTCCAAAGCCCGCCCAAAAAAAAAAAAATTTTGACCGGGCCCGGCCCGGCCCGGCCCGCGGCCCCAAAAAAACTGCCCAAGCCCGCCCAAAAACCGGGCCGGGCCGGGCCAGGCCCGCGGGCCGGGCTGGAGTTGATCAGGTATAGTATACCACGAAACTATGAAATGGTGCATACACCAAACAATCCTTGATCAATTCAAAAATTACAAAACACCCCCTTAAAAAAAGGATAAGTGCGTGACGACTAATAACATGTGGTGAAAGTTTACAACTAACCCATAACTAATGCGTCCTTGTAATGTCAAATTCTTTCACCGTTTTTTTTAGGCAATTAAATTTATTCAACTAAGTCAAGCTACACCAAAATGATTTAACTTTGGGGGAAAAACGGTGAAAGTTTACAACTAACCCATAACTAATGCGTGCTTGTAATGTCAAATTCTTTCACCCTTTTTTTTTAGGCAATGAAATTTATTCAACTAAGTCAAGCTACACCAAAGTGATTAAACTTTGGGGGAAAAACAACATATATATAACCAGTCTCCGAATCCAAACTAGAGTGTCACCGAGCTACAAGATGGGAAACAATATTTCTCGTCCTCCGAACATAACTACAATGAAAAGAAGGTAAAAAACTACTAATATCAAGAATATCTCGATGAAATAGGAAGATAGGAGAAGCGCCATTGTGCTATCCTAGCATTCGAAGCATCGCCCTCGAGCCACATATGTTGCACCCAAATCGATGAGCCAATCAATCTGTATCTAGCTGTGAGGCTTAACCCGCATCACAACCGCAACCAAAGTTTTACCCAAATGATCACGCACCACAACCCAAGCCCAACGCCATTTCCATCAAAAATATGGGCTTAAGTATGATGGTAGTGTAGATTGGAAGCCAACTAATTAAGGTCGTATTTAAGATTAATTAGGATAATAGGAAAATCACTTTGATCAATGCCCTAAGCACTTTCCTCTGGCAATCCGAAGATAGTAATTGATAATCAATTGGTAAAATAGCTTACACACACATGCATATGTGTGTGTGTGTATATATATATATATATATATATATATATATATATATATATATATATATATAAAATACCTAGAATAACCCAGCAACACAACCAATATAATCATTTGTAAGCTCATTATTATAGATCATGGAATAAAGATCAACATAAGAATATGTGAACATGCGCAGTTGCCTACGTTTCCTTTGAGAATACAGATATAGTCCGAAGAACATGCACTTTCCTAAACTAGTGTAAATATATAAGTTAAAGCGTCAAACAGAAAAAAAAACATAGCAAAAAGAAAGTGGGTTTGTGTTATTCTTTACTTGTATGCACTTGTTGCCAAAAAAAAGAGTGAAAAAAGCGAAATAGGTAATCATAAATCATGTCAAACAAAATCCAACTAATCTGGATAGTTTTCGGAAATAGGTACGGGATATGGTTTTTCTCCAGGAATTGCTTAAAGCTGTAGTTAATCTTCATTGCAATGACTAAGCAGCAGGAATTGACCTCACAAGTCACGGCAATGACATATGAATTACCAAATGAAGGGCAAAAAATATAGGGGTTAGTACGCCCGTGACATGTCCCGCTTAACAAGCAACTTGACTTCAACAACATGCCAAACACTTGTAGATCAAATTACTTTATTATTTAGTTTATTTCACTTAAAATAAGGAGTCAACAAGTTCATTATAGCTTGATAAAACATAAAAGAATACATAAAAACTACAGCTGCAATAACACCAAACAGATGGAACCAATCGATCCTACCTAAAAGGCTCATTACCATCCGTCACATACGTACAATGATGTGGATTACAATATGAATTTTGTGTTTTGGTGAACAAAATGTATTTATAAAAACTACCTATCGTCATTCTAGGTATTTTATAAACGAACAATGAGATTATAAGTTACATGTACTTGTTTAGTTTCCACATTGATCGTTTGCAAAATGTTTCACAATATATGTAAACGTACTTGTACATCAAAAAGTTTGTGACTTTTGTACAATCCCACGGGCATGCTGTCATAATTATTTTCACATACACTAGATATATAATTCGCGTCACATACAGGTTTAAAATTTTGTTAAGAAAATACCATGCCTTTTTGTTGAAAAAAAAGCATAATTTTTCAAATAAAAAACATGTAAAAAGTAATTAAATAATATAAAATTTGATTAAAACTAAGTTTTAGGGCACGATAACATATAATAGGAATCTTCATCATTATCTTAAGAAATCTATTAATGTAATCTATACAAATATATTAAAAGATGTACTTGTTTGTCAAAGTCTATGTGCCACGTGGAACCCTCTTTCTTGCACTAAATTTTGCCATGTGTGCAGTTAACTAGACAGGTCATCATGATTTTTGGAAAAAATGTGCTAACGTCTTGAATCGAACCCCTAAACTCTTAGTAAGAATTACTATATATTTACCATCTAATTAAACTAATATTTTTATTGATTCTTAAAACACAAAATCCTTATATGTCATGCCAAGCACTTTGTAGAGTGGCGGCCATCCGGCCCCTTCCTTCAACCATGAAGTTGGAGTATTCTCTTAGGATGTTTTACTCCATGTAATCCACATACTATAATAAAAATAAAAATAAATGTATTGTATAAGATTTGACCCCATAACTTCAAGCTTATATACTAAAGTCTTAACCACTGAACCAAGTGATATTTGGTATAAGCATTCTAAAGTAAAATATCAATAAATGAAAAATATAAGTACTCGGGGAATAGCTCGGTCCTAAAAACTAGTTACATATAAAATATTTAAAGAATTTATACGATAACTAGTATCACATCTTACATGATATCTTAAAATTCCTACTTGTTATATATATCTATATATATATGTACTTGATATATAAATTACATATGTTTAGTTTTCAAAATGATTGTACGTAGGAATACTTGGTATTCGAAAGAGGTGTTAAGTATCTTCTAG
This sequence comes from Beta lomatogona, assembly GCA_947646795.1. Taxonomy (NCBI): domain Eukaryota; kingdom Viridiplantae; phylum Streptophyta; class Magnoliopsida; order Caryophyllales; family Amaranthaceae; genus Beta; species Beta lomatogona. The sequence goes on from CANSNZ010000150.1 coordinate 2,947,848, forward strand.
ATGAATCTATTCGCGCGTATAGGATCAATTAAGAAGATTCTTAAAACGAGGACTTTATTGCATTTTTATAGCTAAATGTGCATAATTTTTGTACCAAATATGCAACTTTTTTTTATGGGCATTTTGTTTGAACTGAATGTGCATCTTATTTTTCAAGAGCTTACTTACAATTCGAAATTGTAACATGCACATTTAGTACAAAAATTATGCATATTTAGTACAAAAACATTGCACATAATCCTTCTCATTTAAAGATTCTTCTCATTGGATATATATATATATATATATATATATATATATTGGTTGCATATAAAACTACTGCCTCCGTCCCATAATATAGTGCTTAATTACATTCCATGTTAGGTGTCCCAAATATTATGCATACTTCATTTTTTATCAATTTGTTTGGACAAAAATGTCCTCAACTTTTACACAAACTTTCTAAAATATTCATACATTTCTTTCAAAATGTGTGCTCCTATTTATTGCTTTGTACCATTCCAAGGAAAATTTATTGTTTTTTGAGTTTTTTTAAGGAAAAAGAAAATAAAGAAATAGTTCCAAGACAAAAGTACTTCATTAAATACTTTTTTTTAGAATCCTACTACTCTCTCCATTCTCCTTAATTCCAGTGGAAAAAAGAAGAAGCAAGTATTGTATTATTATGGATTAGACGGAGGGAGTAGTATATATATATTGGTTGTAACATACTCCCTCCGTCCCATAATATAGTGCTCACATTCCTTTTTGGGTGTCCCAAAATATTGTGCCTATTTCTTTTTAATCAATTTACTTGGACTAAAATTTCCAAAATACACCTACATTTCTTTAGAAATATGTGTTCCTATTTATTGTTTTACACCATTCCAAGGAACACTTATTGTTTTTTGATATTTTTTAAAAGGAAAAAGACAATTTAACTAGTTCCAAGATAAAAGCACTAAAAAGCACTTCATTAATTATAAATTTTGGAACATCCTACTAATCTTTTCATTTACATTAATTCCCGTAAAATGGTAAGTAAGAATGACTATATTATGGGACGGAGGGAGTATAAGTAATGAATTTGTGCTCTCTCTTTCAATGATGCTACACGGTCAACGTTTGAACAGATGGAAAGATTTATATTTAAGCGCGACTTTACTGACCCTCGAAAACAGTTTGAAAAGGGCTCATCAGTAAATGAAAACATACGAGTTACAACAATTCATTAATGAATATATTTATTTGTTAATGTAGGAGATCTTCAATATTACCAATAACTGGTTTACGATCCCCTGATCTGCAATTTCGAACTCCAAACTAACACAAACTGGTGCAATAATTAAACTTAAGTATGACACTAGCCGGCCAGTAGCCACTCATTAATTTATTACTCCTCCCGTCCTGTTATATAGTGCTTGTTTCTTTTTACAATTTCTCCAAGATGGACCATTGACCTTTGATTCTTCAATTTCTTATTAATACAAAATATAAAAAAGTTGATATTATGAAACTACACATTGAGGCGAATCTAACAAGATCTCACATGAAGTATGTTTTTTTGTATATTCATGAGAATATTTGGTCAAAGATTTTAAAGTTTAAACCACCAAAAATGAAACAAGCACTATATTATGGGACATATGTGTTTCGGTAGTGAAACAGGTGACCGCCTTGTGTTGGAAGCCGCGGCCGCGAAGAATAGTGTGGCGTGGCTGTCCTGAAAACCCTGCATGGTAGCGAACGTAAACTACCATCGGGGGGTGTCGAGGATACCCTCTCCGACGGTCAAGTCGGAGATATGTCCGCGAAAGATTTAGAGAGAGAAAGTAGAGAGAGAGAGAGAGAGAGAGAGTGCTCTCAATCCCCTAAATGTAAGTACAAATGGGGTATTTATAGTACTACTGTTCACTCATAGGTGCCTTGTACCCTATGTCCACGTGTACGATCTTCATGTAGCCAAATATAGCGTAATGATCGACGCACGTATTCTTGGACATGACCATGGCCGCTTTGGGCCTAACGGCCTCTATATTGCACCGACTAACCTTGAGTTATTGCTGTTAACTTTTCATCGCATCCATCATTATATCCATGTCCGCCATGGTAGTGGCCGCGAACAAGGTTGGGTTCATACACATATAACTTCTCGTCGCATCCATCATTATATTCATGTCCGCCATGGTAGTGGCCGCGAACAGAGTTGGGTTCATACCCATAAAACTTCTAATCGCATCCATCATTATATTCATGTCCGCCATGGTAGTGGCCGCGAACAGAGTTGTCATCGCATCCATCATTATATCCATGTCTGCCATGGTAGTGGCCGCGAACAAGGTTGGGTTCATACCCTTACTACTTCTCGTCGCATCCATCATCATATCCATGTCTACCATGGTACTGGCCGCAAGGAGATCAGTTAGGTTCATACCCATACAATATGGATTATTATAAAACACTTTAAAAGCAAAAGATATGTACTCTGGAGATCAACATCGATGTATACAGTATACCTTGTATATGACACTAGATTTTTCGCCCGTGTTATGCACGCATTATAATTTGTTATGGAAAGATAAAGATTTCTTTGTCGGAAAAATTACTTTAACTTTTATAATAAACTCATTGTAAAAATTATTAAATAATATAACAATTGATCGAAAAGTAATATCATGAAAAGTTCAGCATTTACTATGATTAACAATATCAACTGCTGATATATCATTAGAGGATTGTAATTTACTATGATTACATATATAATTATGGAATTATTATATATAGTTATTAATATCAAAGTTTCCTTAAAATTTTAGTGACACTTGGCATTATATTCCAAAGACACGTCAAATGTCTTTTTGGTGTATTAAAGTTTTTTTTTTCTTTTTGTTCAGAGTAATATTTAGATACTCATTTTTAATTTGTCACTATAAGGACTCCCTGTGTGTTATACCTCCATTTTGTACATGTTTTTTCTTGTTTTTACATTAGGGTGTTTCAATAAGTTTTTCCTAAAGAGAATATCACTTTATTTGGACAACAAAAAGTATAAGAGAAATACCAAAAAATAAGAGAGAAATACTAAAAGGTCATAATAAAGTTCCAAAATCAAGAGAGAAGTTTCAAAAAGTAATATCGATGGTAAAATGTGGATTTTTCCATATATATATATATATATATATATATATATATATATATATATATATATATATATATATATATATATATATATATATATATATATATATATATATATATATATATATATATATATATTCTCACATATCCTATAAAAAACGGAGGGACTCATGGGAGTAAATAGTTTACACTAAAGTTTCTTAAAAACTTTTCCTTCTTGTCACAATAGAAATTTACTTTTTCGCGATGTCAAAAAAAAAAAAAAAAAAAAAAAAAATTTAGAAGGCTATTTGCTACAAAAGCCATTTTTTTTTTTTCAAATAAAGATCTGGCATTATCTTTAGATGTTTGTGGCTTTGCGCTATACCTAACGCGTACGTAGTATATAACTATATATCTGGACGCTACGTCGATCCATGGATTGGATGAGTCTTGTTCCAACTTCACAAAACTCCAATAAGAATTCTGTCAGCCTCCATCTAATCGAATAAGCCAGCTATATTTCCCTAAACTCGTACTTACTGCTAAGATAGTAACTAATTCAACTTCATGAATCTACTCGTACAAAACTCGTTAAGTGCACAATTGCTAACATATATAGTCAAGGATTTATTAGGTGGTTGTCATATAATTTTATAAGACAAATCTTATCTTCATGCCTATGGTAATTCTATTAATAATGCAACTTCAACTTTACACGTGTGGTTTAGTCATAAGTTTTCATTATCACTCAATGGCAATTTTTGTTTTAGTGATAATTGACTTTAATTTAAGGAATATCTATGAAGAAAAAGAGATAGCTGAGAGTGGACAAACCGAGACATTAGCCTGAGACTGAGACTAAGGCTATGTTTGGGAACATAAGCTGAAATAGAGCTGAAACTAATAAGGTAGCTGAAAGGAGCTGAACAGATAAGGTAGCTGAAAATTTCAGCACCTTAAATTGAGAAGCTATATTTGATAGCAACTCAATTTCGATCAATTTTTGAGCCTTAAATTTTATTTAAGCTCTTACCCCAAACACGACTATTTATTTTAGGTGACTTAAACTTTTAAGTACCTACTTATTTAAGGTGACTTAAATGTGTTGCCAAACAGAGCCTAAATCTTTTGTCCAATTTTTATACCATTATTTGCGCCATTTAATTAGTATGATTGGGCCACATCCACTTCAATATTTTTAAAAAATAATTAAAGAAAAGAATTAACACCAAGCTATAAATATAAGTAGCACAAATAATAATACATGCGTGGGACATGAGATTTTCCCCCTCTGTGACCATACTCATAAAATTACATATAAAGTTATTAGCATTAAGACCATTTATAATTATTGTGAGCCACATATATCTAGGCGAGCTTTATTTAACTCCAATAAATATCTTATTCAGTATTTATTTTTAAATGGGTTTTTTCCGGCCTATGCACCAAGTGTATAGGTTTAACTATTTGGTTTTACCTTTGTTGACCAAAACTGATAAGTATAACATAGTTGATTAAAGACGTTATTCTCATAATTGATATCTACTTTCATGTATGGTAATTCTATCTTGCTCTGTATCTCCTTAGATATCAATTATGAGAAAAACCATTTCTTATTAGTGACAAGAAGAATTTTCTTAGTTCACACTTTGCAATATAGGAAACTCAATACTTCCTTTAATTTGTTTCTAAATAGATGCTATGGTTTTTTAAATGCAAATTTCACAAACTTATTATGTATTTCCTCCGTTTTTTACGGGCAACGTTTTTCATTTTTGACAATTCTCTATTACTTACAACGTTTCTATTTTTTTTGGCAATATATTCGATCTCTTTCTTTCTTCTACTACATGAGGTTCTTTTTTTTCTATCTCTCCCCTCTCCTTTGTCCTTGTGCAAAGTAAAACATTACAAGTAATTAAAAGCGGAGGAAGTATTACTTTTTGACTTTTTTTACACACTTATAACTAGTGCACATCTAATTTCTTTTTGATTTAAAGTATGTGATTGGGACCATGTGATTAAGTTTTACAAGGGGTTTTAATCCTTTCTTTTACAGTCCCCTTTATGCTTTTGTCTTTAACTTAATTTCTTAAAAGGTGTGTGCTGTGCATGTTAAGTTTTGATGATGAAAAATAATATAATATGTTATAGTCTGAAAGTTTGTTACAGATGATTGAGAAAGGAATAAGTAAATGAAGACTTTGAAGAAGTGAAGAATCAAGATTGAAGTCCAAGTTTATATTGAATTCCAAGTTTAGTTACTATATGCAAAATGTAATATGCTAGAACTAGATGATATATTATGTGCCAAATATAGAAATATAAAATTAGGATAATTATTATTTTCTAGAGTTAAGGAAATAAATAATTATGTTAATTTTATATATCTATATAAAAGAAATAGAAATTCGAAAATCAAGTTTATTAAAGAAAATGATAAAGTTTTGAGAAAACCGTTTATGAAAAGATTTTATTAAAACGTGTTTTTGATTAAAACAAGTTTGTGATAAAGATCTGATTTTCGGAAACTTGATTTTGGGAAAAAGAATTTTAATAAGAAGGAGAAAAACTGAGTTTTCAATATGATAAAGCTTGTTTAATAATAAAAAAAAACTGATTTAAAAGTTGATCTAGTTTATATAAGATATGGAGAAATCCTTATCCTATAAGGAAAAGAAAAATCAGTTTTTATAAAAGATCAAATTGGTTTTTGAATAGGAAAAGAATTTTATCCCTTTATTTTAGGAATAAAAATTGTTTAAAAAGATAATACATCTTGGAGAAGGATTTTTATTCAGTTTGCTAAGATATATAAGGTATAGAAATCAATAGAAAAACTCACGTTTTCAGAGAGAAAAAATCGGAGAGATTAAGAGCTGAAAACAATTTTCTAAGGCACAGAGTATATCACAGAGTTCTAGTCAGATTAGGAAACTAAACAACGTTTGTAATTGTCCTCTAATTTGATTGAATAAGAAGCACGCTTTTGAGGGATTATTCTTTCTGTAATTTCTTATATTATAGAGAGTAGCAACACTTAGGGTTAAGTGTTGGTGAGCACTACTAGAGTTAGTAGTGGGGGAATCGAATTGTATCGAGAGTTTGATATTTTACGATTCAAGTAATAAAAGAGTAGTTTGTGTGGACGTAGATCTCAGAGGTGAGATTGAACCACGTTAAATTCCTGTATTTTATTATTTGATATAACTGTTTTAGTGTTTGATTAAGTTTCGTTTGAGCAAAAACGTTAATCTGAGATTTTACGAGTGAATAACACAGTGCACGGCACTGTGCCATAAAGGTGTTTTTGCGAAAATCGATTAGATTTAGTCACTCAATTCAACCCCCCCTTTTGAGTGTCACCTTGTGTTCCAACAGTGTGCATTTTCTCACTGCAACAAATAGATGAAAGCCGAGAATGTATATATATTCTATATGTAATTTACAAAGGTAATTTATTGTAGATGATGTATGAACTCTATAGTAACAACAAAAATTAGTTTCCACTCCCTCACACAAAAAAGTGTAAGCAATGTTCTTAAAAATCAGGCAAAAGTATTTGGCAAACCATTCAGACTCCTTATTGTTTTCTTATAATATTTTTTTGGTGAAAAAGAGTAACATAGCATATCATATTAACGTTTTCTTATAATTTAACAGAGATATATTTAAGTATGTAACCATTTTAACATCGGCATCATTAGCTCTATAAAAACCCTTGTATAGCTTCCCCCTTGTAACATCCCAATCCATCTCTTTCGTAATCCTACTCAAAACACAATGGCCTCCTCTAAGACCACCACAATACTAACGCTATTTCTCTTTCTTAACTTTCTCCTCTTCTCCACCATTACCACCCACGCATGGACTCCTTACACACCCAGTGTCCCTTCTGGAGGCGGTGGGGGTTCTTCGTCGAGGGGCACTTGTCCAATAGATACCCTAAAATTAGGGGTGTGTGCCAACTTACTTGGCAACCTTCTTCATCTCCAAATAGGTACCCCTCCAGTTCAGCCATGCTGCTCCTTGATTCAAGGTCTTGCGGACCTTGAAGCTGCTGTTTGTCTTTGTACTGTAATTAGAGCTAATGTGTTGGACCTTATCAATCTTAATTTGCCTGTTAATTTAAGCTTGCTTCTCAACGTATGTGGGAGGCAAGTTCCTAGAGGCTTCCTGTGTCCTTAATTAAGGTATACATGGTTAGCTAATTAATTCTACAAATGGTGTGTCAATGAGTTCAAAGTGTGTGTGGTTCAATTTATCATTTATAATGCAAGTTTGATTTTATTGTAAGGTGGTTGCATGGTTTGAGTATGGTTTGATGGTGTGTTAGTTATATTACTTTTTGATGCAAAGGACGTGCGCGTTCAACTGTGAGAGTAAGCGAATTGTTTCTTTGTACACAAACTTGAAAACAAAAAGAACTTTTTGTTGGGAAAGACCTATTAAAATAACTATTTTGTTAGAAAAGACTTAATAAAAACTTTTTTGTTGCAAAAGACCTATTATAATACTTTCCTTTGTTATTTTTTTTTTTGAAAGAGAAATTTCATTAAATGAAGGCCAAACGACATCTACAATAAGTATTAAAGAAAAACAAGATATAGTGACACAAGATCAAATCAAATTCGTCTTTGAAGAAAGTACAATGAACCAGATCGAGCAATACAGCGCAACCCCCTTGTATTTGCTGAATCACGCAGGTATTGATGGGGAAGTCTATCATTCTGATATAGTTTTGGGAAGAAAATTCTTGATTTAACCAGGTTGACCGCATCCGAATTTCCAATACTTTGATGTTGATGGTCTTATACGTCGACCAATAGGAACAATCTCTCATACCAATTTTTAAACTTCCACGTGGGAAGAGACTAAAACTAAACTCCAAACTCCTATAAGAGGAGAGAAAGAACCCAAAAATTGGGTAGAAAACTCTCAAAAAGAGAGAGAATGAAATATTATTAGTAACAAAAACAATAAAAACTATAAGAAAAAAGAAGAATTGGGGGCTTACCACCATCGAAAGGATGATGGTAGCCCCAAACTAGAAGAAAAAATTAGGTTTTTTTTTGGAGGAAGAGGAGAGAGGGGAGAGGAGGAGGCTAGTGTTTTTTTTTTCTTTTCCTTTGTTACTTAAGACCACCTCAATATTTTTCGGCAAAAAAAAGTTAATTTTTCTGATATTGACTTGCTTCCCCTCCCTTTCTCAATAAATGGGACCAACCTAATTTTTTTTCCTACAATAATCCCTTAATGGCAGGGTTATGGGATTAGGATAGAAAAAAAATATGTTGGTGTCATTTAATGAGAAAAGGAGGAGAAGAAAAGTCAATGGTAGAAAATTGATTTTTTGCCCCGAAAATATTGAGGTGGACTTATGTAACAAAGAGAAATATTATAATAGGTCTTTTTGAAAAAAAAAAGTTTTTATTAGGTCTTTTCCAACAAACTGGCTATTTTAATAGGTCTTTTCCAACAAAAAGTTCAAACAAAAATGGAAAAGAAAATTAAAAAAAACGCATTATTTATACTTCTTTTGTTTATTGATCATCTTATTTCTACTATAGAGTTGCTTAATTTTGCTATATTTGCTAAATTTGCTTATATGCTTAGGTCATACCCTCTCAACATACACTAATAATATTTTGAATTAATATACCTAGGTTGGAGAAATATGCCTTTAAAAGCGAAGTCTAGTTGTCTCTAAATGTAGTGCTCACTTCTCATTTTTCACGGGAATTAAAGAAAATGGAATGAGTAGTATGATTTCCAAAAAATGTATTTAGTGAAGTGTTTTTTTGATACTTTTGTATTGAAACTAGTTCTTTATTTCCTTTTTCCTTTAAACAAAATCAAAAGGCAACAAATGTTCCTTGGAATGGTGTAAAGCAATAAATAGGGTCACATGTTTTAAGAAAAAAATAGGGGTATTTTGGAAAGTTTGTGTAGAAATTAAGGATAATTTAGTCTAAACAAATTGATAAAAAAGAACATAAACACAACATTTTGGGACATTAAAAAGGGAATGTGAACACTATATTATGAAACGGAGGGAGTACATAATTGTTCCCATTTTATAAGCTTAAAGTTACAATCGGCACTTAAAGCTAAGCGTATAAGTTGAGAAAGTTGGGAATATGACCCACTAATTCACACCACTGCTAGAACTAATTTCCATTTGCCAGGTAAGATACGAACCATTACAACTAAACTTTGGATAATGCAAAATTGATAAATATGGCTAATAAAACTAATAACTCACTAATATAACTAATTATCTTGAATCATATTATAAAACTTTTACTTACTTCAAAATTTGCGAAAACTCAAGGATTGGAGCATTTTACATCCAACCAATTTATTTTTTATTTGGATCTTTCTAGAAGCCCTTCTCTTCAACAAATCCGCTTCTCATCACCTTCATATTTGTTGATGCACACTGTCGTCAACACCTAATCATGGAGCACTTCTCTTCATGGTGCATGCACCTCTCCCTTGCACCTCGCTCTAAAATGAAATTTCTTCTTTTGCCACATGTGCGATGTTTGTTTGTTCATAAATTTAGAATATGCAATTGCTTGTCATGACTCGCAATTTTTTCAAGAAACGCAAGCCCAAAAGATCATTTGGCTCTTGATACCAATTTTATTGAAGATATATGAGGAATTAGGTAAGTGTAAGCTACTTGATGAGTAGCTTAATACCATCTCACGAATGAAGAACAAAATATGAAATTAAAGTGAATTTGAAAGAATTAACTTGCTTGTTTTAATTACCCAAAAAAAATGGCCTTTATAAACAGGCACTATATGAACTGGCTTGTATAAACTAGAAGGGGAACACATCATGGTATGGTCTAAACAATGCCCTTAAGTAGTAGGATGTAAACATTACTCACCAAATCATTAACGCACTAACTTAAACAAGTTTGCCAACTTTTTGATGGGAAAAGCATCATATATTACTCAATAAATGCCTTGTCAAAATTGACAAGGGAGGAAGTCTCACTTGGGTGATCCTCCATCCAAACTCTCATCTCCAAAAGAGAGAAAATTTTTGCCATGGAATGGGCCACTTAGTGATATGAAAAAGTTTGCCGGCCTACTTAAAAACATTACTCACTTAAAAACTTAATGATACGAGCTAATAATCAGCAACTAGACCAGAAAATAGGAAAACGGTTGGGATGTGTTTCCACATTGAAGAAATATATAAGTTATATCCACTTTATAAGGCTAAGGGGCTACTCCCCTTATTGTCATATATATGATTTTAAGGTGGAACCTACTTGGTCTTATAAAGTGGATTTGTACTCCTTTGAGTTGGGTGTGGCCTAGGCCCGTTTAACATGGTACTAGAGCCCAAGTTAGGATTGTTGATCCGATGAACAACCCACACTTGAGTGGAAGTGTTGTCCCACAGTTAATGAATATGGAATTAAGGGGCAGTGTTGGGATGTGTATCCCACATTGAAGAAATATATAAGTTAGGATGCTTATCAATGTAGAATATGCAATTTCTTGCCATTAATAAAGATAAGAATGAGCACTCAGACTCTTTTTGGGGATTGTTAAACATCGCCCCAAAATTACTTAAAATCGCCCAGGTCCACTTTTAATAGACTATTTTACCCTTCTCCTTTTTCCACCAACCCCACCACCTGCACCACCATCCCCCACCCATCACCTCTACCTCCCACCGCCAACACCCACCTCCTCCACCACCCACCCCGCGAATTTTTTTTTTAATTGGGCGATGGAAGCAGAATGTCTGGCCAGGACGTTCCTCCCATGGCCCGAACGTCTGGCCTAGACGTTCGGGCCATGGGAGGAACGTCCTGGACAGATGTTCCCCTTCCATAACCTAATTAAAAAAAAAATGATTTCAAGCCAGTAAGAATCGCAGACTTTGATTTCCTTCCTTCGATTTCCTCAACAATTGATGCGATTTCCTTCCTTCGATTTCCTCTGCAAAAATCCCAGACTTTCCAGATCTTGATTTCCTTCCTTCGATTTCCTCTGCAATTGATACGACTGATGCGATTTCCAATCGTTCAAGGGGTTGAAGAATCAATCGATGATCATTACCACCACCATAATCAGCAGGAGTGGAGTGAGGTGGGGCTGGTGGTTGTGGTAATGGGGGTGGGGGTGGTAGGAGGTGGATGGTGGTGGAGTGAGATGGCAGGAGATAGATGGTGGTGGAGTGAGGTGGCATGAGATGGATGGTGGTGGGTTGATAGTTTAGGGAAAAGGAAAGGAAAGGTTATAAATGTAATTTCAACTTTTTTTGAGGCGATTTTAAGTAATTTTTGGGCGATGTTTAGAAGTTCAGCTTTTTTATATCTCCATAGTTCTCTTTTACTTTTTGGTGTCTATCTATTAGTTGTATTTTAGCTGCAATAATAATTGATATCTATTATTTCATGATTTGGACCTAGCTTAGGAAGTCAACATATGATTTTTTTTTTGTGTTAGGCAATAACTTTATGGGTGGTGAAATATTTATTTGGATGATGCACAATAGTCAATAGTGTAGGCAATGGATCGGATCTAAAACTTGAAATTTAAGTAAACACTATGTAATAAAATCCTGCCGTTTCAATTTTTATGTTGCTTAACATTTCACTTCTTCGGCTTTATTTCTTGTTACATTGCCGGCTAAATCTTGTGTCAAACTTCGATCATGAATTTATGAAAAAAATAATATGTTTCATTATATAATTACTGCTACGTCGTTGGATTAGTAATAAACATTTTCTATATTATCATCCTCTCTCATGCGAGAACCCTTTGGGTTTGAAGTGTGAATGTAGCACATGTCTTCCTCATATTTAAAAAACATGGGTTCTTAATTCTAATACCATATTAGATTTATAAAAATATAAAGTCTAGATTTGAATTACTTAAGGAGGAGGAGAATTCGTAACACTTAGAAATCCGTAGAAGACTAGTCAATTTCAAAACTAATTATTGATAATAGGATCGGAGAAATAGTTCCTCAAACTTATTAGGAGGTTAGTTTCTCTCCTCTTCTCCAATAATTCATGTTCTCGATTTGACATTGTAACCAAAATTGATTTCCCTAATTTTAATTTAAACTTGGTTCAAGAATCGCTTGATTTAAGTTTTGGGAATTATAGTAGTACCTATACCTATACGAGTAGGGGGGCTTCATCAACATTTGATCTGCATTATCCTAATGGGAAATTCCCAATGGTAGGCTCCTATTCTTGAGAATTTCTAATGGTAGATTCAACTCTTTTTTACCCATTGTGAGGCCTCAATTTTCCTAATTTACCCAAAAGTAGCATTTGAGGCTTAAGCGTTAATTTCATGTTTAGTTTTAATATTTCTGTTGAGTTTGGCATAACCCCTACTAACCATGGTTTATTTAGGTCTAGACTCCTAACAGTTAGCAAATTGGATCTCAATTTTTTCCAATGACCTCCATAGTTTTGCACTTTCTACGAGCCCGTGATGATGCAAGACTGTTTCTTGTCACAGATGAGGACTCTAGAGTATCACGATTCATGATGCATAAGGATGTGATTTTGTGAATCCCTTAATTAAATCATATTCAAGGATCATCACTTGAACTATATCTAATCATTGTAGAACTATCAAATTACAAAAATTGTCATACTTGTGACTATATTTATTCTTGAGCTACTCACTCACTTATAGATGAATCTATAAATGAAAAAAATATGGATCTTCCTTCTTTGTCAACTACCATCCATATAGATTTATGGCCATCACTGTTCAATTTACACTACTAATATAGTAGTAATATATACTTCCATGACTTTTAACTACCATCCGTATAGATTTATGAATATTATTGTTAGTCAGTTAGGAGTCTAGACCTAAATAAACCAGGCTAGTTGGGGTTAGGCAGAACTTAACACAAGTATTAAAACTAAATATAAAATTAACGTTTAAGCCTCATTAATGCTACTTTTGGGTAAATTGGGAAAATTGAGGCCTATCAATGGAAAAAAAAGAAGTTGAATCTACCATTAAGAATTCTCAAGAATAGGCTCCTACCATAGGGAATTTCCCTATCCTAATTCCAAATGTTAGTTTCACTTTACAAAACATTGCGGTGAACGTAGAAAGATAAATTCGACAATTTCCTTAGAGAAGGTTAATTATAAGCAAAACACTAGAATTTTTCATTCATTACATAAAAATCCAAATAACATTACAACATCACACTTATACTTAAAGCGACACTGAAATAAAACTTATGAGCTCCATTAAAGCAAATTAGCTTATGCTAGTCAAGCTAAAGTGCCTGTATTATTTGTCGGAGCTCAAATTAAGCAAATAAAACATTACACATTACATGCATATATATATCATCGTCTTATTTATTCATGGGGTACTTATGTATTACCCCAATTGATGGAATTTGATGATAATCTAATGATCAAGGGATTGATCAATATTGAAAGATGGTATATATAGATTAGATGCATTTGTAACCAGCTGGGTAACCGTGTCCACACTGGTTAAGAAGCAAGTGCAAGGCAGCATCGACGTCTAGGATGATGCCCAAAACATTAGCCTTAAGGGCAAGGCATAGGCAAACTGCAGCTTCAAGATCAGCAATGCCAGCAATGAGTGGGCAGCAAGATTGTTTGCCGAGGGGTAATCCGTTCAGCAAACCAACACACACACTTAATGAAGAGTAGCCACCTTTGATAGAGCAGGTGGGTGTGTTGGTAGCTGAGGCAAAATTACATAAAACAAGGCTAAATGCGAGGATCAAAGCAAGAGGTGCAGAGCTCTTTGAAGCCATGGCTTTCAAGAAGTGTTTTTCAAGATGAATTTAACTAAAAAGATTAGGGTTTTTGTTTGTTTTTGTTGTGATATAGGTTGAAGGGAAGATGTAGTATTTATAGGCTGCATGGAGGGTATAAACGTAATTCAAGAATACGAAGCTTGGGGTAACACGTTATAAATTTATAATAGAATTTTCGCCTATGACTTGCTTGGGAGCTAAGGAGCTCTCCAAGCATGTACAAGGTAATTAGAACATAACTCGTACAGTGGTAGGAGTACTTGGTTTACTATATATGACCCTTAAGTGATATTGTCATATTAAAATATCAACTTTTTCCTAATCAGAAATTAATTAAATGATTGATGGTAAGAAAGTAAACTGGTAAATATGAAATCCAAATTGACCACAAGAAGCGAGCTGAGTACTTAAGAGAATTCTAAAGAAAATGAAAAAACTTTCTTTGTTATATTTGTACCGCAAACCACCCCGTGTACGTATTCGGTTTGATGGAAAAATGTTGTCTATTTTCATGTAATATACATTACATCTCAGTTTATTGTTTGAACAAGGGACTAAATATTGGCTTTGTGTTCATAAACTATTGAGTTGTTTGACTGAGCACATGCCTCAAAGACATAACAATATACTCATAAGTATACAATGGCTTATAATCTCAATAACGTGGTCCAAGTGTCATTATGAAATAAAAATCTCAAAATGTAGAATATGAAATAGGAATAGATTCAGTTGGTATGGTACATGAAATTTTCACGGTACGTACGCATGTATTGTAGAAAATTCAACATGGCCGAAAAAATAATTTCTTTTATTTTTTATCAGTAAGAAGAGGAAATATATTTCTAATCAAAACAAGATACAATCTAAGTTCATTTTACTTTGAGCAAGCCAACTAGGTTGGACTTCTCATAAGAGAAAAAAAACGTACTAGAGCATCTATACACATTGTAATGCTATGGCCTATGAGCCATTCTCTATCTTTCCTTGTCATCTTTTAGGAATCACTATATGTATCCTAGCTATAACTTCTAAAATAATCGTGTATGTGTTATTTTTTTTTTTTTTTTTTTTGAGAGGCCCGTGTGTTATCTTATAGATAATTAACTTGACATTAATGACCCTTTATGAAATTTAATTACTAAAACCTACCAATATGAAATATTTTTTAATTTAAACTTTGAGACGCTTCTAGAAAAAACAACGCCGAACTATTTCTTTGTTTGAAATGTATTTCCTGTAGTACTCCATTTCAAAGTGTAAAAGCTCCGTTCAAAGTGTGAAAGGTTTAGAGTAGACCTGATCAAAGACCGGGCCGGGCCGGGTTCAGGCCGGGCCGCGCAAAAAAAAAGTGCCCATCTTGCGGGTTGGGCCCAAATCCGGGCCAAAAATTTGTGCCCAAAGCCCGGTATTTCGGGCCGGGCCGAGTGGGCTTTTGCGGGCCAAAACGGGCCGGGCCCAAAATTTAGGCTAAAAAGTGTTTTTTTGCTTGTCCAAAGCCCGCCCAAAAAAAAAAAAATTTTTGACCGGGCCGGGCCCGGCCCGCGGGTCCAAAAAAACTGCCCAAACCCTCCCAAAAACCGGGCCGGGCCGGGCCGGGCTGGAGTTGATCAGGTATAGTTTAGAGCACTCCCCCTTGGCCCCGGAGGTCAGGGGTTCGATCCTTACCCCCAGCATTATGCTGGGGTGTTTCTTTAGCATGCTATGCATGCCTTACCAGCCAATGTGTTGGTGTTTCCTACAGGCTAGTAGCCTTGTAGGGGTTAGCCCTTGGGCTGACTTAATCTCCTAATCAAAAAAAAAAAAAGTGTGAAAGGTTTAGCAAATTAACAATATACAATATAATTGTTAGTTATTCAAGCCCATCCGTCTAATATGGTTAATGGTTAGTAGGGCCCGGTGACACGTAAGTTTTGGGAGTGTTTTCCGTGTTTTTTTGTCTTATTTTTCTAGTCTCCTGTTATTAGGATTCTTTAAGTATTATTTATTGTCTAACAGATTGCTAATTGTATTAGGAAGATAAATGATTAGTTTCTAAGTATGTCGGATTAGGTCTTATTAGATGCTAATGTTACACGGGGTAGAATACCATTCTTTATATAACAACGGATTGGAATCATTATTTTGTATGCTCATAAAATATGGGGAGAGATTACAAAACTCTTAAGGTTTTCGATTAGAGTTCTTAAAAGAAAGTAGAATTTACAAGATTTGTGAATTTGGGATTTGTTAATACTCCTCGAAGGATTGGTGAAACTTTGCTGGTTTTTCCTCTATTTGTTTGGAAGAAGTTTTCCACATTAAATTAACATTTGTCATTGCTGCAATTTTTTTTTTTTTTTTGGAAAAGAAAGAACTGAAATAACTTAAAATAGTCTTAGTACAAGATTACTAGCCATGATCAGAGTGCTGGCGGTCATTGGCCATCATATTACAATATTCTAAGTCTTGTTCTAGAAACTTAATACATTCCGGGGGAGGGTTAGATAGTTCCTGCCAAAAATTTGATTTTGCGTTCCTCCCTTGAGCATACTTTGCCATTGCATCCGCAAGCTGATTTGCATCTCTCCCTTCATGCTGTAGCATCTCTCCCTTCATTGCTGCAATTTTTAGCTCTTCAAATTTGTTATATTGTTTTCTTGTCACTAGACTTCTGTATCAATCCTTACAATAAGCATTCATAAATCATAATTGCAATCCTTAAGTTTTTGAAAAGGAAACCATTGACCTGGCAATAAATGTTGTAGGGGATCGGATATTCATATATTACTGTATTTAGATTCTAATAAGCGAGCTGATGTGTTTTCATTGGCTGTGCACAAGTGTTACTTTTTTTTTTTTTTTTTTTGAGAGGAGTGCACAAGTGTTACTTAGTTAAACACGAATCTGATGCAAAGTTTGCTATATATGTGCCGTGAATCGAGCTAATTCCCCTGTCCAAAAAATAACAAAAAAAGAAAATCAAGCCAATCCGCTGACTTTTAAGCATATTTGTGATTAGGTGCCGCACCATATATATCTACTAGTCTTATATGCACACGATGCGTGCGTTAATTTTAAAACTTGAATTTTAAGAATATATTATAGTTACGATTACACTTAAAATGTGAAAGATTAATAGTTAGATGAATTTGAGATTATATTAATAATAGATCTCTATTATATAAGCCAAGGGGGGAGCAATGGTATCCCCCTTTGAATTTACATATCTACCCCTCCACAACATAAAACCATTACTCACATAAACTTACCAAAAAATTTCAACCAAATCTCTATTAAACCCAATCAACTCATATAATTGTCAATCACATAAACTTGTCAATAAAAAAAGATTCAATCAAATTAAATTTAGATCAATGACAATAAAAAAATATGACATTCTCATTACAAAGACAACTCATATACAAAATTAATCACAAATACAAATTCCAAAAAAAAAATAAATAAATCAGTTTCTTCATTACTTGGATATGCAATTTCATCACTTATATTTACTTTAAAATGTTTTTAGATATTATTTGTAAGTATTTAAATACTACTTACTCACCAAATGAAGGTGAACTTAGATACGTACTTTCATAATTTTATTTTTTATTTTTTTTAATACAGAGCAATAGTGTGCCTAAAATGTCACCGCACGCATAGCGTGCAGAAAAAGCTAGTATTAAAATATGGCAAAAGCTAACAAGCACCTTGGGGAGTTAAATAAGATAACTAAAAATGGAAATATTAAAGTAATCTAAACATTAATTGTACCGATTAATGTGTGATTTTGGAATTCATTCCAAGATTTATACCATTTTGGAAATATATTTAGTGTTTATCCAACCCCCCGAGGCTTCCCCATCCGTTTCTTTTTAGATTACTTATTTCATTTTGGAAGAGAATCAAAATGGAAGTTCAAAAGTATGAGAGACATCATGAAGATGTGGATGACATGGGTGGAAAAAGAGTATAAATTAGGTAGAATATGTTACTAATAATAGAAAAAACAACAATGTGTAAATTAAAAAGAAACAGATCAAAGAAGAAAGTGTGTAGTTAAAAAAGAAACGGAGGTAGTAATAAACAGTGTTTCCTTTCCTCTATTCTATTTTAATTTTCTAATAGTCTGTTTTGATCTATTTTAAAAAATGATTATTTCATACGGAATTCTTTTTTTAGAACCCTACATTTTCTATCATTAAATGTCACAAAATCATACATCTAATATATCCCACATATCTCAACTAACCTTTTTTTAAGGACTCTACTAATTAACTTGGTTAACTCATTTTATTACTAGCCTTATATGCACGCTTTGCATGCGCTGACATCTTTGACTTAGTGTTGTTATTTATTTGTCATAAAATAACATAAAATCATTTGGTTGATTATAATTTTAATTGAATCATTATCATAGACACGTATGATTTCTCCCACTCTAAGTGTGGTTTTAAGAATGATTACTTTTATTTTCGATTCTAAAAATTGCATTGATTTGTACTCCCTCCATTTTTTTTAGATGTAACATACCAAAATGGCACGGAGATTAAGAGTTAATAGATTAAGGGATTTAGTGACCAACAAGCCTATGTGATTAAGTTCAGAAGTCAATTTAAATAAGTAGCTAATGCCCATGTGTTGCTGCAGTACTTTACGAGGGAATGAGAGTTTGCAGCCAAATTTTAACTTTCCCTCCAACTTTTTTCAAATGTCATTCAAATTTAAAAACCATACATTACAACAACATGCCACTTATATAACGGGTTCCAACTATTTTTAACAGACAACAAAATCACTCAAACAATAAAAAAAAAATCAGAGGTTCATTTACATTGAGGAATTGTATTCCATTACAAAAAAAAAAAAAACGGGGGGGAAGATAAAATTCTTGAGAGAAGACACTGTAGCTTGAGGAATGTCATGCATGTCATGTTGGAAGATGAAAGTGCTACTCCTGCTACAAATGATGGAGATAATACTGTTGCTGCTAAAGATGATGATGAATGATTCATCCCAGAGGAAGAGATGTTGTTGCTTGAACTAGGACTTTAGGTAAGTGAGGATGAATATGAATCTTATGGAGATGATTATTTTGATTACATGGAGGACCTTGAATCTGAAATATTAGCACACTTAGATGAGTTAGATGAACAAATAGTTTTGAATGATACAACAAACTTAGCTGGGTTTAAAAGAAAAAAACCAGAGTTAAAAAATTGTCAAAGGAAACAAATTGCAGTAACACTCTTGCAATAGTCTGATGAAAACTTCAAGTTACCCAATGGTCTTATGAGCAACCTTGCACAACAATTTAGTGTTTGTAGACAGACAATTGGTAGATTATGGAAAGCAATAGTTCTACAAGTTAATGAAGGGACCAATATCAACATAAAGAATGGGAAAAGAGGCACAGTAGGCAGGAAACCAAAAGTCATTGATATTGAACAAATTAGGGCTATACCAAAACGACAAAGAACCAACTTAAGAACCTTTGCTGCTGCCTTAGGTGTTAGCCCATCATTCACTCATAGACTACTTAAACGATGGGGTTTTAAGAAGTCATAGCAATGCCATCAAGCCAACATTAAAGGAGCACAATAAAATTCAAAGAGTTCAGTGGGCATTGTCCATGATTATTCCTAGGAATGTCAACCAACCACCAAAATTCAAAGATATGTACAACTTCATACATGTAGATGAAAAGTGGTTTTTCATGAGTAAACTTACCCAAAGGTATTACCTCTTGCCAAGTGAAGAAGATCCAGAAAGACATTGTCAATCTAAACGATTCATACCCAAGGTGATGTTCATGTCTGCAGTTTCTAGGCCATGGATTTCGGACTAAGGCATTTGTGATTTTGATGGCAAGATGGGAATATACCCATTTGTTGAAGATGTTGCAGCAATTAGAAATAGCAAAAACAGAGATGCGGGAACAATAGAGGTCAAAGTAATACAAAGCATCACCAAGGAAGTAATTAGGGGAGCATTTATCAATCAATTGATTCCGGCAATCAAAAGAAAATGGCCACCAAATGCATGCAAGACTATATGGCCTCAACAAGATAATGCACGACCTCATATAAGTTCGTCTGACCCTGATTTTGTGCAAGCAGCTACTTCTGATGGATTTAACATACAATTAATTAACCAACCAGCAAACAGTCCTGACTTGAATGTGTTAGATTTAGGTTATTTTGCAGCTATACAGAGTGTGCAACACCAAAAATGTCCAAGGGACATTAAAGAACTTGTCACAGCAGAGGAGGAAGCATATGAAGAGTATGAACCAAGAAAACTAAATCACACATGGTTGCACTTGCAAATGGTGATGACAGAATTGTTAAAAGTTGATGGCGGAAAGAATTACAAAAACCCACATAAAGGCAAAAATAAATTGGAGAATCAGGGTTTGTTGCCAAGAAGCTTTACTGTTGAAGATGAGTTGATTTCTCAAGCCACAACATTTTTAGAAGATGGGTATATATTTGGAGCATAAAAAAAGGGTGGAAACAGAACATCAACAAATCAAAATAGGGCCTATAATAGTAGCCAAGTAGTGGCCTCAACATCACAGCATTAGAATCATGCATTGGACAGCAGCAAAGTAGAAATCGAATTCAACAACTTTTGATGCAGGTTTTATAAACTTTTTGTCTATGTACACTTTTTGTGCAAGTTTTATCAACTTTTTGTGCAGGTTTTATCAAGTTTATGGGTTTAGTATGTTTGTAGATTCACTTAAGAAATTGTCGTGACATTATACGCCGTTATGCCTATGTACTCCGAATTTTTTGTAATGGGATTTGTGGAAATCATGCTTATGTAATCAAACATTTTGTAAGTTAGAAAGAAAATTATGATATGTATTGAAGGAACTCCAATTGAATCACATTTGTTCCTTAGTGATCTCTCAGTCAATCTTCATTAAGATGAATTAACCAAATCTAATACAGATCACATGAACATCTCATACGAAAGCTAAACAAGAATAACCATTTCACATAGCACATAACAACAATACCAACATTACCATTACAACTACAACACCATTATCAACAAATACCATCATACACCAGATTCTAAACATCTAAAAAAAGGGGAAAATGTAGAAATACTTAGCGTTCTCAATTAGGCTGCATTTGCTAATCAATGGTCCTCTGGAGCCTTTCCTTTCGACTTTGCTCTTTGCCTCCTCACTCCTCATTACTATCAGAAGAGTAGATCCAATACCTCGTGGGTTCCTCGTCACTCTGAGAGTTACCAGTAGACATGATACAAAGACTAATTAAGCAAATAGTTTGTACTCCTACATGCAACAACGACAAACACAAATCACTAAAAATTAGCAAACACCCATAAATCAAAATCAAGAAATACCCATTAGTCAAAATACCATCAAGCCAACACATGTAAGGAACTTAATCCCATAATTTTGAAAAAGTTAAATAAAGCAATAGTACTCATAAGCTTCCTCCCTCGTTTTTACTGGAAAAAGCTACTCCATAAATCAAAAAGAAAAACTACTCCATATTGTTTTCTCAAAATATTGAGGAGGCAATAATTTTAACTTGCGGAACTCTCAAAGTGGCAAGATGCAATAATCGAACAATCTTCGAATTAAAATAAAACCTAAGTACAAAGAAAACCCAGAATCGACAACTACCCATAATCAACAAATACCCATAATAAATTAGGGAAATCAACAATTACCCATAATAAATTAGGGAAATCAACAATTACCCATAATCAATTGCGTTTAAACTAGAAAAATCAACATATACCCACTTTATTCCGATTGCGTTTTGTACTGAACAAACAAAATGTTCATAATCAAATGTGAGTAAAAATTAAAGGGAGTATAACGAACGCAAAATAGGAAAAACAAGTAAGCATTTCAATTAGATAGATCCAAAAAATCAAACCAGTTCGAAAAATACGGAGTAGAAAATAGAAATACAAACCTGTTGTTCGTCAAGCAATCCAGAGAAAGAGCTCCATTGTAGAGAAAACAAGAGAGAGAAAATGGTGAAGCACGGTAGTGAAGAGATAGAAAATTGGGGAAGATTGGAAGTTTGGGTTATAATGAATTTCTTCGATCTGTAGAAGAACTTGTGGTTAGATAACCTTTTGATATGAATGTGTGGTTAAATTTTGATGAGGAATAAAAATCTGGAGGGAGTAATTATATATTGAGAGATGCATTAAATATAATTTGACAGATTAATAAAGGGTAGTTTAGTTTATTAAATAAGGGTACAATAGTCCCTTCACTATAAAAAACTTTCTAAAAACAGAAATGTTACATTTATTTTGAAACAGCCAAAAGTAGAAAGTGTTACATCTAAAAAAACGGAGGGAGTATTATTTTTAAGAGAAATTGCACTTATATAACATTTTTTGTAAAATTCTAGGTGTCTTTATTTTTCTCTTCGCATTATGTACATTTTTTTATATTGACGATTATTTTATAACCAAAAGTGTGAATTTCTTATTGATAATTTGCATTGCCTTTTAAAGACTATTGCGTATTAACGGTTGTGCGTAATACTCATTCTTTTGAAAAAAATTCACTACTTATGTTTATCTAACACACTATTGTTTTGTAAATTTAGTAGGAAAACATGTGTTGTATACCAAGATAAACAAATTGCATACTTAATTGAAAGTATATAACGCGCCCGCAAATCGTAAAAGTTGTGATGTTCCAAGCCTCTTGAGTTTTATTTTTCTGAAGTGTTTATAGTTTAAATTGATAATTTTTTTGAGATAAAAACATTCTTGAGATTCTAATTATTCAATGTATTACTCCGTATTTTGTATATTGTATATATTTTTTTTTATTAGGAGATTAAGTCAGCCCAAGGGCTAACCCCTACAAGGCTACTAGCCTGTAGGAAACACCAACACATTGGTTGGTAAGGCATGCATAGCATGCTAAAGAAATACCCCAGCATAATGCTGGGGGTAAGGATCGAACCCCTGACCTCAGGGGCGAAGGGGGAGTGCTCTATCCACTTGAGCTAACTCCTATCCTTATTTTGTATATTGTATATGGTTTAGTACATGGTGACGTTTTATTTTTAATTTTCTTTGTCAAACGTGATGTCCAATATGCTTTAATTGTGCTTGAACTTTAAATTTGTCGATATGTATTGATTGAGGAAGGTTTTGAGTTGATTGAGAATTTATTTTGGAATGTTTTGTATATGATAATTATGTATGGTGTAATTATCTCTTATTATTGAGGGTATAGTTGTAATTTAATAAGGGGACACCATTGCTCCCCCCTTCATGAGTTATATAATAGAGATATATTAACACTAGTTGTGGATGTCATCTATTATATCTTAACCTAAGATTAAATACCGTCTATATTACTTCTCTTTGACACTTTCTAACACAAAATAAAACTAGTTTTGGGGCTTACAATATGTCATGAGTTTTTTCTTTAATTGTTATCTTTTAGTAATTCAAGATAGACAATGTTATTTTTTGTGGCTTAATATTCAGTTTTTATAGATTGTTGGTTTATTTGGCTCTTTATTTTGTGCATAAGATCCAAAGTCTGACGTAGGAAGGTTAGCGGAGAAGTTCGACGAAGAAGTTCGTCGAAAAAGCCTGAAATGATTTCTACTAGTAAGGTCTCCGGAGTCAGAATGCTTATTATAATACCTTTTTGGAAGCGAAACGGGCCAACGAGTCAAACACATAGCTATGCTGTGATCGACATTATTTTTAAGCCATCTGAGTTCGTTTAGGGCCCGAAAGCATCATTTTTATTATTTCTGGATTTTGTTATTTCATTAATTTCGTATTAGGGTTTTTTTAACTATTTAAACATTATTAGCCGTCATTAAGAGGCATCTTTTCATCTTTTTAATATATTTCAGAGTTTTTACTCTCTTCTGGTGGATTTCGGAGGTTTTACAGATTTATCGCTTGTAAATCTGTTCGTTCGTGTTGAGGACTAGCGCTTGCTTTTCCTTTGATTTTTCCTATTGCGTCAAAGTCATTTGGTGGTGATTCTGCTCATAATTTGTCATTTTCCCTAAAAAAAAAAGCCATGGTTATTTTTCATTTGTTACACTTTAGCAGGTTAATTAAGATATAACAAATGTCATTTGTTTCCAGTAGGGCAATTGTTGCAGCTTTGCTAATGCCTTGCATTGTCTTCATGTTTAGAGAATACAGATTGCATGGGTTTTTTTCTTTTCCCTTGTGAAAGTATCCTTTTAATGTTTCACACTGGGGACATCTAAAATGTTCCATTGAGTGGAGAGTCTCAAGTCTCAAGTCTCAAGTCTCAAGTCTCAAGTCTCAACTATTACCATGGAGTTTTCTGTCCTTTTGCAGTGGATAGGTACTAGGAGGGAATTCAATTTTGGAAATAGGTTATATATGGCTACAGTCTTTGTTTTTTTTTTTTTTTTTTTTTTTTTTGATAAGGAGAACAAGCTTAGACTAACACCCTAGTCGGGGGGCCAGCCTAAAACATCCTTTCGGATGATAAGGGAGAAATCCATACAATAAGGAGGAAACCGATATAACATGGAAGGATAGTCATGCGCCTTCCTAGCCATGAAATCAGCAGCCTTGTTAGCCTCGCGAAAACAGTGACGAAACTCGCACGTCTGAAACCGAAGAGTATCTACACCTGCATCTTTAACAATATTAGAAATTTCCCACGGAATACGCCAAGAATTCTTCATAGAATTGATGACTCCTAGATTATCGCCTTCTACTATGAGATGAGAGATGTTAAGGAAGGAGGCTCCCTTAATGCCTTCACTAAGAGCCCAAGCCTCGCTTGAATTATAGAAACATGAGAACCCGGGGGACTTAGCACCGCCTAAAAGAACTTCTCCATCACTATTTCTAATCACAAAGCCTAAAGAAGCATTACCATTACTAAATTTAGAACCATCAAAATTTAGTTTGCAAAAATTTGAAGGAGGAGGGGACCAAATGAGATTAGTACCTGCTCGAGCAACTGGGGGAAGATGATTCTTAAGAGAAGAAAAAGAGGCAGACAATAAGTCATCTACCTCACTGTCCACATTGGACCACTGAGTAAAAAAACTTATAATTTGAAAACTAGCTCGACGAGGGAAAATGCCTTCATCATTGAAAATCACTCTATTTCTAAAGAACCGGATAAACCACCACACAAAGGAAAACTTTTTGATTACTTCCAGGGAGAGCTCAGAATGACAGAAATCTATCCAATGACGAAAAGAAAAATTACTAGAAAAATTAACCTGTTGAGGGAGCTTTGGCCAATCACCATTGTCATGAAGACAATCAAACACATCCAAAGTGAAGGGACATTCAAAACAAAGGTGAGAAAGAGTTTCAAGAGCATTACTACATAAAGCACATTGCTGAGGGAGAAAGACCTTACACTTTTCAAGTCTATCTTTTGTAGGAAGCCCATCATGACAAGCTTTCCATAAAAAAATTTTGATTTTGGGAGGAACATGAAGCTTCCAAAGCCAAGCAAACTCAACCTTTTCAAAATTCGGGTTATGAAGACCCTGAGCCAACATGGACCCAGACTTAACTGAATACTCCCCATCAGCCGTCAAACCCCATACAAGAGAATCAGCCTGAGGGTTAGAAGGAAGAAAGGAAGAATAAATAATTGAAGCTATATGGGGAGGGACAAGAGAAGCAATTTTCTCCCGATCCCAAAGCCCATGATCATCAATCACATCACTCACTTTGAAGTGTTCCGACTCATAATTGGGAATAATAATTTTTCTAAGGGGATATTGGAAGATCCAATTATCATCCCAAAATTTAATCTCCTTCCCGTCCCCTACTTGCCATCTCAATCCCTGCCTAAACAAGGGTCTAAGAGACATGAGTTTTTTCCACTGCCAAGAAGCTACTGAAGAGACTTTATGAGATAGAATATCCTGATTTTTACTATATTTTTTCTTAACTAAATTAACCCATAGATTATCTTTTTGTTTAACAATTTTCCAAAGAAGTTTCATTTGAAGAGCAATATTATTAACATCTGCCTTCCGAATTCCTAAACCCCCGTACTGTTTTGGTAAACAAATTTTATCCCAACCTATCAAATTAGCTGTCTTATTGATGTTATCTTTATTCCAAAAGAAATTCCGATCCTATAGGTTTTATCTAAACTTGAAAGGATTTGTTTAGGAAGATAAAAACTTTGCATCTGGTAATTAGCTTTAGTAGCCAAATTAGCTTGAATTAAAACCGTTCTACCAGCTTGCGAAAGAGAGTTGGCTTTCCATTTAGGGAGTTGATTAACAACCATAGAATGGACTTTTCCAAAAGTTTCTTTAGTAACCCTTGAATCTATAATAGGACAACCCAAATATTCCCCTAGACTTGAAGTTTCACTCATGCCTAAAAGCCTAGAAAAATTAGCTTTGGCAAGATTAGAAACATTAGGAGAACATTGGAAAGCAGACTTGTGGAAATTAACTAATTGACCTGACATTAAACAATATTTATCCAAAATTGTCTTAATAGTGGAGCAACTATGATCAGAAGCCTTGGCTACAGTCTTTGTGAATAATGATAAACATCTAACTAGGTAGATATATTTAACAAAACTTTTTGTGTCATAAATAGTGTTTGTATTTGTAAAGTAGCAAAATAAAGGAAAAACAACACAAATATTATATGTTTATACACAAATACTATTAGTTATATACACAAACACGATTTATTATCTACAAAAATTTTGTTAGTTATATATATCAATTAGATGATTTTTTTTTTTGGTAGATACTAGATGTTTATCATTGCTCCAGCCCTTGCTGCTTTAGTTTATGAGATTTAGTGGGTAAGGAATGTATTAGTTTATCACGTAGTTAAAGTTGTACAGATTCTCCGTTTCTTTTTAATCTACACACTTTCCTTTTTGGTCCGTTTCTTTTTAATCTACACATTGTTGCTTTTTCTATTTTTGGTAACATGTCACATCTACTTTCTCCTCTTTTTCCACCCATGTCATCCACTTTTTAATATTTTTACCCACTTTTTAATTTCTCTCTCTCACTTTTCAGTTTCTCTCTCCACCTTTTCAGTTTATCTCTCATACTTTTACACTTTCTCCCTGGTTCTCCCGCAAAGTGAAGTGAGTAAATTAAAATGAAACGGACGGAGTAATACAGATAGAATTCTTCCGATTTAGCCGAAAAATTTACAAAGATAGAAAATGCGTACGCTCTGTATTTTGAGTGGATGTTGGTACTGTTCTCCTTACTATACAAACGAAGTGTGAGGTTCTTAACTACTACCTCCGTTTTTTTTTATCAACACAGTTTCTTTTTTGGCCTGTTTCTTTTTAATCTACACACTGTTATTTTTTCTATTTTTGGTAACATGTCACATCTATTTTCCCCTCTTTTTCCACCTATGTCATCCACTTTTTAATATTTTAACCCACTTTTTAGTTTTTCTATCTCACTTTTCAGTTTCTTTCTCCACTTTCATAGTTTATCTCTCATACTTTTGCACTTTCTCCTTGGTTCTCCCGCAAAGTGAAATGTGTAGATTAATTTGAAACGGAGGTAGTATTATCAGCCATGCTTAGGGTCCGTTTGATTCAACTTATTTTGTCTTATTTGATCTGATCTTATCTTATTTTTTCTTATTAGAACTTGATGGAAATTATTATAACAATGATACTTTTATTAAAAAAATTAATAATATATATTATTTTAAAATACAATTATAAAATTTAATATGCGTGTTTATCTTATTTTATGCATCTGTTTATGAATTTGCATTATATCTAAGATTGAACCTACCATAAAGTATTACTAGCCTTTTGTGCACGCGATGCGTGCGATGATATTTTAGGCCTAATACTAAGTAGTAAACAAACTGAAAATGCAAGTTAGTATTTAAGTTCACCTCCATTTTGTGAATAAGATTCTTCCATGTTCTTTTTATGTTGTTATTCATTTTTGTGATTTTGAATAGTTTTTTGTTTCTCAAGTCTTATATGCGCATGTTCTTTTATAATCAGTATGATGTTCTTTACTAAATATCGTCATGTTCTTTTTTTTTTGGTTTTATTCATTTTTGTAATTTATAATAGTTTTTGATTTCTCGCTGAAAAATACAAAATGTTGTAAAGTTTTAAGTTGTGAGAAAAATTATAAAAGATTGTTTCCCACAAAAAAAAATAGTACATAAAAATTTTGTTTTCACATATTATCCTTTTTCTTAAGGGAGTAATATGTTCCTTTACTAATTAATTATGTAGTGTTCTTTTCATATAAATATTATATTATAATTTAACTTGCAATATACTTTTTTTACATAATTGGTGAAAAGTGGTTTGTTAGTGAAAAATTGTTATAGTAATTCTTTGATTTAGATAAGAGTAGTTTCTTTTTTTATCCACATGATGCGTTAGTAGTAAAGGTGATAGATTGAAATTCGATCCAAATGAATCATGATGGGTTGGTTTGGGTTATTTTTATTTTGAGCAATAAAACTTGTGCACTGCCTGTCTGATTTAATTTAGGAGGATTTTTTTTAAAAAAAAATCTTGCTTGTTAACCGGGAACAGTTGGTCCATATACTTATTTGCCACTTAAATCGGTGAAGAGTGAAGACCCATCAGACCAACAAAAAATATTTCTCCAACTATTCATTCTCTCTCTCCTCTCAGTGTATAATTTCAGTATTTTTCTAACTATTCATTCTCTCTCTCCTTTCACTACAAATCTACAACCTATATTTTGAAGGAACCTAATTCATATTTGAAGGAACCCAGTTCGTCCAAGTATGCAATATACAATAACAAAATTAGACGTTTCAAGTCTTAAGCAGTAAATCTAATTTGCGAACAACATCAAAGAAATACAAACAACAATAGATTTTCAAGTCAACGTCAAAGAACAACATCAAAAAATCAAGCATTTCAATTCAAGTCTTAAGCAGCAGTAGATCTAATTGGGTCGATTTTGTAACAAAGAAAGGTAATTTCTTAAATCATGGATTTCAATAATTTCTCTATGATCCCAAAGTTGTAACCGAAAAGTATAATACAATTTCAGTTTTTTTCCTTTGTCTAACTTCTAAATTCCGATTTCACAAATTGATATTTAAAAATTTTCATCATTTTACTTTTTCTCCTTTTCTAAATGTTCACACTTTGAGTTTCAATTATATTTGAAATGAAATTTTAAATTTTTCATACACAATCTGATTTTGCATGAAATGGTCATTTTGATTTTTCTCCTTTTCTAAATTTTAACACTTTGAGTTTCAATTATATTTGAAATGAAATTTCAAGTTTTTCATACACAATCTGATTTCGCATGAAATGGTCATTTTTGATTTTTCTCCTTTTCTAAATTTTAACACTTTGAGTTTCAATTATATTTGAAATGAAATTTTAAATTTTTCATACACAATCTGATTTCACATTATGGTTTTCGCAAATTAATGTAAGTTTTTTTTCTTCTGAAAATGGATTTTTGCAAAAGTTGTTCACAAAAAGGTTTGATATTGTTTTGTTTTTCAAAATTTATTTCTGAACATGGATATTTTGCAAAAGTTTTGGGCAAAAATTTTATATAGGAGTTTTTTTAAAAAAGAACTAAATTTGCAACTTTTTCATCAGTGTCATAAATGAATCAAATTTCATTCACATCTTGTTTTCTGATTTTATATGAAAATGAATCAAATTTAAGTCTAATTATATAAAAGCCCTTTTCAACTAATTGCTATTATCTCCATTTTTTCAACTACATAACAGTCGACTAATGTGAAATAACTTTAAAGATTAAAAGAATTATGTACCTGTTTGAAAGTTCGCAACTTGCCGATCGACGAATGTGTGATATCACTGTCAAAATCTTATGTTTTTCTCAAATTTGTTTTTATAGGTAATTTTTGTGAGTATGTAATTGTGAATGGTTATTGAGAACAATGATATATAAGTGAATTTTGTGAATGTTTTTGTATGTATTGACGTCCTAGTATATTAGTTTTAGTTTGTAAGTTAATTTTTAGTTTTTGTAAAGTTTCCTGATCATTTGAGTGATTTCGTGATTTTTACAACGTGATTTTCTCAATTCTATGAGTGATTTGTAAAGTTTCCTCATATAAGTGATTTCTGAGTGATTGTTGAAAATTAATTTCCGGTGGCTTTGTTTGACCCCCATTTTGGTATTGAGATTCCTTTTGTAATTTAGAAAGGGAACGGGGGCAAAATAGTCAGTTCAAAAGAGAACACTGTTGCTCCCCCCTTCCCTTATGTAATAGATTTTAATTGATATAATTATATAAATGTGATATTTTTGAGTAGTAGCTAGGGATGGGCAAGAGTTGGGTCAAGGTCGGGTCCAGCTGGACCCTAGACCCGGACCCTAAATTTTTTTGCAAACCCAAACCCGAACCTTAAGGGTCTGGAAAAATTGGAGCCGGACCTAGACCTTTAGGGTCTATAGGGTCTAGGGTCCAGCCCTATTGTAAATGACTCTACTAAGGTAAAATGTGATCCTTGTTTCGAAGTGACCCCTATTAATTAAAAAGTGATATTTTCAAGACTAAAAGTCAGGTAGTCTTACAATATTAAATTTTTTTCTAACCTATGCACCAAGTTTTAGGTTTAGTTACCTTTGCTGAACAAAAATGATAAATATGACATGGTTAGTTAAGGACATTATTCTCATAATTGATATTTATTTCCATATATGATATTTTCATCTTACTCCCTATCTCCTTAAATATCAATTATGAGAATTATATTCCTAATTGACTATACCATATATATCGGTTTTATTGAGGAAAAATGTAAAAAAATAGCTAAGCCTATGCACTTAATGCATAGGTTAAAAAAACCCTAACTTTATTATAAGACACTCTCAGTTTGTGAGATAGTTTTTGGTTAGAGTTCTTAAAAGCAATTATAATTTACAGAATTTGTGAATTTGGGATTTGTTACTACTCATTGAAGGATTCAGTGGCGGATCTATGTTTAGTCCCAGTTGGTCACGTGACCAACTATTAATTTGGGAAAAAAAATTCAACACACTCTCTCTCTCTCTCTTTGACTGACAAAACAAACCCCATCTCTTCCTCTCTCCCACGTCTGTTCCTCTCTCCTCTAAGTCCTCAACTAAAATTCTTGAATAATTTTTACATGAATCTCCTTTTTCTTTCAAATCTTCAACTAAAATGATCATGTCGCCTTGATCTACCAAATGATACCCATTTTACCTTTTTTAGAGATAAAAAATTATCATTCAAAACCCTAGAATTTGGGGGAAAAATCGCGTGTTTGTGATTCAAACTGAAAAATTGTGTTGGTGATTCAAAACCCTAGAATTTTTGTAGAAGAATCTGAAGACGGTGAACTAGATATGGGGGGATTCTTATTTTTACCCTTTTTACCTCCTTGTTTAACCCTAAATTTGGGGGAATTTAAGTACCCATATGAAGAATTCGAAGACACCAATGGAGAAGATAGATACTCGGATCGAGATTTTCCTCTAGAATTCCTCGCCTTTTATGGGATTTTCACAAAATCATCAGAAATGGGTTTTGATGGGTGAGAAGAAGAAGGAAAGGTTTCTAAGGCGTTGGTAACGAGATTCAAGGTGAGAAGGAAAAACAGAGCGAGAGAAAAAATAGCAATTAACGGCGGCAACCATTGCTGATTCGTCTCTGTCTACCATTGTTGTTTGTTGAAGCACCAAAATTAGAGTAGTCAGTAGTATTTTCCGCAGACTTGACAAGAAGAAGATGAGTAAGGGAAAAAAAAGAGGTTGCCTAACTACTACTGCCTACTTAGTGAGATATTCATACCAGTATTGTGATTTTGTAAGTTTTTAGTTGAAATGTCAATATTTGTGGCCTTGTGGGAGATGAAATTCAAGGAGAATTTTAGCAATGTGACTATATTCAAGTCTCTCTGTTCCCCAATCTCTTTTACACCAAACTCTAATTTTTTGTGTTCTTTTTCCAATTTCTTCTTGGACTAGATCTGAATTTATTTGTTTGTTTTTTATCTGATATAATCCCATGATTTAATTCCGTCATTTGGAACTTATTACTGATTTGTTGTTGTTTCGAGTGATGTAGTCATTGTATTGTGATTTAATAATTAGTAATTCTTTGATTTAGCTATTTAGGATTTCATTATTTTGAATGATGGTATATGTTGTATGATGTACGTATTGGATGGCCTTTTCAATTGACTTGTTTAATCTCATCCAAATTATGTATTAATTTAATTGGGATATTTTATGTTTTTTTCTAAAAGAATGAATATTTATTACTTTTGGAAATTTTATGATTTTTTTAATATATTGGTCATTGGTTGTATTGAGGATTTGCGTTAGTGTGACCAACTATTGTCGAATTCCTGGATCCGCCACTGGAAGGATTAGTGAACTTTATTTGATGGTTTTTCCTCTACTTGTTAGAAAGAAGTTAGAAGTTTTTTCACATTAAATTTTCATTTGTTATTGCTACAATTTTTTACTACTCAAATTTGCTTATATTGTTTTCTTACTACTAACTTCCGTATCAATCCTTACAATAAGTATTCATAATTGCAATCAATCAATTATCGACGTACTGGAGGATGATCATACGTTTTTTAAAAGGAAACTATTGACCTGTCTATAAACGTTGGAGGGGATCGGACTTCTTCTGGAACTTTTGTTACTATATTTATCTCTATTATATAAGCGAAGTGGGGGAGGAAGATGGTGTCCTCCTTTGAAAATACTGAATTACCCTTAATGATCTAATGAAATGAAAAAATTTTAAAAAATTAAATAATTTAAAAACTTCTCATTTCAACTTGCCATTATAAACAACTTTAAAATGGTATATGCATCAATATTTCAATCAACAATAAAAAATGGACAAAATATCTTGACCTTTTTTTATAAGAGAAGACGATATACATGAAAGTCCACGTAAAAAGTCTAAAACACTCGTTACCTTTGATACTTATTCAGTCAAACCAACTCATTATGTCTATTTTTTTTGTTGAAAATTCATTCACAAAAAATTAATATTAAAAATCACTCACAATATTTGTTAGGTTTTTACATTAGCTAATGAATGTATTCTCAAATTCATCTAACTATTAATCTTTCACATTTTAAGTATAATCGTAACTATAATATATTCTTAAAATTCAAGTTTTGAAATTAACGCACGCTTCGCATGCATATAAGATTAGTACAAATATATGAAAAGGCGTTCCTAAACAAGGAATGGCGCCATGGCACTCTTCCTTAGGTGCTTTACAACATGCAATACACATACAATTAAAAAAAAAAGGACAAGAAAATGTCGTATATAAGATTTGGGCCATGTTTGGTAATTGGCTTTTTCATTGGCTTTTGGCTTTTGGCTTTTCAATTTGGTCAAATTGCCAAAAAAAGTGTTTGGTTATTGGCTTTTTGGTTGGCTGAAAAGCTGGCTTTTAAGCCAAAACGAAAAAGCTGCCTGGAGCAGCTTTTTGGATTGGCTTTTGGCTTGTTGGCCCACAAACTCTTTAATAAACAGCCAACATCCACAATTAATTTTGCCAAACACTTTTGCAAACAGCTGGGTTAAACAGCCAACTTAAAAAGCCAATACATACAGCCAATGCTTATAGCCAGTCAAACAGGCCAACTAAATCAGCCAAAAGCCAACAGCCAACAACCGATTGCCAAACAACCCCTTGATCTTGTGACTTCAAGTTTATATACTACTATCATAACACCTTTAAACCAAGTTATATTTTATGTTATCATTTCAAAGTAAACTATTAATAAAAGAAAACTGCAATCACCCGGGGGCATAGCCCGAGCCTAGAAACTAATTTAGATTCTAATAAGCGAGCTAATGTGTTTTCCTTGACTGGCACAAGTGTTACTTAGTTAAACACGAGTCTGACGCAAAGTTTGCTATATATGTGGCTATGTGCCATGAATTGAGCCAATCCCTCTGTCCAATAAAAAAAAAAACTGTTATAAATATATATATTGTGAATGTCCATTATACCATTAACTTGTATATATATATACTCTTGTGCCTATTGAATAAGATAACTACCTTTTTCATTCTACAGTTTGTCTCCCTTATTCCCTTCTCTCTCTATTTTCATAACACGTTATCAGCGCCATTACAATTAATTGACGGGAAAACAGAAGGCAAATTCTCTTTGTTTAAGCAAACAGAAAACATAAGGAAATTTGATCATTGATGTAAGTTCTCTTGGTTGATTTTGTTTTTCGCTCCTGTAATTTTGTTTTTCGTTTTTGATGCATATTAACTTGAATGATTTTAATTTGATAAATAGATCTGTTGAATAGTGGGTTGGTATAAGAAAGATGTATTCATGAAATTTGAAAGCGTATTCATGAATTTGGTTTTGTTTGATAAATTGAAAGCGTTTCATTTGATTTGCTTGAATATATTGGGGTAAAAGATAGAGAAAATCGATTAACTTCAATTGAAGATTATTATATTTGATAAATAAGTGTGGCGCCGAAAAATCAAATTTGGCGGTTACTTTTACTTCTAGTTTGATATCAGTTATGTACTTGTATGGAATTGATATGATGGTTGCTTCTTATCATTAAGTTGCATTATTCAGTGATCTTTTGTAAATGTGTGAATTTGACTTTCTAAACTTCCGTCAGATCTTCATAAACTCGTTATTTATTAAATGTGCACTAGTAAGTGATCTTTATTCATCAGATCTTATAGTATGACTTTTCAATTATCTTATTGTTGTAAATGAGCACTTTTCAAGGAGTCTTTTTAATTTTTGCCTATTACTCTAGATGTATACTCATCATTGGTATTTACTAGACTTCCATATTCGAGTTTTACTTTTCACTAATTCCTTTCCTATGGCGTAGTAGTAATGAATCCATGAACAATAAAGTGATTTCAATTCAGGCTCGTAACTCTTATGACTCAAATAGACATACTATATATTCATATTTTATAATGTGATTATGGCACGAGTAAGAGATATTTGGCATATTATATATTTATTTAACGATAAGCATATAATTTGATTTTGAGATTTTATTTTTGTTATATGATTTGGAAGTATAAGTATCTCAACTTTGTGCACTTGAATGTGTCATATATATAATTTATGTACTGAATTTTTCTTCGATTGAAAGCATGAAGAGAAAAGGGGGAGATAGAATGGATCATAACTAGAAGATTAAGATCTCTTGTCTGGTAATTATCAAAGGTTTATATTGAATCCGATACTTCAAAAAATTATATATATTATCTACCTTCAAGTACAATATGCTCTGGAAGAGCACAAGTTCTCCCGGAAGGAGTCGGTGAATTTTTAATCTTGCCATTACAAAAGACATGTTGGTGGTGTCAGATGTCACATCATTATCTGGCCAAATTCATAGTGTATTATTTAAATTCAAGTGATAAAATTCAAATCTTATCCGACCGGTTGGTTAATGAGAAGTATGACTATTTGAAATTTTGACCAACCAGAAGTTTGACATGTATAAAGTATTCATGATAAATATTATGACATGAGAAATTTCCTTGATATGACAAATTAGGCCATTTGAGTGTAACTTACCCATTTTGAGAAATTTGAAAATTTTTATATAGAAAAATGTGCTGAAAACTCTCTCGTGTTGTAATTATATTATTTTAAGAGCAAAACATGCACAACATTGAGATTGAGCATGATATCGGAGATCTTGACAATCATTGATATTATACAAGTTTTATTTAATTGAGCAAGACATACGAGTATGTTTATGAATAGCTTATGTATTGCAATTGAATTTATTGCATAAGTTAAATCTCCTATTTGGGGCAAAAT
This sequence comes from Beta lomatogona, assembly GCA_947646795.1. Classification (NCBI taxonomy): domain Eukaryota; kingdom Viridiplantae; phylum Streptophyta; class Magnoliopsida; order Caryophyllales; family Amaranthaceae; genus Beta; species Beta lomatogona. The sequence continues at coordinate 2,983,576 of CANSNZ010000150.1, forward strand.
ATTATTCAGCACAAGAAAATCCAACTGTGTAAATATATTTACTCCCCAAACTTGTTTATTCTCCTGAAGAGAATCAGTACAAAGAATTAGTCGATTAAAGTTCATAAAAGAGGACATGAGAAAATGAATCTAAGGTGGATCATATTCTTGATTTATAACAATTGCCCCATAAGTCTATCAATTAAAGATACTTTTTACCACCTTAGGGAGAGAATGATAGGAGAAAGCTTGTAAAAAAATATGATTGATCCCCAAACTGAACCAGAAGTTTAAAATTATTATGATATGAGATACATCAAATAGAGGTTCAGAATATTAAAGTGATATTATGTATTGATTTACTTGATGATGTATTAAATTATTTGATGCTGTATCATATATACCCCAGCTATATCTTTCAAGTTATTGAGCTATGTACAACACATTAGAGTTTCTTGCAAACTTAATCGTATTGATACACCTGAAGTGTAATATAATATGAAAGTTTCGGTTCCAGTGTTGTAATCACAATGTTCAATTTATGGCGAGAAAGCTGCAGTTGGTATATATCTTGATGAATAATGGAATCAAGATAAATCTTACAAAATATGAAGTGCCTTAGAAAAGGGCTGGATATATGAAAGAAAATAGATTGTCTATATGGAAAAGAATGGTACCTCCCAAATAGCTATTCATATATTATTGAACTAATACCCATTATACATATTTAAAAGGGTTTTATAATATCTACATTAGTATATACAAGGAACCGATATGAATATGCGCGCAAGATGCAATGGACTATGGATGGGGATCAGGTACTTGAGTCCATTTTGGTGTTGACATGATAGTGATAAATACCGAGCTCATGGACCTGAAGTCCGATCGATTCATGAATTTTATTCGAAATGTACAGTTTGCATTACTGAGTCAATCTTCATGTACATATAGATAGTAAATTTATCATGCATAACTTTTATCTCATATACAATGCATTAATCTAGTTTTAATTTCATATTAGGTGCGCATGATTTATCTGCTAACACTATATTTGATCTTTATCAGTATCTCTAATAGATGAGGTTTCTCCTACGATTTGATATATAGTCCTAGAAGGACTCTATGATTATATAGTGATTAATTATTGGAGTAAAAGTTCCTGAAGAACTTGTATTAGCAATGTATGAACCTCTACCATGACTTATGGTTATATAAAATAATATTATATATGTTCTCTTCGATATTATTGTGGAAGTGCCATAAGAGTACTAAAGAGAAGGATTAATGTTCAACTCAACTTGAAGTTTTGAGTATCTGACATTCAATTGGTAAAGTGATCTTATGTAACATTGACTTTTATATGATCCTGAAATACTGTGATGGTGAAAAATCAGTTCATGAATAAGATGTTGCCATGGACAAATGATAATTGTGTAGTTTTATTTGGATGACAAAGTATTCCATGCATATAGCTTCCTGAAGAAGGCATATAACTATATCCTTTGAAATAAAAGGGATGAATTGACATACAACGTATAATGAAGTATGTGCGCATGATATTTCGATGGTAAAGTTTATGATTAATTGTTGCACTCTTTTTCCCTGCGACTAGGTTTTTGTCCCATTTGGTTTTTCCTAGCAAGATTTTAATGAGGCAACATAATATGCACATAAAGAAGTTATAACTTATATGAACTTGAAAAAGAGTTTTCTTATGATATATTTGGTGTTCAAGATGATATATCACAAGTTTAGAGATGTGCATATTATGCAAATCCAGTCAAGTAGTTTACAAGATTGGAATGTGCCAACTTAGTGATTTTAAGTGATATGTAAACATCAGGGGGATTTAATACGCTGTACTCTTTTTCCTTGATCATGGTTTTGTCCCGCTGGGTTTTTCAAACAAGGTTTTAATGAGACAACATTTTAAGTGGATTATGAGGCATTGTATTATTTTAGATAATGGACATTCAAGGGGGAGTGTTATAAATATATATATTGTGAATGTCCATTATACCATTAACTTGTATATATATGCTCTTGTGCCTATTGAATAAGATAACTACCTTTTTCATTCTACAGTTTCTTTCCCTTGTTCCCTTCTCTCTCTATTTTCATAACAAAAACTAGCCAATCCGCTGATTTTTAAGCATATTCGTGATTAGGTGCCCCACCATAGATCCTACATTTTAAAGTTCCATCTGTCTCGTATAATAAACATGGTGTTTCCTCTATTCTATTTTAAATTTCCAACTGTCTGTTTTAATCTATTTTAAACAAATTATTATTTCCATACAGAATTTCTTTTTAGAACCCTACATTTTTTTTATCATTTGGTAGTGGTCGGAGTGGACGATTTGGATTTAGTCGTAATCCAATCTGATACAAACAAAATTTGGATTTTAATCATCTTCCTATCTAATTCCAAACCAATTGGAGTTTGAATAAAAACCAATCACATCCGAATTTTCAGACACTAGATTGGATCTGATCCGAATTATTCATATTCATAAAACTCTATTTTTTTGATGAAATAAATTTGGCGTGAGCACCAAGATAAAGTGTTCGATAATAGAAGTAATTCGTACATTCCAGTAAAAAATCACTAATAAACTAATTAATAACAACTAATAATTCATCACATCCCTTCAAAAAAAAAAATTCATTACAAATTCATAATTCATTATAATAGAAGGTTCAACAATAACGATAACAACATGTTCAACTGCACAACAGGTTCAACTTCAGAGCATCAAGTTAGGGGGATAACTTTTAGGGGAAGGGAAGAAGGCGTCGGAAATTACTTAAGCTCAATCATAAATATATAATATAGGGCCTATTTACTACTCCCTCCGGTTCCTAAAGATCTTCCCTATTTCCGTTTAAGTGTGTTTCCAAAAGATCTTCCCTCTTTTGCTTTATTCCTTATTTGGCAAAATAAATTTCCCTATTTACCCTCTCATGTCACTATCATATGGGTCCACAATTGCACTTTATTATACTTTATTACCCTCTCTCTCCTCTATGATCTTACTTTATTATACTTTATTACTCTCTCTCTCCTCTATGGTCTTACTTTATTATACTTTATCCACCCTAGACCCCACATTAATGAATTCTCCTTGGTATCCGTAGGAACAAGAACAAGGAAGATCTTTAGGAACCGGAGGGAGTATTTGGTTATTTTGGATCTTCGATCCAATCACCTTCAATCCAATCCAATCCGAAAATTCGATATTTTAGAAAAAGTCGATCTGAATCCAATCCGAACATAGTTAGAGCCTAATATGAATTATTAATTCTGTTTGGATTGGATTGGATTTTGGTTTTTATCGGAAACTTTCACCCATATTGATGGTGGTGAGTCTGCGAGGGTTTTGGTTTGTTGGGTGTGAATAAGTTGAAAGAATAGAGCATAAGTACAGATTAATTAACTCAGTCACAAGTAGGCAGAAGAGAGTTCAAGAAAATGAGAGAATTGTACTCTGAAAATTAATTTCTTCTTAGAGGACCATTATAATGGAGGTTCGTCAAAATAGCCTGAAATGATTTCCACTAGTCAGGCCTCCGGAATCAGAATGCTTATTATAATATCTTTTTTGAAGCGAAACGAGCCACCGAGTCAAACTCACTGCTATGCTATGATCGATAGGCTTTTTAGGTCCCGAAAACAACATTTTAATTATTTTCGGATTTTATTATTTCCTTATTTTCGTATTAGGATTTTGTTTCAAATATTTAAACATTATTAGGCCGTCATTAAGAGGTAGTTTTTCATCTTTGATAATATTTCAGAGTTTTTAACTCTTTCTGCTGGATTCCGGAGCCTTTGACAGATTTATCGTTTGATAATCTGTTTGTTCTTGTTAAAGATTAGCGCTTGCTTTTATTTGATATTTCCGACTGCGTCAATAATGGAGGTTGTTGACATCACCAGCTACAAGATGTATGGATGGTGGGTAAATTCTTAAACTAATGAATGGTGGATTTGTGAGGGATGATTTTTAGAGGAGGAGAAGCGGTGGTTCGGGATTTGTATACCGGTGGTGGTGGAAGGAGGTGGGGAAGATGGAGAGAGAGTGAAAGTTAATTTTTGTGGTAAGAAAAAAATTACTTCCCCCATCCCGAGAAAAATATGAACATTTGTTGGGACACAAAATTTAAGGTGATAAGTTGTAATGTGGTCATCAAATGTTATATTATTAAAAAAATAGAGTGATAGGAGTTGGTGGGGTATTTTTTAGTGGAGAGTGGAAGTTGGTTAACTTTTTATTGATAAAAGTAGAGTGGCCTAAATGAGGGTAATGAGTAATATAGTAAATTAGTAATAGTGGGACCATGTCAAAAATGGAAGTGTTCAAATTAATTTGAGACAAACATAAAATGAAAGTGTTCAAACTATTCTGGGATGGAGGGAGTAACTAAATTCAAGCAACCATGTTTACCTGATAGATACATTCTATGCAGGTTAGTTTTGAAGCCAACCTATTAGATGTTGAAGTGACTATAAGATTAACTTATTTTAAAATAATTAAAAGGTTAATGTAATTTTAGTAGACCGTTTGAAGGTTAACTTATTGTTAAGAACTTTTCTAAAGACATAACAATATACACATAACTCATAAGGTGTATACTTGTGTACAATCTCAATAGCACGGTCTAAATATTAGTATACTATATAAATCATCTCAATATATATATATATATATATATATATATATATATATATATATATATATATAGACTGATCATAATGAACAGATTATATAATATAGAAATTATACTTAAATTTTACATGCTAACCCTATGTTCTAAAAGATTTTACATGGTGAATTTTTTACTTTTATTTTCTAAAGTAGCGGAACATCACGGGGGCAAGTGGGAGCCATGGTCCCGACCAACTTTTGATTTTTCCTAAAAATTAAGATTAAAAATGTAAAATTTTAAAATAAAATAGGCTAGTTTTTATATTTGGTCCCATTTAAAAGTGTAAATTATATTATTGTTTCCCTCTAAAATATTTTTCTAGTTTCATCCATGATTTTCTAAAGTAATCATGTGTTATCTTAAAAATGATAACGTGACATCAGTGACCCTTTTTACAGTTAACTAAAATCTACCAATATGGAATAAATAGACTTTGAGACACTTAAAAAATGGAAAATATCATATAATAAGACCGTTTATAATTTATCAGGTGTAATTTTTTGCCGTAAAAGGGTCATTTATATTATAAGCGACCCACCAAAGGTAAAATGTGAACCTTATTTAAAAGTGACTCTTTTAAATTAAAATGTGATCTTTTTTGGACAAAAAGTGATCTTTTTATGACAAAAAGTCAGGTGGTCTTACAATGTTAGAGTTTTTTTAACCTATATAATTGGTGAGATTTAGCTATTTGTTTTTACTATTGCTAAACAAAACTAAAAGAATGAGTTAATTAAGGACATTGTTCTCATAATTAATATCTAATTCCTTATATGAATTTTTCATCTTGCTCCCTATTACTTTAAATATTAATTATCAGTTGAATATTCTTTAACTATGCCATATACATCAGCTTTGTTGAGCAAATATAAAAATAAATAGCTTATCGTATGCATTTAGTGCATAGGTTAAAAAGACCACAACTTTACCATAAGACACTCTCACACAGGGCGAATAGATTCTGCGTGATTGTGTTTGATAGGTATTCCACTATTCCTGCAGTTACACTTGAAGAGGTGAAGAGATGGCTTAAGCAAATTAACAATCTGGGGGATAGTATTGCGAGCCACCCAGGGGCCAGGGGATGACCGTACATTTTTGGAAACGAAATCGTTGACGTGGCTATGAAGATTAGCTACTAAAATTAGAGCTTAATCACTGAGCTGTTGCGTTTTCATTGGCCATTTGCTGAAGTGTTAAACACGAGTCTGACGCAACCTTTTGCTATAATTGTGCCATGAAATTGAATGCAGCCAATCCGCTGACTTTCTAGATAATACCGAAATAAAGTACTAAATATAGTAGTTCTACATTATTCTGACTGTCTTTATTAATTCATTTTCATAGATTTGTTGTTTCCATCCATATCAAATCTTTCTATAATTCCTCCGTTCTATTTTAAATAAAACATTGGGTGATTAATTTTGACTCCAATTTATCGCCATTATATAATACATAGTCAAGTGGGATCTTGTTAGATTCGTCTCGATGTATACTATCAAATTATAACCTTTTTATATTTTTTACGTGTGCACAACTAAAAATATTAATGATTAAAGAAACGCATTGAGTTGCGTAAAAAAAAAAACGTTTCATTTAAAACAGAACAGAGGAAGGCCCTGTTCTTTTGGACTTATTTTCAGCAAAAATAAGTAAAAATAAGTTAAGTTCAGCAAAAATAAGTTCAGTTCAGCAAAAATAAGTAAAAATAAGTTCAGTTCAGCAAAAATAAGTTCAGTTCAGCAAAAATAAGTTTAGTATTACTATTAATGTTGTAATTATTATTTTTGTTTTCAATATTACTATTAATATTGTTATTATTATTAATATTATAATTATAATAACGATGAATTTGTAATTTTTATTTATTTTTTTATTTTATTTATTTTTATTTTATTTTTATTTTTATTTTTTTATTTATTTTTTATTTTAATATTTTTATTGTTTATTATTTTTGTAATTTTTATTTATTTATTATTATTATTATTACTATTATTATTATTAATTATTAATTATTTATTATTTATTATTTATTATCTATTATCTATTATTATTATTTATTTATTATTTATTATTTATTATATATTATATATTATTTGTTATTTATAATTTATTTAAATTATTATTATTTATTATTTAATAATTATTATTTATTATTTATTATTATTATTATTATTTATTATTATTATTGCTATTTATTATTAATATTATTAATATTATTATTATTTATTAGTATTTATTTTTATTATTATTATTATTTATTAGTATTTATTATTATTATTATTATTTATTATTTATTATTATAATTATTTATTATTTATTATTATTTATTATTATATTATTATTTTTATTTATTATTTATTATTTATTATCATTATTTATTTATTATTATTATTATTTATTATTTATTATTATTATTATTTATTATTATTATTATTTATTATTATTTATTATTATTATTTATTATTTATTATTTATTATTTATTATTTATTATTTATTATTTATTATTTATTATTATTATTATTTAGCAAAAATAAGTTTAGTTCGAGAAAATAAGTAAAAATAAGTTTAGTTCAAAGAAATAAGTTTCGGTTCAAAAAATAAGTTCGGTTAAAAAAAATAAAATAAGTTCGGTTCGGTTAAATTTAAAATAAGTTCAAAAGTAGAGGCCGAAGTATGGTACATCTAACGTGGCCCACTTGTTTCCAATAACTTGATTTATTCTATAATTACCCCCATATTCCTAATTCAGGGAACATCAAAACGGGAGCAGTAAGCACAGACGCACAGTTGACTTGACAAATAGTTAAGAACCTCACACGCAGTCACGCACTACGCTTGTATACTAGTTGTCGTTAAAAAAGGAAAACATTTCCGTAACTGAATAGTGAACACCAATATGACTCAGGAATCATGATTGAATACTTGTTAATTGTTATCTTTTTCTGTTATGACCTCAAAGAGTTTATTAGATAGTGACAAATATAAACTATTTTGTATCATATATATTTGTATACTTTTATGATGCAGATTGCATTAAGGAAATTTAGTTATTTGATTGAAGGATTAAAGTTCAATAGTAGCTAGGATTTTCTTTTAGCAATATTGTAATAGTAATTATCGAGAATACTTATAGTACACCTGGGTGTACCATGCACATGGTACACCCAAGACTATTTTCTCCAAATGAGCAAAATGAGCAAATGAGCAAATTGAGCAAATGACCAAACATTTCTACTGAAATGAGCAAACACTTATATTACAAAATGAGCAAAATGAGCAAATGACAAAATGAGCAAAATAGGCAAAATGCCCAAATGAGCAAACTTGGTGTCAAATGAAGCACTCAAGTTCTAATTTATTACAAAAATACCCGCAGGTGTCCATGCTCATGGTACACCCGGGTGTACCATGAGTGAGCTCGTAATTATCCTGGCAATATCAATTTGTGTGTATTATTATAGTTATATATTTATATCTAATAGATATACAGTATGAATAATTATATAAAATATTTATTATGATAGTAATTTTAAAAAAAAGATTTTTGAAAATATGTTTAGTTGGAAATAATCTAATCAAATAACATAATATATTTGGAAAAGTCTGAACTCAAAAAAGGATAGATTTTGTATATAAGTACATATTATCATATTTGTTAAAAAAAAAAGAAAATTGTCATTGGAAAGATTTTGACATTATCTTGTATGATTTGATCATATCTTTCAACAAGAGAAGGAAATTTGAACTTGCTAAGATTATAAAAGTGTGCTCCAGTAACTAAAAGATTACAGTTTTTCATATTGTGATTAGAGCTTTTAAAGAGAATAGAAAATCAATGACACATAGTACATCGCAATGATAAAGATATCGCAAAGATAATTATTGCTTAGAATATCTTGAGATGTCCATATGCTTTATTGAAAAGCATTCATTGAGAAATCTTTTCTGTATTTTGCATAATTGCATATAGCATGGGGTTGGGTACATGAGTGTATATTTGATTGAACTGAGCAATATTTATAGCAAAGTGTTGGGTAGCATCACTTGAGTTAGTAGTGGAAACTTGTATCTTGAGTGCGGTTATAAGGAATTTACTATCAGCGGGTCAGGTAGACGTAGATATCTGAGTACATATTGAACCACATTAGAATTCTAGTTTGTCGCCATTGCTATCTATTGTTGGTTTATGCGTGTGTTTTCACTCAATTTTGAAATCTCTACTTCAGTTAAGACACAATGCATGTTGCTGTGTCATACCGTTAAAATTTTTCTAGATAATTTTAGTGACTCGATTCATTTCCTTCTTATTTAAAATCCTGCAAATTAGATTTTTCTTCAAATTTTTCAAATTTGTTGAGTATTTTTTTTGTAACAACTTTCATAGAATTCAGGAGGCAAGTTTTTTGGAACTCTGGGGTATGAGTTAAATCCTAAATAATCTGAAAATAATACTGCACTTTCAAGAAAGAAGAGAAGGGACCACTTCAAACATGTTTCATAAGTGGATATAAATGGTGATAACGGTAATCAATTTAGTATAAATTTATAGCAGAATTATTCAATTATATCATGTCCATATCTATGGTAAGGAAATCGTGTCCCCAAACAATTATTTCTTTGTAAAATTTTATTACAATCTATTACCAGTTGGGAAGGTAGTATTAAGTGGTTAAAAATATTATGAAGGGAGTCACAATGAAGTTTCATTACCATGAATATTGACGTGAGACTTTAAAATTGGCACTTTAATTTTATACTTTTACCATAATTCACAACTCTCTCTTAATTGGACCACAAGGAAATTCTATTCTAGAACTAATTGAATATGGCTGGAGTACCTACTCATACTTATTAAAAAATTAAGGAGTTTACTACTACTCCTCATAGGCGAGTGTATTTAGAGTTAGAGAATATCAGAAAGGTACACAATAATAATATATATTCCACAATGGGAATGAACTTTCAATATATTATGCCCCTATTATTCAATATGTTTGATAAATGCTCAGTTATGAAACACCCAACACATGGGTACGATTTTCATACCATGTTAAATTGAGAACACGAAAAATTAGGCTTAGACTACCTAAGAACGAAGGATAAGGGGGTGTTTTGACCATTAATTCCAAAGAGCCAAGAGGCTAATTTGAAAACCACTTGGCGTTGGGAGGAACTATTCCTTAACATTTTTGTTAAGTCGTTAGTTACTATCTTTTTCTTCAATGTGGGAAAACTAAGTTACGTACATGGAATTCAACACTTTGAGCTTTCAAGAAAAGTACAAAAGTTTTGATTGGGTGGAGTTGATTTAAGTGTTTACGGTCAATGATCAGAGCATATAGGAGCTTTAAAATTTTATCCTTGGAGAAAAGGGGTTAAAATTTAATCAGAAACCAGTAATACAACCACTGAGTGTTAGAGCTATAGAAATTGAGGCATATATATCTGTAGGTTTGATACGATCATGCAGCTACGCAAATCCGAGCTAAAATTGGCACCAGTGTGCCGTGCATGGGTTGGCACTTGGCATTACCAAATCCTCTCTATTGTTTGCGCTAACTGGAAGTTCAGGACGAGATTTTAGCGTTTTGCCTCTATCATGCCACTCGAGATCTGGGTACATGTTAATTGAATTGAATCAATGATGGACATAGACACATTTCACATACTATTATTGATTCGTTCCTTATCAAAGTTTAATTTTCCGTAGGTTTATGAGGATGTTTTGGTCATTATACTTAAGGGTATTTGGTTCACGGTTCTGTTTAAATTTGCTCAAAGTTTTACCCATTTTGTAATTTCTACCCATAGATCGAAGCAGTACTTCACCAATTGTCTGCATTAACCTTATCCTAATGTTAGTTTCAGTTTACAAACATTACGTTGAACGTAGAAAGAGAAACGCAATAATTTCTTAAATAAGGTTATAAGCAAAAAATGCACTAGAATTTCATCCATTACATAAAATCCAAATAACATTACAATCACACAATATAATTAAAGCGACACTTAAATAAAACTTATAAGCTCCATTATAGCAAATTAGCATTGGCTAGTCAAGCTAAAGTGACTGTATTATTTGTAGGAGCTCGAATTAAGCAAATAAAACATTACACATTACATGCATATATCATCATCTAATTCATTCATGGGGTACTTATGTAATACCCCAATAGATGGAATTTGATGATAATCTAATGATCAAGGGATTGATCAATATTGAAAGACGGTATATATAGATTAGATGCATTTGTAATCAGCTGGGTAATTGTGTCCACACTGGTTAAGAAGCAAGCGCAATGGAGCATCGACGTCGAGGAAGATGCCCAAAAGATTAGCCTTAAGGGCAAGGCATAGGCAAACTGCAGCTTCAAGATCAGCAATGCCAGCAATGAGTGGGCAGCAAGATTGTTTGCCAAGGGTTAATCCATTCAGCAAACCAACACACACACTTAATGAAGAGTAGCCACCTTTGATAGAGCAGATGGGTGTGTTGGTAGCTGAGGCAAAATTACATAAAACAAGGCTAAATGCGAGGATCAAAGCAATAGTTGCAGAGCTCTTTGAAGCCATGGATTTCAAGAAGTGTTTTTCAAGATGAGGATTTTTGTTTGTTTTTGTTGTGATATAGGTTGAAGGGAAGACGTAGTATTTATAGGCTGCATGGAGGGTATAAACGTAATTCAAGAATACTAAGCTTGGGGTAACACGTTATAATAGAAATTTTCGCCTATGAATTATGACTTGCATGGGAGCTAGAGAATTCCGAGCATGGAATCGCATCCATGTGCTAATTGTTGACTTTATTTACAAGGTAATTACTAATTAGTACTCGTACACAACTCTTACAGTCAAGTTAAAATCATCATCTCATTTGTCATATTCTCTCTTCTACCAGCTGCCTCCTTCCTTACAAGTTACAACCAGTCGACCACGCCACCCCTTCGTATGGCCTACTATACCTTATATCATAGGCATCCAATTGCTAGAGTGATGCAGATATTGTGCGGTAGTGGCGGTGAAGAAGGATCATCGGCTGCTCGCCGCCATCAGAGTCGAGTTCTTAGGCTTGTGGCTATCAAACCATGTAATATCAACACAAGCAAAGAAACCTACTATACCTATATAATTAAGAAAGTACGTAATTGAAATGAGGCCAAATTTTATTTTTACTTTTATAAGAGTAAGTGGTATTTCATACTTGTAACTGTTTATAACCTTAGGTCCTTAATTACAAATGGAAAAGCCCAAATTCCACTTGGAACCACTGTACTTTGGGCTTTTCCATTTGGTATCCAATTTTTTATATTGGAATCTATATGGTACCACTGTAATTTGGACTTATTCTCTACCATAACATTGTGTTAAACAAAACATTAGTTTGGGGGTTAAACAGGGTTAGGAGTTTGTCTAATTTTGCGTAAGTAAGGTTTTAGAAGTCATTTTTGTACTTAACGACCAAATTTAAGGTCCAATTTGGTAAAACTATATGTAGGCATTTTCCGCACATAAAACGAGGTTTTAGTCATGCTTCTCGAATGTCGACTTCAATTTTGACCCATAAGAGCCGAAATGACTCCCAAACCTTAGTTGAACTATTCTCAATACACAAGGCACGTGGACGAGGCAAACTACTAACCCTATCTAACCCAAAACTAATGTTTTATTTAACGTAATGTTATGATAGAAAATAAGTCCAAACTACAGTGGTACCCTATAGAATCCAAAAAAAGTTGGGTACCAAGTAGAAAAGCCCAAAGTACAATGGTACCCAATGGAATTTCCCATTACAAATTGATCCTTTGACATGGTATTAGAGCCCAAAGTATAGTGGTACCAAATTGAAAAGCCCAAAGTACAGTGATTATAAATTGCTTTCTACAATATTACAACAAAATCTCACTATATAGTACTGATTTAACGTATTGGTGTCTATTTATCTATTGTTTTGTGATAGAGTATATAACTATTCATGGGTTTCAATCATGAGTTTAAACTTTTGGTTGACTTAGTCTTTTGACATGGTATTAGAGCCAACGTGACCTAAAGGTCACGAGCTCAAATCTCATCCACCCCTTTATTCTAAGTGGAATATTTACCGCTAGGTATGAAGGAGACATGTGCTGCATCCATACTTCAAACCCAAGGGGCATAATTTTTCATTGACTCGGTCCTTTGACTATTTTAGCTTTTAAAATTAACAAATATGGGAGCAAGTATTTTAATTTATTTGTTGGTGTTAGGCAATAATTTTTATGGGTGGTAAAAATATTAATGCATAATGGACAATAGCATAGGAGTATAATGTATAATCTTTTTAAAACTATAATAACTATATATATCAAATGACATATATAAGCGTATTCGGTTCAAGGAAAAAATATCGTCTATTTCATGTAATATACATTATGTCTCAGTTTTTGTTTTTTTGAAAGAATTTTGTCTCAGTTTATTGCTTGAACAAGGGACTTGATATATTGGCTTTGGAGTTTGGGTTCATAAATTATTAAGTGGTCTGATTGAGCATATACCCTAAAGACATAACAATATACTCAATTATAAGTCATAAGGTATATATCGCGACAATCTCAATAATGTGGTCCAAGTATGGTATAACTTATGAGATACTACTATGACTAAATTATGATGAGCTGTTTGTATGGTATAATAAATTTTTTCATATTGGTGACCCTGTATTCTAGAAAAATGAACACGGTGCAAAGAAAATTGGTTTTCTAAGATAACTTTGTGTTGTGTTAAACTACTCCATAAGCATAAAAAAGAGAACTTTAGAGAAATTGCCAACTAATAACATGATACTAATTAAATATTAATTTAACATTAAACTAAATAAAATAAATCACAAATAATTAAACTGTTAGACTATGAAGAATATATGGAGAATATTCTTCATTATGTATTGCGTAAATAATTGTATAATCCCTTGTAATTAGCTATTTGTTAGACTATGAAGAATATATGGAGAATATTCTTCATTATGTATTGCTGTAAATAATTGTATAATCCCTTGTAATTAGCAATTATCCCTTGTAATTAGCTATTACTGATTTACAGCAATACATAATGAAGAATATTCTCCATATATTCTTCATAGTCTAACATAAACTAATCATGAACAACTCATCTAAGAAAAACAATTAAAATAAGGAAAAATTGATGGGAATAATCCCACCTTTGGACTATATTCTTAAAACAGTCTCAATTTTTTACTAACTCAATAAAATCCCACCTTTTGTCTTATCTTCTTAAAATGATCCTGTTTAACTTGTCAACTACTGGAAACTTGTTAACCTTTTTTTTTTGGTAAAATTGACCTCAACACCCTGAACTATGGCGCAGGTGCACCAAACACCCCAAACTAAGACTTATAGCAAAAACACCCCAAACTATGGGCTAGGGTGCATTGCGTACCATAAATGAGAATTGTCGCCGGAAAATGCACCGGCTCTGGTGGAATCTTCATTTTTTAATATTATTTTGCTTCCCCCTTCCTATTTTCTTCTTTTTTCTCTCTAATTTTTATAATTAGACCCAAAAAAAGGATCTGCCTCCATTTCTTCCCCAAATTCAGTATTTCTTCTCCAAATTATATGGGTTTCTTCATATCCTTCAATTCAGCTTCCAAGTGATTATTTAATATAAATGATATTTATACAAATCCTTATTACAAAAAACTAAGAAGAACGACAAAACAAAATAAACTAAAATGCAAAAATGACATTCAATAATTACAAAACAAATTAAAAAAGAAACAAATTACAGAAAAAAATCATAACACAAACCAACCATATTCAGAACCAATTTTTTTTTTAAAAAACTGAAATGAAAAACCGATCCAACCTTTCTTTAACCTTCGAACTTCGGCCATCATTGTCCATCAATACATCTTTCGTCAACAGTTCTTCGCATCTTCAACCTTTGAACTTCAGCCATCATCACCTAACATTTCTTCATCTAATTACTCCAAAAAAATACCACGAGACCGACCACCACCGGAAACAAGAACATGAAGAAAATGGTGAAAAAACAACTGCAAACATAAAGATCTGAGAGTGCAAAAGGTGAAAAAAACGACTGAAAATGGGTGACGAGAAGAGTGACTTCGAGGGACTGAAAATGGTGAAAAAAACCGAGTGAAAATGGGGTGATGGGAAGAGTAACTTCTGACGGCACCACTCAGATCTAAGAGAGAGAAACGCTGAGAGAATTTGGGGAAGAAATAAAGGCAGATTTTTTTGGGTCTAATTATAAAAATTAGAGAGAAAAAAAAAAAGAAAAAAGGAAGGGGGAGCAAAATAATATTAAAAAAATGAAGATTCCACCGGAGCCGGTGCATTTTCCGGCGACCACTCTCATTTATGGTACGCAATGCACCCCAGCCCGTACTTTGGGGTGTTCTGGCTATAAGCCTTAGTTTGGGGTGTTTGGTGCACCTGCGCCATAGTTCAAGGTGTTGAGGCCAATTTTGCCTTTTTTTTTATAAAAAAAATTCATCTTTTCTGCAACAGATGGAGGAGAAAGATGAGTTGGAGATCGAAACCACCAACCAGCTGCAGCTACCCACCCCCATCCTCCATCAAACCACATTACACCCACCAAAACCCACCACCGGCCACCTTGTCTCGACTCAACATCCGCAACCTTGATTGCAATGGCAGAATGTGGAGTAAGTTTCACGACTGAGGGGAAAGAGAGGGTGGAAGGTTAATTGCCCAGATCACGTTACTTCATGTATTTCGCAGCCTAATTGCCTTTGCAACCCCCTTTATTCTTCATTTGGGGATAATGCTCTTGTATACTCTTCTCGCCATTGTAAGATCCCTCATCTGAATCTTACAGATAACAATTTACTTCCTCTTATAAAAGAACAGGCTATTTCTCTGGCAGTGTCATGAATTTCAAAATCATGGTAAAATAACAGAGTTATACAAGAAAGATAAGCAGCTAAAAATAAAGAATGTGCTTACCCATTCCCCAGAAATCACTTTCCCATGGATTAGAGTTTTTAATGGATACCCAATCAGACTTGGCCAAATATAATCCATTAGTTTGTATTGTGTGCCAACAAGCCATGCATATTGATGCAAAGAAATAGAGCAAATAATCATCAAACACGATTTTGGAAAATGTAAAGTTGTAACTCTAAGCACAAATTCATCTTTAAATTTTTTTTATCATCATCAAAGACACTCTAAACAAATTGCTTTCATTGAAAGCCAAAAAACACTAGACGTTTTGAAACTTGTTCTAAAACAGTAGCTCCAGACATTTGGTGCAATTTTGTTTCCCATTATTTAGCAACCATGTTTCAACTAAATGTACTGAGAAAATAGATTATCCTATAATTTCCTTTTTTGAAGCTCTTGTGTTCGATTATATGCCTATGAAAAATCTATTATTGTCCTTCGAATTTTTCTCAAAATAACTTGATTCTTTTCTCGTTATTCACAATTTCTCGAATTTTTTTTACTCATATTAATCTACATCTCAACCTCTGAAATCTCCTCAAATGGCTACACCACTCCAACTGTATTAAGTGCTCTAAAATGCTCTAGCAAAGACACTGCTATTAAGGGTAAATATATTTTATTTTTCATTTTGAAGTGATGATGGGAGAAAAAGAGGAGGGGAAAAAAGACAGAGGAGAGGAGTTGATTAAAACTTTTCCCATTGAGGTCTCTCATCACTTTTCCCCTAAACTAAGCTATAGAGGTTAGTCCTCCTAAAACGTTAAACTATTCTAAAACAAAGAGTGGTGAATAAAAAAAATTAAAACTTTAAAACTTAAGAGTTAAGGGTATTTATTCTACTTCAAAAATTAAAGAGAGAATAAGAAAAAGGGAAAAGAAAATAAAACTAGTAAAGGAATTAAAAAAAAAAAGGAAAGAAGAAAAAAAGGAAAAAAAGAAACTAAGAATTAGGATGCCACACTACCCTATTCCAGTGAATTTCATTCCTAGCCCACAAAACATAGTATACACTAGAGCTGCCAATGCTGCTGCTATTATCTTCTTCTGCAGATGAGACCTCCTACTCTTAGGTATAAACAATATAATTCTAATTTGATACATGTTCTAAGCAGAGGACATATATATGAAGCCAATCTCTTATATTATTCGCATTAAGCACTTGCCTGCAAAATCACACAGATAAAATAGATGATAGTGAGATTCTCTGCCATTAACACACAACAAACATTCACCTTCCTCTGTTTGCAGATGACCTCCTTCTTTTTGGGTGTGTGGATGAGATTATTGCTTTTCAGGTTAGAGAAGTGCTAGAAGAGTTCTGTCATGAGTCAGGTCAAAAGATAAATGATGATAAAAGCCGTCTAATTTTCTCCCCTAACACCCCTGATGCTACTAAGGAGCTTTTCCAGGAGACAATTAATGTGAGGGAATCTACCAATTTAGATATGTACTTAGGACTCCCCATCTCCCATAAAAGACCTAGCAAAAGAGAAGTTCAATTTATTGTGGAGAAAGTTAGGAGTCGTCTGGCAAATTGGAAAACCAAATTTCTCTTGAGGGCGGGAAGATTGGTGCTCATTAACTCAACCCTGAACACAATTCCTAATTACTATATGCAAGCAAATTTCCTCCCTATTTCCATTCTCTCGGATTTAGATAAAATTTGTAATAATTTTCTATGGGGGGAAAAGGAGGGGAAGAATTGTTTGCACTTAGTCTCAAAGGAGTGTACCTTCTTGCCTAAAGCTAAGGGTTGGCTGGGCATTTGGGATCATAGAGCCCTGAACACAGCCCATATGGCTAAGCTAGGTTGGCGCATGTGTCAAGGCCCATCAAATCTGGCCCAAGAATGCATAAAGTCTAAGTATGTTAAGAGTCGAGGTATCACTAAGTTTGGTAATGGTTCCCAAATATGGCAAAGCATAGGCAAGGGTTGGGATTTACTTGAAACTAGTTGTCAATGGAACTTAGGTGATGGTAAGATAGCCTCCTTTTGGCATGATAAATGGCTAGGTAGCGGGTGTTTGAGAGGTATGATAGAAGGGCCTCTCACTAGGCAAGACAACGGGGCCACGGTGAGGGATATTTGGCATGATGGTGAATGGAATGGTGGTGATATCTCTATTACGTTCCCGGAGGAAATTCACGAAAGGCTTAGAAGTTTTGTATGGAGTCCAACCCATGACCCAGACCTCCCTTACTCCTCCTTCGTGCATCATAATACTTTTTCTTTGACCAAAGCTTTCAATGCTACAATAGGGGGTAGGGGGAGGGACTATCATGACTTGTCTTGGATTTGGAAGGGTTGTCACCCTCCAAAACTCAAGTTTTTCACGTGGCTTAGTTGGTTGGACCGCCTTTCCACCCAAAAGATGTTATACATTAGAAAAATTATAAGTAGCCATATGTGTACTATATGTGGTAATGTTGTAGAGGATGTCCTCCATGTGCTTCGAGATTGTAATTTTGCACAAGAAGTTTGGAACCATTCGCAGTTCCAGCACAACCCCCTTGGAGATACTCGCGAAAACTGGATTTATAAAAATCTTCGCAATTCGGACTTGTTTCAAGGCACCCAATGGTTGTCGACCTTTCCCTTCCTGTGTCATGAAATTTGGATCGTGAGAAATAAGAAATTGTTTGAAACCACCCCCACCCCTCCCCGTTGCATCTCATTAAAAGAGCTTTGTTTCTCTCAGCGGAGTTCAGCTCCTCCGTTCAACAAATCGCACCAACTCCCCATAATCTTTCCCTGGATAACCCAAGCATCATTCTCCCACAGTGGGCTGTCATTAGTGTAGATGCATCCTTTGCTGGGTGCTTTGAGCATGCGGGTATTGGTGGTTGGCTAAGGGACGATAGAGAAGCCTGGGTCATGGGTTTTCAGGAAAAAGTTTAAATCGGATGTGTTGATGGCCGAGCTGTTGGGTATCATTGAGGGATTATACCTAGCAAAGCATGAGTTCTATGAGTTTGTGACTATACTTACGGATAATTTAAAAGCTATTGAATTACTTACGCAGGATGTAATCCATAATGATGCTTATTGTAATGTGGTGCGAAAATTTAGGGCATGCAGACAGGAGTTTAAGGGAGTCAAGTGCACATTCATGAGGCGTGAAAAAAATAAGGTCCCGGATTACCTTGCTCGTGAGAGTAGGAGGCACCTGCCTCAGTTAAATGTTGTTAGGATGATTCCCCAACCCCCTAATGATTGTATGAACTTATTATTATCGGATTGTTGTAGGCCTTTAGGCCAAAACTCGGGTTAATTTTATGCTAGGCTATGCCACTTTTTCACCAAAAAAAACATTCACCTGAATCCATGACTCCTATTTACACCAGCCTATCGGCAGTTCTAAATCTTCCTTGCATCACTAACCAGCATATCAGTAATATACATTAGAAGTGACATTCTGTTCCATATTATCTTATCCTAGCTAGTGTACAACATCATGTCTGCCAATCAGCTTCTCACACACCCTTTTCCTTTTTCATATCGTCTTTAACTTTGCAAACCTGCTTCCAATACCAGCTATACTCTCCTTTGGAGGGATGTAGCTCTCTATTTTCTATACAAAATCCTATCTCACGCCATGTTACAATAAAATTGTTTTTGAATATAAGGTAAAAGCTTTCGTATGAGGCATAAATGACACGTGGCGGACATACCTCTCAAGTCATAAATAACATGGCGTCAATTCGGTGTTGAAAGAAGTGCTACATGTAGCGAGCTACAATGCTTGCTCACACACATTTTGATAATATATATATTGACAATCAATATTTACGAAGAAACTAGCATGAGTGTCGATCATGCATTAGTTAAGTTACATGTGATCCCCCGATACCATTCCCATTGATCCAGCTAGCATGGGTGTCGATCATGCATTGGTCAAGTTCATACGAGGTCACCCAATATCAAGCCCACCAATCAAGCTATCATGGGTGATGCTTATGCGCCAAATTTGTAAGATACGATCAAGCCTAATTATCTTGTCTATTTTAGGAGGACATTCTTTATTTTTTTGAATAAATATTATGACAAAATGGGTTAGTATGAGTACGAGATCTGTCAAGTTGGCTCACTATTAAACTGTAGCGAGTCTTTTGAAATTTTACTTGGTCGATCCTTCTAATAGTTTTGGATGAGTTACGGTCGAATTAATTATTAAAAAAATAAATTAGAGTAGTATATTTGTAACTAGCTTTTGTCCTGAAGTAAGCTCGACATGTATTTCATTTAAGGACATTTTTTTTATAAATTAAATTTGATGTTATAATTTGAAAACTTCTTAATCGGTTCAAAATTTTAGAAAAGTCGATTTTGTGCCAAACAAAATACAAAAGAATTGAACTTAATCTATTTATAAAATCCACATGACCTGATACCTAAAGTAACCTGCAACGAAGTGACCCGAATAGAATCTCACCCAAAACTAAAAGTAACTCTAAAAGCTGAAAAGAGTGATGTAAAAAAAACCAAATCATAAAAGTTGATTTAATCTGACCCGAAACGACTCGATATAAATGAAAAACATACGATATATATAAGGCGAACCACGTTAACTACATGCAAGCTGATGGTTGACAGCTTATGATTTTGATTGCTAATATAACGAGATGAGAATATTCTGCTACAACTGTTACACCACATGGATATACAACCTTCTAATAAGTCCCAACCCTAGAAAAATAGGGGGGGTTCTTGAATTAATGAATAACAATAATAACTTTTAAAATATATTGATTTGTTAAGAAGGATTTAATTGTACTATATAAGATTTAGAACGGTTGTAGCTTGTAGGGGATATCTTCGTATTATGAGATGACAACCCTAAAATTTATTCAAATAATATCCTGATATAATCGTTTAAATAATTAGACTATGTTAAGTACTGCTATAGCAATATATCTGACTAGAACCTCTTGTTTCCTACAACAATCTATTAGGATGCTATGTTGCTATTAATGGTAATTTCCCTAATCCCATATAAAAAAGGATGCTATGTTGCTATTATAAATTGCCGAACAGTGTGTTCATGCTAAATAATAAAGACAAGCACAAGCTGTAATTTATTTTACGTTGAACAGTATATCTTAAACTTATCACTAAGTTTCGAACTACTGTTGGCCATATTTCTCTTTATCGAGAAATTGAAGAAGCTATACAAGGATTTTGTCAAGCCTGCTCATAGGGTACTTAGTGTCTCATTTAAAAAAAGAAAATTCTTATCACGAAGCTTATTCATAAATCCAATGAGAAATTGATGAAATTGACCAACTCCGTGAAACGATAGTGGCATTAAACAAAAACATGTCATTTTATTATCAATCTCGTACAACATAATTTTAAACACGATGATAAATGAACCATACATGGGGATAATACGTCAATAAGAAGGAACTGGAATCCCATATCTAATAATAGAACCAATATCGAATAAGAAAGGTTAAATTAGGTACGGCGTGGAGGGCACTGGAAGCCAGTAGGTAGCTTGCATCCACAATAGTTGACAAGAGCAGTAAGATCAACATTGAGGTTGAGGTTAAGAAGGCCTAGGATATCGGCATGAACCGCGGTGCAAAGGCAAGCGGCAGCATCAAGGTTAATGAGGTTACCTACAAGGCTGCAGCAAGCCTGTTTTTCAGGAGATCCAAGGCGAAGATGAACAAGATCAAGCACATCTGCGCACACATTCAACTTAAGGGTATCAGGAGGGCATGTCTTAAGAGGTCGGGCTACATATGAAGACAAGGCCAGGTT
Organism: Beta lomatogona; assembly: GCA_947646795.1. Classification (NCBI taxonomy): domain Eukaryota; kingdom Viridiplantae; phylum Streptophyta; class Magnoliopsida; order Caryophyllales; family Amaranthaceae; genus Beta; species Beta lomatogona. Next base: position 3,005,027 of record CANSNZ010000150.1, read on the forward strand.
AAACAAAACAAGGTTCAATGCAAGAAAGAGAGCAACTGAGGCTGTGCTTTTTGGGGCCATTGTTTATGATAAAAGTTTGAGTAAATGAGTAATGCTTAATTTCTGTGATATATATTGAGAGATATCAACACAGATAATTAAGTAAATGGTTTGTGTTTGATGGTGAAAAGTAACAGGAAGGTTGAGCTATTTATAGGCTGCAACGACGATGATGATATGAAGGAATTATATGTTGAGACATTTAGTGGATGAATATGAATTATGAAATGATTAATTAATAATGTCCAGCGCATGGTTGGTACGTTGAGCTAGCTAGCGGCCGGCAAGATCTCAAATCTAAATAAGTCATAAAGCATGGTGCATATATTTTTCTAGTCATATATAGCAAATGGGAGCTTTCATTGGTTGCGAGGTAAAATTAAAATTTGGTACGTATATATATGCCGATCGTTTAGTCCAAAATCAAGTATTTAATTATGTGATTAAATATTCTCTAACCATTAAGTTCGTCCAAAATGCATTGATATTGATTAGTTATAACATAATAGTACAGCATAATGGAAGTATATGTTAAATTTTTGGCAAAATTGGCCTCAACACCCTAAATTATAGCTCGGGTGCACCAAACAACCCCAACTACGACTTATAGCCAGAACACCCCAAAGTACGGACCTGGGTGCAGTCCGTACCATAAATGAGGTCAACGCTCGGAATTTTCACCGGATTCTCCCCGCTTTCTTATTTTCTCCTTTTTAAACCCTAATTTTTTTACTGAAACAAAAAAAAGGCATGTGCCTTCATTTTCTCCTTCCTCAACTGGAGACAAAGTCTTTCTTCTCCAAATTCCCTCTTACTTCCCCAAATTCCCTCTATCTTCCCAAATGAACCCTAAATTCTGAAAAAAATGAAATCTACATAACAATAATGAGCTGAACTTCATTTTCACGTTTCAAGAAGAATTCAAATACTCCCTCCGTCCCAGAATAGTCTGAACACTTTCCTTTTATGTTTGTCCCATATTAGTTTGAACACTTCCATTTTTGGCATGGTCCCACTATTAATATATTATTTCTTTTACACATCATTGGCCCACACTCTACCTTTTATCAATAAAAAGTTACCCAACTTTCTCTCTCCTCTAATAAAAAATACCCTACCAACTCCTATTACATCTACTTTTTAAATAAAATAACATTTGATAACTACACTACAACTCATCACCTTAAACTACGTGTCCCAACAAGTGTTCAGATCTTTCTGGGACGGAGGTAGTACCAATTTAGGTAATGGTAGGGTCTACTGTCGACACATATTGCCCGCAGTAGTCCAAACTACTTGGAAGTTCAACCACAATCAAGGAAAACGCTTCTATGACTGCCCAATATATAGCACTCGACTTATAGCTGGTGAGAATTTCGGTCACCAACCTCATTTATGGTACAGACTGCATCAAGGTCTGTACTTTGGGGTGTTCTGGCTATAAGTCTTAGTTGAGGCTCTTTGGTGCACCCGCGCTATAGTTCAGGGTGTTGAGGCCAATTTTGCCTAAATATTTATATAGAGACATATGAAGCTCTCATGGACGATGGCACAAGATGCCTTTGAGTGAATGGGGTTGTCAGTAAGTAAGATCTCCAAATTGAGGAAGAAGTTGGTTATAGCAAGCACTACATATGACATAATAATGAAGTGTTGTGTACTCACTAAATTCCTTGTGTGCATAATATGGATAAAAGAATTAACCATGCCGTAATATAAACCAAAGAAAATTAGGCATTTGATTGTGATTGGTTTTAATAGACTACTGCAAAGTATTTGTTTGAATTGTAATAAGTCTGCATTGGGCCTGTCAAGCCAACATGAGTTTCTGGGGTTTTGCAATTTCAGATCCGTCCTAGAAGATTTACGATATGAGCAAATTAACCTTTAGGTTCAAATTAGTACTGTTAAAAAATACTTCCTTTGTTTCTTATTACTTGCATCGTTTCTTTTGCCCAAGGACTAAGGTGAGGAGAGAGATAAAAAAAGCAACCCTATGTGCAAGGACAGAGAAATAGAGAATATATTGCCAAAATAAAAACGATGCAAATAATAGAGAATTGCCAAAAATGAGAAATCATGCAAGTAATAATATACGGAGAGAGTATAAGTTTTTACATGCTAACTTGGATCAATCATTTTAGGCTTCTGTATCATGTATATTTTCAAATTTTTTTTAAGATTCTTTTACCTTCCAAAATGTGCTGTCTTACATTATTAATAATTTGATGCATTGACTGCATTATTACGGTGTCACGGATCGGAAGAGACTATAATGTGGATATTAATCAAAAAAATAGGTAGAATGTTTTGATCGCAGTGATCAAGTAGTACATTAATGACTTGTACCCAAATTAAATAGTAGTGGATCAATGCTAAAGAGCAATCTTCCTCGTCATACAATCTGAAGTAGGCGGTGCAGAAACTTAGAATATGTGTCGTGCATGAAATTATCATCCGAAAGTCATCTGTCGCGATACTAATAAAGTAATAATATTAGTGATGATCCCGGCATAGGCGGGATCTCATGCATCATCGATGAATTATGCATGGTCAACTTATAATGGCAAGTGAAAACTAAGAAACTTAATACATCTGCCGAATTTGTAGTCTCGATCAGAGGCGACGCTGAGCATGTTTAACATGAGCGATTTTGTAGAACTCACGAGTCACGAAAGTTTAAGGCCCAAACTACTTTTGATATCAGTTTTATTGACTTGTTGTACAACATGTTTTTTGATGCCGGTGTTGGACTTCTATATTATATTTGAATATTTTTATGGAAGAAATATGATATTAATCCGTGATTATTTTGTTATTTTACAATATTGAACTGAAATTTCATATATATGCATGCGCCAAAATTAGAAATTTCGAGCTAGCCTAGTTATCTTGTTTATTTTAGGTGGATAAATTTGAAAAAAAATAACATGACAAAATGGGTTAGTCAGGGTATTACATTGGTCACACTTGCTTGCTAATAAGACCGTCGCGAGTCTTTTGAAATTAAACCTCATGGATACTTCTAATTAATAGTGTTGTGGAATAAGTTAGCGCCGAATCAATCAATTAAAAATAATGAATGAAACCAACTTATATGAAACTAGTATTTTGCCCAAGCTAAGCTCAACATGTATTATATATAAGAACATACTTTTTTTATTGGATTATTTTTGAATGTTATTATTTAATTACTTCATAACTAATCAAAATCTTAAAAAATTTAGTTTTACAATATAATTTTTGAGGAGATGATCGAAAATTTATCTTTAGAAGATGATATCTTTTGTATTAATAGAATATTTAATTTTTTCAAAAATATTTCACAAAAGATTTAGGCGGAAAAATTGTTTTGTGAGCATGATATAGGTAATCTTTAATGTTTGTTTTAATATAATGTGATAGAAAAATAGATATAAGATAGTAATCAAGTGAAATACCAAATATATGTGGATATAAATAAAAAAAATCCTAATTAAAATAAACAACATCAACTATATATAAAAGTGGTACGAAGGGTCATTTGATGTCTTAAAGAAGTCAGTTAGAGCAGAAACATTTTTTCGTTCCCTCTAGGGTGTCTCCTTGGGATGGGTTTTTTGGTTAAGCCGAATCAGAGCGAAAACTCACATATTGTATTGCTTCGGATGAAGTTTTTTATTAAGGCTATTTTTATTCGAATTTGCTGTATAACTAGTTCTAAGGTGTTTTGTACTTATGTTGGATTTTTCAATTTTTCAGGAATTAATTGTAAGTGCCGTTTGGCTATCCCTTATGAATGAATCCTTTTTCTTCCTATAAAAAAAAGAAGTGGTACTAATTAATATGAAAAAGACACAGAGATAAAAATACATCTCAGATGTAGTTTCCTCACTAGCATGATCCATTGCAAAGATGATCTCCTACTCAAATTAATCACATAGTACATATACTTACAATAGGATAGATGTACCTTTTATAATTCGAATAAATTTCTTCCTATTATTTAGGCATCCCTAATAATCCAATCATGACTCTCTATGGAATCGTGCAATTTAGACATTAAAGATGACAATCTAAATTTCTTAAAAATCAATTAAACCAATGTCTATAGAGAAAATTAAATGTTTTACATCATAATATGATTGTTTAAAAGGGGGTCTAGGGTGAACATGAGTGAAACAATATGTGCACAAGGACTTATGTTGATGATGAGTCTACTTATCAAACCAAGATGTGCACTTAGTTCAAATTTGCAGCAAGAGATGGTAGTCAGTTCAAGAATCGATCCAGATCCTGTCATACCTGTCCCATTTTTAAGGGTATGGATCTATATAGGCTTTTTAAACTTAATGAATCTGGGTCGAATCAAGGTGTAAACGTTCTTGTGTCAGATCTAGTACAGGCCTAATGATTTTGGACCCAGACCAGCCTGAGATTTGACCCATAGACTCATTTATAATTTTTTTTCTAAAAACAAATATATTTAAATTTCATAATATAACTTACATGCCCACCAGAAGTCTTTATTCTCTAAAAAAAATGAAATCAATGATGAATTGATGAGAACTATGAAATAGAATTCTTCAATATTCTTTATCATATTATGTAATGAACTATAAGATATACTTATGTAAGCATTTCGATATTGTGGATTTTAATAGTCATATGAACTAAACTTTGAAATTGAAATAGGCTTAAATAGTTTGTTTTTCCCCATAGTTTTATTCATTCATTCATTCACTTACTAGTAGTCGAGCTCTCCGTTAACTGTGTTATATGTTCATAAATTTAGGCGGAAAAAACGTATACATCAAGGATCAATGGACGGTAAAAACATGAAAAATATCTTAAGGACCGAGGTCCCAAGCGGGTCTGGGCAAGGTTCTAAATTTCTAGACCGATTGATATGGGCTGGGTTTGGTTCCACGCACTTTAAAAAATTCAAGTCTTGGTTTAGGTCTTGCTAGACCGCACCAAACCCGACTGATTTCCATCCCTACTTGCAGCTTGTAAGGCGTCGAGATGTCACAAACGCAAATTTATTGACTTGGGAAAATCATATGAAAACTGAAAGCTTTTGTTATCATATTCATAAAACCATGATAGTATAGCTCCCATTTGCATTATATGACTAAAAAATAAATAAATTTATCAAGCAAAACAATGAATTATTTAGATTTCCGATCTCGCAAACTGCTAACTCAATATACCAACCATGTGCTGAACATTATTATTTAATCATTTCATAATTCAAATTCATCCAGCTAATTAAACGTCTCAGTATACTCTTTCATATCTTCAACATCCTTGCAACCTATAAATAGCTCACCCTTCTTGTTCCTTTTCACCATCAAACAAAAACCATTTACTAAATTATTTGTGTTGATAGCTTTCAACATCTATCACAGAAATTAAGCTTAGTGATAAGCTACAATTAGCAATGGCCCCAAAAAACACAGCCTCAGTTGCTCTCTTTCTAGCATTGAACCTTGTGTTGTTTAACCTCGCCTTCTCTTCATATGTAGCCCGACCTCTTAAGACATGCCCTCCTGATACTCTTAAGTTAAATGTGTGCGCCGATGTGCTTGATCTTGTTCATCTGCGTGTTGGATCACCTAAAAAACAGGCTTGTTGCAGCCTTGTAGGTAACCTCATTAACCTTGATGCTGCCGCTTGTCTTTGCACCGCGGTTCATGTCGATATCTTAGGCCTTCTTAACCTCAACCTCAATGTTGATCTTACTGCTCTTGTCAATTACTGTGGATGCGAACTCCCTACTGGCTTCCAATGCCCTCCACGCCGTGCTTAATTTACATATGCTTGATTTTCGGCATTATTATTTTACGCTTTCCTATCCTTTTTTTTTCCTCGATCATGTACTCTTTCCGTGTTGGGTTCATTTAATTCATGTTACGTACAATTCTTTATAAACTGTATTTGGTTGTGTAGCAATACCACGTTCATAATAAAACAGCATCCTCTTGTTGTATTCCACTGGACGTTGATTACTCTTGAATTCTCATCGGACTCAGTACGCCTAGCAATAAGTTGCCCTCTTATTGTCTGAGCAAACTCGCGCAGTTAGTTGCTTGTTTTACATAGTGGGTTGCTAAACATTGTTCTAAATTTACTGTATTTCACCTTAAATATGTATCGAATTTTAGTTTTTACCCTTATAATAAACATTCTTTCACCTGTTACATACGTTCAAATCCTCTTCCTCGTACAATTCTATAATTTTTGGAATTCGATTTTAATATACAATATGCGTTCCTAAATAAGTGTTAGAGTGAGTGAATTAACACTATTCTCGCTATTATACACATACAAAAATATAGTCAAGTGGGAACTTGTTAGATTTGTCTCAATGTATGCTTTCCAAATATCAAGTTTTTATAATTTTTACTTGTGTGCAATTAAAGAAACTAATGATCCAAGAAGTGCGTTGGATTATGTGAAAAAGTGAATCTGACACATATTTAGGAACAAAGTTAGTAATATTGGATTACTTGCTACATCTTTTTATGCCCAAAGTGAGGCAAATATTTGAGTGAGCATAATTTTTGTTCCGATACTCGAAATGGGACAATTTTTTGGGTACATCTTTGCGTAGATCTTACAAATTTATGCCCAAAGTGATGCTCGTTTAAAATTTTTATTATACTTGCCATTGTTTCCGATTGAAGGTCATTTTTCGTAATGATCTTAGCACTGTATTAACAATTTAAACATTCATAAAAAAAATTCACAAAAAATGAAAGTTGTGAAAGAAATTAGTCAAATTGTAGGAAGATATAGAGGGGAATGGTGAGGAATAAGGGAATGAGAAGTATAAAAGGGAATACCAATACAGTGCGACATACACTAAACTAGACGATGTTTATAAAACCCTTTACATATTAAAATCTGTATACGGTTTAGAGCCCATGATCACCTAGTAATTTGGATTGTAGACAGCTTAATTAGTATTAATTGGAAACTGCTGTATTTCTTTTTATGCACAAAAAAAGGAATCAAAGGTTTTACTGGCTTACATGCTAATAAGGTAAATCTTTTCATATAAGGTTGTGGAAATGAGGATGAAATTTTATGAGTTGTTGAAGCATTAGTGTTTCAGATAACTCTCCCATTTAGATATTTAAGGGTGGAGCAAGTCCTAAGGAATAAATTGCAACTGACTGTGAGCACAAGTCAGAAAAAATGATCATGAGTATTAAAGTTGAGATATTAGAAAATAACGGGATAAAACTTAGTTTACCCACTAATAATAGAATTTAACATATGGTGGGATCGAACTCATCATCAATAACTACTTTCTAATCTTTATTATATAAGGGCAGGGGGAGCTATGGTGCCCCCCTATAAATTTACTGATTTGCCCATCATTAAATCAACTACTCTACCAAAAAAGGGAAAAAACAAAGTCAAACTTAAATATAGCATAAAAAATTACTAAAATGTTGAACACAATCAACACTAGTAGAAAAATGATAATTTGCGTCGAACAGAAGAAAGTCTGACGCAAATGTTCAGGAACAGACGATTTGCACCGAATGTTAACAAAGATCCAACGCAAATAACCACAACAAATGAGTAAAAAGAAGATTTGCGTTGGACAGTCTGGAGCACGTGACGCAAATGATTGAAGCCAAAGGGTTTTCGGATCCAACAATGTGCATCGGACGTGCCCAAGGGTGCGACGTAAATACCATTTGAGCCACCGAAAAAAGAAACAATTGACCACATGACGTAATATATTCATGATGAAAAAGTAAATAAGAAAATTACATCAATCAAACACTTTATCAATCGATACACAATCAAGTATTACATTAAAATGGAAAATTTCATCTATTAACAAAGTGAAATGATTTACTAACACAAAAGGTTATGTTAATACAAACATAGGAATTCCTATATAACTTCACTTAATAAAAACCTAAAAGAAAGAATAAATCTCTATTGTATAAACCAAGGGGGATGCTATGGTGTCCCCCCTATGAAAAATCTTTTTTGTCCATAGCTATTCAAATTTTGAATTCTCTACAATTATATTCCTACTTTAAAGATGGGGTCATGGTGTGTATTGGTGTCTCCTTAAAATTCCAATAATACACTAAATAAGCATTAGCAAAGTAACTTGACCTAATGAGAAAAATGGTTACTCAATAAAAAAAACTTTTACAAATTTAATTTGACTCTAACTAGACTTTACATCTAAATGTTCATAACAATTTCTAAACACTTTATAAATTACATTAGTTTGTACTATAATGATTATAAATTACACTTTCAAAATTATATTTAGATGAAGTTTAAGAACAGACACAAGCAATCGATGCACGCGTCGCGTGCATAAAAGACTAGTTTAGATCAAATTAAAGAACATACCCAAACAATCGATGCACGCGTTGCTTGCATAGAAGGCTAGTATATGATAATGAAGTTGAAGACTCTTGGAGAAAACTAAAGTTACATTCATATTAAAAACACTCTTCTTGGCCGGTCCCTGGCCAACTATGAGCGATTGAGCCCTAAGTCGTCGCATCTTTGACCTATGCTGAAGTGGCACAACCTTTAGCATAGGGTAGGTCGGCAGTGTGTCGACCTATATCCTATCAGCTGGAAAGAGCGAGGTCAAGAAAAGTTTCCGCAACATTACTACTAAAATGAAAGAGTGTATTTGGGTGTAACATGTTACACCCTAACTTATTGTGTAATGTCTCAGATGTGCGAACTAATAGAATTGTTTCATACCAGTATAAAACTTTTTCATGTCATTATGTGTGTTTTTATATCATTTTGAAGCTGTTGCATGTCATTCTTAAACTATTTCATGTTCTTTAGAAAAGCCTTTCATATTATTATTACTGACTTCATGTCATTTTTTAGCAAACTTGTATCATTTCCCTTCTATTTTCTTATGGTTTGTCAACTCGTTATATATATATATATATATATATATATATATATATATATATATATATATATATATATATATATATAATTATTATACAAACTGATATCATTTATAAGAGAAATGATATCATTATTACTCAGTTTTATGTCAGGTGTATCATTTTCTCTTATTTCATGATCATTTGCCAACTCTTTATATATTAGCTTATCATTAATACAAAAACTGATATCATTTATATGAGAAATGATATCATTATTTCTCAAAATGATATCATTATTACTCACTTTTATGTCATTCTTCAGCAAGTTTGTAACATCTTTTCCTATTTCATTATCATTTGTCAACTCTATATATACTTTATCAGTAATATATAAACTTATATAATTTATAAGAGAAATGATATAATTATTACTCACTTTTATGTCTTTTTCCATCAAACTTTTATCATTTCCCCCTATTTCATTATGATTTTTCAACTCTTTATATACCTCATCACTAGTACACAAAACTAATATCATTTATAAGATAAATGATATCAAAGTTACTCACTTTTATGTGATTTTATTTTCTTTCTTTCTATTATAATTTGAAATTTTATGCTCAGCAATTAAGCAAAATCATAAATTTATGCTTTTATCATAATCTTTAGCCACCTTGCAAATAATAATACTTTTTTATGGAGCAGTGGACGAACTTCAATGTACAAAATGTGTTCCAAGATTTTTTTTGTTATCAATAACCAAGCAGCAGAAGCCCTAATTAGCAGGCTAGGGCAAAGCGCCAAACCTGCCACATTGTCTGCCATTCTTGACATTATTTGAAGCAGAGAGGAAGTGTTGAAACAATAACTTGATTCTCGTCTCAATTGCTTCATCGATTGTTTCTATTGATTTTCGCAACCAGAATCACAACTTCATCAATTGATTTTCACAATAAAAATCAAAACTTCATAGATTGATTTTCGTCTTTTTGAGTGAGATAATCACAATAAGAATCTAATTTTTGTCTTCATCAATTGATCCAACATAGTATGATTAGTCGAATTTGGGGAACAATTCTGTTTTATATGGGAGGTTGAGCTGCAGGAGGAGGAGAGAAAAAGTACTGTGGAGAGTGTTGCTCATGGGGGTGGTGTGGTGGTGTACAGGGAGGTGGAAGGGGATGCCCATGCTAGCCCTAGCAGCAATGGGTATGGTGGAGAGAGAGAGGGGGAGGGGGGTACTAGCAGTGCAAACAACAGTGACATTTCACACGTGTGAATATTTTTTTACACAGTAAATGATTGAATGCAATTACACCTAAGACTTTGTGAAAATAGAAGCTTCAATAACGACCATATTCCATAAACTACCTCTGTTTCTTAATAAGTGCAACACTTTCCTTATTTGGAATAGTCACAATAAGTGCAACTAAGCTCAAAATGGTAAAAAGTTCAATATTATTACAAATATGCCACCAAAAAGCAAGAGGGGAGCACAATTTTTTTTTGTTTCATCACTTGAATTACTCTACTTTATTGTGGTCCCAACTTTCTCTTTCTACATTCCTTGATATTCCCGCACTTTCTCTATGTTGTACTTATTGAAAATCGGATGAAGTATACATCTTAAGCTTCATTTTCTTGGCTTTTTAAAATTAACACCTTTAATTCCCAAAGTCTAGTCCATACAATACTATACAAGCCTAAGAAAGAATGTGTTGTTTTTCACTATGGCAATTTAGTTTCCACCAAAATTTAAATGGTTACATGCATTTACCTTTGTTTGAGAACTTAATTAATTAGGCAATTAGCTTTAAGAACTTTACTATATTCATATTCTCATCAGACATTCATTCAAGTTGTGTTTTCACTCGATGTGTGTCGCTGCCACCCTACTTGTGGTAGAGAGTGAGTTTTCGCTAGAGGTGTCGCAACAAAACCCGAATTGTGAGTCAAACTGATACCAACTCGACCTGAACTTAGTTTGACCCGAGAGAGTCAATCCCTATACCTAATTGGGACCTATACCGAGATCAATCAAACCTGATCGGCACCTGTTGGGATCGTATTCTGACCCCACTATACCGACCCAAATCCATCCCCGTGATCGATTGGACACAGTAATTTTAGACACGGACCCGACTTGAAGTTAACCCAAAGCTCGATCAGACCCAATGAATACTCGATTTTGTCAGACATGTTTCTAACCTAACCGGATCGAATTCAACCCAAATCTTCAATGATGATAATAATTTTTAAAATATTGAAAGAGAAAGTCTAATGAGGCATGACATTGCTCTTCACTGCATGCGAGCACGATGCTAACAAGATTAGGCCCAAATAATTTTTAAACTTTTAAATCCTAAACCTTAGGCTTGATATCACTACATGCATGTGTGCACAGTGCAAATCAAAATCTGATTTCATTAGCTTAGACATTTATTAGTCCAAAGACCCAATGTCCGACTTTTATGATTGCAGCTGTACAAGTAATTCTCATGTCAAAACTTTCTTTTAAAACTTTCTTTTATAAAGCAATATAATATACTTCAGCCCTCTCAAACTTACATCGATGTAGGACCTTAACGTCAACTTTACTGTTTTGCTTTTCACAAGGAGAAACAAGAGAAAATCACTAATACAAGAATAACAAGATCAAAGACAATGAATTTATTTTAGTGTGGTATTTTTGTAAGGGAAATGATATTCATAGCCCTTAGGGCTATGTATAAGGTGTCTAAAATAGAAAGAAAAATCAAGTCAAGCATTTAGTACTTAGATTTTTTTTTGAAAGAGAAAATTTATTAATTGAAGGCCAAACGGCATCTACAATAACTATTAAAGAAAAACAAGATACAATTAAATAAGGCTAAATCAAATTCGTCTTCGAAGGAACTACAATGAACCAGATCGAGCAATATAGCGCAGCCCCCTTGTATTTGCTTAATCAAGCAGCTATTGATGATAAAGTCTATCATTCTGATGTAGTTTGGGAAGAACAATCTTGACCGAGTCATGTTGACCGCATCCGAGATGCTAATACTTTCATATTGAGTCTCGAACTTCAACCAATGAGCACAATTTCTCATATCTAAAAACAAAAAAACCATACTCACAAATCCTATAAGGGAGAAGGAGATTTCCAAAACATAAACTAAAAACCCCATAACAGGGTTTGAAAAGATCTCATAAAGATAGACTAATGTATTAAACAAAATAAGAAAATAAATTAAAAACTGAAAATAAAAGGGAAAAAGGGGCTTACCATGGATGAAATCATCCATGGCAGCCCCTAACTGATGAAGATGGAGTAGTGGAGGCTAGGGTTTGAGAGAGAAAGAGAGAGAGAAAGAAGGTGTTGCATTGTTGCTCTCTGGGTTATTTAGTACTTAGATTAATGTGTAATTTTGTCTTGTTTTCCCAAATTATTTCCTTTATTAGAAATATATTAAATCCTTATATATAGCCCTAAGGGCTACATATAACATTACCCTTTTTTTAATTAAAGAACCCAAATCTCTAACCGAATACGACCCGACCCAAGTATACAAGAATCCAAAATCCGTCCATGGGGCACCCTAACCCGAAATAGACCGATTTGAAAATGGTGGGCCCTTACCCGATTGGGAACCCTATCGTATGATTTGGATGTGACCCACCCCAGACGGACTCGACTAGATCTGCACCTGACTCGTGCAAATGTGTGACACGAACATGACAAGACCCAAACACACCCAACCTGACGTGGGTCAACCTTGACACCACTGGTACTTGCTCCTCCTTCTACAACCACAACTACATGACAATATAATCCATTGCCAGCCTAGCGATGTTTCCCTCTACCGGCCATAAAGCTTATCTTTCTCCCTGAGCCCACTTTCTCATTTGCTTGTGATCTTGTCTATGGAGATGAATTCTTTTTTTTTTTTAAGTGTTGAAACTTTTGTTTTATTCTCAATGGCTTATGCAAGTCGTTGAAGTAAAATCATAAGGCAAATAGTGAAATTAGATTATGTATTTAGCATTTGCAACTCGCTCGCAACATCTTATATCTTACCGATTGAACAAATTTTCTACTATTGTTCGGGCTTACATTCATGTTTTTACAATTGTTTTGGTTGTTTGTCAATATTTCAAAAAGAGAGATGATTTTACTAATCGATGTAGAAGCAATATATAAAAAATACGAAACCTACTCTACATATTGATCAATTAGGAAAGTAATTCCTATACCAAACACAACTTCCTGAAGTGATAACTTTCAAGTGGGAGACTTTTTTTTTTTTAGGGGCAAACATGAAGCACATTAAATTAAATCAAGCGCCCCCAAAGTAGTGATACTTTGGGGAAAATAGTCAAACCATACAATTTCGTCCCCAACAGGGTATACCCAACGAGCTAACAAATGGGCCACAACATTGCCCGCCCGTTTGACATGAGAAATAGAAAAAGACTCCACACAACTAGCTAGAGTAATAATATCAGAAAAAATTCGAAAAAGAGAAGTAGCACCTAATGACTTATTCTTCACAGCATTAACCACAACCAAAGAATCACCTTCAAGAGCTACGTGCCCATAGCCCAGTCTACCAGCCAACTCCAACGCATAGCGAGCACCTATTGCGTCTGCCAAGCTAGCCTCCCATCTAGCCTCCACACGCTTCACACCAAGAGCAATAATCTGACCATGATGGTCTCTACAAACCACCCCTAGACTCACTTCACCCTCTTGACTTACATGAGCGTCAAAATTCATTTTAACCCACCCCTCCAAAGGAGGACTCCAACTTGAAGGCGACGAGCACGTTAAGTGGGGTATTGTGAACACCCTCTCTGCATACTCTCTATAGTCAGTCACGAGCTTCACAAAACTGCACGCAACCCGCATAGCATCCTGTTCTTCATGCTAAAAAATGAACTTGTTTCGACAGTACCACGCTGCCCACGCCAAGGCACAGAACATTCGAAACTCCTCGCCAGCCACTCGAGACTTAAACCATTCAAAACGGTCCGCAACTGATGTCGTTGGAGCATCGACAAGCAGCAAACCAAATTCGCTCGAGCTCCAAATCTGATGCGCATAAGTACAGTCGAAGAGGGAGTGGATGATGGATTCCTCCACTGCATTACAAACAGGACAATGACTAGATTGGGCAATATGACGCGAGGCGAGACGCTCTTTAACAGCCAAGCTCCCTTTGCACGCACGCCAAATAAAATGACCTAACTTTGGTGGTCCGTCCAAACTCCATACCCCGCGCCACAGCTCAGTTTCCCTTGCTCCAAAATGAAGAGCCCAGGTGCGTAAATGCCCAAGACGATCCAGCCAATAACAAGAACGAACAGTGAAAATACCATTGCGAGCTGGCCACCAAAACCGTGAATCCCGCGGCCAAACTAGAGAGGGGAATGTTGAGGATATTCTCCCACTCCTCTTCAACAAAAACTTGTTTAACCACGTTCACATTCCACCCCCCACCATTGAAATCAATCAAGTCACTTACACGTAAGTCCGGGTCACTGTCATCTTTCATAGTAGGAACAACATGACTACCTTCACCCAATATCCATGCACTCTCCCATACCCTAATACTCGTGCCATCCCCTACGCACCATTTGAGCCCTTCAAGCAGTAATGATTTTGAACCCCATATACTTCGCCAAGTGAAACTAGGATTATGGCCTCTCAAGGCCTCTAAAAACTCCGAGTTCTTGTAGTAACGAGCCTTCAGCAAAGAGTGAAGCAAAGAAGACTCACCTTGGCTTAATCTCCACGTTTGTTTCGCAAGAAGAGCCTGATTGAAACAATGCAAGTCTCTAAACCCTAGCCCCCCATTGACTTTGGGAGACAAAGAGATGACCAACTATGCCAGTGAAGCTTCCGTTCTGCATCCTTGGCACCCCACCAAAAGCGAGCAAGCAATGAGTGAATGTCGTCAATAAGACCAGCAGGGAGACAGAATACACTCATCATGTAAGTAGGGATGGCTTGAACAACATATTTGATCAAAATTTCCTTCCCGGCGCGGGACAACAGCTTCTCCTTCCATCCTTGAAGCTTTTTCCATATTCTCTCTTTGATGCATGCAAATGTAGCTTTTTTCGATCTACCGATAACAGTAGGGAGCCCCAAATACTTCTCATGTCTCTCAACCTCCTTAACACTAAGGATCTGTGAAATCTCATTGCGGCGACTCTGATTCACACTCTTATTGAAGACTACTTATGTTTTGCTTAGATTAACTTTCTGACTGGGTGCTCTCTCATATTTACTGATAATATCAGCCACCATAGAGCATTCTTGCACATAAGCTTTCGAGAATAGGATACTGTCATCTGCAAAGAAAAGATGTGACACCATCGGGGCTTCTCGGTAGATTTTAGCACCATGAATCTTATTCTCATTAACAGCCTTAGAGATAAGAGTTGAAAAAGCATCAGCACATAACAAAAATAAATAGGGAGAAATAGGATCCCCCTGACGGAGTCCCCTAGATGGATAAAGAGAACCCTGCACACTCCCATTTATTTTGAAAGTGAAAGACACAGTTGAAACACATGCCATAATTTTCCCAATCCACTCATCACAGAAACCCATCTTTCTCATCACCCGCTCCAGGAAGCACCATTCGACCTTGTCATATGCTTTGCTCATATCAAGTTTTAAAGCACATAAACCCTCTCTGTTAGAAACTTTCCTCTTCATAGCATGAAAAATCTCAAATGCCACTAACGCATTATCCGTAATCAAGCGTCTTGGAACAAAAGCACTTTGATTGGGAGATATAGTCGATGGTAAGATCATTTTGATTTTATTTGCCACAGTTTTTGAGAGAATTTTATAGAGCACATTACATAGACTGATAGGCCGAAAATCTGTCATAGATTTCGGTGAAGCACATTTAGGAATAAGCACCACACAAGTCTGATTGAGCACGCCTAGATCAACACGGCCTCTCCACCAATCTTGTACAAAATCAATGACATCTTTACCAAGAACATGCCAAAATTTCTGATAAAAAAGAGCATGAAGACCATCAATACCTGGCGCTTTATTCGGATGCATAGAAAAAAGAGCAATTCGCACCTCATCACCCGTCGGACATGCACACAACGTCTCATTCATCTCCGATGAAACGCTCCTCGGCAAGCCAGACATAGCCTCGTCAAAACTGTCTAGATGTGATGTAGCAAACAGGTCCGTGAAATATGCCTCTACAACTGCCCCAATATCCTCCCTATCTTCCTTCCACTCCTCATCCGCATCAAAGACTGCACAGATGGTGTTTGTTTTCTTGTGTTGGCTAGCTTTATGATGAAAATAAGACGTGTTCTTATCACCATCACGTAGCTCATTCGCTCTCGCACGTGCATGCCAATATGACTCTTCAAGTATATGAATTTCATCCAGCTCTCTCGAGACAGCATCACATTGTTTCAACGTAGTAGCATCCATAGAACGCTGTTGAAGGTTATTGAGTGTAAATAGCGCAGCTTTCTTTCGCTTCTTCAAGTGACCGAAAGTTTCAAGAGCCCAAGCAGACAGCTTCCCGGATACATTCTCTAATCTTCGCCAAATGCCATCACCTACCCCCTCACGCCACGCCTCCTCCACAACCTTGCCACACTCCTCCTTCGAGAGCCACATAGCTTCAAACTTAAAAAGCTTGTTACCCCGTCGAAACAAATCATTTATACCTGTTTTCAGCAATAAAGGGGCATGGTCAGAACGATACCTTGGTAAGTGAAGCACTTCCCAAGATGGAAATAGGTTGCACCAATCCTCATCTGCAAGCATGCGATCCAAGCGTTCCTGAACAAGGATGGAGGGCGAATTACCCCGTTGCCATGTATACCTGCACCCCTTAAAGCCTAAATCTCGGACACCACAATCATCAATAGCTTCTCGAAACCCATCCTTCATCCTCTCACTACGGATTGCACCACCAAGTTTCTCCTCATTACTCGTTATCTCATTAAAGTCCCCGAAAAAAAAGAATGGATGAGTCACATTGTTGCTTAAGTTGGCGAAGAAGTTGCCAAGTCAAGTATTTGTTACCCGCTTCAGGCCACCCGTATACACCAATTGCATTCCAGATAGTGATATTGTTATCATCAAGAATCTCCCCATGAATATGATGAAGAGAAAAAGATTTTACACGAACATCCACATTGCGCCACCACAGCCCCATTCCACCAAAATTTCCTACACTACTCAGACACACACCATCAGTAAAGCCACATCTGTTACGAATTTTTTCAATCACCTTGTCATCAATCATTGTCTCCATAAGAAAGACAATATTAGGCCTATCTCTCCAACACAAAGAGTGAAGAGCATTAACTGTCCAAGGGTTGCCTAGACCCTGACAGTTCCAACTTAGTATTTTCATTGCTCTTCGCGGGATTGGTTAAGACCAACCTCCGCTACTTGAATCATCTCCTGATCCAGTGAAGTCACTTTTTGTATTTTCGTCCCCACCCTACCCACATCATCATTATCCATACCCAGATCCTGCGCAGCCTTTCTCTTTCCAATTGACTCAATCCCACCACACCCAGTATTTTCAGCAGGCGTTAAATGTGAGACATCAGTACTAGGGACAATGCCCTCCATTGGACTAAGTAAGAGAGAGATATTAGAAGGGACCTGGCTTGGCATACCTTTTTTCCTGCTTTTTTTGCACTTTGATGGAGCTGGGATCAAACCCACATTAAATAAAGGAATGGCATCATCAGGCAGGGCCATACTATCCACGTGTTGTACAGGGACATTAATAATAGCACTATTGGGGAGTGTGTCATCAAAACTAACCGGCAGCTCATTATGAATTGGCATAGAATTTGGAGACAAGGCCCCCACTTCGTCCCCCGCAGCAATAATAGAAGGGACAATAATGACCTCATTATTTGGGATCTGGTCGTCAGCAATAACATGCAACTCATCATTAATTTACATGGAAGTAGGAGTGAAATCCCCCACATCGTTCCCAGCATCAGAAGTATAAAGGTTTTTGGATTTTTCATGCAATGAATCACCATCAACAACATTCTCCTTTATAACAAACAGAGCTTTCCGTCTTGCAGTGATTGCCACCACTTCCTCCTTATTTCGCAACCGCCCCTTTAGAGGAGAGGCCTTCAACCATGCCCCCTCAAGTGGGAGACTTATATATGGTAACATATTTTGTATGGGGTCTTTATGTATCAATATCGAAGTGGGAGATTATTACTCCCTCCGTCCCATAATATAGTGCTTACTTCTCATTTTTCACGGGAATTAAGGAAATTGGAATGAGTGGTAGGATTTCCAAAAAAATATATTTAATGAAGTGCTTTTTTGATACTTTTGTTTTGAAACTAGTTATTTATTTTATTTTTTCTTTAAATAAAATCAAAAGGCAATAAATGTTCCTTGGAATGATGTAAAGCAATAAATGAGGTCACATGTTTTGAGAGAAAAGTAGCGGTATTTTGGAAAGTTTGTGTAGAAATTAAGGATAATTTAGTCCAAATAAATTGACAAAAAAGAAAATAGGCACAATATTTTGGGACACCAAAAAAGGAATGTAAGCATTATATTATGGGACGGAGGAAGTATTAGATATGGAGTCATAACTTTGTATTGCTCAAAGGTAAAAGTGACATGAAAAAAAAGGGAGATTCAGTAAATGTAAATGGTCCCACTGGGTGAATTATTGAAAGTTGATCTCGCTTTTGTACAGCATTATCGATCCCTCTGAAAGGTCTCATTGTAGCCTAGTGCAACTTGGTGTATGTTTTTTCTGTGTCTCGAACTTTTTACACATGCCATATTTTCAATATATATGCTCTCTTTTTATTTTGTTGTTCGGTAATTTTCTGGCACAACTCGATATATAATTCTCCTTTTTTAAGACTCTTTATTTTTATTAAGTTGTTTCACTTTGATTTTTACACTATTTACAAATTTCATTTTGACCTTATTTTTTCACCAAAGATATTTATCTAAAATATGTTATTTGATTATTTGTATGTCTTAATGTATACTTTTGTAGTATCAAATTTGAAAAGAGTTCCAGTAATTGGTAATAAAAGATATTAATGGTCAAAGAAGTTGTAAATCGACCAGTGTGAGAGTCGAAATGGAATAACTAAATAACAGAGAGAGTAGATTAAAATTAGTCGTCAATAAGACTTACACCCAATAAAATAGTCCCATTGGCCATCTCTAACAGCTGATGATCCATCATATTATGAAATAAACCTTTTCGAAATGAGCGGTAAAAGATGACACGCACATTAAGTGGGAGTTTAGCATCTAACACAAACAATTATTACTTAATTATTTGTGTTGAGCTCTTTAAGCACATACACCACTAACTTAAGCATTAGTCAAAGTTATTAGCAGAAATGGTTTTAAATTCACAATCTTCAGCGTATCATTTTCACCTTGAATATGCATTTATTATGAATGTAATAAGATCATACATGATAATAGAATTTTATAATTAAACAACTGTGGTGAAGATTTGACCTTTAAAAATAAAATATTACATTGGAACTAATTAAAAAACTTGTAAATTGATTTTAGATAGAGCTGTGTACCATACCGGTAACTTACAGACTCATCATAATGACAATCTTTAGTTTTTACCTTTTAAGTTGATTCTTAATGACAACATGCAGATAAGGCCATTGATTATTACTTGAAATGTGCATCTCTCATGCAGAATATACAACTTATTTATTGGATTTGAGATCTCGATGGTTCAACGTTCCAACCATGTGCGAACCCGCAATGTGCTGAACCTTATATGACCCTTCCAAGTTGTTCCTAAATCTAACACATCCAGCTCAGTGTCTCAAAATATTATACGACCTAGCAATCTAGCTATAAATAGCGTGACTTTCCAGTGACTGTTCATCAGCATCTAACAAAAACACTTACATAATCATTTGTTTTGAACTCAATTGTCAAGGTTATTAGAAATGGCCCCAAAAAACACAGCCTCATTTGCTCTCTTTCTTGTTTTGAACCTTGTTTTATTTAACCTCGTCTTCACTTCGTATGTAGCCCGACCTCTCGAAACATGCCCCCCGGATGCCCTTAAGTTGAATGTGTGCGCGGATGTGCTTGATCTTGTTCATCTTCGCATTGGATCTCCGAAAAAATCGTCGTGCTGCAGGCTTGTACGTAACCTCCTTAAACTTGATGCTGCTGCCTGCATTTGCACCGCCATTCATACCGACATTCTAGGCTATCTTGCCCTGAGCCTCGATGTTGATCTTACAGCTCTTGTTAACTATTGTGGATACAAGCTCCCTCGTGGCTTCGAATGCCCTTAACGCCCTTTCTAATTGTTTTTTTTTTCTTCATCTTGCATTTCATTGTTCTTCCTTATTCTTACTCTTTCCATGAAGCTAAATCACAAATGACCTGCTTGGTGACCGGTAATGGATGATGCATTCATGATAATGACAACATAATGCGTTTATACATTGTTTTGTTAAGAAAGTCGTATATCAATTCCTCGATAATGTAACTTCATATCCAAATATTAGATATACTTTGTATTTTTCTATTACCAATCAATTCATCATATCCACTATAGAGTTCATAATGGATGGTATGAATTGAGTGGTAATAGACAAAGATGAAAATCTTGAAAAAAGAGGTTTATTTGGGGATGGACAAGGATTACCATAGTTAATGATATGAGATCTACAATATTACTTATTGGTTTGTTATCTTATCATTTTTTAATATCGTCTACCAAACAAGCTCTAAAATTTTTATTTACCATTTTACTTTTTTTTAGGGGAATTTTACCATTTTACTTAATTAGCTTGCTCGTTTGTAATTAGTGTAGTTGTTGGAGATTGTTAGTAATAATAGTACTACTTGTGTTATTCGACTTTGGACACATATGGCGTTGGTTATTTTTATTAGTCTCTCATCATTTGGCTGATATTTAGAGCAAATGTGACTTAGCTTGTTTTCTATTTGGTTTGAAGGAGGTAGCTTTTAAAAATGTTTTTATTTTACAGCTGTTTCTCTTCTAGCATATATATATAAGTGACAATAATTATTAGATTCAGCAAAATGAATTCGTAGTAAAAGAAAATTTCAATTTAGTTGCGGTATCAATTTTTTCACCACATATTTAATAAAAAAAATTGTATTGAAAATAATTGTAAAGTGTGAAAATAATAATATTGTTAGATTCATAATATCATATCCTCTTAAGATTATTATTTTGCAACTTTTACTAGGATATAATGGATTAGATATATATAAATCGAAAAGGTTGACTAATATGGACCATATAATATAGTCAAGGTGACCAACTCTTTTGAACCGAGATCATGCGAAACATCTATATATAAATATATTAAAAGGTGTTCCTATCAAAGAAACGGTGTCACGTGGCACTCTGGTCAAGGTTTTAATACACGTGCTTATAATGTCATTTAAAAATATAAACATACATATGTATTTACTAGGATTCGAACACATGACCTTTGAAATAAAATGTAAGTGTTTGACCACTAATCCACTACAATTTCAATGCTTAATGTTTCAAAGTAAAACATAATAAAGTCTTATATTATATGTAATCGTAAAGACATAGACAAGCTTTTGGACCTCTAACACTTTTATTAAGTAATAACATTCTCTTACCCTAATTCCATTGAAATTGTTATTTTTATCCCAATTCTTAGAAGTTTTTTTTGAAAACAATTTATCATGCCATAACCTTCATTTTTCGATTTTGCACTAGATAGAATATTAAGAAAAGCTAGTAAAATCAAATATGAAATTTATAAATAATAATATATTTGATAATTACAACTGACCCGCGAAAATCGCGCGAGCCAAAATACTAGTGTTAATTTAAAAAGTGCCAAAGCGTGGGCTATCCGCTATGCTATGTGCCAAGACAGGTTCCTCATACGTCCCATGTATTGTGTATGCACTTCGATCAATCTATTATTTTTTTTATTATTGTTCTTTTATCGAAATTAATATTTCCTGGGTACAATAATACAATTTGCATTCTGCTTTTCACACAATCTACAAAATTTAAATTTTACCATTATTATATATCAAGGTTTGGCCTAATTGGTAGCCTTTGAGGCCCTCCTTCCACCCTGTGACAGGGGGTTCGATTCTTGCCATTTTCAAGTAGGGTTCCCAATTCCCTCCACCCCAAATTTAGAGGGTGGAAGGAGGGTCTCTAAACCAATTAGGCAAACCTTGATTCTTACGTAAGTACTATATATATACAATAAAAAGTTTATATATATTTTCAATATACATTTTTAAATGAATTTACATAACAGGATCACAAAAAGCTGTTGATTTCAAATGCATTGATAGAAATTTATAATTGAGATATATGATGTTTTACATTCATGACATTTACGGAAACATTATTATGAAATGGAGGCTGGATTATATTTTTCTTAATTTTAATATCTTCGATTATTCATTTTCCAGATTTGTGAAACTTTTTTCGCGATATAGGCGATTGAGGGTTCTATTATTCCTCACTAAAGAGTTTGGTGTGCTTAGTGACAATGGATGAGCTATTAGGGGTGCATTAAATGTAGTGGTTGTTTGGTTGAATGTAAGAAGTTCTAATACCGATGAATTTTTATTTGTTGGGAATATAAAGTTAAAGTTGTTTAATTGAATATACAAAGTAGAAATTCCATGGGAAGTTTCGCTTACCTACGAAAGATATTTAAGCTAATTCCCTCATCGTATTCAAAGTGGAACATTTCAGGAAGTGATGCTTTTAGGAAGTTTCGTTGTTTTTTTACCTGTCGTGAATTTCTACTCATATTTATGAATTTCAACTAAACAAACACTACAAAATTAAATCTTACATTAGCATCTCATGTAGAAGTCTGAACAATGATACATATGAATTCCAACTAGGAAAAGAATATGAGAGGCACATCAACTAGCTTGTTTATTTATATGGACAAGCTAAGCATAAATTCAAACCTTAACAAGATGCAAATGGAATTTGGTGTGGATTTAGCTTTGAACCCATATTGATCAATTTCTAGATCCACTATCGGGGAGATGCAGTGTTTTGATAAAAATGTCGAAGAATCAACTATGTCACCCATTAAACACATGTACATGTACTCATATTTTTAAGGTAAGCAGAAGATGCCCTACTGGTCCGGAACCTCGCTCAAGTCAATGCAACCCGACTTTGCATGCAAGGCTCCTTAGGAGTAGGGTGAATAGTAAACGGAAATTATAGATAGAATATACAGTGTTCTGCCTAAGAAAGTTTCTAGGAGTGATAAGATGTGGTTAAGAGAGCTTACTATTGATTGTAATTAGTCTGCTCTTGGTGTTTAGGTTGTACAATTTTGTTTGAAATATACTCCTTAATTACTTAGCAAAAAAAAATAGTAAGCGGAAATCCCCCATCCCCAAAGTGCCTCTAGTGGGATTTGATCACACAACCTTAAGGTTGCATTTTTGGATACAATCCAGACCACTAGACTAGGTGCCTTGTACATGTACTAATATTTATATGATTCCCAAGCATAGCTGAAGAGATGTGATGTGAGTCGGATTTTGACTAGATTAGGAAAGTATATTCGGGCTAGGTTAGATAATTTTAATAAATCTAATGGAAAAATTTCTAAGGGTTTTTCTAACTTAAGTGCATAGGTTTAGCTATTTGTTTTAACCATTGTTCAACAAAACTGATATAATGACACAATCTTAAGGATATAATTCTCATAATTGATACCTAAGGAGATACGAAGTAAGATGTAATTATCATATATGGAATTAGATATCAATTATGAGAATAATGTCCTTAATTAACTATGTCATATTTGCCAGTTTTATTGAACAAAGGTAAAAACAAATAATTAAATTTACACATTTAATGCATAGGTTAGAATAACTCAAATTCTAATAATGATAATATGCTAAATATATACCTCATTCATTTATATTACCATAAACAAGATCATTAATAATTGTAATTGTGTATAAGTAAAGTTATATGGGTAAACGTAATATTAATATAACACTAATTTTATATAGGGAAATTCCCATTGGTAGGCTCCTATTCTTTAGAATTCCCAATGGTACATTCAACTCTCTTTTTTTCCCACTGCTAGGCCTCAGTTTTCGTAACTTAGCCAAACGTGGCATTAATGAGGCTTAAAAGTTAACTTTATGTTAAATGTTAGTTTTTTTTTTTTTGGGTTTAGTCTTATTATGGATGTCTGATGACATACCTGGTTTGGATTTTGTTATGTAGCATACTTCTTGGCTTGTTGGCTTTTTTGGTTACTGATCTTATATTGTTAATGATATGTTGCTGATTGCTTATATATAGATGCTTTTTGGTAATGATCTTATTTTGTTCGTATGAAATTACGCATCAACAAAGTTGTATGTTAGATGTATTTATCATATACTCCCTCCGTTTCATTTTAATCTACACACTTTGACATTTTACACTATTCACAAATTTCACTTTGACCATCATTTGTGATTTATATGCGGATGAAAATATAGTCATGTGGGGTCTTATTAGATTCATCATAACATGTATTTTATTAATATGTACTTTTTATAATTTTTACAAATACAAAACTAAAGATATATGTCCTTAAAGTTTTGCATTGGCATGCGTGAAAAGTGTAAGTGTGTAGATTAAAATGAAACGGAGGGAGTATAAGATTTGGAGTCGCTCTTGAAAACCACCTTCAACTTCTTCGTAGTTGTGCTAAGATTTGGAATCTCTCTTGAAAACCAATCCCACCAGCACAATTTACACCCCTGAGTATTTGCAGATTCTTGAGTGCACTCAGTTGTAAATTTTTTTAAGTGTCCAAGGGCATTTAACTGGCAAATATAGATGCCTAAGTAGCGTAAGCTTGCACAAGATATCAGGAATTTGTACATTATTATCGGAATCAATGTTCCTATAATCTTTGGTCTATAAATTCTTAACTTCCCAATTGACATGGGAGTTCTGTAATATTTGAAGCACGAATACCGAGATACCTCAAGTGTATCAAGATGCTAATTCGTGAACAATGACAAGAATAGAAGAAAGTTTGTGTTAAGGCTTAAGCTTAGAGTTCATAGATTTTTTTTCTTCTTCTAAATTTCCTTATTGATTTACAGCAGCATTATGAGAATATGTTTATATGAGTATTTGTGAAGTCTATTACAAAAACATCTTCTATATGGAAAGGAAACACATCTGATCCACATTGCCCCTAGAAAGATTAAAAAATAAGATAAATTTGCCATGGAAATTAAAAAAAAAATTAAGAAGGGGAATAGGAGTAAGAAAGCAACGCAATATATATGGGAAAGGGGAGATTAGATTGGAGGGAAAGTGAAGTTAGAATCGGTGGGAAAATTTATACTCAGTCAATTAGGAGTGTTGACATAATTATTCCATTATTAGTAGTGTTTAGGCAAAAGCTAACATAAGCATTAACATTCAACATAAAAATAATGTTTAAGCCTCACTAATGTCATGTTTGGTTAAGTTATGAAAACTGAGGCCTAGCAATAGGAATAAAAAAAGGTTGAATCTACAATTGAGAATTTTCAACAGTAGGAGCCTACCAATGGGAATTTCCATTTTATATATGCACACACACAAGCTAGTTGAAGAATACAACAACCGTTTACATAATTTTACCTTGCAATCAATCAAAGCTCTCATATGCAATAAACTAGAAATTTATCTACATCATGCTTTATGACTTATTTAGATTTGAGATCTCCGCCGGCCAGCTAAACGTACCAACCATGTGCTGAACATTATTTTTTCTCATTTCATAATTCATGATCATCATCCAGCTCAATGTCTCAGGATATTCCTCCGTATTCGACGTCCTTGCAACCTATAAATAGCTCAACCTTCCTGTGAGATTTCACCATCAAACACAAACCATTTATTGAATTCCCTGTGTTGAGCTCTTTTTGCATATAGCACAAAAATTAAGCATTACTAAAAAAAAAATTATTATCAGCAATGGCCCCAAAAAGCACAGCCTCAGTTGTTCTCTTTCTTGCATTGAACCTTGTTTTGTTTAACCTCGCCTTCTCTTCATATGTAGCCCGACCTCTTAAGACATGCCCTCCTGATACCCTTAAGTTGAATGTGTGCGCCGATGTGCTTGATCTTGTTCATCTTCGCGTTGGATCTCCTAAAAAACAGGCTTGCTGCAGCCTTGTAGGTAACCTTATTAACCTTGATGCCGCCGCTTGCCTTTGCACTGCGGTTCATGCCGATATCCTAGGCCTTCTTAACCTCAACCTCAATGTTGATCTTACTGCTCTTGTCAACTATTGTGGATGCAAGCTCCCTACTGGCTTCCAATGCCCTCCACGCCATTAATCAGTTTGCTCGTTTTTTTTTTTTTTTCATGAGTTTGCCTTTTGTATTTCTCGTCATTTTCTTGTATTTGTTTTTAGTATGATTCATTGGGTTTGTTCCTGAGAAATTTTTCTCTGCGCGCATAAGTTTGTGTTACATTGCTTTTTTTATCTCACTGAGCGAAAATAAGTCTCGCGCGGTTATATAAATTTTTAGTTTGACATCAGTAATGCTTTAACAATACAGTGATCAATGTGTCTCGCATGTATGGGAGTTCAAGCTAAGAAATGCTTAGTTATTGATAGTTGGTTCTACATCTACATTTGATTATAGATACATGCAGTGGCGTATCCAGGAATTACGGGATGGGGGTACGGATGAGAAATAATCAAATAAAACCAAATACAATACTTGAGTTGATTTACGACTAAAAATTAAAATCAAAATACAATACTTGAGTTGATTTACGACTAAAAATTCAAATCAAAATACAATGCCAATATCAATTAATGATTCGAATTACAACTAATTTAAAACGATGAAAATACATAAGTTTCAAATAAATAAAAATTACAAGTGCATCCGAAGACCTTTCATAATTTCTAGTTTCAATTCAAAATATCAATTCACATCAAAATTCCATTCATCAGTTCACATCTAACATAAGTCTATAAATTAATACTCCAAATTCCATTCATCAGTTCGACAGTTCTGAGTTCACACAATTACACTTCACATAATCACAGCTAACAAAAGTTCATCAGTTCTTTACTTCTTGGATTGGATTTTCATTCATAAAACTACTTCTAATCATATCTCCAAATTACATCCAAAAAAATTGAGAAGTCTATAAAATTAACAGAAAAAAAGAAAAAAAAAATACCTCAACCAGTAGGGTTTGGGCTTCTGGCGACTGCCGCTCTGGCCTCCGGTCTCCGGCAAAGTGGTGACTGGCAAAGTATGAGGGAGAGAGAGTCAAAAAGAAAATAACGTTATACTGACAGAGAGCCCAGAGGAGAGAGAAAGAAAGGAACGCGCGAGTAGTGTTGCTGTGTTGGACAACGTAATTTTTTTTTCCTTTTTGCTTTTATTTCTTCAAATTTTTGTTGGGGAATGGGGGTACATCTGTACCCACTGTAAATCCGCCGCTGGATACTTGTCATATTAAAATATCATAATAGTTGGCTATATAACACAAAATCATACCTTAGGTACATGAATCGCACCAATGAAAAGTGAGTATATTGGACAACAAAAACTTTAAGGTTGAAAGTACTGGACAACGTACACCAACTTTAATGTTAATGCACCAATTCAAATAGCAATTGTAATAGAATCTGCTAAGTCTCTACATGTCAAGCTATTTTAAAAACCCTCCCTTCCACTTCCTACTCACCACTCATGGTTACCATCACCAAAAGAATTGAAAGATTCACCAAAAAATTGGTAGAAATCACAATCATATGTTATTAGAAGCACTCAACATTATAGTCGGTGCTCTCTATAGACCCCCCTTTAAATGGTGTTGCTCCCTGCACCAACACTATAGTTGGTGTCATTTCAACTAATTTTCCTACTAAAAATTAATGCTCGATTATTGAAGAAATTTTAAATCCTTTAATATGACATTGAAGTGTATGATCAAGTAATAGCGAACAATTGCATGGTAGTAGACATTTTATCAAAAGAATAAGAGAACTATTGCTAGTAGTACTTCTATTATGCAAACTCTGTTGTGTGTATAGCGCGATCATCTTACAAGTTAGAAAGAAGGTTTATATAGTATTCTTCTAATTAACCAAAAACAAGCTGGACCTAAAAACGAAACCAAAACAGAAACAGTTTACTAAACCACATACACCGAAAACTTCGGGTCGTTGCCCTCTAGCTCCCACCAAGGCGTTTCACTCCTGGACTCCGACTTGTTGTTGGTTAAACCTAGCGCCAGATAACAAAAGACATATTTCAACAGGTTGCAATAATACCTGTAACAAGCACAACTGCTAAAGTAATTTAATTACTGCAGGTTCTAAAAATATATATTTTGCACCACCATATTAGACCAACAATAACTCTGATCATTCAGGGTATCAACATGCTTCATGTGGAGCGATCGTGCGTATAAATATATAATTACAACTGCAGCAACTAACTCTTACCGATTTATATTTACGGTATTGAGAAATTAGCATTATTTATAATTCCCTCCCGTTATCTATGATCTATGAGTTGGTTCTTGTAAACTATATATGCCGTGGACCCAATATCAACCCATTACCCATATCGAATTGGAGACTCCATTCTAAGTGCTTGTTTGGTTGAATGTAAGGAGCATAAATTACTTAGAAATTTATTTTCCCATGTAATTGTGTTTCCTAGGAATTGCTAAATGTTGTTTGGTGATTCATGAGAAATGAAAATTCCCATGGGAATTTTCACTTACCTAGGTCCCCCTAAGTAAGTAATTTCATCCATTTTGTGGGAAGTGGAACTTCCTAGGAATTTCTACTTCCCATGAATTTGTCAACCAAACAACATTTAGAAATTCCAATTCCTAGGAATTCTAACTTCCTATGTTAAACAATGTCAACTAAACAAGCACTAAGGGTTGGTTCCGAAGAAAGCCATTGGATTCGGGGCGTATTTGAAACTTTTTTTCTTTTAATTGTGTTTGATGGATCCCGAGTCTAGTGTTTTTAAACCTATATTTCCACGAATTCTATCACTTCTCTTCATAAGATTAAAACATTTAAATTGCATTACTAAGTAAAAGCAATGATAAAGTGACTACTCTGGACGTAGCTACTACTTCTTTCCTCCTTCAAAGACCTCTCAATTCTTGTAGCCACATAGATGTAGGAAAAAAATCTGAATTAACTATGAATAAAATAACTGAGACGTTATTTTTTGGCCATATCTACTAAATGCCATCCAAAAGGAAATGAGATATATAACCAAGACATCCTAAAATGGTAAGATAATAAGGGCTTTGATGGACAAAATTACAAAGATGGCAAATTTTATGTTTTTCTTTTATTTTTGTTGGACCAAAAAGAAGAAAGAACGAAACAAAGGTAACCTAGAAATATATTATTACATGGCATTCTTACACGACTTGCTCTATGCTTTTGTAAAGCTTATCTTTTACATACATATATGGATTATACTTTATCAGTTTCAAAATAGATACATCACCTTTTTACAGATGCACAAATTTGATTATTAATATATTTAACTATCTATTAGTAAAAACATATTTAAAAATATACATTGAGACAGATAAAATAACATAATATATGTTGGATGTTAGAGTATGTAATATATTGTGTATATTAGCATCTCTGTATATTGGTAAAGGATAGATTAGTTTCCTTGTTTGTAGCCTAGATTATAGGATATACTTTGTATCATATTTAAACCCATTTAGGGTTATGGAATGATGATGGGATTATTCTCTTTCATGGTATCAGCTTAACCCTAGATCTCTCTCTCCTACCTTCCGCCTCTTTTCTCTGTGCCTCGTCCCAACTTACGGCTCCACCATGGTCGACACCAAGGGCACGTCCTTCCACCCTGCTCTAGCCGTATCCAACATCAAGAACAACATTCCCATCACTCTTGATTTGGAACATGTTCAATAAGGGACTTGGGCTGAACTTTTTAAAGTTCATGCACGTTCTCACCGTGTATTGCCGCATATTCTTCCTACTGAGAAGGACAAACCGCCTTCTACAGATGACGAGCAGGACTTATGGGCCACTCTTGATGCGACGGTTCTACAGTGGATATACTCCACCATCTCCACTGACCTTTTGCACACTATTATCGAACCGGATTTGACTGCCATGGCAGCATGGACTCGGTTGCGGGATATATTTCAAGACAACAAAAATTCGCGGGCCGTAGCTCTAGAACAAGAGTTCTCTCATCTCTCCATGGGTGATTTCCCGAACGCATCGGCGTATTGTCAACGTCTCAAAGAGTTATCGGATCAACTCAAACAAGTCGGCACCACCGTCTCCAATGACCGCCTTGTCCTTCAACTTGTTTCGGGTCTCACACCGGCATACAACACGGTTGGTACATTTATTCGTCAATCTACCCCGCTTCCTCCTTTTTATCAGGCACGCTCCATGCTTACATTAGAGGAAACGGGCCTTGCGAAACAAGCCACCGCCTCTGCCATGGCTGCGTCGTCGTCTTTTGATGCTGAAGACTCTCCCCAAGATGTGTCTCCTCATCATACGTATCATGGGGGGAAAAAGACACAAAATCGTAACTCCGGCAAGAAACACGGTGGTGGTCGGGGTGGCGGCAAAGGCCGCGGTGGTGGAGGTGGCCGGCGCGGTGGTGGTCAGCAGCAGTCCACCGGCCAGCAGCAACCATGGGGCCAGCAGCAGTGGCCTAACAACAGCAGCGGGGGTCCTTGGTCTTGGCAGTGGCCTTGGACTCCCCCTCCTCCTTGCCCATATCCAGCAGGTGCACCATATTGGGC
Organism: Beta lomatogona; assembly: GCA_947646795.1. Taxonomy (NCBI): domain Eukaryota; kingdom Viridiplantae; phylum Streptophyta; class Magnoliopsida; order Caryophyllales; family Amaranthaceae; genus Beta; species Beta lomatogona. The sequence continues at coordinate 3,035,815 of CANSNZ010000150.1, forward strand.
CAGGCCCATTCTGATTCCAAGGGGACAGCAGCAGGGTCCTGGTGTGTTGGGGCCTAGACCTCAGGCTTATGCAGCAAGTGGGCCAACTCCCACTCCTACTGACATAGAAACAGCAATGTACACCCTTGGTCTCACTCCTCCGGACTCCAACTGGTATATGGATACTGGAGCGACGTCACATATGACTTCCGGGCAAGGTAATCTTTCGTCTTATTTTCCTTTGAGCAAAAGTCCTGGCATTCTAGTTGGTAATGGTAGTTCTATTCCTATTTGTGGTTATGGTCATGCAACGTTACCCTCCCCAAACCCACCATTAACTTTAAAAAATGTCCTTCATGCCCCTAAATTGATTAAAAACTTAGTGTCTGTTCGAAAATTTACCACTGACAACTCAGTTACTGTTGAATTTGATCCTTTTGGGTTTTCTGTGAAGGATTTCCAGACGGGGATGTGTCTCATGAGATGCAATAGTAAGGGCGAGCTTTATCCTGTCACCACCACATTCTCCTCCATTCCTGATCAACCATCTACTTTTGCGGCTTTAGCTTCACCTCTATGGCATGATCGCCTTGGGCATCCGGGGCACTCTATTCTTCGTTCTCTGCATCAAAATAAACTCATTGAGTGTACTAGTTCTAGTAATTCTAGTTTTTGTACATCTTGTCCGCTTGGAAAACATATCAAGTTACCGTTTGTTGCCTCATCTTCTACTACTATGTTGCCATTTGACATTATTCATAGTGATTTATGGACTTCTCCTATTTTTGAGTTCCTCGGGGCACCGGTATTATATGTTATTGTTGGATGATTACTCTAATTATTTGTGGACTTTTCCTATCTCTAAGAAGTCTGATGCTTATTCCACTGTCATTTCATTTAGCGCTTTCATTCACACTCAATTTGAACGAAACATCAAAAACTTTCAATGTGATAATGGCAAAGAATTTGATAATGGGCCTTTTTGGGAGTTCTGTAAGCTTAATGGTATCAATTTTCGTCTCTCTTGTCCTTATACATCATCTCAAAATGGTAAAGCAGAACGAAAAATCCGCACCATTAACAATATCATTCGCACTATCATGTCTCATGCATCTCTTCCCCCTTCCTTTTGGCATCATGCTTTGTCCATGGCAACATATCTTCTCAACATCCTTCCAAGCAAATTACTAGATTACCAATCTCCACTCAAAATTTTATATCACCGGGATCCTCTTTATTCTCATTTACGGGTGTTTGAGTGTTTATGCTATCCCCTTTTTCCATCCACCACGATTCATAAACTTCAACCTCGATCCACTCCTTGTGTGTTTTTGGGATACCCTTCTAATCATCGGGGTTATAAGTGTTATGATCTTTCCTCACGAAAAATCATTGTGAGTCGTCATGTGTTGTTCGATGAGACTCAATTTCCGTTTGCCAAACTTCACACACCGGATCCCTCTACTTATTCATTCTTGGATGATGGCATCTCTCCTTATGTCACTCATCATTTGGCCCAAAATGGACCCACTCAGCTCACCCCATCTCACGCCTCTCCTGAGTCCTCCTCTGCTGGGCCTTTACTTCCCGCTGCTGGGCCCGTTTCCCCAACGCAGATCCATGCGCCTGCCCCGCGCATCATGCCAGTCCCCCCCTCTGGCTCTCCTTCCCTTGGGCCCGTTTCCCCGCAGCCCCGGACTTTCCCCTACCCGTGCCAACCCCCAGCCTCCCTTAATGGACCAGCCACCTCTCTCCCCTACTACGAGTCTTCCTAACACTCCCTCCCCTGCTCCCTCATCTCCCCCACTAGCCCAAACACGTCCAGGCCCTATCACCCGCAGCCAACGAGGGGTATTTAAGCCCAAATCCATTTTTACCCTCCACACCACTACTCCAAAATTCCCTTTACCCCGTAACCCTGTGGCGGCCTTGCGTGATCTTAACTGGAAATTGGCTATGGATGCTGAGTATGATGCTCTTATTGAAAATAAGACGTGGGAGTTAGTACCCCGTCCCCCGGGCGTTAATGTGATTCGTTCTATGTGGATTTTTGCTCATAAACATAATTCTGATGGTTCTTTTGAGCGTTATAAGGCTCGTCTTGTAGGTGATGGCAAAACTCAACAGGTTGGTATTGATTGTGGTGAGACATTCAGTCCCGTGGTCAAACCGGCCACCATCCGCACTGTTCTCAGTTTGGCTCTTTCTCAGAACTGGTCTATTAATCAGTTAGATGTCAAAAATGCTTTTTTACATGGTACTCTCAGTGAGACAGTTTACATGCATCAACCTATGGGCTACAGGGACCCTGCTCATCCAGATCATGTCTGTTTGTTGAAGAAGTCGTTGTATGGTCTCAAACAGGCTCCTCGTGCTTGGTATAAGCGTTTTGCAGATTATGTCTCCACTATTGGGTTCACTCACAGCATTTCCGATCATTCTCTGTTTATTTATCGCCATGGTGATAATATTGCATATTTGTTGCTATATGTGGATGACATCATTTTGACTGCCTCTTCTACTGCATTGCTCCAGTCGATTATCTCTCGTCTTAGTTCATAATTTGCTATGAAAGACTTGGGTGACTTGAGTTATTTTTTGGGCATTGCTGTTACCCGTCATGTTGGTGGTCTCTTTCTTTCCCAGTGCCAGTATGCTTCTGAAATAATTGACAGGGCTGGGATGTCTACTTGTAAGCCTTCCCCTACTCCGGTTGACACTAAGCCGAAGTTGGGTGCTACCTCCAGTGAGCCTTATGCAGATCCGTCTCACTATCGTAGTTTAGCTGGTGCACTCCAGTATCTTACGTTTACCCGGCCTGACATTTCTTATGCTGTGCAGCAGGTTTGTCTTTACATGCATGATCCCCGTGAGGCTCATATGCATGCTCTTAAGAGTATTGTTCGCTATCTCCAGGGTACATTGGATCATGGTTTACATCTTTACCCTTCCTCTACATCCACTCTCCTTTCCTATACTGATGCTGATTGGGGTGGATGTCCGGATACTCGACGCTCCACGTCTGGATACTGTGTCTTTCTGGGCGATAATTTACTGTCTTGGTCGGCTAAACGCCAACCTACTCTCTCCCGATCCAGTGCAGAGGCCGAGTATCGTGGTGTAGCTAATGTGGTGTCTGAGTCATGTTGGCTACGTAACCTTTTATTAGAGCTTCATTGTCCTATCATTAAGGCTACTTTGGTGTATTGTGATAATGTTAGTGCGATCTATCTCTCTGGGAATCCCGTTCAACATCAGCGCACTAAACACATCGAGATGGATATACATTTTGTACGCGAAAAAGTGGCTCGTGGCCAAGTTCGAGTCTTACATGTTCCTTCCCGGTATCAGATTGCCGATATTTTCACTAAGGGTCTTCCCTTAGTATTATTTGAGGATTTCAGAAACAGTCTCAGCGTACGTGCCCCTCCCGTTTCGACTGAGGGGGTGTGTTAGAGTATGTAATATATTGTGTATATTAGCATCTCTGTATACTGGTAAAGGATAGATTAGTTTCCTTGTTTGTAGCCTAGATTATAGGATATACTTTGTATCATATTTAAACCCATTTAGGGTTATGGAATGATGATGGGATTATTCTCTTTCATTGGAAAATCCTTCAAAGTTAGTGGTGCTCACTTCGTTATGTTAGGAAATAAATAATGTAGTTAGTGGGTCTTCTAAGTGGGATAATTAGTTTTTATGATCATGGAGATTATACATGGGGAGTATGCTCCCATCTATTAGCTTTAGGTAGTTATTTAGTTTTTATCGTAACTCATTTTATGCAGTAAGTAAATCAAATGCATCACTTTGTTGTGGTTCTCCTATCGCTATATATTTCTCTTTTTTTCTCTTATAAGTTCATCATGGTATAAAGAGCATCAAATTAGATAAAAAAAAATAGAGAGATATGAAGGGAAAAAAAGAGGAGAAAGAGTGATAAAAAATAGTTTAATCTTCATTAGGAGAGCAAATTATAAAACAAAAAAAAAATTGTAGTGTGTAATTAACCATGGCAAGTAAAATAACATTTTCGGTTACTATAAAAAAGAGAGAGACAATGCAAGTTATTTAGGGTGAATTGGCAATCTTCACAAACAAATCATATAATTAGTAATCTAAAAATGGTGGAAGCCGTAATCAACACAGAAACGATTTCTGAAGTTGTAGTAGTGGATGCTGTCAAATTTGTAAGTCAACATCGATGAGACTTTATGGAGAGAAGTGCTCCATTTATTTGAAGGTTGATGAGAAGTGCATCAACAAATTTGAAAATGGTATTGAGAAGTGTATTACATTAGGAAGAGAAGTGTTGCCATGTTAATGGAGAGAAGTGCTCCATAAAGATTAACTAACAACAACAACAACAAAAAAAATTGACCGGTGATGAGATGTGCATCATGGATGAAGAAATGTGCTTTATTTATTTTATGAAACTTTGAAGCAAGGGAGTGTGTTGGAAAATGCTTCAAAGTTAGCGGTGATCACTTTCTTTTTTTTAGGAAATAAATAATGTAGTTATGGGTCTTGTTAGTGGGACAATTAGCTGTTGAGATCATGGAGATTATACTTGGGGAGTATGCTCCCGTCTATTAGCTTTAGGTAGTTATTTAGTTTTTGCAACTGATTATCTCTTCTTATTGTAACTCATTTTATGGAGTAAGTAAATCAAATGCATCACTTGTTGTGGTTCTCCTGTCGCTGTACATTTCTCTTCTTTTCTCTTATAAGTTCATCAATATATATAGCTTTTTTTTTAATATATATTAATAAAAAAACACGGTGAAGGTGGGTCATGTGAATGGTGAAATATAAAAGTGGTGCAACTAATATTAAACAAAGGAAGTAAGGCATTGCTATTCATTAGTTTCAATACAGTTTAATAATTGGAAGGCCTCATTTCTCAAGGTCAAACATTATAAAATTGGATGGTGAATTCTCACGAAATACATCTAAACAAAATTATTTTATACATATGTGCTCATACCTTGTTAAATTTGCTTCATCGTGGATCTTAAAATTATTAGATTTTCATAGATTTGTTGATACACTATGAAAGATATAATGGTCAAAATGGTTGAAATTGAAGATCGTGAAAAGGCACTAGTGCAATTATACACACGAAGGGATAAAGCATTCGTCTTGCTCCTTATGGTCCTTGAAAACAAAAATTTATCACTTATCTTGCTCGTTTCATAGCAGAAGATCTTATAAGAGTTTGAACGAAAGTTGAGTAAAAATTTGAAGACAAGTAAATATTCATTTCACATCATCAATAAATAGGCCACAATCAAACTTTATGGAACACAATTATTAACAAGCCTCCTATCAGAGAATTTTCCGAAAAATAATCCTTTTAGTGACTAAAAAAAGAAAAACAATATTGCACTTAAAAATCAATATGACAATTGACAAATAGAATCAACACGATAACCATTGCTTAAAGCTGAATATAAGAATATTAAGAATCAAGAGAACAACAGCTGACATGCTGACTGCCATGGTTTAGGGACACTGGAAGCCATGGGGGAGTTGGCATCCACAGTAGTTAACGAGCAAGTTAATAGAGAGCGGGATCTCCAAGTTGATGCCTAAGACATTAGCCTTAATGGCAGTGCAAAGGCAGACAGCAGCCTCGGCGTCGATGAGGCCTTGGATGAGGGGGCAGCAAGGGCTCTTAGGAGGGGTACCGATTGTAAGGTCCAGCAAACCATTGAGTACATTTGCACAAACCCCTAGCTTAAGGGCATCAATGGGGCAAGTTCCTGAAGATGAAGTCGAGCCTCCTGTTGAGGGGGAGCCTGAAGATCCAGGGGTAAGCTTAGGCTTAGGCTTGGGTTTTGGCTTCGGGTTTGGGGTAGTACCACTTCCACATTCCCCGCAAGCGGAGACAAGTGAGAGAAAGAGAAGGTTTAATACTAGGAAGAGTGCAAGGGACTTGAACAACTTTGAAGTCATGTTTAGGAGCTCTAGTAGTACGTAGTGGGGATCAATATGTATATAAAGAATGTGAAATTGGGGAGTGGGTTTTTATAGGTTGCATGGTCACATGGAAGAACAGGATAATGTACATATTAGTGTAGTTCTCTAGACATATACGAATGAACTCCATGTGTTATCTTGAGATTTTAGCTGGCGGATCATGTCTAGATATGGCAAACTTTTGGCTTTTTTTGGGTATTGTGCGAATTATTTGAACAAATTGCTCAATAAGTATTATCAGCCTGTGAGTCTGTGCCCCAACGTACAGTTGACAGACTATATGTGGCCTTGTTAGCTTTAGTAAAAGGGTGTGTCATGTGTTCGAGAAAAAAATGTAGACGAATTACCAAGTTCCCGCTTACTCATGGGTGAAACTCACCTTCGTATGATTTTCTATGTTTTTTCGTTATTTTTGACAATTTGGGGTTTGCTGACATTGATTTGAAGATTAGTGAAACTTTCGTGATTTTTACTCTTGTTGTTAGCGAGATGTTTTCCACGTTAGATATGCATTTGTCATTACTTTAATTTTTGCTCATTAGATTTGTTTATATTATTTTCTTGCTACTACGCTTTCGCATCAGTTCTATCAAAGGGTGCGGCTGTCTAATAAATGGTTCGATACCGGATAATCATGTATGAAGACGAAAATATTGTACCTCTTTAGCCATGTTTAATTTTTTTCCCCAAATTATCTGGATGTACAAATAAGAAAATTTAGGTGCCATACAAATAGCTTCTGGATAGCCATTTAGCAAACTGTTTTGATTTTAAAGTAACAATTAGGTTTTGAATTAATAATTGGGATTTTACCGCCAAATAAATGGGACTTTCCACCAAATACACGGTTACTATGATTTGAAATATTAACTTTTTCATGTTGTTTAGATTTGCTTTAATCACACTACCACTTCCCTAATTTATTGGTTTGTTCTTCTGTTACTCGTAATCTTTATTATATTATATTTTGTAAAAATATGTAAATTAAGCAGTTCATAATCTTTCCATATATACTTTTTAAAGTTACAAATACCGGTATAAAAAACGAAAATAAGATTGATAATATCATCTCATAATTGAGTTTACATACATGTAATGACCTAAGTTGATTTTGGCAATTGCCATTTAGCAAACCTGTTTTGATTTTAAAGTAAAAATTATGTCTTGAATTTATAAATGGAATTTTACTGCCAAATTAATGGGATTTCCAACCAAATACATACACAGTTACAATGATTTGAAATATTAATTTTCTCATGTTGTTTAGATTTGCTTTAATCACGCCCACCACTTTCCTAATTTATTGGTTTGTTATTCTGTTGGTTTTTTTTTTAGGGGAATGTTATTATGTTGCTCGTAATCTTTATTACATTATATTGTAAAAATATATAAATTAAACAGTTCATAATCTTTTCATATATACTTTTTAAAGTTACAAATACTGCTATAAAAACGAAAATAAGATTGATAATATCATCTCATAATTGAGTTTACATACATGTAATGATCTAAGTTGATTTTGGCAATTGCCATTTAGCAAACCTGTTTTGATTTTAAAGTAAAAATTATGTCTTGAATTTATAATTGGAATTTTACCGCCATATTAATAGGATTTCCCACCAACTACACAGTTACAATGATTTGAAATATTAATTATCTCATGTTGTTTAGATTTGCTTTAATCACGCCCACCACTTTCCTAATTTAATGGCTTGTTGTTCTGTTGCTCGTAATCTTTATTATATTATATATTGTAAGAATATGTAAATTAAACAGTTCATAATATTTTCATATAGACTTTTTAAAGTTATAAATACCTGTATAAGAACGAAAATAAGATCGATAATATCATTGCATAAATGAGTTTACGTATATGTAATGTCCTAAGCTGATTTTTGACAATTGCCATTTAGTAGATCTATTTTGATTTCAAAGGAACAATCCAAAATCATTATTGAAATACACCATTATCGATATAATCAACTTTTATAAAAAAATGTCATAATTGTTTCCTCCATAAATCTGTAAGTTAACTGCAATATCCCATTCTCCCCTACAAAATCAGAATCCGAATATCTTTTACATAATGGCAAAATGTATTTTCAGTACCCTATATCCTTTAATCCTAAAAACGTGCATTTTAAAATATTTTGGGAAAATTTCAATTAACTTCTTTGATATCTCCTAAAATCTAGTAACAAATAAATATCCAACTATTTTTTTTGAAGGAATAAGTAATAGTGAAATATCTCAATAATTGTCTTGGATCATTCTTTTTACAATGTTTAGAAGTTGTATATACTTGGAGTGATAATGGGTCGTGATACTAATTTTGGACACGTAAAAGATTTTCGCGGTCATTGCCAAAGTTTGGCTGGGGTGAGCTTATTTAGGATACGCATTGAATAGATATGACCAAAAAATGTTATGGTGTTGTCCAAAAACAACACTTAATACAACTAATGCGCAAAGACGAATAATATCTAATGGCAGTTATCTTCAACCTTTCCGATTCGAAATACACCATTATCGACTGCAACTAAAATACGACCTCGAGTTTGGTACCGAAAATTTGATATTTATTAGTAATAATAATTAATGCATAAAAAATCTAAATTCAATCTAATGAACCCTAATTTTCTTCAAATTAAATAAAAATATTAGGAACCCTAAATGTCTTGAAATTAAATAAAAGTCACTGTCAGTGGAGGAAGATTGTTTTGTTTTTACTATGCACATACATTATGTATGCGTTTGCGTCGCCTAGGCTAAGAGTAGTTCAATTTTTGATATGATTTCATCCCTAAGCTAATTTGCAAAATTTCTGGTTTATTATGATTGTACTACTGTGACACTTAATTGAAAGATATTTATTGAATATCCACTCACGAATCCCCACTCCCCATCTCTCCATTCCCAACTTCTAATCCCCAATTTCTCATTCACATATCAATTACCCTGTTAATTTAGTTGGAGATAGCAATATAAAAAAGGATATTATCTCAGATAACCCTGACTTATAGGCCTTTTTCCAATATAACCCCGACTTTGGCAGGCCTGTCTCCGATAACCCTGAACTTGATTTTTGTCATTAAACTGGACGGAATAGCTGACGGCGTTAACTAGACCCTTAGTTGGTTTGACTTTTGCTAACTTTATCTCCCTCTCTCTCATGTTCTTCACTCCATGTCTTCATCTCACCTCCTTCACCTCCTCCACCTCCTCCACCATGATTTTCTCTCTCCTCCTATATCCACCTCTTTTTTCATTTAGAATGGAAGAGAGCCTCTATGCGTTTTGTTAGTGCAAGAATGTAGTTTAGGGACAAGTCGCCCATGCTCTACATGGACACGGGTTCATAGTCCACTGATTGCCAAATTCTAATGTGAAGAACACATATTAAAAGTCAAAATGTCATCATCAGAGATCGAAATTATTTCAGATTCAATCTCACTGAACAATAACACAAATCAACAACAAAAAATTGTAATCAATGATGTTTTTACTGCTTCAGTTTATGGCGACTTGCAGATTCTTCGCAAATTCGTCGAAGAAGACGGTGCTTCTCTCTCCTCCTCTTACCCTAATTGCGAAAACCGAATTGAATAAAGTTATGTATAATATAAATAGAAAACAAAGCTCAAGAAAATGGGTGCTCGAAATCAAATTATTACCATAAAACCTAAAATGTTACCAAAAACCCTAGATTGAAAAAATTGGCAAAGCTGATATGAAAAATCAACTAATTTATATTGTTAAAACGTGTTTTCGCTCTCAACTTCGTCAGGTAGTTGAGTTCTTGCATTAGCCTGAGTGTAAACAGTAAACCATACACATTGAAGGAGATTATTCAATTGGGTCGATAAGATTGCTCATTTTTGGGTTGTCGTGGGATTTTAGGAGCAATTGTGTGATTTGTTTGGTTGTTTATGCAAGGGAAAATGGTGAAATATTGAGTAGAAATAGGAATGGGTAATGAATTGCAGGTGGAGGAAAAATCAGGTGATAGTGGATGAGGTGGAGGAGAGAGAAGAAATCAGGGGGTGGTGAATGGGGTGGATGAGAGAGAGGAAATTACTTGACAGTTGACTCCATTGATGAGTGCTTGAGAAGGGTGAGAATTGGAAGAACAAGAAAGAAAGTGATGAGTTTGTTTTCTTTTTAATTAGTTAACGCCATCAGCTATTCCATCCAGTTTAATGACAAAAATCAAGTTCAGGGTTATCGGAGACAGGCCTGCCAAAGTCGGGGTTATATTGGAAAAAAGCCTATAAGTCAGGGTTATCTGAGATAATATCCCATATAAAAATATCAATCATCAGCATTGTGGTTGTAAATTTCATCCCATAAACAATCAGCCACTGACCAACCTGCCTGGATATAATTACATTAGTTTGAATCCATCCAAGTAGATTATATGCCACCATAACCTGAAAAAATCATTGATATAATCAACGTTTTTACCAAAAATACTTTTAAGTGGCACTAAATTGAAGGTAAATGATAATTCACCAAACTTTTCCCCTTTGGTATCTCTTGCTCAGTTGATGGACGATAGCTTATGTTGAGAAGTTGACACTGTTAAGAGATTTCGATCAGCAGATTAGCGAACAAAAATGAAAACAAATTTGGACCAGTGACCAATAAAGATGGACACATTCAGCATGTGAGTCAATAAATTATACATATGTCAAATATGTTAGTGCTATTTCAATTATCTATTATACTTTGATAGCAAACACAAAGATCTTTATAGGGCTTACAGTCATCTAAGAGGGGAGAAACAATGAAGCTACTTTAACATAAAGCTTCGCCATTAACAATAAAGTAAGGGATTGACTTAAAAAAAAAACTAAAGATGGCAACAACATAAATGAAGCCCCAAATGACAAAAATGATTACGTTCAGTTTCACTGAGGATGTCTAATGTTAAGTGACTAAAATTTGATAGAAATATAAATCTTCATCAACTAAATAATAAGGTCGAACATGCAAGTAACCATACCTATCAAAAAATTGTTTATTCTCTCACAACTTGCCTTCAAATATATTGTACCGCAAGTCAAGTAGAATACTAGAAATAGCTATAAATCGGCAAGGGGAGACGAAGCAAAAATAGCAAATTAACTATCAAGAACATGATAATTGTCCCTTTGATATCATATAAATCTATATATATATCTAAAACCCAAGGCAAAAACATGCCATGCTGCCACATGTACTCCTCCTCCCTCACACAATTATTTGAGAAAATATTAAATAATAAAAATGTGTGCTATAAGACTCGGACCCATGACCTCTCATTTGAGATACAAATGCACTAACCAACTACTCTATTATCTCATATTGGTCTTTATGAAAAGAATATATTTAAAGACAAAATAATTTTCTGTTTTTATATATTAATACTCATTAAGCTATTGTTAATAATAGCGTGTCCTACTTTTCAGCAATCTTATATTAAAAAAAAGCTCTTCAATTTTTTATAACCACCGTAATTAACACTACTACACCATTTCATTGCATTGGTTGTATTCTTACATATTAACCTACATCTAAAAAAAGATTGTATTATATTTCTTATAAGTAATTATATATTTATATATATGTACTCTCTTGAAGGCGAGGTTATATTGATTGAATAATTCATATTATAATTTACTATGTAGAAAATTTAATAGGAACCGGAAGATCACTTCCTATGCACAATCCAATGCATATAACTCTTTTTTTCACTTTTCTCAAGTGTTTGATTCAAGACTTCAAATTCACATTGATAAATTATTAAGGAGATCGCCGACCCAACAACTAGTTGCACCCTATAAAGCAAAAGAAAAACCAAAAAAGAAAGCAAACAAATGAAGTGGCAATGGTACATGGGACCATTATTATTGCACTCTCAACACTAAGAAATAACGGATAGAGCAAAATCCTTTCTCACTCACTTCACTATCACAAGTTTCAGAAAACATCATAATCGAATAGCAAAAATAGTATTAAATTGAATTTTTATCATATACTTTTATCCCGTAACCTGTAAATTAAATTTTTCTTTACTACATTTGGAGAACTGCAATCCTACAAACCAAATAAGAACGTTATGAAACAGAAGTCATTTCATTGAACTTGCAAGTCCTGACATCACCAATCAGATTTCATTTTAATTGTAATTTATTGTAAACAAAGTATGCAAAAAGCCCTAAAAATCAAAAATTTATACCCAAAAAAAAACACTCAAACATCATAATTTCAAATTAGATAAAAAAAATACCTGAAAGAATAAGATAGAGGGAAAACATAATCCTTTAAGAAAATAAATGTGAATAGCTCTTTTTATTTCAAAACTAAGGGAACTTGTTTAGCAGCAGTTTGTAGGGATTCCTTTGGGTCTTGGCTAGGCGGGATCACAATGAATACCTACTGCTCAGATGCTCTAGAAGCTGAATCTCGTGACATTCATATGGCCCTAATGTGGGCGCAGCAACAATATTTTGAGAATGTGGTAATTTATATCGGATAGCAAACAGGCGGTGGACTTGATCAACCAATCGGAGATACATAATGATATATACTATAATGTGCTCCAATTGTGCAGGGGATGCAAACAAATGTTAAAGGAAGCAAGGTGTGTATTCGTCAAGCGTGAAGGGAACCAGTGTGCGGACTGGTTGGCGAAAGATAGTAGAAGCACGAATATCAATTTAAACTCTGTTAAGTATCTTCCCCTTCCCCCGGAGGATTGTAAGGAATGGTTGTTAGCAGATTGTTGTAGGCTTTCAAGCCAAGACTTATTTTAAGTATTTATGCCAAGTATGCCATTTTAACCAAAAAAAGAAAAAAAAAAACATTGGAACATGAGTATTATAACGTCGAACTGCAAAAATGCGGTTGAGGAGATTGGTAACAATCGGACTATTAGAAGTAATCTTTGTAATGTTATTTATGATTGTAGGGAGTTTCTCCAAGAAACCGAAGGGCTCAAGCTTTGGCATGAAGGTAGAGAAACAAATAGGATTGCTGATGCACTAGCAAGACATGTACAAGGGAGGACAAAGAACCCTAAACATCATGCAAGATTTTTCCTTCCCTCCCCGGTTTGTATTAAAATTCTATTATAAAACTTACAAGCTTGTAATATGTCAACCATGGATCCTGAACCTGATGACCATTGCTGAAAGTACTATGTTAAACTCTTTATTTTAGTAATCTAATGTTCGCTTTCTACCAAAAAAAAAGGTCTTCGATTGATATGCATCTGATAATTAACCTATTGCGTTTTTGCAGATCGTGGGAGAAATGAGAGAAAGAGGGTGAAGGAGGTAGATCGTGGGTTTGAGAGGGGGGGGGGGTGGGCGGTATTAAAAAGGGAATAAAGTATACATATAAAGAATAATTTTGCATATTATAAGGTTTAATTTCGTATAATATAAATCATATAATTCTAAATAATCGATGCACCTTATAAATTTTGTATATTATACAGTATAATTTTGTGTATTGCATTGTATACATTATTAAATCACAAATACAGAAAAAAAAATTAAAAATTTAATATATAATAATTTTGGAAGTTATTTATAAACTGTCGAAAATATAAATACAAAAAAAAGAAAACGGTCCATATTTAACGTCCTCCAGTCACTGTTGATGTGGAAGAATTTGTAGCTCTCATTGCTTCTATTCAGTGGCCTTTTTAGAAGAAGACCATTGTAAAATTTTCAGCGGAGTGGGGATCCTCTTCTAATATGATACTAACATTTTTATAATCTACTTTTAATCAATATGAAATCCTTTCCTCGAAGGGGATATGGAACCCTTAACATAGAGTACACACACCATATATATGAAGTATATAGTTCAAAAGGAAGCAAGTAAACAAAGAGAGTTAGAGGGAGTTACCTATTACTTTTCCTTGGAGATAAACAACTAATTTTACCAAACTAATAGTACTTCCTTAGTTTTTTCTTAGCTCAGACATTTACTTTTACACAAGGAATAAGAAAAAGGTATAAATGTCTCAAATAAAAAAATACCCCTAGCTAAATGAAAGAAATCTCCAAATGAGGAAAAAACGTAGATAGTATTTGTCAAAAGATTGTTGAGAAATTCTTTCTCACAAGTGCTTATTTTTTTATCTCTTGTAAGATAACTCTAGATGTATACGCGTTTAGGATGAAAATTGCATCGATTTTTTTAATGGAATAAAAAACTTATCATTAATTAATAAATCGCCATACAACATCTACGACAATAATAACCTTACGTAAAAGATAATCTAAAACAGCAATATGAGACTATTCAACCAATTTACTAATAATAGTAAATTGAAATTTGACCTTGCTCATCTTGATATTATTTATGCTCTTAACCTGATATTCATGATCCTAGACAATAATTGTTTTGAAATTAAACTAGGAACTTACTAATTACGATTTCTATCAACTAAGGGACATAGTATTTCGTCATCAAAAAGGGTCAAGAATTCCAACATGCTAGTCATTTAAACTTTGATATCATCATCATTCAGGGACTAATCTTCCCTTAGCTTTTTTTTTGGCTAAGAGTTGATCTTCATTCTTTAGATACTAAAGTTACTACTTACATGTCATACCCCTTATGATTGCTTTAAAAGAGATTTAACAAGCTATTTATACCAGCAAGATGCATCTTTCTTTTAGGGAGCTCATTTCCTAAGTTACTTCAAAGTTAAGCGTGCTTGGCTAGGAGTACTCTTGGGATGGGTGACCTCTTAAGAAGTTTCTTAGGTTGCGCGGGAATGACGACAAAATGCATCGTAATAGCTTGTGTTGGTTATTGATGACAGTTGTTGACCCTAGATGCGCATTGACATGGTGATAATTGACTCGACTCCGTTAAGGGTCGGGGTGTTACGTTACATCTAAAGTAATTGTTTGATCACTACTATTATCTATCACAGGACCCATGTTATAAGTTAGATTTGAAGGTTTATCTAACTCCATAAAATTTTAACCCAATCTTTGGGATGTTGTCAAAAAATTTATTTCTATGAGGCATTTCTCATTCTTCCTCGCCGATTTCCCATTGCATCTACTACTCATATTTTAGGTCTAATATGCTCGACTTATATTTACTTTTTTTTTTAGGGGAAAAACCAACCTAGCATTACTTCAAAACAAGAATGTCAGTGAGTACATAGGGGGGCCACTTCCGCAGGAAAGTGGTTCTCTGAAACTTGTTCAACCCCAAAAGGGATCGGACTATCTTAACTAAATAATGAGCAACACAATTCCCATCTCTTTTAGCAAAAGACCATGAAAGATGATTAAAAGAATTGCTCACGGACAGAATATCATGCAATATAAAATCTAGATCTAAAAGAAACAAAGCATGCTTCGAGAGCCGGTTGATGACAACTTTACAATCTGATTCCAAGATGACCTCACCAAAACCATAGCGCTTGCCTAGCCGAATCGCAAAGGCGAGAGCCTTAGCTTCGGCTACTTCAGGCGACCAAAAGGCTCTTACCCGACGAGTGGCTTAAAATAGAACCTGACCATCGAATTGACGAGCAACAACCCCAAGGCCAACCCAGCCATCTACTACCAAGGACGCGTCTGCATTAAGCTTAATAATACCCGTTGGGGGAGCAACCCATTAATGAGAAGTTGTGGCCGACGGGCCTGTGCGAGCACAGTGGTAAATTTGCTTAGCATAACGGCCCTGCTCTTCGACAAGCCTTGAAACGTGATCAATGATCATACGATGAGGCGTGCTATGCTCATTGAAAACCAACCTATTTCTTTCAACCCACAGCACCCAAGCAAGATTCATACCTTCTTGTCGCACTTTCGGATCAATATGATTCCAAGATACAAAGAGCTCGCACATTGTCAAGGACAGTGTACAAAGTGAAGCACTGCCACAAGCCTCAGCTCCTAAATTTCCATCACACGAGGGCAACCAAAGATGGCATGAGCCATAGTTGCATCTTCCCCACACCCCCAAGGACATGAAGCGTCCTCAATAAAATGCTGATGACGCAAGAGAGCTCGCACAGGGAGGGAGTTAGTGCACATCCTCCAAAGAAAATGCCGAACTTTTGGGATTGTATCCGAGCTCCAAATATCAACCCAAGCTTGATGGAAAAGGTCAAGATTCCCTTCTTTCCCAAACATGTAAGCCGTCTTGACCGAATAGTCACCACTTTTTGTAAGTTCCCAAGTCAATTCATCACAACCAAGCATAGAACTCAAAGGAATGGCTAAAATTCTTCAGACATCATTCTCATCAAAAGTCTCTTCAATCAAAGGGATATTCCACTCCACACCATTGAAATCAATCAAATCGCTCTCTAAATTAAGCCCCTCTTTCTTCTCACTTGTGATGAAACGACCTTCACCACCCACCACCCACGGGTGTCCGTCAATATATTTATCGAATGACCATTGCCAATTCTCCACACACCCTTCTTTAATCAGAGCTTTTGCACTCCAAATACTTTTCCAGGAAAAGCTACATGAGTAACCAAGAGGGGCATCCAAGACATCACAATTTGAAAAATATTTCGCTTTCATAACCCTCCCAAAAAGAGAATTAGGATAGCAGGCCAAACGCCAGGCTTAGCGTCCAAGCAAAGCATCATTGAATACTGAGAGGTCCTTGAAACCCATACCTCCCAAACATTTTATAGTGCACATTGTCTCCCAATTTTTCCAGTGAACTTTCCTGTGGGAATCAGAATTTCCCCACCAAAAGCGAGCCATATCAGAGTGAATTTTTTGAATGATTGAAGAAGGGATTTTGTAGACACCCATAAGATATGTTGGCATGGCTTGAATCACATATTTCGAAAGAGTTTCCTTTCCAGCTCTGGATAAAAAAAATTCTTGCCACCCTTGGAGTTTCTTCCAAATTCTATCAAGGAGAAAGTTTTTTTTTTTTGGCTAAGAAAGATATATTCACACCAAAAAACCCAATTTACAACCCAACGAGCCAACAAAGCTAGACCAAACTATACAGTATTGTGTTTAATTTTATCCCACCATATACTATCTGTTCTAGAAAGTTTTTGAGGCATCACAGCATCAATTCTCGTAACTATCTCATACTTCAATCTTGTTATGAGTTTCTCCACCTTCCAAATAACCCCATTCCAAATTGCTTCATTTCAAGCCCACCTAACTAAGTACACAGTAGCCAAAATCCCAATTGACACTACACTATTCTGGAATTTTGATCTCTTGCTTCTTTTCAATAAATGGATGATTCATTGCAAAGCATCCTGAGTGCTTTTAACCTCCAGCCACGTACACATAGACATCTCTTGCAAACATTGCTTAGCATAGTGACGTTTGTAAAAAAGATGAGCCTGGCTCTGATTTTGAACACAAAACTGATATGCATCATCATATAGAACTCCAATGTTATGCAACCAATCTGCAGTCCTAAGCTTTCCTTTAATACCCAATCAAGGAGAGAGTTGAAGATAGTAATCTTCAATCTGCCAGTAACAGATGGGATACCAAGGTACTTGTCATGTTTTTCAACCTGCCACATGTTCAAAACTTCTAATAAAAGTTCTTTTTGTTCAGCACTAACACCTTTATTGAAGGAGACTTTCGACTTTTCATAGTTAATTTTCTAACCAGATGCTAATTCATATTTGTTGAGGATATCAACTATTTCAGCACATCCCTGTCGGGTATCTCTAGTGAAGAGGAGACTGTCATCTGCAAAAAGAAGATGTGAGATTTCTGGACCATTGCGGTTGGCTTTGGCTTCATGAATCAATCTCTCCTGAACTTTACTCTATATCATTTTAGAGAAAGCATCAGCAATCAAAATAAATAAATACGAAGATAAGGGGTCTCCCAGTCGAAGCCCTCCAGTAGGAGTAACTGAACCACAGACACCTCCATTAATAATGAAGCCATAAGAGACTGAGGAAACACAATTCATAATCGGATTGACCCAATGACCATCAAAGCCCATAGTTTAAAGAAGCTTCCTAAGAAAACCCCACTCAACCCTATCATAAGCTTTGCTCATGTCAAGCTTCATAGCAACAATGCCTTTCCTACCTCGGAGGCGATGCTTCATAGAGTGAAAAACTTCCATAGAAATGAGGGCATTATCTGTAATGAGCCGACCAGGAACAAAAGCACTTTGATTCTCTGTAACAATAGAAGCAAGAAACTCCTTCAATAATCGGACCACAATTACTTAAGACACCAGTTTATAGAGAACATTACACAAAGCAATAGGGCGAAATTCAGCAGCCTTAGTAGGATCTTTAACTTTAGAAATAAAAGCAATATTAGTTCTATTTATACTAGCAGGAGAAATAGAACCATAAAGGATATTACTAATAGAACTAGTAACTTTATCACCCACAATGTGCAAATTGTAGTAGCTTGTGAAAATGTTTTCCACCTCATCATCTCTTTCACACCAACGCCCCTGATCATCAAAAATCCCCTTCAAAAAATTCCGTTTTAGCCTTTGAGAAGCTTTATGGTGAAAATATGACGTATTCCTGTCTTCGTCTCGTACTTCCGCCACTCTCGAGCACAAATACTAATAAGGTTCGTGTTTCTCATTCAAATCTTCCAATTTCTTTTCAAGTTCTGCAGAAATATTACAATTTGTGTATGAGATGGGAAGCTTCTGAGCTTCGTGAAGGTCTTTCTTAACCTTCTTAATCTGATCACTGATTCTATTGAACTTCTTGCCACTCCACACAACTAAATTACGAGCCATTAAAGTGAGCCGCTCCGTATTATCTTCACCGACCAAGCCAGCCCATGCTTCACGCACAGTGCCTTCACAAATCTCGTCTAGGAGCCAATAGGCCTCAAATTTGAACCTACTTTTCTTCTTTCTTTGGTGACGATGCTGTATAAGTTTGCTGGTTAGGATAGCCGTGTGATCCGACTTGAAACGGAGAAGATGATTAACACATGTGTCTGGGAATAAATCTAACCATGAACTAGAGCACAAGAAACGTTCTAGACGTTCACGAATTCTATTTTCAGCAGTAAGACCGCGCTCCCAAGTGTACCAATTGCCACTGTAACCCAAATCCCGGAGAGCAAACTCCTCAATAACCGCACGAAAACCCAGGTTTTCACGTTGAATTCTATCTGAACCGCCTTCTTTTTCATCATGACTTAGAATTTCATTAAAATCACCTCCTAAACTGATCGACAGCGGAGACTCCTCACATAAGAAGCGAATACGATTCCAAGTCATATGTTTTTCCTCCTCTTTAGCCCATCCATACACACCAACAAAGCGCCAAGATTTTTCCCCATCCTCCACATCCCCACAAATATGATTTTTTTGATAAAGAGGCAAGAGAAAATTTCACATTCTCACTCCAGTATAAACACACATCACCTGCTTTACCTTTACTATCTAGCCACACCAAACGCATTGCTGAACCCCAAATTCCCCTTCAAATTTTCCACTTCCAACTTAGAAATCATTGTTTCACACACAAAGACAATGTCGGGCTTGTGAAATGAGCTCCAACGCCGGAGCTGTCGAACTGTCCCAGGGTTGCCCAAACCTCGGCAGTTCCAACATAAGATAATCATGATGCTTGGGGGTGTTGGAGCTCTCCTACCTCCGCCGAAAATTTGAAACCAAGCTCATGAGTGGTGCTCAGCCTAGAACGCTTCATAACACTCTCACTGCCTTCATATTCCATATCAACAATTTCTTCTTGTGCACGTTTTAGACACATATCATCACACTCCATCTCCATATTCTGAGATACACCTTTATCCTCCATACTACCACGCACTAAACGTTTCCAAGAACGAGCTTTAACAGTATAATTTCCCTTCATGCTTGAGAAAACAAAACCATCCAAAACTGGACTGTTTTGTGGAATAGAAGGGTCATCCAGATGGGTGAGGGGGGTAGAGATGAAGGGCTGGGTTTTTTGTGAAGATAGTGGGGTGGGTTTTTTAGTCGTGGGTTGGGTAGCAGTAGTGGGCTTAGATTAGTTTGGTGAGGTAGGGCTAACTGGTTGGGGGTTGTGATGTTTACAGGTGGGTCATTATGGGGAGAGTATGTTGGCATGGTGGGGTGGGAATTTTGAGGTACAGAAGGGGAATTTAAAAAGGGTGAGGGTTGACCTCTGTCACCAATAATGACGTGATGCTCCACAGTGAGAGGGGCACCAGTAGAGTTTGGTTTGTCATTAATGCAAGTCAATTGGTTCTCCACTTTTTTCATTGAGTCCGTGGAGCCAAAAAGAACTTTTTTGCTAGTCTTATACTTTTCCTCCTCGGCAACTTCTTTCATCCTACCTTTTCTTGGAGTTTCCTTTAGGGTTTGTTTGGTAGGAAGGATTTGGATGGAAAAGAAAGGAAAGGAAAGGTAGAAACAAACTTTCTCATGTTTGGTAAAAAAAAATAAGAGGGGTTTGATTGGAAAGGAGTGGAAGTGGAAGGAAAGGAACACTCTTAAATCCTTGCTTTCCTTTCCTCTCAAAATTGGAAAGCTAACAAGTTTTTACCTATTTTTCTTTATTTCCTTCCTTTCCTTTCCTTTACTAATGACAACCAAACATGTGATTCCTCTCAAATCCACCAATTATACCAAACATTGGAAACTACAACTGCCTTCTTTTCTCTTCTTTTCCTCTCTCTTCCTTTCTTTTCCCTTCCTTTACTAAAAAAATACCAAACAAAGTGTTAAAGCTATGCTCTAACCCAGCATCTCCTTCTTTTCTTCCTCCAAAACTCCATGGCAATCTCTCTCAGAGTGACCTATTATGCCATACGCTAAACAGAAAAAAGGAAGATGTTCATAAGCAAAATCTATTTGTAATTCCTTCCCCTTGTTATCTTTGATCTTTCGATATCTACGTAATGATTTGGTTACATCTAACAACACTTTAACTCTTTGATATCTACCAATCCCCAATATATACATCCTCTTCTACCTCCATAATTTCCCCCATGTTACCAATCAAGGCTCTAATTATATTATCATATCTAAATTTAAAAGGGAGATTCTTTAAATGAACCCAAAAAGGTGATTGTGTGATGGATACATGATCGGGTTGCTTGTCTCTGTCCGCTTCTTTCAGCAACACCAACATATTGTCAAAGCACCATGGGCGTCTATTAAGAACCTTTGTCATATCTTTCCAATGAAAGAATTGGGAAGCATAGAGATTAGCGGGCTTAACACTCGAATTACCAGTCCATGAACAGGGGCCCTGACCATGCTTATGGTTCGCTTAAAAACTTTCAAATTGTAAGATATATCCATTAGCAATTTTCCGAATAGAACCAGAGAGAGTTTCGTGTTTTGTTGGTAGGGTTAAGTTCCTTTATGTCCAGAACTAATTCCTTCTCGTCATCTATGCTTAATTTCGAACAAAAATCAGTAAGCTCCTCAACCATGGCCAAGGAGGGCCACCGTTAGAGCGGAGGATCAATCGAAAAATGGTAGGGTTTCTATCGGGCGATAGGAGAAGAAGCTTGTCTTTCAAGGGAGAGAGTTTTGAGAGATTGTACACTTTAATAAGATGTTATAGCATCCTACTTATTTTTACTTAGTTTCATTTGAATTTAGAAAATTTTAGAAAAATTCCAGAAAAGTAAAAAAAAAAAAATTAGAAGTATAGGGTAGTTAAGTAAAGATTGAAAAAGATTAAGAAAATTTCTGAAATTCCTGAAATTTTAAAAAAAAAGTTTAAAAACAATCAAAAAAAATTTAGATAGGTTTAGAAAAAATAAGTTGAGGATAAAGTTGAATAGAACATAATACTATCAAGGCGTACATGTGAAAAGTCTTTTTTTGAAGTTTCAAAAAGAACCATGGGATTTTATGATATACTCTCTCTATTTTTTAATATATGAAACATTTGAGTTTTGGCACTTGTCGAGACACAACTTTGACCCACAATATCTCTAATTTTATAACTGTAAAAATTATAAGAAATACATATTTCGAAAGTGTATATCAAGACGGATCCAATAAAATCCCACATGACTATATTTATCCTTATATATAAATAACTATTGATGGTCAAAGGGATGTGGATGAATAGTACCCAAAGTCAACGTGTTACATCTGAAAAAAACGGAGGGAGTATTTTATTATATATCATGCTAGAGTGTATTGAATTGGTGGATAAAATCTTACTTCCCAATGGAGATTATCACATGTTGCAACTTCTAGCCGGTCTCAAATCTATTTAATGAGGATTTGACATGGAAAAAGATTTGTCACAAGGGTTGTGGGATGACAAAGTGACTTGGCCATTTTTGATTTCTAATACTACCTCTGTTCCAATTTAGGTGCAAAACTAGGATTTTCACGTGTTCCAATGCACAACTTTAGACATATATATTTTCGATTATCTATAAGTAGAAATTATAAAAAGTTGATGTTATCAAGGAAAATTTGACAAAGACAAATCCAACTATGGTCACCCTTCCATAAAAACTCCCAACTTTCGATTATTTCCCCAGCAGTCTCAACTTTGGGGGTGTTTTACAATAACGGTCCAAGTGGACAGGTTACTGGTTTAAGCGGTAATTTTTTTTATAAAAAATCTTTTACTAGTTTTAGGGTAGGCAGTTTCAAGGGAGGGGTTCCAAGGGCAAGGGAGGGGTTTATGGGACAGGGGAGGGGATTTCAAAGGCGGGGAAGCGGATGTGACCACCCTGCGACAGCAGCACAAGTGGAGGAGACAGAAAGAATAGAACAACAGCGCTGTAACAACGACATAGCAGCGACAACAACAACATAGCAGCAACAACAACAACAACCTAGCAGCAACAACAACAAACTGGCAGCGGCGACCGGTGGTTCAGCCATAGCGAGAACGGCGGCGTCAGCACCACCAAGGGCAAAGAGAGAGAAACGGTGCAGCACCACCCATTGTTCTTAAAATCCCAAGCCGGATCTTACGATTCTACGATTTGGAAGGACCACATCGGCCCAATCCTACATAGGATCTTAATTTTGTAGGATCTTTCGACCCTACCCAACCACAAAAAATCACATGGTAGGACCTTAATACGATCCTACGACTCTATGATCCGATCCTACCTTAAACAAATCATAAAGTAATTTCACATATTATATTTCTCCTATTAGATTTTGGTTGCATGTTACTTCAATCCTATAGTATTGAAAAACTATCACCATTTGCTAATAAAATAAGTCATTATTAATATGTTTAAATTTTTAATATGAGGTTCTACCATATTTTAGCATAATTATCTCTATTTTACTGACTTGTAGGATCTTACGATCCTACGATCCGATCCTATCGATTCGATCCTACAAACCCCTACAATCCAAAGTAGGATCCTGATCCTGATAACAATGGCTGCACCACTAGTTCACGCACCTGTAGTTCACGCACCAACAACCAAATCAAGCCAAACTGAGGAGATAGAGAGTTGCTGGTGAGAGGAGATGAAGCTTCGATGACGAAAAAGAGCGCCGGCAGAGGGCGATGGGAGTTGCGAAGAGAGAGAACGAGAGAGACAGTGGTCTGAGGGGGTTTCTGGATTCATTTGACCGACGGCAGGCGGGAGATGGGAAAAGGAGAGGCGATAGAGGGAGGAGGCAGACGGGAGGGTAGACAGGCTTTCGCGAGCTGGCGGTAGGGAGGCAAAGAATGGTTGTTTGAAGGGGTGGGGAGGGGGTAGTGGGGCATTAAATGAGGTTTCGAGGACAGGGGAGGGGTGGTGGGGCAAGGGATGAGGTGTCGAGGGCGCAGGAGGGGGTGGTGGGGGTAGTGGAGGAATTTCGAGGGCTGGGGAGAGGGTGGTAGAGGTGGCAAGATTTACCTATTGTAGCAGGTTAGGTGACCTGCTAGGACCGTTATTATAAAGCACCCCCGAAAGTTGGGATTGTTGTGGAATAACTAAAGCTGGGACCTTTTATGGAAGGGCGGCCATAGTTGGGACCGTCCTTGTCAATTTTTCTTATTTTCAAAGTATTCATCGAGATATATCTAACAAGATCTCATATGAATATGTTTAACCTTGCAAATTAATCATACTAGATGGTCAAAAGAAAGTGTTTGAATAGTGTCAAGGTCCATTTATTGTAAGTAATTCAGAATCAATGAAATATAAAGATGTATTATAGACTCTATTAAGGTAACTGAATTTCCAAATACATGTCGAATGCAATTAGTACTTTCGATCGTATCAGTACTGATTCAAATAGTACAAATCTGTTAGGAATATTACTGATAATAAAGATATGATAATATCTTTATGTATACTATTATCTTAGGGAAATATTATCTTACGAATAAGATATCTCTTAGAGATAATTCCCTAGTAGGAGTCCATTTATACTCCTATATATTGTGTACTCATAGTTCATTATGAAACACTTCAACGTAATATAAACTCTTTATTATTTTCTCCCTCACACAAACTTAACATGGTATCGGAGCCATCCAAAATAAGATTGTATTGATCCTACGCTTCCGCGCAAACCTTATCGGCCGGTGGGTGTCGATCAAAAACTCACCGGCCGAATTTTCTAAGTAAAATACTATTTTTTTTTCTCTCGATGCCTCCAGTGTGATCCTTTAGTTGGTGGTGTTTATTTCGAGTGACATCATTGCAGTTGGTTCTGATGAATTTATGGAATAATGTTCCATTCAAGAGAGAAAGATGGACATGCATCGTGTCTGCTAGATGTGTTTGGTTGATGTTAACCAAATGTGTGACTAATTACTCTAATTGTTTTCTATTTGTTTGAATTTTTTTCTGCAAACGGACACAATTTTTGAAATTAGCACTAGTACAGAATCATTGATTTGCGTCGCACCTGGGACCACCATTTGCGTCGGACATCGGTCCGACGGCATAGGCCTCGTCGCAAATGATGGAGACATGATCTGCGTCGGATGCGGACACGACGCAGATGAAAGCTATTAGCCAAGCGGAGTGCGACGCACATAACCCGTAAACCCCAGCACCACCAACACCATTTGCGTCGCATGTTGCACGATGTGCGACGCAAATCTAGCATTTTTTATTAGAAAAAAACAGAATGTGCGTCGCACATTAGCAACATCCGACGCAAATCTGGCATTTTTTAATAAAAAAAATGGAATCTGCGTCGGATCATTTAGCATCATCCGACGCAAATCTGGAATATTTTATTAAAAAAAATCATTTTTCACAAATCAGGGAATGTTGCACAAATTCGTTTACAGCATGGTCTACAAATTATGTTGCAAGAATTCGTTTACAGCAGATATCAAGATTGTTCACAATACAAATTCGAATCAAAAAATATAGTAAAAAAATTGGAACAATAATACAAATTTTATTGCAAAAAAATTCAAACAACCAGTATTCCGGCGAACTTCCTGGGATTCTTCACTGAACTTGGTCTTGACCAGGCGAGCTTCTCTCTCTTCCCTTTCTCCGTTCTCTATTCCTTGGGACTCTTGTTGAGTTTTATCCGCCTAAAACCATAAAATCGAAAAAAAAATATGAGTAACAGAATAAAAGAAGATAGAGAAAAGGAGGTGAGAGAGAGAAATGTACAGAATGAATGGCAGGATTGAAAAAAAATCCTTTCTTATTTTCAAATTTCAATTTCTTCTTTTCTCAATCTCAAAAATCTGAATTTTTTTCCCCATTTCATCATGTTAATCTCTGAATTTATTGATTAAAACCATCGGAGATCGACCATCGCAAAGATCTACGAGAATCGTGCAAGTAAAATCTAAAAACAAAAAAAAATCAAAACAAAAATGATGAGAGAGGAAAATTAACTGAAAAAATAAATGAATAAAATTGTGAATTATAAATGTCGATGATAATTTTGCAATTGAATTTACCTCGAATTTTCTGAAGCAAATCACTTGGTTTGGGTGTTGAACGTTTTCTAATCTAATCGAATTTTCTGAAGCAAAACATGAACTCTACTCCCAGAACTCCCAACATCAAATATGAAGCTTCGTGGTCGTCGTCCCCTCTGACCAACCAACACAAACAACTCGCCTCAACTCGCTCTCGGGATCCCTGATTCACAGATCGAAGACCCAAAAAGTTTCATAAAAAAACCCATCATTTTTTACAGGAAAAAAAAAAAAGAAATTACAGAAAAAAACCTCTTTGAGATTCGAAATTCAGAGGAGAGAGAAAATACCCAGAAAAAAATGGCGAAAAAGAGGAAATCTACTGCTTCTAACTATGAAGCATTCTCCCTATGGCGAAAAAGAGGAAATCTATTGCTTCTAACTATGGCGAAATTCAATTTTTTGTTGTTTTAATTTGCCAGAATTTGTGTTTTTTGAGGGTTTTGTGGTGTTTTCTGATTTGGGTTTTTGTTAATTTTTGAAGATATTTTGTGGTTATGATGTTTTGAGTGATGAGGGTTTCATTTGATGATGAATTTTTCTTGTTTGATTGTTGTTTAAGTGAGTGAGAGAGAAGAGGTGGGAAAGTGGCGCTTGGTAGTGCATGAGGTGGGAATGAAATTAGGGTTTGGGGAAATGCGGGGAGGGACTAGTGAGGTTTTAAAAAGTCATGGATATCTGCGTCGCGTGTCGTGGAGGTGCGACGCACTTGAGTTAATGACCATCTACGTCGCGTGTCATGGCCATCCGACGCACATGACTTAGCCATCAGTTTAGACGACAACTATTTGCGTCGCATCCCCCAAGCATGCGACGCAAATCATGGGATCCCACCATCTGCGTCGCACAATAGATGTGTCTGACGCAAATCATGTTCGTCATCTGCGTCGCGTTCTCAACCCCATGCGATGCAAATGACCCTACCATCCATCTGCTGTCATTTTGTGCGTCGCACTTTCTTTAGTGTGCGACGCAAATAGGCTATTTGCGTCAGTGCTTCTAGCGTCCGACGCACATAGACTGACGCAAATTTGCATTTTTCTACTAGTGTAGAGTTTAGAAAAGTTATTGATTAAAAAAAAAAACTAATTAACTTGGTTTTTCAGTCTAGTTTGGTGAGTTCCAAAAGAATGGTCTTCTCCTTAAGCAAGAAGAAGATTACGGGTTCGAAAAGAATGGCGTTCCCGTTTTGTTGAAATATTTGGTGAGTTCGAAGAAAAGTGGTCGTTCTCATCATGAAGAAAAAATTGGCGGGTTATCGAATGCGGTTCCCGTTAAATTGATAAATGTGACAAGAGGTTCGTAAAGAATAGCGTCCCTCGTATAAGATATTTAACAGGTCAACAAGAATTGTGTTCCTGTTACTGTGATATTTGGTGGGTTCGAAAAGAAGACGTTCGCATCAATATTTAATGTTTTTTTATTTCTCCAATCGTCACGTTCGTGTTACTGCCATTGCGATTGCGGGAGGGTGTTAGGAATATTGATGATAATAAAGATATGATGATATCTTTATGATATACTATTATCGTAGGGAAATATTATCTTAGGAATATGTGTTTGATTAGTATTAGAAATAAGATATCTCTTAGAGATAGTTCCTTAGTAGGAGTCCATTTATACTCCGATATATTGTGTACTCATAGTTCATTATGAAACACATCAATATAATATAAACTCTTTATTATTTTCTCCCTCACACAAACTTAACAAAATCAAACTCAAGCAATCAGTGAAAGAGCGGTAAAGTATACTTCTCAGTACTCATGATAAGGAGTGGTTGGATAATCTGTAATTAGTTTAGGTTTTTTGTTCTCCTCTTTGGAGATTTAGGTTGTAAAAAGTTGTGTTGGAAATATATATTTTACTTACTGATCAAAAAATATATATATATATACTTTTTAGTTGGTCTCAAATTATATTAGAGCTCATTTGTAATTTTGGTACTCTTCCCCACTTCAGCGAAAAAGTTGTACTTAATTTGGACATGTCGATTAGAAAAGATAAAGAAATGTAGGAACAGAAGAAAATCTTTAGTCTAAAAACAATACCGCTTCCAATATTAATTACTAATTAGTTGGTTTTGGGGTGATCTTAGACCAGGCTTGCAATACTTTGCTAAAATTGTTAGTTTTCCAAATCAATCTTAATACACTATATTTGAGCTAAGTGGCCACTCAAAGCCTGAAATATTATCGTTATTCAGAAATCATTATATTTTAGTTGATTTTAGCTCAAACTTGCAATGGTTATTACTTTGAATTGGTGAAAAAGTAGTTGAATTGAACTATGCATGCATTTTACTGTAACACTAATACATGCATGCATTTTATAATAGAGGTTGATGATCGTAGTTACCATATACATGCATGCAATTTTATAATACCAACTTTATCAAACATGTTCAATTTTATTCAAGAAAACTCATGTATGTCTTTCTCCCTTGAATGGAAAAGATTACTACATGTACATAATCTTAGGCCTGGTGGTGATCGAGGGCCTTAATCACCAACAAAAGAAACACACCGAAAAAAGAAATACGTATACAATTATAAATAAAACAGATTCAAGCTGCTCTAATTGCTGTAATATGGAAATAATACTTAAGATTTTGATAACCCAACAAAATCAGAGTAATAGTTTTAAGAACATTGGAAGCCAGAGGGTGCCCCTTTGCCACAGTTGTTGAGCAACAAACTCAACGAGACAGGGACATTAAGGTTGATCCCTAAAATATTCGCCTTAATGGCAGTGCAAAGGCAAACTGCTGCATTAAGGTCGGTCAACCCTTGAATGAGAGAGCAACATGAACTCTGTGGTGGGGTTCCAATGACAAGCCCAAGCAAGTTACCCAATACATTGGCACAAACTCCCAACTTGAGGACATCTATGGGACAATTGCCTTGTGATGACGGTGTTGGTGATTTACTAGGTGGTGACGGGCCTGATGGCACTGGTGTTGGTGATTTGCTAGGTGGTGACGGGCCTGATGGCACTGGTGTTGGTGATTTGCTTGGTGGTGATTTGCCAGGTGGCACCGGTGTCGGTGATTTCCCTCCATGGGGGCCACCACAAGGGCAAGGGGGCTTAGGGGTATGTGGTGGTGGTGGGCAGGGAACATAATGGGAACTTACCATAGAGAAAAATATTAGGTTGAGGCATATGAGGAGGGAAACTGATGACTGAGCTTTTGAAGACATCTTAGCAACTAAGATGAATATAAGCTTTTTTTTCTTAGCGAAGACGGATTGGGAATTGGAACTTGAGAGATTATTGTGGTGGCAAATGGATGAATGGGGTTAGCCTTTTTATAGTCGAATTTACACGTATTACAGTTTGCAAAAATTAGATATTTTTCTAACTAGATGATGGGCCATGAGGTGATCTATTTAAATTATCAAGACTGAGTAAGTGAGAAACACATATATACATAAACTGGATTGTGGACTTTCTTTCTTTCTTTCCTCTATACTATGCGCAATTGATCACTTCTCAATTAAATCTAAACTTTACAGTTGAAAGAGTTCTATGGTGAAATAATATTTTGAACTACTTTCTTTCATTGTTAGAAGGTAGTGTTTTTAAAAAAAAAACAATAAATTAGTGTTTTGGGATAGAGGTGGATTTTAGAGCAATTTTTACATTGGAATATAGCTTACTTATTGTTATTTTAATAATAGAACAAGTTTGTATAAATATTAATTGTTTTAAAAGCAATTTTGACAGCTAATCTCTAACAAATAAATTGTTTTAAATAACTAACCTCTAGCAAGTACTAAAATAATTATTTTTTACCAAACAACCCGTTTATCTCTAGAAGCGGGGTCTTTTATTATACAATTATCTTACTATATAAGTCTATAACAAAACACCATATTATTTGTCACCTAAGCAATGTAATTATCGACTATTTTAAATACTCTCCAACATTAAGTCAATTGTTTCATATTAAGACACAAGTGATTTGCTCCACTCTTTTTAAACAATCTTTTGGATTAACATTTAATTCCCTTAGCTTTTTCTTACCATCTTTCATCTTCGAATTTTTTGTTATCTTTTCTGCTATGTGAAATCGAGCGTGTCTATATTTAATTTCTTATCAAAACTTATAATCTATCTATCTAATTATCCAATCTTACAACCCACAAACACAACCCTCGTAAATGTTTTCGCTTACATTTAAGTTGTTTGAAGGGAAAAAAATCTAATTCCCAAGACAAACTATTACTTATAACAAAAGTATAATATTGATATGGTAAAATATATTGTTGGGATTTAACCATAAAACAAGTTATTAGGCCCGGGCTATGCCCCGGGTAAGGAAAATTTTCATTTATGAATATTATACTTTAAGATTATAACACTAAAAGTTATTTGGTCTAGTGGTTAAGACTTTAATATATGTTCTTGAGGTCACGGGATCAAACTCTATGCTACGCAATTTCTAATTTTATTTATTGCCATGGATTACATGGAGTAAAACTCCCTTAGGGAGAGCGCCACGTGGCACCCTTCCTTGTTTATGCACGCCTTTTAATATATTAGTATATATGCGAACACTCCCAATCAATGCGACTGCAAATCCCCCTACCGTGGTTAAGGCCATATTCCTGATTCGTTAGACATAAAGATAGCGTGAAACTTTGACAATGTGCAAGAAAATCGAAAAATTATCATATTGAAGTTTGACCGTAATATTGGCATTTACTACTACTACGTTTTAGTTTTAATCCTAGCCTCTAATTTTGCAAGTCTGTATGAGGAAGAAATATGGAGAAGTAAAAGAAGGATCCAACTCTTATATTCTAAATTCTAATTATAGCCTTTTGTCAAACTTCAAATATATGACAAAAAAGGAATAATAGCGCGTAGCACATTATTATTCCAAGCTAAGACAAATTAGTAACAATAACTAGGTCGGCACTAGGGTCTAGGAATAGTTCATAAGATATTTTACATTAAGTCCTCTTTTGCCTTCCAAATATGCTACGGTCATCCATCAAGTTAGAAATATCACTATCCTCTTGATAACAAAGATAAGTTCATAAAATTTTAAATGTAGCTTTAAAATGTCACAAAATCTGCCTAATAGATCTATCACTTGTATTGGATCACAAATTAGTTTGTTGGCTTGGTTGATGTGCTAGATAATTGCATGTGATATAATATTGATTTATATTATTATTAAATTAAATTTGGTGAAATATAAATATCTATCATATAGTTTGAGATTAAATTTAGCTTTGTAGTTTATGATTCCAATTTTATATCAAATGTATTTTCAAAAATCAGTTCTTTTTTTTCAAAATTTTACATAAAAATTGTTTAATCAATAATAAAGCAAACTAATTCTAAAAGGAATTACTTCATTAATCTATAATTGGATTTTTTTAATTATATTATTGTTTGGCATTACAAAATTCCTCATATTATAAATTATATTGTATTCAAAAATGCTTTTGTTGATTAAGTTTTGTGGAAAAAGAAATTTAGTTGGTTAATCGACAAATAGTATAGTACTTCATTAATTATCTTAAGAAAGTTTATATGGCGAAATAGCTACTAATGTTTCCCTGATCATGTTAATTACTCGTCGAATTTAAAAATTTACAGTTGCACATGCTTCAACTACGAATAAAATTCACATGCATCAGTCGAAAGTGACAAAGAAATGAGCAATTTCTGGAAGGTTGGATGAAGGATCATCAGTTCAAAGATGAGTGTTTGAATATATGAAAATGAACAGTTTAATTTTGAAGAGGAGAGTAAATGAAGGGGAGTGTGGGCAACCGTAAAAAAAAAAAAAATAGAGGGGAGATTATGGGGCGGGCCGGCGGGGGAGCTAATTTAGGTTTAACCATACTTAGGGAGTTAACATGCTAATTAACGTCAAACCCCTATTATTAACGGAAAATCATCACTAATGCTACATTTAGCAAATAAACAATAGTTGAGGCCTAGCAATGGGCAAAAAAAAAAAGAGTTGAATCTACCATTGAGAATTCTCAAGAATATATAGAAGCATACCAATGGGAATTTCCCTTATAATATAGAGCTATCATATGCATTGAATTAGAAAAGTTATATTATAACAAAATTTGAAAGTTGAATGTGTATAATGGAAACTTAAGTTGGGTAAAAAAAGTATAGATTATGACTGTCACAAAAAAAAGAGTACATATTATGACTGTCACAAAAAAGTGTTATGTAAAACTAGATGTTAGTGTAAAAAAATAACAAAAATAAAATATATTCAATCTTCAAAAGCTACTCCAAAAGCTATCTATACCCCAAAAGCTAATATTTATAGCTTTTCTAAAACACTAGTTCAAACACCAAAAGCTACTCCAAACACTAATATTGTTATTCTGATCATATGATACTCTTCAAGTGTTTCGGCTAGAGTCTTCAGAAGACAACAACTATAATATTATTATTATTCTTGTCATTGGTCATTATTTAAAACCCAAAGTTGATCAAAAAAATTAAGGCCCCCATCACAAGTAATTGTTTTATCCAAATGGATCAGGAATTTGGTTTTCAATCCCTTAAAATCATGTTTTCGGAAAACTAGACCGAAATCTAATTATAGTTTTTTGATTGGAAAATATCAGAGATCTGAACTTGTTTTATTAACACGGAATAAAATATCCGACTTTGCTCACCCCAATTGCTTGCCAAATGAGTCATTAAGGTTAGCTTCGAACTACTTAGCAGGTTCACTACTTGATTTATTATGCTTTCTCCGTCCCATTTTAGTTGTCATACTTTGAAAATATGAAAAAAAAAAATAAGGGAACATCATTATTGTTATGTTTTATATTTTTTTTACCAATAAAAATTGTGTTTAGTGGAAAATTAAATGTTTTTGTTCTTTGATGATGATGGAAACTTAACAGCTATTCTAAGACTTCCTTAAAAGGAAATTTTGTCAATCAAAATGAGACGGAGGAAATATGTTTCATTATAAATGTGTTTAGAGTTGGAGAAAATAATAATGAGAGACTAAAGTAACTGCTAACTCCTTAACTATTGACAAGTAATATTTTGTTGGGAGTAAAACTACAAGGTCTATCGCAAATGTAGTAGGGAAATCGGGGCCGACGAATGATAAAAAGTTGAAACGAAGTAGAAATGAATCATCAACTTTTTGTTTCCATCAAAAAAAAATATTTGTTTTAAATAGAAAAACTAGTATTTTGGCCCGAGCGATGCCTCGGGTCAGTTACATAATAAGTTTGAAAATAATAGCTTAAAAGGAATTGTGGTAAGAATATATGACATCAATAGTCTCTTGTTTTTTTTTTTTTTTTTTTGGTAAAAATAGTCTCTTGTTAGTCAACGTAATTAGAGCGTTAGAGATGTATATATTTGTTTAAGTCTTTTTAGTCAATTATATTTATTATAAGACTTTATCATATTTTATGTCAAACATTAGACAATAAAGTCATAGTGTAGTGATGGTTAAATTTTAATTTTCATTTCAAAGGTCACGTATTCGAGACCATGCAATTACATAATATTTATATTTTTTTAATTGAGGAGTACACATAGACATAAAGCATTTGCATTATAAGTTTGAGGAAAGTGCCATGTGGCACATAGACATCCTTAGGCACGGCTTTTAATATGTTTGTAGAGATAAAACAAAAACAAAGTGTATTGACTAAAAGTAACCTCAAGTTCCATAAGATTGATCAGCCTTAACGGCGTTAAATCAACAAAAGTGAATATTTGAACACAATCTAATCAGATGAATGTCTATTGAACATAACCAAGCTGATGTAAGGTAATTAACATTGTCTATATACCTCACGTTACATAGAACACCAATTAACTAATTCTCGGGAAGGAAAAGACACTCAAAACAATTCATAGTAGTACATAATATAAACGTCCAATTAGAAAAACAATATGGCAACAGGAAACAAGAAGTTCACCATATGCCGCGCACACTTATTTTTCGACATTCAACTAGTCGGTCCATCAAGCTAAACATGCGCAACTCAAGAATATATTCGTCTGCAAAAATATGGCTTAGGGACACTGGAATCCACGAGGGACTTGCGTACCACAGTAGTTAACAAGCAAGCTAAGAGAGAGTGGGATGTTCAAGTTAATGCCCAAGATGTTAGCCCTAATGGCAGTGCAAAGGCAGACAGCAGCCTCAAGATCGACAAGCCCTGCAATGAGGGGGCAGCAAGGTGTCTTTGGTGGGGTGCCGAGGTTAAGGTTCAGCAAACCACTGAGCACATTGGCACACACACCCAATTTAAGGGCATCAATAGGGCAAGCCCCGGATGATGAGCCTCCGGTGGATGGGGTGCCTCCAGTCGAGGGAGTGGTTCCGGAACCCGGGTAACCACCACCGGGGGCTCCACTTCCAGGATACGGTGTGCTGTGCCTAGGCTTGGGAGTTGGCTTACCACCACTTCCGCACTCGCCGCATGCCGAAACGAGGGAGAAAAAGAGAAGGTTAAGGACGAGGAAAAGGACTAGGGATTTGGAGAAGGTAGTAGTTGCCATTTTTTTTGTTTAATCTCTACTACTTGTAGTTCAAGAGTAGAGATGTGTAAGATGAAGAGTATTTTGAGATGGAGAAAATGGTGTAAAGAGGTGGGATTTTATACTTCGCTTGCATTAGAGGGAAGGACAATGTATTGGTAATAGGTGTATTCATTTCAAGTTAAAATAAGAGAGAGTTGCATCTCTACCATGTTTGAACTTAGAAAAATTTAGCTGGCAGAAAATATATATATATATAAGTGGGAAAACTTTTGTTTTTTTGTGAGACATGGTTGGAACTATGTAGCAAATTAGTCACAAGTTCTCGAATTTAATTAAGTCATCCATCAGCCTACCGTACCCTGCAATACAGGTATATGAGCAGAGTGGTGATCCTCTTCTAATATTATAACACTACTAACATTTTTATAATCTACTTTTAATCAATTTTAAACCCTTTTCCTTGAGGGGGATATGGAACCCTTAACAGAGAGTACACACATATTTTAGTTCAAAAGGAAGCAAGTAAACAGAGAGAGTTAGAGGGAGTTACCTCTTATTTTTTGTTAGAGATAAACAACTCATTTTACCAAACTAATAGTACTTCCTTAGGTTTTTTTTAGCTGAGACATTTACTTTTACACAAGGACTACCAAAAAGGTATAAATGTCTCAACAAAAAAGACGATACTCTTAGCTAATTGAAAAAATCTCCAAATGAAGAAAAAACGGATATAATATCTGTCAAAAGATTATTGAGAAATTCTCTCTCACAAGTGCTTATTTTTTATATCTGGTAAGATAACTCTAGATTATTGAGAAATTCTTTCTCACAAGTGCTTATTAATAAAAAAAACTTATAATTAATAAATCGTCATACACCATCTACAACAATAATAACCCTTACGTAAAAATAATCTAAAACATCAATATGAGACTATTCATCCAATTTACTAATATAAACATTTCAGGGCCGCTTCTTTGATATGGTAATATTCTAATTATAAACGAAATTCGATGACTCAACATCTTTTATGCCTGATGTAATAATAGTATATTGAAATCTGACCTTAATCTTGATATTCTTGATTTTCAACCAATAGTACGATTTCCTACATCTTCAAACTTCCAAGTTAGACAATAAACCAAGAATCTCAAGGCGAGAGTAAATAGAATCATCATATTAATGGTGATAACCATCACAACAAGAGCGAGAGTTATAAAAATAAACTAAAGTCTACTAAAACTAACAATAAAGTGATGGAAAAAAAAATTTAGGGGTTTCTACCGGTGTAACAATTAACAATAGGCGGAATCCCCAACCCTACAAGAATATTAATGGAGGTTACAGTTTGAGAGAGAGTATAGGGTTTGGAAGAGAGAAATTTTTTTATGGTTGGTTTCATTTCATAATATTGCACTGATTTTTAGACCAATACAACAATCTGAAATTAGTAAAATACATGTTGCGCATATATTATATTTATTTTTCATTTATTAATTTGGCACAAACTTGAATATATTTTACAATTTACAAATAAATTTGAACCTTAATTTGCTCCCTAATATAATATTTACCACCGAGCTGGACTTCACTTAAGCGTTAGGTATTGATTGTGCTACTATATTGGTTTGACAAATTATTTATATTAATTTATTATGTTAGTTGTTTGACTACTGACTGTTTAGAGATGTGGTCGATTAAATTAGTAATTAATGTTGGTTTTTTTAATGCAAATGAAAGAAAAAAATTGATAACAAAGTAAAATCAGATATTTAATTTTGGTTAAAAGGTTATCTTTTAATTAGCTACCCAAAATCCATTACCAAACACCTTTTTGGCCGTTTATTTGTCCACATAAAATAAAATCCAAAACTTACTAGAAAAGCTCCTAACAGGTTTTTACCTAACACCTTCAACGACTGAAAGTAATTGCTATAAGTAAAGGTAGAATTGGTAGGTGACATATAAAACAAAATGCCAACTTACGTTCAGAGTAAGATACATGGATTGCGCTATCTATATCTAAATCTATATATGAAAATGGGTGGGGCAAGCATTGTAGGTTGCTATGTGTGACCTATCTCATATGCTGACGTAGCGCCACTTTATTGCCGATATGGCATTCGCCTTATAAAATTATTAAAGGTTAATGTAAGAAGTGTTGATCCAGTGATCACTTATCTCACAATGTCATGTTCTTACCACCAAGCTACATCTCTTATATGTAACTAAATTCTAGTTCTAATTATTAAATTCTTATAACTTATTGAATTAATAAAGTTATAAGAGAAAATTTGTATGAACAATATAATATACTACGATTATTTAAAGTGCGAGCAAGAAATGTAGGTATCTAGGCAACCACAATCCCCCTATCAATTCCCCTTCAAATACGCACTAACATGGAGCCATGTCATCATTTGTGACTTAGCATCTATTTGGAATATTGTCACTATCAAATTTTGAACCCACTAACCTCAAATATGTAAGAAAGATATCCTCTTACTGCTTCTCTATCAATATCAGTTATGATGATATGGATTTTTAATTGAAAAGAAACCAAGAGTTAAATTCTAATGCTCGGATTGCATATTATGAGTAAAATGACTTTCATTCTTTTTACTAACATGGCATTCCTCTTGAAAATGATTAAGGGATTTGCGCAAGAGGCTTAGAACTCTGTGATCTCTTACTTCAAATGTCATAATTTTACCACTGAGCTAAATCTCTTATATGAAACCATATTTCAATTTCAACCGCTAAACAACTTATTCTCTTTTTGTTGACGCAATTAAAAAAAAAACACGTAGAACATCGCCTGATCCAAATACTAGGTAAGAAGTGAAAAGATGGGTCTTTTTTTTTTCTTAACAACAGTTGCAATATAATTTGAATTTCGAATTAATTTATTGTAACTTAAATCTTATAATTGAAGTATTTACTGAAACTACTATAATGTAGAAGCAACTCAGCGCATACATCTCTGGAGAAATGATCTGATCCACCCAGGTACGTGATCGACCAACCAAAGAAAATTATCATGCATGTCTGAGACAGCGAGTAAATAATGCATCAGACATGCAAAAGTTCAAATTTCCAGCCCCTCAAAACAATAGTTCAGATTTCCACAAAAAAACCATCACAAATTTCCAGATTCTGAAGAGCCACCCCAAGTTGAATTTACCTGGCCTCAGCTATTTTAGTGTGAAAAGTCACGGCGGTAATCTTATACTCTTGAAGTTCAAGTTCAACCATGAT
This sequence comes from Beta lomatogona, assembly GCA_947646795.1. NCBI lineage: Eukaryota > Viridiplantae > Streptophyta > Magnoliopsida > Caryophyllales > Amaranthaceae > Beta > Beta lomatogona. The sequence continues at coordinate 3,073,400 of CANSNZ010000150.1, forward strand.
TTTTGACCATGTTACGCTTTTAATACATACTCTAATGACCAAGCAATTATAAATGGTGGTAGAATAATGTTTGTTTTTTCTACCCAAAAAAAAATAATGTCTTTTTTTAATGGAATAATATGCTTCTAATACCTACTCTAATGATCGACCGATTTTATATATATATATATATATATATATATTAGCTTTCAAATCGATAAACTAATTAATTATTATATTTGAAATTTATAATAAATAAGTATTATAAAAAGTCACGAAGCTAATTGTTTTCTAAAATACTATCAAAATCTCATTAAGTAGATAAATCGGATTGTAATCAGGCGAAAGAGAGTTTTGATTTCTTCAAGGACTATAAGAGCTTCACTTAGAGTGAAACAGATAAAACAACCACTTCTACTATTTTAAAACGAAAAACAGTACCCATGTAAAACTCTTTTCAAATTAGTATATGATAAAATATACAATAATAATTTTATTCGATCAAATGTTCACGAAAACTAATGAATATGTTTAATTTATATTATGAATTTTTAAATATATCAAAAATCAATCTTGTTTTAATGTAATTTTCCACGTTGTTCACAATGGTACAAAAATTTTAATTATCCAAAGTTCATACTAAAACTTATAATCAATTTACTCTACTAACTATCCATTTCCTCCTATCTGAAACTATATATATGTATTTCGTCTCCTAGTAACTCTTTTTAATTTATATTAGATTTAAAAATTATGACATGACATCTTAGATGGTAGGAGATAAGGAGGCCAAATGTCATGACTTCATATACTGGCTTTTTTATTCTTCTTTGCATATTGATTTCTAGTTTTTAGACTTCGTACCATGCACGAGATCAAACTTACAGTAATAATATCCGAAATCTAAAATAAATAATTATAATAAGAAGGCACAACCTTAATTGTAATCTGGAACAATATGATTTATACCCGTATCAAACTATTTTGAAATAAAATGAACTAATAATATTCCATTCATATTGTTAATACAAATATTTTAAGCAAATTATGGAGAAAACGTTGATTATATTTACAAAATTTAAAAAATATATTATAAATGAATCTTGTTTTGAAGTATTTTTTGAAAACTGTTTCTAATGGTACACAATTATAAATTTTCAAAGTATGTATTAAACGTTATAATCAATTTACCGTACTTTATTATCTTTAGTATTGTATTGTAAACCAAACTCTATTTTCTCTTATGTTAAACTCTATATATGAATTTTTATCTCTCTAAAACTCTTTTTATTTTAAATTAAATTTTAAACATTATGACATGGCACTTAGATGGTGCAACAGATGGAATCAAATTAGATTGTCAAAAGTTTGTGTAGTGGCCTTCGAGTATATAAAACCCATTGAGGGTGCGTTCTCTTTGTTAAAAAGTTAATCTAGAAAAATCTAGCTTAAGAGTAACTAGAAAAATCTAGAATACAAAAGTGTATATGTACCTAATAATCTAGCTTAAGTCAACTTTGAATGTCCTAGAAAAATCTACCTAAGGATAAGCCTAGAAAAAACTAGAGCGATGTAGTAAGTGAAGCAAGTCGGTAGAAACCGACATTCACATGCTATAAATACTAGTTGTAAGTGATGCTTGCAATATATATGTAGAAACCAATTGTAAGTCAACTACTCATTCCTAAATTTCTTCTCCACTAACATCATAAATCAAGCATCTCACATAAAATAAAACCATCCACTACAACTTCCGTAAAACAATTTTACACCAGTGGTATCAGAGCTAAAATTCCCAAGGCCTCACTACTTTAGCCACAAAACACAATTAACCCATATACAACATAAATTATAATGGCACTCAATAACCCAACTTTCCCAATTCCAATTTTCGGGGGAGAAAATTATGATTTTTGGAAAATTAAAATGAAGACATTACTTAAATCTCATGGGTTGTGGAGTTATGCCGATAAAGGATATACGGAGTACTAAGACGAGAGTACCCTATCCGAAGCTCAAAAAAAGCAGCTCGAGGGTGAAAGAATGAAGGATGCTAAGGCATTATATTTAATACAAAACGCAATCACGGATATAATATATCCAAGAATTTTAAGAGCCAACACGGCAAAGGAGGCTTGGGAGATCCTGCAACAAGAATTTCAAGGAGATAGCAAGGTGAGAAGTATCAAACTCCAGTCCAATTTGAAAACTTAAAAATGAAAGAAGGGGAATTAATGAAAGATTATTTTTCAAAGGTAATAGAAATAGTAAACCAAATGAAATCATATGGAGAAGAAATTTCAGATGAAAAAATCGTGAAGAAAGTTTTATTAAGTTTAACGGAAAAATATGATAACATTGTTGCTATTATTGAAGAAACAAAAGATATATCAAAAATAACAGTGGAGCAACTTAAGGGATCTTTGGAGTCCCATGAACAAAGGAAAAATCGGCATATCAATGAAGAAATAGTTGAGGCTGCTCTAGCAGCAAAATTTAAGAAAATGCCCAAGAAAAATATTGAGGATGAAGACGAAGAGAAATCATCGAAAGGTATGAATCAAAAACTTTCCTGCAATATTTGCAAAAAAAAACTAACCATGATACTGCTGACTGTTGGCATAAAGGAAAGCCACAGTGTTGGTAGTGCAAGAAGTTTGGTCATGTAGGAAAGAATTGCAGGACTAAGATAAACAATGAGATTGCCAATTTTGGCAAAGAAAATCAAGAAGAAACTTTATTTTGAAGTTTGCTAATGACAAGAGCATTAGCGGGGGTGGGTTGGTGACATGAGCACCAACAACAAAAGAAAATTTGGAGAAAAAATATTTTGGGCAATGGCTGGTGACACGAGCATCAGTAAGATAGTTGGTAACATGAGTACCAACGAGAAGATCAAAAAAATTGGAAAGTCATATTAACAAGATAGAGGTTGGTAACATGAGTGCCAACATGGGAACTCAAAAACACATGTCCTTTGGTGGTTGGTGATAGTGCATCAACAAGATTTTCCTTTGAAGAATTTTGGAGTACAAGATTTTTCAGATTAAGGGGGAGTGTTAAAAAGTTAATCTAGAAATATCTAGCTTAAGATTACAGAAATTAGGTAACTAGAAAAATCTAGAATACAAAAGTGTATATGTACCTAATAATCTAGCTTAAGTTAACTTTGAATTCCTAGAAAAATCTACCTAAGGATAAGCCTAGAAAAAACTAGAGCGATGTAGTAAGTGAAGCAAGTCGGTAGAAACCGATATTCACATGCTATAAATACTAGTTGTAAGTGATGCTTGCAATATATATGGAGAAACCAATTGTAAGTCAACTACTCATTCCTAAATTTCTTCTCCATTAACATCATAAATCAAGCATCTCACATAAAATAAAACCATCCACTACAACTTCCGTAAAACAATTATACACCAGATGTTGGAAAGGTTTATCTAGAAAAATCTAGCAAAATATTCCTAGAATGTAGTTTAGTAAAATCTAGTTTACAAACAATCTAGAATAATCTTAGTCTACAAAAATCTTAAGTAAGACTAAGAAGAAAAATCTAGAAGAACATCTATGTATTGTGTAAGTCAGTGAAAACAACTGACATGTGCATAGTATATATATGTGTATTGTGTTGTATTGTGAAGAGTAGTAAGAAAGTGAAAATATTTCTCAACAAAAAAAAATGGCAAGTCAACCTTTTCCTACTCCATACTATCATTATCAAATCAAGAGTATAGTTTATCCCAAAACATTTAAACCATCAAACTTCCGCAGCTAAATTCTATCAGTGGTATCATGGTATCAGAGTCGGAATGTGATAAATTGAGGGTGCATTCTCTTCACCTTACAAATTGAGTTTCGTGTCTAATAAATTTGAATAATTTGTAACGCGTTCAAATTAGTTCCGAAAAGCTCTATAATAAGCTATGATAAGTTCCAACATGTTCGTTAAAATAAGTTTAGTGAGTATCAATAAGTTAAGATTACCTCCAATAAATTAAGAATAATTCTAATAAATTTCAACACAATGATTAAGTTCAAGAAATAGAAAGTGAAGGGAATATACACCCTGAATAAGGGATAAGTAACACCATATGAAGATGAACTAGCTTGATAACGCTTTTAATATATAAGTATTGATGCAAGAATAATTTCAAAACAAAATTAATTTCATGTGCACTTCAAATATTAATTCGGAAAAACGTGCTTGACAATATGCGCTTTTTAATATTTAAGTGTTGATGCAAGAATAATTTCAAAACAAAATTAATTTGCATGTGCACTTCACATAGTACTTCAGAAAAACTTGCTTGACAATATATAAGTGTTGATGCAAGAATAATTTCGAAACAAATTAATTTGTATGTGATGCACTCCAAATATTACTTCTTTTGTTGGTAGGTAAGTATCTGTTTTGCTATTACTAAAAAAGGTCGTTGCAACCTATTCAGCTCAGGGGAAAAGACCAAATAACCTTCAAGGAAGAACTCTTCTAACCCCTAAATTAAGTTATATGGCATACAATCCGTGGCTTGAACAGCAATTTCACACAAACTATACAAGATCAAATTACAAGATAAAGCTCTGTTACTATCTTTTACTTTCCTACCTATGATCAGGGTCGTAGTTGTGGGTGCGCAAAGAGCTTCTTTGCACAAGGCCCCAATCTAAAAAAATTTGATTTTGTTTTGAAGGGCCCAATTATAAAAGTGTGATGCTTGATAAACCGTAAACCGCAAACGCTTCACATCTCCATTCTCCAGATTCCCATAATTTACGTTATCACCTATCATTTTCCTTAATCTCTTCCTGCAAAAATTCAACCTTTCGTATATTTAACTTCCTAACTTCTTCAATCAAATATTGTTATTAAATCTTTTTTCATAACTAGTATTGATTCTCTCCACTCTCTACGGAAAATTGTGGTCTTTTTCTCCCACCAACTGGAAAGAAAAGGCCCAATTTCCAATTTAGAATAGGGCCCTATAAATCTCCAAGACGGCTCTGCCTATGATATTGCTATTCCTATTCTTTATGACAAATTTGATTTGCTTCACATTATTATCTACAGTTGGAACTTACAGTTCAAAAAAGCTTCATTTCCACTTCTCTACACATGATACATATAGTAGCAGCAATATACACTTGGCTTCTCGCTCTAGTCTTACACTCTTATTGTAGAATCTATATAAACCCATCTGATAAGAGGATGATCCCAAAAATTCAGTGGTGATGGCAAACTACTCTTTAATGCTCCCTGCACATCTCTTACTGAATATACAACTATGGAATAAATTCTCATATGTTTCCTCCTGATCATTATTACAAGTCACACACTGAGCATCAGGGCTAATTCCATACTTACGTAATCTGGCCCTTGCAGTCTTTCCTATATAGCCAACCATAGAATAAACCAATTACTTATGTTTAGGAAGATTATATCTGTTCCAAATGGCTTTAGTCCATTGAGCATTTTGATCCTCACCACAGAAAGCATTACATGCTTTCCTTATAAAATAGTTGGAAGTATGAAACTGCACTCTCCCTACCCTTCTAGTCTTGTAAATGAACTTCCAAACATGTTATCTTCCTTCTGCCCAAAAGCACTTGCAATTTCAAGATTAATACGTTTCATAATATAATTCGGATAAAAAATGTATTTAGACGTTCTAAATGCACAAAATTTTACAACCTAATAAATCCTTTTGAGATAGAGACAAACCTGCATTTTAAAGACCCTATTAGACCCTCTGCTATAAAGGTCAATATTAGTTGAAATGTAAGTTTGATGTATATTAATATTGATAAGAATAAAAACCATTTGTGTTTTAAAGTATGCACTTTAAAAATATTTGGGACCCTTCAACTTAAAGGTCACTATTCTATTACTTGTTTTAAAAACCTTATTAGACGATGGCTATGTTCTTTTCGTCTGGTCTGATCTGAATTAATCTGATCTGGTGTGGTCTGGTCTGATCTGAACTTTTCTGATCTGATCTGAACTTTTCTAATCTGGTCTGATCTGATCTGAACTTTTCTAATTTACCCAACTCGTGTAATATGCTATTTCTTTTCTGATCTGATCTGATCTGAACTTTTCTGATCTGATCTGATTTGAACTTTTTTGATCTGACCTGATCTGATCAAATCTGAAATAAGCACTAGAGTGCTTAAATAGTTGAAAAGAACATCCCCGATATTATACTTAAGCAGTGAGTATCTTCTTGAAGCATATTGCTTTTTTTAACATGCATGACGTTGAACTATGCCTTGAATTATTTATCTGGTGCTAGGACTAACCTAGCACATGGAGTCTCGCTGCCCGGTCAGCGTCCAGGGGTAGGGGGTAAACCAATGTTGAACTTTTCAGTATATGTTATTTAATATATAAACCCTATTATTAACCATTGCCTCCGTTTTATTCTGTAATTTGTACTTTCTCTTAAAACCTAATAAAACCATTTCTCCTCTGCCTGTAGACGTAGCTAACACATTATTAGTGAACCACGTTAATTCTTGTGTCGATTGTTGATTGTTATTTGTTTCGTTGATTGCATCTGTCACAACACATGAAACACAAATTTAGATTACATGAGATCATTTACTATATTATCAAAAGTTAAATCTTAGAAATTGCATTTTTGAGTTAATTTCGTATGTAACCCTCTACTCTAAGTTATATTTTCTTTTACTTTTTGATAGATAATAATCTTTTTTAGTTTTGATAGAAATAAAAAAAAAAATTAATGTGGAGAGATTGTGCATATGGTTAATTTTAATAAAGGAAGAAGATATGGATATTAAAAGAAATTCTAATTATAGTAAAAGACATAGAAATATTAAAATATATTTTTTTATTTAAAATTAAAAAAAATCAAAAGAAAGGAGTGGAAAGTAAATTCCGCCAATTGTATTTTGAATTCCGTGTTTTTAATTTTAGTATCTAGGTCATTAGCGAGTAGGATTAAACATTTCACAACAAGACAATTACTCATATTATAGTATAATAGTTCCATTATTGTCTATTGATGGATGGGCCATTAAAGTATTGATAATATAGTAGCTGTCCGTTTATAGCACAGTATAATCCGTGACTCAAGAGTTGAATCAGTGGCAACAAATAAAGCAACGTCACGTGGGAAAGAATACGAATTGAGATAATCAAGCAAAGAATTGATAATTGATACGCATAATATTCTGATAATCTGTCATTATTCTCTTAACTACTCCGAATTAGGTTTTATTCTACTTTCCAATTGTTCTTCACAAAGCAAAGTGATCGACAGTAATACCAAATAACATCGCATATACCTGTGCAGAATTTCTTGGAATGGGTAATACCCCTCGACTGAGGCCTGAGGGTATCTTATAAAATATAAGGTGTACGTATTGTGGCATTTGTTATAAAAAAAAAAATTTCATGTCATGCTTAATGAAAGTTTATTGCAGTGATCAAGGAACCGGGAAATTTTTGAGTTGTTTGTGTCATGTTCCACTTTCAGGTTTTTGGCATGAATTTCCATTGTAGAACTATTGAATATAAATTGTGTTAGAGAGTGTTGATTAATATTTGCATCACAGATTTTATTCAACTTATAATCTAAAACTACTTATTAGGTCAAGGCAATTCCCCGAGTAAGGAAAATTTTTATTTATTAATATAAGACTTCACAATGATAACACTAAATATCACTTGGTCTAATGGTTAAAACTTTAGTATATAAACTTCAAGTCTAGGGATCAAACCCTATATTATGCAATTTCTAATTTTTTTATTGTATGTAGATTAATTACATAGGGTAAAATGCCCTTAGGGAGAGTATCACGTGGCACCGTTCCTTGTTTGGGAACGTCTTTTAATATAGAAGTATAGATATGCCCGCGTATGAAACAATCCTATAGCCGGCCTAAAGTATGTCCGTATATTGTATAATCATATAGTTTATGAGTCCTCTCACTTTTTGTGACTCATTTGAGCCTAATTCTATGTATGTATATACAACAAATTTTTTTTGGGTCCTCCCACTAGGAAACCCCTTGGTAAGAAGAAAGACCCTACTAGACCAGCACCTCTCGCAGGTCAATCAACTCAGCTACACAAGTCAATGCTTGAGAGTAAAGGGGATATAAGGGAATCCTTACTCCCAAGCACAAGTAGGTAGTGAAGTTCAGACTTGTTACCTCAACATATATGTTGGACCATGTGATACAATATACTTGTGGTCAAGATTCATGTACGTACAATTCAGACCTCCTCCCAAGGTATTCTTTGGATGTATTCATTTGCATCTAAAAAGAACTGGACAAAAGAAAGCTAATTAAGAAGTACTTAACAATGTGATAATGACTTCACCATAGTAAAGCTTTTTTATACCATATGGTTTACCTTTACAAGCATAGAAAGACAAACGATGTGGTATAATGGTACAATATCTAGTTTTATTTGTTTTGATATAAAAAATTTAACCACGCTATATACCGCCCATATTTGCTTAACACCGCCCGTATCTATACGGTATTATTTTTCTTTCTTCTCTACTTCTTCTTTCTCTTTACTAACCTACTATAACCACCACCACCCCCTAGCCACCACTGCCACCACCCGCAGCCTCCCCCTGCAGCCATCTTCTTCTTCCACCACGTCACCACCTCTTCCCTTCTTCTTCCTCTTCTTCCCTTTTGGACCGTTGTGGAATCGAATTTTTTTTTTGTTTCCACCATGGTGGAAATGAAAAATTAGTCGCTTCCACTATGGTGGAAACTAAATTTCGGTTCGGTTCAGGTCAAAAAAAATCTTAAATTTTTATATTTTTGGGATAAAAATATACATAATACATAAAAAAATACAGACAGTGTTTAATAAATAAGGACGATAAGTAGCAAGACCCAAATAATTTGGCATGTGGATTGGAGCTTTTCAAATCCTTTATGCATAGTAATGCATAGCATGCAGTCCTTTTTACCTCATAATATCAATAATATTTTATGAATTAAGGGAAGAAGATTTAGACTATGTATAATACTCCCTCCGTCCCATAATATAGTGCTTGTTTCTTTTTTACACGGTCTTCAAGACGTAACTTTGACCTTTAATATCTTCAATTCCGTATTAACAAAAAATATAAAAAGTTGATATTATGGAACTACACATTAAGACGAATCTAACAAGATCCCACATGATTATGTTTTTTTATATATACAAATGAGAATATTCAGTCAAAGATTTTAAAGTTTGACCCACCAAAAATGAAGTAGGCACTATATTATGGGACGGAGGGAGTACTAATTAAAACGAACCAATAAAATCAACTAATACACGTTATAACATACGTGCAAAAGTGGAATGAAAGCCAATCTTATGGTATATATAGACTAATCAAGTAAATTGTCCAACCTTAAGTAATGAACGGAAGTTAGGTATCGTCAGTTGTCAGATTCTGCAAGGAAATGAATATTGTTTGACGAGTATTACATTAATTATTGTTCTTTAATCAATCATAGAAACAATTCCCTCCCGTGAACTATCTTTGTCATTATCTAAATATTAGATGTAAGGTAATCTTATTATGTGGCTTAATTAATTTGATTCTCTAATGATACGATTACGAGCCATTACTAAACTGTGTATAAAATTATATGGGCACACTGAGACCTGAGTGTCCAGCAATGCCAAAGCCCATTGTTTTCTTCCTTTTAAGAAGAAAAGGGGGGAGAGAGAGAGAGGACCATAGCCCATTGTTTATCACAATTGCATGGTCGTATATGACGTTTTATGTGGAAATGCATGCCTGCATGGTTTCATGTTCACGTTATTCATCTTCCATTCAGGGTACTGGGTACCCAATAATGCTAACTCTCTAAATTATTATCATTTTTTTAATACTAAACTCCCTCCACTCCATAGTGATCTAAATACTTCTTGGAATATGTAGTTTAAGGTCAAAAGTTGTAGTATAGTTATCAAATATTATACTCCATATTTTAATAAAAATTTGATATGATCGAGTTGGTGATATATTTTTTCAATTGAGGTAAAGATAAAGTTGGTTATTTTTTCTATTGAAAGAGATATAGTGTAACCAAAAGGCTGTTAATAAAAAACTAATATAGTAATAATGAGACTATGTCAAATATGTATGAAAGTGTTTAAACAAGCAAAATATGAAATTGTTCAGAATATATATTGTGGGAAGGATAGAGCATTATCATTATCTTAGAGCATAAGATTTTGAGTACGTATAATCGTTATGTCATGTGACAATGTAACCTTTTCACAACTCCAGAAATATAAGGGATTTTAGGAAATCTTATTATTTGTAATTTGACTTTTGAAGATTGATGGAAATTTATATCAATAAATTTCTGTAATTTGATGTTCTTCTTGTTTTAGTAATTTTAATTTTTGTAATACAAGATGATTTTTGATTTTATAGGAGCAATACAAAGATTTTTGTATACTCATAACCTTTTTTTACTTCATTATGGTTCCTTTATTTCCATAAATTTCTTCTACATCACAAATTATTTATTATCACCCTCTGTCCAAGTTATTTTTTGTCATTGTTTTCAGTCACTATTAAAAAGAAAATCACTACAAACCCAAAAAAAGTTCCTCATTAGAAATCTATATACGCTCAAATAATCTACGTAAAAAACTTATATGGACCTGGTCCACACTAATTCATGTGATTTATGAAAAAAAATAATCACTATATTATAAAAAATAGATATAAATGATGAGTAGATATAAATTGTAAAGTTTGACTATGTGATAAAAAAAGGTTGCTATGTCAAAAACTAAAAAGTTCATTATGATAAACTAATGTAAGAAAAAGTGACTATATAAATAAACGATCACTATGGTAGATAATAATTGTACAGTGTAACTTAAAATTTAAAAGGGTACTATATGAAAAAAAAAGGTCATTATGTTAAATAAGTGGCGTTGGTCCACAATACTATTAGTATGGACCAGTTCCACGCAAAACTAACTCATAATCTACAATCAAATAACATGTTCAACATACTCTACACTTTTCTTTTGCACCAGCTCAAAAATTAGTGCAAGTATATTAATTATTTTACATCAAGGTTGTTATACTTTTAAAATTTGATAGGTTGCACAATGTCCATTGTCCAAATCCATGCACGACACACTTCAACTTGCTATATTAAGTAGTATACATTCCCTGATATACAGATATAACATTAGACCTGTAGAACGTACATTTAATTATAAGTTAATAAAAAGATTTATTCTCGAGATAATTTTCATAATTGAGGTTCACAACAAAGACCAGCAATCAACTAAGTAGGAGTAGCAAGTCGCTACTAGCTAGATAGCAACTATTAAAAGATCACATAACACAGATAAATTCTTACACGGTACCTTACTTAATCTCCTTGTTAGGAGATAATACAACTCGGAAAATACACAATAACCTAAGAATGGAGGTCAACTAAGTTTTAGGAGATAGGTGGACAAACGAAATCAGGTGGAGGAGTCAATCCACAACTTGCAAGGACAGTGAGAGCCAAGGGAATGTATATGTTCAAGTTCAGAAGCTTTAGCCTTATTGCTGTGCAAAGACATAAAGCTGCCTCAAGCTCTAGCAAACCTTGAAGTACCGGACAACATACATTCTTCACCGGGTCTCCTAGCCCAATATGCACTAATCCTCCTAGAACATCTAAGCAAAGCCCTAATTTTAGTGCATCAATTGGACATGTTTGTGGTGTAGTAGGTGATGGAGTTACTCCTGGAGCGCCACCACCACCACCACCTGGTGGACCACCTCCTCCTCCTCGTCCTGGAGGAGCATAACCTCCTCTACCACCACCACCACCACCACCACCACCACCACCACCACCACCACCACCACCACCTGGTGGTCCTCCACCTCTTCCAGGCGGAGTCCCTCCGCCTCCGCCTTTTCCAGGAGGAGCATAACCACCACCTCCACCTTTGCCCGGGGCTGGACTTCCAGGAGCCCCGGGAGTACCAGGTGTTCCTGGTGTGCCAGGCGCGCCTGGACTACCAGGAGTTCCTGGAGTGCCAGGCGCGCCTGGAGGGCAAGGGACACTAGGAGGGGTGATTATTACTGGAGGTGGTGTTATTACTGGAGGAGCTGGAACAATGATTGGTGGCATGATTATGGGAGGAGCCATAGGTGGCCCACCACCATGATGTGGTGGGCCCTTACTTCCATGTCCTCCACCTCCTCCGTGTCGTGGTGGCTTACCACCACGATGAGGTGGTGAACGAGGATTAGGGCTCCTACGAGGAGATGGGCGTGAAGGAGGGTGGCCTTTGTCACAATAACCACAAGCATATATGGGTGGCAATGAGATCACCATGCAAATCATGTAGATAAAAAACATAGCTATAAGTTTTGTTTCCCCCATGGTTGGGGTTTTCAAATTTCTTTGAGGGTCTTGATGATCTATGAGGTTTTGTGACAATGAATAAGGAGCTTAAGAAATTTATAGATCAACTGTTTGGAGTAACCCGTGACTATAAACTTCGGAATTGCATGCAAATAAGTACGTAGATACACGTTGGTGGCATTTTCTCTAAAACAAACACGTATATGTAAGTTACTGGAAATGTGTACAAAAACTGCTTAAAGTGGACAATAAAGCTACATATAGCTGTAAACAATATATTAATATAATATAAATATAATACTTTACAGTGTTAATCGATCTTGGAGTTCTGGAATGTTGTTTTCCTTCCTTTGCTAACTTCGATGCTCAAAAGTTTCAATCCGTGACTTTGGCTTCATCAATAAATCATTACGATCCGTGATACATCATACATGATCAAAGCTTGAATTTAGATCCAGAATCGTTGAATAGATCGGCTGCACGCATTTTCATGATGTTCTATGTCTTTAGTCTCCATAAGTACTCATTTAACGATAGAATTTCATTCTGTTAACAGCGTGCATTTATTTATATAACATGTATTAGAGCGATGATTCTGATATTATGTGCAGCTATTTAAGCGAATATTGAATGTCTTTTTAGTTCGAATAATCTTTTAGGATGCAAGCAATCAACATATAGACAATAGAAATGCTGATAAAAATAAAATTTTAATTTACAAGCTGAATATGTTATATTTCATCCTTTATCTAAACTAAAAGATGTTTCATTAGTTCAAATAGTTGTTCTTGTGTTAGACAATTTGATGAAATCTTTTTGGTCAGACCAGTTAACTTCTAAGTTATACTTTTCTTAAATGTGGAGTTTTTTGTATGAATATTTGATTTTGGTAGCCTATATTACTTTTTGTTTGAACTACTGCACAACATATTTTTGCACCAAAATTTATTCATTATAGTTATCATTATTATAGTCCATGATTTTTAAAATTTTTTTTGCACAATTATAATAAACTGATAGAGTACACAATGTTATACAAAGTGTAAGATCGAATATTAAGTGAGCTGAAAACCCATACACTCCTCAATGAGACAAGATATATATGAGATTCCAAATGCAAATAGCTAGATTGGAAAATTTCCTATAGAGTGATTATAATATGTGATAATGCAATGCAACCATTTCTAATATTCGAAAAAAATAGCTAAATTAAATTAAATTAGGGAAATTCCCAATGGTAGATTCAACTTTTTTTTCTTCCTATTGGTAGGCCTCGGTTTCCCTAATTTACCCAAATGTAGCATTATTTAGGTTTAAATGTTAATTTTCATGTTTAGTTTTAATAATTCTGTTAAGTTTTGTCTAACCCCTACTAACTATGATTTATTTAGGTCAGTACTTTTAACTAACTAATAAAAAAATTTCACTTTATTAGAAAAGCACATGAAAAGTATGTATACTACTAACAATATACAGTATACCAAGATATGTCAGGATTTATCATAAAGATTAATATTGACCTACTATTTGACCTAAATAAATCATGGTTAGTAGGACTTAGGTAAAACTTAACATAATTATTAAAATTTGACATGAAATTAACGTTTAAGCCTCATTAATGCAACATTTGGGTAAATTAGGAAAATTATGGCCTAGCAAAGGGAAGAAGAAAAAAGTTCAATCTACCATTGGGAATTCTCAAGAATAAGAGCTTACCAGTGGGAATAACCCATTAAATAAATTAAAAGGAATTTTTAAATTATTTAGTTTATCAATGATTATCGGTTGTACCAAGTAAAATATATAACAAATAAATAACAAATATAGTGGAACCCTAGACCCTTGTTTATTTTTGTTTAAACCTTCGGGCCTCGGGGTCCCGCCTTCGAGAATGTCTCGCAACTCAATGGTAATCAATCTTTATTCATTGCTTATCTTGCGGTTCCCCCCCTCCCCCCTCTCTCTCTCTCAGTAGTCGTTGTGTAATTACCGTGGAATACATATATATCAGTAATCTTAAAACCAACTCCATCAAAAATAAACAGACTTTATTAAAGAAACTCACGTCTTAACTAGCGAAGAAGTTACACCAATCAGAGCAAAGTAAGGTGATTGAGGGCATATCACCGAGTAAATCAAACAACAAAGATCAACAAATAACGAATCATGACAACATTTTTCGTGCACCAGTACAAATTAAATTAAAATAATAAGGTTATTGTAGTATCATGTTTTTAATAAGTAGGACATTGGAAGCCAGAGGGCACACTCTTGCCACAATAGTTGAGCAATAAGCTCAAAGAGAGAGGGACATTAAGGTGAATGCCCAAGATGTTAGCCTTAATGGCAGTGCAAAGGCAAATAGCGGCCTCAAGGTCTACTAACCCTTCAATAAGAGGGCAGCATGGAGTTTTTGGTGGAGTACCAACAACAAGGTGGATCAAGTCATCCAACACATTGGCACACACACCCAACTTTAGGGTATCAATAGGGCACTTGCCTTGAGTTGGTGGCACAACTGGCGTCGTTGGTGTCGATGGGCTACCTCCCTGGTGTCCACCATGGTGTCCGCCATGGTGTCCACCGTGGTGTCCTGAGGGTGTTTGGGGTGGTGGAGGACAAGGTACGTAGGTGGAGCTCACTAAAGTGAAGAACACAATGTTTAGGCATAGGAGAAGGGAAGTTGATGCTAATGCCTTTGAAGCCATCTTAGGAGAACTCAAAAGGAGGGTTCTCAAATTGATGATTAAGATGGCTTGTGATTGGGGAATTTGTGGTGCATATTGGAGAAGTAAGTTTAGGCTTTTTATAGTGGAAATGTTGTCATTAGCTTAAGAATATATAAGATAGAATATTAGGGTTATTTTTGTATTTTTATGGGGTAACCATGTGTAGAGGGTTCAATCAATGAGCACCAAGCTTGAATTCTGGTCATTCTTTAATTTATCTTATCATTATTTAGTTGTCAATTGTCATTATATATGTCTATCCTCTAGAACTTGTTTACACTTCAACTAGTACAGCTTAAAAGAAAGCAAATTCTGGCATTTAACGTTTGGAAACTTGCAATATTATGTTATGACAATTCATAAAAACAGATCTAGATGCACAACATGACATTTGATAATAATCGATTTATATACACTTCTTTGGCCTTCAGCTCTTAACCTGATATTCATGATCCTACACAATAATTGATTTTTATTAACTAAGGGACATAGTATTTCGTTATTAAAAAGGGTCAAAATTCTAACATGCTAGTCATTTTCATTCAAGGTTTTTTGTCAGGTAAGGGATGTAGGAACAGTAGAATATCTTTAGTCTAAAAACAATACTGCTTCCAATATTAGTTAGTTGGTTTTGGGGTGATCTAAGCCCAGTCTTGCAATACTTCGCTAAAATCGGTGAAAAATTAGTTTCTCGAATCAATCTTAATACACTATATTTGACCTACGTGGCCATTCAAAGCCTGAAATATTATCATTATCGTTAAATCAATATAATTTTAGGTTATTTTAGCTCAAACATGCAATGGTTATTACTTTGAATTGGTGAAAAAGTAGTTGAATTGAACTATGCAAGCATTTTACTGTAACCCTAATACATGCATGCATTTTGTAATAGAGGTTGATGATCGTAACTAGTTACCGTATACATGCATGCAATTTTATTATACTAAATTTATCAAACATATTGTTCAATTTTATTCAAGAAAACTCAGGTATGATGCATGTCTTTCTCCCTTGAATGGAAAAGATTACTACGAGTACAGTCTATAATCTTAGGCTTGGTGGTGATCGAGGGCCTTAATCACCAACAAAATAAAACGTATATAATTATGAATAAAACAGTTTCAACCTGCTCTAATGCTGTAATATGAAAATGATACTTAAGATTTTGTTGACCCAACAAAATCTGAGTAATAGTTTTAAGAACATTGGAAGCCAGAGGGTTCCCCTTTGCCACAATTGTTGAGCAACAAACTCAAGGAGACAGGAACATTAAGGTTGATGCCTAAAACATTCGCTTTGATGGCAGTGCAAAGGCAAATTGCTGCATTAAGGTCGGTCAACCCTTGAATGAGAGAGCAGCATGAACTCTGTGGTGGTGTTCCAATCACAAGCCCAAGCAAGTTACCCAATACATTGGCACAAGCTCCCAACTTGAGGACATCTATAGGGCAGTTGCCTTGTGATGACGGTGTTGG
This sequence comes from Beta lomatogona, assembly GCA_947646795.1. Lineage (NCBI taxonomy): Eukaryota > Viridiplantae > Streptophyta > Magnoliopsida > Caryophyllales > Amaranthaceae > Beta > Beta lomatogona. The sequence goes on from CANSNZ010000150.1 coordinate 3,089,973, forward strand.
TGCTTGGCTCGGTGGTGGCGAGCATGATGGCACTGGTGTTGGTGATTGGCTTGGTGGTGATGAGCCTGATGGCACTGGTGTTGGTGATTTGCTGGGTGGTGACGCGCCTGATGGCACAGGTGTTGGTGCTGACGCGCCTGATGGCACGGGTGTGGGTGGTGACGCGCCTGATGGCACGGGTGTGGGTGGTGACGCGCCTGATGGCACGGGTGTGGGTGGCGATGACCCTGATGGCACGGGTGTGGGTGGTGACGCGCCTGATGGCACGGGTGTCGGTGGTGACGCGCCTGATGGCACGGGTGTCGGTGGTGACGCGCCTGATGGCACGGGGCTTGGTGGTGATGAGCCTGATGGCACTGGTGTTGGTGATTTGCTGGGTGGTGACGCGCCTGATGGCACGGGTGTCGGTGGTGAGGCGCCTGATGGCACGGGTGTCGGTGGTGACGCGCCTGATGGCACGGGTGTCGGTGGTGACGCGCCTGATGGCACAGGTGTTGGTGGTGATGCGCCTGATGGTACGGGTGTTGGTGGTGACACGCATGGCACGGGTGTTGGTGGTGACGCGCCTGATGGCACTGGTGTTGGTGATTTGCTAGGTGGTGACGAGCCTGATGGCACGGGTGTTGGTGATTTGCTAGGTGGTGACGGCCCTGATGGCACTGGTGTTGGTGATTTGCTAGGTGGTGATAATACTGGCATTGGTGTGCCAGGTTGTGATGGCATTGGTGTCGGTGATTTCCCTCCATGAGGGCCACCACTAGGGCTAGGGCTAGGGCCAGGGCTAGGGCTAGGGGTAGGGGTCTCAGGGGTTTGTGGTGATGGTGGGCAAGGAACAATATGGGAACTCACCATAGAGAAAAATATTAGGTTGAGGCATATGAGGAGGGTAACTGATGAATGAGATTTTGAAGACATCTTAGCAACTAAGATGAATAAAAGCTTTTTTTCTGAGCGAAGACGGGTTGTGAATTGGGACTTGAAAGATTGTTGTGGTGGCAAATGGATGAATGGGGGTTAGGCTTTTTATAGTGGAATTTTGTGAAACTTTTAGGAGCAAAAATGTACACGTATTAATTCAACTTTGCAAAGATTTGATATTTTTCTAACTAGATGTCAGATGATGGCCCATGATGTGATCTATTCTAATTTTCATGACTGAGAAGTGAGAACCACGTATATATAAACTGGATTGTGATTTTCGTTATGGTCAAAAGATGTAGGATGTCTAGTATATAGTGTAATGTAACTAGGACCTTCCCCCTCCCTCCTAGTTTTTGTATGGAACTCTCGACTTCGGTTTGTAATCAACATTAGTATTTAAAGTTTTATGATAATTCTTCCTTCACCAAAAAAAAAAAAAAAAAAAAAAAAAGGAAAACTGGATTGTGGACTTTCTTTCTTTCTTCCCTCTATGCTATGCGCAATTGGTCACTTCTCAATTTTATCTAAATTTTAAACAGTTGAAAAAGTTCTATGGTAAAATAATATTTTGAACTACTTTCTTTCAGTGTTACATTTGGATATAGCTTACTTATTGTTATTTTACTATTAGAACAATCTTGACTGAAGATTATTTGTTTTAAAAACAATTTTGACAACTAACCTCTGACAAATCAATTGTTTATTTCAAAAGTAATTTTGATAACTAATTAACCTCTAGTAAGTACTATAATCATTATTTGTTAAATATATTATTGGTATTTAATAATGTGTTATTCCTAGGAGTTAGTTCTATGTGGCCTGGTACAATACATTAACACCCTGTAATCGAAAATGCGAACAGTCCCTATCAATGCGAACACAAATCCCGTACCGTGGTAAAGGCCATAGATATTCCTCTCTCATCTCCATCCAACCATAACCACCAAGAATAACCCACTAGATCATGATTTGTTAGACTTACAGATAGCGTGAAGCTTTTACAATGGGCAAGAAAATCGAAAATTTTAACATTGAAGATTGATCGTAATATTGGCATTTACTACTACTACGTTGTAGTTTTAATCCTAGCCTCTTGCAATTCTGTAGAAGGAAGAAATTATATAGCGAAGTATAAAAAAAGGATCCAACTCTTATGTTCTAATTATAGCCTTTTGTCAAAGTTCAAATATAAGACAAAAAAGGAATAATAGAGCGTAGCACATTATTATTCCAAGACAAAATCAGTAACAATAACTAGGTCGGCACCAGGCATGGTTCATAAGATATTTTACATTAAGCCCTCTTTTGCCTTCCGAATATGGTACGGTCATCCATCAACTGACAAATCATCACTATCATCTTGATCACAAAGAGTTCATAAAATCGTAATTGTAGCTTTAAAATGTGTCAAAAATCTGCCGAATAGATCTATCACTTGTATTGAATCACAAATTAGTTTGTCGGCTTGGTTGATGTCCTGGGTAATTGCATGCGATATAATATTGATTTTTTTTATCATTAAATAGGTGAAATAAAAATATATATCATATAATAGTTTGAGATTAAAATTAGCTTTGTAGTTTATGATTCCAATTTTATCAAAAGTATTTTCAAAAATTAGTTCTTCTTTTATTTTCAATAATAAAGCAAACTAATTCTAAAAGGAATTACTTCATTAATCTAAAATTGGATTTTTTTATTGTTCGGTATTACAAAATTCCTCAAATTATAAATTGTATGGTGTTAGAAGATTTTTTGTTACTCCAATTAAGTTTTGTGGAAAAATAAATTTAGTTGGATAATCGACAAATAGTATAATACTTTTAAAATTCTCATCTTTTTAATATTTGTATTAATGAAATTATATTTGCAAATAAAAAAAATCGCAGTATAAGTGTGTTGTAATAGATTAAACTAAAATATGTTGAGCTATGAAGTTCTTAAAATTGGTGAGAATTTTTTCCTTTGTTGCTTACTTCGTTAATAGTAGTTGTGAAATCGGAGTTGTGGTAAATGATATCTACTAAATAAATCATGGTTAGTAGGACTTAGGTAAAACTTAACATAATTATTAAAATTTAACATGAAATTAACGTTTAAGCCTCATTAATGCAACATTTGGGTAAATTAGGAAAATTATGGCCTAGCAATAGGAAGAAGAAAAAATTTGAATCTACCATTGGGAATTCTCAAGAATAAGAGCTTACCAGTGGGAATAACCCATTAAATAAATTAAAAGGAATTTTTAAATTATTTTGTTTATCAATGATTATCGGTTGTACCAAGTAAAATATATAACAAATAAATAACAACTATAGTGGAACCCTAGACCTTTGTTTACTTTTGTTTAAACCTTCGGGCCTCGGGGTTCCGCCTTCGAGAATGTCTCGCAATTCAATGGTAATCAATCTTTAGTCATTGCTTATCGTGCGGTTCCCCCCCTCCCTTTCTCTCTCTCTCTCTCTCTCTCTCTCTCTCTCTCTCTAAGTAGTCGTTGTGTAATTACCGTGGAATTAGAGGTGTCAAAACAGGTTCTTAAACAGGTTCTGGGTATACTCACGGCGAACCAGGTCAGACCCGGACAGGTCAGGATTCTAATTGTCAGTGCCCCATGTCATGATTTGTCAGGTTTTGTTCAACTGGGTCGAACACATTTGAATCTTGGGATTCCCGGGTGTCGGACAGGTCTGAGCGTTCCATTTACAAGTCGATCCATTTTCGGGTATGGTCGCCCGTTGACATTTTATTTGCCGGGTTTGCGCAAGTCGTATTTAGATTTCATGTACGCTTGGATAGAGTCAAGTGTACTCGGGTTGAATTAGTAATGACCTTAGTTCGATCATTGTGAAACATCGGGTCCATTCGCTATTGAACGTCAATTCAACTTCGGGTAACTCTTGATCGGGCCATCTTGATTTTGTTATGGATTTTGTAAACGAATCATATTAATAGAAGTATTAAGATCGACATATATATACATATGTTTGTGTACGATAAATATATGAATGATAATGAAAAACTAATAAAAACACTATATTTGTTTACCATGATGTTTAGTGTATTCTCTTAGTCAACTCTTATTTCGACTAATCAACTGCGTAAAACCACTCTAATGAGTAAAGGAGTAGAACAACTCCTCATATGTTCTAATAGGAGCAACAATGCTAATAATAACAATAACAATAACAAACATAACGCGGTATATATGTATTATGTTGTGACTATATATGACAAAAGTATAAGCAAACTATTTTCTCAATATGTTTAATCATTGTAATAGTACATTGGTATTAAAATAATTGTAAAACCATTATAATACTATATTGATTATAAATTAGTACACGACTCTTGATATGTTATAATATTATAATAAATGACAATCATAAGTTAATAATAACGTTTCATATGAGGCTTAAATGATTATAACGAGAGTTCTTATGTTGTACAATAATAATAATAAACATAACAACAGTTTATATAAATGATAGTAAACATAACAACCATAAGTCAATAAGTTAACAAGAACTTACTAGTTAGTAACGTGTTAACAACCATATGTTAACTTAGCATTTAATCAGTTACTCACCTAGACTTATACCAACTCAGTAACTCACTAACTTGTTCCAAGATAATTGAATTAAGTTGTTACTAGATAAGATCAATGATTGTATCAACATAGATTATAAGTTAATTCACGAATAATACACTATTTTAGCTAATAGTATTCATGTGAAATGCATTTCGAAACTAAAAGCATTTATTTGGATTGAAACAAGTTGTTATTGGACGAGATCAATAAATGTATCATTGTAAATCGATAATCTAAGTCAATGTAACACTACATATAAGTTTACTTAAGTAAATATAATTATACTATTATATTACTTAATTGAGTAATAGACTGATAGTTGTATAAGTAACGCTCTAAGGAGTCTAATTAAAATTTAGAAACTCAAGTCATAACTCTAATTAAATAATAATAATAATAATAACAATAATAATAATAATAATAATAATAATAATAATAATAATAATAATAATAATAATAATAATAATAATAATAATGATGATGATGATGATGATGATGGTCATTATGCTTATTAATAAATAATAGTTATACTTAAACACTAATCATAATAATTTCAATAAAAATAACCAAAATTTTCAAATTAATAAATAATTGACTAATTATTAAAGTTAGAAGTTACTAAACCAAGACAAGAATTAGTAAGATTATAAGAATATAAGATTACCAATTATGTGCTAGATCATCAATCCATGTGCTAGGTCATTCTCTTTTCCTATTGGCCAAAAAACAATATCATTGATCATGAATTAGAACCCTTGATTTATGAAGGATCATAATCTAACCATTAAGAGGAAAAAAAATGATGGGATCTAATCTCATCCGTTGATGATTTCGATCCAACGGATGGGGTTAGATTTAGAAACCCTAACATGATTAGGGTATAAAAGAAGTGTTTTTGTCCCCCCTTCATCACTCATCCGGCCTTGAGGGGTTCTAGAAACCCTAAGCCCTTTCTTCTGCCTCCTTCACTGCTTCCTCTATCTGTCCTCCTATGCTCTTTCCTTCAGCTCCTGTGTCTGATGGTTGATGGCTCTCGTTAATCGGTGACGGAGAAGACGGTGAAGAATTAGAAGATGATGATGACGACGATGAAGAAAATGACCACCTCGGCAAATGCATTTCATCACGTATTATTATTTCAAAATCATTAGAACGTAAAAGTATATAAATTATAATTTTTGGAAAATTGTGAGGGATTGAATTTTTGTTTTCTGGAGGAAAATGAAACTGAACAAGGACAGTAAGATGGGGGAACTTGTTCTGTTTTTTTTTTCTTTGTCCTGAATTGTATGAATTTTTGTAGAGGCAACTACATAATTACTATTCAATTAGATGAATCGGCAAAGTTTTGTTTAATAGTTGTTACTATTATCCATTTAATCTAGACTCCTAATGGAAGAAAAAAAAAAGAAAAATGAAGATGAAGATGCAGACTTATCGAAGGAAACCGTTCCAGTTGTTTACTTGTTCTCTTTTTTCTTTTTTTCTTTCATAATCATAATCTTATTTTATTTTTAATCTGCAGAAATGGTGTTAATGTCTTCTGTATGGAACTTTGGATTATAGGAACAATAATTTAAAAAATTTACTATTAATTATTGGGAAATTCTATATGGTGACCCTCAACTTTTTTAAATTATATTTGGTAGACAACTTTTATCTTTCCTCTATTTGGTAACCCTCTACTTTATTTTTTGTATTTTCTTTGACCTTATTACATTTTAAAATTATTTTTTAAATAAAAACTGATTTTTTAATTACAAAACACTGATTTTTAAATGAAAAAAAAAACTCAAACCCTCCCCCCCACCATAACCACCCAACCTACCACCCCCTCTCCTCCCCTAGCCTAACCCCGACTCACTGGGCAACCCCCCCCACACCCTTCGACAAACCCCCCACACCCCGCCGCCCCATCCCGTCCCCGTTTCCGGCGCCCCCTCCCCTTCCCTTCTCCATTTCCGACCTCCTCCCTACCGAAAACAACCCCCTCCCAGAAACCACCTCTCCTTCCCTACCGTTTTCTCTCTCCTCCCCGTGCTTTCTCTCTCGTCGGAGCTCCATGTTCTCTCTCCTCTGTTAGTGGTTGGAGTTGTGTGGTGTTGCTGCCCCGAAGTCCCCACCCCTGCTCATGTATTTCTTCTGCGCTGGTGGTGGTAGTTATCGTGTGCTTTCTCTCTCCTCCGTCGCGGTGCTGCTGTTGGTGGTTCTCGTCGCCGTGCTATAGTTGCTGTCGCGGTGGCCGAAATCGGCAACGGGGATTGGGAGGGGATGAAATCAGAACAGGAAGAGGAGGGGTGGCCGGAAACGAAAAGGGGAAGGAGGGTGGGATGGGTGGTCATGGTGGGGGAGGGTTTGGGTTTTTATTTAATTTCAAAATCAGTTTTTTGTATTTGAAAAATCAGTTTTGTGATTAATATGCAATAAGGTTAAAGAAAATAAAAAAAATATAGTAGAGGGTTACCAAATAGAGGAAAGATAAAAATTGTCTACCAAATAGAATTTAAAAAAGTTGAGGGTCACCATATAGAATTTCCCTTAATTATTCACTATCATTATGTTTATGCATGTATTATAGTTAAAGGTAATTTAATCATAATTATAATTGTTAGTCATATTGGTATAAATTTAAAAAAACGACATATATTTAGTAAAAGAAAAAATTGACTTCTTTAAATGATTTTGTAGATATAGATCAATAATTGATTTTTAGTTATTTTATTGGGTTTAGTCGTCTAAATAGGTTGGGTTTAAAAATCAGATAAAATTAGGCAAATCTTATTCTATCTAGTTCAATAGAATTCTAGTTGAATTTGGGTCATTCATAAACAAATCGGGTTGAATCGGGTATTGTCGTATTGACTAGGTCGATTCGTGTTTTGAGTTAATATCGAGTTGGGTTATGGTCGGGTTTGAGTTTGAATGCAGGTCTGTGTGGTCAGGTCAGAATATGATCTTACCGGGTGTCGGTCAGGTCTGGGTAATCCCAGGTCAGGTTTCGATCAGGTATGGGGACTGACCTTCACAGGTCGAACCAGGTTCAAGTCAGGTCGATATCAGGTTGACCCAGCGCCCAGCGGTCAGTTCTGTTTCTGACACCTCTACGTGGAATACATAATTACATATATATCAGTAATCTTAAAACCAACTCCATCAAAAATAAACAGACTTTATTAAATAAACTCACGTCTTAACTAGCGAAGAAGTTACACCAATCAGAGGCTCAGAGCAAAGTAAGGTGATTGAGGGCATATCACCGATTAAATCAAACAACAAAGATCAACAAATAACGAATCATGACAACATTTTTCGTGCACCAGTACAAATTAAATTAAAATAATAAGGTTATTGTAGTATCATGTTTTTAGTAAGTAGGACATTGGAAGCCGGAGGGCACACTCTTGCCACAATAGTTGAGCAATAAGCTCAAAGAGAGAGGGACATTAAGGTGAATGCCCAAGATGTTAGCCTTAATGGCAGTGCAAAGGCAAATAGCGGCCTCAAGGTCTACTAACCCTTGAATAAGAGGGCAGCATGGAGTTTTTGGTGGAGTACCAACAACAAGGTGGATCAAGTCATCCAACACATTGGCACACACACCCAACTTTAGGGTATCAATAGGGCACTTGCCTTGAGTTGGTGGCACTACTGGCGTCGTTGGTGTCGATGGGCTTTCTCCCTGGTGTCCACCATGGTGTCCGCCATGGTGTCCACCGTGGTGTCCTGAGGGTGTTTGGGGTGGTGGAGGACAAGGTACGTAGGTGGAGCACACTAAAGTGAAGAACACAATGTTTAGGCATAGGAGAAGGGAAGTTGATGCTAATGCCTTTGAAGCCATCTTAGGAGAACTCAAAAGGAGGGTTCTCAAAGTTATTATTAAGATGGCTTGTGATTGGGGAATTTGTGGTGCATATTGGAGAAGTAAGTTTAGGCTTTTTATAGTGGAAATGTTGTCAATTAATTAAGAATATATAAGATAGAATATTAGGATTATTTTTGTACTTTTATGGGGTAACCATGTGTAAAGGGTTCAATCAATGAGCACCAAGCTTGAATTCTGATCATTCTTTAATTTATCTCATTATTATTTAGTTGTTAATTGTCATTATATATGTCTATCCTCTAGAACTTGTTTACACTTCAACTAGGACAGCTTAAAAGAGTGCAAATTCTGGCACTTAACGTTTGGAAACTTGCAATATTATGCTATGACGATTCATAAAAACAGATCTAGATGCACAACATGACATTTGATAATAATCGATTTATATACACTTCTTTGGCCTTCAGCTCTTAACCTGATATTGATGATCCTAGACGACAATAATTGATTTTTATTAACTATGGGACATAGTATTTCGTCATTAAAAAGGATCAAAATTCTAACATGCTAGTCATTTTCATTCAAGGGTTTTTTTTTTTATTGTTTTTTTTTTGCTTAGAGTTGATCTTCATTCTTTAGATACTAAAGGTACTGCTTACTTGTAATACCCATTATGATTGCTTTAGCAGGCTATTTATACCAATAAGATGCATCTTTATTTTGGGGAGCTCGTTTCCTATGTTACTCCAAAGTTAAGCGTGCTTGGCTATGAATAGTCTTGAAATGGGTGACTACATCGGAAATTTTTAAGGGTGCTCGTGAGTGAGTACAGTATGCACTGGAATTACTTGTGTTGGTTATTGAGGACAATTGTTGGTCTTAGATACGCATTAGTGGTGATAGACTCGACTCCTTCACGGATTGGGGTGTTACATTACATCTAAATAAAGTAATTGTTTGATCGCTACTATTATCAATTACGGGACTCATGTTAAGTTAGATTTGAGGGTTTAACTAACTCCAAAATATTAACCCAATCTTTGGGTGGTTGGTTAAACAGCAAATTTTCATGAGGCAATCCTTATTCTTCCTCACCAATTTCCCGTTTCATCTACTACTATAATTTTGGGTCTAATCTGCTCGACTTATTTTTACTTAGTTTCAATTGATTTAAGAAAATTCTAGAAAAGTAAAAAAAAAAAAAAAAGAGTTCAAAAAAACTAAGAAGAAGTACATGGTAGTTGAGTAAACATTGAAAAAAATTGAGAAAATTTCAGAAATTCCTAAAATATTAAGAAAAGTTAAAAAAAAAAAATTAGATATGTTTAGAAAAAATAAGTTGAGGATAGATATGTTGAATAGAAACATAACACTATCAAGGTGTACATGTGAAAATACTTTTTTGTGTTTCAAAAAGAACCATGGGACTTTATGATATATTTATATATATGTATATATGTATGTATATATATATATATATATATGTATGTATATATATATATATATATATATGTATGTATATATATATATATATATATCATACTAGCTAGAGTGTATTGAATTGGTGGATAAAATCTTATTTTCCAAAATGGAGATTATCACATGTTACAATTTATAGCCGGACTCAAACCTATTTAATGAGGATTTGACATGGAAAAAGATCCTTGTCATCAGGGGCGGATCTAAGGGGTGGCCTACTCAAGCCACGGCCCATCCCACATGATCCACATAATCTACATATATTGATTTTGAAAAAGTAAAGCCAGTGTCTAATTTTAGAGCAGTTTGTATGACCACGGCTGTAGACAGCATGTAGTTGCGGCTTCGATTATTCCTATTGGCATTATCTTTGCGATCTCATATTAGCTATGTTTTTGCTTTTTTTGGCTAGTCTCTTAGGCTCCGTGTTTGCTTTTTTTGGCTTTCTTTCATTTTCTGTTTATGTTTTGTGTTTTTCTTTTGGAAAAATGGCCTGTAATAATCCAACCTTTTATCCGTCCGCTCAAAATGGTCACAACTTTCATTTATTCTATAATAGCCTGTACTTTGGGGGTATTAACTTTTGGTGGACCATACCCATGGGAAACATGAGAAGCAGGTTAACCTGAACCACGTGAAACTCACATGCGTTTTAATTCCCTCCCAAACCCCAACCTAACTCACATTACTTATTTCTCTCTCTCTCTCTTCTATAACCTCCATTGATGACACTCTTTCCCTTCCTCTCTTCCTCACTTCATCTCTTCGTCTTCTACTTTCTTTTTTTCATTTCAGTTGAAATTAACTACTTGTTAAGCTGGATTGGGAGTAATTACTGATTTATCTCTCATCTTCTTCTCTAACCTCCATTGAAGACAAACATTGCAGGTATTTCCTCATTTTACTTTTGAAATTCTAATTTTTTTTAAATACATTTGTTGAAATTAGCTTCTTATTGTTGGTTGTCCTGTATTGTTGTTGAATTCTTCTTTGTAGGTAGGTTAACTGGATATGGAGTGGGTATGTTTGTGGTTTTGGCATGGTGGGTTGTTTAAGTCAAGTAAAAATGGGACCTTGTATGTGGGAGGGGAAGGTAAAACATACCTAGTTGTTCCTGATGAATTATCCTGGTTTTTCTTAGAAAAGATGGCAAAGGAGTGTGGTGGTTATAGAAAAATTGACATGATTTACTACTTGATACCTGGGTGTTCAATGGTTGATGGTTTGAAGAGGGTGTATGATGATGTAGAGGTGAGGAATATGACTAAGATTGCTGAAAAATCAAGGTCCATTGATCTATTTGTCTTGCATGGGGTGGATGAACCGCAAGTTGATGATGTGTTAGCCCTGCCACAACCACCCCAGAAGAGACCCCAAAAACTCACCCCAAGAAGGCCCTACTAAAATCTCCTAGCCAAACCAAAGATACCCCACAAGAGAACCCAACCCCAAAAAAGTGACCCCACAAAAGACACAATCAGCCAACTTTTCTCCAACTAGGAGCAGTCTAAGATTCTTATCTAAAAAAATACACAAAAAGCTGATGTGCATATTGATTCCACCCACCAACAACCCATTCTTAATGCACATGATAACCCTGGCAATGTGCATATTGACACAAACAAGCAGCCAGCTCCACAGAAACTCCATACACACTAAAAGGAAGCCAATAAAAATATCTCACATCCTCACACATTTGAACCTGTTGAAACTGTTCTTAGCACAGAAACCTCAATTGCATAAGCTATAAACCATATACCTGATGAGTACTGGACTGATCCCAGGCCAGATAGCCCCCTCAGTTGGCAAGAACTATTTGGTGATCAATTAAGCTCTAGTAGTGACACTGATCCATTATATGAGCCTGAAGGTGATGAGGAGGGTGAGTGTGAGGCTGATAAGGGGAAAAGGAAGCAGATTGAAGGTGAGGATGAGTTAGAGCAGACTGAAGAAAGAGGTGATGATGAACAATTCAATGAGTTTGAGGATGAGTTAAAGCAGCCTGAAGAGCTTGATGATGATGAAGTACACACTAGTGATGAAGAGTATATAAATGCAAAGAATAGGGTGAAAGTTTACAAGAGCAGGTTGTTAGAGCTTGTGGAGGAACTAAGAAAGCAGGCAGATGAAGGTTTTATTGCTTCTAAGAGCAAAGAGGGGTCTAGATCTGATGAGGGCCAGGTGGAGGAGGGGGGTTATATGAGTGAGTATGAGAACTCTAAGGATGAAATATACACACCAAAGGGAAGTGAGGGAGAAGAGGAATTAATTCATAGGAGAAGTAGAAGGTCTTTGGCTATTGATACTGGAAGTGTGGACTTCAGGACCTTTCAGTGGAAGGTGGGGCAAAGGTTCCCAAATAGAGAGTTTTTCAAGCAAGTTGTTGCAAGTTTTGCAATTATGCAAGGTAGGAATTTGAGGTTTAATATCAGTAACAAGAAAAGAGGACAGAGATTAGGTGCTTGTTGCATTGCTGGATGCCCTTTCAAACTTTATTCTTCATAGGATAGTAGAAGGGCATGTTTTGTTGTGAAGACTGTACACAATGAGCATACATGTTGCAGGAACATGAACAGAAATAGACAGTTACAAAGCACTTGGGCAGCACAACATTTGCTTGAGGTCTTCAAATCTAGACCTCATTAGCAAGCAGCTGAGATGAAAAAGACCATTAGGAGGGCTTACAGGGTTGTTGTGTCCAAAGATTTTGCCTACAAAACTAAAATGGAAGCCCACAAACTGTTGCATGGGTCAATGCATGGTAGATCATTATAACAAGCTAAAGAGGTACATTCAAGCATTGAGAGTAGCAAGTCCAGAGTCTCATATAGTTCTTTTGACTGATAGTAGTGGTGAGCACTCACCACCAGTATTCCAAAGATTGTTCATTGGTTTTGATGGACTAAAGAAAGGGTGGACAGAAGGATGCAAGAGGGTTATATGCATTGATGCATGATTTTGAAGACCTTTTGGGGGGGACAACTCATGGCAGCTGTGGGTAGGGATGGTAATGAGCAAATGTACCCCATAGCTTGGGTAGTTGTAGAAAGAGAGAACACAAGTTCATGGGAATGGTTCATTACAAAGGTACAAGTCCATTTACAGCTGCAAGATGGTGATGGATTAGCCATAATTAGTGATGAAAATCAGGTCCGTTTATTGCCATTTACTGTTAATTGCAAATATTTCACTAATGTATTACACTTATCTCAATTAACTCAATTAATCCATTGTCTGAATGTATAGGCTATATTGAGTACAGTTGCAAGGTTGTTGCGAAAAGCAGAGCACAAGCATTGTGCCAGGCACATCTTTGCTCTGTGGCACAGGACATTCAAAGGTGATGAAATGAAGGAACTTTTTTTGAGAGCTGCCAAATCATATAACATCTCTGACATGAATGAAGCACTGGCAAATATGGAGAAGGTAAATCTAGATGCTATTGTTACAATCCAAAGGTATTTTGTAGGGCACACTTGAAAGATATTATGAATGTAGATGTGATAGTGAATAACCTTGCAGAAACTTTCAATGGATACATTATAAATGCTAGGGTGAAACATTTGATATACTTCCTCCGTTTCAAAATAGTTGCACCGTTTGCTTTTTCAGGCTTACCAAGACGCTTTTTTGAACCTTGATATCTCTAATTGCGTATAAGTAAAAATTTAAAAAGTTGATATTTGAAATCCTCGTATTAAGACGAATTTAATAAGATCCCACTTGACTATGTTTTTTCTTATATAATGGTGAGAAAAAGCTTGTTAAAGTTGGTTGATGAATAGTTACCAAATGTCAAATGGTGCAAAAATTTGTCCCAGGGTTCAAGTAAAACTTGAGAAAGAGAAAGAATTAGCAGCAAATTGCATCCCATGTCCTTCTTCTGCAACTTTGTTCCAAGTGAACCAGTTTATAGATAGCTTTATTGTTGACATAGAGAAGAGGACTTGCACATGTAGAAAGTGGGACATGACTGGCATCCCATGCTGTCATGTTGTGTCCTACATTTACTTCTGCAATAAAGAGGCAGAGGACTATGTTGTTGAACACCATAAGAGGGAGATGTACCTAAGAGCATATGCATGGTCCATGCACAAGTGAAAGGCATTGGCATGTAATAGATTTTCCACTTACCCCGCCTCTAATCAAGATTGGGCCTGGTAGACCTAAACTGAATAGGAGAAAAGATCCCTATAAAAACCCTAAGAAACCTGGAAAATTGACTAGGCATGGGTTAGAAATAACATGTTCAATTTGGAAGGAGAATGGACACAACAAGAAGAGGTGTCCTAACAGTGACATACCTATTCAGCAAGAGCCACCAGTGAAGAGGCCAGTGGGTAGGCCTAGGGATGACACTAGATCAACAATCACAGCACAACCCTCAAACACTGCTACAATAACAGCGGAGCCAGGGCCGTCTCATAGATTTTAGGGGCCCTGTTCTAAAATTCAAAATTAGGCCCTTTATTTTTTAACAATCCTACAAACTTCAAATCCTTAATATAAGTTCACAAACAATGGATATTTCAAAATACTTTCATATAGCGATTATATTTGTGAATGAAGTACATAGGGAAAATCAACTAATACCTGCACTGCTGCACATGTTATTCAAAATTAAAATTTACAAGCTCATGTGCATTCATTTCACTCAAAAAATGATACATAAACCCAGACTCTCCCCTAAAAAAAACCCAAACTCTATCCCTCCACAAAAATTACGTATATATAACAACAATTATTTTTTTATGATGCAGGAATATTAATGATTATGATTGTTGATCATATTAGTTATGCCCATACTTATACTAATAACTATTAAATTATATCACACCACAAATTAAACTCCTAAAAATGAACAAATTCGAAATCTACTCAGTTCAATAAAAGAATCTATTTTTAGCATAATTCAACTACTAATAAATTTAAGAGATTATCCAAAAAAAACATATTTTTAGCATAATGGAAAACAAAAGGATTACCCAAATTCAAGATCTACAATTAGAGACTTGGATGGTTGAAGAGGTATTATAGATTCTCTATTTGTTTTACCATAAAACTCACCACTCTTACTGACCTCCAATTCTTTGAAGTAATATTATGATGTTATCCATGACCCTCCTTGACAATCAGTACACGACTCTAAATCATCAAGTGATGTTCTCAAACAAACGTAATTAACAAATGATGAACTTGTTTTGTATTTGGGTAACACTCAAATTGTCAAGTGGTGTTCTCAAACCAAGGATGAAAATCGCCACTCTTATTGACCTCCATGGATAATAAAAGAAGAATCAATACAAATTGGGTTAATTGATTTATTTTAGTAACTTGAAAAAGTATTAATGTGATTCCGTGGAAAAAGAGAGATAGCAATAAAGAAGGAAGGTAGAATTTAAAAAGACAAAATAGGAAATTTTGAAGAGAGATAATAGTAGACAGTAGTACAGGATTTGGGGGAAGGGGTGTGCGATTCTCACGAGTAGGGAATTAGGGATTTCCTGGAACTTGCTTTTTTTTTGGGCCCTTTTAGTTTTCCTGATTTGGGGGGCCCTGTGCAGTAGGGATTTTTGCACACCCAACTATACGGGCCTGAGCGGAGCTCTCAAGAACAGGAAGAGGTGGCAGGGTTATAAGGGGAGGCAGAGGGTCAAGAGGTGCTAGAGGAGTTGGTGAAGGGAGAGGTGGAAGAGGAGGGGGTCAAGGGAGAGGTGGTAGTGGGAGAGGTGGAAGGGGTGGTGGTTCTGAAGGTGGAAGTGGTAGAAGGGGTGATGGGTCTACAAGAGAAACTGGTGAAAGGGGTGGTGCTGAAGGCGGAGGTAGGGGAAGGGGAAGGGGAAGAGGCATAGGCAGGGTGAGTTGTATTTTTCCTTGAATAAAATGGAAATTTTTAAGTTCATGTTAAATCTTTGCTAATGTAATGCTCATTTTAGGTTCCTATTGGATTTAGTGTATTAGTTGGTTCAGATGGAACTACTTTCACTAATGTAAGTGATTAGGAAATAGTTTATTCTGCAGTTCAATGAATATGTGTGTGTGCTTGGTGTCTAATATCTGCTTAGTGACGGGTTTCTAGACAAAGGGCAAGGCCTACACCTGTGGTGGATCCTTCATTGGCAGCATCAAATAACCCACCTTCAACTCAAAAATCAATAAATGCTCCCCATTAGAAGTTCATTTGAAGCCCTTTTTGCAAGTCCATGTGAAGCCCTTTTTTTGCCAAGTTCATGTTAGTATTAGGATTCAACTAACTATAACATTTTGTGACTTGGTTATACATGATCAATTGATTGTCTAGGCGTATGCTTTCACCATTGCAAACTACTTTTGGGGCATTTCATGCTTGGTAAAGGATGAGTATTAGACTTCGTTATAATGTAAGCACTAATGCTAGACATATCTTAAATTAATATCATATATATACCTTCAAATACTGCTAGAGTATTACAAAACTGAGGTACACTTCATCCTCAATCAACACATGAACCTAACATCATCCTTAATTAACTATTTAAATCCTAAACCCTATTACATGAAACTAACTTACACAACCAACCCAAACCACCTTCAATTAATTTCAATAGATACACAACCACAAATGTAATGCAACAAGCAATTACAAAAGTAACAAAGGTTTTATCTTTGCTTGAATTGAGCTGGACCCCAAATTTTGCCTTCACTTGAAGACTACAAATCTTGGCCTTCATCTTCTTAATTGTTTCCTTCAACTCCATATTCTGATGCTGAAGCTCGGTTGTGTCCTTCTCCAACAACCTGTAATTCATCTCCTCCATCTCTGTTGTGCAACAACGACGTACATCATCCTCCCACATGAAGAAGCCACAGTGTTCCTAGTTATTTTTTTTAATTAAAAAAATTGAATTAAATTAATAAAAAATCACGAAAAAAAAAAGTTAGATTTTTCATCAACAAAACTTACTAGGAAGTGAATGCAGCCATAGAATTTCCTCCCCAAGTTAGGGCCCTTGTGCTTCACAGTTCTCAGGGGTGAAACCTCGTTGTGGTGACATCTCAACACAGGCCAAACCCTTCCACTTGATGCACAACCAGAATTGGAAGATGAAATCGCCATTTATTGATAAATTCAATGATGAAGATTGGTAATTATGGATGAATTAATGGGAGATGATAGGGAAGAATATGAGTAAGGGTTCTGAATTGGGGAGGAAATTGGTTTAAATAGATGGAATGAAGCAGAAAAAAAAGGAAAAAAAAATTAATGGAAAAAGTAACCGTTAAAATGGCTAACCAAGAGTAGCAGGTTAATTGCAGGTTATGGTCCACCAATAGTTAATACCCCCCAAAGTACGGACTATTATAGAATAAATAAAAGTTGGGACCATTTTGGGCGGACGGGTAAAAGGTTGGATTATTACGGGCCATTTTTCCTTTTCTTTTCTCTCTCTTTTTGGTTGTAGAGGTGAGGTATATAAGGCTATTTTTCTTACCATGTTGTTACTTAGTTTTCTAGTTTGGTTAATCAATTTGTTTTTATTTTTTTATCCTCTCTAATTGTTATAGAAAGCACATAATATATATATATATATATGTTGAGATATAACAAAAATTTCCTAAACTAATATTTTTGAAATGATATAATCTTGAACATTATTGTCACCTAAAATATTGAATGAAATTATTCAATACTCTTTGTGATGCTACTTTTTCATTTATATACTTGTTTATGGTCTTGTATATTCTTACGTGTATGGTTTCATCATAAAATTCAAACCACGGGAAATTGGAATAAAAATATTTTTAATACATTGTATGTCCTATAGTACTCTTCATAAAATTACTTTTCATTTGTTTCATAATACTGTATTATTTTGGAAACGAGTACATAATCATTTTAATACATCTTATTCTCACTATTAGATAGTTAAGGTCTCACATAATATCTTATCTAAATAAACATATCCTTCTTCTATCTCCTACCTTATGTACTTATTCAATAAAAAAAAAAATTGCACTATGTCCTATCACAATTACCTTTGAAACGGGGGTATTATTTATATCAAAATAGCCAAGATGTATAAAGTAAAGGTATTTAAATTTATGCATGATCTATATAACATCTTTAAAAAAATTAATGCATTAAGTTTGACCCACCCTATATAAAAATTCTAGATGCGCCACTGCTTGTCACAAGAGTTGTGGGGTGACAAAGTGACTTGGCCACTCTTTTTAATACTACCTCTGTTTCAATTTAGTTGCAAATTTAGGATTTTCACGTCTCCCAATGCACAACTTTAGCCATTCATATCTTCTATAATCTATAAGAAAAAATTATAAAAAGTTGATATTTTAAAAATATACATCGAGCTATATCTTACAAGATCCCATATAAATATGTTTAACCCTACATATTAATCATACTAGATGGTAAAAAGGGAGTGTATAAATAGTATAAAAGTCCATTTGTTGCAAGTAATTCAGAACGCATGAAGTATAGATGTACTATAGACTTCATTAAGGTAACTAAATTTCCAAATACAAGTCGAATGCTTTAGTACTTTCGATCATATCAGTATTGATTCAAATAGTACAGATCAAACTCAAGCAACCAAGCAAACAATGTTTGCTTAAGGTTAACAGGTGGCTGGGAATTAATGTTGTAATTAACAAACGATTTGATATAAATTTGAGGGCGCACGCGGAAATTTTGATGGACCTGAATAGTATAACAAAATTGCATTTTCTTTGATTACATTCATAAGAATTGTACAATTATATTTGTGAGAGCTCATATCTCTCACTTATCTCTTTGGTAGAACTCTTGTTTCTACCGTTCAAATATTTTGTGTGAGCTCTCTTGATTAGCTCCCTTTCCACTCATGCACATACAACATATTTATAGTTGGTGTATCCTAGTTTCTAGATTTCTCTACACTTGTCTAATATCTTTGATTTTTACAAGATATTTCTAGATACATCATCACTTGATTTTTCTAGACTACACACACTATATTTTTCATTAATCATCATCTAGATTTTTCTAGATTAACCTCTAATACTCCCCCTTAATCTTGAAAAATCTTGTACTTTAAAAATCTTAATAAAACTGTTGATGCACTTGTCATCAACGACCCGACCATGTACTGAAATTGTTTTTGTTAGCGCCGATGTCACCGACTATCCTCAACTTTGCTGCTTCTTCACATCTTGTAGATCTTCAACTTTTGTGTTGGTACCCTTGTTACCAACTTGCTCGCCCTAATCTTAACTTATTCATAATTTTCTCAAAAAAAATTCTTCTTATTTCTTCTCATCTTCATTTTCTATTTTTATTTGAAATTTTGTTGGCACTCATATTACCAACCTCCATCTTCTCAATTTTTATGATCTTCTAGTTGATACTCATGTAATCAACTAGCTTACTGATGCTCATGTCGCTAGCCTTCGCCCAAAATATTTATTTTTTTCTCTAAATTTTCTTTTGTTTTGGTGCCCATGTCACTACCCATCACTGCTAATGCTCATATAGTTAGCAAACTCCAAAATTCTCTTTAATTTGTGGATATCTTTTTTCTTTTTCCTAACTCTTGCCACCAACAAACTCTACTAATGCCCTTGTCATTAGCATCCTTCAAACACTTTCTTCTTCTAATCTTTCTTTCTCCAACATTCTTTTAGTGAAATTTCTCCAAATTTGTTTTTCTTGTTGATGTTCATGTCATCAACCTCCCTCATCATATTATTCTTTGTTAGTGCTCATGTCACTAACCAACTACTTCTCTCTTTTCTTAATCTTTCTTTCTCCAAATTTTCATCAAAAATTTTGTTTCTCCATCTTTCTTAATTAATTTTTTTTTTCAACTTTCTTTTTCTCCATCTTCCTCCATAAATTTCTTCTTCTAGTTCAATTGTCCCTTCTTTGTTATCTTCTTTAAGAAAATTTAGATTTAGTACTTACCTCTTTTTCTCTTGCTATGTTCCATACTTTCTTCAAATCTTGTAATCCTTCATCTCTCGATTCTATGGTCTTCAATTTCATCGTAATCACTTTCAAGCTTTTATACCATGATATAAATTTGTGGGCGCACGCGGAAGTTTTGATGGACCTGAATAGTATAACAAAATTGCATTTTCTTTGATTACATTAATAAGAACTGTACAATTATATTTGTGACAGCTCATATCTCTCACTTATCTCTTTGGTAGAACTCTTGTTTCTACCCTTCAAATATTTTATGTGAGCTCTTGATTAGCTCCCTTTCCACTCATGCACATACAACATATTTATAGTTGTTGTATCCCAGTTTCTAGATTTCTCTACACTTGTCTAATATCTTTGATTCCTACAAGATATTTCTAGATACATCATCACTTGATTTTTTTAGACTACACACACTATATTTTTCATTAATCATCTAGATTTTTCTAGATTAACCTCTAATACAATTTTCCTCAGCTTATTGGATGGGTGAAGAGGAGGTATAAAGGCAGTAAGTTCAGAAAACAAGTGGTTATTGCCAGCATTTTAGCTACTGTTTATAAAATTTGGCAAGCAAGAAACAATGCTTTGTTGGATTATGCTCCAAAATTCGTCAAATAGTTTTCCTAATAGTTTGGACTAGTTGCTAATAATTAGTTAGTGGGATAACAAGTAGTGGTCTACATAATGGTCTATTTAGTGGGATAGCAAGTAGTGGGCTATGTAGTGGGCATGTTCCTATTTTCTCTCTTTAGTGGCTCATAGTTAAAATGTTATTAGTAGTGCATTGTATGCCTATTTAAAGGCTGTTTTGTTTATTCATTTGTGTGAGAAAAAATATATATAAATGTAGTCTTTTTAATTTCTCCAAGTTTCTCTTTTTTCTCCTCTAAGAATTCTACATGCTTTGTGGAATCAAAGTATATATACATACTATGGAGAAGACTGTAAAGACATTCAATACATTGTAAAGCATGGCATCAAGTCTGTTGAGTTTGATGAGAAATGCATCACAATATTTGAAAAGTACTTCACATGTTAATGGAGAGAGGTGCTACATACAATTTAAGAACAAACTTTGAATTAAAGGGGTATGTTGGATAGTTAAGTATTTCAAAGTTTGTTAGTTCACTGACCTATGTTTTAGAAATGTTTAGTTGTGGTAAGTTAAGGTTTTCTACCTTATTGATTGTTTAGAGTCATGATGTTAAACGTGGGCCATGACCCCACTTTCCTTTGCTTTGTTTTAGCTATAGTTAGTTTCTTGTATGTGTCTATATAAAGGCTTTGTTTCTTCTATTATTAAGTGCAAGCACGTAATTCCATCTCTCTATTTCTTCCATTGCATCTCTTCTTTCTGTATTCAACATGGTATCCGAGCACCGGATTCGATCCACAAATTAAAAAATAATAATAAGGAGAGAGTTTGAGTATGTTGAAAATCACCAAACTTTAATTTACTCCCTCCGTCCCAAAATACTCTTGACACTTATCAATGCACGTAGTTTTAGAAGATAAGTTGTTGTTTGGTAATCAATTGTTATTTTATTGAAAAGTAGATGTGATAGGAGTTAGTAGTTAGTAAAAGTAATATTATTTTATTTTAAGGAGAGGGAGTGTGGGCCATGGTTAGAGTTGGTGGATAGTAGAAGTGGTATTATTTTATTTGGAGGAGAGAGAATGTGGGTCAATGCTTAAAAGGTAGAAGAATTAAAATAATAGTGGATCATGTCCAAAAATAGAAGTGTAAAGAGTATTCTGGGACAGATAAAAAAGGAAAGTGTAAAGAGTATTCTGGGACGGAGGGAGTAGAAAACACTAAAATTAGTTTATTTAATTAATGTTTGTTAAAATTAGTGAGAGGTTGGAAATGAGAAGAATCCTCATCCTCTACATGTTTAGCAAATAAGATAATATAAATCCAATGTTTTATTTTCAATGTAAGAAAGAAGAATAATAGAGAAATAAGGGAGATATAAAGATAAAAGTGATATATTCAAATATTTATGTATACTGAGAATTTGTTTTGTTATCCGGGTTGTAACCCATATTCATTTCTCCTTCACATAATCTTTATTATTAATTGAGTTAGCAATTCGTAAATTGTTTTTAACTCCTACATTTGGTATCAGAGCCACTTTATTTTAAATATTTCAAAATGTCTACCAACTTTGTTCAGCCACCAGTACCCCAATTATCCAAAGACCAATATGAAGATTGGTGCATTAAAATGAAAGCACTACTTGGTTCCCAAGATTTGTGGGACGCTATCAGTGATGGTTCGAAAAACCGTCCGATGAGGTAAAGCCTCATACACACAAGCACGAAGGATGAGTTAAAGGAAATTATGAAAAAGATCAAAAGGTATTGTTTCTGATATATGCGGGATTAGATCGAGAGCCATTTGACAAGATTTCCAACGCTACCACTAGCAAAGAAGTTTGGGATAATTTGACCACAATATTCAAAGGAGTCGAGAAAGTTCGAAAAATTCACTTGCAAGCTTTACGAGGTGAATTCGAAGAAATAAAGATGATAGATAATGAGTTGATTTCAGATTATTTTTCTCGTCTACTTACAAATGTTAATCAACAAAAGTTGAATGGAGAAAAGATTGAAGATGTTAAGATCGTCAAGAAAATACTACGATCTTGCAATAAAAAATTTAATCATGTATTGCTAGCAATAGAAGAATCAAAAGACATTGAAACATTATCTGTAGAAGAGCTTATGGGATCACTTCAAGTGCATGAACAAAGAATTGAGAAGAATGATGGACCAGCTGCAATCGAGCAAGCACTTGAATCAAAGTTGACATTTAATGAACAAAAAGGCACCTTAGATCATGGGATGTTTTACTCTTATGGAGATGAAGCAACACTATTCGGCTATTGAGCCAGTGACTGTGCCAGAGATCAAGACGAAAAAAAATGCAACTGGGTATGCTTTCTATCTAGGTTCAACTGCTTTCACTTGGAGTTCGAAAAAACAACCAGTTGTTGCATTGTCAAGTTGCGAAGCAGAATATATAGCATCTTCATCTGCTGTCTGCGAAGGGTTATGGTTGAGGAACTTACTGAAAGAAATTGGTCATGTTTAAGAAGGACCAACTATGATTTATGTAGATAATGTGTTAGCAATAAAGCTTGCTAAAAATCCAGTACAACATGGGAGAAGTAAACATATTGATACTCGATTCCATTTTCTTCGAGATCAAGTTAAACAAGGGACAATCATGCTTTGAAATATTGTAATACTCTTGAGCAAGTTGCGAGACATATTTACAAAGCCTCTATCTCTTGACACATTCAAGAGATTGAGAAAAATGCCCGGGATGAGAATTAAAGTTTGAGGGGGTGTGTTGAAAATCACCAAACTTTAATTTAGAAAACACTCAAATTAGTTTACTTTAATTAATGTTTGTTAAAATTAGTGAGAGGTTGGAAATGAGAAGAATCCTCATCCTCTACATGTTTAGCAAATTAGATAATATAAATCCAATGTTTTATTTTCAAAGTAAGAGAGTAGAATAAGAGAGAAATAAGGGAGATATAAAGATAAAAGTGTTATATTTAAATATTTATATATACTGAGAATTTGTTTTGTTATCCGAGTTGTAACACATATTCATTTCTCCTTCACCTAATCTTTATTATTATTTGAGTTAGCAATTCGTAAATTATTTTTAATTCCTACAGAGTGAAAGAAGTAACGTAGTACTGTTTATTTGTTTTGAGAGCAATTTTTTTTTTTTTTTTTTGAGTAAGGGCCTGTTCTCCCCAGCTTATTTTCAGTTCAGTTCAATTCAGTTCAGTTCAGCTCAGTTCAGTTCCTAAATGATAATCATTACTATTAATTAGTTATAATTTAATTCAGTTCAATTCAATTCAATTCAGTTCAGTTCAATTCAATTCAGTTCAGTTCAGTTCAGTTCAGTTCAGTTCAGTTCAGTTCAGTAGTTTAATGCCGAAGAGAACAGGCCCTAAGAATTTTTGTGTGAGTCCATGGCAAACAATGTTGGTAATGTGTTATCTCAACCCTTAATCCCAATTTTTAAGGGGGAAATGTCAAATGTATTGCAATATGAAGATGGTCGTGGTTGGGGTCGTGGTATTGGTAGTGGTGGTCGAGGTTACGGTCGTGAAGAAAGTAGAGGGCATGGTCAATTCGAAGGATAACGCCAATATATGAGTAGCTTCCAATGCTACTATTGCAAGAGATGGTCATAAAGAAGACCGTTGTTGGGACAAACTAAGAGATGAGCAAGGTAAACAAAGCAACTTCGCTCAAAACGTCGTGGAAGAAGAGAGTAAGCTCTTCTAAAGTCGAATGTTCTTAGTCGTGTGATCGTGTTTGTGGTAGCGTGTTTGTTGCAGCATTCATGGTAGCAATATTGAGTCCAATATGAGAGTTAAATGTTAGCAGGAAGTTGAAGGCATGCAACGCAGTCATGTGAGTTTGAATCAAGGGGGAATGTTGAGTTTGATGATTCAAATTTGTGTTCCTATTGTTTAGGTAAATCTGGTTTATCTTCATGGTTAGTTGAGTTGTTATAGGATTTAATAATGTAATGGGCTAATGGCTAGTATTATGAAAGTTTGTTACTATTACGTAGAGTTTGGGGTATATGTTAGTGGGTTAATCTTAGTTGCTAAGATTATGGGTAGTTGACATCATGTTCCTAAGTTGTAGGTTATTCTAGTTATTCGGTTTTGCTATTTATATCTTCTTCTGTATTGGGTTTCAAGTGTGAGGAATTAATGAAGTAGTCATTTGTTGTTTTGTGTCTTCCCCATTGCTTTGCTTTCTTATTTTTTATTTCAACAAAGTCTAGGTTACCTAGACGTTTGATAGATAGGGATATTCAATGGTTGCATAGCTTTTGAGAAGGCTATTGGGTCTATGCTGTTGTTTTGTTGCTGCTGTGCCTGTATAGTTGGTGTTGTGCTGTTGGTGCAGCCTTAGGTTGTAATGTTGGTTGTGTTATGCTTTAATATACAAAGAGCGGCAAAGTATACTTATCAGTGGATCTCAAATTATATTAGATCCCATTTGTATTTTTGGTACTCTTCCCCACTTCAGAGAGAAAAGTAGTACTTAATTTGGACATGTTGATTATAAAAGATAAGAGATGTAGGAACATAAGAAAATCTTTAGTCTAAAAGCAATACTGCTTCCAATATTAATTAGTTGGTTTTGGGGTGATCAAAGCCCAGTCTTGCAATACTTCGCTAAAACTGGTGAAAAATTAGTTTTTTAGAATCAATCTTAATACACTATATTTGACCTAAGTGGCCATTCAAAGCCTGAAATATTATCGTTATCGTGAAATCAATATAATTTTAGTTGATTTTAGCTCAAACTTGCAATGGTTATTACTTTGAATTGGTGAAAAAGTAGTTGAATTGAACTATGCACGCATTTTACTGTAACACTAATACATGCATGCATTTTGTAATAGAGGTTGATGATCGTAGTTACCATATACATGCATGCAATTTTATAATACTAAATTTATCAAACATATTGTTCAATTTTATTCAAGAAAACTCGTGTATGTCTTTCTCCCTTGAATGGACAAGATTAATACGAGTGCAGTCTATAATCTTAGGCTTGGTGGTGATCGAGGGCCTTAATCACCAACGAAAAAACACACAAAAAAGAACGTACATAATTATGAATAAGACAGTTTCAAGCTGCTCTAATACTGTAATATGGAAATATTACTTAAGATTTTGATGACCCAACAAATCAGAGTAATAGTTTTAAGAACACTGGAAGCCAGAGGGTGCCCCTTTGCCACAGTTGTTGAGCAACAAACTCAAGGAGACAGGAACATTAAGGTTGATCCCTAAAACATTCGCTTTGATGGCAGTGCAAAGGCAAATTGCTGCATTAAGGTCGGTCAGCCCTTGAATGAGAGAGCAGCATGAACTCTGTGGTGGGGTTCCAATCACAAGCCTAAGCAAGTTACCCAATACATTGGCACAAGCTCCCAACTTGAGGACATCTATAGGGCAGTTGCCTTGTGATGACGGTGTTGGTGCTTGGCTCGGTGGTGGCGAGCATGATGGCACTGGTGTTGGTGATTTGCTAGGTGGTGATGAACCAGATGGCACTGGTGTTGGTGATTTACTAGGTGGTGACGGCCCTGATGGCACCGGTGTTGGTGATTGGCTACGTGGTGACGAGCCTGATGGCACTGGTGTTGGTGATTCGCTTGGTGGTGACGGGCGTGATGGCACTGGTGTTGGTGATTTGCTTGGTGGTGATGAGCCTGATGGCACTGGTGTTGGTGATTTGCTTGGTGGTGACGCGCCTGATGGCACCGGTGTTGGTGGTGACGCGCCTGATGGCACTGGTGTTGGTGATTTGCTAGGTGGTGACGGCCCTGATGGCACTGGTGTTGGTGATTTGCTAGGTGGTGATAGCACTGGCATTGGTGTTGGTGATATCCCTCCATGAGGGCCACCACTAGGGCTAGGGGCCTCAGGGGTTTGTGGTGATGGTGGGCAAGGAACAATATGGGAACTCACCATAGAGAAAAATATTAGGTTGAGGCATATGAGGAGGGTAACTGATGACTGAGATTTTGAGGACATCTTAGCAACTAAGATGAATAAAAGCTTTTTTTTATGAGCGAAGACAAGTTGTGAATTGGGACTTGAGAGATTGTTGTGGTGGCTAGGGCTGTTCACCGGTCCAAGACCGGACCGGACCGGACCGGACCGGACCTGCTTGTACCGGTGGACCGGATTTGTGGGATTTGGTGGACCGGGGACCGGACCTGATTTTCGGTCCGGTCCAGGTGCTGGACCGAAAAATCAGGTCCGGCCCCGGTCCGGACTGTTGGACCCGATTTTCGTTTTTTTTTTTTTTTTTTGGATTTTAAATATTTTATTTGGACCTGTTTTGCGAATTTTCGACCTGTTTGGACCTGTTAGACCTGTTTGGACCTGTTGGACCTGTTTGGACCTGTAAAAATGACTTGGGCTGGCAGTTTAAAAAAAAAAAATACTAAAATTCCGGGTTTCCGGTCCGGACTGATTTTTCCGGGGTTTGGACCGGACCGGACCGAAACCCGGAATCGTCACTTTCCACGGACCGGGGGACCGGACCGGAATCTCGGTCCGGTCCGGTCCGGTCCAAAATCCGGTCCAAATTCCGGTCCGACCCACCCATGTGAACAGCCCTAGTGGTGGCAAATGGATGAATGGGGGTTAGTCGTTTTATAGTGGATTTTTTGTGAAACTTTTAGGAGCAATAATTTACACGTATCGGATTACAACTTTGCAAAGATTATATATTTTTCTAACTAGATGATGGCTCATGACGTGATCTATTCTAATTTTCATGACTGTGAAGTGAGAACCACAGTCCACATGTGTTATTCCTAGGCGTTAGTTTTATGTAGCTTGGTACAACACATTAACACCCTGAAATCGAAAATGTGAACACTCCCTATCAATGCAAACGCAAATCCCCGTACCGTGGTAAAGGCCATAGATATTCCTCTCTTATCTCCATCCAAACATAACCACCGAGATTATTAACCCACTAGATTAGGGGTGTAAGCGAAGTGCGAAAAGTCCAGAGTCCAATCCAGTCCAGTCCAAACTTGGCAGACTGGATTGGACTGAATCTTTTTTTGAACTGGACTCGGACTCAAATTTTCGAGTTCAAATATTTTCGGACTGGATTTGGACTCACCCCTTTGGAGTCCAGTAAGTCCAGTCCAGTCCAAAAAAAAAATTAAATACTTCCTCCGTTTCAAATTACTCGCTACACTTTCCATATAGGGAAGTTTCATATTACTTGCTACACTTCCTTTTTGGGCAATAAACTCTCTCTATCTCTCTCCTCTCACATGGGTATCTTTTCTTTTTACTCTCTACCTCTCTCTTCTCCAAAAATTGCCTAGGAGTCCGTGAATTGAGAAGTGTAGCAAGTAAAATGAAACGGAGGAAGTATAATATATATTTAATATTTATATATATAATGTATATATATATTTAATATTTATATATAATATAAAAGATGTATGTGACTTATTCTATGGAATGAATATAATGGGCTTAATTTTTCAAATTCAATTATGAGAAAACGTTTGTGAATCATTGAATCTAATTCGGGGAAAAAAAATAATATAATAATCGGACTGGACTGGACTGGATTTGGACTCAAGAAAAAATTATCAGACTGGACTGGACTGGACTCAAAAATATTTGGATCGGACTTGGACTCAATTTCTCGAGTCCAAAAAACTTTGGACTAGATTTGAATTTGGCAAAGTCCAATCCAGTCCAATCCACTTACACCCCTACAACTTTGACAATGTGCAAGAAAATCGAAACTTTTAACATTGAAGTTTGATCGTAATATTATTGGCATTTACTACTACTACGTTTTAGTTTTAATCCTAGCCTCTATTTTGCAATTCTGTACAATTGGAAGAAATATATATCAAAGTAAAAGAGAAACTCTTATATACTAGTTGGTTTGCCTCATCCTTGGTATGGTTTTTAGGTGTATTTGGTTTTGAGCTTTCAATATTACTTACTGATTTAGCAAAAAAAAAAAAAAAAAAAAAAAAAAAACTTCAAATATAAGACAAAAAGGGAATAATAGCGCATAGCACATTATCATTCCAAGACAAAATAAGTAACAATAACTAGGTCGGTCTGTAATGGTCTTATGGACTGATACTACTCCATCATACAAATTATGGAAAAAAACAAACAATAACTAGGTCGGCACTAGGCATGGTTCATAAGATATTTTACATTAATCCCTCTTTTGCCTTCCGAATATGCTACGGTCATCCATCAAGTGACAAATCATCACTATGACACTATCATCTTGATAACAAAGAGTTCATAAAATCGTAAATGTAGCTTTAAAATGTGCCAAAATCTGCCGAATAGATCTATCACTTGTATTGAATCACAAATTAGTTTGTTGACTTGGTTGATGTTCTGGGTAATTGCATGTGATATGTAATATTGATTTTATATCATTAAATTGGTGAAATATATATATATATATGTATATATATATATGTATGTATATATATATATATATATATATATGTATGTATATATATATATATATATGTATGTATATATATATATATATATGTAATAGTTTGAGATTAAATTTAGCTTCTTAGTTTATGATTCCATTTTTATCAAAAGTATTTTCAAAAATTAGTTCTTCATTTTTTTCAATAATAAAGCAAACTAATTCTAAAAGGAATTACTTCATTAATCTAAAATTGGATTTTTTTTTATTGTTCGGTATTACGAAATTCTTCAAATTATAAATTGTATGGTATTAGAAGATGTTTTTGTCGATTAAGTTTTGTGGAAAAATAAATTTAGTTGGTTGATCGACAAATAGTATAATAATTTTAAAATTCTCATCTT
Organism: Beta lomatogona; assembly: GCA_947646795.1. Taxonomy (NCBI): domain Eukaryota; kingdom Viridiplantae; phylum Streptophyta; class Magnoliopsida; order Caryophyllales; family Amaranthaceae; genus Beta; species Beta lomatogona. The sequence continues at coordinate 3,119,171 of CANSNZ010000150.1, forward strand.
TTATATCTGTATCAATTAAAGTATATTTGCAAATAAAAAAATCGCGGTATAAGTGTGTTATGAAAGATCGGACTAAAATATGTTGAGCAACGAAGTTCTTAAAATTGGTGAGAATATTTTCCTTTGTTGCTTACTTTCTTAACAATAGTTGTGAAATCGGAGTTGTGGTAAATGATCTACATCTAAAATATGAGGTTGTGCACTCAAGAATTGATTCTTACATTTGCTTGTTTTTTTTTTTATGAATAAACTTTATGTACTTATATGATGACGTGACGCAATGCCATTAGTCTAGAGGAGGATGACATGGCGCCATGTTAGGATGACATATGGTGGGCCAGGCTAAAATCATTTTTCCAGTCCACACCTTTTGAAATATTTATAAGTAAATAAACAACATGCACTTATATAAGAGTATGATAACATGGTGCCATTTCATTTGTATAGAGGAGGAAGAAATGTGGTGACTACAATCATTCCCCGCACTTTTTAATATATACTTCCTTCATTACCAAATACTTGTCACGGCTTAAATTTTGGATTACTCACACACTCTCCTTTGAGTGCATTTTGTGAATTCGACGTAAAGTTAAAATATAGTCATCTAAGATCTTGTTAGATCTATCTCGACATATACTTTCAAAATATCAACTTTTTATAAATTTCAAATACAAATGAATTATATATTGGTGAGCTTACACATACACTTCTCCTAAGGCCAGCTTGTAGAGCGAGACCCGTATGGGACATATACTTCCTCTTTCTTTTCCATTTTCACAATCTTAGCTTTTACTCACATATTCCACTTTAACCATCTTGTATTACTTACACAGTTACACTCCCTTCGTCCCTTATTCGATATAGAGACTTTTACACTTGCTAATGCATAATTTTGACCGTTTATATCTCTAATAATCTATCAACAAATATTATAAAAAGTTAACATATTGAATATATATACACTAAGACATCCTACAACATCTTATATACTAGATTTGTCTTTGTATATTAGTCAAAAAAATATGGTCAAAGTAGGTTATGTGAATAGTGTACATGGTTAAACTACATCAATTAATTATATCATTATATGGGATGAAGGTAGTACGCAAGAGAAAACATACTCATGTATAATCTTATCTTATATATATATATATATATATATATATATATATATATATATATAGAAGTGAGTTCATGTGACAATGCATACTTACATGGGAAATGAGAATGGATTTTACAAGCTATAACTCTAATGAACAAGTGATGTAACTCTAATGAAAAAGTGATGTAACTCCAAAAAAAAGAATATTAGAAAAAAAAAGTAAAAAAAAATTTTTTTTGGGCTCAAAATATTTTCGGAGGTATAACTCTAATGAACAAGTGTTGTAACTCTAATCCAATCGTGTGGTTGAGATTCATTCTCATTTCTCATGTAAGGAGCATTCTCATGTGATCTTACCCCTATATAGATATATATATACATATATACATATATATATATATACATATATATATATATATAGGATCGTGATCTTGTGAAAACATTCATTAAACTGAAAACTGAAAACAGAAGATCTGGACCATTAAATGAGATAAATTAGATCCGACGCTCCTCCACGACTATGAAACCCCATTCTCTCTCTTCGAAGACCCCAACTTTTGCCATTCCCATTCTCTCTTCTGACCACAAATTCATCATACAACAATGGCAAATCTCCATTTTCTCTCTCCTCTCACCATTAAATCTACCATTTCCTAGAATTCATGTCTTCTAAATTCTAATGCTTGAATTCGAAACCTATCAAACTTGTGGGTTGAAGAAATTCGTGAATAAACTTGTGGGTTGAACAAACCTATGGTGAAAACGAAAACCAGCACCATAGCAACAGAAGCAAGAAGCTCAACATTCATCTTTCTCTCTCTTATCTCCGAGTTACAGTGAGATTCAAACAACTGCAAAAATGGTGAAACAAGAAGAGAGAAGAAAACCAGCAAAATTGGAGGAAAGAATTCGATAATAACATCACATGTCTCCAATCTCTTGTTTTCGGCCCCGATTTTTCTTTAGAAAATCCCGATTTTGAATGATGAAATTGAAACAAAATGTTCTCTCCATATTATAGCACTGATGTTGATTAGGGGAACTTTTTGGCGCAAATTTTAGCTCAGTGTTGCTGATGACGATGATTGATTTTACTTAAGCGATTTGCCAAGTCATGGAGCTGCAGTTGGAATTGATTAGATTTTCGCATTTTTGTGAAAGTTGAGAGAATTAGAAAAGGGAAGAAGATGAAGGTTGAAGGAGAAGGTGGGGAAAACTTAAAGTTACTGTAATATTAGTCATAGTTACTCTTATAATACTCAAAGTTACCCTTAAAAAATAAAAGTTAATCTTAACATAATAAAGTTGCCTTAAAAGTGGTAAAAGTTACTCTTATTATATATAAAGTTGCCCTTTAAATATATAAAGTTACCCTTAATATAATAAAGTTATCCTAAAACTGGAAAAAGTTACCCCTTAAAAGCTATAAAGTTGCCCCAAAAGTGTTAAAAGTTACCCCGTTTTCAGTTTTCAGAATAAGAGTTGTTTTCAGCGGATCCCACCTCTATATATATATATGTATACATATATATATATATATAGGAATAGGATCTTGTGAAAACAGCTCTTAATCTGAAAACCGAAAACAAGGGTAACTATTACCACTTTTAGGGCAACTTTATATATTTTAAGAGTAACTTTTACCGGTTTTAGGGTAACTAGATTATATTAAGGATAATTTTATGTATTTCAAGGACAACTTTATATATTTTAAGGGTAACTTTTACCAGTTTGGGGTAACTATATTATATTAAGGATGACTTTGTATATTCCAAGGGCAACTTTATATATTATAAGAGTAACTTTTACAACTTTTAGGGTAACTTTGAGTATTATAACAGTAACTTTGACCGATATGCAATCAATCTTCTTGCAATTTTAATTTTCAAAATCTTTCGTTTCATGTGGTAATGTCTAGTTTTATGCTTTTGGCGTCCTCTTTGTTATTTTTATCTTGTTCATAATGGTATAGCATAATATGTGTTTTATTAGTTTCCCAAATATTGTTATTAGTTGTTGTTTTAAAGCTATTTGTTACCTCCTCTCTCTCACATATCTTTGGCGAATTTCATACAACCTATTAGCTCAATTAATAGAGCATTGTGTAATACACAACGATATAGGTTCGAATCCTGCATAGGTTTAACTATAATCAAAGTTACACTAAAAGAAGTTACCCTTAAAATATATAAAGTTGCCCTAAAAGTGGTAAAAGTTACCCTTAAAATATATAAAGTTACCCTAAAAGTGCTAAAAGTTTCCCTTGAATATATATATGAAGTTACCCTAAAAGTGCTAAAAGTTACCCTTGAAGTATATATATAAAGTTACACTAAAATTGCTAAAAGTTACCCAAAAATTGCTAAAAGTTACCCTGTTTTCAGTTTTCAGATTAACAGTTGTTTTCAGCGGATCCTACCCCTATATATATATATATGTGTATACATATATATATATATAGACACATATATATATTTGTAATGTTAATTCAATATCAAGCTTTAACTTTTAGAAAAAATGAAAAATAATATTGTTAGCGTAAAAACAATTATGTTATCTACGGTTAGGTTTTCCATCTTCACCATTAAAACAATTCTTCACTCTGACCACGCTGTAACTCTTTACCGAACTAACCCTCCACATCAGGTTCGTCGACGACCATATCAGTTTGAAAATTGGTGTTTGGAGCGCCCTGAAGTGTTATTCAAATCATCTCGGAAGGTTGGGCGATGCCAATTCAGGGTTCGGCCATGTATGCTCTTACACGTCATATTTCTTCTCTTCAATCTAAGCTTCTAACATGGTTTTTCGATCATAAAGTCTTATGGGGTATAAATTGGAAGAAACTATCGGCTCAATTAACCAATGCTGCAACTGATATTACGACTGTTCAACAGGGGAATGATTTAATGCATCAACATCGACGCATGCTCGATCACTCTGCTCTTGCTTACTTGTATTGGTCTCAATGAACTAAGGATATGCATATCACGTCTGGGGATTTACCGTCGAAATTCTTTTTCAATAGACTGCGTCAAAGACAAAAAAAATAAATACATTAACTTATTGAAGAATTTCCATGGTCAATGGACGGACGATCAAACTATCATCTCAAATACAATTCTTAGCTATTTACAGGAGTTGTTTGAGGTAGGTAATCCCCCCCCCAACAAAAAAAAAAACTATTGATCTCTCAGGCTCGTGGGGAATTGATCGACCTTGCGTTGCGCGAATTGCATCTGCCTCACCTAACTGATATCCAACAACAGCAACTTCTTGCTCCATTTTCGGGTGATGAAATAAAAGAAGCCATGTTTGCGATTGGCAACTCTAAATCCCCGGGTATTGATGGGTCTTCGGCTGAATTTTTTCTCCTCTGGTTTAGATTACGGATTTCCAAAACGCCTTTGTACCAGAGCGACATATGGATGATAATATTCTTGTCAGTCATGAAATCACTCATGTCATTAACAAGCAAAGAAGAAGTGGCAAACACCTTGCAGCGGTTTAAATTGATATGAATAAAGCATTTGATCGAGTTAGCTGGTTATTTATCCTAAAGATTCTTAAGGCTCATGGCTTCCCGGAGCAATTGATGCAGTTGATTAGCCAGTGTATCACCACAGTTACATATCAAATCCTCATCAATAGGTAGACTACTTGAAATTTTACCCCACAATGTGGTCTACGACAAGGTGACCCTCTTTCACCATACCTGTTCCTTTTCTGTATGGATATTCACTCACGCATGACGACCATGGCAACGAATATTCGTCAATTTGAAGGTATTTGCATCAACCGATCTACCCCACCAATATCGCATCTTTTCTTTGCGAATGTTGCTATGTTTTTCTTCCAAGCTTCCAACACTTCTTGTACCGCGCTCTCGGATCTCCTTGCTCGGTTTTGCAGTATCTCAGGCCAAATGATTAGCCTGAGTAAGTCTTATGTGAAATTTTAGCCCGAATATTCCAGAGACAACGCTCAATAGTTACAAGATTCTACTTTAATTAGAATCACGTTCTTCGATCGGAACACTTGGCATTCGGAGTGTTGCGCTTCACAACCAAACACTCCTGATAAAGAAAGTATGGCGTATACATCACAACCCTCAACTTTTGATTGGCAAGGTGTTGGCGTCATAAAAAAAGGATGCGAAGTGTTCCCTTAATCAGACTACATCCTTTAAGAAATTGCAGCTCCAGAAAACATGACTAACTCTTGGCATTACTGACGTCGATCTCGGGGTTACATGGAGGGAGCACACAGCACGACTGTTCACTTTCTGCCGAGAGGGTGGGTATGTGTTCTTTAGGATGTGGTGGAAGTGTTTTTCGTGAGGGAGATAATTCTCTCTCTCTAACTATTCTCTCTCTTACCTGTTTCAGTTTATTTTAGCCCAGATTTGCATTAGTTAGATTAAAATGGGTAAAAGATAGTAATGGACCAAAACTTGCCATAATTAATCAATATACGCACGCTAGAATCAATCCAATTGACCATAAATAACCATAAATGTTCTCCTTATGGAGAATGTAGCTTGCCAAAGGTGATCTTAGACTGAACCGGAAATAGTTAGCTTGAATTTTTGAAAATTTTATATGAAATGGTCCACAAATTGCCATGCATGCATAATGTTTTTTTTTGGTAGAAAGGAGCAAATTTAATTAATAATACTGAAGTTTGTTACAACATTTTGCATGATGCTACCAGGAGTCTTGTTGTGCATGTGCATGTTAAGTTTTGATGATGAAGAATAATATAATATGTTATAGTATGCAGGGCCGGATTTTGGCCTGTGCAAAAAGACCTCCAGCACAGGGCCACATTTTTTAAGGGGCCCAAATTTAAGGCTAAGCCTAATTGGAAAAAAAATCTAATATTTTGTCAAACAATAAACGCTCCTTTCTCTCTCCTTTATATACTGATATCCTTTCCAAAAAAAAACCCCAAATCACGCTTCAATTCCATCTTCAAATCACGCTTCAAATCCTTCAAGTTTCCATTGATATCTCTCTTAATTCGTGAACCTGATTATGGCAAAGACAAAGTCCTTCAAAATCTTTGAATTGATTTCAGTTCAACAATTAATTCAATTTTTTTCCTCAACTAAATCTCCATTGTGTATGTGTCAAAAGGCTAAAATTTTCCCCAACTATAAAACACAATCAAAATTCACCCTTTCTTCATCATCCTTCCCCAATTTCTTTTTTCTGTTTCTCAAGAGAAAGAAAAATCTCGAATTATTTTTTACTTTCTTGTTTTTTTACTTTTTATTGATGGTTGTAGAAGATGATTGATAACATTGTGTGTGGATTGCTAAGAAGGTTAAGTTGGTTTAAACTTTGAAGGCACTGAGCAACTGTGTATAAACTTAATTTCCTGAAAAATATTTTACTGCTAAGTTTATTGGGTTGTGTGTTTCTGCAAGAACACACTAATTCGTATACACCTTCCTACTGACTTGTTTAAGAGTACGAAGGATTATTTTGCATTACTTTTATCTGGAAATTCTTTTCCCCACTGAAACTTATTAAAAAAACTTTCCTCCACTATGATCAAATATGCATTAATTTGTGTCTAATCTGTGGCCAATAGGTTTTATTATGGTGATCAATGTAGTAGTTTCTACCAAAGTATTGGAGAATTTCAATAATAAATTCTGTTTTTTGAAGGTTGTGCTTATACTTACAATACGGGCCTCATTTTGTTATAAGAATGGGGACACAATAATCTAAAAATTGGCCCTAATAGTATGAAAGTTTGTGACAGATGGTTGAGAAAGGAATAAATAAATGAAGACTTTGAAGAAGTGAAGAATCAAGATTGAAGTCCAAGTTTATATTGAATTCCAAGTTTAGTTACTATATGCAAAATGTAATATGCTAGAACTAGATGATATATTATGTGCCAAGTATAGAAATATAAAATTAGGATAATTATTATTTTCTTAGAGTTAAGGAAATAAATAATTATGTTAATTTTATATATCTATATAAAAAGGAAGTTTAGTTTTAAAATAAAAAAGGATTTTATAAAAACTGATTTTGATAAAACGTTTTGTATATAAAAGATAAAAGTTTTTTTCGGTAAAAATCATAAAACGTTTTTAAAGAATTTTGATAAGAAGGAGAAAAACTGATTTTTCAATATGATTAAGTTTGTTTAATAAAAAAACTGATTTAAGAGTTGATCTAGTTAATATAAGATATGGAGAAATCCTTATCCTATAAGGAAAAGGAAAATCAGTTTTTATAAAAGATAAAATTGGTTTTGAATAGGAAAAGAATTTTATCCCTTTATTTTAGGAATAAAAATTGTTCAAAAGATAATATATCTTGGAGAATGATTTTTATTCAGTGCACCAAGATATATAAGGGATTGCAACTCAGTTTTATAACTCACGTTTTCAGAGAGAGAAAATCGGAGATATTAAGAGCTGAAAACAGTTTCCTAAGGCACAGAGTATAGCACAGAGTTCTAGTCAGATTAGGAAACTAAACAACGTTTGTAATTGTCCTCTATTTGCTTGAATAAGAAGCACGTCTTTGAGGAATCTTTCTTTCTGTAATTCTTATATTATAGGAGAGTAGCAACACTTAGGGTTAAGTGTTGGGGAGCACTACTAGAGTTAGTAGTGGGGGAATCGAATTGTATCAAGAGTTTGGTATTTTACGATTCAAATAATAAAAGAGAAGTTTGTGTGGACGTAGATCTCAAAGGTGAGATTGAACCACGTTAAATTCCTGTGTCTTATTGTTTGGTTTAAGGATTTTATTATTTGATTTCATTGTTTTATTGTTTGATACAATTTCGTTCGAGCAAAAACATCAGTCGGAGATTTTACGAGTGAATAACACAGTGCACGGCACTGTGCCATAAAGGTGTTTTTGCGAAAATTGATTAGATTTAGCCACTCAATTCAAAACCCCCCCCTTCTTGAGTGTCACCTTGTGTTCCAACAAGTCTCAACTGGATCCGGCTCTGGTGCATACAATTGTTTTGTCAAAGTTATAAAGTTTAATATACTACGGGGGAGGGTTTGACAAAATACAAATGTTGTGAAAACCATTCGCTCTCCCCTTTGCATTCCTTGCTATATAGTAGCTAGCTTGTTTGCTCCCCTTCCTTTATGATGGACTTTAACACTTGGTTGATCTTGGAGCAATGCCCTGCAATCAATAATTAATACTAGACACATTATTGTTTAGTGTTTTTACTTTTTTTTTTTTTTTTTTTTGAAGGGTAGTGTTTATACTTTGTTCAATGCCATTGTTGCAATTAAACAATCAGTCTCAATTTTGTAATGTTGCCATCCATTTCTTACGAATTGCAACAATCAGTCTCAATTTTGTAATGTTGCCATCCATTTCTTACGGCCCATTGCAAAGCTAACCTTATGGCTTTTTACTCTGCTTCCAAGCAATCAGTGGCAAATGGCCATATTGTTTAGTAACAGTGTAATAGAATGAAAAGCCCGTAAATCGCTCTAAATTTACTTGATCCAAGTTACTTTATTTTGGGGTTATCTAGCGACTAGCCCAATCTTACTATAGTTTGTTTGAATTGTAGAAAAATAAATTATAATCAACTTAGATACGCTATAATTGACCTAAGTGGCCTTTAATAGTCAGAATACTCAGAAATATGATCATCATGGTTAATTTAGGCCTCTTACGTGATATTACCTCAAATTGGCTATGGTTACTTTGAATTGGTGTAATATTAGTTGAAATGAACCATATTCTTGCCATATATACGTATATATATATATAACCTAAGGCAAAAATATGTCATGTCGCCACAGGTACTCCCCCATCTCCCACACAATCAAATTTTTTTTTAATTAAGAAAGATAATTGGCCTGAAGATCAACCCCGACTAGGCTACTAGCCTGCAGGGCACATCAGCTCAGAGGCTGGGTACAAGGCTAAACAGCACAAAAGACAACAAGCCTGAAGGCCCACTGCCACCACAAGAATAATCTCCAACATATTGTTGGGATGAGGATTCGAATCCTGTGGGTGATACTCCACTAAGATACCACATCTCTCTCTCACACAATCAAATGAGACATATTAAACAATAAAAATGTGTGTTCTAAGACTTGAACCCATAACCACTCATTTGATATACAAATGTACTAACCTAACTACTCTACAATATCACGTTGGTGTTTGTGGGAAAAAAATTTATTCAAAGACAAGTTAATATTTCTATCTCTAAGACAGTTAAATACAAATGTATATATTAATACTCATTAAGTTAATGCTAATAACAGCATGTCCTACCTTTCAGTATATAAACACAAAAAACTCTTCAAATTGTTATAACCTCCGTAAGTAACACTATTACACCATCTACTTACATCGGTATTCTCACATTAACCTAAATTTCAAAAACAAGATTGTATCATATTCATATTCTTTGTAAGTGATTATATATTTATATATATGTACTCTCTGTAGCCGAAGGTTATATTGATGAATAATTCATACTATAATTTACTATGTAGAAAATTTAAATAGAACTGGAAGATCTTTGTCTGAGCACAATCCAAACTTCTTTCAAGTGATTGATTTAAAACTTCAAATTCACATTGGTAAATGATTCGGAGCATCGCTCGGGCCAACAGCTAGTTTAGAAGTATAACACTAATTCATGCATGTATTTTATAATAGAGCTAGACGACGTGAGAACGTGACTATTCAAGCATGCTTTTTCAACACACTAACTTCATCAAATATATATCGATTGATCCAAGAAAACCATATGTATGTTTTTCTCACTTGAATGAAAAAGCTTACTACAAATTTAGGCTTGGAGGTGATCGAGGCCTTAATCACCAACAAAAAACAACACATAAAATAGAAATACGTATACAATTATGAAATATATATCAGTTTCAAGTTGCTCTAATGTTGAAATATGGAAATAATACTTAAGTTTTGATCATGACCCAACAAAATCAGTTTGATAGGTTTAAGAACATTGGAAGCCCGAGGGTGCCCTTTTGCCACAGTTGTTGAGCAACAAACTCAAGGAGACAGGGACATTAAGGTTGATCCCCAAAACATTAGCTTTAATGGCAGTGCAAAGGCAAATTGCTGCATTGAGGTCAGTCAACCCTTGAATGAGAGAGCAGCATGAATTCTGCGGTGGGGTGCCAATAACAAGCCCAAGTAAGTTACCCAATACATTGGCACACACTCCCAACTTGAGGACATCTATGGGGCAGTTGCCTTGTGATGACGGTGTTGGTGATTTGCTAGGTGGTGACGGGCCTGATGGCACTGGTGTTGGTGATTTGCTAGGTGGTGATGGGCCTGATGGTACCGGTGTTGGTGATTTGCTTGGTGGTGATTTGCCAGGTGGCACCGGTGTCGGTGATTTCCCTCCATGGGGGCCACCACAAGGGCAAGGGGGCTTAGGGGTATGTGGTGGTGGTGGGCAAGGGACATTATGGCAACTCACCAAAGAGAAAAATACTAGGTTGAGGCATATGAGGAGAGTAACTGATGACAAAGCTTTTGAAGACATCTTAGAAACTAAAATAAATTTAGCTTAAATGGGTTGTAAATTGGAATCGTAGAGATTGTGGTTGCAAATGGATGAAGGGCGTTAGGGTTTTTATAGTGGAATTTTTAGGAAACTTCTAGGAGCATAATTATACACTTGTTACTACTAACCAAAAAAAGATATTTTTCTAGCTAAATGATGGCCCATGAGGTGATCTAGTATGACTGCAGCATCACATATAAGCTGCATTCAGACTTTCGCTCTTCCCTCTAAATACTAAGTGCATTTGGCGATATATTCTCAATTAGATGTCTGAAGTTTGACTAAATCACAACTTTATTACAGTTCTAGAGCTTTTTTTGGTGAAATAATGTTTTAAACTAGCCTTCAGTTTTAGAAAGTGTTCAAAAGACAGAGATGGGTTTTAGAGTAACTTTCAATTGTGAAATAGGCAAAACTGGACTCAACATCCCAAAATATGACTTGGGGTGCCGTAGCACGATAAATTTTGGCTAGTAGCCAAATATCACGAACTATTAGACTTGGTGCAATGCATATCATTAATGATACCAGATGTAAGTTTTTTGGCCGGCCACGAAAAATCTTGATTAATTTAAACTCTGTTCCAATTTTTCTAGACGAGTATTATAAGATGATATTAGATTAATGGATAAGTTATTCATGTTCACACTTTAGGTTACGGATTCAAGACTTGTAAATTGTAATGATCATGTTTATATTTTCTAATATATGAGGAAGACATGTAGTGAAACTCTTCGCTTTGAACAAGCATATTGATGGAGAATATAGTTATTGTAATTATAATACTATTCATGATCAATTTTTTGTTGAGATTATCAGAGAGCCACTAGAAGAGTATGGTGTTTCTGGATTCAATCTCTGATATTGGACACCACTCTTTTATTACTATATCAATTAGGCTATTAGACATTTATATGGTCAGTTCTTTAGCCCATGGAAATCTAGAGTGGAGACTTAGAGATGGATTGACATTGTTTGAGACAATATTCGAAAATAACGATGATGTTAAGTTTTGACGGTGATATTGGCAGTTTACTAGTTCATATTGATTCTAATTAACAACCTCTAATTTGTCTATGCTGTACTTTCTCCATTTTTGTTTAAGTGACTAACTTTCCTTATTTGAAAATGTCATAATAAATGACTGATTTCTCTAAATGGAAAAAAGTGGTCCCGACTTCCATTATTTAATTGTTTCACCTACTTATTTCATTTAATATTCGAATTTGATTAGTTAAACAAGTAGTCTCAACTTTCTCTCTGTATCCTCCTTGATTTTCCCCCATTTTCTCTCTCACTCACTTAAAAAGAAATGTAGGAAGTATGTCGATACCTTTATCAAAACTTGTTGCACGGTCACATATTATTATACCAAGCAAGAAAAGAAATGGAACGTTGACTACGTTGGCATGGTTCATTAGAGAGTTTACATTACCTCTTTTATCTTTCAGTTTGGGTACGGCCATCCCTCAAGTGACATGGGCAGATCATGCCCTCTTAAATCTTAATTAATCAGTTCATACATCGTAAATCTAACTGTACAATGTCAAATTGAGGCGCATATACTTCGATGAACATACACAAGTGATGTACTACGTCATAATCATCGAGTTCAAATATATTTGTTATCATAAGCTCAATCTTTAGTTTATTTGAATGAACTTTAGTCATTTTGTTTATAATTTAGTTTTATTATATTCATTATAAAAAGTTTGAAAATGTATGAGCTCCTAATAATAGGTCATTTTCGATTGTATATATGACTTTTGGCATACATTACAGTTCATCCATTTTAAAGCATATAAATGTGTATACCTTGTTTCAAAATCTTGGATCTTCCACCGCATATAAGATATAAGTTAACTAAGGTTGAGGATGCGCTCGATAGCTTCTGACATATGACAGGATATTATTCAAGTTGTATCTATGAGCTTTAGCGATTGAACCTTAATTATAGTGGCATGATGGCTGATCTCGGAAACCCCATTTTATGCGGAGAAAGAGAATATTTTGTTTACTTAAAACTGGCCATGCGAACTCTAAATTTAGTCTAGAATATAAATCAACACGTAAAATTTTTTATATTACATCTAAAAGTGGTAAGATTTCAAAAAGCTCTTAATGAAGTTACAATTGGAACTTTCAACAATTAGCATTGTGTATACCAGGTGCACAGTAAATTTATTGTGAGATCACTAATAAGTCTCTTTTTTAAGTCATATTCGGTTACTTTTAAATCATAAGGAGTCACTTCTAAATAAAGGATAACTCAACCTTAAATTGGTCACTTCGATATGCGTCAAAGTTACCCAAGTAAGGCAAAAAGTTACTCATGTACGGTGGGTAACTTTTTACCTTAAAAAGAAAAAGAGTCACTTTTATATAAGTGACCCATTAAGAACAAATAATTACCCCCATTTCACGATAACTTATTATGCACCAACTTGTGAACTTTTAGAGTATCAATACTTAAGATTCAATAAACCCCATTCTCAACTTGTTTACACGATGTTCTTACCAAGCATGCCTTTCAACATCAGCCTCAGTGTTGGATTACGCTCGATCAGGGTACAATAATCCAAGAATTATGACAATGATATATTATCAGTACTTCAGCTGTTAGCCACTCGATTAAGGGAGGAAAAAGGTTACTTGTTAGCTATTTTA